>OV049926.1:177495357-178830000 GCA_920104205.1 Eupeodes latifasciatus | reverse complement strand
AAAACGTCGCGAACGTACATACGTACACACGCACGCACAGACATCTTTCTAAGAATCTTTTATTTCGACTCTAGGGACCTGGAAATGTCGAGAAATGTCAAAATTTTCAATTTGACAAATCGGACCCATTACAATAACTTCCTATGGGAAGTTAATAAATCAATAAAATAAAGAAGTCTACAATCCAAAAAAGTCTTACAAAATATAGTAGATTTAAATTTAGTGCACAAAAATCAATTAAATTTAAAAAGTGCGTATACGCCCAAGTGAACCATTTTAATTTTTCGTTTTTAAAGAGAATAAATCGACTTTTTTACCATCGAAAAACGTAATGTTATATTTTACTATAATCCAGTGCCACTAGTCTTCAGGTTTATTGAGAAATGTTAATAAAATGAATTTTGAGCAACTAAAAAAAGGTTAAAAAGAATTATTAACGAAAGATCGTGTATGGATATTTTTTTTCAAAAGGTACATTTTAAGAGTTGGTTACAAACCTGATGTTCGTGTTATCACTCTTAATTTCCTTATCCAAAAGTTGTACACAAATTGAAGGAGGAATCAAATTTGTGAACAAACAAATCAATAAAATAAAAAAGTGCGTATACGCCCTAGTTAACCGTGTTAATTTTTTGATGCAAAAGAGAACCAAGCGACTTTGTCAACATCATTAAAAGGTGAAAATGCGAGGTGTTATTTTTTAATCTATCCAGTGTCACCTGGATTCAGGTTGGGTGACAAAATTTCTATCAAAAAATGAATATTGATAAAATAAAAACGGTTTTTTTTTTAAGGAATAATTAACAAAAGGTCGCTTCTTTTGTTTGTTTTTTCAAGGTGAATTGCATGAATTTTATACAAATATGAATTTAGTATTGTCACTCTTTATTTTCTTACTCAAAAAAGTCTCAAAAAAATAGTAGAATCGAATTTTAAGAAAAAATAATTTAAAAAAGTACGCATACGCCTAGGTGAACAATTTTAATTTTTTTGTTTTAAAGAGAACCAACCGACTTTGTAACATCAAAAAAAAAAGGTAAATATGCAAGTAGGCTTTATCTCTTTCTTTAATCTACTACCACCTGTCTTATCTCTTGATAAGTTTAGTGGTGGAAAGTTCCCATCAAATATCGACGAAATATACAATTTCTCAAATTCAATTAACTACAGGTGTGAAAACAAATCAAACTTAAGCTTCTTCCCTTATTTAAGGACACACAAAAACCAAATCAAATCAAACCAAACATTTAATATACTTCTTGCTATGCACCCAAATTACAATCAATTTTTCTAAATTACATAAAACGACCTGTCTATCTTACTCCATTAACACTTTTATTGTCGACTTTACGAGTGAGGTGATTGAGGTATTCTTTATTAACAGGTATGGTGCACACCTTTTATACAAAAAAGAATATATACATATGTAGAAGAATAGAGCTTCTTATGTAGGGCTTGAATAATTCATGAATCCAAAAGCCTTTATTAGAATATCGAAAAGACAACTCATGCGGGTAATGATCCGGACAAAAAGCATATACTGGGACAAAATAGGTAGCATATGCATGAAGCATTCTAGTTCTTGTTGTTAAATGTGTTTTATATAATTTCGTATACAAAAGGTATACAAGAATAGGGTGATGTATACATACAATGGGTAGAAGAAGAGGAAGATGATGATGAAATAGGATGTGGAAGACAATATTTGACTTAGCTATTAGCGCTGTAGTAATGTTGTATAAGTTGATTGCCCTGATATGGTTGGTGAAAAGTTTACCCATGTCCCTTCGCGCAACCAAGCACAAACTCTATTTTCCATATGTGCGATGATGCTGATGGTGGTGAATTATCCTTAATGATTTTTCTTTCTTATTTTTTTTTTTATTGTTGTAATACTTTGGTCCTTTTGTTGGTCCCGAACTATATATGCCTCCATACCCTTCTACCCACAGCCTCCTCTTGCAACGCCAACTTATTTTGTGTAGTTTTTGTTGTTTTAGTTTGAAAACGCCAACTCAACGCTATCAAACAAAAAAAAAAACTTTTTTCATTTTGTTGTGTTTTGTAAAGTGCTTTGTTCTCGGCGTGAGCTGCATCAGCATCAGCATCATCATCATCAGGATATTTCATATCCTGGGCGATAAGAGTGTGGGAGAAATTTATTGTTCTCGTCTGGATTATTATTGTGTAGGTATATTTTTATTTTATATTTTTTGTTTTTAACTCCGCATCCTCTTTCGCGCTCATCCCGTAAAATAATAAATATAAGTAAATATATTTTTGTGCTTGGAATTTTGTTCCGTTTTAAAGGATGAATGCACTTCTCTGCATACCTACGTATCCGTCCGTCATGATTTTCTAGGTATTATTTTTTTGCAATTTTATTATTTTTGTTGTTGTTGTTGTTGTTGGGCTGCTGCTTTTGCAATAAACTAAAAATTTATTTGAAGTGGTTACAAAATGAGGTTCGCACATAGCTGCATACACGAACAGAGTAGAAGGCAGTTTTATATTTACGAATATCCTTTTTACTTGATGAAAGTTCGCATCGGGGTACGGAATATAGTTGAGGTATGAGGTTGAGTGGTGAAATAGCACCTTCATGCTCACCCTTCTCCCTGCCTACCCCCACAACCCACTCACACTATTTTCATTTCTGTGAATGACACTAAAGGGACGATTTATGTGCTATAGAAGAGCAGCTCCCATCACCGAAAGTATGTCCTTTTTTTGGACTTGATATTTATCTGCCATTTTGGAATGCAAGTGTTGTGGGTTGGTTTGATGTTGTTTGAATGCGACCTCTTCCTCTCCTCTCTCTCTCTCTCCCCACTTCAACCCTCTTCCACCTTCACCCATATAAAATGGGTCATTGAAAATACCAAGTTCGTGTAACTCTGCTGACAAAAAAGTATATAAAGTACATACATCAAGGGTATAAGGATACTGGGCGGGTATAGTGTTATTGTTGGTTATGGGTAGTGTTGGGTATTTCATGAAATGTCATTCATTTAGTTTGTGGCGATGGCCCTGAATCAACTTAAACAAATCAAGAGATATAGAGAGAGCGCGCGTGTGGAACATTACATTATTTTGTCATTACTTCTGATAGGGGGAGAGGGTTGTTGGGGGTGTACTATGCATAGTCATGCTCTGCTCATGATTTTGAACAGGAAATTTTGATTTTTGTTGATTCTTTTGCAACTAAATGATGAAGGAAAAAGTTATACAGGGGGTTATAAGGAAATACACAAAAATAAACTGGAACTAAAAATAATATAAAAACAAAATAGGACATTATTTGGTGAGTCAGGGCGAGTTGACAAAGTTGAACTGACATATTGACCGATATAAGAGAGTATTACAATGGTTGAAGGATGCGTATAGAGATTAATTAAGGACTTTTTAAAATAAATGGCAAAATTAATAGGAATTATTTAAAATATAATAAATCCCACTGAGAATCTTTATTCCAAAAGCTGGAAAATCCAGTCACGTTAACCCTAAAGACTTAAGACCCATCAGCTTATCATCATTCCTTCTCAAAACTTTTGAGCGTTTGATCGATATTTACTTAAGGGAAAGTATTGATAAGTCCCTCCTTTCAAAGGCTCAACATGCCTACAACAAAGGGAAATCAGTTGAAACGGCTCTACACAGTATAGTACGTACAATCGAATATTCCCTCCATCATAAAGAGTACACCTTAGTTGCCTTCTTAGACATAGAAGGTGCATTTAACAATGTCGACACATCTGCAATTGCACGTGTATTGACATCTCTGAAGGTAGATAAGTCGATCAGCGAATTGATCAATCAGATGCTGATAAGCAGGATTATCAATTCAAAAATGGGCGATTTTACTACACAAAGGGGTGTCAGCAGAGGTACGCCACAAGGTGGTGTCCTATCCCCTCTCCTCTGGAATTTAGTAATAAATGAATTACTAACTACTCTAGAAAGAGAGGGATACAGAGTGTTTGCCTATGCGGACGATGTTGCTATTGCAATAACGGGTAAACATCCCAATATACTAAAAGAACTCTTACAAAACGCTTTAAATAAGCTCACCAGATGGACTAATCGGTGTGGACTAGGTGTTAACCCTCAAAAAACCGACCTTGTCCTCTTCACAAGGAAATACAAAGTCCCACACATTGACCCTCCCCTCATAAACGGTGTACCACTTAAATTCTCTGATCAAGCAAAATACTTGGGTCTCATTTTAGATAAGAAATTAAGTTGGAAACCTAATATTCAAGAGAGAATAAACAAAGCCACAGTAGCCCTGTTCTCCTGTAAAAAGGCCATTGGTAATAAATGGGGCCTACAGCCCCGAATTACGCACTGGCTATACATCTCGGTCATAAGACCGATCCTTACTCATGGAATAGTGGTATGGTGGACGGCGCTAGATACAGCGACAAATCGCGATAAACTCAGCAAAGTCCAACGAACAGCCTGCCTGTGTATGGGAGGAGCACTTCGCTCCACCCCCTCCGCTTCACTAGATGTTCTGTTCCATCTAATACCGCTGGACTTTTTCAGCAAGCAAACGGCCGCTAATACTGCCATACGGCTTCAGGCCTCCTCTCTGTGGATCAATAATGGAATTGGCCACACCACTATTTTGAACTCGTTCAGAACTATAAATAGTAATATTGACTACACCATACCCCATCCTCAGTTCAACAACTATAGCTTCAAAGTGACTATACCTCCCAGGTCTTCTTGGGAGAATACATCATTTTTGGACGATGGTCCTATAAACTTTTACACAGACGGATCAAAAACGGAGGATGGGGTTGGTGGTGGCGTATACTCAGATAGACTTAACTTAAGTCTCTCCTTTCGTCTACCCGATCATTGTAGCGTGTTCCAAGCTGAAATCCTGGCTATAAAAGAAGTCCTATCCTGGCTTAGAGAAAACGTAATATCAACAAATGATATACGCATCTTCTCGGATAGCCAAGCTGCGTTAAAATCCTTAGACTCTGTCTCTACAAATTCACTAACAGCCCTTAATTGTCGATCATCTCTTACGGAGATGGCTACACAGTTCAACATTCACCTTTTCTGGGTGCCGGGCCATAGAGACATTCCAGGAAATTGCAAAGCTGACGAACTTGCAAAAAGCGGAACAACTTTACCTCTGCTGGCTCACAATGCTAGCATAGGTATCCCCTTAGCTACATGTAAACTCATGCTAAAGCAAGATACCATAGAGAAAACAAACTTCAGGTGGAATAACACCACCACCTGTGTAGCGACTAAACGAATTTGGCCTAATCTTAGCGCCAAGCGCTCAAAACAATTAATCTCTCTGAGTAGATTGCACATTAGCTACGTTATAGGTGTCCTGACTGGGCACTGCTTAATAGGAAGACATGCTATTCGACTTGGAGCCCCTGCAAATGATTTTTGTAGGAGTTGCATGGACGAAGAAGAAGAGGAGACAATCTCTCATCTTCTGTGCACATGCCCTGCCTTATCACAAAGACGTAGAATCCATCTTGGAGACTACTACTTTAACGATACCAGTGATCTAAAAAATTCAGACATTACTTGTCTCCTACGCTTCATTCGAAGCTCCAATTGGTTCAACGAGTTAAGCTGATTAACTGATCCATGTGGTATCACAACGGACCATACTTTGGTCTAAGTGTGTTGGACGTCCCAAACCAACAGCCACTTTAACCTAACCTACCTAACCACTGAGAATAAATGATGATCGAAATTAAAGGGATAAAAATTGGGTCACATAATAACTCTTTTTCAAGGATTTAGTGAAGTTAGATTTAAGGATGTGTCGATCTGAACAAAATTTTTGTATTTTTAGAGGTAAAACATTAAGAAAAAATGTAGGCTTGAACTTACATATACATATATATCAGAAACTTTAATTTTTGACATCATTTTTAGGTTTGCAATGATCTAAGGTAAATACAGGTTCTAGCCAAAATAATAAGACATATTCTTGGCTTTTAGTTAAACTTTTTTGTACATGGTACTAAAAAATCTGCAGCCACATTTGGACCCGAAAATCAGTTCTAGAACAGTTCTTCGTATCCAACAGGAGGCTAACCTTAACTCACAATCTCAATAGAAGGTGCGATTGTAAAAACTAGACGTACCCGGAGCAGATTAATTTTTTTAAGAATGAACTTAAAAAAACCATAACGATTATGATGAAGATAAAAAGTAGAGGATCCAAGTGGCTACCTTGAGGTACGCCAGTAGTAATAAAAAAGAGCAAATCTGAAGTGGACATTTATTACTTTTTTCACTTTATCTAATATGCTATGAAGTCAGCTTTAGAACTGTTTTTTCGTATCCTGAAGGATGTTAAACTTACAGCACAAATCACATAGAAGGTGCAATTGCAAGGAAAGAAAACTGACGTTACCGGAAGCGGATTTATTTTTGAAAAATATAATACATGAATCATGATGCTTTTAAGTCGTTAAGGACGGACGGAATATACTTAAAAGTGTTAGAAAAAACATTTATTAATTGGAACGGATTGGGAAATACGCCAAGGTAGGGCTTATCTATGAACGCCTTCAATTCTTGAAATATGTATGTACGCCTTCTTAAGGGGTTCATAATGGTCTTTGAAAACTTGGTACAGCTTGAAGTCAGCGTAAAGTGGGAAATGGAAATATTAAGTAAAAAAATTCATATCTCTTAATAGTGAGGATAAAAAGAAGAGGTCCTAATTGGCTTACTTGAGGTACACCAGAGGTAGATAGAAAATCGTAAGGGAGAGTGCATCTAAAGCAAATATTGTAATTTGATGATTAGGAACTCTGTGGGCTTTGGAGCCGATTTTCAGTATTGGAAACAGACCACAGGCATTAGCTTGGTCGTAGACAGTGACCCTTGTAAGCATTTGGTTCAGGAGATCGAGGGGTGAAAACATTATACTTAAACGTTACTTTTCTAAAGTGACTGTAAGTCGAATTTTTGTGAAGGATAGAATAATTTGGAAAGAGTTGACATACTTTACACTACACTGTAATATTAACAAAGCTCTCATTTTAAAGAAAAAACAATTTTGTTTTGTTTTGTAATTTTTTTTTTCAAATTCTAGTCCTGAATCTTGTTGAGAACCATTTATTTGAGTGCATGATTAAACAGAGTGAACATAAGTTTTCTTAAAAATCAAATCTTTGGAAAATAAGCACTGAAATGTGACACTTAACTCCTCAAGTATCTAGTTGTTAATTTAATTTAGTTATAATAATGATGTTTTAACAAAATATCGAACATTATTTATAAACAAATAAAATTACTTGATATTTTGTGTCTTTTTTTGTGTTTAGTTTAAATAAATGTGTTTCTGTTCTGATAGGCATTTTTTGTATAAAGTCTGCAGAAAATGGACTACAACATCTAAACAAACAATTTTATTTATTTTTAGTCTGAAACAAAAAAATATTCACAAAATGTTGACCATTAAATTAAATTTTATATTTGTAGCCTTTTAAAAGACCTACAAAATTGTTTGGATGCTGCCGCCTACAATCGATACCGAACGCATGTTCGTCAAATATTTGATGTAAATTTTTAATCATATGTACATGTATGTAAGTGTTTATATTTATAAATTCTGAAAGTTAGATCGAGGGCAACCATAAAATATACGGACTTAAATATAATTCAACTATCAAAGTCTGCGTTTCATTTTTTATTTAATTTTTGCTTTTAACAGTTTAGACTTACTTTGGTCCTTCGAGCTGGATATGAACCAGCGACCTACGGATTTACAGTCCACAAAATTTTCAATTGGGTTATTTTATATTTGGCCTAAGCACGGATGCAACGCCACAATTTCATTGACATACTTCTTTGACACATATGTATAATAAATCCTTTTAAGAACATTTCCTATTCTTTTAATTTGTATTAAGTGTAACTACAAAATTATGACGCAAATCTAAAAATAAATCTTGAAACTAAAAATATTAGTAGTATACGTCATAGTAGACAACAATTTTCCCATCTGCAATCATCTGTGATGCAAAAATAAAAATTGTTCACTTAGGCGTATACGTACTTTTTGTTTATTTTGTTTGTTTTAATTTTATTTTTTAGTTGCTACCCGTAGTTTAAAATTGTATGTGTATCAAATCGAACAGATTTTGTTTTGAATACCTATTCACTCTTTTGATTAAATGAATTGCTTGTGAACAGCCTAAATGTCACAAAGGCACAAAAATATTGTGTCATACTTTTATAAATACACCAATCCTGAAGCATGTGTGGTTAAAATTCATTATTGAATATGAATCTGCACTCTCTATTTATATAGTTTTTTGCGTATTGCTTTAGGTAAATTATTCATCATATTTTATACATCATGCGGACGATTAGTAAACTGACACTCGTTTCACAAACATTAACACAAATAAATAAATCAAAGTGAAAATATTTGTAGAAGCTAAGCAAAAATCCAATCCAAAAAAGAACATATCAACTAAAATTATTCTAATCTCGCAAAATAAAGGCTTTAAATGGTCGGCTGGAGATGGGAATATCCCACATCTGAAAATGAAAAATAAAAAATATAAAAATATATTTAAAATATTAAAATCCTCTTGCGCAAAATAAAATTTGATATTCCATTTTAGGTTCCAAATATCATGATAAAACAACCCAACTATTTCATTCAAACCACATTCTCCCAAAAATAAATATAATACCAAAAAATAATAAAAATGCTAAAAAACCATAACGTTATCTCCTGATGCAATCCCTTCTCCTCTCACATTGGTAAAAATAAAAATACAAAAATGAAAACAAATTGAACAATTAAATGCAACAATTTATTATTCTAAACAAAGTATCCTTTCGCTTTTCCCTCTTGTGGCCATTTGATTGGGTACACTAAAATCCTGATGGTTTTCTTGATACACCAAAACACCCCTCAACCCCCCCCCCGTTTCGAACTCTCTCATAGTCCTTATAGCCAGGAGCAGCACTCACATATTAGTTCAGTGAAGTGCGATTTATAACAAATTTTTATTTTTTTGTGAAAATATCCTTTTACATATACAAAAATGTATATAGTAGATACATTTTCATTTCACGGAAGAACAAAAAATGATGATGAGATGCACTCGAGTGTGTATTCATCCATACATACATAAATACATGTATAAGTACACGTGTTATCCTTTTCAATTGTTATTCGAGCTCGTTTGCTGTCCAATGGATGATTTTTATTAATAGCTCGTTTAATTGAAATTCGGAATTTTTTGTATGTAATTTGTTTTCTTTTTTTGCCCAAATATAAATAAAACAAAAACAACTATAGACCCAGTTTCGCGTTCCAGCTATAGGATGATGAAAAATTCAGTAGCAAATAAATCGAAATCCAACGCGCGCTATGTACGAGCTTCGAGAATGACGGATTTTGGATGTCTGAGGCTTGAAAAAATAAAATGACCAACAAAATATAAAAATAGATACAAAATACAATGTTTTGCCCAAATTAAATCCCATCAACATCAACAGCAACAAAATTACCAGGATCTCATGAAAAAAGGGTGGAAAATACATAAGAGTATATAGAAAAATAAAAAAAAAACCTATCTGATGGATACACAAATCGTTTATACAATTTAATTTGTTCATATGATGCGCGTCATTGCAATTAAACAATGGAAAAGGGTGGGAAAAAAGGGGCGTTTGTTTTGTTTTTGAGTTTTTGAGTTTTTATTTTATTTTTATTTATTTTGTTTCGAAATAAATATTTCCAACAATTCGCTGCGAAATGAATGAAACATTGTATACAGTTGCACCCACTTAAATAAATATAGGTATAAACCACCATATCGTATCCGTAAAGTATCCATCCCTGAACCCGTTCTCGGTCGTCAGTCATCAGTCGTCGTTCGTCGCTAGTCCGTCCCGCCTTGACTTCCATCTCGCAGCAAAGCCATCATACTGACATTTTTAATCGCCTCTCGTTGAAATGAAGAAAATAATGACTTTTATTGGATTTTTGTGGAGAGCAATTATAATTGAATTAAGTTTTCCGCTTCCACTGTGTTTTTTTTTTTTTTTTTATTTTTCGTGTGATTGTCTGTCTCTGTTTTTAAAAGATTTAAGGAGAGTGTGTGTTTTTGAGGGCCCCACGCCATTCAAAAGCCCACAGCCCACGACCTATAGTCATGTCTCATACGGGCCACGAACCACCGAACTATACACCATACCGACCCGACCGACGACGCGACGGACCGACATGATTTAAGGACTGAAGTGTCGAACTCTTATGTGTGAGAAGTGAGAGAGTGCAGTGCAAGTGCAGTGAGATTCATCGTGTCCTTCTGCTTTAATTTAATTGGACTCGTTACGATTTGGTCTGATGTGCAATGTTATACTCGTACTATGTGCTTGTTTAGCCCTTAGGGGTTTTGGGTGGGGGCATCATCCATGACACGACGACACACTATAGTTAGGTAGGTTTATATTATATATATGGATTTATAAGGTGCGGGAGGAGAGGCTACATACATACTCGTACAAACATACGTCTCTCGTTGACAGAACGAATAAAATCACTGAGTATACAAATTTCCATTTGGCGGTATTAAGAGGGTAATGCCTTGGGAAGCGCGTGCATAAATCCAAATGTTTAGTAGCGTGATGGTGGGCAATTAAATTTAGTATATGTCTTAGGGGAATGAGTTATATAAGGTTTTTAAGTACGGTGGGGAGGGGAAGAGGTGCAGAAGCAGCGATTTAAATTGGATGATGGTGGTTTTATGTGCGTATAATTAGCTGATATTTGTGCATTAATCCGTTTAAGAATGTTTTTGAGAGATTGATTTAAATATATATATATAGTTTTGTATAGGTATACCGACCTAACGCATCATTTAAGAAGAATTAAAGGGACTGTATAGGGACTTTATGGACATTGTATAGGTAGGCAGGTAGATGGTTTGACAATGCGATTATGCATTACGAAACATTTGGCAAACTGAAAGATAATATTCCAGACAATTAAATTGCTATATTAAGTACAGGATTACCATTATGAAATCAATAAGTAAAATAGGTAAAGGCAGGTAGATAGGAAACGCGTGTAATTATAAGGGTGGTTCTAATTTTATTTTGGTAGGTATATTAATTGTGGAAAAATGAAAATAATAAAAAGTAGACGAATTCTTATGGAAACCGAAAGGACAATTGATAATTGTTAGAAAATCGACACAAAACATGACTGTGATATATTTTGATCTTCACTGGCAAAACCTTAAATGCTGTCTTAACCTCAGAGCTTAGTTGAAAAGTCACTGAATAAGTCGTAAAATGTTGCGAAATTTGAAGACTTGCTTTGAAATTTATTAAATGTAAATGCAACATTTCATAATTTATTTAAATTTTAAAATAAGTTAGTCCAGGAAAATTAGTTAAATAAAATACACGACTGGTCACACGAACTTGCTCCTGCACTAAAAAAAGTCTGTTTTAAAATAGTACCTTAATTTCAAGATTTAAAAAGAATACCTGCACAATAAGTTTATCATCAGACTAAGTTAACATTGCTGGACATTAAATCACCAACACGCTAAGGTAGAGTTCGAACTGAGGACAATATCGCGCCTGTTTATGATGACCGTGATTCGACGCCATGCGCAGCTCCACTACGTGGAAAATTTAGCGGAAGTATTTAAATTCAAAGCCTTTTAACAGCCTTTTTACAGGTTTACCGACCTAAAGTTAAAACAATAAAGAAGAACGACCCACCACAGCGCCAAATTTTTGGAGAATGGGATCTCGAAAATATGGTCGAAGATTCACTTTCACAATTCTAATTTTTGGTTGATTGAATACGTGAAGAAACAAAATTGGCGTATTTGAAGCAAAAAGCAGCCAGAAGCATTGAAAAAGCTAGAAATACGTAACGTAAAAGCCACTGTTTGGTACTGATTATGGGCTGCAGGAAACAATGGGACGTAGTCCTTCAAAGATGATGCGAATCGCAAAGTTACTGTGAATGTTGAGGGCTACTGAGTAATGATCACCAACTTGTTTTGCGCAAAATGGAAGAACTGTACTTAAATGAGGTGTGATTGAAACAAGACGGTGCCTCACTAAGCAGATGAACCCCTTCAGGCGCATCTGCGGCTAACATTTGCATGAAACAATTTTAAAATATGAATTTATATCGACCGTACTAAAGAATCAAATAAAGATTTCGTATATTTTTCTGAATTGTAGTTATTTTTTTTAATTTAAAATTTTTAAAATTAGTCGTTATAAGGAAGTGAGCTATTTCAACTGTAAGAAACACAAGAATACATTTTCAAAGGATTAAAATGTCCTTACTTCGAATCTCACCTTTAAATTTTTCTACACACCACGTTTTTAAAACATGCTATTTTAAATGATAGTTTGTAAAAGTGATCTTTATAGGTATTCTATAAACAATTTAAATCATTTTGGTACCTCATTAGTTATGAGATGACTCATCAGTCTTCATTTGAATCTTTCTGAAGTTTTGAAAAACCTGGAAATGAAATTTTTGTATGTTTTTGTAAAGTTCGTTTTATAATTAATTTTTAGTGCTAATTCATGAGATTAAACTCAGAAATACCTGTTTCCAACATTATTTTTTTGAATGTATCCTATAAGAACCTTAAGACAACGAATTCGTAATGAGAACAAAAATTGATTTTATACTGATTTGGGTTTTTCTCTTAGGAACCGTTTTAGCATTATAAATGCTTTTTTAATGTTCTTAAATAACAGGTACAATAATCCCCGCTTAGTTGCACCTCGCTTAATTGAACATCCCGCTTAATTTATCGAAAAAATTGGCTTCGAAAATTTCCCGTATTGGTAGCAAAGCTTTTTAGACGGTTAATTGAACCCCGCTTAGTTGAATTACTCGCTTAATTGATCTTAAAAATATGCAGCAGAAAAACTAAATATGTACGTGGACGTTTTTCGGATAATTGGACGGATAAAAAAATGAAAAACCAAAACGCCAAGGTGTTTTAATAATAAGGTTGTGTCTTTGTAATATTTCTCCAACAAAAAGGCATGGATGACCCAACATTTTATGGGCCCAAATTTTATATAAATTTGACGAAGAAATTATAAAGCAGAACAGACAAATAATTCTTTTTGTCGACAATGCTGCCTGTCATAAGAAGTGGGACGATTTCAAAAATATAAACGTGCAGTTTGTACCCATAAATACAACGTCCATCATTCAGCCCCTTGACCAAGGCATTATTCATTCTTTCAAAGCTTACTATCAGCAAAATATAATAAGGAAACAAATTACAGCCATCGAACATGGAAAGACTATCGAAGATTTTTCAAAGTCGATCACATCTTTGCAAGCAATGCACAAGCACATAAGCAAACATTGTTTGTGGCTTATAACACCTTCTACTATAAGAAATTGTTTTAGAAAGGTAATATTGGAAATATTTTACTACTAAATTTACATTTGCAAGTTCTTTTTTTAAATGCAGGCTTCATCCAAGAACAAGAGCAGCCGGAAAATGATCTCGTGGTCATAGATAACGTTCTTGAGGACAATGCAGATTTCAATGCTTATTTGGCATGTGATGACCAGGGTTGCGAGTTTGTGAATTGAAAAATCATTAAGTCATAGGCAAGTTAGTGACTTATGAATTAAAAAAAAAATAATTCAGAAGTCACTAACCAACTGACTTATGAATTAAATAAATTCAATTCACAAATCACCAACTGACTTATGAATTAAATAAATTCAATTCACAAACCATCAACTGACTTATGAATTAAAAAGAATTAAATCGCAAGCCACCATTTGACTTATGAATTAAAAAGAATTAATTCACAAATCATCTACCTACTGATTTATGAATTAAAAAGGAGGTTGCCTATTTTGGTATGGAGCGTGCAATCAGTGCGTTCAATAATGAAAGTGGTATCAAATAAAAGGTGAGATTTAGCACGTTATGTTTGTCAAATATAACACATAGTTGGTCGCGTTTTTTAGATATTTGGGTTTGAAGTTGATTAAAACAGAAAGAGAATTTTACTTCTTTTTTGTTTAAACTGATGTAGGAATATAACTTTGCTATCAAACGAAATCTTTCAAATAAAACCAATATTATTTTTCTAACAATAAAATATACTTAAATATTTAGTATTAACTCCTTGGAAATCAAGTGTTTTTAACTTACCCTTTTTAACCATCGATATTTCAGAAATATCAGTGATGACATACATACATTTTCTTTGTATTATTTTAAAGAAATATTTAAGGCCTTTAAATTGATTTATAATATATCGTAAGCTCTCACAAAGAAATACTTACTTTTTGACAAAGTTACTCTGAAAAGTTTCTTGACATAAAAATGGGTGCTATGAACTTCCTCGTTTAGCATTTTCTAAAAATTTCTTTAGCCAAATATGCACTTTGTTAAACTGAATTTATATGTAATAAACACAGTTAGATAAATTATTATTAATGTGGTGGAGTTATAAAAAAATATATGCACCTTGGCGTTTCTAAGAAATAGTTCATACAAAAAAATTTAGCATTTTACACTTTTAAACAAAATTAGTTAACCCAAGGTACTTATAAAATAAAATATGCATATAAGTCAGTTGGTGCCTTGCAATTTAATTCTTTTTAATTCATAAGTCAGTTGGTGGCTTGCGATTTAATTCTTTTTAATTCATAAGTCAGTTGATGATTTGTGAATTGAATTTATTTAATTCATAAGTCAGTTGGTGATTTGTGAATTGAATTTATTTAATTCATAAGTCAGTTGGTGACTTGTGAAATAAATTATGTTTAATTCATATGTCAGTTGGTGAACTGTGAATTAAAGCCATGAGTTAAGCTAAAAGTAAATTAAGCTTTTGCAACGCTGGTGATGACATAATATATCATGTTATGGCGAACTAACAGACGCCGAAATTAAGTTGACACTGAAATGTTTATAGAGTAAATTTCTGAGATGAATATTTTATTTTTTAGTTGACCTACTCGTGCAATTATACGAGGTTTCGCTAGTTGAACCACCCGGATAATTGGCCGAAAAATCGGACAAAATGGTCAGTGCAATTAAGCGGGGAATACTGTAAAGACTTACAATTTATGAGAAAATATGTAAACGGAATATTTAAATTACAGGATTAAAAATTTGAAAAAAACACCACGAAGTTTATTTAAAAAAAAAAGTTTTGTATGAATATGCATAGTCCCAAAAAGCATATTATGCTTATCGAATTATAAAAGGTTGTATTTTAAAAACCTGACGTAAAAGATTGATTAAGAAAAGTCAAATTCGAAATAAAGCCATTAAAAACCTTAGAAAAAATAGGTACCTATAATTTGATTGACACTTTACTTATTTATTAAGCAGTTTAATGTGTGCGTACAGTTGTTTTCAAAGAGAGCAATAGTTTTTGAATACCTAATTTGCAAAAAAGTAAAAGCGGACTTTTAACGGATTGATGGATGCAAAAAAGGAGAAAAGTAGGCATTCGCTTTTCTAAGAGCATTTTGACCAAAGTTTTACTACATATAATGTCATGAACATTTCACGCTATTTAACATGATCACATTAATCGCTAAATCGATTCTCCGAAGCAGTGTTGGGACCTCGCAGAAGCAAAAGAGTGGTAGAAATGATGTCAAAAAGGTGGTAGAAAAGTGGTAGAAATTAAAACCCATTTTTATGTAGTAAACCTTATATTCAATAACTTATTAAAAAATACAAAAAATTAAATAAACAATAATTCAGTTCTTTCAGTTTCAAATATCACAATTCACAATAATTAAATTAGTTAGAAAAACTTAAAATTATTTTTTGCTATTTAGACCGCCGGAAAATTTAAATTTTGAAGCATATTTCAGTAATGCGTCCGGAGGATTAAAATTCTAAAAATGTACTGAAATTTCCCTTGCAGCCAAAATGTTGTGAACGGTTGTAGTTTTTAATTTATTTCTTTTTTCATTTCTTATATTTTTTAAATCTGAAAATAGCGCTGCTATGCGGTTAGCAACAAAGCTCCAACATATAAGAAGATATGTTTTCAAAAATTAAATTGTCCATTCCGTCTTTTAAGTTTTTTATCAAAAGCCATTGTGAAACAATGTCATTAGTTTTAAAAATTTGGAGTAATTGATTTTCTCCAATTAATTTTTTCCACTCATTATTAATTGACTCTAGTTCTGAGTTATTTATAGTTGGTGAAAAATGTTTCGTGAGACCTAAAACTGATGGCATTTTTCCATCAATGACGTTTTTCGGGTTTAAATATTTGAAAAATTTTAGTTCATCGTTTGAAAGGTTAAACCTTTCTCCAATTTGAACACATAATTCAATATAACAGCTGCACATAACTTTTCGTAGTTGCATTACATCTTGTTCAACAATATCATTTTGAAGTAAGTACCTTTCAAAGTAAAGGCCAAAATACATTTGAGAATATGGTAAATAGTTTTCACTGTTTTTCATATTTGTGTTTACATTCATATTTTCTGGTTTTACAAAATTTTTCATTAAATTTAATTTTAATGTAGTCATTTCTTTCGAATATCAAGTGTATTTTTGTGTTCTCAGATTGAAATGTTTTATTTAACTCGTTTATAATTTTAAGATTTATTGACAAAAAATTTAAATGTACTACCTATAAATATTAAAAGGTAGAGTTTAATGATAGGTGAACGGTGAGTTGCAAAAAGTGGTAGAATTTGCTTTTTAGGTGATAGATTTTTATGAACACCCAAAAGTGTTAGAAATACCACTTAAGTGGTAGAAGTCCCAATCCCAACACTGCTCCGAAGTCAATTCAAAAAATGCAGTGATACTTTCAAAAGAGCAATTTTCAAAACGACACACTTAAGTTAAACAACAAAACATTGACTTTTCTTTAAATCATACAAAAAAACGCATTTTAAAAATTATGTCAATATTCTTTCACTTCATTTTTGTTAACTTAGTTTTGAACACAATATTAAGAATTATAAAAATGGGCCGATCCCGGCGGTACTGCAATACCGGGCCAACCCGCGACAGAGGTGGAGCAAGCCCCTAGCACTCCGTCTGATTCCAAAAATCAGTTTAACATTTGTTGTCCCCCGATGGGGGATCTATCAGATGTTAAGCTGATAAGAACAGATACTACACTTTGATCTTAGCCATAAGGCCGAGAAGCGATAACTAGAAACTCTTCGATTGGTCTTATTTATCACTTTTTTCCAATGATACTGAATGTGAAATGAAAGAAGTAACATAAAAACACAATCATGTATTTTGTTGTTGTTTAAATTTCGTGAACATTTTGTTGTTGTGGTGACAAAGACGAAGTCATAAGAGGAAAGAAGAATGTGCGATAATGCGATTGCCAGTGAGCAGTGAGTTGATCGTGAAATGTATGTACGTGTCGTGGCGGTCAAGTGAGTCATTGATACTCTGATTTAAAGTGAGAGAGGATACGAATGAAAAATAAATTAATGTTTAATAATATTTACTAACATTAAACCAAAACCTTTTCCTATTATAATAGATAATTATTAATTGATCTTCGTCGTTCTGATTTAATCAAAATTGTGATAAGTACAATCGCAAACAGAGACAATACTTTTTTCAATGTTATTAAATGAGAAAGAAGTAGGTCTTTAGAAGAAATTCATGATTGATGGTTTTTGATGAAATATGTATACCCAACATACATGACCACTATACATATGTATATATATACCTATTTATTGATGAAAAACAATCGATTTAACGCCTTTTATTAATGGGTAGTTCACTAGAAACCTATGAAAGTTAACTAGAGTTAGGGTGATCTTCACTTTCAAAAAGAACATTTTTAATTTTAATTAATTTAAATCTGCTACTAAGAACTTAAAAATTGTCAAGTTTAAGCTGCTACTGTTTATTTGTATCAAAATAAGTTACAGCAAATTGCTAGCAGGCTTGCTAGAGTTTTGTGAGGAAATATAAAAATCATATTTTTTAAAACAAAATACCGCAAAATTAAGAAATATAGTGAAAACCATAAATCAAATAAAAAATAAATTTAGATGGAAAGTAAAAATAAACCATTTTTTAACAATAAATTTTTATAAAATGTTTGTTTTTAGTAGAATTGAAGCCTTCGAGTGTATTTGGAAGTATCTGAAAGTTATAGCGGAATATTTTTCTTAACATGATATTGACCCAATCCGCATTAGGGGGATTCGAAAATTGATTTGAATCTTGGTTTTAATTGCGTTCATGCAAAAATAATTTCTGGTAAGGTAAAAACTATTGGATCATAATTTGACTAAGCTCTAAAAATGTGGGTTCGTTAAAGGTTAAAGTTTTTTGAAACTCGAAGCCACAACTCCACAGTATTTTCTTCTAGTATTGTTTTAGAAAATGACTTTTTGACATTTATTTTTGTTGAACTTCCAACTTTTAAAGAGATTCATGAAGAGGGAGCAATTTAAGCAGAATCATTTAAAAGTCAGGGCAGAACTGATTGAGGCAAAGTTTTGGAAATAAGAACAACAAAATATTATAAATTACACATCCAAAATTTTTACCGATATTTTAGAAAAACTATTGTGCGTTTTACGATAACTTATGCAAACCTGCTAGTGGAAATTTGTTGCCTGCATTTATTTTCTGAAGTTTGCAATTAATTGAGGAAAAGCAAAAGAAAACATATTTTTGAAATGGTTGTCATAGATTTTTTAAAATGTCTCTTTTTTTATGTTTTCAATGTCTCTATTAATTTGGCTTTGGGAAGAAAGTTTTCTCTTTCTTTAAGGTTTTAAATGAACATTTTAGCTAAGGTAGATGTAAAACTTTTTCATAACAAATTACACTTTGTTATTAAACTTTAAAATTGTCCCTTTTTTTGAGTACTAACTGCCCCTCCCACTTTTTTTTAAATTTATGGATTTATTTATCCGTAACTCTGACGGTGAATGAATGAATTTGGCAGTGCAACCTAAAGATCGATTTCGCCTTTTAGGACTGGATGAGGGTCTAAATTTTACAATTCTTCTTCTAAATTTGACTTCTTCTAGAAACTTCAGTATTTTAGGTATCGTCAGAAAGGTTTTAAAGTGTAAGAATGCTGATATCAAACTCTTTATGATAATCCACGAAACTTAAAAGCACTATTGCGAAAAAAGATCTTTTAGCACTGTTTCCGTTGTCTACTTGTATTTTGACACGTAAAACTTACTTTTAACACAACGTTGGGATGTATTTTATCAAGAACGAAGTGGTTTTGAGAAGATTTAATACAAATTAATATCAATGGTGTAGAAATTAGCAGACATATCTATTTTTAACAACTCAGCGGCATGGTGTTGAAATGCCTTTTTATTTATTTTCTATTCAACATTTTGCTATAATCTTTAACAAAATATCATTTTTCATAATTTTAGTTGAAAATTGAACAATTTCTTCAAAAAACTGTAATATCTTTAATATATTTTTATCAGCAACGCTGGATGTGTGTCAGATGATAACAGTTTAATAATGTCACACAAGATAAAGTGCTTTGTTAACGCGTCTGACGATATAACTAATGTCACAGGAACATGTCAAGGAAATCTGCTTAAATTGTTCACCCTTAAACTAAAATTTTCGACAACCATAAAAATCAACCCTTAGAAACCTACTACACCAAAGCTTTAATATATTTTCTTCAAATGCTTTTCGTACTTATGTTTCTGTCTTTTTAAAATCCAAAACACGATTTTCCACAGTATTTTGTATATATAGGTATACTTTTTGTCATGTTGTGCTTGACAAAAAAAAAAAAGAATACAATATATTATTAAAAATTAGCATCAATCAGTGAACATCACACTAAATTAAATCTATTTCTGTTTTCAAATGAGTTTGATGATTTCCATTCAACTTCAACAAAAACCCCTTTTTTTAACTCATCTACTTCTACAATCCTCAGCTCTACTCAGCTTTTATCAAGATATAATAAATTCCACGCACATATGAATTCTTTTCAAAATAAATCAAGTCACTTTATTTAATGTTTGCTGTCGTTGTCGCTGTCGCAGGCCTGCCCGGCCCAAGCAAGGCGGGCAGGCAGCCGCCTTCTTTCATATCATTTTTGAATTGATAAAATAGGAAAGCACAAAAAAAAGAATAAATCTTCAACTTACGAGGATTGAAAAAGCAGCAAAAAAATGTCTTACCTACTTGTCAAACACTCAAGAAAGCGTTTTCATATTTTTTTAAAGATTTATGAGTTCATTGACATCAAGATGCAATAAAGAATTCCTGAACATTGCCGGATATGGATGGAAATAGATAAAAAGATACATATTCAATTTTTATGCCAAAATAAAAACGAAAGCTTTCGAGATGAATAAAATTACAAATCAATAAACAAAGAACCTTGAAATCTAAAAATGTACATATAATTCAAATCGATAAGCAATGGCGGGCGTTGTCATGTCAAATAGTTAAATGATGGCAATGACGGCGAACGACACGAAGACGCGACGCACGTTAAAGTGTATAGCGACACAACGGATACGACGGATATCAGCTCTCATTGTGTCTCCGTGCGTCGTTGTCGTCGTCGCCGCCATATTTGATGCTGTGCATGTTTTGTAGATTTCTTTCTCAATCTCAAGAATTTATTAACAAAATTTTGCTTACTCATGGAAAAAAAAGGAACCTTGAGTTCTCGAAACACTCGTTAAGTCTGAGGCGAACGAAGAAAAAATGTCAAAAGTCAAACAATATTCCGAAAAAACTTTACCGCTTTAATTAAACGGAAGAAAACATAGAATTAAAAAAGAAACATTCCACCTACACTCTTTTTCTTCACTTCGCTTCTACAAGTTTGTAGGTTGTAGGTTGTAGGAAGAATATGGGAACAGAAAGACGTTTTAGTGCTTGGCTTCTCGTTCATTTGTCTTCCTCGTCGAAATCTGAGAGGGGTTTCGAACCTTCAACTTTAGACTTCTCCATACTCACAATTGGATATAAGAGTAGGTTAGGTAGTATACAGCTACGTTTCTACAGACATATGAATTCATTTGGTGGAACCAGGAACCAGCTTTTAAGTTTGAAGAAGACGCGGAACAATATTCAACCCATCAAGTTTTTGGGAAAAGTATTCCAATTTAAAAACTCTCCTGTTTTCTGCTCCACTCGTACTTCTGACTCTGAACTCGGAATTGTTCTCATTTTCTGGTTCGTTTTTTTTTTTTATATATATTTTTGTTTTCTATGAAGTCTTGAAAAAAAAACTTTCATTAATTTTTATTTTCATTGGGGAGTCATATCAGCGTCATTTGCGTTTCTGCTCATTTTACATACATTTTTCTTTTTGCTCTTCGAGGACGTTCATATACCTTCTTATATTTTTTCAACAAAAAGTAAGGAATTGAAAGACGGCGCGTTTATTGAAGGTAAGGTTAAGGGAGGGTTGTTTAGGGATGAAAAATATGCAAAAAGAAATTATAATAAGAAAGAAAATTACTTTGGGAAATGTTTATATACGGTACCTAACCTATAACCTATATAACAAGGGGGTAGGTATAAAAGAGAGCATAGAGTGGTTGTTAATAAAATAAACAAAAATCACTTGTGTAAAAAGTTCATAATTTTGTGTGAAAATGTATACATAGATATTTGTGTCATATTTAATTTGCAAAGAAAATAATAACAAAACATAATAAACTAGAATAAAGATTTTCAAGTTAAACATTTCTGTAACTCGCTGAAAGTATCAAACCCTTTTGTTATTTTCAAAAAGAAAATAAATGTTTTAACTATTAGCAATTTTCTATGTTTATAAAATCTAATACTGACATTAAACAACACAAATCAGCAGGCAATTTTTGTATCTGACACATTTTCTTTTTTATATGTAAAGGTTGGTTTTTTAAATGCATGTGCAATTTTGATAGCAGTTGTTTATGTTTTGACAGTTGAGAATGCCAAAAGGTGTTGAGATTTCGTTTGCCAAAATATTTAATCTAATTTGTGGAAATTTACTTTGAATTTTTTTTTATATTGTACGCGCACTCAAGGGGATATGAATACCCTTATAATGATACACAGTGCGAGTAATTGGGAAGGAAGATAGGATTTGAAAGGAGATACCGATGCACATTGGTACCTAATGAGTGGGAAATATTGAGTCTGGTAAAGCATTCTACATTCGTGTAGTGCGACTAAAAAAAGAATCTCTGTACTTTACAGTACGACCGAAATTGGGCTCAAGGGTAAACTGATGGGCATTCCTAAAAGAACGAGTATTACGGTTGAATTGTTTGAAGGGAAGAATGCAACTGGCTATTTCATTAGAGCATTGCTTATGGAAGTAGCGACAAAATAATGAGAGACATGAAACCTTACGACGGTGCTCGAGAGATGCAAAAGTTAAAGTAAGACAACGGTCACCTATTATTTTTAGAGCTCTCTTTTGAATTCTGTCCAAGAGACTCAAGTGGGTTATAGGAGCACCTGCCCAAATATGGGAATTGTACTCAAGTTTTGGACGAATATAGGCTTTATAAATTATAGCCAGATCAGAAGGGGTAAAAAACTTCTTGCATCGTCGGAGAAAACCTAAACACTTAGCAGCATTTTTGGCGATGTCAAATATGTGATCACTCCACAACAAGTGGTTTGTAATGCACATACCTAAGACTGATAGCTGTTCAGTATCCTCGATGCAAGTACCACTCATGGATAGTGGCATTGGGCGGGGGGTTACGCTTTTGCGACAGTAGACAGCATTGACAGCATTGAGTTTTCGAAGCATTAAACTCTACACGGTTTTTGATTCCCCATTGTACAATGCTGTCGAGATCAGAATTTAATGAGCTTATCATACGCTGCCGTTGAAGTTCCACATACGAAGAACAAGGATGAGAATCTAAAAACGAATATGAAAAGCTGAGGGTACTGTCATCCGCGAAACAATTTAGTGGGTTAGAAGTTTCAGACAGAAGATCATTTATAAAAATAAGGAAGAGCGTCGGAGATAAAACGGAGCCCTGGGGCACACCAGCGTTTATTTTGTGAATATTAGATTTGAACCCGTCCAATACTACTTGAATTGAACGGTCCGAAAGGTAATTTCTAACCCAACGAAGAAGGGATTCATCAATACCAAAACATGTTAATACCTCAGCGAAGTTCATAGAGCATTTCGTAAATTGTATGGTGTTTATTGAATAAGCTCATTTTCCGTAAAATAACTTAGTCAGTAAGAAAAATTGACAAATATAGAATGAAGACAATTCTCAAGCCTTAATCGTATTACCACATTAAATCCATTAAAACTGACTGTTTGTAGTGGTTAACCATCTGGCAGCATTATTGGTCCTTAATTCTTTCGATATGAGGAAGGAGCTTGCCGTTCAGGTGATTGGCGAGCGCTATGGAACCATGCTTACTGGTCTTTTGTTACCAAAAATGAATCAGCTTAAATTGACGACATTTTGATCTAACAAGATTTGTTGTTGACAATTTATTGGAAAATATATTAGGTGATAACTTTATTTATAAATGATTTCCTGTTTTCCTGCCGCTTCGTTCAAGCAGCTTTACGTCTATCGACTACTTTTTTAGGGTTTATGGATAACTGCTATATTCTAGAGTACTATAACCACATTTTGAAGTCATACGGTAAAATTTATTACAAAAAGTTGCAAACAAATTACACTGATCAAATGGCGAGTGGCGAGGCGAATATATTCCAGAAATAAACACCCGATATATTAATTTTTAAAGCGATTTTTATAAAAACAAGTTCCTAAATGAGCTAAACTTTATTCAAGAAGTCCTTTGTAAGTTTGCAAGTAAATCGCTTAAGATATCATAGAAGCTTTCTTCGTTGATTAACTTGTATCAATATAAATCAAATTTAAAGTTTGACAGTTGAAAGCGGCATATTTTTAAAGTCAGTACAATCTCTCATTTTGTTTGTCTGTTTTTAGCGTTCAAAACTACGTGCAAGCGATCCCCAAAACTACCATTCTGACAGGTTCATTATAAACGCTGCTAAACGCGAGTCTCCTGGAGATGGAAGAATTCGAGGAAATTGATTTCGCACCACTCTCAAAAGAACTCAGTCTTTTAGAGGCCAAAACTTAGCAAATTTTACCTCGTAGCTTGAGCTTTCATCCGTTCAAAATTGAACTGATCTAGAAAACAGTGGGTAAACAACCGTTAACAACATATTCGCCCGAAGGAAGTTTCCTTTTAAATAAAATATTTTCGTATGATTTTTGAAGTTTTTCCTTTTGATGGAGTTTTTTGAAGTCAAAGGTCAATAAGCCAGAAACCAGAACGTCCCTTAAAGCTAACATAATTAGTGCCTAAGGACAAGTTCAACTTGATTTATGCCCAAGACTCATGGAATATTATTAAATTGAAGAAATGCGCTATCTCAAGAAGTAGCAGCGACATTTGAACAATGTTGTGTTCCATAGAAAATGGAGTCGATAGAGCTTTCAAATGAATATAAAATGTCAGTGACTAGTTTAAAAAAGAACTTCTACTTCCTTTGGAATGTGTTAAAAAATATGGGAGAACAAATTTGAATATTTCTACGAAGGACTTGAAACACTCAGGTATAAGCTTCTTCAAGTATTTCATACATGTTTAAACAATAAAATATTTTATAAGTCTTATTTTTACTTACATATCATACGTTATATAAGTTCAAAGGTACATATAACAATATTATTCACTTAAACTAAATTCATAAAAAAAAGCAAAGCAATAAGTTGAGGAAGTAGGTATGTAGTTACATCAAGGACTCCAGATAAAAGTGTAATAAAACAAGTTTTATAACTATAGAAACAGAATTGGTCAATTTATATTTTTTTGTATCTTTAAGAAGCTTAAATAAGCTGTAAGGTTCAATAAAGCTCCTTAAATATGAACCTTTCACTAAAAACAGAAGTTTAATTACATTTATTCAAGGAAAGGTAGAAGGCATGAGAGTGAAGGAGGAAAAAAGAGAAAAAATAATCTTAGAAACACAGATGAATAAAGAATTATTATAGCCTTCATTTCGACTTTCTTTTTTTCCATTCCATCTATAGTCATAAACATGTTCGCAAAAGTAGAGCGAAAAAAAAAAATAAACAAAGATCCTTTAGATGTCCGATTGTGAACAAATTGTCTTACATCTTGTTTATATTCTTGTAAATAAATATAAACAGGATACAAAATCCCCTTAAAATAAACAAGTATTAAACTCCTGATAGCTTTTTTTTATGGTGGCCTATAAAAAACCCAACACCAAAAACAGCAACAACACTAAAAAGAAACAAAAACGGGTGTGAAAATGAACGGAAACATTCACGATTAGTGTCGGCCAGAAATAAGGTGTCAAAAGTCAGTTTTTGGGGCAATAAGCTTAACTCGCTCTCTCTCTGTTTCTTGCATGTTCCTATGAATATGTACGTAAAAATTTGTTATCAACCGAACCGAACAACAAGAAACACCACCCCTTAATAATTTTCTCGAGAAAAACCAAGAAAATTATGTATATAAACACCAAAACCATGCCAAGCTAACCTAAACAACCAAAATCATCCACCTACCACCCCCCCCCCCCAACACTGTTTGAATAAAAAACATTCACTTCATGTTTTCCCTTTAATGGCAAAAATAAACTTTCCCCCTGATGCTCAGCCATGTTGAAGATTTCGTTTACTTTTCCTTATCGACAGTTGGCGTAAATTTATGGACAAATTCCTATAAATCATGTTTACTTCGGCTGTTGCCGTTTGCCGGTAAATTCCTTCTTCTTCTTCTTGTTCCTTATTTCTCTTGATCTGGAGCCAAACCCACAAGAATGAACGAACGAAGAAAAAAAAATCGAAAATAAATTCGGATATCTGAATACACTAGGATTTCTTTCTTTTCTTTTTTACGTTACGATACGTTTCGTTCATTTTTATTATACAACGGGGCTATGATGATAATGACGTCGATGATATCAAATTTTGCGTTTGACCTTTGGGAATAAATTAAGCTTCTTCAAGGAATTCATAAAAGCAAATAAAATGAATACGAGTATATAGAGTACAGAGAATACACAAAATATCATATACCGCTATGGTCAAAGTAATAAGAACACTCGCAGAGAAAAATCCTATATATACTAATATTATAAAGCTGAAGAGTTTGTTTGTTTGCTTGTTTGTTTGTTTGTTTGAAAGAGCTAATCTCAGGAACTACTGGTTCGATTTGAAAATTTGTTCAGTGCTAGATAGCCCATTAATTGAGGAAGGCTATAGGCTAAAAGCTTAAGGTAACATTAAATCACGCTAAGACTAATACGAGCGGAGCACCAGTAAATAATGTTTCAAAATCGTTATTTTTTTTTTATTTTTTGAGAGCTTCAACTGCGTGCGCTGTAGAAACGGTTAAAGTTTTACTAATATAATGTATGACAGAATTGTTCTCCTATAATAATTCTATATGCCTATCTTTTATAGTTGGCTTACTATAACATTTTTAATGCTAACCAAATTTGTTCTGAATTAAAGTATGGGAGTAACGTTGCCCAGCCAGTACAAAAAATAAATGCTGGTATGCCCTAAGGTTCTGAACTACATCCGACACTCTTCAGTTGTTCAGTTTGCAAACCTGCTTTTTGGATGTGGGTCTTCAATGGATCTAACCTAGACAGCATTGTTAAATGGGGATTCGAAAAACCGATTAGAATTAATGCATTTAAAACTCAATGTTGCCTTTTGTCGTTAAAGCATACTTTATTAAATTTGCCACTATCTATAAGTTGTTCACGCATCTTAAGCAAACTGAAGATCTCGAAATGTTCAGTATTTGTATTTCAGACGACCTTTCGTAGAAGGTTTGCATACAAGATTTTCTTGAAGTAATGCAAGAAGTTTTTCTTTCTCTCTGAACTGGTTGTTTTCTATAAGACTTTTTATACGTCTTATATAAAGTTTTCATTTCCAAGCAGGTGATTCTTTATATAATTTAAGACTTTTGAAAAGTATTGAACGAAAAGTGTCTTGTCTCACCCTTTTTAACCGCCATTTTAACGCTCTAGCGAAATAGTCACAATCTAATGCTCAACAGTATGTATACTCTCTAACCCAACATGGGTCGTTCTGTCGAGAACAGAGATTTTTTCTTTAACCGCACTACGCAAATGTGAAATCAGTTTCCACACTCTGTCCTTTCCAGTAGTTGCAAAAAAAAACCAAATTGCAGCGACACCACCTTTGAGAAATGAGTATTTCTCAAATTGATAGGTTTAGCATTAAAAATCATGGACTTGTAAGGATTTGAACTGTGCCCGAAGAAGGGTGATGGAAAAACATAATTTCAGATATCTGTCTTCGTTCTTCCATCCAGAGTCTTTAAATTAAATAATTGAAGGGATTCTTGATATGGAAGAAAATAGACCTCGAAGGACAAATGGAAGAAAAAAAAGTAGGGGATCTAAGTGGCTCTCTTGGGGAACACTAGAGGTAAAAAGAAAAAACTAGGAGATGCTATTTGGAGTATACTGCATGGTTAAAAGTAGATATAAGCCAACATTTTGAATCTTGATAATTAATATAATATTTTGTTAAATTACAAATTTGGAAACATTAACAGAAAATATTTATTTAATTAAAATAAAGTGTTGTTTCTATTATTTTGACCATAGCTGTAGATATAGGCAAATTATATGCAAAGAAAGAGATGTTAATCCGAAAAAGTGAAAGGGATTTATTTTTAGTGTGTTACTGAAGAAGAGTTCTATATTGGATATAGTTATAGGATATTTCCTTTATGGGGTCTTTTGGGGCCAAAATATAGATTATAGGTAGGCAAGGCAGGCAAGAGTAGGCGTAAGCGTAGGCGGCAAATTGAAGGCAACCTTAAATTCCAACGAAACTCCTGAACCTAGGGAGACTTATAAATTTAAGACAAACAGATATCGTATAGATAAGATAGAGCTGAGGCAGAGGTGTTTAGATTGTAAGTTTCTAAAAAGTCTTTAGAGTAGAGTACTCATAGGTATATAAGTACCTATAGAAGTATTCCCGCCTGGGGCTATCATCATGCCATAAAACTTTGAAATAACTTACTCCTACTAAAAGGAATAGGTATACGAGCAGTAGTAGACCTATGATGATGGTAAGGGAATGTAAAGTTCAAACTCTATTTGCGAACAACAAGCACGAAGAGTATCTTCAGGGGACATTGTTTTATTTACGTTGAAAAGTTACACAATCATCTTTCCATGTACCTACCTATCTAAGGAAAGGGTTGAAATTCATCCAAAAACCAAAGAGTTCATAATAATTGAATTTTCATCGTTCTAAAAATGAAGCCTACCAATTTACCCCGAACCTCACCTTTAATGTTGAATCAAAAATTTCGAAAACAAATTAAATATTTCAAAGTTCAGTAACAGCAGCAGCAAAAAGATATTATAGATGAGTTAGATTGATGATGAAGAAATGGGGGACAATTTTTAACCAGTTCAGCTCAGCTCATCTCATCTTTAAAGCAACAAAAACAATAATACCAAAGTCTACCTCCTGCCAAGTTTAGGTGAAATCGGTAATAAATCAGCAGGCTTAAGAATTTATTAGAAAAGCTTTTTGTTTGTGTCTTTAGTCATGAGTCTCGAGCCTTGTGTTGTGTTGAAAAGAGGTCCTTTTCTAATTGCTTAGATAAACTACCAACATAAATTAATTTCCTTGTCGAGGATATGATGGCATTGAAATTTCTTCTTCTTCTTTTTGGTTCTTTTGTTTTGGAAGGTAGCAAAAGCAAATTGAAACAAATTTTACCTGACAACTTTAAGTCGGAGAAGATTGTTTTAACAAATTCGAAGATTATTATTGTAATAAGGAACTTTGGGGTTGGAATTATTCTTAAAGTTCACATTGAGTTTTGTTGGTTGGTTTTTTGGTTGATTTATAGAAGATTAATAAAGGTAACATTTTTCAAATGTTATTAAAGGCCCCATTTAAGGGAAATGTTTGTTTTTTATTGAGAATGATTAGCTCGTCACAAAAAGGATGAGAAGCAGGTAAGAAGGTTAAGAATCACACACTTGGACTCCAATGAGGGATTTGAAGCACAAAGATTAAGTCCATTTATTAAGGTTTTAAAACGGTATGAGTTCTGTTAATTTCAAATGTATGCGTTTGTTAAAAATTGATGTGTTCCATATTTTAATCAAGCATCACTTGATAATGGTAAAGAAGTCGAAAAAAAGTGGGTTCTGCGATTCTGTCCGTCTGTCTGTCTGTCTTCACCTCTACAGCCTAGCGTAAACCGTCAGGTCGATTGAGATAGAAATTGGAAAATTTCAAGCAAATTCGCTTAAGATGTTCTTTATTTTTTTTTTAATTGTCTCAGGAACTAAAGAACCGATTTTAATAATTATTTTTCCGAATAAACTTTTATATTGACTGAATAATATTTGATGATCAACCCTAGTAGCACAGAATTTGATTTATAACAAAAATTTGTTATTTTTGAGTTATATATGAGTAATCTGCAACATGTATGGTTACAAAACTGTTTTGATCTTGTAAATCGAAAAATATTTGTAACATTTTAATTTAACTCGTTTTTAAACTATTATATTTCAGTTAAAGTTGTTAGTACAAAAATACCAGTTGTTGCTTACTTATTATTAAAAAGTTGGTTAGTCGAAGGTTGTAAAAAAGTTCTACCTATATTTCTAAGCTTCTGTTTTAATATTTCCAGGCTTAAACGTTGTTACATCCGAAATAAAACATACTCTGGAAACTGTTTTATAACAATATTATAATATATTATTTTTTGTTGTTACAATGAATTAATATTATGTTTAAAACAAATTGCGGCCTTAAAATATTATTTTCAATAAGTTCAGTCAACGATATTATGAAGACTTTATAATAAATTAATAACATTACGTTTTATTAAAACTCAACTCTTTTTATAAGTGAGGAAATAATTGACATGGTTTGTAGGATCGGGTTTTAACATAAACATTGATGTTTAGTTATTGTTTTACATTTGAATTTGATAATTTGATAATTTCAACTCACGAAAAAATGCTTTTTCACAGTAATATTTTTAAAACATCAATACATCAAACTAATCGAGTGTCAATTATTTTGTTTCTGTTGTACAAGTTACACAAATATTTTTATAATGAAGGTAAAACTAAATCAAGTTTGAATGATATAAACGTCATTTGGATGTTTACAATTTTTCCTTCATTAATTTGTAAAATAAGTTTTGGTTTTTTTCAGTGAAAATTTAATTTAATAAAACGCGAAATAATAGAAAATAAAATAAAGCACTAAGTTGAAATGAAAGAGATGACAAGTGTTTTTTTTTACACTCTCGTGATACGTAATGTTCCAACAACATTACAATTACGTTATTGTTTTTCGTTATGTTGTAATACTGTTGATGACATGTGTTATAGAAAACGTCTTGTTTAATAGTCTCATTTACTATAAGAAAACAGTTCTAAAACATTTTAAAAACCAAACATTAAAGCAGGTAATTTTTGTTCTTAGGGTATTGTATTTAGATTTTTGCAATGTTCAAAATATATACATTTTGTAAAATGCCTAATAGAAATATTTAAGATGCCATTACTTAAAATGCGTGTAGTTTAGTAGAGTTGCCGCTGGCAAATTAAAAATCGCATGTGGATTTTTTTTGTTGTACTAACTTTGGTATTAAAATATGACATTTAAATGGTTGAAAGATGAGGAAAAAAGTGTGTTTGGCGTAAACTGTCTATTTTGTGACCATTTGAGCGCTATTGCTGTGAAGAGTGGAAAAATTAACCCATTAATGGTCACAGTTGAACTAAGCGTTGTTTTAGAAAATGTTTTTATTTATTTATCAGGCAGGATAAAAAAATGTTTGAATGAAAAAGAAACAATAAGAAAAAATGTTGTTCAGGAATTTGTAGGGGTGTTTTCAAATTGCCACACCCAGTTTCGGATATGGCAAAAGCTTACAATTTTATTTTATAACTGAAAATTGTTCTAAATCATTCATTATTTATCACATTTATGTAATAAAATGTAATATGAAATTTATTGCATCTAATAATTATTAGGTATAATTAAAAAAAACTGTACACATCACTTTGAATTGTGTTCTGATAAGAAATTTCAACGAAAAATTATGAAAACATCACAGATTATAACAAAAATTTTGTATTGTATATATATGTTCGCTGCACTTTAAACTGCTTAAAACTGGGTTAAAAATTGCATGTAGATTTTCTTAATGTGCGATTTTTTGCTGCACCAACTTTGGTAATGAAATGTCACATTTTCCTACAGAAAATTATATTTATATAAAATACCAAAATAACTCTTCGGCAACTCTGTTCGCTTTGAAAGCATGATTATTTTGCTTTTTTCTTTAGTTACAACCATATCGAAACAACAAAAAAAGTTTGCTTAAAAAACAATTCGACAAAAAATAATTACAAGTTATTATATCTATGTTATATTCATATTGTAAACATTTTTAAATTCAGTTCTTTAACTGATAAGTTATAAATGAAGCAACAAAATTGTTTCTATGTTATCTGTAACATGCACCATTTTGAATTGTATTTTTTTTTTATTTTATTAATTTAGTTATTTGGGTGAAATATAGAAATTTATTTTCGAAGTTATTCTCTACCCTAATTTAGATGGTATGAGCCAAAAACGTCATGTTTTTAGATTTTTTACGCAAATCTATTATTTTTTTCATGATTTAACTCTTGTGCAGAAAACAAAAAAAAAATACAATTTATCAATTATTCTCCTAATTTTTTGTATTTGGGTGGCGCATGAGTTTTTCCGAGGTAGAATACCCATATTTTAGATAAAAATGATATTTGTTTGTGATTTTGATTTCGAAAACAACTAAAAACAGTAAAATTAAGTAGTACAAAAGTAATAGTTTAATTTAAGAATTCTTTCTGCCTTACAATTTTTATCAAACATCATTATAAATACAAATAATAAGATTTCAATAATAAAACTTAATTAAAACATTCAAAATATTTTGGGAAACAAATTTTTGGTATTAAATACAACGCCAACATAAACATGAACTGACAATTAGTTTCTAGAACATAAATTAAATTCTACAATAACTTAAGAATTGTTTCAATAATGTAAATGACACAAACAAAACCAGTATTAAGCTTACAAAAACATTTATATAACTTATGCTTGAGTTTGCATGACATAAGTAGAACATTTTACCTTAGTTATAATTCAGTTTCAATAGTATTGTAAATGACATCATTTAATTAAAAATACAAAGCAAAAACTGAAATAAAACATATAAAAACCTTAATGCAACCGAAATAAAATCAACTTGTTTTAAATCAAGTGGGGAAACGCGGCTAATTCGGTTACAACATTGTCCTACAAACTCTATGTAAAACACATTGGCAATAACTTGGCTGTTATATTGCAGTTATATAAATCAAAATAAAAGCCATTTGTGCTACTAGGGAAGTCTCCATGTTCTTGGATTTATAAACAAAAAAGTATTATTTTTTTTTTGCAAAATTCGATATCTCAAAAACAATAATTTGAAAAAAAACACTGCAACGATTTTAGAAAAAAATGTAGTACCTAAGTTAAGTTTTTTTTTGAGACATTAACCGATATCTTAATTTTGAAGATACAATTATTTTGCAGGTGTATTTTTAAATCTTAACCGCTTTTGTTCTGAAAAACCATAAATGACAATGATCTTAATTCATTTCATTCAAAATTTAATGTTTTTATGACCAATTGCATTATTAAATTTTTAATTGTTTCCAATTTTCAGAAATGCTCTTAGATTTTCTATGCGACATTTTTGGCTTGAAAGCATTTTGAAAATCACTTAAGCTAATAAAAGTTTGGCTGATGCCTTAATTTTTTAAATAGTGCATTCAACTGCCAAGTTGTACCATTTTTCAACTTCCCATAGGAAGTTATTGTATGGGTCTGATTTGTCGAATTGAAAATTTTGACATTTCTCGACGTTTCAAGGTCCCCAGAGTCGAAATAAAAGATTCTTAGAGAAATGTATGTGCGGGCGTAGGTTCGTACGTTTGTACGTTCGCGACGTTTTTTCGTCGTCCATAGCTCTAGAACCAGTAGAGATATCGACTTCAAATAAATTTTGTTATACAGATAATAATGCAGAAAGGGCTCTCAAGAAAATTGCGTGGGTGGTTTTTTTACCATAGCAGTTTAAAAAAAAGGTGAACATTTTTGTTAACCCTAAATATCTAATGAACCAATGACGCTAGAGACTTGAATTAAATTTTATATTATTTATTGTTACGTTATACAAAACAAGTATATTTTTGGAAAAAAAATCCAACTAACGGTTTTTTTTATAAATCAAGAAAACTGAAAAAAAAAATTTGTCACCTCGAAAATTTTACGACTAAAATATGATTTCATCTCCAAAATAATTTTGTGCGACGAAAAAAAATTTTTTTAACATCTGGTAAAATTTTGAGAAAAATCAAATTGACAGTTTTTTTTACAAAAAATAAAAGCCTAAAAAAATTGCTAAAAGTTCGTAAAAATTGATTTTCGACTCAAATGTCTTTTCAAAACTTTGAGATATTGGCTTTAAACTACTTTAATCTTTTAAAAAAATATTGTTGTCAACATTCAGTAAAATTTTGCAATTTTGCAAAATTTAACTGATGTGCGGTTCTTGATATCTCTCAAATTAATTTCATTCATCCAATTTGTAAAAAATTAAGAAATGCTACTTAAATTGGTAAAAATTTGTTTTCGACTTAAAATCTCATTAACAGAACTAGATTTTGAAATAAAACTATTTCGTTATATGCAAAATATTGTTAGTAATTTTGAAATTTTTAAGAATAAATCAACTGACAACTTTTTTAACACAACACGAAAACCTACAAACTCACAAGCAAGACAAATCGACAGACGGGATGGGAAGTTATCAGTGTGGGTCGAATCTTATCCTCTTTTTTTTTTTTTTGAAAACTATAAAACTTTAGCAGCTTCAATCGTGAATAACTAAACAAGGATTAAAATTGTACAAAAGTTGTACATTTTTTCTGAGCGTTGACCACCAAAACTTTTATTCTTTGTTTTCGTGTATTGAATTATTTGTTATTTAAAAAATTCGAAGGTAATTCTAAAGGAAAAAAATATATATTACGAGTATAAGGCTTGGTTACATGAATACGGTTTGTTTGATTAAAATTTTAGGTTTGACCTTTTTGTATATCCCACAAAAATATGTAATCTTATATGTTTTTTTAAAGTACACAAAACCTTAACTATAAAGCTAAAATTTGTACGTAAAGAACGAATGCACCTGGCAACTTTCAAGAATCTCTGCGTACGAGTAATGTCAAAGATGTAGGGTACCTGCAGTTTTGATGACGGATCTAATCAGCAAATTTAAGAAGCACTTTTCAAGACAAGAATTACTCTTGAAGGATTAATAAATGTCTCCCAAAAGGAATTACCCGTGAACTGAGATCTCTTGCATGACACGGGTAGGTACTACTTCGTATTGAAATCTTTTAAAAATGTTTAAGGTTTTTCAATACAAGATAAATTACCTGCATTAAAATTCACATAAACACATTTCATTTTAAAGACTTGGTGGTGATGCCATAATTAAGCTTTCGTAAGTTCATAAAGGTTTTTACTTTCAACATTAAATTTAGTTTTTTTTTTGCTCCTCCTATCTTCTGACATAAAGGCCAAAGGTTTGCAAATAGCTCATAAATTCAGTTGCACGTGACAGAAAATGCTTCTTATGCAACCTTTAAGAGATTTTCGATAACGATAACTTCAATTATTCCCCCAAAATATCTCAAAAAAAAAAAAAAAAACAAAAACAACCCACACGATATCTTTATTTATGTATCTTTGAAAACAAACAACCATTAAATATTTTTACAGCAACACTTCCACATCACATCATACATCACACAGCACCCTATAATATTTCTTGTCGACAAGAGATCTCCAAAAAAAAAAAGGAAATCAATCAAACGTCCTTAACCTCTCTTTCTCTCTCTGCAATTCGAAATATATAAACAAAACCTCAATTTAATCCTCCCCCTCATCCACTACCTCATCATCATCATCGATGGACAACAAACAAACCAAAACATACACAACAACAAAAACAATAACAAAATAAAAATATAAAAAACTATAGAAAATATTCCTCAACCCATCAAACTGTCAATTAACGTCAAACTTTTGACATGTGCACCAACTTCTAAATTGGAAATATGACAGCCTGCCGGCTTTCATTGGACACGATTTTACTTTTTTCTCTCGTTTTTGTTTTTGTTGTTGCTGTTGTTGTTTTTTGGTTTTGTTGCTGTTTCTTCATTTTCCTAGTTTTTCTTTTTACTGCTGATGTATTTGAAAAGCGAAACATACATAACTTTTGGTTGGGAAAACTTGCGAAATTGCAAACAGCAACTAACTTCACCCATGTGTCACATCTTCATGATGTTAACGCCGATGGTGCTGCTTTTGCTTTTGCTGCTGCTGCTACTGCTGTCGCTGTTGTTGGTGTTGCTTGGTGGTCTGATGATGGGGCATTTACAGAGTAATAGAGAGATGGCGTTGATGGTTATGATGATTACATCACTCGGTTTTAGTGGTTTCACACTGAATCCTTATACCCGACGACCTTTTGTGCATAATGCCTGATGGTAATTTGATTTAAGGAGATTAACATACCCCCTCAGACAAATAAACAAACAAAAATGAGTGTTTTGCCACACCATAATATAGAAGACACTCAAACACATGGCATGGTCAATCAGTACGAGTGAGGTGCGAGTGGTATGGTCTACAGTGGATCATTTTGACAGAAATTAAGTCTGTTTGGAGAGATCTAATTGAAATTTTCTAGAAACAATTTTTGTTTTTGGCTTATTAAAGGAACATTAAATCCCTTTCGCTTAAAGTACAGGGTGCTTCATTTAGATGTATGCTGTTTCAACCATTTTTCCATCGATTTTGACAGATAAACACAATTCTGAAACGTCAATCAGTGCTATTTTAGCTATGAGTCGATATCGTTCTCTTTGGCAGAAATGTTCATGGTTATCGTAAAAATTGTGGCAGACTGAAGATAAACAAAATCGTCGAATTTAGGAGACACAACTAGAATCCAACTGCTTATGTCGGGGATGGTCCAAAACCATCATAAAGCTCTATTTCTTCAAGGGTTATGGAGGGATTGTTCGACAGCGCACGCTACTGTCGTATTTTTCAGAAATTTGAGAGACCACAAATTCAGAAAAAAGTCTTAAAAAACTTAAATTTTTAGGACGGCTCACCTTGCCACATTGTAGTAGCTACCATTAAGTTCTTGAAGAGCAGGTTTCTAGTGGACGTTATCTCAAAAAGTGGCGATTTGAACTGAGTTCTTTGTGTGTCAAAGAAAGTGTGGTTATTTAATCGAATTTGCTTTCTTAACCTGTTTTGAAGTAAATGATATAAAATATCCTAACAAAATTTTGTTCATTTATAAAAATCGGCTGAAATATGGCAGAATAATTTAATGTTGAAATAGGACACATTCAAATGGCTCACCCTTTAGTAAATAAAACAGAGCTTATCAAAAAATTTCATACAAATATTAAACAATTTAAATGGGCACATTAAGTTCTATAAGTTCTATAAGTTAATTTGAGCCTTAAAACAAATAAAGTTTAAAAATTATGGGAATTTGAATATTTTTCAAATAACTTTAAGGTTTTCCAATACGAGGTTTCAATTTGAAGATCCCCTATTTGGGCAGTTGTCACTTTTGAAGATGTTATGTTTTGACATTTGACAAGTAAAAAATATGGTGTTATTTAAAATGGGACGGAAGACGCTTTAACAAAACTTTGAAATTGGTAAATTTAACTTCAAAAATAGTGAATCATTTGCAGTAAAATGTCACAAAAATGAGTCGACACGTAAGACACCTTCTCGATCGAAAATAGTAAAACTGGTATAAAAATGTCAGCTGTTGAGACAAAATAATAATGTGAAAATTTAGAAACATGAGCATCGCTCAATAACAACTGCGAATATTGCTCCTGTAGCACATAGTGTTGACGAAAACGCAGGTTTGTTAATTCCTAGTGGATCTTTTAATCTTCAATTATGCTTTAATGTTTGAAGTGAAACAAGAACTGTTGCGGATTAACAGCAACTTCAAATTTTTCGGTCCTAGAAACATATCGAAATGATTCGATTTGCCCAGAAATTTTTGTTTAATAATGAGTTCCATTAAAATCGTTGTTTAAGAACCTTTTTATTTTGAATGTGCCAATATTTGAAGCGGCTCTCTGAACGTGGATATTTCGCAAAGTGTAGTTTAGAATTGGCCACCGGAATCTTAGACATTTTTCTTGAAGCCAAGTGAAAAATAAGATATATGCCAATGCTTCATTGATTTGATTCAAGACCTTTAAGATGGAATTTGTAAAATTATCGACAACATACAGCCGCAAGTGTGCGAATTGGTCATGCAAAATTTTATAAAAAGGATCTGGTTGTACAACCGCAACAGCGGCGGGCGGGACATTTGGCTTAATTTGTTTTCCATTGTTAAGGGCATATATTTCTCCTTACAATAAAATAAACATCCATTTATTTCTATTTAAAATAAAATATACCTCCATTGATTCCTAATTAAAAATACTCGTTTTTTAACTATTAAAATAAAACCTCTTATTGGAAAACCCCATAAGTACAATTTGACCTAAAAAATGCAATTTAATTCATCTTTTAAGTAACTTTTCTTGTGATTTTTAAGGATGAAATAAAAAATTGCTATTTTTGCAACTCAAAGAGAAAAAATGTTCCACTGTGTGTGTCGTGATAATATCAACAGGAATGTGTTATATCTCCTTGCAAGCCATTAGCGGCATTTATCAAATAATGCGGACTCACTCAAAGGAATGCACATTATAACATTCTTCTCTAATATAATATATCCGCTCTGTTTCTGTCGTATCCTAAGCTACTTATTTGCTACCTTATAATAGATACGTAGATACCTTACCTACCTATGCCTTTTGGGCTTCTATATAACTTCAGAACATTAATTTAATATTTAAATTTATGATTGTGTCATTTAAATAAATCATCGAATCAGTTATACGGTATTTTACCTTGTCCGATACCGCCTGCCACCGCCACCGTCGTCGTCGTCGCCGCCACCGACACGCCCCTGTGGCCACCTAATTTTGTCATTTCTTACCCCATCACCGCAATATTATTGTGTGAACCAAAACATCACGATTGGACTAAAACCACGCTCGGCGGATTTGTGGGTCTTGAATAGTATCTAGATGTACATAGTTGGGGCAATATAGGAATTAGTAATACCAACAGAGAAGAAAGATTGTCATCCATCAAATTAAATTTTAATTAAGCTTTCTTGGGGTTTTGGGATATCAGACTGTGGCGGTGGTGGTAGCGGCGCGGCGGCGGCGGCAATGCACGAAGGTGGTAATGGGGCGCCACAGCGACAAATACGACACAGAGAGACACAGACAACAAAATCGTGGTTAACTGATGACGGATGATTGCAAAAGGGTGACAATCCATCAGATGAGCGACGACTTCGACTACGATGACGACGACGACGACGACGACGACAAACGATGTAATGGGTAATGTTTTGAGGTTTAAGTACTTCAATTTTGTTGACATCGGTAAATTGGAATTGATTTAATATATAAGAGTGTTTTGTGGGAAATTAGTTCTGCGTTGTTCGATGACCACCGCCACACTAATGTTATCGATTTGTTTGGTGGTTATTATTTTCTAAATATATATTCAAGGAAATTACTTAGCTATGAATGTAATTTAATTTTTCATAATAAGATCAAAAATACACATAAATCTAAATTGGGTAATATGTAGATTTAGCATGAAATTCAATTTAGATAGTTGCATTATCGCCCTTCTCTACCAGGAATGTCTATCAGTTTACCCATGAGCTGATTTTTCAACGTACTTGCATCATTTAACCGTTGAGTTCAATTTTGGACGTACTGTGAAACTGTGAAGTGTAGATATTCATTTTTCTGCTGCACATCAAGAATGTGGAATGCTTTATCAAACTGTGCTTTTTCCACAATAGTAGTGTGTTTAAGTATAAAATATATTGAGGAAAGTCTACCGCAACACTAGAACTTGCTCAGGAATGTGTAAAAATTAATTTTTCAGCAGTACATCAAGAATGTGGGCAGTGCTAAAATTTAAATATTATAACTCTTCAAGTCTGCGGTAGTACTAAACTTCCAGGAATGTACATCAGTATACCCATGAGCTGAATTTTGGACGAACTTATTGCTAAGTATAGATATTTTTTTTTCAGCAGCACATTAAGAATGTGAAATGATTTATTTAACTCTGTTTTTTTTTCTAAGCTTACACTGTGTTTATTTTTATAACGTGGTATAAACCATCATTTTACCTTTGAGATTAAATTTAGAGGAACTGTGAAGGATGGAATCCTTTTCTCAGCTGCACAATAAGAATGTAGACTGTGGTAAAATTTTAATATAGCAGCCTATTAGTAGCTTTAGTCTACCGAAATTCTCGATCTCCAAGGAATGATCATGAGTTTACATTGAGCTCACTTTCCGACGTACTTTCAAGTAATTAGGCGTGCATCAAGAATGTGAAATTCTTTACCCAAGCCTTTTCATTATTATTTTGATATACATATTCTTAAAGCTCGGCCTGTGTTTAAACTTTCATCATATTAAGTTTAGCCATATCCTCTTTAGAGTGTTCCAAAAATTAATAAATATTTTGTCGAAAACAAATTAAGGACTTTTCTTTCTCCTTTAATAGGCTCACCCTATTTCTAAAGGGACTTTTAGAATTTAAACAAATATTAAAATTTCTTACCGTTGTAGTTGTTGTATGAGGTGTATATGCGGCATAAGCTGGTTGTGGCAATGGAGCTGTATATCTGTAGGCCTGTTGTGCAGCAGCGGCCGCTGGTGCGTAACCCTGGGGTGTCCAACTAGCACCTCTATATGGAGCACCAGCTAATCCACCTGCAGCTGGACTAGTCATAGCTGGCCTCTGGGCCCCTTTTAATGATACCGGGGCTGGGGGCGGAGCTCCCGGGTATGCTGAACGCGGCGCTGTTGTACTTCCCTAAAAAAAATAAATAATGTGTTAATAGACTTTTCAATTGAAAACTATTTGAATTTAATGTAATGTGATTTTTCTTTGTTTTTGGGAACCCATTTTTGGACATACAAATCTTTTAGTTTTGGAACTTTATAAAGGATGGGCTTAAAAAAACCTTAAAAAATAGAAAGTAGTGACTTATTTCAGTTCAGTGATGGTACCAACTACTTCTGTGTTTTGTTTTTAAGGCAAAATGACCTTAAAGCTTTTCAACTTGAAAAAAAGTAAAATGAGCATCCCCCAGAATTCTCTCCACCTTCTCCATATAATGATCCCCGTCTAAAAAATTCATCCTCTATATAAGTACAGTCAACATCATTTCCCATAATTTTCAAAAAAAGGGAAGAATAATAACAACAAATTCAGCAAAGCCATCAAATATGGTGGATGGTGGATGGGAGTAAAACGTGCTTCAACTCCAGCTGCGAGGGTTTTTCTATTATTCAACAAGAAACACAACATAGATTCTTTATAATATCAAACCTGCACCCTACGCAAGGTAGTATAAATTATATATATACCGTGTCAAAGAGTATCACTGCTTCTATACCATTTTTATAATCCAATAGATCAATCATTATCGACATAACAAGGAATAAACGAACGAAGGCGCTGGCTGCTGTCGTTGTCGTTGTCGGTTCGCCATTTTTCACAACCGTGAGATTGGAAAAAAAAACAGGAAAGGAAGTGGAGAGAAGGCAAATTTTCGAGGAACAATTGATTTGGTTAATGGGGGAACCACATCTACATCAGCCAGGAGAAAAAGAAGGTGTAAAACGTGCAACTTCATCGTCGTCCTTATTGCCGCCGCCGCCGTTTCGCGGTATGTCGTCTTCAATTGCGTGAGTTTTGTATATATTGTATATAAGTATCTATGTACATTCATAAATATGTAAAATGTACTTGAATTATGAGAGTGATAAAAAATGCGAATAAAGTAATGTTAAAAACGATTGAAGAGAAGAAACATAAATTAGGTGATACACGGCGTATACGTACTTTTTTTATTTATTTATTTTTCAATTCTTCAATAAATTGGGTTGATTTTTGTTAAGGAACTATTTTCATTGAAAAAAATAAAAAAAAGGACATACATACATAATTAGTAGTTGGTGTGAAAATAAAGCCGAAAATCCAAAATAAGAACGGTATGAAGGATAAAGTATCCCTTGAATTGATTCAAAGCATTTTTATTACATTTTTAGATTTTTATGGATTTCAAGAATCAAAGAGGCACACTAATAATTGATTCGATTTGCGATTTAGTATAGAAGGCATTACAATAAATTGATGAAAAAAGGAAACAACAAAGATATTGTTACTGCCGGTATTTTCATGAATGATAAATAAAGGTTATACATGGGAAGGCAAAACACGAGTAAGCAGAGATAAATACAGAGATATATAAATTTGGATAGAAAATAAAAATACAACAGATGTGATTTCCATTGATGGGTCTTCATGATACATTTTTATGTTTATTTCTATTTTTTTTTATTTACCAATGGAAGTATTATTATCATCAACTTACAGAAATGATTACATATACTCGTATGTAGAGGAAGGAACATAACATAGTATCATCGGAGGCTTTTAAGGGATACAGTATAAAGGAACTTGATAAAAAGATATATGTTACTACTTTGGGGAAGTTATTGCCATTTAATAAAGAATGTGTAATTTATTATGGTCAAATCGAAATTAGAGAGAAAAGCATTTCTTTTATTGGTTAAATGTTCAAACATTTATTAACTTATAGTATAGCACTTGTACTGTATATGTAGGTACTTTATGTTTTATATCGATCAACTTAATTTAGAAATTGATGGATAGTTATTTGCTTCTGTATATACGGAAAGTTTCCAAATATTCTCAATTTGGAGTTTGAGAAAATTAAAATTTAACTATGAACTTATAGTTTAGAAAAATTAGATATCCACTTGGAAGAAACTAAGACGTACATATATGAATTTCGGTGTAGAGTTTCATTTGTAAGTTTTAAACACTTTTCCTTTAAATTTTAGGAGGGGTAGCTGGACATTTTTCGGATTTTTTGAAATTTTTTGGTCACTTGTTTTCAATAGGTTTTTAAGGCCAAAATACTAAGAAATAGGCGACCAGCTGTAACGAAGGGGCCTACAAAAATCTTTCCCGCTGCAGCCATGATTCCCGACACGAAATGTTAAACTAGAAGGTATTTCCTGCACGATGACCTAAGATGGTTTGTTTGCCTATAAAATGTTGCGAGCGTTCACTCTTTAGAAGGTTAAGAAAGAAGGTTTGAAGAGTTTTAGAGAAATTTCACAGAAAATTCCTGACCAAAAAAGCAGGCTCATTAAGTTTTTCTTCAAAATGGCGATTGGAAGACTTAGACTACTCTAGGGTATTTTAAATATTATTGAATTTCTTTGACTAATGCTCAAACCCTGTACCTGCAGTACTCTTAACAAAGTTTTAAATGAGCCCCATAATATGAATATCCGACAAAATTTTGCTTAATTATTGAAAATTACTGAGCTGCGGAAAACTTTGGTGAGATTGAAGAGATCTTTTACCAATTTTATTATGAAAATATTTTGATTTTGGAATTTGTAACTTCTCACAGCTGATTATTTTTTTTTTTGATTTTTACCTTTTGATATTCTTCAAAATTTATTTATTTATTTATTTATTTTTATTTATTTAATCTACAAGCAATATTACAGCTAACAGATATAAGCACTCCAAGAGCAAATTAAAAAGTGAATAAATATAATACTTCAGTTTTAAATTTATTACGATTAAGATTAAAAAAGTCAATATTTGAAGACACTTCATTGAAATATACAATAGATCTTGATAAAGTTTCATTACTACCATTATTTGTCATGTGAATTCTTTGGAATAAGAAGAATCTAGCTCTCATAGACCTAGCGGGAACATAGATTGGTACCAAGGCAAGAAGAGATGGACATTTAATATGGTAGCATAGTAAGTCTCTAATAAGCATTACACTATGAATTTTTCTTCTTGATTGTAACGACTTTATTCCAAGTAATTGGCATCTAGCCTCATAACTAGGACTAAAGTTCCAACCCATTTTATTAAATATATATTTTGTAAATCGTCTTTGAATCTTTTCAATCCGATCAGAATGAACTGTATTAATAGGACTCCAAATAACATCTGCGTATTCCAAAATTGATCTGACGAGAGATATATACAAGGATAATAACACGAAAGGATCTTTAAAGTCTTTTCCATTTCGTTTTATGAAACCTACCAGCGAGTTGGCCTTAAGAACCAAATAATCGAAATGACCTTTAAGAGAAAGTTGGGAGTCAAGAATAACTCCTAAGTCTTTAATGATTGAAACCCTATCTAAACCCACAGATTCAATTGCATAGTTGAATAACAAAAAATAAGAGATTTTTTGGAAAAAGAAATCGTGTTACACTTTTTAATATTCAATGTAAGGCTATTGATGTGACACCAATTTGATAAAGAATCAATGTCAGATTGCAAAAGTTGACAATCGCCCAAACTCGAAACTTTTGAAAATATTTTCAGATCGTCAGCATATAATAAACATTCACAATAATTAAAGACCGAGACAATATCGTTAACGAACATTATGAAAAGGAGCGGACCTAGGTGGCTACCTTGCGGGACACCTGATGTACACTGAATTTCCTTTGAGTATGTATCTCCAATCTTAACTTGTTGTGTTCTACAAGATAAATATGACAATAACCAACGAAGAAAGTGAGAATGAAAACCAAAAATCTCAAGTTTTTTTAGAAGTGTTTGGTGGTTCACAGAATCAAAGGCTTTACTAAAGTCAGTGTATACTGCGTCCACTTGAGATTTTTGTTCCATATCATTAGAGACATACGAAGTGAAATAAGTTAAATTGGTAACAGATGATCGACCGGATGCAAAACCATGCTGTACTTCTGATAAATATTCACTTGTAAGAAAATCAAGCTTTATTTTCACCATGCTTGCAAACACTTTGGGAATTGCGGAGAGTTTACAAATACCCCTATAATTTTTTTTGTGTATAGGGACCAAGTAAGAAAGTTTCCATTCATCAATAAAAATACCTTCTTGGAGGGACTTGTTAAATATGCTTAGTAAAGGAGCACAGATGGAATCACAACAATTTTTTAACACTGCCGAAGGAATGCCGTCTGGTCCAGAACTATAATTAGACTGAAGTGATTTCAGTCCGGAATTAACTTCTTCAATACTTAACTGGATCGAGCCAATATCAAACCTACTTATTATGTTGTTTAGTGAACTATTATTAAATCCTGAATGAGAATAAACGGATTTGAAATAATTAGCAAACAATTCAACTATGGAGTCTAAATCCGACGATTCAACACCTCTGAAAAACATGGTATTTGGAATCCCTATCGATTTTCTTTTAGAATTGACAAATGACCAGAACGATTTACTGTTGTTTTTGATATTACTTTCAATATTCAAGATATAAGCTCTATATAGAAACTTACTAAGAACTACAAAATCTTTACGTAATTTACTAGATAGATACTGCAATCAAATAGTTCTGAAGAGACAATTCCGTTATAAAGCCATGACTCAACAATGATGATAATATCATAGTATGTAACACATGTATTTTTAAAAAGATCGGATACTTTCTCCGAAGGCCACTTGCATTGTGGAAATAAATCTTTAATGACGAAAGACGAACATATGTAGGCTTTAAAGCATTCGTTGTTAGGTTGTTATCCCTACGTCCTTCTCCAAGGAGTTTTTTGCCATATATACAAAAGGTCGAATTTTGACACCTATCGGCCAAAAACTTTCCGCAAAGACCAATGACGCAACATCCACCGGAACACCAATTTTAAAATTGACGAAACTATGCTTACGATCCTTATCTGCGTTACCTGATAGTTTGTGGCATACAAAAAAAAATGTATCTATTGCCAGGCTAGTTGAGACAAATGCAATAACTTCATCTGGAGTGGAAGCGTATCGAAAACTGCCAATATGAAACCATTTGAATTTGTAAGCAACTCGAAGATTGCCGCAGGATGAATTAGTTCCGACGATAACATTTTTTGTTATATTTTTTTTACCTATGTTGCTTGATGGATTGTTTTCATTATTACCAGCATTGACTGGCAAAATTCAGAAAGGGGATTATCATGCCAAAACGAAAAGTGAGCATTAGAAAGTTCAGGGAGGGTTTAAAAGAAAGTGTCGGGTACATTTATTTTGATATCCAGAATATTGCAATAACTGGGAAAGACAGTGTGTGATAAAGCATTTCACATTCTTATAGTACGGTTAAAGAGCGAATCTCTGTACTTGACATTATGACCAAAGTCGACCAAACAAAGACTCGAGAATATACTGATGACAATTTCTTACGGTGCACGTATTACTATTGAATAGTTCGAGGGGAAGAATGCACTTGGTTCGTCCGATAGAGCAAATTCCGTTAAAACAACGGTAAGAAGGGTAAGACAAAAACTTAACGAAGTGGCGTTAATAATTCTATGATATTGTTACCAATCAATTTGAATGCTTTTTGTTGAAGACTATTCAAAAGATTTAAATAAGTTGCAAGAGCACCAGTCCAGAGAAAGAAAGATCAAAGTAGGAGAAAAAACTTTTCCATTGCCTCAGGAAATGCAAACATCTAGCAGTATTTTTGGCGACATGGGTATGTTACCCTTCTTAAACTTCTTTGATGCATGGATAGTGGCAAAGGTGGTAAATTATGCTTTAACGACAACAGACAGCATTGAATTGTCAACGCAATACAATCTGTTCGATTTTTAATTCATGACTTAAGGAGCTTTTTATACATTGCCGTTGAAGATCAACCTAATCAGAGCAGAGTTGTCAATGTAAAAACGTCAGCGAAGCAGGTTAATGGATATGATGTTTCAGACAGGAAATCATTAGTAAAAATTAGAAAGAGTGTTGGATACACGTTAGAGCCCTGAGGTACAGCAGAATTTATCTTTTTGTTTTCATTACTTGAACACATCCAATACCATTTGTATTGAACATTTCGAAAGCATATTGCTAATAAAATGAAGGAATTATTCGGCATAACCGAAGATATGAGTCTTCGATAAGAGAAACTGATGAAAAACTCTATTACCTACATATGTATGTGTTTTTTTCTTAAGTTTCAGAAATTTGTATTTTATTCTCGGAATTAAAATCCGCGCTATTGAACTTCCTCAATTTCCTTTTTATTTTTGCTTTTCAACTTTTTCTGAAATTCTTTTTCAAGGAATTCTACCATAAATTCGAATTATTTCGAGTCACAGTCAAACTTTTTTTAAAAGTTCAAAGAAAACGCAAGTGAAGAAATTATTAATTGCAAGAAAAGTTGTTCACAATAGTGGAAGCAAACATGCGGCAATGGAAAAGAAGGTAAGATTGCTGTATCCACTTTTATTAAAACAAAAAATTGCAGCACCTTGAAAGCATTTATTTAAAAGGAACAAGGCCATTGATTTTGAAGTATTTATACCTAGAAGCGCTACTTAACTGTGGAGGAAAAATAAAGGAAGAATCATTCATTTTGATTAACCATCAGGGGCTTAATACCGTATAACAGCCAATAAACTCAAAAACTATTTCGAATTATTATTAAATTCCGAAATTGACTGAATTCTCTCAAAACATGAACTTTTAAGTTTTCGATCCTTGAAATTACATGAAATTTTATATTTTCATAAATGTAAGTACATGAATTATTCAAGGATAATATTTATTTGTTTTTATCTATTTTGTACTTTTCATGAAAATTTTAATTTATTTTAAATCAAAACTAAACTTGGTACTTCTGGTGAATGTTGTTTTATTTAAGAGATATAAAATAAACCTTTTTTCACAGCCTTCAGGTGTTTTTATAATCGAGTCATAATTCTACTATCACCTTTTTTAGCAGAGTAGGTACCTACATAAATATATGTACATATGTACTATACCTATCTTTAGAACTACGACAAATGACTTTATCAACCCCTGACATTTTCTAATATCAACAAATTTTATTTTTCAACCACCCTCAGCATTGTTAGGATTTTCCAACCAACCATCGTCATCATCATTCCATCATCACCAGAGGCAGTCACAATAATATTTTATGAATGACTGACCTTGTCGACTTGGTTGGTTGGTTGGTTCGTCCTCGTCCTCGACGTCCTCATCGTCCTCGACATCCTCGTTGGTCATTTCATTTGGTCAGACGTCGTATATTATATAATGGTATAATGGCCCGAACTGAACCAATTTGTTGTGCTTGTAAATAGAGCTATGAATTACCAAACTCAAATTGATTTCAACTTCATAAAATCGAATGTCAAAACAACAAGGTTATTAACATAACTACCCTACCATCCCCCTCTCCCTTCCCTGTTCTGGAACAAAAACAACAACAACAAAATGAAAAAAAAACCGTTCAATCAAACTATCTATTCGCATTCACATGCACATTCGCCCTCAAAAAACAGAATAATATCATCGATAAAATGAAATGAAACGAATCGAAATTTATTCTCAGCTATTTTGAATTGATAATAATTTGAAGTGAAGTGTGCTGATATCAAAATACCATCTGCTGCCTCTGGTATCTGCAGTTACTGCGAATATATGCGAACTGTTACTGGTTTTCATACTCAACTCAAAACTCATAGCCAGGAACAATTTTCTGAATGAATACACGTGTCGTCGTTATATTCACGAGGAATTCTGGATTCTGGAATAAGAACGAGGACGACACACAGAGCTCCCAACGAACCTCACAAAAAGAACAACAAAATAGTGAAAAAATACAAAATTGAGCATCGACTCCGACGAACCACTGGAATTTTATTGCATAAATTCCATTTTTGTTTTTCAGTCAGGAGAGTGTCCTGGTTTTTTTTTCGTTGCGTTGCCTTCTTGTATTTCATATCCTTTCGCCATGATATTTCCTCCTTTTTCTGGATCTCTTCTCTGGAATAATTTACATCGCGATAGTTAAAATGTATTTCAACTGCAGTTACACATTGCTGCACTATCCTATTCCCATTCCCATTTTCATCATAACCACGACCAGCTTCAAGCTCTAGGACAGGACACCATTACCATCGAAGGAGGAGGAGGCGGACCTGCTGCAATGTATTTCCTACCGTGTGAGATGATGGGATGCCGATGCAATGATGATTCCTGTTCCTGGTAGTTATTTGCTATGTTACATATGTATGCTGTAGGTATCTATGCAAATGGATCGATGTAAGGTTATGCATCAGGCTTCGAAGAAGAAGGTACGAAACTACAAACAGAGGGCGAATTATGTTAACTTCGTTTTTCGAAGCGGAACTGTAGCAGAATATCGAGAAAATAAAAATCGCAATTCGATGAGTATGTTAAAGTACTTTTCCAACACTACTTTACCTGCAACAACAGCAGCAGCAGCAAGGGGGTTAAATGAGTTTTTCTTTTTCGACGCGAACGCAAATTATTGACAATCGATGGTGGCAAGATATACAAAAACATTGTCATTCGGACTCATTTTCGTTTATCAGACATTCGCCACAGTCACAGTGAACCATGTTATAGCGCACGAAGAGCAACCCTCTTATTCCAAGCTCCCGAGTAAGGCCAGAGTCCCAACTCCCCAAATATCACATCTGGTTCAACAGTTTCATATCGATGTCATGTTGTATATTGGTATGTTCGACATACAATTTATAGCTTTAAAAGCCATTTTATCATTCTGTTGTTGAAGCTTGTGCGGGGAAATGTGTCAATTTAAATGCAGAGCACCGCACCGCAACGCAACGCAGCTCACGGCACCGCACAGAGGGAGTAAAGAGAAATTACATCAATGAACCAAATGGAGTTCCAATGAAAAAGAAGAAAGTATCGATGTACTATACCTATACCAGACCTAGTTGAATTCGAGTCGAACCCTTGGTAGGTTATTATGTATTGACAATTTGACAAGGACGAAATCAATGACCAAACAAATATTTGTAGTGTAAATAAAATTTGAATTTTGGTTATTGAATGATGGATGATTTATGCAAAGTTAGTAAAATTCAAATTATTATCTAATGGACCTTGAGGCTTAGTATTTAAACAAGGTTATAGGTATTTTATTGAACACATACACAACAAGCTGCTGATAACTTAAACGTTAATTCACTCTCATGCTTAAGATCCCCAAAATTCTTTATAACAAGAAATAAGTGATAAAATGGGTTTTTAAATTAAATATAAACTAAGTTAAATTATAACCTAACCAATACATTTTTTTAATTACAATTGAAATATTTTTAATGTCGGGGCGGCGCGAACGCCATCCCCGGCTACCAAAAATTACACGCACGAGTTATTCGCATTAGGAATAATCGCAGAGGTCAACTCAACCGTAAGTGCAATGGCCAAGCCTCGCTCCGGGGGAACCGCCTTAATGATCACGGTAACCCCTACGCCAGGTAAGTATGCTTAACCGTTATTTTGCTTGATGTCTTATCAATTTTTCTGTAGAAAGCAGATGTGAATTATTTTAAAATGAAAGACAAAATTACATTGAATTTTTAATTTAATGGAGTGATCATAAAATGATCGTTTAATCGCAGCTGTAATTTGTTTTACTTGAAGAAAATGAGACTTATGCGTGTGTCTGTGTAGGGAGTTTTTAGCAAAGAGAAGACGAAAATAAAAGAAAAAGAAGACAAATTAAGTAAAATAAAAGAAGGGAAGAGATTCTACATTGCTAGTGCTGATGATGATCACATGGAGATTATTCCTAAATGGGGATCTAAATCTCTGAGACATACATACATAGGTACATATTTGTCAACTTTTATTTCCAGTGGGTTTAAGATTTATAAAACAATAAGTTTAGGTTTGTTTGAATTTAAAGAAAACATTTATCAATAGTTTAATTTATTTCGAAAAAATATATAGAAAAGGTCAACAATGAAAAATGCAAAGAAAAATTTCAAACTTACTCAGAAATTATTTAAATGCAAAGTTATCAAAATACAATCAAGACTTAAAAAAAAAACTTCTACTTAAGTTGAAATGTTAGTAAGGTATTTACTTATTACCTACCTACCTTTCTTATGAACTAAATGGATATAAAGTGCCCGGTTAAGTACCTAAAACTTGCAGGCTTTTTACCTAATTCTGCATTTCTGCTTGCATTGGAGCAATTTTCCTGAACTAATTTAAAGATAATATTTATTTTTGTCTCTCAGCGATAAATCTTTTTAATTGACCTTAAAATAATAATAATTTTGGTTTGTAGAGAATAGCTAAAGGTTATTGAGTGACCTTTATTGAAAATGGCAACAAGTATTAGTATTAGTTTTTAAAATATCTTTAAAAAGGTTAAGATTTATTTCAGATCTTAACTTCTTATACCTATATGTTGGTACCTATGCTCACTGCACAGTCTTCTTAATACAAATTAGATGTTTTTATATTTGAAGGGATGCAATTGGTAATTAATAAAATCACAAAACATGTGATTTTAACATCAATACGTGAGGACGTCTTTAGAAGTGTTTTTTGAATGCATACAAATCAAAATTGTTGTAAATCGTAATGAAAGAACTAATTTTGCGGTAAAAAAATACGTTTCAACGTCAAAAATTCCATAAATGCTGCCTTCTGAAACTTCGTCAAAAACAGAAACATAGAGCACTCGGCTTAGTTTTTATACTTACATATATGTACATATAGGGTCCGACAAAATTTTTTTTTTATTGAAAATGCTACACGGAGAGAATTGAAAAATCACTAATTGCTAAATTTTAGGTTGCAATTTACGAAAACCCTTTTTTTAGTAAATCAAGACGATTTTATTATAAAATGAATGAGAAAGTTGTAATTCAGCATTCAAATCTTCGTAAAATACAAAATTTTATAATTTGGTAATTATTATCAAAAGTTATAATTCGAGCTTGTTGAAATGAAAGTAAATTGCAACTTTTGAGTCGCAATCTACTATTTTAGGGGAATAATTTAATTTGACTACTCATTAATCTTGTTTTGCGAAATGTATGCGGTGATTTAAGAATTCTCAAATCAATAAAATATAATCACAATATAAATATTCAAGTTAGCAGGGAAATGAAAGTGGCTACAGTTTGTCTTCTTTGAAGAATTGTAGCAACTGTATAATTCGCAGTTGCTCTATGCAGCTCGGATTATATGGAGTCTCGATTTATTCGGGAAAGTATGCGCCAAGACAAGGTGTAATGGTCATCTTCTGATGAGCCCAACCATTGCATCGGGGTGAAACGCATATATGAACACTTATGCTGGTTTATATTTTTCATGATTTTAAATCATATCTATTAGAATAAGTTTATGTTGTAAATCACTAATGAAGATTGTTGATTTTGCAAAAAAAATTGTTCTTGAATCTCTACATGATTGCTTGAAAATGGAAAGTAAATTAATCTTTAAAAGCTACAAATTGCTGCAGAAACTGTTTCAAATTACGACTCAAAAGTTGCAATTTAAAGATAACTAAGTATCAAAACTGTGACTGTCATTTGCAAACTGCAGAATAACCTGTTTGAAATTATAACTCAAAAGTTGCAATTTAAAAAAAAGAAGTAGCAAAACATTAGTTGTCATTTGCAAACTAATGTATATTGTCGCAGTCTAAGAAAACAAGGGTTGAAATTTGCCACTTGTGTGTGTAGGTATTTAAAAAAACGAATCATAATCTACAAGAAAACAATTTCAATCTACAAACTCCTGCTGAAATTCACGATAAAAACAAACATTAAATTGATACAAATTGATATCAAATTGCAACTCGCTGTTTGAAATATTTGATTTCCTCGGTCCAATTATTGCTACTCAAATGTAGTGAAATATGATTTTTGAGTGTCAATATCTTCATTTTGCTCATTTTATGAAATTGCAAACAAAAAGTAGCAATTTACTTATTTCGAAGCCAAGGTCCAAAACTAGATTCATTTTTCGTGATTTGTAGCTTATTTTCCTTGATATGATCTAAGAATTCTTTCCGTGTATAAAAACATCGAGTGTAGCTTCCGCTGTGTGGCACGTAGCGCCGATATCCTCCTCTTCAATTTTTGTGAACCTAAATTCGTTCAACATGGCCACTGATTATAACGGCCACTCCTTGCTCATTTTCAAAGAAAAATGGCCCAATTATGCCTCTGGAACAAAATCCGCACCAAACAGTGACTCGTTTTGGGCGTATCGGCTTTTCAATGTATGCGTGCGGGTTTTCTGTGTCCCAAATAAAACAATTTTGCTTGTTTACATACCCGCCAAGATCAAAATGAGCTTCATCTGAAAAGATGATTTTTTTTGACAAAATCGGCATCTTCTCTAAGCGTTGTTTAAGCGTATACACAACCATATTCGTTCAGCGGAAGGATAAAACTAATTTATCTGTCAAATCAGACATGCGCTAAGTGTTACCATTCACGAAATAAGCACTAGTTGAAAAAAAAACGTTAGATGGCGGACCCTATAGCAGAAGTGGCGTAACCCCAAATTGCAATAATTGAGAAAATCACGGTTAAAGAAAATAAAGAAAAACATTTGTTTATTATTGGTTTCCTATTTAAAATAATGGCTAATAAACTTCAGCTATGTCATATCTGGTGGAATATCTTCTATTTTAGATCTTAATCTTGTCTGTAAATGTGTGATTTACTGGATTTTATGTGGCTTACACCACTTCTGCTTTCTGGATATAGAAATTATTTTAAAAAAGGAAGTTGGTTACACCAATAATTAAAAATACAAGTTATTACATTTTTTTCTATTATGACTTTCTAAGTACAAAAACTATCACTCTTCATCCTCATCTACGTATTCAACTAAGCCAACGTCTCTGTCTGTAGAAACAGTTGTCAAGTTCTAATAAAATTCCTGGTTACTCGATGGAATAAAATTTAGTAAGTCGAGTAAATTTTTCTTTTCGCTTCACTTACGGCATTTCCTTTTGGAAACAGTAGTTCGAGATCTGTGATTAATGCAGATGTTCTTTTTTTTAATATCACAGTTTCAAAAAGCACGTCTTCGTTATTGCTGTACTTGTAAGAAATATTGAAGGGTGTCCCTTTCAAAAATTGAAGCCATTGAATCTTAAGCCACGCCACTTTCCCTTTATTAACATTAATCTTTGGATTTGTTATATTTTCTTCCAATTTTTTCGTCGAAAACATCACAGATCCATCCATAATTTTAAATGGATCCTTCTTTCTAACCTTATACGAGTCCATAGGTCCAAAAATGTCTTTTAAATACTTCTTTTGTTTTTCGATAAGACCAAAGTCTTGATCACAAAGTAAGTAAGAGTGGCCACTCAATAGAAATTTGTGATCAATTTTATTTACAAGATAGTCACTATGCGAAACAATATATTAGCACAAAACGGACATCTTAATATTCCTATTTTGCCCACCACACTACACTGGTCAGTGTACAATGTACATAATAATTAATAAGGTACTCACAACATGTTTAATATAATGCAATAAGCAGCTGCTGCTGCCAATTTCTTGTGGACCTCTTGATCCAACCGACTCATCCCAAATACACAAGTAAGCTTTGTTCTTTATCATGTCATGGATACCTAGAACAATTTTTCCAAAGCTACCTCTTATAATAGCACACACCCCTTGAAATGACTGGAGTTGGCAAGGTTTTCATAAGATCAAATGCAATTACGGAAGTGTCATTAGATTCCTTTGCTTTTGCCGCATCATATCTAATGCCATTTCTAGCCGACTCCGCTTATTGTACAATTTTGGTGCAGAAATGGCGTATGTGTTTGGAATTGATTAATTAAAAAAAAAATGCATAATGCAGAAGTGGCGTAAGCGGGTTACGCCATTTCTGTCCTACGAAAAATTTCGTGCAGAAACAATGTTTCAACAATTTTGTGTAGGCTTATGAACAAATATGAAAAAATGAGGGTTACGCCACTACTGCACTCAATGCCTCATATATAAAGCTGCTTCCCATTTATTGGTGAACTACTGTGCGCATGTTTGGGGCTACTCCAAACATAACGAAGTTAAAAAATCACCAATTCACCAATTTTTTAAATGTCATTATAAAAAAGCGGATTTACTGGGCAAATAAGATGACAGAACGCTTTAATGAGGCAAACATTGAGTTTAATTGATCACTAAAGTCTGAGTGGAAAGCATTGCAAATGAAACCTTGCACAGAACTTATTAATGGAACACACAAACAAAGCAGCTTCAATCACGATTCTACGACCGACGAACGAGTATTGCAACCTGGACTATGCCGAGGCTTCAAAAAACTTTGCCGACAGTAACTCATCCTGATAATTTGCATGGTATTAGAGTGCAAGTGCGGGTCACTCAATCTTAAGAAGTGATTCAGTTGGCGTTTGTACGATCTGTAACATTGATACTACTGAAAAAGTATATCACTTTGTTGTGGTGTGCCCTTGTTTTTGGACACACAAAAGGCAATTCTTCGGAAAGAAAAGACTTAACTGTGACCATCAGTTTCTCAAAATTATTAACGGATAAAACTTTACAAAAATTTACAATTTCTTAAAAAACAATTTAAACCAATCGCTGAGTTTTTAATAAAATTATTACAGCCAACAAACAAATGATCCTGCAAGACAACGTTAAAAGTTATTGTCACTTAATTTAATTTGAAAAAATTCCAACCTTTATACAAATTTTGTACCTATGTACATATCTATCTATCTATTGTGCCCAATGACAGAAGAAAAATCATGGTCAAATTTGTATTATTATTAATTATTAATATTTTGTGACACAACTTAAACATAAATGAAACAAAATTGGTAATTGCATGACCACCTAAAAAGGTTAAAATAAAAATCATGTATGAAATCAAATCAATCCTTTAACATAGTCAATATTTTTCAGTTTTACTTTTAATTTCCAGAAATTTTGTAAATAATCAAAAATGCTGTTTACAGAAATACAGATTTTTAAAGGAAATTTAATTTTTATAAACAAAAAAATTTCTCAAAAAAATTTGTACATACATACCATAGGTATGTACAATGAATCCATCAAGAAGTTGGAAATAAATTAAGCTTTAGTTTGATCCTAAATATTATGTATTTAAAAAAAAACTATAAAACGTTATTCTGCCATAAGTAAAAGTTGAGATCCCAAATTAAATACCTATGGGTACTCCAACATGAAAATGCCAACAACCCAAGTAGAAAATATATAAACTTTATAACGATTTTTTTCAAAATATTAACACAAAAATTCAAAACTCCATTTGTATACATGTACATCTCTAATCGACTGAAGACTCATCGACTTTTTTAAAAGTGGTTGCTAGTGTTACAAACTTTTCCTCTATAAATTTTTTAGTTTTTCGTTTTTACTTTTCAAAACTTGTTATTCGAGATATTTTATAAACTAATAATTATAGAATTTCAAAATTTAACAAAAATATTTCGTATATTTTAGACACTACACCATAACAAGTTTTGAAAATCAAACGAAACGTAGGGAAAATTATGAAATAAAAGTTTTTATTCGCATAAGAGGAAAGCATAACCAAAAACAGTTACATTATTTAAAATCCAAAGATAAGATGTTTGGAGAATTTCCAAAAATTAAATGAGATACTTATTGATATAATAATATAATTTTTGATTGATGCCGTGTTTGACCCTAGCCTCAAAAACACTACATTATAAGATCAAATTCAAGACAGCAAAATCTGCATCGAAGATTAGACAAGAAACATAATTTTGTTATATACATATACAATTTACTTTAAGAATTATTGTATTCCTCCTCTTTTTGTACTTAATTATTAACTAAATGAAATTTATTAATGTCGGGGCGGCGCGAACGCCATCCCCGGCTACCAAAAATTACACGCACGAGTTATTCGCATTAGGAATAATCGCAGAGGTCAACTCAACCGTAAGTGCAATGGCCAAGCCTCGCTCCGGGGGAACCGCCTTAATGATCACGGTAACCCCTACGCCAGGTAAGTATGCTTAACCGTTATTTTGCTTGATGTCTTATCAATTTTTCTGTAGAAAGCAGATGTGAATTATTTTAAAACGAAAGACAAAATTACATTGAATTTTTGATTTAATTGAGTGATCATAAAATGATCGTTTGATCGTGGCTGTAATTTGTTTTACTTGAAGAAAATAAGAGTAATGCGTGTGTAAGTAGTTTTTAGCAAAGAGAAGATGAAAATAAAAGAAAAAGAAGACAAATAAAGTAAAATAAAAGAAGGGAAGGAATTCTACATTCTTGGTGATGATGATGATCACATTGCAGATTATTCCTAAACACCGTTGGAAAAAGGCTTACTGTTGTACTGACTTCAGTACTATTTGATTTTCTCAGTACGTAAGTACATCTTTGCCATTTTCAATACTATTTTGAATTGTTTGTACAAAATTGATTAATTCCTTTACTAAATTTTCTTTTATCTTCACAACTTCACTTACAAAAAATTATGTGCGATTCGAACATACCCAAATCACAATTACCCAATAAGGGTATTCATGAAACGTCGGAAACTTTCCGACGTCGTAAAATCGTAAAGACTCCGACAAAAGTTTCATCAACGCCCCTTTATATAAAAATTATAAAATTGCATTAATTGTTATAAATGAAATGGGGATCAATTTCGGTGGATTTAATGAAGCGTTTGAAAAAAATAAATAAAAATGTTGTATATTATTGAAATATTTGTTGATGTCAAATTTTGATATATGTATAAAATCTCATAATACCTTCATAAAAAAATTTTCACGCTTACTATGTTTTCATTTACGACGTGATCGTAGTGTTTTCATACAAAATTGTGACAGTTCGTTTTCGACGTCGTAAACTTTCCGACGCTTACTATCGTGTCAAAGAAAAACATAAAAACATCGGAAAATGCCAAAAAATTAGAAATATCCCTAAGTCTTTTCGTCGCAGAACATAATTTACCGTTTTGCAGTATTGGATCATTTAAATATTCTTTTAAAAAAAAAACTGACTGAGAAGTGGTCAAAAAAATGGTCATGAATCGACGCAAAGGCCAAACAATTATCAAAGAAATAATGGCTCCGGAAAATTCGAAAATTATTTCCGAAATAACAAACCGCCAATATTTTTCATTAGTTGTAGATGAAAGTACCGATATAACTATAAAAAAAAATTTGGCGGTGGTTATTCGAATATACGACGAAAAGTGGCATGATATGTTTTTGACACTTACTGAAGTTCCTGACGGAAAGGCTTCCGGAATTTTTAACACAATTAAAAATATTTTTGAACAAAAAAATATTTTATTTAAAAACATGGTTGGATTCACCGCAGATAATTGTCCTGTTATGATGGGCAAAACAAACGGTGTTCAGGCAAAATTAAAGGAAGTCGTCCCAGCTCTAGCAGAAGGTTGCAATTCCAAGAAGTTCCAAGAACATTTTGGAACTAATTTACACACAATTTTAAAATATTGTGCTACGCGATGGCTTTCCCGTTAGGTACTTGAAAGAATGCATTTCAAAATTGCGCTTATGCTAACTTTTTTTTGTGTTAATAGGCAGCACTTGACCGCATCTTAGAGCAATGGGACCCTTTGTGTTATTACTTTGGACTTGGGGAATTTGAATCCAATTATGAGAAACAAAACCTCAACTTCATATCTTCCAGCCTTAAGCACTTAAATATTAAGTTATATTTCACTTTTTTATCTTATATCTTAAAACTAATTAATGATGTTAACTTGGAAATGCAATCCGAAGATGTAAGAGTGCACGTCTTAATTCCAAGATTGAAATCTATTTTTAAACAACTCTGCAGAAATTTTATGGGAAACATTTGATGATATACCGATAAACTCCATTAATCTTTTAGAAAATCACTTACCTATTATGGAAATATATTGCGGCACCGAATCTGAAATCCTATACAACTCAAACAAATTAAGGGAAACAGATATTCAAAGCTTTAAAAATCATACTAAATTGTTTTACATTACATTTCTGCAAGACATTAGAAAAAGATTTGATTTCGATGACGTTTTCTTAAACGGAATTCAAAATATTTCCCAAAGTGCAGTGTTGGATGGTCGAGTTAACTCTATCCTCTAACTCCTTTTGTGTTCCTCACTCTTCGGCAAATGTCGAAAGAATATTTTCATACCAAAACATAATTAAAACTAAGTTAGTTAGTAGAAATGGTGGCCACGAGCAGTCTAGCTCGGTGACACAATTAGCGCTACGTTGCGCCGTTTTGATACCATAAAATACTCGCTTGACCTATAAAGATAAAAGGGGGATTATAAAGGGAAAAATGCGCCTCAAATCCACTTTGTAGCGTTTAGAAAGGAGATCAAATCTTTGATCTCCAGTTCTGAGAACTCATTGAGGTCGTTGAAAAAGGGCTTTCCCAATGTTTTGGCTCTCGTTTTGGCTAAGGCGGGACACTTGCATAAGAAGTGAAGAACAGTTTCTTTTTCTCGCTGGTCCTCGCAACTACGACAGAAAGTGTTGTGGGGTTTGCCCAGCTTAGATGCGTGTTCTCCAACAGGCCAGTGTCCGGTGCATGTAGCAACGACCCTGGCTATGTCTTGCCTGGGTCTGCAAATGAGATTATTAGTACGGGATTTGTTGTAGGTGGGCCATATCCTTCTAGATATGATACAGTTGGTTAGGCTGTTCCTTTGCTTCAGCGAGGAAAATATGGAAGATCTTGCCCTTCATAGCACCAAGAGGAATGTTGACTCTTTCCGCGAGAGAGCTATGAAGGGCTGATCCTTGCCTAGCCAGCTCGTCAGCTCGTTCATTGCCCTCAAAGCCTCTGTGACCCGGAATCCAGATGAGAGTGACCTTGAGTCCAATGTTCATGCTAGCTAACTCACTTCGGCATTGTTGGACCAGTTTGGAGGATGAAGTGGACGAGCCAATCGCTTGAATAGCCGCCTGGCTGTCCGAAAAAATAGCTGTATTGCGGTTTTGATTTGGATCTAGTTTTAGTAACTTGCATGCTTCCTTGATCGCGAGTAATTCAGCCTGAAAAACACTAGCAAAGTCAGGAAGTCGCAAAGACCTGGAGACATTTAAAGACTCGGAAAAAATTCCTGCACCGACCCCACACTCCATCTTTGAGCCGTCAGTGAAGATAGTTGTGTCGAAGCCTCTCGTCACTAAGTCATCATCCCATTCATTTCGAGATGGGATGATAATTTTAAAATCCGCACTGAGGTCCACAGTAGGGGTGCAGTAGTCGGTTTCTGTCGAAAAAAAAATTAAAACTAAATTAAGAAATCGTTTGCAAGTGCAAACGTGCTCTGCACTGATAGAAACGAAAAATCTGTAAAAATGTTACAAACAAGCCACTTCAAAAAAAAGAACTTTTAGAGTAAAAAATTATCTACGTAAGTCATCAGTTATAAAAATCATTGAAACTCACAAAATACAAATGTTCAATGATGAGTTTCAATGAAAACTCCTAACTGTGATATGGGGATCCGTCCGATATTTATCTAGCTATTAATAATGAAGTTCCTTTATGTTCATTTAATATTAAATATGTAATAGCAAATGAATTGTCTTTGTTTTTGTTCTCGTTAATAAATACCTGTATTTTGTTTTTGAATTTGTGTGTTCGTTTACTTTAATCCATTTAAGAGCTCAGTACTATTTGGTATTTTTCAGTACTTTTTTGTTTGACCTTTGCAATCGAAAAAAGTCGATTTCCATCGCTGATATACATACATAATTTACTTTGAGAAATATTGTATTCCTCCTCTTTTGGTATTTAATTATTAATTAAATGAAATTTATTAATGTCGGGGCGGCGCGAACGCCATCCCCGGCTACCAAAAATTACACGCACGAGTTATTCGCATTAGGAATAATCGCAGAGGTCAACTCAACCGTAAGTGCAATGGCCAAGCCTCGCTCCGGGGGAACCGCCTTAATGATCACGGTAACCCCTACGCCAGGTAAGTATGCTTAATCGTTATTTTGCTTGATGTCTTAAGAATTTTTCAACACAAACTAAATGTGAATTATAAAAAAGTAGAAAAACGATCTTTCCATTCCAGTTCTCAACAGAACATAATGTAGACTAGACACATCAGATACATTCAACAAAAGATCGTTGGCAAAGCAATAAAAAGAATACAATTCTAGAGACTTGAATAATACTCGTTTATGGTTAGGGTAGGTACTAGGTATCATGAGACCAAATGTAAGGTAGTGGTACGGTACGATCATGGAGATCGTAAATGGGTTGAAGAATTTATTAAAAGTTTCAGGAATATAGTAAATACATTTGTCCGAATTTTATTTTATTTTATTATAAATAAAGTAAGTCAGAAAAAACGAAATTTTAAGAACAAGTCGAAAACCATTCCTTGACACCTTTTTAAATCGGTGGAAATAGGCAAAGATAAGATACTTACCCACTTTCTAATTTAAATTTCAAATATTTTTAATCAACAAACTAATGAAAAACGTCACCTATCATCGTCATCAGATTTTTTGTTTTAATTTTTGGACGCAAAAATGTCAACATTATGGAATCCAAAAAAAAAAAAAATACTCCTATTTAAACAGGAAACACGTCACCTCTCATCAGTTTCTTCTTGTTGATGTTCTATCATCTCATTAATAATCACAGCTGAACAATGTAATTAATAATAATTAGGCTTAATGACGTCATTAGCACATATCATCAGCAGCAGCAGTATCTACCACCAGAACCAAAGTAATGGTATAGTGAGCGACGACGACGACGTCAACGAGAACGAGAACGACATTGACGTCAAATTCACTTCTTTTCCGTCAACATCGCATATACCAAATTTTGCAGCCTCCTGCTTTGCATATATTTATAACTTGTAGGTATCATCATTTTCATCACTGGAGGACTTTGACTTCCTGAATGTGCCCTAAACTGACTAACAGCTGTGCTTATTTTCACAATAATCCGTTAGAAGATGGCAAATTTTAGGTTGAAAAAGTGGTTTCAGCTTCCGAAACCTCCCCCATTTGCCACCATTTTATTCGGAAGGTATAAATATCAAAACATGTTTCAGAATTTTCGTCCCAACCCGCAAATTGTCAAGTATTATTATTAAAGCCGCGGCGAATATGTCAGAGGTTATTAAATTCAATGCTTGAAGACTTAATGTGTCGTAGAACTGCATCAGTAGAGAAAAGGTGACGTGCAACAAAGAACTTGATGCCTATAAAAACTTTGACGTCATTGCCGCAAATGGAATCTTTTAACTTGAAAAATTATGATGATTTCCGCTTGAAAAATAATCTTCAACTTGGTCAGAGACTTGACTTTTCAATTGGTGGGGAGGGGGGGGGGTAGGTGGTGAACAGCCACTTTGGCGAAATTAGACCATCTCAAGGGTTTTGCTTTTTACTTTGCCATATCTTTACGTTACATTTTTAAAGCAGGAAGCACAAGAACAGCAACAAGGCAAAGGAACCAGGAACAACATAACTGCACTTAGTTTGTTACTAATTAAAATGTCTCCTATAGTTTGTCCCGTCCGTCGTCGCGTCGCGTCGCGTCGTCGTCGGTTTTCGTCGTTTGGAGAATTAATGCGCATACTAAAATTATGCGCAGTACCAACTCTTTTTTTTAAAGGGCGTTGTACACGAGCATCAAAAACTTCAACATCAGCATCAGCGTCGTTTTGTGATGTTCAGAAAATGGAAGTCGAAAGTCGGACGAGAAACGCACACAGGACGAACGGAACGAACATCAAAATGCGGAGAATGCGGTGTGTGGTATGTTTCGGTATGTCACTTTGAAACAGGTAATTTTACGGTTGCTATCCAAGAGATAAAATTTGTATCATTTGTATCCATCTATCTATCTATTTATCTATCTATCTGTCTTTCTGTCTGAACGTGGTGGGCACTAAACTAGCTCCTGTTAAAAAAGGTGATGCTAACGGGAAAGGATACGAAGGTAGGTAGGTACACAATGCAGCAAGATTCAGGAGCCTTGGTGTTAGTCCTGTGTTCGTGCGTCGTGTCGGTCGTTTTCGTTTTCGTCCTCGTTCTCGCCCTCATCCTAAAGTTGGTCGATATACCAAAATAAAAGCTCTCCCTTAGACTTTTGTACTACGTCAATGGGTGCACAATTTTGAATTCAGGCGGAAAGAATTTATCCCTTCTTTAGGTTTCTTTCCCATTTTTGCTTTGTTCGAGTGAAAATTTTATTTCTTTTTGTTGTTGTTTTGTTCTGTTTTGTTTTTTAGTGAAGGACTGTTTCATTATATTTTTGTGTGCCACAAGGGGAAATTCCTTTGGTTTTAATGGCTGCATTTCTTAATTCCATGGAAATTTTTTAACTCAAAAGGAAAAGCGAAACGGTATGAATGAATGAATGAATGAATAGAGATAGAGATAGATATATCTATAGGTACAAAGAGAAAATGAAATAGAAAAACGTTTTTTGGAATGTTTTTTAATTTACCAGCACCATGCGTTGACACTAGAAAATACATCAGACAAACAGAAAAACATTTTTTAAGGACCTTTACGAACCATTCCTTCTACAACCAACAGGAGTGGCAACACACCACACCACACCACAGAGGTTAAGAGTTTTAGTTCATGTTTAACTTTTGTAATTGCATTCGTGCTTGTGTCTTATGTCAAGAGTTATTTGCAATTCCGTCATTTGAGAGGTGACTTCTTTTTGTATTTTTTTGTGTTTTTCATTTTAAGAACTCCGCATACTATTTACCACCAGACAAAGTTAAAGTTTTGTAATTTTTTTTTCGAGGAGAAGGAATTTACCTAGATGACGGTGTTGAAATAATGAAGCAATTTCTAGACAAATAAACGCAGGGTAGTTTTAATAAAGTGAAATTTTAAATTCTTATTCCATTATTGTAATCACTTAATATTTGAAACGAAAGTCAGAAAGAAAAACACTGAAATCGAGTCTCTTTTGACAGGTGTTTAGGTCGTTTTTGAAGGCGAAAAAGGGGTTCAACTTTGGAATGAAACGGTTTTGGGAGCACTAAGCCGCATTCATGGGGTCCTAGATAAGGTGCTAGCCATTTTTGTGTTTTATAAAGTGGTTGGAAGATTAGATAACTGGTTATCCAAAGCTATTTATTGGAATTCGTTTGTATTTCTTCACTGACAATTTTTTTATCAAAAAATGTATGAGCCCTGCCAATTGTCTGCCCTATACAATACCTGAAACAATTGGGCGTACGAAAAAATGTTTGAGACCAAAACTGTCGGAAGTCAAATTATTGACAATTTTAATGCTAGGTGTTAACATCATTGGAGATATAGGTTAGGTTAGGTTAGGTTAAAGTGGCTGTAAGCGATGGCCTATGACCAGGGCCGGATCTACCTAAGGGCTGCTTGGGCTGCAGCCCAGGGCCCCGAGGTTACAAGGGCCCCCAGACCCCGCTTAAAACAATAGGTGATAATTTGAATTTAAACAATGGTTGTCTGTAAATTCGGTTTACGGACGATATTTTTACGTAATAATGTCATAAAAAAACATTGATGAAAAATTGCATACTTCTATGAATTGAGTTAAGGGGGTAAATACGTGTAAAAGGATGTTTTCATGCTGATTTTCATTAATTTTTTAAGGTATAAAAAATGAATATTATTTATTGAAACTAGATATTAAGTTATTTTATACATATATTCATGAGTTTTCTCCATATTTTACAAAAATTTAACTTAGAAAGTAGCGGAGATATCAGCTGATACACATCGTAGGTTGTCATCCGACTTAGCAGTTGGTGTACAAAAAAAATATCGCTTATGATTGAGGTTCATATTTAGCACAATTGTGTAAGGAAATTATATCAATCTGCAAAGTCGCGCCAAGAACTTCCTTATAAGTAGATCAGTATTCATAATGACAAAAATTGATTCTATGATCTTTTTAATCAACAATTAATCGTTGATAACTCATAAATTGTTAGAGATACGAATAAAATAGTCATGAGTAATTTTATAGAAAATTGTATTTCCTATGAAAAAACTCTCACGCAATTTTTGAATCAGATCAATAGTTTTCGATTTATATCAAAAATTACAAATTTTTTTTTGATTAATTTCCAATAACTCACAAACTATGAGAGATATGAAAAAAAGCTTATGATCAATTTTATAGAGAATTAAATTTTCTACAAAAAAAAATCGAATACATTTTTTTGAAGTTTTGGAGAGATTTCATGTAGTTAATAAAAAAATACAGAGCCCTGGTTTAGACATTTGTGAAGGCAACAAGTTAATTGTGTCATTAAAAGACTTTGTGAACAACATACGACACCAATCAGATCAGAAGCTAAAGGAATACGAAGAGAAAGCTAAAAAATTAAGTACTAGTGTGGGAATAGACTACAATGACATAAACAAGAGACGCATTACTCCAAAATTTTCAGATAAGTCTACAGGTGAATTCTCAGCATACGGCGCAGAAAGATTTAAAAGGGACACGTTAAACGTTGCGTTGGATAAGCTGATTATGAATTTAAATAAAAGGAGCCAAGTCTATGAGACATATAGCAAAAAATTCAAATTTTTAATGGATTTGCAAAACAAAAATATCGAAAACATAGATTTGGAAAGTGCACGTCATATTATTGATTACTATCCAGATGACATAGACGAGCATTTAGTGAATGAGTGCATTCAATTAAAATCGTACTTGCTCCAATCTAAGCCAGAGTCTTACACCTCTTGCAGTGACATTTTTATGCTCATGTATGAAAATAAACTTATTGACGTGTTCCCTAACTGCTATACCATTTTAAAGATTTTTTTAACTTTGCCAATCACTAGCTGTGAAGCAGAACGCTCCTTCTCCAAGATGTCCTATGTAGAAAATAAATATAGGACAACAATGTCGAACCATCGACTGAATAATTTATCACTTCTTTCCATAAATTGTGATCTAACAAAAGACTTACAATGAGATGACTAAAAAAAAGAATTTGCAGTACAAAAATGCAGAAAGGTTGATTTATAAATTATAATTTATATAACATAACTGTCACACACATAACCTGTCAATTTCTTTTCCTAATTCATAATAAAAAAATAAAATTATTTTATTGTTTTTTTTTTTATATTCTTATATATATATATCACTATTTCGGTTTCTCTCTCACCCAAAGGTTGCCTGGAAGAGATTGCTACTACAGCAATAAGGTCGCCTTTTGTACAACTAATACTTGCGTAGATTTAAGTAATATTTATGTTTTTTTGTGCAATAAAGAATATATAATAGTAATATATTATTATAGAAACAGTTTTTTGACATGGCTATTAGTTGAGTACTTAGATAGGCCCCTAAGTAGTTTCAGCCCAGGGTTCCACAAATTCTAGATCCGCCCCTGCCTATGACACACTTAGGCCAGTTTATCGGCTCTCATTATGACACCACATGAATCTTGAGGCTTTCTTTTGAGCTCAATGATACCCATTTAAGTCATTTACTAAACGTGAAAGATTGATTATAGACGAATTTTCCTAGGGAGGTCTTGCGTCTTTTTTAAACTAGAGCAGGGCATGTACAGAGGAGGTGAAGAACTGTTTTTCCTCGTCATCATCCATAAAAATTCTGCATTTCAAGGTTATTATTTGAGAATACACCTAGCTGCGTGGCGTCCTGTTATGACACTGAATATGGAGCTCTTATGCGATCTGTTTAGAGATAGCAAGCATCTTGAACCCTTTAAATCTAGTAAAGGTAAGATTTTTTCGTAACCAAACAAGTGGTGATGTTATTTCAGCGGATGTTTGCTCTCTTCATAGCGTCTTGCATTAGCAATAGTTTACATGGAGCGATTGGTATGCAAGCATTAGCCAAACGTGGTAGAATGGGTTGTACTGTACCATTTCTGACGAGTTCATCTGTCTTACAATTTCCTGGAATGTCTCTATGGTCCAGCACCCAGCAAAGTGCATGATAACTGATGTGCCTTCTCCATTAGAGATGAGCGACAGTTATGGACTGTTATAGAGTTTGTAGGGACAGAGTCCAGAGATTTGATAGCTGCCTGACTATCTGAGAAAATACGGATATCAGATGTTGATATCACGTTTTCTCTAAGGCCGGAACAAGACTTCTTCTATCGCCAAACTTCCGCATCGAACACGTTATAATTATTGGGAAGGCACGCTTCCACCGAAGCCGTCATTTGTTTTTGATCTATCACCGGTATAAAAATTGATAAACTCGTCTTCCAGAAATGCCATATTCTCCCAAAAAGATCTGGAAGGTAAATAAACCGAAAAGTTTCTGTCGAATTGTAGTTGGGGAATGATGAAGTCTGTGTGTTTTGAGATTGAATTATGGAGTGGACAATGTTGTTATTAACCCACTGTGATGAAGCTTGAGGCTTGCAGCTAGTTGTTTGCTAAGCTTATCAAGTGGTGTTCAGAAGAGTTGGGTGTCCAGTGCCTCATATGGGGCCGAATAAAGCTATAGAAACAATGATAATTACAAAAAAAAAAAGTGGCTGGGATGCGACCCACACTGATAACTTCCCATCCCGTTCTGTCAATTTGTCTTGCTTCAAAGGTTTGTAGATTTTCGTGTTTTGTTAAAAAAGTTGTCAGTTGAATTATTCTTAAAAACTTCAAAATTACCAACAATATTTTTCATATAATGAAATAGTTTAGTTTCAAAGTCTAGTTTTGTTAAATAGATTTTAAGTCGAAAACAAATTTTTACCAATTTTACTAGCATTTCTTAAAAATTTTTATTTCATATATAAACACATACAAATTGGATGAATGAAATTAATTTGAGAGATATCGAGATCCGAACATAAATTTTTAACAATTTTGCGTACTGTTTTATGTAGATTTTAATTTTTTAAGGAAAAAAAGGACTGTTGAATTTTTATAAAAAACTTATTGAATGTCGAAAACATTATTTTCTGTGAAGTAAAATTAGTTTGAAGCCCATATTTTTAATTTTAGCAAAGGTATTTGAGTCGAAAGTAAATTTGTACTAAGTTTTGGTATTGTTTTTTTTTTTTAGGTTTTTATTTTTTGTAAAAAAAAACTATCAATTCGATTTTTCTCTACATTTAATAGAATGTTAAAAACAATATTTTTTTTATAAAAAAAAATTAATTTGAAGCCAATATCTCAAATTTTTGAAAAGATATTTAAGTCAAAAATCAATTTTTACGAACTTTTAGTAATGTTTTTTTTTTAGGTTTTTATTTTTTATAAAAAAAAAAATTATCAATTCGATTTTTCTCAAAATTTTACCAGATGTCAAAAACGTTATTCGTTATTGCAGAAAAATATTTTGGAGATAAAATCATTTTTTGTTCGTAAAATATTCGAGGTGACAAATATTTTTTTTTTTAGTTTTTTTTTTATTTATAAAAAAAACGTTTGTTGGATTTTTTTCCAAAAATATACTAGTTTGGCACCACATCATAATATATAATACAAAATTTAATTCAACTCGCTAGCGTTATTGGTTCGTGAGATATTTTGGGTTAACCAAAATTTTCACCTTTTTTTTAAATTGCTATGGTAAAAACCCACACACGCAATTTTTTTGAGAGTCCTTTCTGCATCTTTCTTCATTATTATCTGTATAACAAAATTTATTTTAAGTCGATATCTCTACTGGTTCTTGAGCTATGGACGACGAAAAAAACGTCGCGAACGTACGGACGTACGAACGTACGTACACACGCACGCACTTTAAAAATATTTAATTTCGACTAATAAATGGGAAAAATGTCAATAAATTTCGAAAAAAGTGTGGGAAATTAAAAATTTGTGCTTTTCTTCGCAATTCCACGGAGCGCTAAAAAGAAACATTTAAATGTTTTTTCTTTTCACTAAATAAATCTACTTAACAGCATTTTGTTCACTTATCCGCAATTCGCTCAAGTGAAAAATGTCACTTAAGTGAAGTTTGGATAATTGAAAAATGTAAATTTTAAGGGTTTAAATATTTCACATGAAAAAAAAACTTGTGAACTTTACATGGCCGTTTCTCACTCAGCCGGATTTTTCACATATGTACATCAATTTAGTAAGTGAAAAAATATCAATTGAAATAAGTACAAATAAAATCATTAGTGGATTTAACAAATCCATCAAGTGGAGGTTTTAAGGTAGAACTATTTTAACATTTTACATTTAACTTTGACTTATCATAATCAGAAAGTGGATATGAAAAATAAGAAATGAAAACAATTTTTCTTTCGATAAATTTTCAGTTCCATTTTTCTTGAAACTTAACTCAAAATATGTTCCAGAAAACAGGGGTTCCAGTTTCTTTATAGGCCTTAGGTAACCCTAGAAGTTTTAAATATCAATTTTTTTTACTATAAACAGTCCACTAGGATCTCAAAACAGAGGCCGAGAAGAATCTTCAACTACTTGGTTTTTAGTATTTTTTGTTGGTACGAGTATTTCAGAATTATTTCTCATTTTCTACTTCTCAAAACTTACTATACACTTTTTAAGTCCAGCGGACTCATAGCTCAGACAATTTTCATCCCATTTACTTAAAATTTTAAATTTATTTTGAAAATATATTCTTTTTCGAAGTACGTTTTTTTATTCACTTTTTACTATTTGCGACATTTCTTCAAAACACAATATAACGTAAAAGTCCTTGGTATACTTTCATAGTAGTTATTATATAAACGGTGTTTGTTTTAGACATGTGGTCTTCTAGAAGAAATATGACGCATGTAATTTAATTTAATGGCTGTTTATATCTTACAAATGATTTCGGACAAGTGGCCACCGCAGCTGGCTAGAATAAATTTCTTCTCAAAATAACAACTTTCAACCACTTATTGTCATATGGGGATGTACATATGTCATTAAGAAAGCCCCGAATATTCTCTTCGGTGGTGTCAATCGTCTCGGTTACAAAAGCAATTTCACATAACCCAACAAAAAATAGTCCAGCGGTATTGAAGCCATAGGTCCCCGACACAAGATAATGCACTCACAAAAAGTTTCCTGCAATAAATTATTTCTTTCAACGCGTCGTGCGAACCGAACTATTGAAAGATTTGCAAACGTTAGTAAGTAAGTCTACACATTATAAAATGACAAACCAAACTGAGCATTAATCGAGTGACAGCTGTCAAAAAGACTAAATCCGTTAAAAGTATTACCAGATTGAAAACCACAAGTCTTTAAAAAAACACCAGTCATATTGAACAAAAATTCATTTTCCTATCATGATCCAAAAATTACAGGAGATATTAACCCAATCGTTTTAGTTTTAAAAGGTTATGTCGATCAAAGTTCAAAAGTATTTGCAAGCAGTAAAGGAAAATTTAAAAAACTCAAGCCATGGATGTCTAATTATTTATAAGACAAAATCCATTTAAAAAATCAATTGAGGCTTTAAGTGTAAGAAACATCCAAATAACGTTTTATTCCGTGAAAACTTTAAAGTTCTATGTAAAGAGATTCGTGTTGAAATTCCAATTTGCAAGGAAAATTTTTATATGGACAAGTTCCATAAAGCCAAAGGAGATTTAAAAAAAAGAATGGTCAATAGTAAATGAATTATTCAACAAAAAACAACTTTTGATTTTCCTTCAAATCTTACCTTTGAAACTATGAACATTGTTGATCATTCTGAAATGGCTAAAATATTTAATAAGTATTTTATTCAAATGGCCGTAAATACTATTTCTGATGCAGACATAAATCACTTTTCTGTTATTTGTCCAGAAAATTGTTTTAATGAAAGTTTTCAATCAAATAGTTTTTTTTTTTAACACGATATCTTCGTTTGAGGTCTATAAAGTTATTCAAGCTTTGGATAATTCGTTTTCTACTACGTCAAATAGTTATTCCAACAACTTTGTCAAAAAAGTTGGCCATAATGTGGTTGACATTTTAACTCATTTATTTAACAAAAGTATTGTTCAAGGTGAATTCCCACAAAGTTTGAAAGTAGCTGAAGTAATTCCTATATTTAAGAAAGGTGATAAAAAATGTATAAATAACTATAGGTCTATATCCCTATTACCAGTATTCTCAAAATTTTTTGAAAAAGTCATCAATAGTCAGTTATCTTGAAAAAATAAATTTTTTCAGCTCAAATCAGTATGGATTTAGAGCTGGTAAATCAACTGAAGATGCACTTTTAGCACACTGTTGTCATATCTACGAAAGTATTGATCAGAAAAAGTACACTGCTACTCTATATATTGATATTAAGAAAGCATTTGATACAGTAGATCATGCTATATTATTGAGAAAATTAGAAAAAGCTGGATTCAGAGGTTTTATGCTAGATTGGTTTTCTTCCTACCTTAAAAACAGGAAGCAAAAGGTTAAGGTAGGTGGTCATTTCAGCGAAACCAGAAGTATTAATATAGGAGTTCCTCAAGGTTCAATGTTAGGTCCAATTTTGTTCCTTTTCTATATCAATAGTCTTAACTTAAAAGGAAAAGTAAGTGGCTTTGCTGATGACATAGCTTGTGTTTATTCTAATCCCACAATGTTAGATTTAATTTCGGATATCAATTTTGACTTGGAGTTATTCAGACATTGGTTTGGCATTCATAAGCTTGTTATTAGTGAAAAAACAAGAGTTATGTTTTTCAATTTGACTGCTTTAGATATTAATCCTCCACTTCTTATTCAGCACAGCATAGACTGTAGAAGATTCTCACTAAGTAGCTTATCTTGTTGCGTCTCTAATAGTGTCCCAACATATGAAGTGGATGTTGTTTGTTCTCCTAAATGTTTTCGTATCGAACCTGTAGCTGAATATAAATATCTTGGTCTGATAATTGATAATAAAATTAACTGGAAAGTGTACATCTTAGCTTTAAAAAAATATTTGTTGTCAACCACTTATTTTATGTTTCACTTGAGAAACCTTTGTTGCAAGGAACTTATGGAGACCATTTATTATGGACTAGTTCAATCAAAAATACAATATGGAATAATATGTTGGGGTGGTACTTACAAAAACTATATACAACCTTTGTTAGTTACTCGAAAGCATATTTTAAGCACCATCTGGAAGAAGAAGAGATTTGAACACAGTTTTTCGTTGTTTGTCAGCTCTGGTATTCTCCCTCTTAAACACCTCTATTTTTATAAAGTATTACAAATTTTTTTCTGTAGAAGTGGTTATCTTCTAAGTCACAAAACTCCAGCTTACACATTACGGAGAAGAGATAGGAATATTGCTTTCATTCCTGTGCACAATACTCATAGCTTTCTCAACTTTTATACCTCAGTAGCACCTAGACTATTCAATAGATTACCCCCGGAATTACGTAGCATTCAATCAACTCATTTATTCAATAAAAAAATTAAAAAATGGCTTTTTAACTTCGATTTTGATACAGTATTTAACATTATCAAAATATTGGTTTAAACTTAAAGTAATTTGAATCATTTCATCCACTTAAGATGAAGATATTATTTTCTCGACATCCTACCCCACAACACTTGTTGATTAAATAACTATTTAGTAGTATTGAATTAAATAATTCTTTGGTACTTTCGACACTTGTCGTTACACAACAGATCGTGCCTTTACTTTTTCTTACTTATTTTTAAGTGAAAAACACTTAAAAAATGTTTATATTGTAAATATTATTATGTATTGTTAAATTTTTAGTTGTTTTAAATTATTATATTTTTTTATCTTATATACATAACTGTAAAAGAAGAAGAAAAATAAATTGAATTGAATTGAAAAAAAATCTAAAAAAAAAAAAAACTTCATTACAAAAACCCTTCAAAGCTTTTTGAAATTTTCAAATAAATCGCTTCCAATTTTACGAACATTTCAAATTCCGTACAATGAGGATATTTTTTAAGCAGGGCACTTAAACTTTTTCATTCATAGATATTCAATAAAAATGTCTGTTAATACGTTTTCGTTTTATTTTGTTTTGTTTTTAGAATTCTTAGAAATCAAATATAAAATTATAATATCAAATGGAATTTCCTTATGTTTTAAATAAAAAATTCAGCTCAATCGTCATGGTTTATCATTTAATCGCATTACTCTGAACCAATTTTTTGAAATTGAAATTAAATTTGAAATCGATATTGCTCCTTGTAACTGTTGGGGATTCTATGTATTGTAGAACTAGACTAAGTGACATTTCATGTTTTCATAATCCATATTACTCTCTCGCTTTCTTTTCGTCTCATTTTTTTTTTTAACTTTCTTATTTAATTTTCGAAAAAATGATATGATTCTGTTTTCGAAATATTTTATAAGATATAAGGTATGAAGGTAAACATGATATTCGACATACAAATCACTTCCACGACCCCATACCTTTCTCCATTCTTTTCTAACACCTCATAAATAACCCAAGGGCGACATCAAATCCACACACACCACACACCGCCCCCTCCATTGCCAACGGCTTGGCATAGTCTGCCTGGTTTTTCAATAATTCATAGTTTTTCCTTTCCATTATAATACCAAAAGAAAAAAAAGAAAAGGGCGCAAAATATTTGTATCATCACTCGCATATTCTCGGGCCTTTTGGTGACTTGTTTTATAATTTATCGTCTTCCCGAAATTGAAAAGAAAATAACGCAGGTATAACCTAACCAAACAAACAACACAAACAAAAACACAACAACAACAACAAAGAAGAAACAAAAAGGAGAAGATTCGTGCGTGACGGCGGCGTCACGTTTAAAACTCAGGTAGGAAAGGTATCTTTCTGACAACAACTCGTCAAAGTAAAAAATAACATGAAAGCTCGATGCTTTATCATCCCTAATATTTATCCCCAAACAAGAACACCCTCACCCTCTCACTCTCAAAAAAAAAAAACCCTAAAAACGATACTTTGTCATGTTTCTCATCAATTTAGGCTTTTATATGAATTCTTTGAATATCCTTTTTGTTTTTTATTTTTCGAACCTTGTTCGCGTTATCTTGTTGGAATCTAATTAAATCAAACATACCTATACCAAGAGATAGCGATAATGATACTAAAAATAGAAATTGCTTTTTGCCTTCTTTTCAAAAGTTTCAACATCAAGTTTTAAAAGAAGAAGAAGAAGTAGAAAAGAAAAGGTCCTTCTGCGAGACGACACTTCAATACATTTTAACGCTGATATATTACACCATCACCTATCCTACCCATTGTTAGCATATTAAAAGCCACAAAGGGACATTGATGAAGAACTATGACGTCAATCAAACATTATTTAGTGCTCCACTCAACTCATATCCCTTTTTTCCATTTACCACCTCCTGACATCCTTCTAAGGCGCACATATGCTCTTTTCCGCAGAAACATATCCTTATAAAATATAAATGTTATAGAGACATATGTATTATGTATGCTATAGGTATGTATGTAGTACATACATGTATCTATACAAATATTGTGGTGTGATGTAAAAGGGAAAGGAAGTCTTTGGGTCTGATGATGTCGTGAATATTATCCACTTAAGAAAAAAGCACTTAAAAGTAAGATCTCGTCCTGATGATACCATATACTTCATTCGAAATAGTGTTGCCACTTTAAGAAAATAATATTCAAAGGTAACACAAATAAATTGTGAGCTGCAAAATGATGACTTGATCCTTCTTCATTAGGCACTGTCAATTTGTGCAGTAAATTTGAGAAAAAAGGTTTAAAGGTAAAAGCTTTTTTAAACTTCGCGAATAACTTTTGACATTTTTCGCAATTTTTTTTTAGATATGGACTTTTTTTATTACAAACTTTCAAAGCTAAAAAAGAAAATCAAGAATACTATCAACTTTAAGGCTTGATACCATGGAAATGGTAGATTTTCTATTTTGACCTTTTTTGGAAGGTATTCAATTTCCTACAAAAATATGTACCAATATTTTTTTAAATTTCATTTTAAGGGTGTCCCAAAATTAACGCAAGATTTGAATTAAATAGAAAACGCCGTTTTTAGTCTTTTGATAGTTATATTTTTATTGACTCGTAAAGTACATAGGATAGGGTTATGTATGGAATAACACATCGGACAAATGGCCTCCACGGCTTTGCATTCACATGCGCACTCTTTTGTTGAAATTTTCCATGACCATTCTGCATAAATGTGGCTGAATTTCGTTGATGCAGCGTTGAATCTCCTCCTTTAATGCACGGGTGGTTGTGGGCTTGTTGACATAGACTTGTGAAATTTCAAATAACCCCATAAAAAGAAGTCTAATGGTGTTAAATCACACGATCTAGGAGGCCAATTTTGATCACCGAAACGAGAGAGTACACGACCTGGAAATGTCTCATGCAGTAATTGAATTGTTTCACGGGCTGTATGACATGTGGCACCGTCTTGTTGAAACCACATATTGGACACATCAATATCATCCAATTTTGGCAGAAAGAACTGTGTAATCATGTCGCGATATCGAGCACCAGTAACTGTCACTGCTTGACCAGCATCATTTTCAAAAAAATATGGCCCAATTATGCCTCCAGCCCAAAATCCACACCATACAGTCACGCGTTGTGGATGCATTTGTTTTTCGACAATCACATGTGGGTTCTCCGAACCCCAAATGCGGCAATTTTGGCGATTGACAAAGCCGTCAAGTTAAAACACTATTCCGACCATATTGTGTATGAAATTTTCGAACTGCAGCCGCCAAGCTTTCACTATTTTTGAAATATTCTTTAATAATGAAGACACGTTGTTCTCTCGTGTAACGCACCATTTTTAATAACCCTATACTGTTAGCTGTCAAATTGCTTTTTTTTTCAGGGTTGCCAACACTTCACTGCACAAATGGCGGCAAATTCAAATCTTGCGTTAATTTTGGGACACCCTTTAGTATCAAAAATTTCAGATTAAACCCAAGAACGAAGATATACAAATTTTTGAAGCGACTCAAGCTTTCACGATGTTTTTGACATCTTTGATATAACTTTAAAAAAATAATAATAAATAGTCGAATTTTTTAGCATAGTGTACTTAAACTATGGAAATTTTGTTTTAATATTTTTAAAACACCACAAGCTTTCAGAGCTGGTTGATATTTTTACAAGACCTTGGTTTACAAAACGGACAGAGGGTAGGTATCCGAGCGAAAGAAGTTAAAAAGTATTAACCAACATTTAAAGCCTTTTTTATACAATTTAAAGACACTGAATAAACTAAAGTGTTTTTTTTTTTAAGCTGCATCAGAGTTTCAATGGTTGCTATTTATATAGTATGACAGTTAAGAATGTCAAACTGTGTTGACATTTCTGTTAAGAGAGGTTTGGCAATTTATCAACAATTGTTTAATGCTAGAACAAAACTTCCAAATTGAGGAAATTTAGTTTGAAAACAATTAAATCCATTGGCTTAGTTTATAGACCAATTTGTCTATTTAAAGTTGTTTAGTGATGATGTAAAAGACTGTCAATTGGATTTTTTAATGAAACTTTAATTTGAGTCAAAAATAAGTTTTACCAATTTTTAGTTGTAAGATTTTTGAGTTCTATTTTTTGGAAAAAAAAAATTGTCGAATTTTGTTAAAATCACAATCGATGTCTGAAACATGATTCTTTGATGTATAAAATCATTTTTTGCAATCTTGGTCAAAACGAAGATGTTTTGCATTTTTTAGCACTTTGTCAAATATTACAGGAAATCCGAAGGCTCTACTTTTATTCTAGTTTTCTTTCCCAAGAGGAATGTGTCGGTGTACTAAACGGAGATCGTGGCTGGAAGCCTCTTATACGCTATGTCTCACATGCAAGAAAATATCGAAACGAGTGTTTGAATTTGTTTTGAGTTGTAACAAGATGTTAAAGTGATTGTATCTTCTCCTTTTTTTTCGTTTTAATCAAACTAAAAGCCCTTGAAATTAAAAAAAAAAAAAAAAAAAAAAAAAACTTGAGAAATATGCGGTTCTTTTTCCTATTTTTTTTGCTTTTTTTTCTCACTTAGAAATCATTATCTGTTTTAGCTAAACTAAAAGGAAAATTTAAAATATACTTTAAGGATGAACATTATTCCATATGGTTCAATGATTCTTTTTTTTTTTTTGACTAAACTAAAAGTCACATTATGAAAATACTAATTTAAAAACAAATTTTTCTTCTTCTATTTACATATTTTTAACTATGAAATTTATTTTGTGAAATATTCTCTCTTTTTACTCAAATATTGTATTTTTTTGGTTTTTTTTTTATTTAATTAGTTTATTTTCCGGCAGACGGCTTATAAAGCCATGCTTTGTATATCTTTTATTATGAAATATTGTACTTATAAGAAAATTGAAAAAATAAAGAACTTATCTATCTATCTATCTATCTATCTAAAATCATTTTTTAGTTAATGACACTTCTGTTCATAAAACACTCAAGGTAACGAATTGTTTTTAGACGAGGGATTTTCAATCTGGCAATACTTTTTTCGGAGTTGGCCTTTTTGACAGCTGTCATTTGATCTTTGTTGGATTTACTTCTGAAAACGTTTTCAATTCGTTCAAATTTATTATCAAAAAAATGGTTCGGTTCATCAATCAATCAATCAATTTACTGACGGGAACTTTTGGAGAGCGCACTATGTTGCGTGTCGTCGTAGGCATGTGGCGTGGCTTCCAAGATCGGGCGATATAACACCGCTGGACTATTTTTTGTGGGGTTATGTAAAGTAGCTTTGAAGTGAATATTCGTCCCAATTACTCGAAAAAATGGTTGAAAATTGTGCACCTCGGCTTTAAACTATTCGAGTCAGCTGCGATATTCACTTGCCCAAAATCATTTTTAAAACATAATGGCAAACACTTATCTTTATAAAAATGTTGAATTTTTGGTTATAATATTGAATTATATGGGTTTTATATCTCCTTGAAAATAACTCTTCCAAACAAACACCTTTATTAATAATTTATGAATTCAATTATTGAAATTTTAAGGCGAAAATTTGGGAAAGAGAGACATGCATATTTTTGTAATGGTTAAGTTTAATAATTATTACTTAAAATTCTTAAGCTCTTAAAAATAAACCCCTACCTAAAATTGTAAAAGTCCTAAAGTTCTAAAGAGACTACTTTTAGGTATTGGCTCAAGCATCTCTTAACAGCCTTCAAAAACTCCGTCTTCAAAAAAAATGTATGATGAAGTTGTCACACTTGAATATTTAATACAGCAAAATCCTATAAGCAGTAAAACCTGTTTATCTGAAGGACTTGACCTATCGCCTTTAAAACATTTCGCTAAAAAAAAAACATTTGGTTAAGGGGAAATCCAGAATATCTGATTATTATTTTAACTAGATCCGTATCGCGGCGTTTCTCGTATAAAAAAGGTTATAGTGAGCCAATTTTACAAAAATTGTCTTATGCTGTCGCGGACTTTATTTTAGAACTGTTAAATGAAAACAATGCAGTGGTAGCTCTCACAAGTGAAAAAAAAAACATTAATTTTGAAACATTTTGTATTGGTACTCTGATTGTATTAGTCTTACATGTTACACAGCCTAAAGCCTTACTCAATAAATGGGCTATCTAAATCTGAAAGAATTTTTCGAATCGGACCAGTAGTTCCTGAGATTAGCGCGTTCAAACAAACAAACAAACAAAGTTTTATAATATTAGTAAGGATTGAAAAAACACTTACATAAGTGAAAAAAAATCAATCAAACATATGTATAATACAAATTTGCTGAAAGCTTCTATTTCTTTTTTATTTTTCACCTTACCCGAATTTTTGTCACGAAAATGGCTTTTTAAGGTCTGAATAAGCCCAGGAAGTTTCAAAAAAAATGCGTTTAATTGTATGTTACTTTAAATCCACTTATGGAATATTCAAATCCACTTAAATGCAATTTTTTGACTAAAAAAAGCAGCGTAAGTGTAGAGGAAGAAGCAGTGAATTTAAGGGCAGTTTTTTGCAAAGGTTTAAAAAAATCCTTCAATTAATGTATTCATTTTTTTTAAAGAAGTAAATGAAAAGTTCGTAAAAAAAATATGTAAAGTGGCATCACTGTTTATTGAGTATAAGAAAAACAAAACGTCAAGTCACTTTAGAGGAACAGATTTTTTTTTTTGTTTCATTGATAAGCAATTATCCTTGTTGCTTGAAAGCGAACACGACACTCCATCAATCGCCGTTCAAATGCGCCTTTTCCCCCACCCACCCCCTAGCACACCATATCTCTCCAAAATGTATACAAATAGCTTGAGATTGAGATGGAAGGTGGTTTTTATTTTGTTTTGTTTTTTTTCTTTTATGGACTTCATTATATTTTCCTTTTGCTTTTAGTTAAGGATAAAAGCATATGTTCTCACTTTCCTCTCATAAATTTCCTCAGATCCTTGTCATACATAATACTCTATACCTTACTCTTACCTATACCCACTTATATAATACTGGTATCGGTATGGGTTGTCATCATCAGAGGAGGCGAAGAATGATTTTTCTTTTGACGCAATTCGTTCTTTTTAAACATAAAAATGTAATCTAAGCAGGGAGGCTTAGGCTAGGCTAGGCTATGCTGATATGATTGCAAACAAAAGGAACAAATTATTTTATCCTTCCTCCATCCATCTTTTTTTCCACCGCACTTAGACGACGAGCGACGGATTTGTTTTCGTTAAAACTATACGTTTTTTTTTTGCCTCACTGTATTTAAGCTAAAACTAATATGATGTGTGTCCTTAATAAAAGTCTCGACTTCTTCGTCATACGTAGGTATGTACCTATGTATGTATGTATATAGTTTAGTTGTCCTCGTCTAGGGGACAGCTTTAGAGAAGTCGTCTTTGAATGAAAAATGGAAACTTGAGTCCTTTTTTAGAATGTTCGTCCTTTTTTTCTTCTTTTTTTATTTTGTTCCCATTCTTTTCACAAAATTCTATAAATTACTTGAGCATAAAAGCAGACCCTGAATTGTAAGAGATTTTAGATACCTTTTTGATCGAAGGAATGTTTTTGTTGTTTTTATTTTATTTCTTTTTGTTTCTGGTTTGTCATAGAATACGCACCATCATATCGACCAACCGGACAAGTCTATTGGGGTTTATTGTTTCCATTTTGTACAATTTTGAACAAGGATATTTTTTAATTCCGTTTTTATTTCCTTTTTTATTTTATTTTTCGTTTTTTTCGTGAACAGAATATGGGAGGTTCGAGTAAAAAAAAAAGACAATGACAGTGGAGGGATGTGGGGGAGGAGGGAGATGAAGAAAAAAAATATGTCAACAAATGTTGCAGAAAAATTTTAGGCCAGTTATATGATGCGCCATCATCATCATCGTCGTCATCGTCGTTGGCCGCCCAGCTCACCCCCCAACCACCACCGGAAGATGATGAGGAGTCCTTTTATGTTCATTCTCATGCATAAGTGAATACTTAAGTAATCGTTTCGTTTCATTTTTAAAAATGCACTTACTTATACAGCTATCTACTAAATTGGATAGTTTTAAAAATATAAAAGGTATTTTATTTTTGTTTGGCTCAATGTTTACTGCCTTCGGGATTGAAGGATGGGGGAATATTAAATTTTGTTTCACTTTACTTTTTATTTGAAATATTAGAAAGGACGATTTTTTTGGGTTTATAAAATTTAATTACAGTCCGAAACGATTCTAATGATTTGAATGGACTGACTGGGACACATCCGTTATTCTACGAACCGATTTTTAACTATTGACTTCGCAGATATCTTTTAAAACTTTTTGACAGAAAAAAATTCAAAATTAAAATAAATTAAATTCTACGCTTTATCCCTTTGAAGTTTGAACGTAAATTTTATTCTTTGCAATGCTATTTACATTTCGAAGGTCTTTGCGAAAAAAATGGTAAGAGTTTCTTAAGAATTTTTGTCGAGCGGTTAATGAATAAGTAACTTGGAAACGGGTTCTCGATTTTTTAAAAGGTTGCTATGCTTTCAAAATTCAAAATTTCTAAAAATTGTAGTGTCAAGGGGACATGGAAATCTCCTGATCAATCAAATGTCAACCAGATTGACCACATTGCGATCGACGCACGACACTTCTCCAGTATACAGGATGTCCGAACATTCCGAGGGACCAACATTGACTCGGACCACTACCTCGTTGTAGCCAAGGTACGGCTACGGATAAACAAGGAAGTACTGTGAGAAGTTTCGACGTTAGACGGCTAAAATCGCAAGAGACTGCCATGTCCTTTTCCGATCGAGTCTCTAATAACCTTTTAAGAAGTCCTATGCTGCCTGCATTGAAAACCAGTGTAAACATTGCCCTGAAGCCATCAGAGATGCCGCCTCTGAAGTGATAGGTTTCACACGGCCACCACAGCGAAACCCCTGGTTTGAGGACGCAAGCGCACGCAGCTAAACAACAGGCATACAAAACGGCGTTGCACAGAAGGACCAGAGGTGCTCGCGAGCTCTACGAGCAAAAGAGGAGAGAGGAGATGGAAAAAAAAGAGAGCATGAGAAGCGCGCGATCGAGGAGATAGAGGGATGTCACAACAGGAATGAGGTTCGTAAATTTTACCAAAAGGTAGAAAAAAACCTCCCACGAACCGAAGCCTGTAAGGACGATTAGGGGAACATCGTAGAAGAACCGCAGTCTATGTTGAGAATATGGAAAGACCACTTCTCCAAATTATATAACGGCGATGACGAACGGAATTCCGCTGTAAGGGAGATAGCACCACTCAAACTAGGCGACGCAGATCATCAATTCGGCCTACCCGACCTAGACGAAGTGAAGATAGCTATATCTAAACTGAAGTCAAACAAAGCTGCTGGAGCTGACGGCATCGCTGTCGAACTATTTAAAGCAGCAGGCGATGACTTGGTAAGGAGCATATGGTCGGAAGAAAGCATGCCCGATGAGTGGAATCTCAGCATAGTGTGCCCGATACATAAGAAAGGAGACCCTTTAAATTGCGCCAACTACAGAGGCATCAGTCTCCTTAACATTGCATACATTGCATATAAGATCCTATCTGCCGTATTATGTGAACGTCTGAAGCCGTTCGTCAACAACCTGATAGGTCCTTATGAGTGTGGCTGCAGACCAGGAAAGTCCACTATCGACCAAATATTCACACTACGGCAGATCTTGGAAAAAACCCAGGAACTTCAAATCGATACCCACTATCTCTTTATTGATTTTAAAGCCGCGTATGACATCATCCATAGGGAAGAGCTCTACAGAGCAATGTCTAGTTTTGGCATCCCTGTAAAAGTTATGCGTTTGTGCAGAATGACGATGGAGAATGCACGCTGCTTTATCAAGGTCGGAAAAGATCTCACAGATGCATTTGATGTAAAAAAACGTTTAAGACAAAGCATGCGACTTCTTCAACATCGTTCTGGAACGAATTGTGCAAAACTCAACCGTCAACACTAGAGGCACAATCTGCCAAAGGTCCATCCAATTACTAGGATACGCAGATGATATTGACATAATTAGAAGAGCAAAGCGTGATGTCAGTGGAGCGTTTTTGAGCATTGCGACGGAAGCGAAGAAGATGGGTTTAGTGGTCATTGAGGGCAAGACCAAGTAAATGCTGCCATCAAAAAAGGACATTGAACAACGACGACGCGTCGTCTTGGACAAAACGTCACCATGGAAAGTTATAACTTTGAGGTAGTTGAGGACTTTGTCTACCTAGGCACCGCTATAAACACAGACAACGACACCAGCGCTGTAATCAAACGAAGAATAACTCTTGCAAATCGCTGCTTCTTTGGACTTAGAAGGCAATTGAGTAGTAAAGCCCTATCTCGAGCATCTAAAATCACCATCTATTAGACACTCATCATCCCGGTTCTCATTTATGGCGCAGAGGCCTGGACCCTGTCAAAGAAAGATGAGAGCGTCTTAGGATGCTTCGAGAGAAAAATTATTCGGGTGATTTTTGGTCCCGTATGCATAGATGGAGAATGGAGGAGAAGATATAACGACGAACTGTACGGGCTGTACAGCGACACTAACCTAGTTAACAGAATTAAAGTCCAAAGGCTTAGATGGCTAGGTCATGTAGAACGAATGAACATCAACGCTCCAGCCCGGAAGATCTTCGAATCCAATCCCGAGGAACGGCGCAGTAAAGGAAGACCGCGACTCAGGTGGCGCACGCAGGTGGGTGAAGACCTCAACCAAATTGGCCTGCGAAACTGGAGATAGCTAGCTAGGGACCGAGCTGGCTGGAAACGCATGTTGGTTGAGGCCCAGGTCCGCCCCGGACTTTAGCGCCACCTTAAGTAAGTAAGTAAGTAGTGCCAATTTTAAAAGAAATAATTACAGGTTTAATGAACCAAGATTTTTCAAAGATCTTGAAATTTTGGTACATTTAATACTCCTGGTTTTCAAAAAAAATGTACGTTTTTTTGGGAATATGGGAATTGAAAAAAAAATGGGATTTTGGAAATAAAATAATGGGAAATTTGAGTTTTTGTGCTTCAGATTCTAAAAAATGAGATATCGAATTATAAATTTAAATGACTTTAGTTTCTGAAATTTTTGAACTGTAAGCCTTTTTATTTTTTTGTAATTTAAAATGATGGCCCCTTTTTTTAAATATGACTCAAAGTTTTTCTCTAATTAGTAAATGAACTATGACTAAAGCTTAACACAAAAATTTAAAAAAATTAAGTTTCAATTAAAAATAAACCAATGCAGTTTTAAAAAACGAAGATTTTTATTAGATCATTAAACTTTAGTACATTTTGCTATTCCAGGTATAAAAAACAATTTCAGATACAGGTTTTTTGTGTTTCGAATATGGAAGTTAAAAAAAAAATGATTGGGATTTTTAAATTGGAAATTAATTAGTTGAAAATTTAAGTTTTTAGAGTTTCTGTGAGTCTGGAAATTACGATTAAGAATAAAAGATTTTATGACTTTTGTTCAATAATTATTGAATTATTATTATAATCACCCCTATTACCGATGTCGTAAACGACACCAAAATATACGACACGACACAATCTGCATTCCATAAGTCGTTTTCAATTTTCGTCACTCATTTTGTTGTCGTGTGTAAATGTCAATTGTGTTGAACGCTTTAATTCAGCATTCTGTAAAACGAAAGGAAACGACGACAATGAAAAAAAACGACGGTATCTCTCGTTTGCAAATTTGCTCACGACGAAGAAATGGAAGTTCGCAAAACTGTAAGTTTTCTTGTTAAATAATTTATTTTATGGAATTTATTAGTACTTTATTTAAGACAAATAAAACTTAAATATTTTTGCACATTTTCAGTTAAAATTAACAAACCAAAACCAATTCGAGGCGCTTGTCTAGCTGATGGAAAGCAACGAGCAGTTGGCTAGGGGATTTTTGAAATGTATGAAAAAAGCCGATTTTAAAAAAGAATGGAATGTAATAGCTGATAAACTCAACAGCAAAGGTCCTCCAATAAGAGCTGGTGATGGTTGGCAAAAGGTTTGAATCAGTTTATTCTACACACATTTTTAATATTTGCTTTTTCAGGTTTGGGCTGACTTTGAATTTAAAGTAAAAATAAATTGTTCAGAACAACAAAAAAAAAGTGAAAGGAAATGGAGGAGGGCCAACCCAATTGCACTTCTATCTGCGCTTGAGGATGCTGTTGCAAATCTACTTAAATATAAACAGATGGTTAAGCCCGAGTGGAAATGCAATTGATGTATCGCAGCTCCCAACCACTTCAAGTCTTCATCATCCGGACATACATACATAAGTCAAAGCAAATTCAGACTACAAATGCAGATGCCGACGCTTCACTGTCCTATTTGTACAATTAATTGTGCCTTTGCAATATTTCGCTCTCTACCTTTTTCATCATTGTCACTATCGCTGCTTGCGTTGTAAAACATTTCAACTCTTATCATTTTAATAATTTATTTATTTGGTAATAATTTAATAAAAACACATTTGTTGAATATCGAGTAATGAAATGATTTAGAATTTGATTTCAGTTTGACAGATCTCTGATACATTTTCATCGTCTAAAAATCTGCTACAAAATAGTCGCGTCGAAAAAGTTATAGAATGCCACTAAAAAAACGACACGACAAAGAAAACGAGAGTTGTCGAACAAACGAGACGACATCGGTAATAGGCATGAATGTTTGAACTAGGTCTATAAGCCTTTTTATATTTTTGTAATTTGTACTTATGGACTATTTTCGTTAAATTTGACTTTAAGTGTTTTCATTAATTGATAAATAAATCGATGATTTTGATTTTTCTGAAGCTTAAGAAGTTAAACCACCTTAGAATTTTGGAAAAAACCTTTTTTTTCAAAGGACGTCAAAAATGTGGTCCTTAAATATTATGGCCGGGAAAAACTTTACTCGGTTTTTGAATTTAAGTATTAAAGGTTGTATTAACTTCAAACACGAATTTTTTAATGCTGTATTTTTTCAAGTAGCCAATTACAGTATTATAATTATTATTATAATATTATTATAAAGTAGCCTAAATTATATACTTTGATAAGTCAAATTATAGCACACCTGTTTTTTAACCCTTTGTAAAATAATTTTAATATAATTGCCATTCAATTTTACAGATGTAGCTTGAACAACATGGCCGCCATTTACTGTCAAAAATTTTAGATGTCCCTATTGGGAGAGACTCTTTAGTTAAATTAATTATTGGTCCCTTGCCTTTTTAATGTGAATTCGATACATCATATGATTTATTTCTTTTTAGATATTTTATATGAACCCAAATCTACACAATAAACCATTCATTTCAAATTCGCTTTTTCCTGCCACTAATTCGCATTAAAAATACCATAAAACTTACTATTTCATATACAAATACATACAAGGCTTATAATATGCGTGTGTGGTATGGTGTAGTGTAGTGTGGTGACCATTTAACTAAAACCATATTTATTGCTTCATTTGATGTCAAAAAATTGTTTAGCTTTTGTTGTATTTATGTATAAATAATAAACCAATTCAAAACATTTATCGCTACATGACGTCCCATTTAAAATCTCCTCGATTTCGACCGCTCTCTTTTCTATACTCCTGCTTCCATCACAATATTTAATAACTAAACAAACAAACATATACATTTTCAAGGACAGCTACAGGATAAAATCGGCTCAGTAGTTGGGCAGAGGTGGGTAACAAGGGGGGAGGGGGGAGGGGGAAGTAGTAGAATAAAAGTTTATATTTTTTTTGTGACATATGTTGTATTGCATTAATGAGATCCCAAAATATCCTCTTTTATTATGTCCTTTTTTGTCCATAGGCCTCCAATATGGGGATATTCATCAATAACCAAACAAATACTCTTCCTCTCACTCCACCCCCTTTACCCCTCCTAGGTCGTTTTATTTCTAAAAGCTAATTGTGAGATGATGGATTATGGCCTAATCGACTTATTCCAAATTTTTGTACGATCCTTTTAATATCTCTCTCTCTTCTTCCCATTCTTTCCCTATCTCTCTATCTTTCTCTCTCTCTTCGACAAGGATATAGAGGATTCATTATTATATTTATACAAAACTTTTTCGGCGATATTGGTTATGTTTTTGTTGTGTTTTCCGCAAAACTCCTATACAGTGGCTGGCTTATTTGGAATCTCCTTTATCAAAAACTTGGTAACAATTCACAGTTTTGTTGTTTTGGAACACAATAATTTTAGTCGTCGTCGCTCGTCGTCGTTGATTTTGGCAAACATTATCGCTCGGGTGGCAGCAGTGGTACTCCTGGCGATCGATGGTAATGCGGATGGCAATGGCAATGGCGACGAAAAACGACGACGGTTTTGGTTGACAGTGTGTTGTGCTTTCGAATATAAATTCTAGCCATAAATTTGAGGTTATTAGAAAAGTTTTATAGCCTCAAACCCCCCTCGAATCTTCATCAGCCTGCCTTACCATTATATCACCACCACCCAATCCATCTGTACCGTCCACCATTTACCATCCACCCACTCTCTGATAGTCGTTTCGAAAATATCGGTATGGTAGGTACTTTTATACTGCATCAAGTTTTTAGCCCAAAAACTGCTGTTGCTCGGTGTGATTGCAGCTGTTTTTGTTGCTGAACTCAACAACTGATGTTGTTTTGGCCCTATTTTTTGTTAGGGGTTAGTTGGTTGTGTAGTAGTGTCGCCTTCGCTGCACCCTCGAATATCCGGTTTGTGAACTTGTTACGAAAAAGCTACCCTCATCACTTTGGGTATTTTTTTTTCGCTTTGCCTCGTCCTTAAATTTCCAATAACAAAACCCTCTCGCTGTGTGTACACGATGTACAACTATGTGTAGGGATAGTTTCCCGATTTTCAACAACTATAATAATTTATATCCAGAGCTTGGCTTCGTTTTTTCCCTTCAACCCACAACCCTTTCTACAACCTTTCACCGCCGCGCCCGCCGCCCGCTGCCGGCTCCTTCGATATTCTCGTAAATAGAACCTTTAATGTGAATAAGAAATAAATCGTTTCCATAATTTTCTCCCAGAGTGTATGTTACGAACACGCGTTGAATATATTGCAAGGGCTGGCGTTCTTGCGGGCATATTTTTCGGGAATTGTTTTGAAAATAAATAAAGAAACAAAACATTATAATACATTGCCCGGCAAGAACGAGGAAAGAGAAAGAAAAAGAAACAAAAAAACGGCACCGAGAAATTCGCCTCATACTTCATTAAGACGAATAGGTATTGGCTATGGCTTGATAGGGCTTTAGTTAATTTTTCTTTTTCTTCTGTTGGGATGGAAAAGTCTTGGTCTTGGACGGAACGTATTTCCAATATATAAAATCCAGCTCATTCATCTTCATCATTTGCAGTTGTTTTGGCTCAATACGAGTAAAGAGAAGTGTATGTAGAGACTTGAGGGCAGTCTTGAAAACGTTTTATGTTTTGCAAATACCATTTCCAACCTATAAATGTACCTACCAACCTTTATCCATAAAAATAGGCTACAAAAGAAAAGGGCACTCCCGGAGGTGGTTTGGCTAATTATTTTGTTTGTTGCTTCTCTAACACAAGGTTCAATTAAAAAAAAAAAGTTTTGGTTAATATTGACAAAGGTTTTATGAACGACCAACGACCGACACGGGACGCGGACGCTTTGCGATATTTTATCAATGAAAATTAAGGTAAAAAGGTTGAGTTTTTTATTTTCTAATTTTTTAAAGAACAAAAAGGACTAAATAATGTTTTTTTTATGGCCATTTTATGTTAGATATTGTTTGTTTTTATATATTTTTAATGTAGGTGGCACATCTGCCTACAATGGAAATTAATGGGATTTTTTTTTTTGAAGAGGCGAAGCCGTCTTAGACACTTAAAATGGTTTTGTGTGCCTTCTTCAAAATTAAAGTTTGTAGAAATTTAGAAGTAGGTAGCTAACTGTTTCGAATATTTTGCGCCTGATGTAAGCTAGGTTTTAATTTGATTTTTATAGTTTATTTGTATCTTTTGATGAAATTTAGTTTCGAATTCGTTTTTTTCATTGAAGTCGCTGGAGCAATCTGAAGAAGGAAATTTTACAAAATTGATATTTTCTGTTCTAAAATTTATTTTGAAATAACATTACGTTTTAAGTAAATGGGAAAGTTATTGTTATCAGGCAGATTTGCCAAATTTGAAATTTCTATAGGAGTTTCAAGGTCCCTAGAATCTAACTCCGTGTGTGTTTTCTTAAGAACCTTGAACTGATATGAATTGAAGAAAAAATCAAAAGACCTCAAATCTTTTAATTAAAAAGAAATGAGGTATTGAGATTTTTCGAAAATTTTAGGGTGGCAGCCTAACCTTTGGCTTTATTAGCAAACGCATGGAAACATAATCTTGCCCATTCGGTTTTTAAGTTGATTTAGAACTCAAAGAATAGTTTAATGTGTATCAGTAATGGTTACAGAAAATATGTACTTAATACATATGTACCAATGAATATGACTATGAAATGTAAACTTAGCCTTTTCAAACCCGCTATATTAAAATAAAAACAATGTTATTCAGTACTGGAAGGCATGTATTAAGTGTAAACAATGTAAACGAAATATGTACTCAGTACATTTCGTATATTATCAGTCATTTTGGTAATTGAATGGTGTTTGAACTCACGGAATGTGTCACTTTGCTTTATAGTTAGAGTTAGAACTCAATGAATAGTTTAATGCGTATCAGTAATGGTTACAGAAAATATGTACTAAATACATACCAATGAATATGGCTATAAAATTTAAACTTAGCCTTTTCAAACCCGCTATATTAAAATCAAAATACTTTTATTCAGTACTGAGAGGCATGTGTTAAGTGTAAACAATGTAAACGAAATAAGTAATCAGTACATTTCGTATTTTATCAGTTATTTTGGTAATTGAATGGTGTTTGAACTAACGGAATGTGTCCCTTCGCTTTATAGTTAGAGTTAAAACTCAAAGAATAGTTTAATGTGTATCAGTAATGGTTACAGAAAATATGTAATTAATACATACCAATGAATATGACTATGAAATGTAAACTTAGCCTCTTCTAACTCGCTACATCAAAATAAAAATACTTTTCATCAGTACTGGGAGGCATGTGTTAAGTGTAAACAATGTAAACGAAACATGTACTTAGTACATTTCGTATTTTATCAGTTATTTTGGTAATTGAATGGTGTTTGAACTCACGGAATGTGTCCCTTCGCTTTATATGGTTATAATTATAAAAAATATGTACACTTTACATATAAATAAATATGACTATTAAATGTTAAGTGAACCTTTAAAACAAATAATTATTAAGAATAATTATGTTTATTCAGTACTGCAAGTCATCTGCTCGGTACAAACAATGTAAACAAAGCATGTATTGATTACATTTCTCTAATTAATAATCTATTTTTAAACACAACATGGAGCTAGTACCTTAGATATTAAATAATTCGGGACTACTTTCTTTAATTGTACCTTTTTAGTTAAATTTTTTTTCTTGTATTTTTAAACCAAAATAATGATTTTATCAGTTTTGAAAGTTTTTCTTTACAAAATTAAAATATGCAGTATTGAGGTTGAAGCGATTGAAGTTTAAGGAAGTAAGAAATCGTAAGAGGTCACTTAGAAAAATTTCTACGCCAAAATTTGTTCAACAAATTCATGGAATTACGTAACCCTTTCCCTGTGATTTTCTTTTTTTAAGTTTTAAGAGTTTGATATTTAGAATACCTTTCACCCTGAGAAAAAACCGATAAAAAAATTTGAATGACGTTGTTTTTGATTCAAGATAGCGTCGAAAAAAAGCTTTTAATCGAATACAAATTTTGATAATATCTCGCATTACTTTTCTTTTAATTTGAATTTAATGAAAGGAAACTCAATGAAAGACCTTCCAGAAATCCTCATTCAATTTTTAATCAATCAGTTTCCACTTGGTACATTTTATGAACTTGGTCGTAAAGATCACCTTCAAAGGCAATTGAAGCATCAGAATAAAAAAGTACTCATTTATTATAACCCTCTGATGAACTTTAACACATATTTAAAACCTATTACCTACTTTATCAACTCAACCAAGTGAAGATACAAAAATACGATATTGCTTTATCCAACAAAACAATTTGCAGCAGTAAGAAAAAGAAGAATCTGCATGCATCATTACACACTCCAATCATTGAGTCGTTCACCTTACAAATCGACTCCATTTTCTGCATAAAACTGCAATACACGAATCACCATTATGGACGGCGGCGGCGCGGCGGCGGCAATAGCGTTTGGCTCCGGTAATTTACTCTTCCCTTACCTTTACTTTATTGCCATCAATTGACGGCGTCGTCAGTCGCCGCCACACCGCTGTGCCGCCACCGCTGCCGTACCTAACCAAACCGAACCGTCACTGATGGCCACCTTGCTGCTTTATGTATTTGGGCCATAAAGTCGCGTCGAAAACAAATTTAGCTTTGACCTAGCAAAGCTATTGATAGACGAACAAAAGGTATATGCAGCAACCAAAGAGTGAAAAAGAGAGATAAAGAAAATAAATAAAAATACCTTAAATGCAATTTCTAAAATTCTTGCACGTTTCGCCAATAAATGCGAAATAAATTCATCGAAATTCGACTCAACAAGATACTTGGCTTAAATCTCTCATGGGATTTCTTATTCTTTTATATTCATTCTATCCGGATCCGCTTCGTAACTCTGCTTTATGTTTTTTTCTTTATTCTTCTTCTTTATCTTTTTATTTTGTTATTTGTTTGTGTTGAGTTATTTTTGTGAAGAGGTGAAACGTCGACGACTTGTGGTTTTATATCTTAATCCCGTGTTTATGTTCTCATTCTCAGCAAAGCACAGAGGTTGATGGTATGGTGAGGCGGTACATCCTCGGAGGCAGCACCGGCGGCGGTAAAATGGGGGTCGGTGGATCAAACCCATCATCACTCAACGACAATATCATCATCATCGTCATCTTTATAAAAAAGATATGTACCTAAATCTTTTGCTGATGTTTTCTTTATTTGTCTTCTTTTATTCTTCAGGTAAACTTTCTCATGTCAAAAAGAAAGTGCGCCTCATCTTCTGCCATAAAGGGGGTGACCTCTTCGAATAATTTTACACGATATTGTGTGACTTCAATCAAGTAGGTAAAGCGTATTATAGATACTTTTGTATCTTCGATTGGTTTTGTAAACATACAACGTTTAATTAAAGGGTGTTTCTTTGTTTAGAAATATGGAACTTGAAGTTGGTAACACTATTTTAAATGGCATCCATTTTGACAGCTGTCAAGTGATTTATTTTGAATTTGGTTTGACATTTCAACATGAATCGACGGATGCCTGAGCAAAGCTTTCAAGTTCTCCAAATTTAGTTTGAAATACGTATCAAGGACTACCGTCAATTTAACGGTCAATAACCAAAACTGCCGAAATTTTAGTGGTAATAATTCTCAAATGAATTTCCGCCAACAGACGGAATGGTGTGCTTTATGTGTTTGGGGAACAATTGGTACGTACTTCTTTAACAATGATGTTGGCCAGAAATTACCAGTCAATTGTGACCGCTATGCAGCCATGATTACTGTTCGTTCATCAGTTGAACAGCCCTGATGTGCAAAAGCTTTATAATGAACAAACGGTGGCGACGCAACATGTTCCACAGTTCGTGCCTTAATTAATTTATTGAAGGAAAAGTTTAAAAAAGGTTTGAGAAAGTCATCGAAAATTTAACCTCGACATATGTAAGACTACGTTCGAGGCAAGAGGTTGCAGTCATATGCCAGAATTCATACTTTAATTATAAATTTATTTATTTTCAAAGTTCTATACCATTGCAAAAAAAACACCCTTTACAAAAAGGCAAAGTAAGATTTTCAACCAAAACGAAAATAAATACAAAAAAACACAAGAATTGAATAAAAATAAGGACAAAGAAAGAATGCAAAATAAAAACATAGAAACACAGACTCAAAGTCACATTAGATCTTTAAACCTTTGTTGATGTTGTTTGACTGAAGCCAGAAAGCGAGGTGCCAACAACAAAAGAAGAAAAAGATATCTACGTTTAGGTTTGTTATTTTCTTTTTTTTTATTGTCAGATGACGAGATATTTGCGGTCGACAGGTCGTGTGAAATTTATCTTTTCCAAAGGGAATTACTTTTCGACATTTCCTTTTTGCTACTTGCCTGAATGCCTGCCTGCTAGTGTCATAACATCTCACAACTTACCTTTAAGATGAACTGATGTGAAAAGGTAGATTTCTTACAGGAGCAGGAGGAAAAAGGGATAACTTAGTAGCTTCGTTTGAAGGTTGTTAGGAAAAGTTCTTATTCCCAAAAGACATTAACCATACGATATAGGTTTGCATTTAATGAAGAAAATTTTAATTTAGTTGTTTTTGTATGTAGACTTTAAAAAAGACTTCTTTTGTGCAATTTGAAATATACCTACCATACTTAAAGATGAAATTTGATCCTCTTCAAAATATAATATACAACTTGCTATGGTTTTGGTTATATAAACTTCAAAAGCCTCTTATCCTTCTATGGAATTAGTTCCATATATATGACATGGTATATATTCTGATATTTACATATGTACATATCAGATATATATATGTGTATTTTACCTTTAGGGATTTTCTATATGTCATGACACATTTATAATCGGTTTGACTGCAATGACATCTGCCAACAAACAACAAACCTAAGGCATATACAAATATGTACATACATAAATGATATCAAAGTTGGTTTTACAGGAGCTTTAATATATGTACATACAAATATTAAGGTATAACGCCTTTGGCTTCAGTACCTACTAGATTTTAATTGATGGTTAATCAGTTAGCTTTTCTCGTGTATCAAATGTATATTTCTTTTCAATTCGATTATGAGGGATTATTTAATCGTATAAAGTTTATTTAGTTAAGCGGATTTAAGGATTGAAAAAATATAAATTAAATACAACTTTAAATTTAGAAACGTTTTACCCTGCCGATGACTTAAGCTGAGTTGGGATTAGTGTTATGCGAGTTTAATGAATTTAGTATAATTACATAAGAAATCTATGCTAACCGAGATTCTTGTTAATCATCTAAAATCAAAAAAAAAAATCTGATGTAAACGGAGTTAATTTCCATCTAAAGAGGGAAACTTATCAAGTTGAAAATAAAAATTTTAATTGAAATCTTTGTCATTCGAAGCACTTAAGTGAGGAATGTGTTGCTTTTATGTATGCGATTTTATCGCAAGGCATTATTTTGATTTTGATTAAATAACAACAAGTTTATAATCGTTTTTTATTAGTTGCTTTTTCTTAAAAGACACATTTTCACCAGAATCTACTGATTCGCATTTTTTTAAACTACAAAACATTTCGCAAAAAAAAAGCAAATTGCTTTTACAGGTCGAATCCGAAAGGCTATTTCCCTATAATTGACTACAATTTTTTGGCTTGTAAAGACATATTTTTTATTAATGATTCTTTTTTGTTCAAAACAGCTAAGTCTGAAATCAAGAGGCTCCAAGAAAACCAAATAAAAGCTTAGTGAAAAAATTTAACTAAAGAGAATTTTTGTTAAAACTAAAGAAAAACAGTACGTATACGCCTGAGTGTGATTGTATACACTCAGGCGTATACGTACTGTTTTTCTTTAGTTTTTTTGATCTGTTTGTTTTTTTTTTTTTTTTTTAAATTGGTATCTTTTAAAATAACTATTTTTGCAATAAGACAGCAATTTAAAAAATTAAGAACTTTGTGTGTACAACAAATATATAGTTGAACCTGCTATTTGAAATATTCTACAAAACTAGACCATTTTTTTATTTTAAAAAGATCTAACCAAAATATTTTATTTGAGTTGACAATTTTTAAGAATGTTTAGTAGTATTATTTAAAGATCTTCATTTTAAGCAGAAAACAGAATTAGTTGAAATTTTCTTAAAACTGTACCAGAAGTTAACAAAACTATGTTTTATTAGATGACACAAGTATGTTTAAAATCAATGCTGGAATATAAATATACTAAATTTTTACCAAATTGTTGTGATTTTTTAGGCTTTAAGTTTTAATCAATTGGATTATATCTAACAATTCAGAATATTAACAAAACTATATTGTAAAATAACGCGACAAAAGAAGCCAACCTAGGAGTAAGAGATAGTAAGCTAGAAAGTAGGTAAAAAGTCTCATAAGGTCTCGTGTAAGCCAAGGACTGCCAAAAGTCACGAAAAACACTTTTAAGTGATTATTTCCAATAGTGTTAAGGCACTTACCTTACCTTAGTACCCGTGGCATGTTGGTTATTGCGTTGGACTGTCATGTCAGAGGTCTTGGGTTCAATCAAAAGTATTTTTCACGGGTACTGCCTCTTGCGAGGAATTGACAAATTCTCCAAGAGTAATTCTTGTCATGAAGAGTGCTTTCTCAAATTAGCCGTTCGGATCCGGCTTAAAACTGTAGGTCCCCTCCATCCCTGACAACAGTACTCGCACACAGGAATGGTTGAGAGTTGTAAGTCATTAGGCCATAATTTATTTTTTATTAGGGTCCTTATCAAAATTATGAAGCATACACATTGCTAAAATGTTTCTCCAAATAATTTCTTCATACGCTCTCAATCACTTCAAAAATGGAAACACCAAAAAGATTGCAACACTCAACACCTATTTAATTAAACTGTTGTCGAAATTGTCTTTGAAATTTATAAGATTTGAACTAGTTTCTACTTTCAAAGAGAAAATGGGAATGGACATGAATTAGAACCCCAGAAACGGGGTAAGATGCTTTATTGAAACCATTTTTATCGGTTGATTCAATTGCAAAACATCATTTTAAGTAATTTCAAATATTTGTAATTAGCTTTAAAAATCCATTTTTAAGCACCCAACCCTATTACTGGGGTTCTAAATCATGCCCTTACCAATATTGTATTTAATAGTAGATACATTGAGTTCAGATAACTAGCTAAACTTCTGTATTTTATGAAAAAGTCCCTTTTTTGTACTAACTCTATTTTTAAAAGTCCAAGTTTTTGAAATTAAATTAATAATGAAAAAAAAAAAATGTGTTAGCGATGCGAACTTTCTGTTTCCTATCTCTGAAATATTAGAGCGTAAAAAAAAGTGGTTGATATAAACATTTTAGAAAAGTGTATAATTGACAAGTTTGGTGAAGGTGTTAACACCATTGAATTTATAGAAACGGTTATAATCACAAAAAATAGGGTTTCGTGACTTTTATAGGTCTATAACTAACGAAGTGGACACGATATTTTCTGAGAATTCTTACACAACCTTTAGAATAATCTTTCATTCCGAAATTAAACCCTTATTTTACTGCACTCATAGAAATAACCTTTTTTGTTCTCAAAATATTTGGGTCAAAAATCAATTTTTAAAGATTTTAAGTTATTTTTCCAAGGTGTTTAGAAAAAAATAAGAAGCTGTCAAAAAATCAATCATTTTTTGTGTAAAATTATTCTGAAGGAATAATCTTGGAAAAGATCAGAAGATTTTTATGAAAAAACGCCCACCATCTTTTAGTCGACTTTAAAGCCACATATGGATAAACGTAAGTAGCTATGGAGCTTGTATTGGCGATGCCGTAACTCAGGATCCCGAGAAAACTGATTCGTCAGCTATGCGGCATACGCGAAGTGCAAATGGGTAACAGCTTATTCATACATACGAGGTGTGGCAATTAAGATCCGGGACTATAGTTATAATTTAAAAAGTGGCAACACTTTTTCATTTGTTATAATCTGTCTAAGAAGAGGAATCTTCCCATTAGTTAGAGTTCAAAGTTGAAGTATATAGCACGTTTGGTTTGCGTTTTATGCGTATTTTTTGCAAGTAACTTTTTTAGTGGCGTAGTGAAAATGTGTGACGTATATTACAAGCAACGTGTTGTGATTCAATTTTTAGTGAAATCTGGCGAAAAACCCTCGGAAATCCTCAGAAAATTGATAGCATGTCAAAAACGCGTGTGTTTGAATGGGCGAAGCGGTTTAAGGAAGGGCTTGAATCGGTGGAAGGCGATCCACGTGAAAGAGCTCCCGTCACCTCTTGTACCAACGCGAATGTTGATTGTTTGCGCATGTTGATCACGTCTGACCGTCGCCTAAGCATTCGTGCATTGTCTTACGAGTTAAACATCATTTCGTGTGCGACCCAAACTCGCCAAGGATGGCTGGATCTTGCATCACTATAATGCACCGGCCATTCCTCGTTCGTTGTGCAAGAGTTTTTGGCAAAAAAGGCATCCCAGCGTTGCCTCACCCACCCTATAGTCCCGATATTGCTCCCTGCGACTTTTTTCTATTCCCCAAGATGAAGTCGCACCCCAAGGGAACTCATCCTGAAATGGTTCAGCTATTACTTATGCAATCGCATACAAATTGGATCTAAATTATCTTTTAAAATTCATAATTTCTCTGGTGTGCCTCAGGGCAGTCACCTTGGACCCTTGTTATTCCTACTCTTTATTAATGATCTTCCTGTAGTGATTAATTGTTCAAAATCTCTGTTGTTTGCGGATGATGTAAAAATTTTCAAGTCAATCAAGTCAGTTGCTGATTGTTTGGATTTATAAAGAGATATTGATAAATTGAACGAATGGTGTACTATTAACTCCTTGGGCTTGAATATAAATAAATGTTCACTTATGTCTTTTTCAAGGTCCGTCGTGCCTATAATGTTTGAATATAATATTGCTAATGTTTCATTGCAAAGGGTTGTAAGCCAAAAGGATTTAAGGGTCATTTTTGATTCACACTTATCTTTCAATGTTCATATTGATTATGTTATATCGAGAGCTAACGCTATGTCTGGATTTGTGTTCAGGAACTCTCAAGAATTTCGAGATCCTTACACACTGAAATCCCTATTCGTAGCTTTAGTTCGTCCCATTTTGGAATATTGTAGTATTGTATGGTCTCCTCTTTTCAAAAAAGATTTTATACGTATCGAAAAAATTCAAAAACGATTCTCTAAATATGCGATTCGAAAACTAAACTGGTCTAATTCCATGCCATCTTATAATAGTAGGTGCTTACTAATTGGTTTAAAACCTCTATCTTGTAGAAGAACTTATTATTCGGTAATATTCGCAAGAGATGTAATCACGGGACATATTGACTGTCCCCCTCTTTTGGCCTTGTTCGGTATACATATATGCTCCTTCTAGATCCTTTAGACCAAGAAGTAATGATTTTTTGCATATTCCTCGGCATGTTACAAATTATGGTCAAAATGAACCTGTTACTAATGCCTGTATAAATTTCAACCAGTATGCAAATGTTTTCGATCTTAATCAAAATAGAAATAGTTTTAAAGCTATTATTATGGAAAGCATTGTCTAAAGTTATGTCAATCTTTTGCTTTTTTGTATAAATTTTTATCTTGTATATATGTATATTATATTTTATTATTTTTAAGAAATATTGTACTTAGTCTAAGAGATTCATAGTACTTATAGACGTAAATAAATAAATAAATCATGGCGGCGGCGTACAGAAGGTCCAAGAAGCTCTAACCGTGGTGCTAAACGGGCTTACTTCGGAGGACTACCAAGGGTGCTTCCAATGATGGGAGAAACTTTGGAATCGTTGTGTAGAGTTAAAGGGAGATTATTGTGAAGGTTGATAGTAAAATTTTTCCTAAAACTTCATTTTCTAGTTTTTTATTGACAAATTCCCGGAACTTAATTGCCACACCTCGTACATATACTAAATTCAGACAAGACCTGGAAGGCACTATTATTTCTAGTCCACGGCGGCGGCGCGAAACAGATAAGTAAAAAAGGGTGATTGATACTGGGCACTTTAATAGAAAAACATTAAGGTGGATACCTGGTCTTATAATGCGAATAAAACGACCTTAGAAAAATATTTGTTCTGTGTTGTATGAGTTGTACCAAGATGTTAATGTAGTTCAAAGAGCTAAACCTAAACAATGAACAATTGATAACAACGCTCCAGCCTAACAGGTTCGAGATGACCAAGAAGACAGAATCGCCGCCACAGAAAACAGGCAGTCACAGAATCAATAGCTCTTTGTCTCGACGACTGGATGGACCTAGCGAATTACTGGAACCGATGAAAGACCACAATGTCTTAATCAGAAGCCATTCATGTAAAAGTAAGTAAGTAGTTATCAAATTTTATGTTTTTAAGACATTTGGGCTGGAAACTATCTTTTTAGGAAAATATTGTCAGTTCATCAACCAAAACTTCCGTTTATATTGGTTTGCATAGCCTAGCTGAAAATGCAAAAATAAATCGGTGGACCAACAGCTTGTAGAAAACCAATGCGATTAATGTCAGGGATAAAGGGGACCTACAGATTTTATGACGAAAAACACCTCATTTCTTGAGAATTTTGTCAATTCCTCGTAAGGGCAGTACTCATTAAAAACTGCTAAAAATAACACCATAACATTTTTCGAAAGTTCTTTTGGCACATCTTGATGTTATTATCTGTTTGTTTTTGAGATATGGCCGCCAAGATAAAACATATACCAAAAGTAAGAACAAATATACACACGAACATCCATCTATCTGTATCTATAAGTTCATTTCGACAAATCGGAAATATTACAATGACCTCCAATTAAGAATTTATAATAAAAAAATACGTATACGCCCAAGTGTACCAAATAAGCTTAATTTGTTTTAAGAATAAATTAACGTAATGTAATGGGTTTTATTTTAAAGTGGTTTAATTAATCGTTATCTTTTTGACAATCTGAAGTTTGAATACAATTTATTGTCTGTATAGAAAATTTTAATAAAGTACATTTTTGTTTTCAATAAAAAAGTCAACTTAAAAAATAAAAACATTTTCCTTTCGAACATAATACAGGAAGGCTATAAGACTTTGAGGCACTATCAACTCAGTCTTTAAAATTAATAATTTGAAAAGAAACTAACAGAAATAAGTCCAATTTTCAAACTATTTTCCTAAAACAGAAATACCCTCTTTTCTGAAGAAAAAAAAATCGAATATTTGTTTAAAAATCAACTAGATTCTAAAGCAGTTGCCCACAAAAAACTATTTCTTTCAAAACAGCTCAAAACAAAAGTCCTTCAGAATATCCTGCTTAAAATTCCACCAAAGAATAGTTATACCTAAACATCCAATATGCGTTTCTCCTTAATCCCTTATACGTTTAAGAAAACTTCTTTTAAAACATTTCCTCTGCAGATCTTAAATTATGAGACTATTTTAATCATTCTTCTTCTTGTTATTCTCTATATATATATGAAAGAAACTTCTTGAATATAATCCTTTATAAACTTAGTCAACAAAAAACACAAAACAACATCAGTATCAGTGATAGGTCCGTAAGGATATTTTCCCATGAGTTGCGTCGAGTCCGTTCGTCGTCTTCGTCTTTGTCGTTATTCTACTATATTACTCCTCTTTATCCTGTCTTATACGAGTATATGTACACATTACATATACTAAATATTAGCTCCTTTGTTTCCTTGGATAAGAAAAAAGAAAAAACTTTGTTTTATACCAAAGCATAAACTCCATCTTTTGTAGTACATACTCATATACTATGTAGGTAGTTAGTTTTATATCTACATAGATCTAAAGTCTCATATCCAAAAAGGTAATTACACTTTAAAGAGAATATTTTCATAACAGATAATTAAAATGGACGCAAATATTATATAAAATGAACCTCCAATTAGTTATCTTTTTAGCATAGGTATAGAAAAACAGAGCAGAGCAAAACTAGTACTGTACGGATATATGTATAATATAAGTTGGCTATGCTGGCTGGCCCACGACGAGGACGACTACGAACGCCCTCTGTTGGGCAATGAGCATATCTAATAACAATAATTATTTCTGCACCACAAAACTTTTGCCTTTGAGTGTGGAATGTGAAATGGATGTGAAATAGATCTAGGAACTTCTACCCGCCTCGCCTTTGCAGGATCCGATCCCAGTGCACCATTGTTTTATTTTTTTTTTTAGAAAAGTTTCTCTATTGTTGTATTGTAAAAGAGTGTCCCAGCGGTATAGGTATTATAAAGCCGCTAGGCGAGAGGTGAAGTATCCTTATCAAGCCTTTTTAACGTTCCAGAGAAAAAGATGCATCATTTACAAAGTTCTATCTTCTATGATGTCTGTTTTTCTATACTCGTATACCTCAACTTCCCCACTTCTCCCTCTCACTGCTAATGTCTGACGTCTGTACACATAATTCATTATGCAACCGCAGGAGTTATAACGGTGTTGATTTTAAAATATATGCACCTATGCATCCTACAACTTTGACAACTTTGTTGTAGGCATGTTTACTTTTATTTGTCCCGCACAAAATGCAAACATTCGCAGACAAGACCAACAGACAGTCCGACAGAGGAAGGCACAGACGACATACAGCAAGAGAGACGCATAAGCCGTAACGTAACACGCATTGAGATAAAGGGGAGCAGGAACAACTCAACTAAATGCGTTTAAATGCCTTTGCCCCAGAAATACTTTGCAAATGGCGGAGGGACCCGTTATTTGTGTAGTTTATTTATTTCATACACTCGCGCTCTCCCTCTCCCTCTCTCTCTGCCCCAATACGCAAAAATGAATGATGGCATTGCTTCTTTGCTACACAACAGATGATGATGGCAACGACAGCAATGGAGGCATCGGAGGCAATGGTATCGGTGGATGGCGTGGCGGCTGCGTTGGTGATGTTGATCGTAACGGTAATAATGCGAAAACATGAAAAAAGAAGGAAGGGATGTGGTGGTCTGAATGTGATATGATTTTTAATGATGTAATTAAGTGTGCTCTAGAACGGAGGTTGCCAGCGTGCATCATATGTCCAGATGATGACAAATTAACCTGGAATCGAGAGACGTAGTTCGGTTCGAGAGTGGTGTATAAACAAAGACGAAGAGAAGGAGCGTGTGGAACGTTGCAGTTGCACGAAGAGAGTCCACTTGGAAATAGTAATCCGATTAGTTTGTCACATAGTAAAGGTGCAGTTGCAGTTGCAGTAGCAGCAGCAGTTGCAGTTTGGAGTAGCGTGTGCTGCTGCGTCCCTGTTCCAGTTACACATCGAATAATGGTTGGGGTAGGTGATGGCTGCTCTGTGATAAAGGGTGTTCTTTGAGGACGGCGACAAACGGTGCGGTGTGTATGCTATCAAGCTGATAGCAAAGCGGAGAAGCTTTATTTGTGCTCGACGGAGTTCTTTTTCTGCAATTTATATTTAATACTCATGAAAAGAGGAAGGGGTGTGGGGAGGAGAGGGAGGGAAAATAAAAATTGGATGGAGAACTATCAGAGACATCAGAGTAAAAGTTAATGACCGTCCAAGTGTACCGGTCCCAGTGCCAGTCCCGCTTTAACAGCATCATCGTATAGATATGAATATAGTTAGTACTGACATTGTCCGTTTGTTGTCGCTATATGTGTCGTGTAGCCTGTTGACTTTGCAGACTTACTATTATATTCCTGCCACTGTCGACTATACTGCGATGCTGAAGCTGATGCTTCTGCTTTTGCTTCTGTGTGTTGTATTTTGCGATGTCAATTAAGAAGAATTATTAATATTATTATATGCTTTTTTCCGTTCGTTGTCATTTTATATAGGAAAGCAAAAATAAAACAACACAAAATACACACTTTGAGAAAGAATGAAATAAAGAACCGTAATGAGACTTCGTTATCTTGGCTTTTCTTATTAAAAACGATATGTTTGGAAATGTCATTATTTTTAGCTTATTAACTAGGAAAAAGGGACTAATAGTATAAATACGAGTAGATACTCATTTTCAAAGAAATCAAATATAAAAATTGGAAAGAGGTACACATTTTATTCCCAAAGGACTTTAAATAAAAAAGTTACAAAGGATGAAAAGAACCTGAGAGTATCAATGGTTCCGCAGCTTCATACATTATTTCAATGAAATGTGTGTCAAAATCTGGTAACTGTAATAATGTCAAAACTTTTCTGCGCTCTTACTTCTATTATTAACAATATTTATAAAAATTGGGTAAGAGTATTCTTGTTAGTATATTTATAACTTAAAAATTACGTAATTAACTTCTAAAGTATTAGCTTCTTTAAAGTTTGTTGAATGTTCATTATAGAGGGTGTCCCAAAATTAACGCAAGATTTGAATTAAATAGAAAACGCCGTTTTTAGTCTTTTGATAGCTATATTTTTATTGACTCGTAAAGTACATAGGATAGGGTTATGTATGGAATAACACATCGGACAAATGGCCTCCACGGCTTTGCATGCACATGCGCACTCTTTTGTTGAAATTTTCCATGACCATTCTGCATAAATGTGGCTGAATTTCGTTGATGCAGCGTTGAATCTCCTCCTTTAATGCACGGGTGGTTGTGGGGTTGTTGACATAGACTTGTGATTTCAAATAACCCCAAAAAAGAAGTCTAATGGTGTTAAATCACACGATCTAGGAGGCCAATTTTGATCACCGAAACGAGAGAGTACACGACCTGGAAATGTCTCATGCAGTAATTGAATTGTTTCACGGGCTGTATGACATGTGGCACCGTCTTGTTGAAACCACATATTGGACACATCAATATCATCCAATTTTGGCAGAAAGAACTGTGTAATCATGTCGCGATATCGAGCACCAGTAACAGTCACTGCTTGACCAGCATCATTTTCAAAAAAATATGGCCCAATTATGCCTCCAGCCCAAAATCCACACCATACAGTCACGCGTTGTGGATGCATTTGTTTTTCGACAATCACATGTGGGTTCTCCGAACCCCAAATGCGGCAATTTTGGCGATTGACAAAGCCATCAAGATGAAAATGTGCTTCATCGCTTAGGATGATTTTGCTCGAAAAATCAGGGTCCATTTGTTGATGTTCAATAATCCATTCAACGAACTCTCTTCTCTGTCCATGGTCATTAGGCTTCAATTGTTGTGTTAATTAAATTTTGTAAGCATGAAGACACAGATCTTTGGTGAGTATACGCTGTAGAGAGGTTCTTGAAATTTGCAATTCTTGTCCACGACGCGTCGTCGAATTGAGGTTCCTGGATTGTCAGCAACACTCTCACGCACTGCTTCGACATTCACATTTGAACGGCTTGTTTTTGGACGACCAGTGTGTTTGGCGTCTCCAACGGATCCAGTCTCCATGAATTTTTCAATTAATCTCTTCACAGTTGACGAAGTTAAAACACTATTCCGACCATATTTTGTATGAAATTTTCGAACTGCAGCCGCCAAGCTTCCACTATTTTTGAAATTTTCTTTAATAATGAAGACACGTTGTTCTCTCGTGTAACGCTCCATTTTTAATAACCCTATACTGTTAGCTGTCAAATTGCTTTTTTTTTTAGGGTTGCCAACACTTCACTGCACAAATGGCGGCAAATTCAAATCTTGCGTTAATTTTGGGACACCCTTTAGAAGCGATACATTTTTGAATAACTAAATTAACGAGTTTAAGTAAGGTCTTCAAATCCAATCCCGAGGGACGGCGCCGAAGCCGACGCGACGAAGGGTGAAGACCTCAACCAACTTGTCGTGCGAAACTGGAGACAGCTAGCTAGGGGCCGAGCTGGCTGGAGACGCATGTTGGTTGAGGCACAGGTCCGCCCCGGACTGTAGCGCCACCGTAAGTAAGTAAGTATGTAAGAAAATTAACGAGTTTTAAAAATGCTAATATATAAAATAAAAGTGACTTTAGTGTCAGGAAGTTTGTTTGATTTTAAGTTTAAGGAAATTTAGACTTTCGATGAGACTTCTAAAATTGTATTGACTTTAAAAGTTGGACTTTAGCGAATTATTTTGGCGTCAACCTCAGGGCACATTAGATTTATTTAAAAACCGATTTTTTTTTTTATTTTAAATAGTGCCCTAAGACTTCAATACTTGGGTTTTGAATTTTAGTTGTGAAGGTCTTTTAAAAATATTACAGATATGCTACTACTAAAAATTCGAATAGGTTCATCTCCACGGAGCATTTTATAAGTTAGCAGAATACAAAAAAACACGAATACTTGGAAGAAGTCCTGCATGAATTGAAGTCTAAGGTTCTAGCTCCATACGGTGTCTAAAATGGCTTTTTTAAGTAAGAAATGTACTCAGTACATGTTTTGTTTACATAATTTAAGAAGACCACATGACTTGCAGTAAAGAATGAACATAAATTTCCATCAAAATTATGTATTTTGAAGTTTCAGTTCACAGTGAAAAATCATATTTATTTATATGTAACTTGTACATATTTTCTGTACCCATTGTATTGTAATATATTTAATCATTTTTGGAGTTTGAAGTTAATTAAATAGCGAAAGAATGCATGTTTAAATGATATGTGGTTGCTAAAATAGGTTGTTTAAGGAAGTCGCCCAAAAATTTTATCTGACTTCTAACTAATATCAATCGATCAGAAACAACCAAAAAGCCTTATTTAAAAGGGATACAAAAAAATAGCAAAGCGGGGCATTGATGTCAAATTTACCTGCCCTCCCTTAAAAGTTTAAAAGAGAGATAAAAATAAGGTAAATATTTGGTAGACTTCTATTACAATACTAACTCTTCAAAATTTGACGGTGTACACATTGGACTTATGTGGGGAAATTTACATTGGCCCTCATTTCATGGTTAAGATGAGATTAAGAAGTGGGGCGAAAATCGAATGTTTCGATAAGGCTTCTGTAAAACTTTTGAATCTTATCTTGTGCCAATTTTCACATTGGGCTTTTTTGAGGATTTTGCTGTTACATCAGTAAATTTGGTCTTTCGATAAGGCTTCCAACGCACTATGAAGTCTTCACATGACATAGAAAGAATCTATTTTAACGTTTGATCGTTTTCTCTGCGTTATACTATGTAATTAAGAACAGATAAAAAAATGTTACAGTCTTTTGATAAGACTTTTTAAACTAACTACTGTCTACACTTGACATTAGATTTTTTTTTAAGGCGCATGAATTTGAATTTTTGTCTTTTTCTTGCGGCCTCGTTTCACGTTCAAAAGGAGAGAAGGAAGTAAGTCGAAATTTAGTCTTTTTTTAAAGCTTTCATAACCCTGTTTACTGTACAAATTGTCGGTGTACAAGTTGGATTCTTTTTAGACGACTTATTTAAACATTCTATCATTTTCTCTCTGCCTCATTGTACATCTTAAAAGAGACAAAAGTTGACCAGTAAATTTGTTCTTTCCAAAAAAGCTTCCAAAACTGTATTTACTGAACAATTTTGACGGTTTTCAAATTAAGCTCTTTTTAAAAGACTTATTTTGACATTTTTATGTTTTCTCTCCATCTTACTTCATGGTTAGGAAGCGATAGAGAAGTGGGACAGTAATTTTTGTCTTTCGATAAGGCTTCTATAACTCTTACAATTTTGATGGTCCTTATACACTGGACACTTTGGAGGTTTAAAGGAAACAGTGAAAGGCGGCAATAAATTCGGCCTCTATATAAGGCTTTTTTAACTCTATGGAGTATACTACTTTGACTGTGTTCTTTTTGGACTTTTTTGAGTCTACTCATTTTGAAGTATTATCATTTCCACTTTGCCTCATCTTAAGTTAAAAAAAAAAAAGATAATCAAAGGAAGCGAAAAATCTTTTCTTTAGTTTTATTAACTCTCCACTTAGGGGGTTTTCACATTTGACTTTTTTTAGTTAACTCATTTCAAAGTTTCAACTATGAAACGTCAAAATTAGACTCCTCCCAAGAGTACAATGGTACATTTTTTGGGTGAAAGCTATTCTGTCATTATTTTTCTAAATGTGTTTCAAAATTCCCAGAAACGCACCATAAACATGCTGTAAAAATGTCCAAACATAAATAGCTACAAAATCAACAAATTTAAAAACCCTGTTAGTGAAAATACCATAGGTAGCAGGTAGGTAAGTATAATTATTCTGTCAGTCTGCTGTCCGCACCTTGGTTTAACAAAAAAAAATAAAGAATAAACCCATTTAAGGTTTTCAATCTTCTCATACCTTCCCTTGCATATGTATGTATATGTTTAAAAAAACAACTAAAAACCGCCCAGTAACCCCTACGCTATGTCAACAGTCTTAAAAACTCATAAAAACCATGTCCACTCTAATAAAACACAATCGTAAGAGTAACAAAGGGTATACAAAAAAAGAAAACAGCAATGAAAACACATTTTTTAAAGTTTTCTTTTTGGTTCCGTTTTTTATTTTCATTAACCCAATTGCTCAAAAAAAAACAACAACAAAAAGTCGTCGTAAAATCCTTTAATTTTTATTTTTTTTTTAATTTTTCCTCGAGTTTCAAATTCACATGAGTAGAGGAGGAGGAGGAAGGGTGGTGAGGATGAGGATGGTCTCAGGCTCCAGGCTGTTATGAGACACACTGAAACCCAACTCAACAGTTCCACCCTACCTGCATCTGCCCTCATCCACGTGCAACGTTACAAAACGTCACAACGAAACGACGACGAACGCAGCATCGTCATACACACATGTCATTTTTCTCCACCTATTTTGACTTATGTTCTTTCGCCCGTTTCGCCTCTATCACGGGTTTTAACTGTCACCACAAAAAAAAAAATACCCTGCCTTAAAAAAAGCACCAAAAAGATGACAGAAGCATAAAAAACAGAACCAAATTAATGTGAACGAAGGTGGAGAGAGCACATAGGAACGAAAAAACCAAAAAGTACTTCGCTTTAGGGTAGAAAACAAAACCAAAAAAAAAAAGACTTGAAAACCCCTAAGCGCAGTGATATGGAACACTGCAAAAGGAGCCGTGCTCGAAATTTATTTATATCCCTCTGCCCTTATAGTTCATCATCATCTTATGTACATATATATGGCATAACGTTAGCGTTAGCTTTAGCTTTAGCTTCAACGTTATACCGGCAAAGGCCCAAACCAAAAATAAAATGCCTACCCACTCATATGTTTTTGTTGGCTCTCACATGAAGCTATACGAGTATGTGTACATATAAGGAAGGCTCTATGATATATGTATCCTTGTATGAGGAGTATACACATATTTGCTCTGCAGCTCTGCAAAGCTGAATCCTATTATATTATGCGTGATGGTGTGGCTGGTGGCGACATCTGTAGAATAATAATTATGGGTTGGATTCGATTTAAGTTTAAGAAAATATGTCGACTTTCGTTGATATCTTCTTTTTTTTTTCCTTGTTGGGGAGGGGACGCAATAATCGGATTTAATTGTTTGGGAGTGGGGGGGGGGGGTTTGTAGAGGGGGGAGGTGGAAGTGAAGAAGCGGATGCTGGAGAGTGGAGAATAAATCATTTTATGCCACCTCAACGTTTTATTCATATAAATATAACGTGTGTGTACTTAGACACACATTTGTGTTATTTATGGAGAAGATGTTATAAGCTGTCAGATCTGAATAATAAATACCATAAGCTGAAGGAATGAAACGTAAGGAAGGGAAGAAAGAGAAGAGATTCTGTTTAGGATTTTGCCAGAGCATCTCATTACATAAAAAGGTGTTATGTAGTAGGTAGTTTGAAACCAGCATTTTGAAAATATTAAGCTTAAAATTGTAATAAAGTTGAGAGCCATATTGCATAATTACATAGGTTAAATATAATAATCTAAAGATGGATCTAAAAATGATCTAAAACTAACAAAAATTCAACCAACTCCCAATATTAAGTTAAAATTGTTTTATAATTCTTGAGAACTACGTGTTTATAGAACGAAAAAAGGAAAATTATTGAAATATTGTTAATACGTTCATAGAAAATTAACGATTTTCGATTTTCATTGGAAAAAGGGAAATTGAACAAAAGTGGTCCTAAAGTGGAACCGTGAGGGACTCCCGAGAAAGTTTCAAAACATTAAAACTACATATTACTTTTTATTCGACATATTACTTAAAACATAATTTCATTTGGACTGAAACAAATGTATATAGTCTTAGGTTTTGTTGTTTGTTAAATAATTAAAAGATCAAATTTATAATAATCTAGTATTAGCAGAAATTCCCCCAACATGCTCGGAACCATAACTAAAAAAATGTTCAAGTCCTTAAACACTGTGTGCTTTTTGGAAAATTCAAACAACATTGGAAGGCATTTATACTTTCATTTAAACGAGCGGTTTACGATTCATATTGAAGACAAGGTAATTTAACAAAACTGGACCAAGAGTGGAACCTTGAGGAACTCCAGGGAAAATTTGATTAGTTTAAAACTATCGATTTTTGTATTTGACATATGAATTAAGAAGAACCTATAATTTTATTTTGACTGGAAGATAAAACATAAAGATTAACAGGGGTTGATCTTTATTGAATGAACTAAACATCGATTTTTAAAATAATCTAAAACTGAAAAAAATTGAACTCACTCAATATTTAACTGGCTTTTTTTTTTTAAAGATTTTAGCACTACATTCTTTTTATATGTTATTTATAACTGCCTATTTTTCGATTATAATTGAAAAATAAAATAAATTGGAAACAACGCCAGACCAACAATGGAACCATAAGGTACACCACAAAAATTAGCATGCCAAATAGCTTAGATATTTCCCTAAGAATAATCTTAAATTAAGGAAAAAATCGACACACCAGAAACCATCTTTACAATTTTTAAGCTCTATGCCCTTTTAGGAAAAAATAGAAAGAGTACTTTTTAATTGGCATTGTAAAAAGAAAACTGAAAACAACACCGGACCAAGACTGGATCCTTGTGGGACTCCAGGGAAAAATTAAAAAGTTCAGGACTAATCGTTTTTTAATTTGACATGTGAGTAAAAATTACTTAAATAAGTTATTAAATTTGGTCTTAAAAAAAAAAATGTAAGAAGTATAAGTTGTTATCTTTTTAAAATTGAAACGAACAACATTTTCAACAAAGATGGAAATCCGACTAAATCTTTTGAGTACTGTGTTGGATTAATATTAAAGCAAAATTATTATTGTAAGTACAAGTGGCATGATCGTTAGTGCGAAAGACTTTCATGCTAGGGTCTTGAGTTTAATCCCTGCCTTATCATGAAAAGTGATTTCTCCAGTCCAGTTCTAAAATGGCTCGCACATGGGAATGGTTAAGGGTTGTAAGTCATTAGGCAGTAGTTTTTTACGAACTGTTGGGCTACCTATTTTATTGTATTTATTTATTTATTGTAAAAAAAAAGAAATTAAAAACAACATTGGACCAAGAAGGGAACTTTGTGGCACACCAGGGCAAATTAAGAATACTCTATTTTTAACTGAAAATTAAGTTAAAAAGTACTTGAAAAAATTATATTTGGACTAAAAAAATTTTTAATAACAATTTTCGATCTTTGTAGAATAATTTAAGGTTGAAAGCAGCGAATAATTCTACAGTATCAGAATTTGGATACAAATTTGTTTTCAACTTTATTAGTATCTTTTTTTTAAAGTAAGCAGGTTTATTTATTGAAAGGCACCTACGTTCATTAGAACTAAGTTATTTTCAATTGTTATTAAAAAAGGACATTTCAAAAAACAGCGAACCTTATTTAACATCCAACTAATTGTGGAACCTTGTGGGACGCCAAGAAAATGTAGAATAGCTAACAAGTACTCTTTTTTAATTTATAAAAAGGGAATAAATAACAAGTCTTTACTAAAATTGAATGCAGGTTGTGGGCAATACTTAATTTGAGTCAGAATTCTCCAAAGGTTTTCAAAAGGGTTACAAGACAGCCATTCCATAAAATTGATGTTATTATATAAAAACCTTACAAAATTTTGGCGATCAAGGCATTTTCTTGATGGAAAACATTTTAAATTCACAGATATCGTCTTAAGAACAAGGAACCAAACTGTGTTAAAGAATCTGGGTGTGAGCTGTTCTGTTCATCTTTTCCGAGAGGAAGGCAAGTGCAACCTTACTACGAAAGCATACATATCTTTAAATGATATAATTTTCAAACACAAAACTATTCTTGAAAAAAAAACAATGAGTTTTGTTTATCAAATTTTCTGCACAAATTTCATTAAAAACGTCAAATTTTCAACGAAAACATTTGTTTGAAGCTTATACTCGTACTATCGATTTTCTAATAAGAAGTTTTATTTTGATATACATATAACAAAAACTAGTATTTTTAAGAAAAATCAATGTACGTTTATTTCATTGTAAAGACGAAAGTATGTTATTAACACCAGAAAACAATATCTTCTAATTCATTGCCACACTTAAAGATGACCCAAAACTGCTCTAGTTTTGCGAACTGTGACTGCAAAATATTCATCAATTTTGTAGTGAATTTAAGAAATTTCAGAGCGTTGTTCATGCGTGTATCAATCCATTTAAAGAAATGGTGTAGTTTGTACTTGGAAAATGTCTAAAGATGATAGTTTCAAAACTGACAGCTACTCAAAGAGCGTGCTATTCAAAATGAAACCTCTTATCGGAAAATCCTTTATCTATGGGAGTTAAGTCTTCCACTCAAAAACATACCAAAAGAAATCCATTTTTATGATTTCCAGAAAAAATCTAAAAAGAACTTTTGACATTTTTGAAATGAGCTACACAATGAAAAAATTGTTACACAATAAATCACATTGCATACAGAAACACTTCAACATTCTTAACAATCAGTTTAGACTGAATTGTTACTTTAGTAAGTATGATTAATAAATTCTGTTAAATTATAATTAAATTGTCTTGTTAGCTTTAACAACAAAGATAAACTATACAATATCGTGCATTTATATAATTTCAATGAATTTCAAATAAAAACCCTGGAAAAACCTCGAATTACGAATATATGAGGATTACATTTTTAACAAAGAGATAATAAGAAATTCATCAGAAAACTCATGTCTTATTAATCAAAATTAATATTTATCTACATATATTTTTTGTTTGTCTGTTTTTGATGTGTGTTTTAAATCCATAAGCACGAATTCTCATTTGCCAATCTATAATTTTCCTTCATTACATAAAAACGAAAAACTATGAAAAATAACTCAAACATTGAATAATTACCTTCATACTTAGCTATAATTATGTATGTAGGTACCTTACCTATACTTCCTACCCGAGAAGAGAAGACGTCCCTGTTTTTATTTTTTACATTACATCTATAAGATACACTTTTATTCTCCAGTAGATAGATACAGATAGGTAGGTAGGTAGATAGGTAAGTAAAGGTACATCAGACACACTGGCAAAACATCATCGTTAAAAATAATTGCAGATATCTATCTAACAGACTAAAAAGAATATCTTTTTTCAAAGATCTGTCTGCACTCCCCCATTTTAATTTTTTTATATTCTAAGCCAACACTCTAGCTAGCTTTTTGAGAGGGTGGAAGGGGTGATGATATATAGGAGACGGGGGTAGAAAAATTAGTGCAAGGGGAGTTTCAGACTTATGGTAAATGTCATGCTTAAGTAAACTATGTATCTTTGAAAACGTGGGTGGGTGGTGCGCTACCGAAGGTGATGAGGGGTGAGAAAATTAAACGTGGATATTCTACATAAGATTGGAATATCCAAACAACATACTTGATGGTTGTTGTTTGGATATTCCAATCTTATGTAGAATATCCACGTTTATATGGAATTTATATTTGTATCTACAACGACGACAACACGACGACGTGATAAATAGTCCAAAGCTTTGACACTTAAAACGCCCATTTGTGTTCTATGATATATGATTGAGAATTATTTATTTTAATTAACCAACTCGATAGCAAATAGGGGGTGTGTTGTTTGTGTACTTTGATCTGTTCAGTTATATGAAGTTGTTGGTGCTTTGCTTTAACGTACCGACTGGCGATGTCGTCGTATATACTCCTAGGTATACTGAGACTAAGGAGCTAAGCTAAGAAGTTTGAGAGTTTAGCTGAGTTGAGACTGGAGAGCACCTATGCAATTAATAGGCTAAATAAATCGATATAAAATTACTTTGCATTTGAGGCAATAAATAACTTGAGATAATTGCTAAGTGCCTTAGGCATATAAGTACATCCTATACCCATAGAATATAGAGTCGAGAATTTTGTTTGTCTAGAAGGGAAATCCGATTTTAGTATAATTTGATATTATGATGGCTACTTACGTGAATGTATAGTATAGATATATTCATATCTATCTGATTGAAATTTTAAATTTCATTTCATTTCAATATGGAACTTACCTGGAAATAGATAGAAAAAGAAACAAAAATAATTATTAATTAATTCAATATAGTTATGATTTTTGTTTCAATAATTAAATATTTAGGAATATTAGAAAATAATTTGTGGGTAGATTTTTTAATTTTAAAGGAAGCTTATCAAAAGAAATTCAATAATTTTATTGAATACTAGCGCGCCCGTCCCGCCTTTGCACGGGTAGACATAAATAGGTACAGATATTTATTGAACCACTAAATTAGAAAACATTTTTTTGTCCTATCATTAATACTCTTCGCAGCGTATGCGATGAAAGACATTTTATGGCTAATTTTTTACACCTTCGTTTGGTTTTAATAGGAATTTCAAAAGATTTCTATAGTAATCTAGTAATAAATATAGCCTATGATACTCAGTGATAATGTAGCTTTCTAATGAAAAAAGAATTATTAAAATCGGTCCAGTACTTTTTGAGTTTATTCGTTACATAAAAAAATATGAATCTTTCCTCTTTATAACATTAGTTATATTGAATATTTGGTTTATGGTTATTTCCAAAAAGATTTAAGGGTGAAAAAGTTGATGAAACATTGAAGGTATATTAAGACTTTTATAACATTATGCTTATGAAGATGAAAAGAAGGGACTCTAATAGTTGTAAGAACGTAAAAGATGACAAATAATGATGATTTTTTGATTGGAATTTTAATTATTATTCTTCGGGAGGTTTGACACGTAACTTGATACGATATTCAATATTCAGTCGCAGCAAAAAAAAAACGAAAATAGTGAGTTTTTATTCGTTTTATCGTTTTGTTAAGAAAAAATGATTACTTTGCATAATTGTTTTTAACTTCCATTTCAATAACAAGTAATTAGTAATTGAACATTCTTACATTACATAAACTTGTAATTTTTTTTCAAATACATTTCAATTGCTGGGGTGCCAGCACGTAACTTGATACAATCGAGGATTGTCGATCGTCGATTAACTCGAAACAAAATATTTTTGACAGTACGTAATTTGAGACGAGTTCCATTGTGACTTTTACTTAAAAAAGTCATTTTGTACTATAAAATGAAATGTCAAATGAGTTTTCTTTGAAATTATTTCATTCTAGTTTCAATTTTAAGACTTTTTTCGAAATGTTTTTCTTTGATTCGGAGAGTGAGAGTGAAGGCGAAGAAGTGTTAAATATTATAATTAAAAAATGTAATGGTTTTTTTTTTTTTAAGTTCTGGATTGAAAGCACTTTTAATAATGTTAATTAAAGTAAGCGATTACTTTATCTATTTATTAATTCAAAGCATAAAACTTAGAAGAACTCAGAATTTCAGGAAATTATTCGCGAATATCACGTGAAATGTAATTAGAGAAAATAATATTTGATTACATTTTTGTTTAATGATTACTGGCAAAATTATTCATTGCTGACTTCTTAATCTTAACCTTTTGTGTACTCACATTAATGGAATTAAATTGCAAGAAATTGAAGCTTTCAATTACATGTAATTGGTAGTTAAAATAATTAAATTACATTTTAAAACAGTTGAAAAAGTGAATGGAGATTTCAGTTTCAATTAATTGTAATTGAATTTGTTTGTAGTCAAATGTTGACCAATTTTTTGTTCAGTTTGAATCAAGATTAATTTTTTACTGGGTTTGAAAACACCGATATCTTTATAATTTAAATTACCCAGGAAGACATTAAATTTGGCCCTCACATTACAATTTCGATATTTTTTCCCCTAAAATAGTTAACTTTTGTAGAATGTACAAAATTTTTCAAACGGTCTTATCATAGGCTCCTTGGAAAATTTGATTACGATAAGCAATAAGCAAAAAATAAGGTTTAGATAAGTTCTTTAGATAGATAGATAGATAGATAGGGGTGATTATACAAAAGTTGGGTAACTTTTGAGGATATAATGTTTACGATAGTTTTTAAATCAAACTTCTATAAATTCGGGTGTATATGATAGCTAATCTAATTAATATATTGTTTACAATCGGGCTAGTCACTTTTTTGAGTACATTGTAAGATATTTAAAAATTTCAGAATTTGACTGCCAGAGGACTGACGAGTATACACAGTTTTGAAAGTATTATGATGAAATTTAATACAAATTAGTAAAAATCTCTTAGGATTTAATAATGAACACTTAAAATCACTTAGTAACAATTAAAAATATTTATTAATATGTAATACTAGGAGAAAATACTACATCAGTTTTCAAAACAGACTTTTGACATTTGACGTAACGTTATTCACTTATCTTTTACTACTTTCACATAGTTTTACTAAATATTTCAAAGTAATCAACAAACAATGTAAACAAAATCTAACAATATTCACCTTAAAAGTACTAATGATCAAGAAATGAAGAACAATAACAATTTACCTGACACAGGACTGACGAAAAAGACGAAATTTGAGATTATTATCTGGACTAATGTTTTTTTTTGTAATTTCAAATATCAACAAACTACATTTTAACAAATCAAAGTCTAATACGAATAAATAAAAATAAACTTTAGATTAACAAAAAAATAACGACTCACCATAAAACTGACTTGTTGACTGGCTAAGCACGTGTATAGACAACAAACATAACCCAAACTCTGGTACAGTTATGGTGGCCGTCAAATTGTGCAACCCGCAACTAACTTTATTACCAACATTAAAATTCAAAGTGGGATTTGACGTTGAGTCGGCGATATTTCGCACGAATTTTAAATTTAAATAACACACAAGAAACTGACGAATAAAACTGAACACAAAATTTCCTATTTTTTTTAAATAAAGTGGAGAACACTGCATTATGAAAGTTGTAGTATATATTTAACTATATACATCACAGATTGTAGTAAATTGATAAGTTTTCTCAAATCAATGATAATGTTTAATAGACAGTCACTTAATGGTTGGTTTTCAGGGTTGTGACATGCCAGAGGACTGACGTTTTAAGAACTAATTGTGTTTTTTTAATAACTTGTATTGAAAATGAAGAACTGAAATTGGGTGATTAAATAAAGGTCTTTCCATTGTTTTAAAATAAATTGCAATCTCAATAAAATATAATCAGACTTTGTATTATATTGGTTGATGACATCGAGTTACCCAACTTTTGTATAATCACCCATAGATAGATAAGTTCTTTATTTTTTTTTTTTCAATTTTCTTATAAGTACAATTTTTCACAATAAAAGATATACAAAGCATGGCTTTATAAGGCGTCTGCCGGAAAAAAAAACTAATTAAATAAAAAGACAAAAAAAATACAATATTTGAGTAAAAAGATAGAATATTTCACAAAATAAGTTTCATAGTTAAAAAATATGTAAATATAAATATGAAAGAAGAAATATTTTTTTAAAATTATTACTTTCATAATGTGACTTTTAGTTTAGTCAAAACAAAAAAAAAAAAATCATTGAACCAAAAAAAAAAAATTAAAGAAAAAAGAAAAATATTGGTAATGGGCTTTTAGTTTAGCTAAAACAGATAATGATTTGTAAGTGAAAAAAAAAGCAAAAAAAATAGGAAAAAGAACCGCATATTTCTAAAGTTTTTTTTTTTTTTTTAATTTTAAGGGCTTTTAGTTTGGTTAAAACGAAAAAAAGGAGAAGATACAATCACTTTAACATTTTGTTACAACTCAAAACAAATTCAAACACTCGTTTCGATATTTTCTTGCATGTGAGACATAGCGTATAAGAGGCTTCCAGCCACGATCTCCGTTTAGTACACCGACACATTCCTCTTGGGAAAGAAAACTAGAATAAAAGTAGAGCCTTCGGATTTCCTGTAATATTGGACAAAGTGCTAAAAAATGCAAAACATCTTCGTTTTGACCAAGGTTGCAAAGGGAACACACAGGGTTTAAGTCTGTTCTATGTGGTCTATAATTCAAATCGAGCATTTCCGTTCTGATCTTGAAGATCAAGCTCATTTCCGAAACTGTAAACTCTTCTCTAAAATAGTTTCCTTCACCAAGTTTCAGATTAAGTTGTCTGTATATATTCCTGGATGTGGATGCAGTCCCTCGCGCAATACAAAGCCTATACATCGAGTCATCTATAACAGAGATACATTCATATAATGCATTTTTTAAAGCTTCCACATTGTCCACTGGCAAAGATATTGAAAGGTTATGTGCTACAGCAAGATCATACCAGTTTTTGAAAGGACCATATCCACAACTAAAACAAATTTTAAGGAGTCTTTTTTGCAAGTTTTGGTCGGACCGCTTCATAACTTTGATTATAAAATCGGCGTTAACCTTTAAGTTTTTCAAGAAAATTTGAGGTAAGCCTGACTCTAGGTGGATAGCATAATTAGGAGTGTTGATAGGTAACCTAAAAATTCGCTTGAAAAAATACCTCTGTATATTTTCCATTTCCTCCAACTGTTCGAAACCATATACTTTATTACCATAGCAAAAACAAGTATTCGCGGTGGCATTGAAAACTTTGAATTTTGAAATTGGATCTACGAGTTTATTTGCGAAGAACTGGGACCACATTGTATTTATTGCAATTTTTGCAGCGGTTGTTTTTTTCTTTTATAAAGTTTTGAATGTAAAGATTATGTGTCATTGTATACCCAAGATACTTAAATTCATTTACGACCTCAATTATCTCACCATCTAAAGTGTTTAATTCCGTCCATAGCCAATTGATCTATTTCGAGATCTGAAAACAATTATTTTGGATTTGGTGGTATTTATTCTAAGATCGCATAGACCACAAAACTGTTTTAGCTTGTTAATCTGGAGCTGTAGAGTAAGCGGACTGTGTGATAAAATCAAAAAATAAGGTTTAGCTTCATTCATAAATAAAATATACAACTTAATTCTAAACTAGAAATGCCACTTTTGACGAACATTAATTTTTGGAACAGACATTTTTGTTTGGTTAAAAAACTTTGACACTTTTTTGTTGCTGTTCGAAGTAAAAAAATTCTTCGATTGGAACGTGATAAGGACGAATATGACAAAAATATCAACTTCGGTGCCGAAGAACTCAAGGCTGTTTTAGTCTTATTTCGACAATGGTCTTAATACTAGAGGAAATCACGCCAAATGTTAAATTTTTGGATTAAAAAGGCAGACACTTTAGGAAATAAAAATGCAAGCTTTTATTCTTAGGGTAAAAATATTATCATTTTTGTAGCAAACTTTCTCATTTTTTGGCTCTTTTCTTTGAATTTTTTGGAGTTTTTTCCACTCATAGAAACCAAAATGTAAATGTTAATGCTTTTATTTAATTTCGCTGGTTGACAAAATTACACATTTGTTTCACACAAAAACAAAATTATTGTTTTAAATTTTTAAACAATTAAGATTTCCAGGACTCGCATCAAATTTTTGAAATGTGCCCCATTAAAAATACTCAACCCAACAAAAAACGGGATTTTCGAAGCTAAGTTAAAACACAACATATCTCTTAGAAATAATATAAAATGTATGATGATTTAACAAAATAAAAATATTTGTCTTCTAAGTTATGACTTATGAGTCTTCATTTGACTCTAAATGAGGTTTTGAGAAATCTAGAATCTAAAGCTTTCGAGATTTTAAAAATACACTTTGGAGTTAATTTTATGTGCTGACTTTGAATCCCAATTACGATTATAGCATTATTTTTATATATTATTTAAACATATTTCAAAAACTTTATGCTAAGAGCATTCGTTACCAAAAACAAAAATTACTTTTAAACCGCTTTTCTTTTTCCTGTTAAAAACCCTTTTAGCATAAAAAGTTCAGCGTTTTTTTCTAAAATGTATGTTTTGAAAACAGGTGAACTATAGACAGGTTTTTCGAAACTTTCATGAAATACTCTAAATATTCAACTGAACATTGAAGTTTTTCAATAATTTAAAAAAGTTTTGAGATCCTTTTTTATATGTTTTTTTTTTCGAATTTTAAAAATTAATGTTTCAAAAATCTAGAGAGTGAAGAAATAATTTTGGAGTCGGATTTCAAATAAAGCAATCGATACCTTTTGAAAAAGTGCAATTTGATGTTTTTGTTTCGTATTTCTCCAAATAACCTTAAATCAGCATTTTATTTATTTTTTTTGAAAATCGTTAGAGCGGAATTTTTGTATTTAATTTGCTATATGGGTGATTATACAAAAGTTGGGTAACTCGATGTCATCAACCAATATATACAAAGTCTGATTATATTTATTTGAGATTACAATTTATTTTAAAACAATGGAAAGACCTTTATTTAGTCACCCAATTTCAGTTTTTCATTTTGAATACAAGTTATTAAAAAAACACAATTAGTTCTTAAAACGTCAGTCCTCTGGCATGTCACAACCCTGAAAACCAACCATTAAGTGACTGTCTATTAAACATTATCATTGATTTGAGAAAACTTATTAATTTAATACAATCTGCGATGTATATAGTTAAATATATACTACAACTTTCATAATGCAGTGTTCTCCACTTTATTTAAAAAAATAAGAAATGTTGTGTTCGGTTTTATTCGTCAGTTTCTTGTGTGTTATTTAAATTTAAAATTCGTGCGAAATATCGCCAACTTAACGTCAAATCCCACTTTGAGTTTTAATGTTGGTAATAAAGTTAGTTGCGGGTCGCACAATTTGACGGCCACCATAACTGTACCAGAGTTTGGGTTATGTTTGTTGTCTATACACGTGCTTAGCCAGTCAACACGTCAGTTTTATGGTGAGTCGTTATTTTTTTGTTAATCTAGAGTTTATTTTTATTTATTCGTATTAGACTTTGATTTGTTAAAATGTAGTTTGTTGATATTGGAAATTACAAAAAAAAAAACATTAGTCCAGATTATAATCTCAAATTTCGTCTTTTTCTTCAGTAGTGTGGCGTCAGTTCTGTGTCAGTTAAATTGTTATTGTTCTTCATTTGGTGATCATTAGTACTTTTAAGATGAATATTGTTAGATTTTGTTTGTTGATTACTTTGAAATATTTAGTAAAACTATGTCAAAGTAGTAAAAGATAAGTGAATAACGTTACGTTAAATGTCAAAAGTCTGTTTTGAAAACTGTTATAGTATTTTCTCCTAGTATTACATATTAATAATTATTTTTAATTGTTACTAAGTGATTTTAAGTGTTCATTATTAAATCCTAAGAGATTTTTACTAATTTGTATTAAATTTCATCATAATACTTTCAAAACTGTGTATAACATGTATCAGTACTATGTTACTTCGTCAGTCCCCTGGCAGTCAAATTCTGAAATTTTCAAATATCTTACAATGTACTCAAAAAAGTGACTGGGCCAGTCACTATTGGGAACAATATATTAATTATATTAGCTACGAGTATCATATATGTACACCCGAATTTGTAGAAGTTTGATTTAAAAACTATCGTAAACAAAATATCATCAAAAGTTACCCAACTTTTGTGTAATTACCCATATGTATGTATTCTTATACAACTTTTAATTACTTTTAAGAAAAATGTTTGGTATGCAGTTTTTAAGTGGTTATAATTTAACGTTATTTGTTTGAATGTCGTTAATTTAAAGAAAATTATATATTTTTCAAAAATCCAAAAAAAAAAAAAAAAATCGACATTTTTGGTCACCAAACATTACTTAGAAACTATAAGAACTTGTTCAGACTTTTATTTGGTTTGAAAACGATCCACTTGTTACTGAGTTAGAAACAAAATTTTCATAAAAATCTATAGAACCGTTTTTGATAAAAATAAATTTTCGATTTTTGACCTAAAAGTTTGTATGAGGACTACTGTCATTTTTAGGCTTTAAACGATTACAAAAACCCCAAACACAAGTCTGCTAAAAACCTTGATTTCGAAGTTTGAACTCGATCAGTCCAATTGTTTAGACTGTATGGCTAAGGGCGTGCGTAAATTTCGCAAGTAAAAATATATTAAAACAATATATTTATCTTGTTTTAATTTTTTAAAGTTCTAGAACAGCTTAGAAAACATTCGATATTAACAGATTCTGCAAATAGGTACTCGAAAAATATAGATTTATTTGTTTCATGATTTTTAGGCCTAATTTTAATTTTATTTGCTGTCCTTAATTTTATTTCTGTCTGGAAAAACTTTCAAAATGTTTGTTTTATTTTCAAAAAACAATATAAGTCCAGAACAAATAATGTTCGTTTTTTTCCAAGGAACACAAAATTTGGTGTAATTTCTTGTGTCTACAAAAATCCGACAAATTCTCTGGAAATATTAATCGTAAAAGTCAATCGAACTTTCAAAGCATTTTGAGCAAAACAAAAACAAGCCTAACAAAATTTACTTCTCCAAAAATCCCAAGGAAAACCCCACTCAATGAACTGTTTGTTGAATGTTTCCACATAAGTCCTATATTTTTAATTTAATACAAAAAATATCCAAAAATTTTATACAAAATACTTACTTTACAATTTTTTAACTCATTGTAATAATTTAAAAATTAAAGTTGGTTTTAATGCACAAGTGATTTTTAATATTGGGAACACATTTTTCTCTGTAGCTCAAATCGGAAAAGTTTTGTAACAAAAGTTGAAGAAGTTTAATTTTTTCTAAATTTTTTGTCTCGATTTTTTGTTTCAAATTACATCTTTCTGTCCTTGAACCGTTAATAAATACAAGAAAATAATTTTCTTCTCATTTTAAGAGGGTGATCAAATTTTGCTATTTTAAAGGGCATAGCAAATAGAAAAATCGTAAAATTAATTCAGACATAAATTTATAATTAATTTTAATTAAAACTGAATAATTTTACTCAAAAAGGTTAAGAATACCAAACGAAACAAATTCTGTATAAACAAAAATTTGTTCTTTTTGTTGACTTCTGCAAAACCTCATTTTAATATCCACTTTGCCAAAAAACAACTGTTTAAGTCTCTTAGTTGTCAGTGACTGTATAAACAATAATTGCTTCAAGTTGTTTTTCCAACCACTTGAATTAAAAAGTTATTCAATAGAAAAACTTTCAATATATGTAGGTATACCTAACGAAAGAAAGTTTTAGACTCTCTTTAAAAAGAAAATCCACTTGTTCAGTATTAAATGAGCAGTTAAATCCTTAACCATCCGTTTCACACTTCAAGCCATAAGTATACAGAAATCTAACATCTTTTGAGTTTGAAGAGGTATAGATAGTAGGTATAGGTATCTTACCTATCCTATCCTATCCTTTGCACCCGACCATCAGAACATTCTGAGATATCTGTTTGGAAGCTGGAAGCTTAAACACCACCATCACGGTGCGGTGGTACGGTGTATGTCGGTGCGGTGGTGTCTTTTATATTTTCCTCAAGATTATAAATTTAAAGAAATTCCAACCTCATGGTCCTTATTATTGAGGGTGTCTTTCGTTCTTTAAAGTGCACCAGAAACATCACTATTAGTACCACAAGATCTTCTTAAGGATATATCTATAGGCACGAATGTAGTTAGGTAGGTATATTCCAAGTCCTGCTGTTGTCATCCAAAGGATTCTAACAAACAGACTGACAACAAACTCCCATAAGCAGAAATTTAATTTTCTTCTTTTTCTTGAGAAGAAAAAACTGCACTCCCTTCTTGTGATGCTCTTTTTTAATATTTTCATTCCATTTCAATTATACCCCACAGACCCGTTGTCTATTTTGCTTGCAGGATCTGATCCGGCGGCGTTAAGGAGTAGGGTTATGAAATGTATGAAGAAAAGAACTTCATATAAACATTCATATATCGAAAACAGGAAGAAAAACTTTTCAATTCTCATGTTGAAGGAGTTTGGTTAGAGAGCTAAAGTAGAACCAGGACGACGGCGACGACAACAAGGACGAAAATGGTGGTGTTGGGAAAAGAGCATCGCCAAACGCAAAACACGGAACTAGGATGCTACTTAAACTATCCAAACCAACAAAAAAAAAAAAAAACAAAACAAAACAAAAGAAGAACATCATCCAAGTCGAACGCAATGCTAAGGGCACCAGGACCCTGCTCCTAGTGCATAGTGCATATAGAACGAACCCAAAAGAAAGACATGTCTTGCACTTGTGTTGTCTTCCTTTACCACCGAGACGATGACGAGCCGCATTGCGCCGCTCCGCACCGCTGCTCTGCCGCTCTCTTGAGAATGATGTCAGCGGTGAACAGTGAGTGGTAAGGACCCAAAAGAGGAAACAAGATTTTGGGGCACAAAAGTTTTGTCACCGTGTATTTTTTTTTTTTTTGTTCCTCCTCATTTTGATGCTTGTAGTGTCGTCCTCTTAGTGGTTTGAAGTTTTTCTTTTTGGGACTTCTCAAGATGCTTTTAGACTTGTTTTTGAAATTCCAAAAGGAAAAAAAAACTTTTTAAAGGTGAAAGTGTGAGGATGAAGAGAGCGAGTTTAGAAAAGAAGAACTTTTTATCCCACATCTGATTAAAAATTGGATACACACGACAAGATATAAAAATTCCTCCCCAAAACCCCATAAATATCCCTCCCCTGTGGTCAGCAAATGAAAAATACAAGACAGCAAAAAAAAAAAAACACCCTTCTTTCTCCATCATCAACATACACAAGACAAATTAAGGAAAAATTCAATTCCAAAGCAAACGTCCAAAGGACGACGGACGTGATGAGAGAGGAAATGAAGTCAGTGAAAGGATTACACCATTCATCCAAAAGAAGAAGAAAAAAGAAAAAGAATAAGCAAAAAATAAGGATAAAGGAATCGCTGTATTCATTCGAAAAGTCTTCAATGATAATGGTGAGTATTATACTAAATGGAGTTCGATTCAAATACTTTTAAAAAAGAAAGGGGAATTTAGTTGTGAAGAGTGGGAGAAATACAAATACTGATTTCTCTACTGTAAGTATACAAAGGATATAATACGAATTTCAGGAGGATGGATGAAATCCTGTAATAAGGACGAAATGCTTGAGAATGTCTTCAACAGGTCACGCGAAGAATAATGAAATGACGAGCAAATTTATAATGATAGATATTATTTACGATGCTTGAAGAAGAAAATTATGTATTCAAACTACATATCTATACACACACAGAGTGGGTGTTGGGGGTGGGTTAGAGAATGGGGTGTGTAATGGGGGTTTTTATTCTTTTGGAGTGAGAACAAATAAGAAAAGTCTGTGAAAGACAAATTACTTTTCTTTTTAATTCTTTTTTTTTTTTGTTATATTGAAAATTTAGTTACAGGAAATTTTACATAAAAATCATTGAAAAGCTATCTTTTCACATTTTAAAGGAAAAATTATGAATTATGTATAAAAGGATTCACACAAGGATTCAAAAGTGTTGAATACAAAAAAAAAAGAAAAGTAAAAGAAATCTGTCAGGAGATTTTATTGATAACATTTCCTGTTTGATTCTACTCTCTTGAATTCGTCAAAATTAGAAAATACCTTAATCCAAGCAATAGTTCAAAAAATCTGATAGAACTAACAACCTTGCTGATAAGTTCGACAAAATTATAACCTTATGACAGACTAACACTTGAGTTCTCGCTAATTTGTGATTAAAATGCAATTTTATAGTAAACAAATGATTACAAAGGAATCATTCCAAGTATTTATGGAAGTCTTTGCATATGGTTACGAGCTTTCCACGATTAAAGCCGCCATTTTATGATATCTTCATGACTGAAACTTCTAATGGGAAAGACCATTGTTTAAAACAAGTAATATTCTGACGGCATAAGAGTACAACTGTCAGAATAGGATTTTTGGCAACTTCAGGCCGATCGTTGAATTAATAAATCTTTCGGGCTAAAGCTCACTAATTATTATTAATTGTTTAGGCGTTTTGAAAATGCTTGCTGGCTCCCTTACAGTGATATTGTCAATACCTTTTGACTTTAAGCTTAATCAAGCAATTCTTCTGATTCTGCGTATTCAAAAACATTAAATCTTCTATTCTGTATTCATCGCTATTCAACTACTATTGAGGTGTTGAAACCACTCATGACATATTTCTAATAGCATTTGATGAACCTGAGTCGCCTTTTTATAAAAATTTAAAAAAGAAATTAAAACTTCCAGCAAGCGACGAGATATTGCTGAATAACTACTTTCAACCTAAATCAATTAAGTACTGGTCGTATAAAGTGATATTCACAAGACACAAAAGATGATTGTTAGGTTTGTTATCTCAATCTTTTTCAACTTGTTCTAAACTCTGTAGTTGATTAACTCCAGCTTAAAGTTGAAAGTCAAGTTAAAGATTCTCTTTCTTCACTTCTGTAGCTCTTAACTCTCGAAATAGAATTTAAAAGTTGTTCTGCTTAAAGTTCTAAAAATATTACCTCGGAAATTTATGACAAATTTGAATAATTTTGCTATAAATTTGAAGTTATTAGTATTCATATTTCAAAAAGAAGTGTTTTACTTTGTAATTAACACTAAGAAATTTGGAAAAACATGATATTCGTCTATAGTGCTTTTATTGTTTCCAAAATGTTGGCGTAATATCGGGTTTACATGATTTCCCACAAAAAATACAAAAGAGCAAATCGCAGCTTCGCTAAGACCACTGAATGATAACACGATTTGGGAATTAGACATAGTACGTAATCCTATATGAACGAAGTTAGGTGAAGTTAGGTAAAGGGTGGCTGCTGACAAGAAAAGCCACGACACTGAGACCAATAGTTGGTCCATTGTGACAGATATATTTTACTCATTGAAACCAATTATTGGTAGCTATGAACCGTTTGAGATGATTAATGAAAGAATTTCTCAGATCACTAGTATCACTACATATGTATGTCCTACCATATTAAAAAAAAACCACTAAGAAGACTTCTACTACTCCTTAGTGGTTATTTCGTTTTTTTAATATGGTCCTTCTTCGTCCTTGAAACTTCAGCAAAAATCGTTTGCAGGAGCTCTAAGTAAAAAAAGCATGCCAGCCTATTAGAAAGTATTCTGTAAATAATGAGTTTGCTTTGAGCGTTTATCGTCAAAACTTTGCCAAATTAATTGACAGACAAGTGGTATAGTATTAGTCCATCTGTGGTTCTTTCTTTATGGTATCATACTTAAGCATGAGCTTAGAAGTACCTACGAGTATAGTGATGTTTAAGTTATTGGTCAACAAAGGTAAAGTTGTTCCAAATTTTGCAAGTTCGTCAGCTTTGTGGTTTCCTCGAAAGTCTCCATGACCTAGCACAAAAAGGAAGCGAATGTTGACCGGTCATGTCATCTCCACAACATATTAACTATAGTTTCGGGCTGTAATATGGAGACATACCAATAATTTTATGACAGCTTGACTATCTGAGAAGATGTGTATATCAGTGGTTGATATCTCGAATTTTTTGAACCTAGAGAAGGCTAATTTGATGGTCAGAATTTCTTTAGGGAACACGTCAAAGTGATTTGCAAGACGAAATAACCTCCACCGACCCTTATTTGTTATGATATAAGTCTGTACATATGTATATGAATCGCTTAGTCTTCCAGAAATGAATATTCTCATAGGTAGACCTTGAAGGGATGGACACTTGGAAGTTTTTGTTTAATTCTGGATGGGTATTACGTAGTCGACGTAAGTGAAGTGGCCAATATCGTTATTGTATGAACCAGAGATCGTTCATTCTTAAATGACTTTATAATGTCTACCGTTGACCGAAATTTTGTTTCCGGTTTCATTTTACATGCTTGAGTAAAACAAAAAATACAACTTTTATTAAAGCAAGCACCTTTGATCTCTTAGACTTTGAAAAAAGAAATCTGTATTTTAAATCCAGTAAGGGGAATCATTGTGTGGTAAAAAAAATACCGATTTCTTCACAATTTCTGTCTTCAACTCCCGATGATAATAAAAATTCTACCAAAATTGTTTCTTTTAAAAATGGTTTAAAGAGTAATTTATCAAACAAGATCTGATAAGAAATTAGAAGTTCAATTGTCAACTCTCTCAATTCTTAAAAGTTGAACAAATCTAAAGTTAAAAATTCTAAAGTTGAGAATGACAACATCGAGTGAAGAAAAATCAAAGCGTTAGTTGAGAGAAAAAATGCTTAAGTTAGTTTTACCTTCTAGTGGATAAGACGGCAATAAGTCTGCTACAGTGTAATAACTTAACGTTTAAATTGTGTGCTTATAATACTATATTGTGCCTAACATTAAATGCAGCCGATTACGTTTATAGTGACGATTTCACTTAGTTCCAACAGTTCAAATAAATAAAACCAATCCGGTTCCTTCAAAAACACGGCAGAGTGAATATTCGGCAAATATTTAAAGAACGTGAAAGCATGACCGGGCAATCTTTAATACTTTCCTTTCTTTGAATAGCTCATCACTCCTCAAGATTTGACTAAGAACATCTTTCGTTATTCGCCGCTAACTAAGTTGTTTACAAGCAACAAAAAAAAACGCAGCTCAGTCTCTTAGTTTCAATTTTTTAAGCAACCAAGCTCTCAGTTTCTTAATCATTTCTAAGTTGTGCATTCGCTTTGAATTGGTTTGACGAGAAACTCACGGTGTTTAAGAACATTTTTCTTGAGTGTGGCATAAATTCTCATCGAGAAATGATTCCAATTCGTCACCTTCAAAGGTTGTTTGTTTTCTTTCACTCTGACGGCTGTCAACATCGAAATCACAGGTTTTGAAGTGAAAGAACCAATTTTTTTTGAAGCCACTATTTTCTTTCGCCAATGGAAGTTTTCTGGCTTAAAATCAGACACTCTCATACAAACAAAAGTGATTGACAAAAATTATTTATGATTTAGCTCGAAGCTCGGTATAGAGAGTAGAAAAACTGTATTGTTTCTTTTTAAAAGACTCCTAAAATTAGAAATTTTTAATTTTTTTTAAACACTAAAGAAGTACTGTTTTTATACTCTACTCGTATGAAATCCAGAGGAATACATTATTATCAATACTTGATCTCTTTTAAGCTACCTACTTGCATACCTTACCTACTTCCTAAATTCCTTTCCCGTTTTTTGCTTCATAACAAATTGTATCTATTTGGAAAAAAATATTTATCTACTACAGCAGCTCTTTGCCTGATGGTGGTCTGGTCTGGTCTGGTCATGTCTTGTTTAGGTCATGGCTAAGTTTAAAAACTGCTTTATCTTGTATATCCCCCAAAACTTAATGTAAAAACTATATTACTTTTATGGCTTGCCATACATCTTGTTTTTAAGTCTTTACCATCACAAAACTTATCCATAAGATATAGATACTTGCTTTTATTTATTGAATTGTGTCAACATTAATTGATCTCTTTTTCTCTCTATTTTTGTTCCCTTTAACCCCTCACCTTCCCCCTTCTCATTCTACTTTGTTGTATAGTTTTGTGATATACAATTTGTTTTTGTTTGTGTTTTTGTTGTTGTTATTTTAGTTAGATATACATACATATATCGTTTGGACAAGAGAAAGAAGTACCTAAGTTTAAACAGACTTTTGCCTGATTTAATCCTGTAATCAATCAATCCGAAAGGAAAGGACGAAGAAGAACAAACGGAAGATTTAATCTTATTTTATCCCACACGAACTAAGTGAGTTGAGTCCTTTTCTTCGATGACGATACACTTCTACTATCTCTATCTGTCTTTCTTTCTTTTTCACTGCACGAAGGATTCTTAGATACTCTATCAATTTTCTTTTAACTTTCTTATCTGTTGCCGTTGTTGATGTAGCCGTGCCCCTATAAGGTTTGTATCAGCAACGGCGCGGCGGTGGTGTACTGGCTTGTCTAGCTATATGTCTATTGTCCTGTGGATCGTCGTCATTATATCTACAAGGACGATATGTGTGTTCAGACGTTAGTCGTTTGTAACGAAAGCCAATTTCTTCGATACTTTTTCTATATCTCATATAAATTCGTACCTTTAGAATAGAGAACACTCCTATCAAGAACATGTGAATGTTCGACGAAGGCAGAAAATAAAAATTTAAAAAAAAAGGATCCGAAAGGAAAACATTGAAAACAGGACACAATTTCAATTTGCAATGGCAAATACACAGTTTTCGAAGAAGAAGTTCATGTTGTAATACTTGGGATTGCGACTACAGCGCCGGGGACAACGATGGTCAAATCATTTACGATAGTTCAATGTGAAGCATCGGTGAACTGCACTGTGGCGTATGAGTAACCTTTTTTTCTTTTTTTCTTCTTTTCTATAAATGTTCGTTCTGCGTGTAGAGAAGAGTGAAATCATGGAGGGGGAGGCGGGGGAGAACAAGAGTTAGAGGTAAAGGCAAACGAATGAAAACACATTCCTTTAGATACATCACAAATGCAGATACAATTTTAACCGATAAAATGTATCTCTATCTCTTGGTTGTATACCTACCTACTTGTAGTACTTAACTTTGCAGCAGTTGTGGCGCTTCCTATGCTGTATAGAAATATTCTATAGATACCGTTATTTGCAGAAATATACAACACACAACTAGAATACGAGTACTTTGTTTGGTTTGGAGTGCAGATGGCATATGAACAGAATACAATGCAAAACATAAGAGAAGATAAGGTTGTGTAACGAAATGAGGCCGTCTTTTTCTGTATTATGTTGAACCTACAATTTCTTGTTTTGTTTGTTTGTTGTGTTGTTTTTTTTTTTTGAAATATCATTTTTTAAGCGTGGGTGTTTTTTGTTAAAGTTCTTATCGCAAATTGTATTTTCGTAACACAATTGCGACAAAAATAATATCATTTCGAAAATAATGTTTGCACTAAATTCGAATCTTTTTCTTCTTTTTTCGATAAGATAAATTATAAAATGACAAAATCAGACACAAAAATTACATGTCACAAAAATGTTGGTGAAGTAAAAATAAATATTATTTTTTTTTTTTTTTTTTTTTTGGATTTCTTCAGGGCTGGGGGATTTTTTTTAATGAAATTGAAACTATTAAGAAATTGTTTAGATTATTGTATAGATTATTATAGATTATTGACCTAATCACTGAGTGACGATGTAATAATATGCTTTGTATTGGACTTGACATTTGCAGGTAAGAATTGGTTGAGTCATTTTAAGAAGATTTTATCCAGAAATATAACAGAAAATTGGAAGTAATTCAATTTATCAGAGAATTACATTGAAAGCAAGAGGAGAACACATTCTTAATATGTTTGTATTATTTGTATTATTTTTCAAAGCAGTATGAGAAGTTTCAATGGTTATTGTCTATGTTTTGGAAGTTGAAAATGTAAAATTGTTAAGACATTTCTGTTGAGTAAGCTTTGGAATTTCGTATTGAATCGTTTTACTTCAGAAAAACACTTTGTAATTGCTGACATTCTTTAAAAAAAAAAAAAAAGAAAATCTGTAAATTTCTTAGAACACTTCTTCCATTTCTCTTAGTGATGAAGGTCATTTCTGTTTAAATGGATTCGTCAATAAGCTAAATTTTCGTAAATGATGTGAAGACAATAATCAAGCCATAAAAAAATCACCACGACATCCATTGAAATTGACTGTTTGGTATGGTGTACCATCTGGCTGCATCATTGGTCCTCATCTGTTTTAAAATTAGGAAAGAGCTGCTTTCACGGTGAATGGTGACTGCTATTGAACCATCCTGACAAATTTTTTCTTTCCAAACATTTATCAGCTTAACATCGACGACTTTTGGTTCAAAAAAGATGTCGGAACTTGTCATACAGTAAACTTGGCCATTAATTTATTGCAAAATCAATTTGCTGACAACGTTTTTGTACAGAAGTGGCCTCTGTAACTGACCCCTTCGTTCGTGTGTGGCTTAAGGTCTCCTGATAACTTTGCAGAATATTTTGTGAAGACTTTTTACTTTTTCTATAAACAAATTGTTTGTTGGACTTTTTTAAAAAGTTTACCAAGCGTGAACAATAGAAATTAGTATAAATTAAAAAAAAAATTAAGCCAATATCTTTATTTGTTCCTAAGGCTCTTGAATACTCGTAAAAAAAATAATTTATAAAAACTATTGGTAACAATTTTTCTGAAAATTTGCTCATTTTTCTAAAAATATTGCAGCTAATTTCTATAAATTAAAATGAGTTTGAAGCCAGAACTTTCAAAACCAATTTATAAGAATTTTAGTTGTGTAAAGGGTTTTTTTTTAGAAATATTAAACTTGTAGTTGGAAACGCTATTTTAGCCAATTTGTCAGCTGTAAAGTGATTCATTTTTTTAGTTTCGTTTGGCATTTCAACTGATGCATGAAAAACGCTTTCAAGCGTTCATGAAAATATTATAGTTCTGTTGGAATATTTGATAAGCAATGAAGATCACTTTTTAATTAATGAATACGTCGAGATGATTTTCATCTCGTAAAGTTCATAAACATTTTTAAGTATTGTCTTTCCTAAGCTTGACATTTTAGAACTGGCCAGGGCAGGACGTTTACAGAGAAAGTGAATCACAGTTTGCCTTTCATGTTGGTCTTTACAGCTTCGGCAGTGAGTATACTCAACTTTGCTGCATGCTCACCTATCAGCCAGTGTCCAGTTCATATTGCACTGACCCTGGCTATATCATGCCAGGGTCTGCATACAAGTTCAATAGAACGGTTTTTGTTATATGCAAACCATATCTTCCTGGATACAGTACACCCCGTTAGACTGTTTCACATACGGTTAGATTCTGTCAGAAAAATTGAGAAAACTTTGTCCTTCATAGTTCCAAGAGGAATATTTACCCTTTCCGCAAGTAGGTATAAAGGACGGATCATACCCATCACTATAATAAAAAAATAAAACAAATTAGGTGGCGCAACAGTCCGTAGAGAACCAGAGCCTAGTGGCTTAAGACTCTCAAACAATTCAGTGTGCGAGTAACTAGCTAACGGTTAATTTAAGAAAGCACTTTTAATAATATTAATTACTCTTGTAGCAGAGATTGAACCCTAGACCAAATTTATTTTGAAAATCATGGTTCTGTTAAAAATTTTGTTTAGCTAAGAAGCTTAGTGTATGTTGAAATACCGCCATTGTTACGTTCACAAAAATTGACTGTTGGTGAAATAATTGGTCCGTACTTCTTTAAAAACTATGCTGGCCAGAATGTAACACACAATGGTGACCGCTGAAGTGCTATGATAATCGACTTTTACGTTCATCAATTGAACAACCATAATGTGCAGGAGTTTTGGTCTCAACAAGACGGCATGCACCTCGGCGCGGCGGCGGCGCAACATATCACACAGCTTGTGCCACAATTGATTTATTAAATTAAACGTTTGGTAACCACCTAGTTTCACGTTACACACCCGTCAATTGGCTTCCAAAATCGTGCTATTTAAAACCGCGTGACGATTTTATGTGGGAATATGTGATGTCGCTACTTTAGGCCGATTATCCCGGAACGATTGATAAACTGAAGTACAAGATTCGTCACGGTTTTGTCGATATAAGGTCACAAATAGTGCAAGTCATCGAAAATTGGATCTCTAGATAAGATTATGTTCAAGATGGTTATATTCCAGAAATCATATTTAAATTAAAATGTCAGAAGATCATTTTTTGAATAAAGTAAAATTCATGTCAATCTAAAAAAATCATCTTTGTTTTATTCCACTTTCAAGCTATACATCTCTAACCACCAATATAATTCTAGAGTTGTTTACATTGGTTTTTTTTTGTAAAATAGGAGAGACAGATATTTTTTTTTTCAATTTTGTATTTATAAAAATGACTTCTGGTTAAATTTGTATGAAGTTCATACCAATTCTGTATGACGTCAAAATGCATATTAAAAATCTTACTATAGTCGATAGCGTTATTGGTTCGTGAGATATTTGGGGTCAACTTCTAAAATCCACAAATTTAGATTATTGGCATCTTGAAATGTCGAGAAATGTAAACATTTTTAAATTTTAAACGGAATAATTACAATAGCTTCCTATGTGAAAGTAAAAAACGTAAATGCCATAAAATTAAAACAATAGTTCTCTTCTATATTTTTTATTTAAAGTTCTTCAGCTCTGAGAAAAAAAAATACCCTTTATAAGTCAAGTTTAACTATAAAATTCTTTAAAGAGAATAAAAAAAAAACACTCCATAGCTGTGCATTCTTTGAATTCGCACCTTCAATATTCATAAGATGAATATTTTTATCATTCACAAAAGAATATGCTAAAGTAAAATTTCATAATGAATAATGGATTTTTTGTATTTCTTCATAAAACGTGTTTAAAGTATGGATATCTACATTTTTCCTAATATACTTAAAAATATCTATATATTTTTATGGAGGAAGGTGCAAAAGAAATCAAGGCTATTTTTGTTATCATATCATTTTAATAATAATAAATTCTTAAGGTTCTTTGTAATGTATGTACATTTATGTTTAAATGTATCTATACATGTTGCATATACATACATACATAGAATTAGAAATCTAAAAACATTTTTTATCCTAAAATCTAAAAGAAAAACAGTTTTGACTTTTATGCCATACAAAGTCGTCATCGTGCCTTCAAAAAACCGCAACAACATTGTGATATATAAAGTTTATGGTGTAACACAATCTGTCACATTAATATGATAAATTTACCGGCATTGCTTTTCTGCTCAAGTCTAGATACTTTTGAAGTACAAAATGTATACAAAGATACTCGTGTAAATATATGCATGCAGTAATGTTACGAGTATGCATGCAGCGTAGTTCGTGGTACACTCCTTAATCTGAGGCATTTTTCTATTTTTGTTTGTATATTATGTATGTACATATGTATATATTTTGCATCCTCTGAAGAATAAGTCAACTTTAGAGAAGAAAAAAGAAAAAGGTTAAGGCGGCACACCACACACCCCGCACCGCATCCATATCAACATCAACTTCAACATTGCAACCAAAAATAAGATGCAAACGAAATGTATCCATAGCTTCAAATGTTTTATTCATATATCTATCTTATATTCTTATCGTCAACTTATTGCATAATATTTAATGTCAACGCTATGCTGCAGATGAAGTTGAACTTTTGCTTTAAAAAAAGTAAAGAATACAAAAATACTCGTATATATATCTAGTTATTTATTTATTTATTTTGTTTTCTCACTCTTTTATCGTCTTTTCTCTTTCTTTTTGAGTTTGGAAGGGTATAACGTAACGTGAACTTTGTGGGATGTAAGTTAGATGAATGTCTTTAGTATTTTTGGTACTTATAATTTGTGGCATTGAAGAAAGTATTTAAAAGAATAAACGGATGGAAGAATATTTGGGGCGAATAAAGAAAGTCAAAATTTATTCATTGAATACAAAACTAAACAAAAGAACACCTTGCAGTTGTTTTTCAATCAGAATTTAACTGATGCTTTGAAGGATAAAACGGATATGGGTGACTATGACTATGACAACTAGAGTTGTTGAATTTAAAATGTTGACATTTATGGAAATTTGAATCCAGTGATAAAATCACTCTATCACGTCAAGTTTTCTAGTTTTTGAGATATTAACTTGTGCAATTCTTAAAGGACATCATGTAAGGCTTTTTAATGCAATGATATTTTATGAATTTGTGATGGCTTTTTAAAATCTATTATTCCATCTTTAATATTTAGATATTTTGAGTATTTCATACAATTTTCGAAAAATTCCTATACTTTATAGTCCTAAGTGTTTGGTGACAGAAAAGGAACAAAACGGTTTAAAGTAATTTTTTGTTCTGATACCGAATAAGTTTTCAAAAAGAAGAATTATCTTTCAATTTTTAAAATATATTACAAACTCTAAAACGTGTTATTTGTGAAAATGTAAGTTTTAAGATTTTTTAAAACGTCGTCACATAGAGTCAAATGAATACTCAGAACTAATGAGTATTTCCGGAAAGTAAGTAAGATACTATAAAGATTTATTCTGTAGAAACTAGAAGATAAGTGAGCAGGCATCACACAATTTTGTGTTAAGAAATTTTTCTTATTTTAAGTTAAAATTCTAATTCAGGATACTAAAACCTTTTGGAAAAGTATTACCTATCTTAACTCTAAAAGTTAAAATTCTAATTCAGGATACTAAAACCTTTTGGAAAAGTATTACCTATCTTAACTCTAAAAGGAGTTTAGTTTTTTTTTTTAACCAGTCAAAATATTTGCATTAAACTTAATTTCACAAAAAGTTCATGTACAATTGAAAAAAATATTTAAATTATTAACTTGGTTTTTTCCGCTAAAAAAGAATTGGTTAATAAAGGGTGGTTAAATTTTAAGGGCCGATGTTGAATGTGAACTACACCTAAATATCAAGTTTTTTTCTGCATTTCATTTGACATTGACAGTTTGACAATTGTTGTAACCAACAATTGCAGCCCTCACGCTCGTCGTTGATGAACATCATGCATAAAGACTTGCACACGCTTGAGATATGGATGTGGACGAATTGAAAGATATGGATGTGGACGATATGTGGTTTCAAGGTTTCAACACGATTGTGCCACCATTTGAAAATCATTATGAGAATTCAAAAATTTATTACTAACAAAACTTAACGACAGGTAAGGAAGTATTTATTGTTTTAAAACACTTAGAAATACACATCCCGAAGTTTCAAAAACGTTCATTTTGAACTTGCAAAAGTTCGAACTTCCGTTTAATTTTTCTTTAATTTAAAGAAATATTTCTTTTTAATTTTAACATCCCTGTTCAAAAACGAGCCAAAATATCAACTTTAAATAAATTTTGCCCAAAAAGTAATTACATCAAGCTGCGCTCAAAAATGTTGAGGGCAAAAAAGGAAATTACCTTCAAAATAATTTTATATTACGAAAAAGTGCATTTTTAACATCAGATTTAAAATACTCAATTTAAAATAGTATTTAAGATTTGTACCGAAAATTCAAACCGAATATCTTGAAAAACAAAGAGCTCAGATTTAAGAGTATAAATATAGTTGTATTTGAAAATTTTTGAGAGAATTCAAATTGAAAGTTCAAAAAATATTAATACGGAAAATTGTCTTTTGATTCGAGTATTTTGAGAAACAAAAATCGGAGTACTTTTTATGAACAAAATGCGTAGTTCACGGAAAGGTTTTTTTTATCAAAATTCAATCGACAGAATCTTTCGAAAAAAAAGAAATAAATATAGAAAACTTTCGAAAACAACTTAAACTTTAATTTATTGACTCTATACTTTTTGTGCCTAAGGGCTTTAAGAAGTTATCAGACGATCACACCGATTTCTTTATATTTCACGTTTTCAACATAAAGTTTTAAATGTTTATACCGGCGGCGGCGGCGATGGGATACAAATTTCTTTTTGAACTACGTTTTCCGTCTGATACCACCCTTGAAGTCGAAAAAATAGACTTTTTCGGAATAGTTTTAAAAGAACACTTAGATATACTATTACTATACATACCGCTTACAATAACATTTTCTTTCTTTCAAAATGGGGGCTGTGCAGCGATTTTTCAAAGAAATTCTGTTATTTCTAACTATAGTTTTCGACTATTTATGATAACTACTACAAAATACGTAAGATTTTTTCCGATATATTGACACTTGGTCAAATGCCGCTCTTCTAAAGTGGAAAGTGCAATATTTAACTGAAAATTCGTCAGCTGATTGTTAACAACAAATGAACTGTGCAATATGAAAAAAAATCCTTAGTACATTCAAAGAGAATTTATTTTTGAAAATATATTTTAATTTGAAGTCAACCGGTTGAAAACAGAGTTACAAGTCCGGTCAGCTTAAAAGTGCCTTTTGAGATAAACACATACAAAGTAGAAACTCGTGAAGAATTTTGCAATATCTTTTAATACTAAAATTCAAATATCGTCTACCAGCCATACAATTTTGAGGCATTATTTCTGAGGTCATATCTTTTTATAAATAAAAATCGACGCAGCGCATGTAACAGAATTCAAGTATCGAAAAACTTCTTTGACTGAAAATTGTTTAAAGAATTCCGGAATACAAGGATTTCTTTGAAAAGTTGTAAATGGTTCAAACATCGAAATAAATCTTTTGAACTTTCAACAATTTATTATTTTATTACTATAAACACCACCGTCTAATTTAAAAACTTTATTTCAACAGATGGTTTTAAAATTGTGGGTTTAAGAAGTTGATGCGGTGTGAATAACTCCTAACGATCTTTTACATCTTAATTTGTTCTTCTCAGAATACCCCCGGATGCAGTCAAAATTATTCGAGATATACTTTCATATTTATTTCCCTATCATTTTCATATTTTCTTTATTTGTTTTTTATTATCATCTTCTTTTTCTTTTTTGTTCTTCTTGATATAAAAATAAAAATTGAATATCGATTTTCACTCGATGCCCTTTGCCAATTAATACAACAAACGACTCCGGCACTTGAACAAACGAGCTTTGCATTTGATATCTAACGATGTTAGCCATTAGTTGTGTTGTGCTTTCAAGTGGCAGTGGCAGTGGCAGGAAGAAGCATATACCTCGTTGGCATCAGTAGCATGATGCGCTCTTTCGAAATGGTGAAGAACAAAATACAAAAAAGAATCAGAATCAGAAAATAGAAAACTAAATAAAAATTCCAAGCAAATAGGAGTAAAAGCTAGAAGTAGGTTGGAAGTTGGTGGTGAAAGGGGGAAAAAACAAGCTGAAGCAACAGAATCCTCGACACCATGTCATCTGGAGTACCACCAAAAGAACTGTGTGTTCCATACACAATAAATGACATTGGTGTCATCGTCACCAAGTTGTTGGAGCAAAGAAACGATGGCAAAAGTCAAACCTTCCACCTCACCAATTCGATTCTTCTACTTCTTCCATTGTGTTATGGAAATGGGAATGGCAATGGGGTACGGGGTTCTAGGAAGCACCCGCCGCACAACTTAACAACAGTCAGTTCTCAGTTGTTGCCTCGTATAACCTTGGTAGACAATTAGTGTTCGACTATGTCTCGTGCTCTTAATGACACAACTCTGGCAGTCGTCATCGTTCTCGTTGTCGTTGTTCTATACTCTTATAAGGGTTGAAAAACATAGCAAGGGTCTGAGGTTTAATTTGCGTTTTCTAAACCATTTTGTCTTATTTTTGTTTTTGTCTTTTTTATTTTTTAATTATTTTGCTGTGCTGCCATTCTTGTATCTTTTTTCAATTTTTGTTTTATTTTTATTTTTATTTTTTCCGGTTCTAAATGTGGGGCGTTTCAGATCCATACCCATACATACTTACATATATACCTATAAAATACACATTTTGAGGTTAGAGAGATGTTTGTCGGTTTTGAAAGAAAATTCCTATTTAATTGCATTTGGTTGTTTTTTGAAAGTTTTATGTAGAATGGCAAAAGAGAACTTAATTTAGTTTAGTTTCTTGGCATTTGACGATTTTACAGATAAAACTGATGACTTTATAGGTTTGTACCTTAAAGTATATATGTATGTACATATGTATTTATAGTTAGGAAAGTTCTATGTGACCATGACATCAAAAAAGATGCGACGATAATTGTTTATATTTCAATAAAATGGAGAAACTACAAAATTTTATATACAGTCTTACAATAATAATAATAAGTTCTTTGATGGATTTAGAAGTCTTTTGCTAAGCTGTAAGTTGTACACTTTTAGTTATATAAATTGCAAAATATTTATATTCAATTATTGTTACGTCTGCTGTTCCTGGTAATAGAAAATTCTTTGAGTTTTTTAAGGCACAGAAAACTTTTATCTTAGAAAAAGACGATAAAGAAGATGACAAAGTGGAATTCAAGCATCTTTTGCGGTAACAAATGCTTGAATCCAAATTAAAGCAGACAAAAGATTGGTGTTCTTTAAAATGAATATGCTTTTGAAGTAAGTCAAATTGTCATCGAAGGATATGCAAATATTAAAGATTAAGCTATTTTTTTTCCGAGATTTAAGGAATGTTCAACCAACTTAGTGGACCACGTTTAACTGTTAATTGAATTTTTTAAGTTCACGGAAAGAATTCTTAGATCAGATGAAGAAAAATAAGCTACAAATCACGAAAAATGAATCCAGTTTTGGACCTTGGCTTCGAAATAAGTAAATTGCTACTTTTTGTTTGCAATTTCATAAAATGAGCAAAATGAAGATATTGACACTCAAAAATCATATTTCACTACATTTGAGTAGCAATAATTCGACCGAGGAAATCAAATATTTCAAACAGCGAATTGCAATTTGATATCAATTTGTATCAATTTAATGTTTGTTTTTATCGTGAATTTCAGCTGGAGTTTGTAGATTGAAATTGTTTTCTTGTAGATTATGATTCGTATTTTTAAATACCTACACACACAAGTGGCAATAATTTCAACCCTTGTTTTCTTAGACTGCCACAATATACATTAGTTTGCAAATGACAACTTATGTTTTGCTACTTCTTTTTTTTAAATTGCAACTTTTGAGTCGTAATTTGAAACAGTTCCTGCAGCAATTTGTAGCTTTTAAAGATTAATTTACTTTCCATTTTCAAGCAATCATGTAGAGATTCAAGAACAATTTTTTGCAAAATCAACAATCTTCATTAGTATTTTACAACATAAACTTATTCTAATAAATATTATTTAAAATCATGAAAAATATAAACCAGCATAAGTGTTCACTGTTCATATATGCGTTTCGCCCCGATGCAGTGGTTGGACTCATCAGAAGATGACCATTACACCTTGTCTTGACGCATACTTTGACGAATAAATCGAGACTCCATATAATCCGAGCTGCATAGAGCAACTGCGAATTATACAGTTGCTACAATTCTTCAAAGAAGACAAACTGTAGCCACTTTCATTTCCCTGCTACCTTGAGTATTTATATTGTGATTATATTTTATTGATTTGAGAATTGAGATTGCTTAATTCACCGCATACATTTCGCAAAACAAGATTAATGAGTAGTCAAATTAAATTATTCCCCTAAAATAGTAGATTGCGACTCAAAAGTTGCAATTTACTTTCATTTCAACAAGCTGGAATTATAACTTTTGATAATAATTACCAAATTATAAAACTTTGTATTTTACGAAGATTTAAATGCTGAATTACAACTTTCTCATTCATTTTATAATAAAATCGTCTTGATTTACTAAAAAAAGGGTTTTCGTAAATTGCAACCTAAAATTTAGCAATTAGTGATTTTTCAATTCTCTTCGTGTTCATACCATTTTTAATATGAAGTCAGAATGAATAATTTTGTTTTTCTTCTTAGACTTGTGGTTTTCAATTTGGCAATACTTTTTTTGAAGCTGGTCTTTTTGACAGCTGTCACTTGATTTAAGCTCAGTTTGGGTTGTAATTTTATAATGAATAGACCTTATCCTGAAAAACGTTTGCAAATCACTCAAATGTATTACAAAAATAATGGTTCGATTCGCACAAGCCAACGAAACAATCAATTTATTGAAGTCAAGTTTTGGTGAGCGAATTATCAAGCGTCTCAACGCTGGGGCCTCTAAGATTTTGCTATTTAACACCACTATTTTTTGTATGGTTAAGTTGCTTTTCTACATAGATAACAAGGTTTTATCTTTACAATGCGTTTTATTTCTTTTTTAAAATTCCACGTCTTAAAAAAATATTCTTAAATTTAATTGAAATCGATGGTTTTATTGGTTCGTGTGATATATGAAGTAAACCAAATTTGTCACTTTTTTTAATTACTTTAGTAAAAATAACTGCATATCTTTAATTTGTATCTGTTAACAAAATTTGTTTGAAGCCGATATATCTGGGGTTTTTTGAGAAAAAGCCGACGAAAAAAAGGTATCCCGTCAACAGACATTTTTAAAAACTATTGATTTAGATTTTAGACTCTATAGCGGCGAGAAATGTCAACATTTTCAATTTAAAAAAATCAGAGCGAAAACGACAATTCCCGATTGTGTTTTTCGTCGTAGTTTGGGGACAATATTGAGACTGTCAAAAATTAAATGAGACGTTAAGAACTATGTTCTTGTAGTTTACAATTTATTTTAATTTAGTTTTCTATATCAAGGCTCTAATCCCAACAATTCTGCATAGCACAACTTCAAATATATTTATGTTCACCAAGAACCCAATCAATCCATTGAACATCCATCACCTTAACTTAGTTTGCCACTTTATTCATCTTGAGATTTCATTTGTTGCATTTTTCTTTAAAAAAAAAAAATATCTAACTATACAGAAATGTTTGTATTCTATCAAAATCCTAAAAGTTGATGGTAGTAAAATAAGAAATAAAAACAAATAAAATGATGACTTCAAGCAAAAAAACTTCTTAAGAAAATTTGCCTCTGTCAAAATGTCTCTTTAATTCCCAAATCGATTTTCGGACTATTTCCTCAAGGAATTGAACCATTCAATCCGAGGAAATTGCATTTTCATCTTTTTTTTGCAATCTCTCTCTCTGTATCTTCAAGTCAGCTTTAGATTTAGCTTCAACTGTCAGAAGTTTTGTCGACTTCATCAACATTTGAAAGCAATATCAATGCACAAGGGTATTACCATCAAACAAAGTAAAGAAGGAGGATACGATACGATACGATACGATTCCAATTGCACTATAGAAAAACTATATATATTTTATATACCTACCTTACATCTACCCCCACACAACCTTTATAGATAGACCATCATATGCATTAACCTAAATTCTCAAAACAAGGACTAAAACTATACTATACAAATAATATACTTCGAAAACACACATAAAACACTTTATGGAATGATTTATTATTATTTTAATTGCCAAATAAATCATTACATAGTGTTTTTGTATTGTTGGGTTTTTGGATTTAGTGTTTTGAATTTGAATTTGGATACCACCCTTTTCTATTGATATGTTGATATGTTACCCTATACCATCAAATAAAATACCAACTAAGGATACAAAAGTAAACAAAAACAAAAAAAAGGAAATTTATTTATTTTAAACAAGCAACAAACTAAACAAAACTATAAACAACATTTGTACAACAAATTAAATCGCTATAGCGTGTGACATTCCATTTGGACTTTGACTTAATTAAACACGCGATACAAAATAAAATAAAAAAGGCAACACACAATAAAAAAAAAACACAGGTTTTAGTCCTGAAATTCAGCAAAAAAAAAACTGAACCTAAAGTGTTTTATGTTTTGTTTTTAAACGTCACGCAATTAACTGCATTGCTAATGCCACAAATAACTACCTATTACCTTCCACCATGCCTACATCGAAATACTAGAAACAAAAATGAACTAAATTTTTCAGTGAGTTTTGTTATTAAATTCCACTTTAAATGGTTTGTAAATGTTCATTAAAAAAAAAGATACAAAAATATATTGTGGGTTTTGGTGTTTTTTTTGTACCTGGTAACTCTTTTTTTGAATGGCACTTGAGTGTAAAATAACTCGTAATTTAAATTACCAATGTTTGTTTGTTTTTTTTATTTTTTAATTTTGTTAAGTGGGATAGAAATTTAAGACTTGTTAAAAATGTAATTTAAATTATGAAAAAGCATTTAATTAGAATGTTAATTGCAATTTCATTCAGAAATTTGACTCCTTTTATGTTTGGAAAAGATTTTGAGGATCTAAGTTCAAATGTCACCCTACATAATTGATTTATGAATTATGATTCTAGTTGAGGTTGAAGGGGTTTTTTCTTATGGAATATACAAGAACACGCAATGAGATTTTTGACAGAGTGGTAACATTAGTATTTTTCATTGATTTTGGTATAATTCGAAAACTTAGATGAATTTGAGAACTTAACCCAAGAGATTTTTTGTAGAAAAGAAGACTTTTTGTCGAAAAATGAGATTTAGAAAACAAAACAGACACAAACATGTATTTAATCGTAAAATCATTAATTTGTAAGTTTTTGAATAGATAAGAACTTGAAAATGGTCCGTTAGAGCTTCAAAAATGTTGGCCCAAAGGATTACGGCGGGAAAAACCTTTAAACACTCGATTTTTCAATTTTATTGTTAAAGGTATTCCAAAATTTTCATGATTTTTTACGACTCAAAACGGGAGCGGGTCGAAATGCTGTATTTTAAAATACTGTATGGTCAAAATTCTGTATGATACTGTACGATACTGTATGGTCATTATACTGTATGGTTAATATTCTGTATTTAAAAATACTGTGTCTCAAAATTCTGTGTTGTCAAAATACTGTATCTCATAATACTGTATAATACTGGAAGTTTTGACAGATCAATTACTCTGGTACAGTTGATAGGTCGGTGGATGCTGTGTAATGTGTATTATAGTGAAAAGCGCATCTTGTTTGGACGCTTGGTTGAGGAAATAGACCAATCGAAAGATAATTTGTGATGGGCTGGGTAGAAATTCTGTAATTTTACTTTATGACAATGTTATTGTTCAAGGGAAGTATGTATATTAGAACATTATGCTAATTAAAAATTATTATGATGTTTTCTTAAAAAAAGTTTTCTGTTTTCAAAATTCTGTATCTCAAAATGCTGTTAATAAGGCTAAAAAATAAAAATCGTTTTGATAATGTAAAAAAGGGCGCACTTTTTTACATTGTCAAAACGATTTTTATTTTTTAGCCTTATTTACAGCATTTTGAAATACAGAATTTTGATATACAGAATTTTGAAATACAGAATTTTGAGATGCAGTATTTTGATCATACAGTATTTTGTACATACAGTATTTTTAAATACATTATTTTGAAATACAGTATTTTAAATACAGTATTATGGTCCATACAGTATTTCGAACCCAACCCCTCAAAACTTCAAACGCGCGTATTTGAATACTGTATTTTTGTTATTTTATTATCGATTATCTGGCGACTTTTTCAGTAAATTTTTTAATATAAGGACAATATAGTTTTGCGTATTTTCTATAGCAGTTATTTTATAAAATTTTTAAGGAAATGCTAACATCATTATGATTAAAAATTACAGAAGCTGTGAGTCAGGCCTTAGACCCGACAAAAAGAAGACGTCATCACAAAACCACTGTGAAGTCGACGGTTTGAAATAAGTCGCTTTAAAAATATCAATTCGAGCAAACACTGATATTTATAACAAAATCACGTTTCTGTAATTCGTAATTATTCAGTAGTATTTTTGAAAAACAAAAATTCTGAACGTCTATTTTTTCGGTCTTAAGGGTGGTCAAAACCTGTAAACTAAGTAATGTACTCAATACATATCTCGTTTTTCTATTCAGCACATTATTTACAGTATTTAATAATCATATTTTTTTATTTAAAATGTCGGGATTTAAAAGGGCAGTTCAAATTACAATAGTTTTATGTATGTTTATGTAATGCGTACATTTTTTATTTAATCGGTATTTCTACGGGGTAAAAGTACTATAGACTCACTACATAAATATAGTGTTGTTCAGTATTATGTCTATTATGTCGATATTGGTGTGTTTTTGAGCAGAAAATGAAATATGTAACTATTACGAATCGACTTTATTGGGTGTTCATCACAATTATCAACAAGAAATGCATTCCAAACTTAAACCCAAAAAGCCTTTTATGTCTGCCTCTAGGATTGCCTTAAAAATTAAAGACAATACATTCCTAGAGGTAGAAGTCTCATTATACTCGAAAAATGTAAGTCTCATCTTGGTATTGATCTCATAGTTTTCCTTGTGAATAGTTAAACTTTTAGTTTCCTCTCCTCTAGCATAGGTTTTAATATTTAAATTAATTCTAATGATACTATTTTAAATTATTGGACAAATAGGGAATACAAAAGGAGTAAAATAAAAGAAGTATCAAAATACAAATGGATAGTAAGTCATTTTTGAATTGTTCGTTTCAAACGTCATCCAGAAACTGAATTTGTTTTTCGGATTTCTCATCAAGAATGTCGCTTATTATCCCACTTCCTCGGCACTAAATGAAACGCATTTCGATTGAACAATTCTAGTAAATATTTAAAACTCATCTTTAAAGTGTGGGCTAAGTTTTCGAAATGAAGCACCCACAGCACATGCATACGCATGTTTGTATGCACTAGCCCGAGGAGAATTCCGCTCAAAGACCTCAGATTATTCACTTACAAGGTTAAACTAACTCAGCAGTTGAAAGAATTGAAGATCTGCACCGATTTTCTTCGAAAATGCGTTTGGGAAAAAATGTTTGGGCAACAGTTAACTAACTTTTTGTTTACTAAAACTGAAGACAAAGATTTGAATGACCTCTAGTATACACAGGATGGCGCACCATGCTCCACGTCCAACGTTACAATCGGTCTTTTGCACACTGAATTCTCAAATCGCAATATCATTTTGGCGATGTTATTTAGTTGTTGTTATTTTAATATATTTCAAAAACAAGCTGGTATTTGACCAACCTTTAGAACTGAAAGCAACATACATATTTTTAACATTTTAAGAAATCAGTTTAGGAAAATTGGATATTAACTTCGAAAAAACTGATTGTTAGCCCAGATCTTTATTTATATGTCCTTTAAATTCCTAAAAAAGTCATCTCATTTTGGACCCAGGCAAAACATTTTAAGGGGACGGGGGGTGTTGATGGTTCAATACTTAACAAACAAATGAATTTGGTTAAGTGCGGCATCCCTCCCGCATTTACCCTAATAAAATCATTTTCGGTGGGGAATTTTCGGTTTTGAGAGACCAGACCGGGAAAATACCGATAATTTTCTAGATACTCTAAAAACACTCAAGTATGGTAAACATTTTTAAATGAAATTAAGCGAAATGATACCATTTTTATGTTTTACATAGCTTCAAAAATATTGGAAGATATTTAATCCAAGTTTGTTTAAAGAAGGTTAAAAGTTGAACAATTGAGCTAATTTTCAGTTAGATATTGTTGTGTCTTCTAAAACCAATGTTAAAATTCGCTGATTAAAATGACAAAAGTAGTTTTTAACTTTAAAGTCCAAAGTTTTCTATTAACCCAAGTTTTTTTTTTGAATAGTGTTGTCAGCGTGATCGTAACACTATCACTATAAAGGTCTGGATTCATCCCTTCATGAAACATTTTTGCCTCTTAAGATGAATTCTAAAATCCTGAAAAATTGACTCTAAAATTATTCATGCCGATTCGAATAATATTGTAGGTTGTCATATTTCAAAAACAGAAGTGTTTAAAACTTACAATTGGACCTTGTTTTCATACGATATTTTGTCATTTTATGGGCACTCAAGGGGTTTTAAAAACTCTTTTTATGGAAAGGCATTAGAATTTGAAAGGTGTCTGCACGCATTGGTTTTAATTTCCTGAATTTTGCAGTGAATGTGAGAGGAAGAGTGTGATAATGCATTCCACATTCATGTTGTACGGCTAAAGAACTCAAATCTTATTTGACAGTTCGACCAAAGTAGGACTGGACGGTATACTGATCAGAAATCCAAGTGGATCGAGTATTGTTTGAGGAATGGGGGGGGGAATACAACTGGCTATTTCACTGGAGCGTTATCCATTAAAACAACGGTACAAACAATTAAGGAAAGAAACGGTGTTCAGGCGATAGAAATTAATCAAAGATGATATTGACACCATTTGAATACTCTTCTTTCAATTCTGTCCAAAATTCTTAGGTAAATTGCAGGAGGACCTTCACAGAGATGACGGAAATGAAGAAAAAAACTATTGTCTAGTATTGATGAAGGTCCATACAATAATATTGACGCAATGTCATTAAAATTAGGTACTTTATACCTCCTCCTCCTAACCTTTAATCGACACAAATAAGTAATCAGTTCGTCAAGAAAGAAACATGTGAAAAGTTTTTAAATCAACAAGAGTGAAAAGTCTCAACTTTCCTCTCCTTTTTCTCGCAACGCTTAAAACAATCCTCTGAAAAATATAAGTCTATGGAAGACAACAAAAGTACACATTAGGGTGTCAGAAAAGATATCTCGTTCTTGTTTAACTTCACCGCCACCATCGACATCCTTTGCCGAAGACACAAAAAAACATCTATCCTCTATTGTTGTTATTGTCATCAATGTCACTACTTTCTTCGTCGTGCACTGTCATCATTGTCATTGACATCGTGCGTCACTCGCTTGGCTTGTATCGTCATTTGTTTCAACCACATTAATGTGAAGTAAACACAAAAAGCAAGAGAATTGAAATAAGAAAAAAAATAAAAACAAACATAAGGAATGCCTTGCCAGGACTCAATTCACTGTTCTTGTGTTCAGTCATAGGTAGAAGGTAGGTATGAAGGTAGGTTAGGTTAGGTAACAAGGAGTGGCGAGCTTTCTTTGCGCACAAGAAATTGGCTTGTTCAAGATGTGTGTAAACGGTGTACAAAGGTGGAACGTTTTCGTATGATTTATGACAATGACATCAGGATTGGAATTGGAAATGTTGAATGGAGGTTTGGCGCTGTGTAGATGGAGGGGGGTAAGACAACCAAAACGAGGAACTACATTGCTCTGGCACAGGTTGCCTGTCATCTATATATCCAAAAAGGTGTAAGCGAAGAAGGAAGTCCACTTAAGGTACATACGTTCGGTTCGTTGATGGTTAACGTTGGCGTTGGCGGGCTTGGGGGCGTTAGAAGGTAGACGCTAAAAATTTCTTATCGATTTTTCTTACACTAATGTGAATGTGATGTGGTGTGGAACAAGAAGAAATATAGTAGAAAAAAGAATAAGAAGAAGTAGAAGAAACTAGTCCAGAGCCAATTTTTTGTTTTACACAAATACAAAGAAAATGGTGGCAGTGGCAGTAGCAGTTGGCGGGAACGGCTTTCTGTTCAAGATGTAGTTGTATAGTAATAGTTTTGACGTGTAGAAGGTTACTTCTGTAAGTTCTTTCCTTTTTTGCTTTTTTCTTGCCAATTCGAGGAAGTCGAAGAGAAAGAATAAGGTGGGTGTTTGGTGATTCGAAACTTGGGCAAAGAAACAGAAAAATATCATTTGTTTCAATGCATTGATTACGAGTTTACTTGCGGGTTTTGATGTTTTTATTTGTTTATATTTAGTTTATTTTTTTCTTTTTTTTCATCTTTATTTTTTGTTTCTATCGTAGTAAGGTAGGAAGGTATAACTAAAGCAAAAGATGGCTTTTGCTTCTTTCACATAGGACAGAGTAGAGGACTATAACTGAAGTAAGTAAAAAGCAAAGCGGTGTGGTGCAGCAATAACATTAAATTCGATTGAAGTTTCCGGTTGGGTTGTTGTTAATCAGTTAAGTGCACTTTTAGCAATTGACTATATAAGGTATGATATCATGAAATAGAAATAAGAGAATACATCATTTCTTATTACTATTTAATTTGAAGTGCATAATGGAGAAAAGTTGACTATTGCTGATATTTAAAAAAAAAAAAAGAAGATAAACACACTTTTTATTTTTCATTAATGTTGTTAGAAAGAACTTTGATAAAAAGTTTTCTCTAAAGACTGAAGGGAGTCAGGAAGGTAGGAATACTCGTATGCACATAATGTGAAAAGTGAAATCGGTGTTTGATTAAAGGAGAACTGAGAAGCTCTCATTTTCATTAGCAACGATCACAAATTTCCAGACTTAAGTGTGCGTTCGTTTTGGATGCCAATTTAGTGCTATTTGTACGTAATATTTGTGATGAGAACCCAGCAAAACAGATCAAAAACAACAATATTAACATAACACTAAACAGAAACACATATTCTAAGGCAGTCAATCGAACTTTTACCATGTAGAAAAACCGATCATAGAAAATATGTACTCATTACATAAACTCGTAAATAACTATGAATACTAATCCGCACCTTCAAGATCCGACATTTTAAAGAAACATTAAGTAACGCAAGGCAGTCAAAGCAACTTTTACCATGTAAGAAACTCGATTATAGAAAATATGTACTCATTACATAAACTCGTAAATAACTATGAATACTAATCCGGACCTTCAAGATCCGACATTTTAAAGAAACATTAAGTAACGCATGTATTGTGAACAAAATATTAACTAAATCCTTTTTTCAAAGGCTAAGGCCATTTTAGAAGTCGAAAAAATTGCCTTTGTATCGATTTTTTTAGAAATACAAAATACATGAGATAACAAAAACCTGTCTTCATTTTACAACAAGTTTTTGAAAGCATTTATTTCAAAACGGCCGGCGGCGGCTCTGTTGTATATTCGCTCAGACGTTTCTTTTTTCAGGATTCACGGCCGAACTTAAAGGTTCTGTATTTTTTAATCACAAAGAGCCAATACATTTTTTTGATTATACTTTTTAATTACTGTTACAGAACTATGTCAAATATTTGAGATATTAGGTTTTTGAATAAATAGCGCGCTTCTATAGTAAAAAACGAGATATATTCGAAACGTTAAAAAAGCTGTATTGATAAAAATGCGTTTAAAGTTTTAAGGAGTATTAAATCAGGAATAAATTTACATTACTTAATTATACATAAATTCAAATACCGCGGTTTCAAAGGTCTTTTTTAGTCGTTATATTTTAAAGCAACATTATTGAGGTTCTAGATAATTAAGAAATTAATTAATTAACATTTTTTTTTTGATGATTTTGAACTCAAAAAATGAATAGACGAGCAATAATAATATTTTTAAGCAAAATATGTAATCAGTACATAGAAATAAATATGACTATTAAATGTTACCAAAGCCTAAAGAAAATTATGTCTATTCAGTACTGAAAGGCATGCACTAAGTTGCAAACAGTGTAAAAGAAATATGTACTCCGTTAATGTCTGACTTTTACAAATACTTAAGTTAATGCATAGGACTAAAACTTTCGGAAAGTATACCTTCGCTTTTTACTTCATTTTGAACTAAAAAAATATGTTTGATAGTAATGGTTACAGAAAATATGTAAACATTAGGTATATACATATATAAATATATATGACTATAAAATGTGAACTTAACCCTTCAAAGGTATCATTTTAAGGGAAAATTATGTTAATTGAATACTTCAATGTGCGGAATACAAACAATGTAAGCGAAATATGTAATGAGTACATTTCTTTTTAAAACAAGCTGTTACAGTAACTATACATGGATTTTAAACATAGCTAACAAATCTTTTAGGACATTTTCCAATATAAGTTCTTTGTAATGTTAGGTTTAAGCTTCTCAAGTTCTTAAAGTTTTGAAATTGAACTTTTTATCATATCAACTGCGACTGGTAACTTTGAATTTTGAATGTATTCTTTAAAAAAATGACATAACAGTGCAAAATTACTTTCCTTACCTCATTATTATTTCATTTTCTCCTGAAAGAACTTCTAATTTACAATGACTCTCAAGTCTGACATTGATATGATATCAAAGATACTTTAGGGAGAAAGTTTTAACTTGAAAAAAAAAAAAAAACAGAAGAACCGTGAACCTTTCCCTCTACACGCTCTATAACAATTTCATGTTGTCGCCTACACAAAAGCCGTTTTGATTGAGAACTTAAGAAGATGAATATCTTCAAACTGACTTTCTAACATATGTATACGTATGTACATACATACACACATACCATACATGCATTGGAATTTCTTTTTCTTAAGAAAAGGCACCATGAAGGATACAACAAAAAATAACCCAAACCAAGTCAACCTACACAAAGCTATACACCAGATTCAAAGACTGAAAATCTCAAGGGAAATAGTATAAAAATACATATCTCCGTTCCATATTACCGCCTTAAAGGCTTCTTTTTCGTCCGGGATTGATATATGAAGAAAAAAAAACAGGACAAAGTCTCGGAACAGAAAATCACTTGTCTTTTGGATGATTTTCTCAACCTTTATTTTTTCTTTATATTTTTTTCTTCAATATTTTCTTTTTTCATTCTAAATCTTATGCATATGGAAGATGGGTACCTATAACCATACATATGTATTTATATGAACATCCAAAGGGAAGACACTACACATGCATATGCATATGAAGGATATATTGTGCCAATCGTCTTTTGTAGACATTCTCGCTGTCTTCGTCGTCTTCGTCGTCGTCCTTTACCGTCAGAAAGAAAGACACATCTTAAGAATGAGTTTAGGTTTATTCCAATCCTACTTTATACAACGACGAGCGACATCCCGTTTTCTGATGCCGTTCTTCACTTCCCGCTGCCGTCCATCTTCGCAACGGTCCTCGGTCTTAGGATGGAATCAAAACATATATGCGCATACATTATGTCTGCAATTCAAATCACTGCCATCCGCTTTCATATGCTTATCTCTTTGCATCTCAAAAACCGGCAAAAAAGGATATATACATATGTATATATAAAAAGAAAGAAAAACGGATGTATCCTTAAATCATCATCATCTTTGCAAGAAAACACAGAGAAAAACATAAGAATCCCATTTTCTTTTTGTGAGATTTACGAGAAATTTGTTTGTCAAAAAAAGAGAAGAAATAAAACAAACCTGAGTGGATATAGTTTGTTTCCTCATTTTGTCATAAAGAAATCCGCAGTCTATCTTTTGTTTCTAATTTCCATTCCCCATATCTACAAGAAAGTATCTTGTATCTGTATCTATCCATTTGCTAGAATATGAACATAGAGAATAAAATCCTTTCCTATTTTTCTAAGTCGTCTCGTAAGCGAGGATGAGACGATGACGACTACATACGACAACGTCCTTATATCTTCTTAAAGCTACAACATATCTATTTTATAATGGTCCCTCCCAAAAAACCGGTCCTCAAAAGCTTTTTAGTTTCTTAATCCTTCTTAGTCACCGCTACCGACCGTCTCCCGTCATATGCACGTTTCGGTTTGCTGGATCTCTGCTACTTGGAATCTTGAAAAGCAAACACCTCCCTTAACATATTTATCCTTCCACACCACAGAAGGAGCATTTGGAACTATAATTTCCCGCCTTTCTATTCGTATCTAAATAGGATGTGTGTTTGCCCATTTCCTAGATCAAAGAACAAATAAACATTTGTTGTGTGCGAGCGAAAACGTAAGTGCTGAATTTATATATCTGACCAAGGCCACCCTTAATAATGAAGCTGAAGGACGCACGGACGAACGGACGAACGGACGAACGGACGGGCTATAAGATACAAGCTACAACACTATGCAGCAATTTGGCCACAATAATAATCGGAGTTCGTATGATAAAAATTTAAATTAAAATTTTCTGGAAATTAGTTTCGCTCCAGGATGAGGGGTGAAGGAGGTGGGGGCATATGTACCTACGTAGCTCTTATGCGCAATAAAAATTTAAAGATACAAGTTCCAGATATGTTCTGCTATCTGCAGTGCGATTGTCCCGAGAGATAATAAACATACTATATGTAATATGAACTCATTTAGGGTGTGCCGGCTGCTTGGACGGATGATCATTCGGTCGGCCAGTAGTGGGTCGAAAGGAAAAGGATGGAAATGAGGCTTATATATTTCTTAATTATTCGATTTGCACCAGAGATTATGGCAAAAGTTTTTTCGCTTTTAATTACGAATATAAGGAAGTCAGAAAAATATGGAAATACTTCCGGTTACCTACTTTAAGTGTAGTCTTCGTTTATATGTATGTATCTTCAACATGATAATTAGCTGAACGGAAAAGCAAGCCTGCCTTCGATTCAATCGTAAAGCGAAAGTTTTTCATTGGTTTTGCCTTCTTCATACCTACGTACTCGTAATTACTTTTGTTTCATAGTTCATTGCCTTTGATTATTAATATTGAAAGAAGAGCGAGGGTTTAGCTTTAAATTGAAGTTGACACTTTCATCAATAAGTTTATAGATACTTTTTTGTGGTTTGAAAATCACAAGATGTTTTTTTTAAATAGAGAGGACCAACAAAAAAAATAGAATAAAATAAAACTTTTTGAATAATTTTTTCTTAATTCAAAATAGGAATTTTCAAAGATTTTTCGTTCAAGGTTTTAACAAGTTTTTTTTGGGATGCATATTAATTTGAGATAAATAAGAATTTTTAGGGAATTTGTTAGATGGTGATTAATTTATTCAAGCGAATTAGGAGGAGGATTTCGTTTGAAGATTTTTTGAAGCACGCGTTGATAATTTATTAAAAACAAAAATGAGTTTTTGAAAAATGAAATGGTTTTGGGATGTTGGAAAATTTGTATTTCTTCCGAAACATATCAAAAAATGTCATACAAAGCTTAAAGTTTCCACCTAAACTTTTATCATAAGAAACATGTTCTGTTTTCTTTTATACCCCAGTTTAAAATTCATTCCACATTTTTGTCGAATTGATCTAAAAACCCAGAGAATATTATTCATAAGAAACGTGGAGTTCTTAAAACGTTTTTTTTTCGTCGATTGATCTTTAGAGTTTAAGGAATGCTAAGATCCAATCTGCGTTTTTACGAAAAATAAATCAAAGCAACTTATTCAAAGGAAAATATAAGCAATTAAAATATAAAAATGAAAAAAGTGCGTATACGCCCCATATAACATTCAATTTTTTTATTCGTTTTTAGACAGAAAATAAAAGGCTGGGGTGCGATCCACAAATGATAACTTTGGTTGGTACATTATTAAGAACCTTGATAAGTCTGTAATCAATAATAATTAAAGTTTTAGCAGGATTTTGGAGAGATATTCGGGACATAAGACCATAGTGGTATTTTACAACAACAAAAAAAAAGAATTATCAATTTGGTTTATACATAATTTTTGTCAACTGCCAACTACGTTTTATATATTATAAAATAATTTTAAAGTCCATTTCTTTGTTCTCAAGAAATTTGAGTAGAAATTCAATTTTTAACAGTTTTTGCAGTATTTTGGTATGTTTTTATTTTTAACAAAACTTTATTACTTAGATTTTTTTAAATATTCTTAAGTTTTAAACAACAAAGTTTTTATATATTAAAAACAATTTAAATCGATGTATTTATTTGTTTTTATATTTGAGTCAAAAATTGTTTTTACCTAAAAGCCTTAAAAATTATTTATTTATTTATTATCATGTATCGAGTAAAAATCTCTTTTAAACCAAACCATATTTACAAATTTGTATTTACAAAAATTTGTATTTACTTTGCATTTCAAATGAATAATCAGAGAAATTAAACTTACATAATACAAATAATCTATGACACTAAACTCAAAACAGTAGTTTTAAAAACATCTCTGCTTAAAGACAAGTCAATATTTTGATAAATTGAATTAAACTCAGAGCTGGATCGTGAAATTGGATCGGATCTACCGTAGTTTCTAAAAGAACGGGGAACAAAAAGAGTGTGTGCCTCATCCTCAACTGCCTTGAGGGAGCATACAAAGAAAAAAGAGAAAGAAGTTTTGGACAATCAATACGATTACAGAATGTGTCTCTAGCAAGCATTATTAAATAATACCTTTTTCTAGCTTCAAGAGACTCTAAGTCAATTAACAAGCATCTATCACTATACCTAGGCAAGATATTGTCAACCCAATTAAGTTTTCGCAACGCATACTTTGAGGATTTTTTCTGAACAGATTCAATACGATTTATACCCACCCTATACAATGGACACCATATACAACATGCATACTCTAGGACTGATCTTATAGTGAAATGTACAAAGATTTAATCGTGTACGGATCCGAAAACTGTTTCGAGCTACGAATTAGGAATCCAAGTAATTTATTAGCTTTATAAATTATATAGTTCAAGTGCAAATCAAAGGATAATTTCGAATCGAAAATAACGCCTAAGTCTTTTTGGCTATGCACTGACTCAAGCGGTATGTCAGAAATAACGTAAGAATGATTGATAACATTAGGCGACCTTGTAAATGTAATGCTTTTACATTTAGCTATATTCAAGAACAGACGATTTTCACTACACCAAGCTGATACTTCATCTAAATCATATTGAAGTCTATGACAATCCAGTTCACATTTAATTTTCCTAAAAAGCTTAAGATCATCTGCAAATAGCAAACAGTCAGAATTCCGAATTCTAGATGGTAGATCATTGATAAATAGTATGAAGAGGAGAGGTCCTAAATGGCTGCCCTGAGGAACGCCTGAATGATTAAGAATCTCCTTTGATACCACTGTTCCAATTTTTTCATTTTGCTTGCGGTTAGTCAGGTAATTTTCAAACCACTTAAGAAGGCTAGAGTGAAAACCTAAGCATTTCAATTTCATTAGCAGAATATCATGTTGAACTCTATCGAATGCTTTAGAGAAGTCTGTATAAATAACATCAACCTAGTTTCCACGTTCAATACCTTTAATACAGAAATTCGCAAACAAGGCTAGATTTGTTACCGTCGATCTACCACTAACGAAACCATGTTGATCTACGGATATACTCGAGCTAACGTCGTCATAAATGCATTTTTTCACAATCGCTTCAAAAACTTTCCGTATTAATTTCAGTTTTGAAATGGGTCTGTAATTAATAACCTCTTGTTTTGAGCCTGATTTATATATTGGACTTATCATCGAAAGTTTCCACTTATCCAAAAAGTCACCGGTAGAAAGTGATAAGTTGAAAAGTTTAGTAAGTGGAACTGCAAGACTATGAGCACACATTTTAAGTAAAGCTGAACAAAATTTATCAGGGGTAAGCTAAAAATCAGATTTCAAGGATGAAAGCTGAAGTAAAACCTGATCTACTAACAAACTTAAGCTTCCTAAATTAGTGATCATTTCACAACATTGAATTTCATGTGAAGCCGTAAGAGAATAAAGAACATAGTTAGATTGGAAATAAGACGCAAACATATCGCATACAATGTCCTCATCATTTGACGATTGATTAAGGTAATTCATACTTGCTGGAATACCATATGACTTATGTTTAGAATTGACGAACTTCCAAAAGGCCCGAGACTAATTTTTTTATATTACTCTCAATAGAGCGCATATAGATATTATATACAGACTTTTTTACAGACTCATATTTATTTCTAAATCGTATATACCGAAGTCGTAAGCTAGGATCTTTTCTGTAATTTGTATGCACTTTGGAAAGTTTGTTTTTAAGATTACATAATCTATTATTAAACCAAACAGGCTTATTCCTATGCTTTCTCTCCTTTAATGGAACAAACAAATTATATGCTTCCTCAACCTTAGCAATAAAAGAATCGTAACACTCCTTTAAGTCATGAGAGCAAAGAACTTCGTCCCAATCTATCGCGTTAAAGAAATAGTTCATACCATTATAATTAGCTTTACTGAAATCGCGAACTGAGTTCAACTCACGCTTATCAAAATTTAACTTATCAAAATTCAAAATCTTTAAATCCAATTGCAAAGCATAATGATGCATACTATTTTTAAAAATAGGATCTTCTGAATTAACTAAATTGGCTTCTAGTTCAGTGTTAATAAAGACTAAGTCTAGGGTTCGATCTAACAAGTTTACAACATAATTAAGTTGCTTAAAATTAAAGGATAGCATATTATCAATAAAACTTGACTCAAGTTCATTTGAGACACATTAAAAGGAAGTTAACATTGATCTGTTTCAGAGTAAATCCATTTTATATGAGGAAGATTAAAATCCCCCAAAATAACAATATTAGAATTAGGCTTTAACAAACTAAAAACATTACGAATATTGTCAATATGCATCTGATAAATACTTATATTCGAATCAGGTGGAATGTATGATATAATAAAATAAATACAATTTAAGCAGAAAGGCAAAGTTACTTCAACACATAATATTGTTCTACAGCTTTGAATTCAAGAGGAACTTCTCTACATATTAAATTAGATCTTAAAGCTAATAACACACCACCACCTCTGCGCAATTCAGTATCTGCAAACGATCTATCTCTTCTGAACACATTGAAATCTTCAGACCGACATAGTTCAGCAGAAAGTACATCATCAGAGTGGATTATAATTTGAATAAAATAAAAAAGAAATTGAGTAAATATCCTTATTTTTTCTTCAAACCTTTGAATCAAAAATCAATTTCTATCAGCAGTATTTTTTTTAGTTCTAAAATTACTTTGATATTTCTAAAAACCACACCAGATGTCAAAAACTTTATTTTAAGGCTTAGGTACATGCATAATTATTTTGGGGTTAATATACTTTTTTTGGTAAATATTCGGAAGGACAAATAATTTTTGTTCAGTGTTTTTGATACAAAAATTTAGTTGAAAAAAGCTTAGACCTTCGTCCTGTTTTAACTTTTGCAATTAGCAACCTTTTCTGTTGTCCCAAGAAGAGAATGAAGTCAGGTGCAATTTTTTTCAATTAAACACAAGAATACAATAATTTATGTCGAATTAGAAAAATTTGGCTTATTTGTTGATAAATGTCCTTATTTAAGTTCGTGATATTTTCTATTAGTGTTTCTAGTCCGAAATCTTATGGAATGGAAAGGATTTAAAAAAATTACAGTGCTATCTCTACTCGCCTGATTTATCCATGGGACCTTTTTTAAACTGGTGTATGAAACTAAACCACGGGACTTGTAAAGTTTCAATTCAACAACATTTCAATAGCTATGTTAACAAAAATCTACTTTTGCGTCAATACGTAGACAATCCTAGCTTTATGAAGTTAAAGAATCTTTATTTCCAATTGTAAAAAATACTATTCATCATAAAGCGATATGCTTAAGTTTAAGAATGTATAATAATGATGTTTCTAGTTCAACTAAACAATTCCGTTGTAATGATTTCAATTTTTTAAAAGGAGAATATGATAACTTGAATGATTACTTTTTATCTATAGATTGGTCATTATATTTTTTTGGAACAAATTTGGATGCTATTTTTTAAAAAAATTTTTAGAATGTCTATTTGATGGTTTTTGTCGATTTATTCCAAAAAACAAAAATAGGTGTAATTCAAAATTGCCTAATAAAGCTTTTAAAAAGTTTAAGAAAACCAAGTCTGATATTGATAGAGATCGATACTGTCAGATGGGACGTGAGTACGATTTCTTAAATAAATTTTTATACAGACAATAGTATATCTTGGATACTCAATCAAGATATCAAGAGACCCAAAATCATTTTGGGCTTTCATAAATTCTAAGATGCAGAACTCGGTTATTTTCAATAATATGGAGTATAATGATCAATATTCTTCAGATTTAAATACAACATGTGATTTATTCGCGTCATTTTTTGAGAATGTTTATGTGGATCGTTCAACTGTATTTTTTTTTTTATTATTATTATTTATTTAATCTACAAGCAATATTAAGAACAGATATAAGCACTCCAAGAGCAAATTAAAAAGTGAATAAATATAATACTTCAGTTTTAAATTTATTACGATTAACATTAAAAAAGTCAATATTTGAAGACACTTCATTGAAATATACAATAGATCTTGATAAAGTTTCATTACTACCATAATTTGTCATGTGAATTCTTTGGAATAAGAAGAATCTAGCTCTCATAGACCTAGCGGGAACATAGATTGGTACCAAGGCAAGAAGAGATGGACATTTAATATGGTAGCATAGTAAGTCTCTAATAAGCATTACACTATGCATTTTTCTTCTTGATTGTAACGACTTTATTCCAAGTAATTGGCATCTAGCCTCATAGCTAGGACTAAAGTTCCAACCCAGAAAGTTGGGAGTCAAGAATAACTCCTAAGTCTTTAATGCTTGAAACCCTATCTAAATCCACAGATTCAATTGCATAGTTGAATAACAAAATATAAGATTTTCTGGACAAAGAAATCATGTTACACTTTTTGATATTCAATTTAAGGCTATTGATGTGACACCAATTTGATAAAGAATCAATGTCAGATTGCAAAAGTTGACAATCGCCCAAACTCGAAACTTTTGAAAATATTTTCAGATCGTCAGCATATAATAAACATTCACAATAATTAAAGACCGAGACAATATCGTTAACGAACATTATGAAAAGGAGCGGACCTAGGTGGCTACCTTGCGGGACACCTGATGTACACTGAATTTCCTTTGAGTATGTATCTCCAATCTTAACTTGTTGTGTTCTACAAGATAAATATGACAATAACCAACGAAGAAAGTGAGAATGAAAACCAAAAATCTCAAGTTTTTTTAGAAGTGTTTGGTGGTTCACAGAATCAAAGGCTTTACTAAAGTCAGTGTATACTGCGTCCACTTGAGATTTTTGTTCCATATCATTAGAGACATACGAAGTGAAATAAGTTAAATTGGTAACAGATGATCGACCGGATGCAAAACCATGCTGTACTTCTGATAAATATTCACTTGTAAGAAAATCAAGCTTTATTTTCACCATGCTTTCAAACACTTTGGGAATTGCGGAGAGTTTACAAATACCCCTATAATTTTCTACATCATTTTTAGAACCTGATTTGTGTATAGGGACCAAGTAAGAAAGTTTCCATTCATCAATAAAAATACCTTCTTGAAGGGACTTGTTAAATATGCTTAGTAAAGGAGCACAGATGGAATCACAACAATTTTTTAACACTGCCGAAGGAATGCCGTCTGGTCCAGAACTATAATTAGACTGAAGTGATTTCAGTCCGGAATTAACTTCTTCAATACTTAACTGGATCGAGCCAATATCAAACCTACTTATTATGTTGTTTAGTGAACTATTATTAAATCCTGAACGGATTTGAAATAATTAGCAAACAATTCAACTATGGAGTCTAAATCCGACGATTCAACACCTCTGAAAAACATGGTATTTGGAATCCCTATCGATTTTCTTTTAAAATTGACAAATGACCAGAACGATTTACTGTTGTTTTTGATATTACTTTCAATATTCAAGATATAAGCTCTATATAGAAACTTACTAAGAACTACAAAATCTTTACGTAATTTACTAAAATTATCATAATCTGATTGATTTTGTGATTTATTGTACTTCACGTATGCATTACGTTTCTTTCTTTTTAAGTCACGAAGATGCTTATTAATCCAAGGTGAATCCGATGATTTTTTTTTGAAAGAATAAGGAACAAATTTTTCAAAACCCATTAGTACAATTTCAATGAAGCGGTTGAACATATTTTTCAAATCAAGAAACATAAATTCATTTAACCAATCAATGTCAGAGAAATAATTATTTAGTTGAACAAAATTAGTTTTAGAAAAATTATACGATCTAACAGTTTTTTTAACATCATTTAACGAAAACCATAAAATTGAGAATTATCGTGCCATCAAACTTTCTGCTATACCGAAGCTTTTTGAGTTGATTGCAAAAAACAAAATTTATTTTCATGTTAAAGAATTTATTTCTCCATGTCAACATGGATTCGTGAGCGGTAGATCTACTACAACTAATTTGTCGCTTTTTACTCAACATTTGCCTTGGAATTTGGTTTTCAGGTTGATGTAATTTATACTGATTTTCGGAAAGCGTTTGTATACCACTTCTTGTTCAAAAACTCAATAGATTCGGTTTCCATTCAACTTTTCTCAAGTGGATTTCAAGCTATTTGGTTAATAGAAAACAAGTTGTGAAAATTTTGAACTCGCTGGCAACAAAAACAATATATGTACCATCTGGTGTTCCACAAGGGAGCCATCTTGGTCCATTGTTGTTTTTGATTTTCATAAATGAATTACCATTATACTTGAATTTTACAAATGGTCTATTATTTGTGGATGATTTTAAAATATTGGCAACTGTTAAGAGTATCAATGATTGTATATTAATACAGAATGATATTGATACTATAAACGATTGGTGTAAAAGTAATCATCTTTCGCTTAACATCAATAAATGTAGTTGTATGTCTTTTTCTCGATGTCATACCATTATTAATTATTATTATAATATTTCTAACGTCGTCTTATGTAGAGTTTCTGAGATTAAGGACCTCGGTGTAATTTTCAATGACAAAGTAAATTTCTCTGGGCATATAGATTATGTTATTGCTAAAGCGAATTCAATGTTAGGTTTTCATAAAAGAAATTGTGCCGAATTTTCGAATCCATACGCAATAAAAACCGTCTATATGTCTCTTGTACGTCCTCATTTGGATTCATTTGTATGGAATCCTCATTATAAAGTTTCAAAAAACCGTATTGAGAAAGTTCAAAAGTCATTTACAAGATTTGTAGTTTGACAACTTAAATGGAATTTAGATTCAATGCCTTGTTATTCTACAAGATGCGCTTTAATTGTTCTGAACTCTTTAGAAAATCGGCGAATTGTTAATTGTGTAATGTTTGTTCATGATATATTGTCTTACCATATAAAATGCTCCGATTTACTTAATCTATTAAATTTAAAGATATATAAGCTCAAGACAATTGTTTTATATACCATATCATGGATTTAATTATGGTTTAAATGAACCAATTTCAAGATGCATGAAATCATTCAATGAATTTGAATTATATTTGGATATAAGCCTAGAAAGGAATGTTATTAAGCAATATTTAAATGATAAATAAATTAATTAGTATGTAGTTTAAAGAAATCTGTAAGAGTTAACTCGATAGATGAAGTAAATAAATAAATAAATAAATAAATCAGAGGCGTCATCATATTGCTTCTTTTCTCTTTTTTTCAACACTGCAAAATTCATTTTTAAAGCTCAAGTGATTTTGAGTTGTGATTTTTTTAAATCATTTCTATTCCAACATTATTCTGCTTCTAAATTTCAATAAGTAGAGTGATAAATAAATCTAAGTTTACCAAACAAAAATAGAGAAAAATATATGTTCAAATTCAACCAAGAAAAAAAATGCGTATACGCCCCAGTGTACATATTTATTTTTGCATCGTTGTTTTAAGACAGATCAATTTGATGTGTATTCATGTTGTTGGTGTTTGACGTTATAAAGAGCTTAAGCAGTAAGTTCTGGTTGATTTTGGAATATCCAAGCCTAGAACCGTTTTGACAAATCAATGATTTTGTTTGGGAGCCACGCACTTTTGTGTGAGTGTGAAAATGTCTGATTTTATGCCCAATAATCGTCATAATGTAAACAGTGTCGATTTTGTTTGGAATAATTAGTCCAGTCAATGAACAAAAAAAAAACTGCCTTCACCGTTCCAACAGTTTTGAAACTTGGCACACTTACTAAGGGATTTCTGGTGATGACCCAAAAAAGTCCCCAAGAATCCGAAACGTGAGCTCTAGCGGCAGTTAAGAGAAACATGGAGTTTGTTTCAGTTTTTCACGTTTATCTCAAAAACTATTTGTCGTATCAAAAAAATTTGTTCCACAAAATTAAAGCTCATTAAATTTTATAAAAAAAAGCTTTAATGAATTTTTTTGTATCTCTTATACTCGTAGTTTATAAAATAACTCTAGCGCCAGTGAAGAGAAACATACGTTTTTTTCGGTTTTTCGGGTTTATCTTGAAAACTATTTTTCGTATCAAAAAATAATCTTCTACAAAATTAAAGCTTATTAAATTTTCGAAAGAAAAAATAGTATTAGGTTACAAATAACTCCATCTACATTGAAGGAACCAAACGATAAAAAAGAAGCTTGAGGAAAAATATGGTGATCGAATTATAATAGCTACACAATCTTGGTAGAAGGACGGAACGGTTTGTTTTAGTGGTACTGGTTTTAAAATTTTGAATTCATGGTACGAGAACAAAAAACTGAATGAAAGCGAAGAACGAGTTAGAATTGTGAAAGCTGCAGCAGCCATAATTAAACAGGATATCCAGTTTCAAATATTCGATAACACTACATACCCTACTGGTGATGATTTTTTCAAACACGTTGGTGACGATTGTGTACCTTAAACTCTGGAAAATCTTATAATAAAGAAAACGGACATTGAATGTAGAAAAAGGAAGTGCATCGCAATAGGGCATAGCATTATATCAGCTGAGCGTCCCAGATCATTCATGTCTATAATAGTAAGCCACCTTGCTTTATTTATATACAGAAAGCTTGGTTCTAAGGTTCTGGTAAGCCTTATATCAAGCTTAGGGATTTGTTCTTCATAATATGAAGCTCAGTTGTTGAAGATATCAGCTATTTGGCACACGCGACCGGATTCCAGCGATTCATTTAACCAATTTGTGTTTGATAATGCGGACTTTAATGTCAGAACGTTAGATAGACTAAATACATTTCATTCTTTGGGCGGAATAAGAATCATCGCTGCATCTACTTCCATAGGAAAAGAAACCGACACACGAATGCAAAAGCTGAAAAAACTACCTTGTGCTAAATCAACTGGAGAACTTGGAGTAATTCCTTTGGAAACATTTCAAAAAACAGATGGCGGATTAAAAAATTTAGTTTTTGAGAATGTGAATGCGTGTTCCGAAGAAATGTTACAGCATAAACCATATGACACTCTTTGGTTGGCATCAAAGTTGATTGGCATTTACGATGCTCCAGGATGGAAAGGGTACATGCACTCAATAACAACAGGTTTGTTTAGTGCAAAAACTAAAATCATTCCTCTTCCGTTAATACACTTTACACTGCATTGCACTATGCTGGCAGTTTGTGTGACAAATTTGACCAAAAATGTCTGGTGGTAACATTTGATCAGCCTCTTTATATAAAAAGTAAGGAAATCGTTGCCGCAGCTTCATCTGAGTCCCGTCTATCAAAATGCATAGTCAGATTGGGTGGATTTCACCTGTTAATGTACTATATTGGTTCAATAGGTTTTCTGAAGAGTGGAAGTGGCATGCAAGAGTTAATAAGTACTATATACGCCCCGGTTTCTGTTGAAAATATGCTGCAAGGAAAAGCTTTCGCTAGAGCAGTTCGTGTTTTAATATACTAATACAGACATCTTTAGCTAATATAAAAATGGAACAAGTCGACATAAGCCAACATGAATTAGAGGAAATCCAAAATCTCACGAAAAATTTTCTTGATGAGTCTCCTTCGTTATGTGCACTAAAACAAAACCCTCATTTGATCCATCTTAGTGAGAAACTACAAAAAAATCTTAACAAACGCAAATCTAATGAACCAACAGCAGCCTTATGGATTCAGTTGTTTAATATGATTAAATTGCTTAAAGATTTTATTCACCCTGAGCGGTCTGGCGATTGGAATGCCCATATTAACTGTGTGAAGAATATGATTCCATATTTCCATGCCGTCGGACACTTCTCGTACGCCAAATCATGTCACCTGTATTTGCAAGACATGATAAAACTGCCTTCTGTGATGACCCCAGATGAATTTAAAAACTTTGTGCAAGAGGGTTACTTTTTTTGTTCTCGTACCATGAATTCAAGATTTTAAAACCAGCACCACTAAAACAAACCGTTCCCTCCGTCCACCAAGATTGTGTAACTATTATAATTCGATTACCATATTTTTCCTCAAGCTTCTGTTTTATCGTTTGGTTCCTTCAATGTAGACGGAGTTATTTGTAACCTAATACTATTTTTTCTTTCGAAAATTTAATAAGCTTTAATTTTGTAGAAGATTATTTTTTGATACGAAAAATAGTTTTCAAGATAAACCCGAAAACTGAAAAAACTGTATGTTTCTCTTCACTGGCGCTAGAGTTATTTTATAAACTATAAGAGATACAAAAAAATTCATTGAACCTTTTTTTTATAAAATTTAATGAGCTTTAATTTTGTGGAACAAATTTTTTTGATACGACAAATAGTTTTCGAGATAAACGTGAAAAACTGAAACAAACTCCATGTTTCTCTTAACTGCCGCTAGAGCTCACGTCGCATTCTTGGGGACTTTTTTTTTGGGTCATCACCAGACATCCCTTAGTAAGTGTACTAAGTTTCAAAACTGTTGGATTTTTTTTGAGGTGAAAACCTTTATTGACTGGACTAAATATACGGTTTTTCATTCAGTCGCTTTAAATTATAAATTTGATGAATGTCAGTATGAGGGAAGGCCTAAAACCTTCGAGGTCACCGAATCGCAAGCATTGCTAAATGAGAATTCATAAAAATTCAGAAGATACTCGTTAAATAATTTTCAATCAATTGTATTCGTTGGAAATACTTCACTAACAGGAAACTTCAGTTTTTCATAAACTGAAACCAAGGTATGTTGAACGTTTCGTCTTCGCCTGTGAAGATGTTCTTAAGCGGTAAAAAAGAACGCGTAATGTTACTGCCCGTCAATTTATTACAGCAACAGAAAGAGAAAAAAGAACTGGGTATTCTCTGATCATGTTTCTAATTCGTGCGTTTGGCCCAGTCAAATATTTGTATTTTGTCGCTGTTGAAACCAAGTCAAAATATCCCTGGGGAACGATATCGACTCTTAATGATGCAAATAAGCTCAGAACTGTGTAAAAAAAACAGCGGCAATAAGAACATGGGCGTTATGCAGACATTCTATAGCATGAAAAAGAAAGGCCTTACGTCTTCAAAACCTTAAAAACCGAACTGTAATTTATTTGATTCATCTTATATTCCAAATCTTACACCCGTTTGAATTTTGGATAATTCAATCGATGGCACTTGGTAATTTTCATTAGCTTTCCCACTCATATGAAGACGCCACCAAATGGCTTGAGTCATGGATAGATATCTTGACGTATACAAAAATAAGAAGCAAAACACAAATATGTACGTTTGAACGAATTGTCAAATATTAATGTAAACCGAATTGTAGTGTTTTTATCTCGAAAATAAAGTTAGACCGTCTACAACCCTCTAAAGGAAGCCTTACCGAAAAGCAACTCTCCTTAATTTGTTTTAATTAATCAAAATTGCTAATGAAATAGTTACTTTACTCATTTCCCTGAAAAATATATAAAAAATTTCAATCTCATTTGTTGTTATATGCCTTCGAAATTTCACCCGAGTCCTTTTAAGGGCCCCAAAGGCACTTCGACGTTTTTGTTGGTTTCGCTTGTTTTTTTTCTATTTTTTGTTTTCTATTAAATAAATTAAGTCGTTAGCTCCCCAGATTGTATACTGATTAAATTGGCGACAAATTATATATTTTAGCATTTACAATCTCAACAGATTAAAGACATTTCAAATCCAACAAGTTTCTTTTAATCCTAACAACCCCTCTTTTTTCTTTCTATGTATATCTTTTAAAACGAATAGAAATTAACCAAATGCAAAAAGATGATAAAAAAAGGAACTATATCCTCTTACCGGAATTCCTGCCTAATGAACTCATTTTAAGTGAATTAATTTAACTAATGACATATTTCTTTTTTCTTCTTCCTATAATTTGTATGTATGTATGCATAATACATACAAATACAACCTCGAACCACACTGCCATGATCCATAAAAGCAAAGAAAGAAAATAGGAGGTTTTTGGTTAATTTCCTTTCGTACCTATACGTTTACGTTACATTTTATCGCCGCCCGCTTGGGTATCTTATAACAACTTCTATCCCCCATTCTTCAATTATTTTTGTTTCTCTCTCTCTCTTCTACACACACTTCCTGGAATCCAAGTCCTGGAGTCAATGATAGTTTTCAAAGTAATTATCTGCCCCTAATTACCATAATTGAAAATCTGTGTTGGATTCTAGACTTTCGTCTTGTTCGTCTCCTCTCTCGTAAGGATATTATTTTCAACAATGACGACGTAGGCAATGCGGTCTCCATAAGAAGTTGATGATGGGAGGACATTTTTTTTTTGCACTCTCCTTTCATTTTTCATAACTCATTAAGTTCTGAACTTTAAGGGCAAAGTTAAGAAAAAACTTGTACATTTTCTTGATAGGTACTGTAATTGAATGTTTCGCACAGTTAATTGCACTTTCAAAAAGGACAACTAGATGGTGGCACTCCACTTGAGAGTGATGGGTGGCTTTGAGATTCTATCACACCTCCCGCATCATCCCTCTCATCCTTGTGTGTGGCCGAGAATTATTATATAGAAAAGCCTTCTCTGTTGTGTTCAAACTTAATATGCGGCTGGCATCAATATCCTTAGGAGCCCTTCAATACTTAATTTAGTTCCGCAACTAGGATCAAATTGCGCGTGGGGGTTTAGCTGTACCTTCTTAGCGGTGTGTGGTGCAAGGACATTGTTGGTTTGGGGGGTGTAATTTATAAATTCTATGTACCTGTATATTCCCATCAGGTATATCCTTGTATAAGCTCATCTGGCTTTGAGTTACGACGCGATTTTGTTCGTTCTCTTTTTTAAAGAATCTTGTGTTCATTCCTTTCTTCAGAAGTCAGAAGTGGGATTATAAGAAAATCATCGTTCTCGGAAACTAAATCCTTCTTAAGTAGTCAACTTGTGGCAATAATCCGCTTAAAAATTTGTTATTCTACGAGAAAAAAGAAAGAAAAACTTTCCATTCATCTTATGTAGAGCAATATCGGCGGCCAATTCGTTCCGCAACAGTCCGCACCCGGAGGCGGCTTCTAAAAGTCAAAAAATAAAAATATACCTCACACTCACGCTATTTAAGTTTGGATAACACAATGTTTAGCTTTTTTGGTCCGTTTTTTTTTTATATTAAAAGGACCCTGCGGTAGCATAAAGCAAACAAACTAATATCCTTTTATTCAAAACACAAAACAACATAACACAACAAGGAAAGTGGTGGAGGGGGGTGAGGAGGGTTTGTGGAATGATGTAAATAAAGGTGGTGATTTGGTATAGAGAAAAAAAAAAGAAATAAAGAATATGAATCTCATGTGCTGTTTGAAAATAGAACATAAACCATCGGATATAGGAAAATATCCTTGGAAATACTAAAGGTACATAAATATCCTTTTCGGCGCATACACTTCAAGCTAGCAAGCTTGGAAGCTAGAGAAAAGAACGATCCACAAACCCCGTTGCCAATTTCAACGAGATTGCGGTTGGTCTCTCTCCCTTCTTCACAAATTTCCCATCATCCATATTTTCATTTCCATACTCGTCGTGGCTCTCGTCCTTTTACATAACTTTGCTTTTTACATTCTTTGTTTTAGTTCAATGCCATGAAATTCTGCCCAAGTCACCATTATCCTTATGAATATTTTCCTAAGGATAAATAGCTTCAAAACAAGCGCTTTTTATGATTTTTTGTGCATTTTTGTTGCTGTTGTTGTTGTTGTTTTTGTTTCTATATTTTTCTTTATAGGAGTTATGGTGATGGGCATCTTTTATTCGCATTGTATGCATCCTTGTGCTCTTCGTAAAATTGCTTTATAGCTTCGGGTATTGGTCATGGAGAATTTCCATATCCTTTTTCTTGCGAAGTTATTTTATATTTTTGTAGTACGACCAACCGACGACGTATACACATAGAGAATGCTGCCTGCAGGATACTTCGTCGTCGTAACGTTCGTAACGTTACTGTATAAGCCACGCCAATGAAAATACAAAATTTGTGTTGTCCTAGCAGAATGTTATTTTTTTAATTTTTTATTTCAGCAATGTTATCCTTTGTATTATATTATATACCTTCTGCAAACAATGATCCAATCCTTGGTTATAAGAAAATGAAAACGTCTGTGGAGAAGAAGAAAGATGATATACCTACAAAAGGATGTGGTCAGCGATAACAGCAACCAAGAAGAACAAGAAGCATGGGATGGGAGGTCTTAAGGGGATGAAGAAGAAGAAGAAGAATAATATAAAGAATGGAAAAGTTAAAGAAAATGTATATGCAAATATTTGTTGGATAAACTAAGGCAAAGGAAATAAGTAGATATACCAACATACTTTTAAGGAAAAAGATGGTGTATCTTTAATTTATTAAATTTGTATCAACATGGATAGGATATGCCTCTTGTCTAAACCATCAAGAAAAACAAAAACAAAAATCCACAAGGATGTCGAAAGTACGGCGACGACCGACGACAAAAAAGAAGAAGAAAAACGAAAAAAAAAAGGTTCACTGCGTGAGATGAGAAATTGATTTAATGGATATCCTTGCGCGCTGCCAAACATAAGAAAATAAAGATTTTATTCACGTTTCGTAGGTGTGTCCTTTTAGATTTCCTTCTTTATGCAAACATTGTCCTTTCTCTTTGAAACACTTAATTTTTTTTTTCTTTTAGGGGGGGAGGGGGGAAGGTTGTGTATATTTTGTATATCGAAATGGAGACCCCTTGCCATGGTCGTTGGTTGTCGTCATCAGGCTGTCGAATGAAATCTGGATTGAGACGATGATGTTAAAGTAAACAATAAACTACAAACAAAATGTGCAAAGTATCTTAAAGGACCAAAAAGTATCTTCTTCGTCGTTGTAGTCTTTTTGGTCGTTTTAGTCGTGATGATGTTGATGATGATGATGATGGCATCAGAGTCATTATAATTGGTAGCTGTACGTCCTATAGCTTCTGGCAATAGAAAAGGCAAAGCAAAAGCTGTTACAAATTTTGTTGATGGACACGAATTGACTGTGTGTTCCATAACAGTTATACAAGTTGTGCCTTTCATCTCTTCACATACAAATAGTTTGTGTTTTGGATCAAGATACTTTCATTGTTGCCTCCAGATATACATTAGAATTTCGTTAACAATTTTGTTTTTTTTTTTTTTTGTTAGCCATTAAAACTATACCAGATTGTAAATATCTTCAAACCAACAAGACTTTAAAAACGCCAACGAAACTATTTAGTTGAATTTAATACGGTGGCCTTGAGATGTTGGAAATTTTAAGACGTCTTACTGCAGGAAATAATTTGAAGTAGGGAAGTATGTCTTTGAATAAATAGGAAAAGCAGCAAGAGTGTGTGGAATATTTGAAGTGAAAATAAAACTTAAGAAAATTAAGTTTGTATTTATTTGGTTTTGGTCGTATTGTTGATATTTGAGAGACAAAGATTTGTTAAATTGAATTTGTGTTCTGAGAGAGAAAGTAAGAATTGTAAATCTAATAACACGTTCTTTCAATTACTTAGAGAATTATGAGAAAAGAATTTAAACACAAATTTAATCCAAAAATTCAAATGTTTAAACATATCTTTTACTCACGCTTTTACTTTTAAACATGCTTTGTAGAAAATGACTATATATACATACATATAAGATGTTTGGTTCAAATGCTTTGAGTGAAAAAGTTCTAATGTGATATCAAATCGGACTGACAACGTGAGTTGGTTTTTGTTTAGCCAAAAGCCACTTTAACTTAACCGAAGCTGGAAGAAATTTTTGGGCTTTTTACCAGTTTTTTTTTTCGTTCGAACAACAGCTTATCAAAGAATATGCATCAAATTTTATGCAAATATTGAAAAGCATCGGTCTTATATTTTAAGTAAAAATATTTTGATAAAAACTTTCTTTTGGATTGTTGATTGATCATCTTGTTTTTAGATGTGATACCAAACGCTTAAAAATGAATCGGGATAAAAAATATAGAAAATTTAGAGCTTTACAGCTTTTGTTAAGAGACTTTTTCGAATAAGATATTAGAAATATTAAAAATTAAATACATTTTTCAGTTGCACTTATGAACGGTAGCAATGAGTGGCAAGGAATTTAATTCATTTCAATTTAGTGGTAATTTTTTTTTTTTAAATACACGAATTATTTTATTTATTCAATTACGTTAAATACTAACGCTAGGTTTACAAACAAAACTTATATCTAAAAAAAAAAAATTATATATATAAATATATTCTATACATTAAAATATACTTTAAACAATACTAATAATAATATGACACATAAAGCTAAGAATTATTTAAATATTGAGAGAAAAAATGTATTTTGAAGCTATCTGATTTGATATTTTGATTAATAGAATTTAAAAGAAAATTATTTTCATTATATATGCTAATTAACTGGTTAATTGGACTGTTAGAACCATAGTTTGATCGGCTAAGATTTGCTCGAATTGGCACTCGATTTCTGAAGTAATTTCGGCTTACATTAAAGTGGAATCGACACAAAACTGATGGAGATGAAATGGATCCATTCAGAATTCCAACAATAAAGCAGAGTTGCAAATACTTACGGTGACTAGTAAGCGATGGAAGACCTATAAGTTGTTGCCTAACGGAATAGGAAGGCAAAGCTAATTCATGTGTCTGTGGGAGAAATCGTAAAATAAATCTTAGGAATCTTCTTTGAACACCTTCAAGTCTATGGATATGATTCGAGTAATAAGGGGCCCAAACTATACAACCGTATTCAAGGACTGATCTGACAAACGATACATACAGAGTTTTAAGGACATAAGGATTTTGGAATTCCCTGCCAAATCTTTTTATAAAGCCTAGTGTCTTATTAGCTTTTTTCACAATGTGGTTGAAATGGTCAGTAAAAGACAGTTTTGTGTGCAAAATGATACCTATGTAAGTCTGAGAAGTGAGTCAATTTTTCGAGGTTTGAAGAATTTAACCTATAGTTATAGTCAAAAATACTGTGTTTACGTGTAAAACTCATCGTTTTACACTTATTAATGTTTAACAATAAACGATTTGTATTGCACCATTCCCATAGACGAAGTAGGTCATCTTGTAATAGTTCGCAGTCCGTTAAGGAATTAATTTTTCGAAATATTTTCACGTCATCAGCGTATATTAGCGTCATAGAATTTCTTAAGATAGATGGGAGATCATTTATAAACAGAACAAATAACAATGGACCAAGGTGGCTACCCTGAGGTACACCAGAATTGACAATAAACGGATTGGAATAGTCGTTTTTGAACACAACACAATAATATCTGTTTGTTAGGTAAGAAGATATCCATGCTATTTGTTTATCATTTAGTCCAATTTTTTCTAATTTCCCTAAAAGTACTTTATGGCTAAGTTTGTCAAATGCTTTGCTAAAGTCTGTAAATACACAGTCAACTTGTTGTTTAATTTCGAAAGTGTCAATACAATATGTTGTAAATTCGAGTAGATTTGTAACGGTCGATTTTTTTTCACAAAACCATGTTGATTGTCACAAAAAACAGAAGAACAGTTAAAGGAAAGAATATCACAAACAATGGCTTCAAACAATTTTGGTATAACAGACAGCTTAGCTATAGGACGATAGTTGCATATAAGATGCTTGGAAACCTTCTTATACGTTGGTTTTAGAAATGCATATTTCCATAAGAGTGGAAAATGGGAACAATTAAATGATTGGTTAAACAGAATACACAATGGCTGCGAAAGATATTTAACGCACTTTTTTAGCATAAATGAAGGCAGTCCGTCAGGGCCTGGACTAAGACTTTCGGCAAGTTTTAGAATTTTGACTTGTATAGTAGATTCCGAGATTGTTAGATTTATCTGAGCCAAGTGAGGAAACTGAGAAGTATTTGTTAAATCTATTGAGCTGTGATTTGTAGAAAAAGAATCTTCATACGCACTTTTAAAAAAATTTGCAAACATATTCGAAAGTTCTAGAGGATCATGGCTTGTTTTGTCTCTATATGTCATGTTTGGAGGGTACCCGTCAAATTTTCGCTTACAGTCAACATATTTCCAAAAATTTCGTGAATTCGTCTTAAGTTCCCGTTCAGTATTTGCAACAAACTCGTTATAGGGACAATTTGAATAGTTAACAAAATCATTTCTGATTTCTTGGTAGATACCATAATCAACATCAGTATGTGATTCGTTATATTTTATCCACGCCTTATTCCTTTTATTTTTTAAGCATTTAAGATGCCGATCAAACCATGGCGGATTATTATCTTTGGCTTTAATTTTACGAAGAGGTACGCTCTCTAGAAAGCAATTAAATAATATTTTATAGAATTTCAATACCATATCATCTAAGTTCAAATTTATAAATATTGAATATTGAAAAGTTGATTGAAATCACATTTTTTGAAGTCAAATTCAATTTGCTTATCACAAGAGGTATCAAGATTACAAATATTTAAATTTAAGGATATTGTCAACGCAGGATGATGTCGGTCTTCTTTTAAAAGTTTTATGTCGCTTTAATTAACAGCAGTGTCAGCATTTACGATGTCAGAAATATAAATAAGGTCCAGTATTTTGTTATTGTGGTTTTTGATTGAGTTCAGCTGAATGAGTCCTAGAGAGGCCATTGTGTCGACTGTGCAAAATTCGATATCAGTAGATGGGTTGGTTGGAAAATATTCTTCGTTATTGTCATTCTTGGACCAATCAAGATTAGGTAAATTGAAGTCACCTAATACGCAGATTTCATCTTCAGCATTTATATTTTTAAATAAATTTTCCAAATTGTCATAGATTTGTTTGTATATATTGTAGTTGGAACTTGGTGGTATATAGACAGCAACTATATATAGGCTACCGAAATCCATTTTTATTTTTATGCTCATCATTTCGAAGTCAAATTGTTGGAAATCATTTACCAACGAACTTATAAAAGAGTTTTTAGCAGCTATTAATAATCCTCCTCCAACTCTTGTAGATTCGTCAATTGAATATCGATCACGCCGAAAAACTTGAAAGTTCTTGTCAAAGAGTTCTGTGTCAGCAATTGAGTTACATAGCCAGGTTTCAGTTAACACAATTACGTCGTGATGTAAGTTGTTTACATTTATATAGAACTGATTAGTTTTAGTTCGTAGTCCGTTTACATTCTGATAATAAATCATCAATTTTTGCTGTTGTTGAAGCGGTAGGCATACTTTGTCAGTGGTTGTGGAAAATGGCGTGATTGTTTTTTGGAATTTCTGTTCTCAAACTCATGCATAATAATTCCGGTGGGCCAAAAAGAAATAGAACTAAGTAGATGAAAGACAGAATCCGGACATCTAACCTTAAATGACGAGTATTTAGAATAATTTCTGTGGAACATTTTTTCCACAAGTACATGATCCAATGTACCAATTTTGGCTTTGATAAAGTTCTTGATATCTAAAGCATTTGTTGCAGGATCAAGCTTAGAAATAAAAATAATTTTTTGACCTTCAACTACTTCAAGACCTGATACAATAGGTGATACATTATAGTGTTGAGTGTGTGTGGTTCGAGATGATGGAAATATGGAACTAGAAGATGATGACTCAGAAGAAGATGTTGTAGTTTCTGTTGGTAAAATCGATGACGACAATGATGTTGATGTTGTTGATGATGATGATAATGACGATGATGACGATGAGGAAGCAGTAGGAGGAATGACTTGGAGTGTTACAGAGTCAGTTTCAATTTGTGGTGAATTTAGTGTTTCAGTATTCACTGGAGTTTCTGAAGGGGATTTATTTGCATCAGCAGAGTCCATTAGGCTTAGTACATTTTGTACCTCTGTCTCTGAGTTTATCTTTTTTGAATAATGAGCCAATGTCATGTCCAACTCATTACTCTTACGTTTGCCTGCATTCGACGTAACGCTCCTTGTTTGTTTACGCTGTACAAGCGAATAATTTGAAAAATCGTCTACTTTATCAATAAGTTGATTCAACTGCTTTTGTAGGTTCTGTATCAATTATATTTGAATATAACAATTATAATACAGTTGGGTATTCAAATCAATAATAGCATTTTCACTAGGATTTTTAAGCTAGTTAATTTCTGTGCACCTAAAAACATTAAGTAGGATTGAATCAACAACTAAACATTTTGTTGGAGAAATATTTCTGTTCCCGACTAGATGAAACCATTTTTAAAGAGGATTCCTAAAGAGAACTCGCATAATACTTGATTTTGTTTTAAAATTTTTTTTCAGATATCGAAATAAATATAAATAATAAGAAAAAAATATCCTCTAAATCTAAGAATCAGTAAAATCTATACTAATTTATACTAATATTATAAATGTGAAAGTAATTCTGCCTGTCTGTTACTTAATTACACCTAAACTACTGAACCAATTTGCATGAAATTTTGTATGGATATATTTTGATACCCGAGAAAGGACATAGGCTACTTTTTAGCCCGGGAAAATGACGCATTCCCATGGGAGAATTCAGGTGGGCCGATCGCTTTTACGCCTAAACTACTGAACAGATTTAAATGAAATTTGGTAAGGAGATAGTTTGAGACTTAAGAAAGGACATTAGTTACTTTTGACCTCGGGAAAACAACGCATTCTCATGGGAAAAATTACTTTCCGGGGAATCTGATCGCTTTCACTCCTAGATTACCAAAGATTTGAATAATATTTGAATAAAATTGGTATTACAAACAAAAACAACACATTCCCAACCCTTATGAAATAAGTTGTCGAACATGTTAAACTTATCATACACGTACGTATATTAACGCGGGCTTCGCGCTCCACGTACATGAAGCCCTTAACGTTAGACGCAAACTGTGGCTCCCACCAAGTTCCACAAATAATAATTTTAAACCTAAACTTTGCTATGCTCAACCTTTAATCGCCCAACACGAGCCATGTATGTAGGTACAAGAAATAATTCACAGGGTCTGTCTTCTACTTCTGGTAGTGCCACGTGGGGGGGGGAGGACATCACTGAGTGGGTCTACCCCAACGGGCACACACGTGAAGGCACACGCCGCGCCGCGGCGGCGGCGCACAGTGGTTCGGTTTGTATGGGAGAGCGGAAAAAAGTCTGTTAAATCTGAACGGTTCAACGGATTAAAATGAAATTTGGCAAACATGTTTAGATTAGTCTTTTACATATTTGGTCAAAATTTGGTTAAAAAAAAAAATTATAAACAAAGTTATTGACGTTTTTCTAAAATTTGAGGGTTTTTGATTTTTGTATGGGAGAGCGGAAAAAAATTTGTAAAATCTGAACTATTGAACGAATTTTAATGAAATTGGAAACACAAGTTAAGATTAGTCTTATACATGCTTGGTCAAAATTTGGTCAAGAAAAAATTATTAGAAAAAAAGTTATTGACATTTTTCTAAAATTTGAGGGTTTTTGATTTTTGTATGGGAGAGCAGAAAAAAGTCTGTAAAATCTGAACTATAAAACGAATTTTAATGATATTTGAAACACATGTTAATATTAGTCTTATACACGCTTGGTCAAAATTTGGTCAAGAAAAAATTATTAGAAAAAAAGTTATTGATATTTTTCTAAAATTTGAGGCTTTTGATGTTATATTTAAATAAAAGTTTTTTTTAGTAAAATCTTAACTTTTTATTTTGAACAAAATAGTATTACTAACTATGTATATTATAAAATTAAATAAATAAATAGATAAATACATACAAAAAATAAATAAAAAAACAATGAAGTAGTAATTTTATAACGCTAAAATGTGGTTTTTAGCGTCTGCGCTGATTGGAAGTATTTTCTTCTCAAAAACCTTGCACTAATGCTCAATAACTCAATACTGACTTTTTTTAATTAATCCTTTATATATATATAGATTTAAGTAAGAGATTTTATTCTAATAAGTCAGGTAATAAAAAATTACGCAATACACAACAAAAACAAAGCAATAAAACTTTAAAAATAACACCTTTTTTATTTTTACCTGCCATACTTTTAGCGAAAAATTAAAAAAATAAAGGATTATCCCTAATCCTTTTCTCTATTTTTTTTAAGCTCTATCATATAATTTAAAATATCATAAAACTTTATTGCTTTTCGTGTGTTCTTTCCAAGAAAATTGAGTTCAAAGTTGAAAAAATTTTCCGGGCAGAAATAAATGGTTTCGCAAAAATCGAAATTCTCAGACCTGTGTCAATGTATTAATTTTGTTTTATTTTTAAAATAAAGTTTGACATTTTTTCTTAAAATAATGGGCTTAACCAGTTCATTCTGACAATTAATAACGAAGAAATCAAACTTTTTGGTAAACACCACCGTCAAAACGCAGTTTTTTGAAATCCGATTCAGTGAAACATTTTTGATCATAACTTCCACATCTGCACGTATCTGCAGCTGATTTTTTCTGTGCTTTTACATAAATGCATGGAGCATATGCTGGCATACTTACTTTCTTGGAGTCTTTTGGAGCTTTTTTTTGAAATCAAAAAGTTTAAAAAAAACACATTTTTTCCTAGTACTTAAGCTTCAGACTACTTATAGAAGGTATCTTTTATAAATAATCATTTTTTTTTTTTATTTTAGATAATCGAAAATAGACCAATTAAATTATTTAAGAAGCTAGAGAATTTATTTAAAGGAACTTCGGAAAAAAACATCTCAAAATTTGTTGAAAATACGGTTCGCGATTTGAGTAAAATTATTTTTCAACTTTGAGGGCTTGTAAATCAGAACATACAATATATATGTTGAAAAATACTTTTAAATCATACGCTCGGGTTATATAAGAGTACTTAAACATAAAATTTAAAAGGATAAATATAACTTCTTAAAAAGACTTTTTTCCGCTCTCGCACCACTGTGCGGCGCTCCGTTGGACGCATGCAAATTACAGAGAAATCCTGCAAATATTTTATTTGTCGTGTAAATTTAATACTTAATGATTTACTCGGTTCGTCACCTAACCTTACCTATGTATGACCTCATCTTCATCCCATCTCGGCACAATTCAAACATACATACGTACAAAAAAGTACAGCTCAGGTTTTTTCATACTACTATCCAAAAAAAAAAAACTATTTAATGCGGACGAAGTCGCGCGTAAAAGCTAGTAAAAACTATTTGCATTCATCAACGCAAGAAAAAATGTTTTGTTTATATTAAAAATAATTCAATGCACAGTTAAAAAATGTATCCAAACTCTAAAATATTTTCATTATACAAAAAACAATTCTTTCAAATCCAAAATTTTCTGCATTGAACAAAATAATTCAAGGCGCAAATTAATTTAAATATCTTGCATTAAGAAATTAATTGAGACAAAAAATGGTTGCATTAAAAAATTCTGAAATTTTAAAATTTTTGTTAGGTTAGGTTAGGTTATAGTGGCTGTCCAAGATGGAAACGGACACACTTAGGCCAGATTAATGGCTCATTGTGATACCACATGAATCTTGAGGTTTCTTCCTAAGCTCAAAGGAACCAGTTTGAGTCCCTTACGAAACGTGAGAGGCTGATTATGCCGATATGATTTAGATCGTTTAGATCGTTAAAGAAGAATTCTCCTAGGTAGTTCTTGCGTTTTCGAGCCAGAGCAGGGCATGTGCAGAGAAGATGAAGAACTGTTTCTTCCTCTTCCTCGTCCATACAGCTTCTGCAAAAGTCATTTGAGAATACGCCTAATCTCGTGGCGTGCTTTCCGATTAGACAGTGTCCGGTTATGACACCTATTATCGAGCTTATATGCGATCTGCTTAGAGAGAGCAAGCACCTTGAACGTTTTAAATCCAGTGTTAGCCAGATGTTTTTTGTGAATATTAAACTGTTGTGCCATCTCCATTAGAGATGATCGACAGTTATGGACTGTTATAGAGTTTGTATAGAGACAGAGTCCAGAGATTTGATAGCGGCCTATCTGACTATCTGAGAAAATACGGATATCAGATGTTGATATCACGTTTTCTTTAAGCCAGGACAAGACTTCTTTTATCGCCAAGAGTTCCGCCTGGAACACGCTACAATGATTGGGAAGGCGGAAAGAGAGACTTAATTTCAGTCGTTCAGAGTACACATCTCCACCAACCCCTTCTTTTGTTTTTGACCCATCTGTATAAAAATGGATTGACTCATCTCCCAGGAATGTCCCATCCTCCCAAAAAGATCTGGGAGGTATAAAAAACTGGAAATTTCTGTCGAATTGCAGTTGGGGGATGGTGTAGTCCGTGTGTTTTGGAATTGATTCTAAATAACTAAGAATTACGGAGTGGCCAATGTTGTTGTTAGTCCACTGCGACGAAGCTTTGAGGCGAAATGCAGTTCAGCTATTTGTTTGCTAAAAATGTCAAGAGGTGTTAGGTAGAGTAAGGTGTCCAGTGCCGCAGATGGGGTCGTGCGAAGCGATCCGCTTATACATAGGCAAGCTGAACGTTGGACCTTTTTTGAGTTTTTGTTGAGTTTCCATAAATAATTTTCTTCAGGCGAAATGTTTTTGATTCCATTTTCTTTTTTTTTTTTTTAATAAAAGAAATTTATTAATTTAACTTAAGAAGATATTGTGATGAGCCCGATTCGTCGAACTGAAAATTTGTGCACTTTTCGACGTTTATGACGTTTTCTCGTTGACCATATCTCAGGAACCCGCAAATATATCGACTTATATGTATTGAATTCGTTTTACAGATAATAACATGAGAAGATGCAGAATAGACTAAGAAAAAAATTTTTAGCATGTACCAATGGGAAGTTATTAATTATTATCTACACTAATATTATAAAGAGAAAAGATTTGTAGTTTTGTATGTAACGAATAAACTCAAAAAGTACTGGACCGATTTTAATAATTCTTCTTACATTGGAAAGCTACATTATCACTGAGTAACATAGGCTATATTTAGTACTAGATTACTATAGAAATCTTTAGAAATTCCTATTAAAACCAACCGAAGGTGTAAAAAAAAATTTGCCATAAAATGTCTTTCATCGCATACGCTGCGAAGAGTATTAATGATAGGACAAAAAAAATGTTTTCTAATTTAGAACTTCATGGTCGTTTTAATTAGCATGCTTATAACTTAAATATCTGTAACTATTTATGTCTACCCGCGCGAAGCCGGGATGGGCCGCTAGTCATTTATAAACACGTAATTTAAAAGGTTAGAGCCTAGCTGCGGAGAGTATTTGCTCTTAGTTTTAACTTATTTCAGTTAGTTAATTATTTGATAAAATAAAGATTAATACAAAATTAAAACGTTTTTGCTTTAAAAAACAAATAAAAACAAAAATGTTTGCATTGAAACAAAAATCAATAAAAATTAAAATACAACTTCAAACTTAAAAATATTTTTCATAATACACAATTTATGCAAAATTAAAATGTAATTAAATTGTATGCAGTACAAGAAATAAAACGAAACAATAAAAATGTTTGATTAACAAAAATTAAAATTAAAAGATTTGGTGTCGAATTTCTGTAAATATTTTTTCGAGTTTCCGTATTGTCTAATATTTTTTTAAGGCAGGAAATTCAAATAGATTTTTGTTTTCTATCGGGTGATTTTTTAAGAGCTTGAGAACTTTTATTTAAAAAAAAAACGCATACAATTTGCAAAATCTCATCGATTCTTTATTTGAAACGTTAGATTGGTCCATGACATTTACTTTTTGAAGATAATTTCATTTAAATGTTGACCGCGGCTGCGTCTTAGGTGGTCCATTCGGAAAGTCCAATTTTGGGTAACTTTTTCGAGCATTTCGGCCGGAATAGCCCGAATTTCTTCGGAAATTTTGTCTTCCAAAGCTGGAATAGTTGCTGGCTTATTTGTGTAGAGATCGCATGATCTTGGTGGCCAACTTACCGGTCCATTCCTTGAGATGAAGTTTTCCCTCAAAATGGCCATAGAATCGCGAGCTGTGTGGCATGTAGCGCCATCTTGTTGAAACCACATGTCAACCAAGTTCAGTTCTTCCATTTTTGGCAACAAAAAGTTTGTTAGCATTGAACGATAGCGATCGCCATTCACCGTAACGTTGCGTCCAACAGCATCTTTGAAAAAATACGGTCCAATGAATCCACCAGCGTACAAACCACACCAAACAGTGCATTTTTCGGGATGCATGGGCAGTTCTTGAACGGCTTCTGGTTGCTCTTCACTCCAAATGCGGCAATTTTGCTTATTTACGTAGCCATTCAACCAGAAATGAGCCTTATCGCTGTAGACCATAAATCGGACGTAAAGCGCGAAACACATTTCGAACCGAACACTGATTTTGGTAATAAAATTCAATGATTTGCAAGCGTTGCTCGTTAGTAAGTCTATTCATGATGAAATGTCAAAGCATACTGAGCACCTTTCTCTTTGACACCATGTCTGAAATCCCGCGTGATCTGTCAAATACTTATGCATGAAAATCCTAACCTCAAAAAAATCACCCGATATAAAATTTTCTTTTTGTTTTTTGATGCAAGAAATTCTTAAATTTGATTTGAATTGTTCTAACTCGGTAAATTATTATTTTGAATTATTAACAACAAATTATATTTTGTATTCATCTTCTTTAATACAAATAATTTTGAATTTTCATTGACAATTTTTTTTTAAGTTAAAGGAATTTTTTTAGTTTTGGGTAAAAATATCATTTTGTTCAGTGTAATGATTGTATCCTTAACTTCCTTTGCAGATAGAAAATCTTACCTTAGAATTGAAATTACTTTAGAATTCAATTTCTTTCAATTTGAACAAAGACTTTCATAATAATGACGCTTTTTTAAATGTTATCATTTTGTATGATGACAATTTAAATTTAAATTTCTCTATTTTTAGACTGCAATGAACACTTTTTTAGGGCGTTCAATTCTGGACAAAAACCCTTTACTGGACAAAATGATACTATAAACTGCAATGAAGCTATAGCAAATTGAATAAAAATACTCCATTATTGGACTAGAAAAACAAGAAGAAATAGTAACCCAAAAAAAAAAAACCCCATCGTACACTTATTTTTAAAATATCCGTAATTTGCATCGTAAAAACAATATAATAAATACATATTTACATATGTTTCAAATCAATAAACATATCATTGCAGTGTCATTGTCATTTCAAATTCAAAACTTTATCTCAATTCAATAGTCAAAAAAGAATGTTTTAAAAAAAAAAACTTTAAATAACTAAAAACTGAATCAAGATCAAATGAGGGATAACGCAAAATGGCTCCATTATGAGACTATCATTTTCTATAACCGCTTGGATGATCCCATTAAATTTCAAAATTTTATCATAAATTAATTTATCTATACATAACGAACTAAGTTTTGAATATTGTTTTTGTTCAAAATGTTTCTATGCTCATTTTTATTTGTATGATATGATTTTTTAAAGGGATTTTAAATATGCACAACATATAATCAGCTGCATTAAAAGCCTTGACTTGGTATGGTGTTAAAAAACAATATTATAAATATTTTTTTGTACCAAAAAAAAAAAACCCCTCTAACCACAACGAAGGCAATAATTTATCATAAATGAATACATTTCTCTTATGTATGATATTTTCCAACGATGGTTTTTTTTTTTTGAATACATATTAAATTAATATTATTAAAATGCAACAGCACTGTTTGTGGATTAATAAATGTAATAATCAGGAACAATTTATTTAATGTCAGACGGATAGAATGCGCGAATTAACCGACAAGTTGTGCGGTATTGGCAGCAGGTTGTGCCCGCTTATTCCATAAAGAGTTTTATCCTGCCAATGTGTATTGTATAGGTACTCGTATATGAATGTTCATTTTTATAGATGTATTTATTTTTATTTTGTAATTTTGCATTCATATTTGCATTCTTCTTTCAAGGGTAATTATGAAAATGTGATTAATAATTCCGTTCGCTTTAACATTTTGTTGAAAAATTATCATACTACGTACATATTACACATCAGCAACGAGGTGTAGAAAAATAGGGAAAAATATATTTAAAAAAAAGTCAATTTATAATTCAACTCTATGAACAATTCACATATATAAAGTTTATAGAGAGAAAGGAGGAAAGAACGCCCCCTTGTTTGTCATAATTTATATCAAAAGAAATTAAAATCAAAACAAAATGACACAAAAAAAAAAAACAAAAAAATGTCTGTACATCCGGTGTGAATTAATTTTTCGATATTAAGCTCGCTCGCTCGCTCTCTGTTTTCAAGCGAAACGGGAACCCGTGTGTACATTATTAATTGATAACAAAAACACGGTGTCAAAGGACAACCGGCAGATATGGATAGATACACCTGTGTACCGTAATACATAGTATGCCTGCCGGTATAGGATAGATGGCGTTGGAGGTCATTTTCAAGGGGGGCGCAGAACAGTGATGCCACTCCACTTGACTCCAATACAACTTTTTAGTGATGATAAAAATGTCATTAGCCAATTTAAATCACCGAGAAATTTAAGTATGAGGACAGTGCGACTTTACAGGTCTAAAAGAAAGTGTCCAAAATCTTCTTAATTTTCCAAGTAATGAAATACTTATACAATTTTAATAAAAACTTAGCATCTGAACATGTCCAAATTGTGACAGCTAAAGAAATAAAGCAAAACAAAAAGATCTAAATCTGAGAATCGGATAAAATGAATTGAAATGTCAGAAGAGTTAGAAAACTGCTAAAAATTATATAAGCCATTTTGTGATTTGAACTTTAGTGAAATGTTAAGAGATAATTAGAAGCTTTAATCGTTTTAAGTTTATATAATATCAATATTGTGTGTTTACCTCTAATAATTGATAGTTGATATTTTGATAAATATCAAAATTTCAATTTGTATCATTTTAAAGAAGACACTCCCAATAAAGTCGTTTAACTTCTTAAGTAACAAAAATTATTTGACATTATAAGTAATTCTTTTAAAAGGGAGGTAGGTAGGTATAGAAGGCAGTCACAAGAAGCCCTTGCTGAACGACTCAATTTGGGTTGGAAGGCGCCCCGTTTTGATACCATAAACTCGTTAGACCTTTGTATTGAAAAAAAGATTATTTTATGACGGATTAATATTGACAGAATTAGTGACACTAGAGCCATTTCGGAAAGCTCATTAAGATCTTTAAAGAATGCCCTTTTGAGGCTTAATATATTAGAGCTGGCCAGTTCAGGACATTTACAGAGAAAATTTCCCTTTCATTTTGGTCTCGCAGCTGTACGGTAGTGTGTATTGTGGCCTTGGCTATAACATGGTTGGGTCTGCATGAAAGTTTGATAGAACGGTTTTTGTTATAAGTAGGCGGTTCCACTTGGATTCTGTCAGAAAAATTGAGACAAATTTGCCCTTCATAGATCCCTTAAAGAGTAATTTTACCCTTTTCGCAAGTGAACTGCGAAGGGCCGATCCTTTCCGGGCCAACTCATCAGCCCGTTCATTTCCATCAATGTCACTATGAGCCGAAACCCACATAAAAGCGACACGAAGGTTGATGTTGAGGCTGCGCAAAGAAATTCAAAACTTTTGTTAAAAATCTAAAAATTTCGAATAAAAAAAAAAAACGAACCAATATTTACATTCATAACGGATGTTTAAGTTCGAAACACTATTTTAGGTGGCAGCCATTTTGTCAGCTGCCAAGTGATTTATTTTTAATTTGGTTTGGCATTTCAACATAAGGACTGACCTGTGAAAAGTTTTCAAACTAAGCAAATATATATTTTGTTGGAAATACGTTACGCGCACTACGTGATGCACAGTAAATGATGATAATTCTCAAGTGTATATGTTAAGGCACCATTACAGCGACTTTTTTATCTATCTTAAAGACCATATTTAAATTATAATGCCACAAAATGATCTGTTGAAAAAGTAATTGTCATGTCAGTTTAACCCTCAAGCGGTCGCGCGGTCATTTGTAACGGGAGCGAACGCTCGTAACCGAAAAGACCTATCGGATGAATAAGAGAAATAAAGCACTAATTATTCCATAATTATTTATTGATTTGTACTCAGATACATTATCATTGTCTTTAAATTCTAATTTGTCAAAAAAGTACTTAAAATTATGAAAAAGGCTACTAGAAATGAGAATTACATATGATAGTAAAAATAATAATATGAACGAAAATGTACTAAGCGCGGTCGATTCGACTACGCGCGCCCGCTTGAAGGTTAAAACAAAACCATCTTTGTTTTATTCTCTTTTAAAATTCTTGACATTTAAAAAAAACATCTTTTACTAATCCCTTTTGCCAAACACGTCCTTAAAGTCACACAAAACAAACAGATCTGGATTGAGAAAATTACTAAAAGCTAGAATAACCATTCATACCTAAGGCTGGTAAACCTAACCATACGGAGGCCAAAGACTATAGACCCATTAGTCTAACATCGTTTATTTTGGAAACTTTTGAACGGCTAATTGATATATACATCCGAAGCACCCTGAAACTGGACTGTATATCGGAATTTCAACATGCCTACATTAAAGGAAAAAGCGTTGAAACAGCATTGCACAGTGTTGTCAGTGTCATAGAAAAATCACTGAATGACAAGGAATACACCCTTGCAACGTTCTTGGATATTGAGGAAGCCTTCAATAACGTGAAGAACGAAACAGTGAGGCAAGCCTTGGACGACCACAAAGTCGAAAAAACAATAATACAATGGATAATGTGTATGCTCAGAAAGAGACAAATTAACTCTGAGCTAGCGGAAGAAAGGGTGAGAGTAACCACATCCAGGGGCACCCCTCAGGGTGGAGTTCTCTCGCCGCTACTTTGGGTTCTTGTCATGAACGGCATACTCTCTAAATTGAAATCAATTTTTGTAAGGATAATAGCCTACGCTGATGATCTTGCATTATTAGAGACTGGCAAGTTCCTACCCACTATCAGTGAACAAACCGAATACGCCCTCTCGTTGGTAAGCAAATGGACTAGGAACTGTGGGCTGACAGTCAATCCAGCTAAAACAGAACTAGTGCTATTTACTAACAAGCGCAAAATACCTGACTTTAAAATCCGTTCAATTGAAGGCTGCCCTCTTAAAATCTTTGATTACGCAAAGTATCTCGGTGTGATCTTAGATAAAAAACTAAACTGGGGCCTGAACACCAAAGATAGATTCAAAAAGGCATCGATTGCCTTTTACTCCTGCAATAGAATTTTCGGGAAAACCTGGGGACCAAACCCTAAAATTATCAGATGGTTGTATTCGGCAATAATTAGACCAATACTAACCTATGGTAATTTGGTATGGTGGAAAGCTTTAGAAAAGAGCACGAACCTGAAAACTTTGACAAAAGTTGAAAAACTTGCGTGCACTGGCATTACGGGAGCAATGAGATCCACTCCAGCTGCGGGACTGGAAGTTATACTCAATCTAATTCCCCTAGACCTCTTTGTTCAAGATTCTGCGGCCAAAAGTGCCCTGAGACTTAGTCAAACTAAAGTGTGGATAAACAGTTCCATAAAGTTATGGGTCATAGTACTACAGCAGACTATAAAATACCCGAACTTGATTTTCATAAACCATTCCAGGCTGCCATCCCAAGCAGAGAGGAATGGATAGATAATATACCATACTCCAGTGAATCGTCAATAGCTATCTATACTGATGGCTCTAAAATGGACACTGGTGTAGGGGCAGGCTTCTATTCTGAATCTCTCAAGTTAACCGCCTCGCTTAGGCTTCCAAACTACAGTAGCGTCTTCCAAGCGGAGGTCCTGGCAGTGACAACAACTGCTAAAAAGGTATCAATGATGGCGATACCACGAGCTGATATCACCTTTTACATTGATAGCCAAGCGGCAATAAAAGCGATTACTGCAACTGAGGTAAAATCAAAGCTTGTTTCATGCTGCCGCGAAGAGCTTAAGGTTCTTGGCGCACAGCACAACATTAGACTCTGCTGGGTCCCAGGCCACAGCGATATACTGGGCAACGATAAAGCCGATGAATTAGCAATATTAGGGTCAATGCTTGACGTAAGCCAAGTTCAGCTAGTTAGCACCCCTACCTGTTATTTAAAACAGGAAATCTCAAAAAGAATAACTATCAAGGCCGATGAAAGGTGGAACCTTCTTGACACCTGCGGCACTACGAGAAAGATCTGGATCTGGAGCTTATAAAAATGTTGATGCTTCAAATGCATTTGATAAACAACTACCACATCTCGACCTGTGACGTCAGTGGTCTAAAGTAGTGGAGTGCGTAGTGCACACGACTTCTAAGACTGAGCAAATCTGATATGCGTGGGTTCGAATCCTATGGTGTGTATAGAAAGTTTTTCAAATAAAATTGGATTAAAGCTCAGCACCACAAAAAGGAGACTGATGAGTGCAAAAGTGGCAAAGCACGAAATAGCTATATCTCCAGCCAAAAACAATGAGTGGTAGCACCTTTAAGTTGTTGTTGTTGTTCAAAACATTCAATTCTGAACTTCGTCAAAGCCTCTAAATGGCTTGACTAACTGAACACATAGGTTTTTCTTATTAGCTTGAGTAGCAATATTCACGGGTATCACAATGGATCTGTATTGATCTAAGTGTGACGGTTAAGACATCAACTGTCAGCCCCTTAACCTAACCTAACCTAACCTAACCTAACCTAACCTAGAATAACCATTTTGTGATTTGAACTTTAGTTAAAATGTTTATCATCTTTTTAACTCAGTAGATTAGCAAAATTTCTCTTATACTTAATTAAATCTTTTAAAATATGTCGCTGGTATTTTTAAGACCCTAAAAATATAAGTCTTAACTAAACTCTAAAAGTCCAAATTGTTTTTAAATGTCTGTTTATTAAAGTTGTGCAGTATATCAGGAATCATTTAGCGCCAAAAGAACGCTTTCAAATAATTGTTCTAATTTACTTAAAATTAAATAAATTTGTCCGTGCAGTTCATTTCGTCCATTTTACGGTGTTTTAGTGATGACTTTGTTTATAAGCAAAACTACTACCGATAATCCTTAAGTCAGCTACGAATAACCCTTATTTTAATTAAAATTGGTTATTTCCTGTGGTTAACCATCTGGTGGTCTCGTGGGTCCTCATTTCTTTAAAAAAGAGGAAGAAGCTGAATGTACGAGTGCTACAGCCTCATGCTGACTGATTTGTTTGTTACCAAAAATAATAATTAAGCTTAACATCGACGGTATTTAGTTGCAATAAGACGAAATAACTTGTCATATAACGCCCTTAACCATTAATTTATTGTAAAATACTTTTGGTGACTACTTAATTTCCAGAATTAGAGCTGCTTACTGGCTTCTTCGTTCGGGCGATCTTTCGTGTCTCAATTAATTTTTATAGATGTATGTTTAGTCATTGGTTTATGCCGACAGACTAGCAACGCTTGAAATATTTTAAGTAAATATTTAAGCCACCATTGGAGTCAGGCCATGAAATTATCTTCCAAATTACATTACATTACATTTCACACTACTCAGCACATAAATGTACAGAGTAGAGAACACAGCACCTTGAGCGACTAGACTATAAAGGTGATAACAACACAAGACTTTAATACAAGACAGAAGGACAGAGGAGAAAGAACAACATACAGTAAGAACACATGACAACAGCACGCGGTAGGTTTCAAGACGGTCCCCCATCTTTCTACTAACCACGCTCACTGATGCTTGATTTCGGTGATCGATGGGAACCGAAGTTTTATCATTGACTAGGCCGTTGCATTATCTTCCAAATTATAATATAATAAAAAATATATTTCCACATTATTTATATCTTGAATTATTTTTTAAAGTTCTCAAGGTCCTTACAAAATCATGCGACACTATTTTATCATCAAAATTGCAATATAACCACTTTTTAACTCCACTGTTTAGTTTTCGACAAAAAAGATACAACTGTCGATATACACTCTTTCACGCTCACGTACAATTTGTGTGTACACCTTCATATAGAGTGCATTCGATCGAAAGTGTGAATTGTTAATTAGGATTTTCGGTCACGCATAGAGTGATTCATTTTGAATATTCCATTAGTCCGAACCAAAGCTGTCAGAGCTTGACAAATTTACCTCATCAACTCATACCCTTTAATTCTATCCACCATCACCACCCACCTACCAACCTGCACCTACCCACCATACAAATGTTTGATATGAATTTAATTTGATTCTAACAAACAGTTAAACTAATTGTGATACATTTTTTGTTGCTATTTTGTATGATATTTAAATTCACTGTTTTTGTAAAAAAAAGAAACTGCAATAATTGAAATGATTTAGAGTTTTCTATTAATTGACTTTTTGTTTTTCTTGTTGTTGTTGTTTTGTCCTCCATCATTCATTGTTTATAAATGAAGTTGGGGGTGTTAAAAATGTTTCATAAATTTTTGTAATTAAGTATAGGCAATTATGAGATTTATTTATAGACAGGTTATTGTTTTGTGTTGGCTTTTGAAAAGAGAATGTCCTGTCCATTAAATCTATGAATATTCCTATAATAGGTAATATTTAGGAATAATAATAATTTTATAAAGCTTATAATTCAATAAATAACGTTTAATATGCAACAAATAAACATAAGTCAAAATATTTATGGGCAAAAATATTTACGAATGGTTTAAAATTATGTGAATAATATAAATTTGTAGGAGGAAAAGATACATAGTTTTATTTTTGTTGTTATTGTCAATTTAAATTGAAATATTAATGACATGGAAATGAGAAATTTTAATGGGAGTTTAGAAAACAATCGCTTCCAGATGATTCAACAAAATTTTATTGTCACAAATAAAAACAATAATAGTTTGTGATATAAAATCATATGGAGCTAATCACAACATTCGAAAAATTGAAAACGTTTGTCTCTAATGAAAAAGTGATGCATTGATAAAGGACTTAAATTTATGTCAAAACTTTTCAGCCATTGATTAATATTAATTATGAGCATGATAATTATGGTTAAATTATAAACATTACATCATAATCTAAATCTTAAAAAATTGTTATCAAAAATAAAAAAGAAAGTCTTTTTTTAGTACCCTTTCACTTTTGTTCACCAGAATCAAGACCATTTTGTTGAAAACGATTTAATTATTCAATTTACCTCATTTCATGGGATATCCATCCTCAGAATCTTCAAATCTTTAACTCAAACAATTTTCATATCCACAAAAGCAAAATGGAAGATAATTAACATTTTTAACAACATTTAAAAAAAAAAAAAAAAAAACGTATACGCCCGAGTGCACTTATCACATTTTTAATGGGTTTGCAATAGAAAAATCAAAAATCAAAATTTCTTCCGTTCAAACAAAAGTAACTTAAAATAGAAAACAAAAATATTTATTTGACTTATAATAAAAAAGCTTGTTTGTGATTTTTCTTTGTATATTTTTATATTGTTGTTTAATTTTAGCTTAGCTACAGTAATAATACATTTTTGAGGCATTTTTTGTTGGACATCTTTTGATTCTCAAAACATTACTCGCACTCAGGAATGGTTTAGAGCAGCTATACTCAAGCTACGGCTCGCGGGCCGCTTGCGGCCCTCGATCTTATAAAAGTTGGCCCGCAGCATAGTTTAATAAATTCTTAAAATATCGAGTGACTGCAGAAAAACGTGAGAAAAATATATCCTTTTGAGTTTTCAAAATGGAAGCAACACTAGAACGTACATCAGCGGAAAAGTTGACATCGTGTGTTTTCAAAAAATATTCTAGATATCACTCCTTTCAACGCCAGGAAAAGTTTGCACAACTAAATGAAAAACAGATGTTGTTGAGTATTCCTTACTTTTCTTGCCATTGCGAAATTGAATTGGAATCATTTTATTCAAATTTTTAATGGAAAATTCATAAACACTGCAGTCCAGGCATAATAAGTCAAGGAAATTATTTTGCCCACATACCTCGTTTTGGTGATTAGGTACTTACATTTTAAATTTCAGTTAGTGCGGTTGCAGTGAATTTTTGTAAATAAAGAATAATGGCAGGAATTTCTTCGAAACTAAAACGAAATTTATCTGATGAAAATAGATCATTTCAAGACGAATGGGAAGCAGTAACAGAATACTTTGTTGTGCCAAGCAAAAACAACGCGGCTACCTGTTTAATATGCCGTGAAAAATTTATTTTAAAAAAGTATAATATTGGTCGTCATTTTAACACAAAACACAAATCTTTCAACGAAACTTATCTTCCTGGAACACAATTAAGAAGTGAGAAATTGACTTTTTTAAAGAGGTCATTACAACAGCAACAAAATGTGATGTCCGTGGCTCTATCTCAAGACTCTGTGGTAACTAAGGCATCTTATTTGCTATACTCTTGGTAAGCACATAAAACCGTTCACCGATGCATTAATTGTCAAAGAATGAAACAAATGTTGTCTTAAATAAAAAAAAAACTACAGCTGTCTGATTCAACATGTGTGAGACGTATTGAAGACATTTCCAAATATATTCGTGACAATTTAATAGAAAACTTAAGGAACTGTATGTTTTTTAGCTTGGCTTTCGATTCCAGCACTGATATTTCAGCAACATCTCAATGCTCGGTGTTTGTTAGATATTGCACAGAACAGAATTTAATCTTCGAAGAATTTTTCAAACTCCTTCCGATGAAAGGTGAGACCCGGGGAATAGATTATCTTGACACAATTTCAAATTTTCTAGAGCAGAATGATATTGAATTATTGATATTAAAAAAATCGTGGGTGTATGTACAGATGGCTGTCCATCCATGACTGGATCTGAAAATGGATTTATAATATTGTTTAAAAAAAATATAATTTGACAAATTTAATTACATTTCATTACATTATTCATCAAGAAAACTTGGCTGCACGGATCAACAATTTAAAAATCGATGCTGTGATGAAGATTGTAATTGATATTGTGAATTATGTATATTAGAGCGAGAGAATTAAACCCCAGAAAATTTAAAAGCCTTTTGGAAGAATTGGGAAGTAAGTATGGTGACGTTCTTTTGCATACCTCTGTGCGATGGCTTAGTAGGGGAAGGGTTTTGGAAAGGTTTTTTTCCCTGCGCCACGAAATAATCCTCTTCTTACAACAAAATAAAAAAGTTTACCCAGAATTGCAAGATGATCAATGGTGGTGTCTTTTAGCATTTTTATGCGATATCAGTATATCACAGTAAAACTAAATAGCCTCAATCGAAATTTACAAGGACAAAACAACATTATTTCACAGATGGCAAGTAAAATATTTGCTTAATATTTTTCATGAAGAAATAAGAAGTAAACAGCTACAAAATTTTCCAACAATGGTAATAGCTACAAAGAACCTCATCAACATCTCTGAAGAAAACTACTCAACAATATTGAATTACTTAACAGCACTGTCAAAAGAATTTGAAAAAAGGTTTCATGATATCAGAAAAATAAAAAAATGCTTAACGCTTGTAGAAAAATCCATGGCATCTGGAAACAACGACTATCTCACGGGTGGCTTCTGTTTTAAATCAAGATCAGGCAAAGTTTTTTGAGGAGTTCATCGATTTTAAAAACCATTCAAATCTTGAAGCTCTGTTTAAGGAAAAAAAGGGAAAAAGGGGAATACTTACAATTTTGGAGCATCGTCCCCGAAAAATATGCAATCGTCAAAAGAAGTTCACAGATTCTGCTGACATTATTTGAATCTACATTTGTTTGCGAATCTTCGTTTTCGAGAATGAAATATGCAAAAAATATTTACCGAAACAAACTTACGGACTCCCACCTAGATGATGTCATTAGGTTGGCATGAAGCAACAACCCAGATCTAAATAAAGTTTTGAAAATGTGTTCTCAATTTCAAAAATCACATTAAAATATTTTCAATAAATAAATAAATACATAATGTATGTATGTATGCATATTAAAATGAGTATTATTATTTGCGATAAAAAAAAATTCTTGTGGCCCGGGGTACAGTTACAAAATTATCAATGTGGCCCATTATAAAAAAAGGTTGAGTATGGCTGGTTTAGTCACTAGGCCCTATTTCTCAACGGACTGTAAGCAAATTTTGACAACGTTTCAAGCTTTCTACAATATAAAAATCCATGGTTTTTAGATAGATCTCTGTGTCATGGCACGTTCGTACGTTCGGGATGCCTTTTTTCGTCCGTAATATCTTAAGAACCAGTAGAAATATCACCAGAAATTAACATTGATGTTATGAAAGGGTTTTCAAACGAAATTCAGTAGGTATAGCAATTTGAGAAAAGTCAAAAAATTGGTGCCCCCTTAATATCTTATTAACGAAAAACCAAAAAACCGTCCTCAAATAAATTTTATATAGCAAACTTCAACTGGCAGTTTATTTATAAATTAAAACCAACTGCAAAAACATTGTATCACCCCGAAGATTCTTCAATCAAAAAATTATATTATCTCCTAAATAATGTTGTGCAACAAAGAACGTTATCTATTGTTTTTGTTTTTAAAAAATCGAATTTTAAACATTTATACAATTTTTAAGATAAATACTTTTAAGTTACACTTTTGGGATGACCCATATTTTTAAATTTATATTCGTGCTTGTCTGTCAATATTTTAAAAAATCTTACAAAATATTACTAACATTTAAGATACAAAAAAAAAGTTTGAAGCCAATCTCTTTCTTTGTTCTCGAGACACTTGAGTCAAGAACGATTTTTTAATCAATTTTTAAGTAGTTTTTATAAAAGAAAAGTTTTCATTTGGATGTTTCTATAAAAAAAATAAATTAAAGTTTTTTTTTTTATAATTAGCGAACACTAAAAGGGTTTTGTATACCTTTAATATGCCAAAGACACAGTGTGAGCATTAGGAAAAGAGGGAAGGGTGCCAGTGTACATTGATTTTGAATTGCTGAACATTGATAGGGAAAGATAGAGCGTGGCAAGGCGTTCTACATTCGCGAAGTACGGCTAAAAAATGAATCTCTGTACTTCATAGTACGGCCGAAGTTGGGCTCAAGGGTAAACTGATGGGCATTCCTTGATGCGCGGGTATTACGGTTAAATTGTTTAAGAGGAGGAATGCAACTGGCTATTTTACTAGAGCAAAGTCCGTTAAAATAACGGTAAAAAAGGGTAAGACAAGAAACTTTACGACGATGTTCGAGTGACGTAATCGTGTTGATGATGTTAATGTCACCAATCATTTTAAAAGCTCTTCAAGATGCTTAAATAAGTTACCGGAGCACCAGCCCAGCGATGAGAGTTATATTCAAATTTCAGACGTAGGTAGGTTTTGTAGATTGTAGCCAGATCAGACGGAGAGAAAAATTTCTTGCATCTTCTCAAAAAACCTAGACATCTTGCGGCATTTTTGGCGACATCGCGTACACACAAAAGGTGGTTGCTGATGCACGTTCCGAGGATGTCAAGATTTTCAGTTTCGTTGATGCAAGTGCCACTCATAGATAGTGGCAAAGAGGGCAGGTATATCTCGCTTTAACGATACAAGACAGCATTGGGTTTTCGAAGCATTAAATTCCACATGGTTTTTTATTCCCCATTGTACAATGCTGTGTAGATCGGAATTTAATGAACTTATCATATTTTGCCGTTGCAGTTCCACATCCGAAGAGGAGGGTTGTGAGACTCGGAAACGAATATGAAAAGGTAAGAGTGCTATCGTCAGCGAAACAATGTATTGGATTAGAAGTAGCAGACAGGAGATCATTTATAAAAATTAGGAAGAGGGTCGGAGACAAAACGGAGCCCTGGGGCACACCAGCATTTATTTTATGAGTTTCAGACTTGAATCCGTCCAAAACAACTTGTATTGAACGGTTCGAAAGAAAATTTCTAATCCAACGAAGAAGAGATTCGTCGATACCGAAAGCACGCATTTTCGATAAGAGAGCAAGATGCAAGACTTTATCAAATGCCTTGGAAATATCAAGTGCAATAATCTTACTTTCTCCAAAACGATGTAAAGATTTGTTCCACTGTTCGGTGAGATGAACCATGAGATCACCAGTGGACCTATTGCTACGAAAGCCGTATTGCCGGTCATTAAGAAGCTTCCGTTCCTCAAGATATTTCTTAAGCTGATAATTAATCAGCGTTTCCATGACCTTAAAAAGAAGGAACGTAAGTGGCATCGGTCGATAATTTGCGGGGGAAGAAGATTCGCCTTTTTTGTGGGATTGGCTGAACAAATGCAGTTTTCCAACTACTCGGAACGAGCCCAGAAGAATAGGATAGATGGAAAAACTTACGCAGTGGTTTTGCTAGAGTGGAAGAACACCTCTTCTGAATAATATCGGGGATACCATCCGGACCAGCGGATTTATGAATGTTGAGATCTTTAAGAACTCTCGCCACAGTACGAGTACGAAAATAGATTGGTCCCATAGAATCATTTACGCGTTCAAGAACTAGGGGAGCCATGACACTATCTGGTAAGGTGGAATTTTCGGCGAACTGCCTTGCAAACAAGTTAGCTTTATCAATAGAGCTAACTAAGGGAGTGTTATTGACAACAAGCATAGGAACCGAGGAACAGGAAAAATTCCTCATGTTTTTTACAAATGACCAAAAATTCTTACTGCCTTTGGGACATTGCAGTATTTTTGGTCATGCAAAAATTTGGTCCTTCGAATATTGGCGTTAACAAAATTTGATAAAAATAAGTTTAATTTCAATATCACTTTGCAGACATCTCTCTAGAATTTTTTATTTCGATTTAAGGGACTTTGAAAAGTCGAGAAATGTCAAAATTGTTAATTCGAAAAATCAGACCGATTACAATAACTTCCTAACTATGTAAGAAAATACTACTAAAAATTATTTCAAATAGATTTTCCACTCGAATGTCTTGAGAACACATGAAGGTATTGAATTTAAACTTATTTTATCGTCCACATATGTAGTTAAGGTCCTAACTTTCGGTAAAATTAAACCAAAATTATTGACAGTTTTCTTACACAAGAAAATGAAATTCTTTCAAAAATTATTTACAAACGAAATTAGTAAAACGTTCCAAATATAACAAAAAAAGGGTTTAAACTTTATTTAATGATTACATATGTACTTTTCGAAGTTCCTTAAAAAATAATTCGCCTCACTGCAAACAATGTTAATATTTTAGTGTGAGTCGCATCTCACCTTCTTTTTTTTTTCTCGTAATCAGTCAAATTTGACTTAAGTTGTTCTTCCTCAGGACCCTTCATATTTTCTGTATTGATTTTTTATAAAAATAGATGCCACTTATTCAAAATGCATCCTTCCTTCGAACTTTTTTCACCCCCCTCCCCCCTTTATAACCAACAGATGTAAATTACTTATGTTGAATTACATCTTCATCAATTAATCAAAACGTGTGACTGTATATATTGACATGCACAAGTGTCTACTTTACTTAACTGCCACCATGACGACGACTATGACTACGACGGTAGAGGTTACATGATGTATATTCTATAGTATGTCCTATACGTCCTTAAACAGATATGTAGATACATAACTTAAGACCAATGGCCTCCACTTTAATATAGATTACATGTGTCGACCCATAATGAGTATGGAGCGCCTTCAAACTTAACTTAAGCTACATATTGATGCCACCACACCAGATTGAGTGTGTGCAATTAAATTGAACTGTTCATTACTATGCATTTGACATTCACTATATACAAACTAACTATATACCGTTCAATCCACTTGGTTATATCATATCACATATGTAGCATATTTCTGTGTAGCACGTAGCACGTGTGCGGTCAGGCTAAGTAATCTATCTGCACTACAATCAGCAAAACGCGTTATGATGCTCGATGATGGTGAATTTTATTTCAAATGTATTTTAATTTCAATATAAAAGAACATTCTTATGCATTTCTGTATAATTTTTGTGAAAGTTTCAAGAAACAAAGAGTCATTTATTAAAAGCAATTTCATTTTTCAAATGACAGCCTATTTAAACCCTCTTTACAGAACAACAAATGCCACAAAAAAGTTGAACCATTTTCTCAGAAATTATATACCTACAATTTAATGTCTCTGATGTCTAATAATAAATTCGACTTACGCCAGAACAATTGCACATCACAGAAATAACAATTCGAATATAAGAAGATAAAACAATAAAATAACATCAACCATCGACTTCGACACACATTTCAGATTCAAAAATAAGGCGGAATTCCCCTGCGCCGCAACCATACTATTTTTATTTTTTTATGAAAATTTGCAAATATATTTTATTTTTCGTGTATCTCTGACTGAATTTTTGCTATCTGCTGTTTTACTGTCTATTTTTATAAAATTTAATTTTAAAATAAAATAAACAAGACAATAAAATTTGCTATAAACATTGTCGTCAGTGGTGTCGGTGGTGGTGGCACGGTACAGCAAAAATAAAAAGAACACATTGTATAAAAATGTAAACAAAACAAAATTAACGCAAATTAAAAATGTGTCTTTTTTTGGGAGTAAAAGAGTTGCCAAGCCTGGATTTTTGTTAATTTTATTTAAATATTTTAATATTGTTAACTTATGCATTTTTGTGATTCTCGAGGCTAAGAAGAGTGAAAAAGACTCTAGGCCTGAAGTTTTATATTTTTACTGTACAATACACCTTAAAAACTCAATTTCACGCAGTTTTCTTAAATAAAAAAAAGTAAAATTTTAACTATTACATTTTAATACTTGATTTGACACTCAAATAAAATAGATTTCGAGCAGTTTTTTAGACAGATACTACAAAAACATTCTTTAATTTGTATTAATTTACTGGCTAAAACAAACTTCTCTTATTTAAAAAAAAAAAAAAACTGTTTTAGAAACCATTGAATTCTTATTTTAAAAAAGTTTGTTGGCAACCTTATTTTTCAAGCACGCTTGTTTATCTCAAAAAAAAAAGGAGGACTTTGAGTTCTTCAATCACATACTAACCAAAACTGACAAACAGAACACATTTTTTCTCTTCAACCCTATCACTGTCAGACAGTCTATGCAGACAACTTTTACCTAAGCTGCATTTATTTTTTATTTTGTATAATTTATATAATAACAATTTTTATGCATACATCAAACAGACAGACAGTTTGAGATTTTTGTTTGAGATACCAATGAATTTAAAGTCAACAGACCATTAAAAACGAAAGTAATTAAAATTTGATGTCCGCATATTTTAATGTCAAATTTTATGTTTGGTTTTTTTTTTTTTTTTTTTTTTTAAGACATCGAAATATAAAATTTATTTGCTAACAAGTTTTTGAGAACTACAGAATATGGACAACTCTTAAATTTTGCATTGAAAGTTTTTTTATTTTTTGAAAAAGGGTTTAAAAAAAAGTAGAAACATTGTTTTCGAGAGTGTTACAAGTTTCGCTCTTAACAAAAAACGTTATGATTTTAAAAACCCATTTTAACTGAATTGAAGCAGAAATATTTCTAAGTAATTTGAAGTTTTGAGGAACACCGACTTTTCAGAAGGAAAAAGAGAGGGCATGAGAAGCGTGCGGTCGAAGATGTTGAGAGGTTTAAAAGCAGGAATGAAGTTCGAAAGTTTTATGAACAGGTGAAACGAAATTCACAGGTACATAAACCTAGAACTGAAGGCTGCAAAGACGAAAGTGGAAACATCATAGTGGAACCGCAGTCAATGCTGAGGATATGGAAGGACCACTTCTGCAGACTGTATAACGGCGACGATGAACCAAATTCCGCTGTCGGGCAGGATGATCCATTCAACATAGACGACGAAAGCCAACAATCCCGTCCTCCCGACTTAGACAAAGTAAAGATTGCTATATCTAAGCTGAAGTCTAACAAAGCCGCTGGAGCGGATGGTTTGAATGCCGAGCTCTTTAAAGCAGCTGGAGATGAGTTGGTTAGGAGCATGCACTAACTTATCTGTATGATATGGTCGGAAGAAAGCATGCCCGATGAATGGAACCTCAGTATTGTTTGCCCGATCCTGAAAAAAGGAGACCCTCTAAACTGCACCAATTATAGAAGAATCAGTCTACTTAACATCGCCTACAAAATCTTCTCTGCCGTAATATGTGAACGGCTAAAGCACATCGTCAACAACCTGATAGGTCCTTATCAGTGTGGTTTTAGACCAGGAAATTCCACTGTCGATCAAATATTCACATTACGGCAGATCCTGGAAAAAACCCAAGAACACCAAATCGACACCCACCATCTTTTCATCGATTTCAAGGCCGCATATGACAGCATCTACAGGGACGAGCTGTATAGAGCCATGTCTAGTTTTGGCATCCCTGCCAAACTCGTCCGTTTGTGCAGGATGACCATGGAGAATTCACGCTGCTCCATAAAGGTTGGAAACAACATAACAGAACCATTCGATGTCAAAAAAGGTTTTAGACAAGGTGATGCGCTGTCATGTGAATTTTTTAACATCGTACTTGAAACAATAGTGCAAAGCTCACACGTCAACACTAGAGGCACTATCTTTCAAAAGTCTGTCCAATTACTAGCATATGCTGATGACATTGACATAATCGGAAGAACTCAGCGTGATGTCAATGGGGCTTTTGTGAGTATTTAGGCAGAGGCGGCAAAAATGGGTTTAACGGTTAATGAGGGCAAAACAAAGTACATGCTGTCTTTAAGAAAGGACCTACAACACCGACGTCTTGGTCAAAACGTCACCATCGACAGACGTAACTTTGAGGTAGTCAAGGACTTCGTCTACCTAGGCTCCGCTGTAATCGCAGAAAACAACACCAGCGCTGAGATCAAACGAAGAATAACTCTTGCTAACCGCTGTTTCTTTGGACTAAGAAAGCAATTGAGTGGAAAAGACCTCTCTCGAAGGACCAAAGTGTCGCTATATAAGACCCTTATCATCCCCGTCCTGCTGTACGGTGCAGAAGCATGGACTATGACAAAAGCGGATGAAAGCACCTTGGGTCGTTTCGAGAGAAAGGTTCTTCGTGTGATCTACGGTCAAGTATGCATCGAAGGGGAGTGCAGGAGAAGATGGAACGACGAGCTGTACGGGCTGTACAGCGACGTAGACTTAGCCAGAAGGGTAAAAGTACAACGACTAAGATGGCTGGGTCACGTAGAGCGCATGGAAACCAATGCTCCGGCCTGGAAAGTCTTCGAATCCACACCCACAGGACAGAGCAGTAGAGGAAGGCCGCGGATCAGGTGGCGCGCACAAGTGGAAAGTGACCTCACCCAACTTGGAGCGCGAAACTGGAGACATCTAGCTAGGGACCGAGCTAGATGGAGAAGTTTGTTGGGTGAAGCCCTAGTTCACACAGGACTGTAGAGCCACCTTCAGTAAGTAAGTAATTTGAAGTTTTGTTTTAACAGCATTTAATTATGAAGGGTTTTTCAAAATAAGAACTTCTAAATTTTCTTAGCAGATATTTTTAAGGAATATATCAAACTAAACTGCCTCTGACGAAAAGTTTAGTTTTACAGAGAAATATATGTTCCACTTTGAAGAGTATAGGACGGGATTGATGTAAAATTTCGCCAATATCAATAAAGACTTCAAAACTTTGACAGTTGATAGCAGCCATATTAATTAAAAAAATTGTGTGGCGCAACAGTCCGTTGAGAACTAGGGCCTAGTGACTTACAACTCTCAACCATTCCTGTGTGTGAGTACTGTTGTCAGGAATGGAGGGGACCTACAGTTTTAAGCCGAATCCGAACGGCAAATTTGATAAAGCACTTTTCATGACAAGAATTACTCTTGAATCTTTAGACAGGGATTGAATCCAAGACCTCTGGCATGACAGTCAAACGCACTAACCATCATACCATGCCACGGGTACTAGCAGCCATATTATTAAAGTTAAATCTGTCGAATTCAAGTCTATTTATTTAATCTATTTTGACAACAATAGGTGCAATTGATAAAATTGTTCGTCTTCTGTTCAGAACATTTTTCGAATGTTTCGCCCATTTAACGGTCCTCATAGTCATTCTTCTAAAAAGACTATCGCACTTTGCCGGAAAAATTTAAGTCCACTGGTTCATTACTATCCGTCGTCGTGAGTGTGTTGGAAAATTCGAAATAGTAATTTTATAGCAGCAGAACTCGGCCTATCGTAGACCAACATTTGAAAAAATTTTACGTCGTAATTTTGCCCTGTACCCAAATAAAATTCAACTGACCCAACAATCTTCAGTAATGGAGTCTACTTTGGAATCTATGAGTTTTCCAATAAGAGGTTTCATTTTGATATTGACAAAAATGAGTATTTTGTATGCTATTAATGGCCAGTAATGGTATACAAATTGTAGAACCCCTTCATCCATGACATGACTTGCTCAAAGAAATAATTGAAAGTTGTAAGTCACTAAGTTCTTATTTTCTACGGATTGTTGCGCTGCCTAATTTGTGTACCTATTTATTTTTTTTAATGGCTTACAGAAATATACGTTTATACTATAAGATGTATAGGAAGAGGTTGTTAATCTGTTAAGTCTTATAAAATGCAACTAGACTACTCACAAACTTTGAAATTTCATATCGGCCAACACATACAGTATTGGACAAAATAATAGAAACAAGTATCTTCATCGTTTTCAATACAAAATATTTTTTTTAGCAATTAAGTCTTTTGTCGTTAGTCTTTCTATAATTTAATCGTACCTAATAATGTTCTCAAATAGTTAAATTGTTTTGTGGAAACAACTTTTTGTTTTCACTTAACGCTAAAAAGTTTGAGGCTAATGATGATTTCGACTGGAAAAAAAAAAAATAGAAACAAGCTACTTTAACTCTTATTCGATACCAAACAAAATATATCATCTATAATTTTGATAAATATGGGTCGTGGACTACTCCTTTTGAACGCGAAATGATGAAAAAACTAAGACAAGCTGAACAAACAATGGTTAAGATTGCAAAATCCTTAAACTGTTCGAAAAAAATAAAAAATAAAAAAATATTTCAAATTCTTCATTCAAGCCCAAAAGAAGAAACAAAATGAAGAAAAAGATAAACTTCTTAGCGATTTGATGCACTATTTGTAAGAATATGTAAGAAGAAACCATTTCTTTCTTTAAGAGAACTCAAAAATGAATTAAACGGACCAGTAGCAGCTAGAACAATAAGAAACCGACTAATAGAATCAAGTCTTGCTGGTAGAATTCCACGAAAAGCGGCGTTTTTGAGCAAGAAAAACATTATAAAGGGTGTCCCAAAATTAACGCAAGATTTGAATTAAATAGAAAACGCCGTTTTTAGTCTTTTGATAGTTATATTTTTATTGACTCGTAAAGTACATAGGATAGGGTTATGTATGGAATAACACATCGGACAAATGGCCTCCACGGCTTTGCATGCACATGCGCACTCTTTTGTTGAAATTGTCCATGACCATTCTGCATAAATGTGGCTGAATTTCGTTGATGCAGCGTTGAATCTCCTCCTTTAACGCACGGGTGGTTGTGGGCTTGTTGACATAGACTTGTGATTTCAAATAACCCCATAAAAAGAAGTCTAATGGTGTTAAATCACACGATCTAGGAGGCCAATTTTGATCACCGAAACGAGAGAGTACACGACCTGGAAATGTCTCATGCAGTAATTGAATTGTTTCACGGGCTGTATGACATGTGGCACCGTCTTGTTGAAACCACATATTGGACACATCAATATCATCCAATTTTGGCAGAAAGAGCTGTGTAATCATGTCGCGATATCGAGCACCAGTAACAGTCACTGCTTGACCAGCATCATTTTCAAAAAAATATGGCCCAATTATGCCTCCAGCCCAAAATCCACACCATACAGTCACGCGTTGTGGATGCATTTGTTTTTCGACAACCACATGTGGGTTCTCCGAACCCCAAATGTGGCAATTTTGGCGATTGACAAAGCCATCAAGATGAAAATGTGCTTCATCGCTTAGGATGATTTTGCTCGAAAAATCAGCCGCCAAGCTTTCACTATTTTTAAAATATTCTTTAATAATGAAGACACATTGTTCTATCGTGTAACGCTCCATTTTTAATAACCCTATACTGTTAGCTGTCAAATTGCTTTTTTTTCAGGGTTGCCAACACTTCACTGCACAAATGGCGGCAAATTCAAATCTTGCGTTAATTTTGGGACACCCTTTACAAACAAACTCTTACACCATTCTTATTGGAATAACGTTTTGAGGTCGGATGAAACGAAGATTAATTTGTTTACTTCCGATGGACAAAATTTATTTGAGAAGGCAAAAAACAAGGAGTTAAACTCAAAATACACAAAGAAAAAAGTGAATCACGGTGCGGTGGTAGGAATATAATGATTTAAGGGTACTTTTCAGCATCTATTGTACGTCCAATATTTTGGATCAAAGATAAGGTGTGCGCTGTGGATTATGTCCACATCTTAAATTCAATTAAATGGAAGTTTATGCGAGATAATAAGCCGAAGCACCCCTTCAAATTGGCTAAAAAATACTTACAACGAAACAAAATCAATGTTATGGAATGGCCATCACAATGCCCTAACCTAAAACCAATTGAGCACTTATGGGGTATCCTAAAGCGAAGGATCCAGGATTGTAAAACCAAAAAGAAAGACAAGTTGTAGTAGAAAATTCAAAGGGAATGGTACACCATACCCGTAGAAACATGTGCCAAATTTTTCAATTCGATGGGGGGGAGCAGTAGAAGCAGTTATTAAAAATAAGGATTCCACTACAAAATACTCAAAGAATTTAAGATACTTTTACCGTTAAGTTACTTTCTCGCTACAAAAAAGAGTACCATTCTTTTTTTGTTTCTATTATTTTTTCCAGGATGAAACAACATAATAATCCAAAACTTTATCATAATTTCCCATAATTATATTTAAATAAAAATTGTTGCATTTATGCAATAAATTATTAAAAATATATGTGTAGTTTTTATTTTTCTACTCTTCACAAATATCTTTTTATGTGTTAAATAGAATGAACACGAAACCTGTTTCTATTATTTCTTCCATCGCTGTATAATGTACATATATGTCTTATTTTTTGGGGAAGAATCGGAAACAATTGTTGTAACTATAACAGGAACTCGGCCGAAACTTTGCAAATTTTGCATTGTGACTTGGGTATCTACCCGTACAATATTGAACTATACACCATGTGATCTTTCTTGTATCTATAAGCGGTTTCATTTTAATATTGAGAAAAATTGAGTGTTTTGTAAGAGAAATCAATAATTGCTTATTTCGTTGTGAAGATGAAGGTATGCTATTAACCACCGTTACGGTAGCACCACTATATCCTGATTTCTGATGACCAATTAGTACATTTTTGGTTCTATGACCTTAATAACTTCATGAATTCCATAATTATGGTCTTGAATCGATTGTGAACCATTGGCATATATTTTATATTTCAATTGGTAAAAAGAAGAAGTTTTAAATTGTTAAATCTCACAAGATATTTGTAGATAATTGTTATCACATAATTAAGAAAAAGTACGGACAGGACAATTTTCTTGCAATAGAAAACTATTCAAAATTGTCATCATATTTATAGTGAATTTTAACGAGTTGTTGAAGAGTGTATTATTCCATTTTTAGTATTGAAGTGTTTTGTACTTATCAAGTGTCAAGAAATGACATTTTTAAAAGCAACAATCGCCCAAATAGGGTTCTTTTCAAAATGAAATCACTTACTGAACAACACATTATATGAATACGTAAACAAACAAAATTGTCGAGTTTAGGACCCTAACAATAGACATGAGATTAAAAGTCACTGATAATAAATAGATAGATAAAGATAGATAAAATAATTTTATTTTCAATTAAATTTTAACAAAATCATATTTATGCTGGTATTCAAAATTAAATTTGACAATAACTTGTTTTAAGTTGTCTGTCAGGTTCAAAAAAATGTATTTACTTTAATACAGCAAAGCTAAGTAAGTTAACTGAATTCATTTATTATAAGACTTCGATATTTAAGAGATTTGTTTAAGTAGTTGTATAGATTTTGGTAATTTAAGCCATTTAAGAAATTGAGGAATGTTGATCGTTCTAGCATTTCGCTCCCTAGATATTTTTTGCAGTATCCTTTAAAAATGGGACAAACACCAACGAAGTGATACGAATTTTCTGTAGCATCCATATTGCATATAGTGCATATGCCTACAGTATCATTACGAAAAGCTCTTGCGTTTAAGTTAAGAAGACCACATCTTGCTTTGAAGATAAGGTTTATCATGTCACGGGGGTTGTTATCTTCAAAGTAGTTTGGGACTTCAGAATAAAGAAGGTTGCAATATTCGGAAAGCTTTGTTAGCAGTATTTTATGCATACGATTCCATTCTGAGCATGGAGTTTCGAAAATGAAATCTATTTGGATTTCTTGGAAAAGGCCTGACCATTCCTGGGCCCAATAAAAATTATTCTGAATCATAATTTCAGATAGAATTCGTGGAAGACGATTACGTGGCATAGACATTACTTTCCTTATGTAAGCTAGGTGAACTTTTAATGTTGTTAGGAATGCCTTTGGTAGACCGGTTTCGATATGAATCGCGTAGTTCGGAGTATTGTCTGGCAATCCAAAGCATCTCTTTACGAAGAAACGTTGAAGTTTTTTCAATTTGGTCGTACTCTTTGTATCCCCAAACCTGCGCGCAATAGTGCATTATTGATTTTGTGGCTGCATCATGTTCTTTATATTTAGCAGAGTGGGCAACGTATTTATTTCGCACAAATTTAGACCATGTCGAGTTTATGATAGGTGTTCAGACCATGACATGTTATAAGTGAAGATAACACCGATATATTTATAATGGTTTGATATTTTTATCTCCCCACCGTTAAAGTACCATTTTTCAGCTGCCGCCCTTTTGCCGCCGTTCCTAAAAATTACAATTTCCGACTTATTAAGGTTGACATCTAAGTTCCACTTACTGCAGTACCTGCTGAAGCTGTCGATAATCGTTTGCAGGATATTAGGTCTATCAGAGAAGAGAACTATGTCATCCGCGTATAACAGGAACAGGACGTTTATTTCCAAATTGTTCACGATGAGACCAGTTGGGGAGTTCGCAGTGAAGGTCCTCAAGAAATAAGATGAACAATAAGGCACTCAGAACACATCCTTGCTTGACTCCTTTGGTGGTCTCGAAGAAGCTTGTTGTACTCTTTCCATTCCAAACTGTTGCTGACGTGTCCCTGTATAGGGCTCTTAAAACGGAAACCATTTTTGTTGAGATACCTAGATTTTGCAATTTATAAAATAGTGCATTTCTATTAATGTTGTCAAAAGCTGCTGACAGATCGACGAAGAATGCATAAAGCTTTTTTCTCTGACTCAGTTGAAGCTGAATGATGCAGGATAGGTTGTAAACTTGGTCAACTGTACTATACTGACTTCTGTATGCTGCCTGGTATTCATTAAGTATTTGGTTTTCTTCAATCCAACTAGTAAGTCTATTTAGCAAAATTGTTGTAAATATTAAAAGTCACTGTTAGTTGTGTATGTTGGCCTGCTGGCGTTATCGGTCCAATACCGCACGATTTGAAATTTTCTTAAAAGACTTTTGAAGGTTTTAGGCTTATTAAAAAAAGCCACAGGAAACAGTAGTTTTAAAACTCAAGCTCTCGGTCAAATTCAGTTTGATCCACGCTTTCGGAGACAACTAATCAGAAGAAGGGCTTTTTAACGAACTTTATTCTATGCATAATGGCATCGATTTCGACGATTTTAAACATCATCGGTTTTATTTAAAATTAAAGATACAAAGCACCTAATGAAAGCCAAGCAATAAAACACAATTTTAAAATTAAATATTGTCCTTTAAATTAAGTACAAAAACCCCCAATTCAAATCATTTTCACATCTCTTTTCATTTAAATCTCTTAAAAAACACCTCAACCACTCAGTTGAACGACCATATAATCGTAAACATACCCCAATTGAGACTTCAAACAAAACTTTGACTCTCACAAAAAGGTTTATGATGTTCAACAAATATTATTATTATTATTATATTGACCATAAAAACCATAAAAGTTCAATGCCTTCACCATCATTAAACAATGAAAAAATAAATTCTCAACTCTATCGTTTTTATACACCATCAACAAAACTCTTCGTACTATTATTATTTAAAAAAACAAAACAAAAAACAAAAGAAGTTTGAAAAACATCAAAAAAAAGAAGAAAGAAGAAAACAAATATAGGTCCCTAAGGGTTACCCCGAGGCACTCCAATTTGCATTAAACTTTTCATAGCCATGTTTGTATCTTTCTCAACCCCTCATCATCATCGTTGGACTTGCATCACCGTCGGTAGTATCGCCTCACTCTAAAAAGGTAAAATTGTTATCTTCGAACTATGCAAAATTTCTTCCGTGTTTCTTTATTTTTTCGCTCACCTTTTCCCTTGGCTATTAAAATTTCAACATAATAGCATTTATAGACCATTCAGTTTATCCTTTTGCTATGATGATGGTCCTGCTGCTGCTCCTGCTCCTGCTGCTTCTGCAGACACACGAATTCTACTCTTTTTTTTCGGCTCATAAAAGTCTGATTGATGATCCCTATGATCTCTCAGTATCTTTCTATCTTTAATATCTACACCTTTATAGCTATGAGAGAAGGTATTACCTATATAGAAAAGTCCTAGATGAATCCCTTGTGATAAATTTTTATTCGGTATAGGTAAAATAAATAAATTGGCGAAATTTCCTTTTCTTTAGTTTTTGTTTTCTCTTTTTGGGAGGTTTTATTTTATTTTTAATAAATTGAATTAATTTTGATTATTTTCCTTCTCATAATTTATATCACTGCTGTGAGGTATTAAGGGATGTGTTGGTAGCACATTAGAGCTATAAAAACAAAAAACACAACCCTTTCGTAGGTATCCTTGTATCAGAAACACAAATCCTTGCTTGATTTAATGCCTGATGGTGCCTCTGTATGTCTTCAAGTTTTTCTTAAGAAAAGCAAAAGAAAAATGAACCTCCTGAAGATATTTCCATATAATCTAGAATTTCCACATTCTCTAGCTGATAAAATTTATATTCATTCGAATAATTTTTTTTTTAGTTTAGTTTTTTTTATTATTAGTTTTGTGCTTTAGTGGAAAAAGAAGGATAATAAGAGACAACGACTAAGACGTAGCTGATTAATTCCTCTGGGGGGAAATCTTAAGATCTTGTGATTCTGCTGCTGTGCTTCGAAAATGGTATTCTAAGTATTTGTAGTATGGTTTGGTTATGCACCATTGTTTGAAAGTTAAGTTTCAACAGCAGAAAAAAAATATCCTTTCTACTGATTTTTCCGATGATTGGGTTGGGGTTTTGTGTATTTGCCTTAAGGTTGAGAAAGTGGGAGTAGGAGTAGGAGTAGGAGTATATATAGAAGCACACTACGCAAATGAGAAGTGAAATGAGCTAAAAGACAAAAGGATTTGCTTTTCAATTCTTTGTTTTTTATTCCTATTTCGTGGGCTGCTGTCTTATACATACATAACTACTTTATTTATATACTATGTTATGCTATTGGCATTATCTGCGGTTTTTGTTCTTTCTTCTTTAACTCGTTTTTTTTTGTTCATTTTCTATGTGATCTTATGTTAGTCCTTGTTTAAAGAGAGTTCCTTGTGCAAACGCAGTTACTTAAGAGTTGGGTTGTGTTTGGCGCCTTCAGGCCAAAACACTAGAATTCAATTCAAACTGCAAAGCACATCGATTAGGGACTCTTGCCAACAATGCATTTACAAAAATAAAATAAAAAGAAAGTAAAAAAGTAGAAACAAAATCTCTCCTGGAGGAAAAAAAAAAAGGACGAAATACGGCTACTATACATTGATATTTCCCCCAAGTATCCCATTTGGTGTATTCCTAAGAGAATCGTCGGTGGAACTTTACTATTTCCCCGAGCTCATTTTGTATTGTTCCATCTCTTGTGTGTGTGTATTGGATGTTGGCGTGCTTTAGTTATTTTCTTGGGTTTGCATATTTAATACTCCAAGGATAATGATTTTCATGCGCCTGCTGTTGTTGTTTTTGTTATTGTTTCGCTAGTCTATGATGATGATGATGATGATGGCGGCGGTGACGACGGCGGCGTTGATCCTTGGGACCGCTTTTATATTCTTACATTTTCATTAACTCTTTTGTGTGAGGACTTTGTGCATGATTTCGCTGCTTGTGGCAAAACGTATTGATTGACGAACATTCACGAAACCTGAAATCGGTTTCTAAGGATATAAACCTATAAATATCCTGTTGAGAATAAAATTGGTGTGTGGTCTGGTTTGGTCTGGTAAGTCTATGATTAGTTTGTGTTTGGACAAGGGGCTGTAGATGGGGTTGATTGGTTCGGAGGCGATAAAGTAAATGCAAAACATTTTCCTATAATTTCATTGTTGTTGCTTAAAACAGGATATGTTACCACAGGACGACGACGACGGAGGGAATTATTATCGTAATTACTCTCTCCCCATAAATTGTGTTATTTATAGAGTTCGGGGGGCGGTTGGGTGGGTCGTTCGGCGGCATTGACGAACGAGCACAGGAGCAGCAGAACACTGCCGGCAAATAATTATTCTTAGCCAGAAACTCGAATGCCTTTGTTATAAAGAGCCCGTCGTCATCGTCGGCGTCGTTCACTCTGAAAGGAGTAAGGAGACGGTGGCGGCGGGGCGGCGGTGTTAAGCCCTATATCCTTTTATTTTTACACAACTTGCATCGTTTCTGTGTGCGGTTTTTCGAGCATTTTTATTCCTTTCAACGGAAAACATTTAATGAGTCCAAAGAGAGTGATGTGAGAATGATAATGATGGTGATGATGATGATGATGATGATGATTGTGTGCATCAGCAGAAGCGGCAACAGAAGCAGTAACAGTTGAACCAGAGGGAACGGCAGAGCCAAGCGGTTCGAATAGGAGATTCATTGCTTTCGAAGGCGTTAATTGTAACGATTCATATAATATAGCACGCTCGAGGAAAGTAAGAGAGCGCAATTTATTTCGTGGTAGTATTTCTGTGGTTTTATTGCCATATGTACATACATATCAAAAATGGGATATTCGCGATGCCACCGCTGGCTTTGTGCTGAGCCGCCGACCAACGACGATGACGCTACATGCATATGTACATATGGAATTGATGTAAACTAAAACCCGCAGTCTGTTGAGCAGATTAATTAAGTGCAATTTAGTGCCCCAAGTGTGAAGGAAGGATTTATGCTGGCAAGTGGTTAAATTAGTGATCAGAGTGTGGTCGAGAAATCAATGATTTGTCGGTGTCTGCTTTGAAGTTAAATAATTATTTTGCTTCTAGTTGCATTTAAATTCCAAAAATAATCTAAAAAATAGATAGATACTTTGATTTAAGCGATTTGTAATGTCATTCAATTTTGATTTAATTCAGAATTAAGTAGAGAGATTTGTTCTTTTGCTGTACTTCACGAATGTGGAATGGTTTACTATACTCTGTATTTCTCTAGTTGGAATATTTCCGAACTTCAAACCAATGATTACTGACACCTTATTTGAAGCCCTTACTTACTTTCTTAATGCTCGAAGTGCGTCCCTAGCATGAAAAAGGTACTAAACCACTTGAGAGCGCGCTAATTATGCGAAGGAAATATTTGTTCCAAGTTGAAAATAACACATAACATACATAATTACCAACATCTCAGAAAAAAAGGCACAAAAAAGAAGCTATTTAATGTCACCTAAAAGATTCTTGATTAAAATCAAACTCTCCAAACATTTTGATAACTACAATTCTTCAATTTTTGAATTAGAAAAAAAATATCACTCATACGCCATACAACAATTTTCAAAGTAAGGGTTTATTATTGAATGTTTCGGTCAGTTTGTCATTTGCTTTCTGGTTTTCAATCAGAATTTCTGTATAAGAAAAAAAATATCACTCATACGCCACAGAACCATTTTAAAAGTAAATGTCAATGATTCAAATTTTCAGCCTGTGTATTATTATTTGATATTTAATTCTTAATCAAAATAAGCAATGTTCATCTTCATCATCAACATCTTATTTTAAAGCTCCGATAAAAAGTAAGACTTATGAACACTCAAAGAAGTGGATACCGAAAAAAAAATAATGTACAAATCCCCTTTTTCTATTGTTTCGATACCCCTTCCCCAATTCGTGCTTAACAATCTCAAAAACCGATATAAAAAGGTATTCGAGTAGAAATCTGTTTTTTTATTTTCTCGTATAGCCTTCCTATTGCATATTTAGGCAATTAAAAGTTGATTCATTTAACGCTAACATTTCTCCCAAGGGAATAAGTTACAAAATAAAAATCAAGTTCTCTTGTATACTTTTTCATCTAGAATCTAAAACTAAGGGTATTGATATGCAGGGAATTACCATTTTTATTCTTTTTCTTTTTTTGTTGGTTTCCGTTTAAAAGGCGAAAAAAGGCCATTCCAAAAAGATCCAATCAGTCTTTCTCTCGTATATTAAAGTTATTTTGCGTTTTTATCCTGATAAAAACGTTTCATGCCGAAACGAACAACGAACACAACTCAAATCCCTCAAAAACTTAAACCTATTTACTTATACCTTAGTGAATTTTCTTATCCTAAATGCAAACACCATAAAAACTTGCCCATAAATCGTAAATTGTATATCCCAATGTTTTGAAATGAACGCTTCAAGCTACCAGACAACAAAAATACCTTTCCACCTACCTACCTACCTACCTTACCTACTCAAACAAATGCAAAATAAGGACTTTACGTAGGTAAGTATAAGGAAGGAGGGGGAAGAAGGAAGGGGGGGAGGAAAGAAGAACACCCTATTTTCTAATGCTAATGCTTCAATATGCATACCTAGACCTACCTACGAGAATAGAAGGAACTGCCCAGGATATAAAAACCCATAAAATGTGTCTTTTGGATTTGAATTTTAGCATAGTGCGCGTGTAATTTTATGTTATCCCTTAACGCTTCTGACTAAGCCAAGGAGAAAGAAAAGCAAGAAGAAGAAAACGGATCACTACCTTCAAAAAACTCATTTAAATTCGAATGAATTGCTATTCGTATCTTGCCACTAAAATCGACGACAACGACAGAAAGGACGAGCGACGACGACGCACGCCTTCACACTAAAAACGACACGAAGCCCAAAACAACACAAAACAAAACCTAAAACCAGGATAGCCGTATACTGCCAGGCAGCGTCGCCTCCGCCGTCATCGTTGTTGGTTATCGCTCCTCGTCGTCGTCGTCCTCGTAGTCCTTGTTCGTCCTAGTCCTCGCCCTCATCCTCGCTGTTGCTATTGTTTGTGCACATAAAATTCACAATTAACAAGGATTGATATTCTATTTGGCTGACACTTTTCAGGATATCTTAAAGACAACACCCATTATGCTTGGAAGAACATTGAGATACCATATATAGATATACCAAGAAGGTCCTTTTTTGAAAACTTTATTTGCAGCAAAAGACTGTTCTTTGTGTGTTCGTTCTGTTCGCTCGTTCGTTCTTCACTGTCGTACAACTTTATTCGAAAAAAAAAAGAAAATAGAAATATAGACGAAGACGCCAGCGTCAGACAAAGCGAGAAAATGAAGTTAAAGGATAACATAACAAATGAGGAAGTTGTCGTCGTCATACGGCTGCAAGGGAAGGGGATGAGAATAAGGGATGATACAAATACACATGTGCATCTAATGCAATGCACAAAACATACCCACCAAAGAGATATGGGGGTGAAAGACACATAGAAAACAACCATTAATGATTCTTGTCACTCAATTCGAAGGATGCAATTTTTTTTTGTTGGGTCCCTCTGATGATGATAGCGCCCTCTAGGGCACCCCATCACCATTACCGAACTACAATTTCAACCGACCTTTCTTCTGCTTAGCTTCTTCTAAGTCGTAATGTTGTGGTGGTTTTAGGTGGAGGATGGAAATCCACCAATATTTTCGCATTTCAATTTTCTGTTTGCTTCTTTTTTTCCACTTTCCACCAGGATATAGTTTTGTCGAGATCGAAAGGACATTTTTTTTTTAAAGGGGGGAAAGGGGGAGGTTTTGGGTGAGGTTTTAGGTGAATGGCAACGTGTCCTTTGGAAAAGAAGAAAATGTGCTAACAAAAAATAAAAAAGGTTTCCTTTTCGGCACAGGTGTTGTTTGTCTCCTGTTTGAAGTCCTTTTTTTTTCATTTTTAAAAATTACTATTTGTGTACATTTCTTGGTATACAGTTCATTCTCAACGACAACGATGGATAAAATAAAGGAACATGTACCTAAAGTTCTTGAGCTTTTGAAAGAAAAAGTAAGACATCCACGTACTACGCTACCTCAACTTCCATTCAACCTATCGATATAGGTACATATAAAATAAAATGAAAGGATAATCAAGGTAGTAATTCAATAATAGAAAAGAGAAAGGATGTTAGCAAATAGTGTTCCGTGACTCGTAACTAAATGGCTTTGTCAATTTTTCAGTTTTTTTTTTCTGTTTGGAAAAATCGCGTTGTATGGATTTTTCTCTGTTGCAAAACTTACTTGTTACACAGCACAAAATAATAATGGAAACTATAATTGAAAGCTAATTGGCACTCACCTGGAAAGAAAAGAGAAGAAAGACAATTAATAGATGCGAAGAGTAAAATGTTATTATAAATTATATTTTAAAGCTTTTTGTTTTAGAAAATCTTAGACCTTCCTACAAACCTAAGTGTCAGTGATGCAACTTTATATTTTAAAGTCATGATCATCATTTATTTTTCAAGGTTTCAAAAAGAAAATCAAAGAAAAGAAGTTCTTAGTAAGCGAAAAATGGAAGTACTGATGATAATAAAAGCTGTGCATTTAGGAAACATTTTCTTGGAAATTATATACATAAGTCAGGAATAAATTTTATTTCATTTTATGTGCAGAAATAACTTTTGAAAGTGCAACAAATTTCTCAATTTCTTCTAAGGACGAAATAAGTTCGTGATTAGTTGTCACGTACTTTTCAGCAAAATGATTTTTGTTGAGTTACTGAAAAGTACATTTTGGAATTTAGGAATTATTATTAAGCTTATTTTAATCTCAAATTTTATTGTTGTTTTTTTTTTTTCATTATAATTTAATTTTTTGGTATTCCGGTTTAATTTTTACTCGATTTAAAATGTATGGGATGTTAAAAAATTGATGTTTTTGTGTGTTTAATTTTTTAATAAAAACTAATGCTTCGATAATATATAAGGTCTGCGTTCGTAATGTGAAGTACAGATTTTAGTTCTTAAGCCGTAATACACGAATGTTGCATAACCTTGTCACACTCTTAATTTCCCTTGCAATGCAATTTTCAAGATTCCATCGTGATCTCCTTTCTATACCCTCCGTCTTTTTTTTTTATATAATTAGCGAACACTAAAAGGGTTTTTTATACCTTTAAAATGCCAAAGACACAGTGTGAGCATTAGGAAAAGAGGGAAGGGTTGGATAGGAGGTGTCGGTGTACATTGATTTTGAACTCCTGAACATTGCAATGATAGGGAAAGATAGAGCGTGGCAAGGCGTTCCACATTCGCGTAGTACGGCTAAAAAATGAATCTCTGTACTTCATAGTACGGCCGAAGTTGGGCTCCAGGGTAAACTGATGGGCATTCCTAGAAGCGCGGGTATAACGGTTAAATTGTTTAAGGGGAGAAATGGAACTGGCTATTTCACTAGAGCATAGTCCGTTAAAATAACGGAAAAAAGGGTTAGATAAGCAACCTTGCGTCGATGTTCGAGTGACGTAAACGAGTTGATGATGTTAATGTCACCAATCATTTTAAAAGCTCTACTTTGAATACTGTCCAAGAGGCTTAAATAAGTTACTGGAGCACCAGCCCAGAGATGAGAGTTATATTCAAGTTTCGGACGTATATAGGTTTTGTAGATTGTAGCCAGATCAGATGGAGAGATAAATTTCTTGCAACGTCTCAAAAAACCTAGACATCTTGCGGCATTTTTGGCGACATCGCGTAAGTGATTGCTCCACAAAAGGTGGTTGCTGATGTACGTTCCGAGGATGTCAAGATTTTCAGTTTCGTTGATGCAAGTGCCACTCATAGATAGTGGCATAGAGGGCAGGTATATCTCGCTTTAACGATGCAAGACAGCATTGGGTTTTCGAAGCATTAAATTCCACACGGTTTTTTATTTCCCATTGTACAATGCTGTGTACATCGGAATTTAATGAGCTTATCATATTTTGCCGTTGCAGTTCCACATCCGAAGAGGAGGGTTGTGAGTCTGGAAACAAATATGAAAAGCTAAGAGTGCTTTCGTCAGCGAAACAATGTATTGGATTAGAAGTGGCAGACAGGAGATCATTTATAAAAATGAGGAAGAGCGTCGGAGACAAAACGGAGCCCTGGGGCACACCAGCATTTATTTTATGAGTTTCAGACTTGAATCCGTCCAAAACAACTTGTATTGAACGGTTCGAAAGAAAATTTCTAATCCAACGAAGAAGAGATTCGTCGATACCGAAAGCAAGCATTTTCGATAAGAGAGCAAGATGCAAGACTTTATCAAATGCCTTTGAAATATCAAGTGCAATAATCTTACTTTCTCCAAAACGATGTAAAGATTTGTTCCACTGTTCGGTGAGATGAACCATGAGATCACCAGTGGACCTATTGCTACGAAAGCCGTATTGCCGGTCATTAAGAAGCTTCCGTTCGTCAAGATATTTCTTAAGCTGATAATTAATCAGCGTTTCCATGACCTGAAAAAGGAGGGACGTAAGTGCAATCGGTCGGTAATTGGAGGGTGAGAAAGATTCGCCTTTTTTGGGAATAGGCTGGACAAATGCGGTTTTCTATCCACTAGGAACGAGACCTGACGAGTAGGACAGATGAAAAAGCTTACGCAGTGGTTGTGCCAGCGTTGAAGAACACCTCTTCAGAACAATAGCGGGGATACAATCCGGACCAGCGGATTTATGTATGTTAAGATCTTTTAGGACTCTCGCCACAGTACGAGTGCGAAAAAAAATTGGTCCCATATAATCACTAACTCGCTCAAGTACAGGCGGAGTCATAACACTCATTGGCAGCGTTGAATTGGCGGCGAACTGCCTAGCGAAGAGATAAGCTTTCTCTAAAGAGCTAACAAGTGGAGTGTCATTGACAACGAGCGTAGGAACCGATGAAGAGGAAGAATTCCTCATGTTTTTTACAAATGACCAAAAACTTTTACTCCCTTTGGGACATTGCAGTATTTTTTGCCGTAATTTTTGGTCATGTAAAAATTTGGTCCGTCGAATATAGGCGTTGCAGGCCTTCATGGCTTGCTTGAACTTATTCCGGTTTTCCTCAGTTGGATTGGCTTTAAAACAACGGAAACTTACCTTCTTGACCTTAATAACGCATCAAACCATGCGTTTTCCTTAGGTCTGATACTTTTAACCCTATTCGGTATAAAAGTTCTCATTCCCAGGAGAACTAAACTTGTGATCATATCAGCGCTGGCGTCAACGTCACTATCGAGGAAGCATAGTGACCAGTTAAAGATCCTGAAGTAATTATTGAGACCGTCCCAGTTGGCTTTCTCGTAATGCCAAACGGTTCTCTTAGGACCTCTTTCTTTAACTGAACATTTTTGACACGAGAAATTAGCTGATATAACACAATGGTCAGATGTGCCTAGAGGAGATAGAACACTAACAGTGTACTTATCAGGGTCAGAGGTAAGAAACAAGTCGAGAGTGTTTTCTGCTCGAGCTACCACGTCCGACATTCGAGTGGGCTTGTTGACCAGCTCAGTTAGGTGGTTCAACTCAGCGAAGATCTCAGCACACACTCCTTCTGGTGTTGTCTGGCCCGAATATTGAAGCCATGAAGAATTGTGTACATTGAAATCGCCCGTAATAACGATTTCAGTGTGAGGATACAGGGAGACAATTTTTTTAATGGAGTCAGACAGAGGATCAAATTCCTGAGAAGTCGAAACTCTGTCCGGGTGTGGGCTTCGATAAAGGAAACAATAGTGAATGTATTCACGGAAAGTTTTAACCACATGAAATTAAAGAAGGAGTTGGTACAATGACCGTATTGTGGTAAAAGTTGATATAGGCAACATCATTCCTAATATATATGGCGAGACCATGGTGTGAGAAGAATAATGGCACCAAGCAATACCCATGAATAAAAAATTCAGCAGTGATATATGTACTTCTAAGTACATATATCACTGTATAAGATTATTTAAGAGGTCTTTACAAAAGAACCACACTACTAGTGTTATGCCTTTAGTAGTAAAGTTAAATTGGTCCGGACCCTAACAATCAAAACAGTAATCTACAATCCATGTGTTATTGAATGAACCAACACACACACACAATTGAGCGAGCTTTTAAAAAGCTTAGCCCAATGCATGCACCTGCTGAGCCAAGTGTGTGCTTATTATAAAGAATAGATGAGACTAAGTACCTGGGTCGTATTTTAGACAAAAATCTAATTTAGAAACGCTCTCTTTTCTTGCAAAAAAGCTATTGGTAGTAAACGGGGCTTACAACCCACGCATTGGTTATAAACATCTTTAATAATACCGATTTTAATGTACGATGTGGCAGTTTGGTGGACTGCTTTAGAAAAAGCTGTAAACCACACAAAATAAATAAAGTCCAACGTTCAGCTTGCCTATGTATATCGGATCGCTTCGCACGAACCCATCTGCGGCACTGGATACCTTACTCTACATAACACCTCTTAAAATATTAAGCAAACAAATTTAACTGAAGTTCTGCTATTTGCCTCAAAGCTTCGTCGCAGTGGATTAATAACAATATTAGTAACTCCGTTATTCTTTAGTATTTACAATCAATTTCAAAGCACACAGACTACACCATCCCCCAACTGCAATTTGACAGAAACTTCCAGATTGGAAGACGAGTCAATCCACTTTTATACAGATGGATCAAAAACAAAAGAAGCGGTTGGTGGAGGTGTGTACTCTGAACGACTGTCTCTCATTCCGAGTTCCCAATCATCATAGCTTGTTCCAGGCGGAACTTTTGGCGGTAAAAAAAGTCTTATCCTGGCTTAAAGAAAACGTGATATTAACATCTGGTATCCGTATCTTCTTAGATAGTCAGGCCGCTATCAAATCTCTGGACTCTGTCTCTAAAAACTCTATAACAGTCCATAACTGTCGATCATCTCTATAGGAGATGGCACAACAGTTTAATATTCACCTTTGCTGGTTGCCGGGCCAAAGAAACATTCCAAGTAACTGTAAGGCAGATGAACTCGCCAGGAATGGTACAATACAACCCATTTTAGCACGTATGTCAAATGCTGGCATACCTATTGCTACATGTAAACTATTGCTAATGCAGGATACTATGAAGAACGCAAACACCAGGTGGAATAACATCACCACGTATCAGGTCATGAAAAACATCTTTCCTAAACTAGATTTAAAACTATCAAGGTGCTTGCTATCTCTAAGCAGATCGCATATAAGCTCGATAACCGGTGTCACTACCGGACACCGCGGCTAGGCGTATTTTCAAATGATTTTGCAAAAGCTGTATGGATGAGGAAGAGGAGGAAACAGTTCTTCACCTTCTCTGAACATGCCCTGCTCTAGCTCAAAAACGCAAGAATTACCTAGGGGAATTTTTTTATAACGATCTAAATCATATTAACATAATCAGCCTCTCACGTTTCGTAAGGATTTCATTGAGCTTAGAAGAAAGCCTCAAGATTCATGTGGTATTACAATGAGCCATTAACCAGCCACTTTAACCTAACCTAACCTCTGAAACGGATAAGATTGTAAGCGACGAAAATTCTCAAAAATCAAATGAATGAATATTTTAATGAGCGGTTTTTTGGAGCTTTATAAACCGGGATGAGCATAAAAACTTGATTTTTTTTTTCGAAATTTAAGCTTCCAATACTTTGTTTGCCTTATTTTACTAAACTTAATTTTCCAAAGCATTAAAGTAGTCATTTTGCCATAAAATTTGCATGAGCAACAAAGTAAACATTTGATTTAAAAAATGTACACCTGATATAGAATTACAATATATTCCAGTCGATTGGACAAAATCTCAATCTCAAAGCTTTAACTTTGTAACTTATCTAATATATGTTATGATACCATCTTACATTATATTTGAGCTGTCAATCTCTTTACACTCCATTATGTACAATTTATAGAGAAAGCGAGATATGAAATCCTTTGAATTGTAATCGTGGTCATAAATAATACGTACAATGGCCATATAAGCTGCTTAACACATAATACGTATAAGTAACTCATGCCTCATCGTTGGCCGGCCGACGACGACGACGCCTCGCCGTTGACTTTGTAACGTACCGCTTCACCCACCCTAAGTATAATCACAGTCTGATTGGCATTTAAAGCCGTGTATATGTAAAGTTATATATATCAATAGCAACAACTCTCTCTTATAGAAATTCAGACAGCCACAAAAAATCTCAGAAACAAAGAAAAGCTACACAATTTTAGTGATGAAGTTAAATAATAAAAAAGGAACGAAAATCCAAAATTCTGTATAAAAATAACTGCATTTTTGTATAAAAATCTTGAAAATATCAAACATTTACATTTTGTTTTGTTATTGTAGTGCTTGAAAAAATTAAGGCGAACACAAAGCAGATTAAAATAAATTTAATCGGATTTTGCTTATTACTTGCCTTTTTGGTGTGCACTATTTTTGTATGTTTTTCACTTTCGGATTTATCATCCTCTTTATTCGGCGTACACCCAACCGACACGAACACTGAAAGGAATTCACCAATATCTTTTTTTTAACTGCAAAAATCGGTACAGTAGGTCATTTTTGTTGAAAAACTGGTCGAAAGTAAAAAAAAATCACATAACTCCAGTTAAATTACTCACTAACCAGGACTTACACAATCTTTCCAAATATTAAGAACTTGGAAAATGTCTCTTTATATGAGCCAAAAAAAGAAATATATTCCTTAAAAACTTTAAAACAGGAAAATAACAAACAAAGAATCATCAAACTCCAATATGTAGATGGATAACTATCAAAATACATATGTATGTAATAACTCCTCTGAAAATTAAAGCTAAGTGTGATAAAGCAAGATATTTCTCATATATCTCCATATCTAAAAAATATAAACTCTATATGACACATTAACTTAAAATGAAGTTTTTTTTTCTGAAATAACGTAAGAAATAACTTCTTTTAAAATTGTAATTTAGATTGACAAAATTGTTAATTTCGTCAATATCTCCATATCTCGACATTAATTGAAATATTTCAAAAATACCTTTAAGCTCGAAAATTTACATTGATACATATCTCACAAAATATGTAATATCTTCAGTATAAATTCACACTTAAGAATGAAAACTTAAATTTTCTTCAATATCTCCAATCTTAAAAAAAATTAAAAACTTTCTTTTAAATAATGAATCGCAAAAACGAGAAAAATATTTAAAAATATTTCAATACTTCAAAATTAACAGACAGGAAAATATACACAAAGTTCTTCAATATCTCAAAAACATTATATAAACCAAGAAAAATATTGCAATACCTTTTTTTTAATTTTAACATCAAGCTTAAGATGATGAATCTTCCAAACAAGAAAAAAATATGTATTTGAAAGATACTTTAAAACTCTAAAATGTACATAAACCAAAAAAAGATGTGCAAATTTAGATTTCTCAATATGTCAAAAACATATCAAATATATGGAAAATACCTTTGAACTCCATACATTAATAGCTGACAAAATACATATTACATTCCTTTTAATTTCTTTAGATTTAAAATAAGTTTTCTGTAATATCTCCAATCTAGAAAAGAACTGTTTTTGATATAAATTGTTAAATTAAAATACTTTAATTCATTCCTGAAAAATCTCGAAAGAACTTAGAATACCCCTAAAGCCTGTAAATTGCTTACGAGCGAAAAAATTTACAATAACTTCTTTTTAATTTCAATCTTAAGCTAAAGGGTTTTGTTTCGAAAACAAGAAAAATCTTCCTAAACTCCGAAATGTACAAAGATAGCTGACAAATAATACAATAACTTCTTTTAAAATCCAAGCTAAAAATGACGAAATAAATGTTTTCCTAAGATCTCGAATTCCAAAAAAGTTATCCCCTAATTGCCATCAAATTCTGTGCCCAGAAGTCTAAAAAATAGCTCCAATGACTGTCAATTGCATTAAAGTCAAAAAATTAACAATTCCTTCTTTTTAATATTAAGGTAATGAAACTTCTGAACTTTTTAAAATTAGTAAAAAAAAAAAACTCTAAAATAACGAAATAAGCAACATTTTCTTTTGAGACCAAAGCTAAGAATAGCAAATTTTGAGTTTTACTTAACATGTCGAATTGCAATATCTCGAAAACAAACCAAATAATTCAAATATACCTTTAAACTTTAACATTTACATTGAAAGCTAACAAAATATAAAAAATATTTATTTTACAATTCATTACTTAGGTTATAATAGATTGGAAATGTAATATCTCTAAACCTAAAAGAATTGTCCTTCATATGCCTTGTTAACTTTAAATGCTATATTTTTTTCCTGATATATCTCGAAAGACCGAAAAATACCACCAAAGTCTGTAAATTACATATAAGCCACTAAAAATTGCAGTATCTTACATTAAATTTAATTTTAAGCTAAATGTATTGAATTTATTTCAAACAATAGTTCTGCGTCATGAAAACAAGAGAGATATTTAAAAAAAATACCTGAAAGCACCAAAAATTACATTAATAGTTAGAAAAATATGCAATACCTCTCTATTAGTTCACTGGTGACACTGAAAAAATTAGTTTATTCTTCAATAACTCCAAACTCAAAAAAATTATGCAACTATCATTGAACCTAAATATGCATTGTTGACCTAAAAAAACTGTATTTACGACTTAAAACAAGACAATATCTTAAAAATACCGAATAATACCTCCAGTCTATAAATTGCAAAACCTCACTAATAAGTGTCTTACTGCAAAAAGTAAGATAAATAGATTTACATTAGTTATCGCTAACAACTCTTTTCAAAGAGTTCATGTCTGCTGTTAAGACAAATGTGGCAGCCGTTATAAAAGTTTTGAATTTTTGTAATCACAGAAGAAGAGATATTAGGAGCATGAGGAGCAACATTTAATTTCTATTTTAAAGAAAAGAAACGTAATAAACTGGATAAATTGGGCGCTCTGGAGGGCATTTTGTTGTGCTCTTCGGTTTTATTTTTTCAATATTTTCAATTTTCTGGGACACGAGATATAAGGAATATTTGTATTCTATTTTAAAGAAAAAAGTCGTCTTTACTGATAAATAGTCACAATACTTAAGTTTGCAAGTACCACTGTGTGCAAACCTCATCGACCACACCCAGACTCAAAAGGAAAGCAAATACGTGAAGTATAGGAAAATGTATAAAAACATAATTTTCTATTCTCCTCCTTTATCGTTACTTCTTACTCTCTACTCTTCTGCCGGAGTTTTTATTTTCCCATCTTCATTTACGTACATAGGTACCTATAATAATTAAAGTATTTTTATTCATTGGGTTTCCGTAGGTATATCCAAACCATACACTTCATCATATTTGTATTCCGGTGTATCTTTGGTTTTTTTCCGATATCTTGGAAAAATTACGCAGTTCAAAAAATAAACAAAGTAATAAAAAAGGTTAAATGCAACTTGCGCTATTGCGCGCCGCGCCACGCTGCTGCCATCTGTCGGATAAACAAATCTAATTATGAATAAATTAACTTCCGCCTTGACAGAGTTGAATTGAAATTAATTGTTGAAGAATGAGGGTGGCCTAAGGGGGGGTTAAGTGAAGAGAAGGAGTTATACGGAGATATTAAGGCTAAATAAGGTAACCCTACACAGAGAAGAACAAACAATGTATAACGACAACGGAGAGAATGGGAACACCAAGACTCTGCATACATCACAGAGAAATATAAAAGCTGCGTGCAGAAGTTTCATACTGCACTGCACTGCATATTGCATACAGTGCTGCGCGCCTCGCCTGCCGCCGAAGGTCATGACAAATATACAACGTGATGATCTTCATCATCATCGTCATTAATATGTCGTGTTTCGTCTATGTTGTTGGTGCATTATTGCGCCTCCCTTAGGTGGGCAAGTGGGTGGACGACTGAGGAGGGGCTGGTTGCTGGTACGTTAGTTTATTTTCTCCATTTTTTATTTCCTGCCATCCATCCGATGAATAAGTAATAAATGAACGGCAAAGATGGAGTGCACTTGGTTGGATGACCCGAAACTAGCAGCAGAAGCAGCAGTACACTACCTATACACTCTCTATCTGGGCGAGCTGCTAATGCTTAACGGTATTTGTATGTAATTAAATTTTCTGTATGCAGAACAGAGTGCGCCCCAAGCGAGGCGAACTCTAGCAGGCGGTGGGTGGGCAGTGTGTTGCTCGGCGTGGTAGACGAGAAGGAAGACGACTACGATGCACACGATGGCTTTAACGACGACGACGACGACGACGATGGACCAACGAACGAACTATAGGTCTGTCCAGAGCCAAACCCAACTCCCGACTTTGTAGAACTCCCGAGAGTAGAAGATGAACAAAACAAAACCGACCAAAGGGCTTTTGCTTGAGTGGAATAGTAAACCAACGAGCATCAGTACAACAGCACTAGCAAACAATAGAGTTTTGAGTTCCAGGCAGGCAGCAGGGGTAGTTTTACTTTGGCCACTATAAAACATAGAGTTAAGGGATCTAGTCTTGAGATGAAAGAAGAAGAAGAGGAGAAGACGGGAGGGATATTTGGTTTGGTTTGTGTTTATTCTTTTTGTTCAAAGATTTTTTTACGTCCACAGCTACTTTTGCATTTTAACAACGAACAACCAAGGATTTGTTTTTCGTTTGTTGTAGGAATTAGTTATGCAGTTTGATCTTTTACTTAAATTTGGAAAGAACAATTTTTGCTGATGCTCTTAAAAATAAAAGAAAAATAATGCATCATCTTGTCGACGAAACAAACGAAACGAAAACCAAAACAAAAACGAGACAAGACTCAAGGAGGGCTAAAGAAAAAAATAAATATATATTTTATCTAGATTTTGCAATTATTTGTACAGTTTTTGGGTCCAGTTGAATTTATTTATTTATTTTTGATCTCATTTATTTCTTTTTTTGATGAAAACAAATAATAATAGGGAATCGAGGGATAAGAAAAACCTTATCCTTTTTGATTTTTCTCTTCATCAGACATAAAAATAGTAGATTTTTGTCAATTGACTTAATTTTGACAAAATTTGCATATTGTCAATAGAAAAATATTTAAGTAGTAATATTTACATACTTTTTGAAGAGAAGCATTATTAACTTTGAGGATATAAAAAGTCCTTGAAGAAATATTGCATTTTGAACCCTAAGGGCTATACATTTACTTCACCTAATTTTCTTCACATTATCTTATCTTCTAAAAATGATTATGATACAAAAATTCTTTGAAGATTTTGTACATATTATTTTGTTTAATGGACTTAAGTTAATAAAGAGAATTTAAATTGCATGAACTCGGTAGACAGGTGGAAATTTCAAGGATATTTTTATGAAGAGCAAAACTTTATCTCATAGCCGGAAGGTCCAAATTAATGGTGACATCTCTCTCAAGTACAATTCTTGACTAGAGGTGTCAAAAAATGATATCGAATAATGAAAGAACTGGTAATTACTCCAAAGCTTAATTGCAGATGGAATCTTTTAACCGAAATTATGTAAATATTGCTCATTAAAATATAAAGGTAGTTTTTAGCCGACGGTTTTTGTTCAGTTAGAAATCGTTTAGCACATACACTGCCGGTCAATACAATAGGTTCACACCATTTTCAATAAAGAGGAGCTATTTTTTCTTCAAAATAGTTTTGCATGAATATTTTTGTCGGTGAATTTTCAAAGCATGTACTCGTATATCTAATTACCTATTTATAAGAAAGAGTTAACCGACTGACTTACAACTCTTAAGCATTCCTGTGTGCGAGTACTGTTGTCAGGGATGGAGAGGACCTACAGTTTTAAGCCGAATCCGAACGGCAAGTTTGAGAAAGCACTTTTCATGACAAGAATTACTCTTGGAGAATTTGTATTTGTATTTGAAAAAAACTGGATGGCATAGGCAGGGATCGAACCCAAGACCTCTGGCATGACAGTCCAACGCACTAACCATCATGCCACGATAGATCATGGTAATAATAATTAAATCCATCCGGGCCATCGAGATTAAATTTTTTTTCATCCGTGAAAACGACAAACTGCCACTCCTTTTTCCATGACATGTGGCTCCTGCAGAATTCAAGCCTTTCTTTGTGGGTTAAGTGGAGGCTTCTTCTTCAGTTTCATGCGATTGATGTTTGGGGCACTCCTAATCACTCTCTTAACCGTAGAAATGCTTACTGTTGTTCCAGATGATGTCTTTATTTGAGGAGCTGACTGACAAGAATTAGACGCCAGTCGAGCAATCAATCTCCTTTCAGCAGGTGACGTAACTTTTGGGCGTCCTTTCATATTCTTCCCATAGTTTTCTTTATTTTTCAAAAAATTGCTAACAACATTTTGCGATCTTCTATTTTTTTTTTGCAATTAAACGCACAATTAAACTTTGTTCTGCGTACAGTTTTTTCTTCCGAATTAAGGCACTGTGCTCGTCCCATTTTTTCTTAAAATTGTATTTTGAATAATTTAACTTCACTTTTTAAAAATTTCACGCACTGATCTTTACAAATTCTGAGCCAGAACTAACTTTAAAGCAGATAAACCTATTCTATGGACCGATGGGAAATGCTCTTTTTTTAATTGCATTTCATAGTGTGCTTGCAATTTACCGTTAGGACATATTTTTAATTGTCTCTTACTTGCAAATAGATCGATAATGAGACATGATTTCAGAATACAAAAGAAAAAAGCTTTTTGCAAAGCTCTATTCTGGAGAAAAAAGCCTTTTCCCTTGTAAAAGCTGCGAACCTATTATATTGGCCGGCCCGGCAGTGACGCTTCGAAATTCTGGAAAATTATAGAGCATTAGATAAAGATAGCTTTTGCTCAAATGGTTTCAAACGATATTAATTTGGTGACAACATTTTTTTCAGAAACGATCCTGTTTACTGGTCCCTTTGTTAGTTCAGCTTTAACGCCTTTTGCTTACCTTTTTGGAGCTATTTTTAATCCTTGCTTTATACCGAGCAACCAGCAACTCTGTAATCATTGGAAGCCAATCAGCATGATCAAATTAAGTGTCTCTGAAGCAATAAATCATCCAACTCAAAGAAAGGCTACTGGGGCGTATACGCACTTTTTTATTATTATTATTTATCTTTAACTTTTAAAACCACAAAAATATATTTTCTAAATATTTAAACAACTCCATTTATCATGACAATAACAATAATTAAGTATTGAAATTTGTATGCACTTAAATTGTGAAGTTTTTCAATCAAATTTTTTGTTTTGGAAATTGAGTTGCATGCAGAAAAAGAACAACACAAATTACTGAAAACCGAAAAAAAGTAACACTTAATATTTTTCAAATTATTCAACCTATTGTGGGTGGTTATTCAGTCATTAGTATGTTCTCCTTTTCACTGTTGTTGACATTTTAATGCCATTCTTTTTTTATGACGAGATAATACCGCTATATCGCGTGCCAGCAGATCAACATGTTTGATATTATTATTATTATTTATTTTCCCGTCAGAATAAAATTAACATTAAATCCAGAATGATGTTTAAAATTTTGTATATGCAGACAAGTTGAGGGGATGTATTTTTTTTTAAGTCAGCATTACCACAGTAAAATTTTGTTAAACGATTAACGTGATGATAAAGGACTTATATGAAAATATATGAGCGTTGAAAATACAAATTTAGTCAGAAAAAATAAATTACAAATGCTTTAAAAATAACAATTATTATCAACTGTTGTTTTTAAGGCTTCACTGAGTTAATATAATTTGTATTAAATATCAGAAAAAGTCCTGATTTTATGATAGTAAACTTATTTTTGTTGAAATTTTCAATAGTTAGAAACAAAATGGAAGAAATAATGACAAAAAAGGGAATGGAATCTTATTATTAAATGTTTTAAATGGCAGTTTTGTACTATATATTTCTATTAAAATTAGGAACAAAATTCTAAAAAACCTATAGTAAGGTCTTATTATTTGATTAGTTAGCAATTTTTTAAATACTGGACTATTTTAAAATTGCTATCCTTTGCTATCTAAAAAAAAATACTAATTTCCTCTTATTAAAAATGACCACCTGAACATGTCTACACATTTAATGTGTGAAACGGAACTATTTTTTAATTTGAAAATTTGATTGTTTTAGCAACATTTTAATTGATTTTAAGATTCTAAAATCGTTTACAATTACTAAAATCTACTAAATCGTTTAGAACTTTGCGCTAAAGCTTTATTTTACCATCAAAAAAACTTTACAAATTATAGGTGACTGTTGTTTAACTCACAAATTTGTACTTCTCAAGTACCATCATAATGTAGCACTCAACGAGTTAAGGGCTCTCGAATACGACCAATATTAAGTGGTTCCCCAAAATCCAAAAACGCTAAAAACAAAAGGCGACATATGCTGCGAAAATATGGCAACTTAGAAGTATTTTAAATTCATTTTTGAAATCGGGAAGTAGAGGGCATCAAGATGCAATGCATTTGTAATAGTTTCCCTAACTTTAAATGCACAAGTGTTTCTGTTATAAAGGGTGGTTGAATTTAAAGGGCCGAAGTTTAATGTGCACTACACCTAAATGTCAAGATTTTTTATCATTTCATATGATATTTCTTAATGTCAGACTAATTCAATTTGATTCATGGAAAGATACACAATCGAGAAACGCGTTAAAGTTATTTAGGTTTATTATGAAAATGGGCCTTCAAATCAAAATGCATATCGTGCACTTCGTTCTTTTTTGGATCAATTTAAAAGTCCAATTGTACGTAGAATTGAAAAAATCGTGCCGAAAAATTTGAGCAAACCGGGTCGCGATAGTGTGACTGAAGAGCTGTGAACCTCAACTCGTCAACAATTGCAACTCTCACGGTCGTCGTTGATGCACATTCTGCATAAAGACTTGCATTTACACGCTTACAAGGTGCAATTGACTCAAGAATTTAAGCCTTTTGACCATTTCAAGCGTCGTCAATAGTCTGAAAGGTGGCAAGAAATGGCAACTGTGGATGATCAATTTTAGAAGAAAATCATCTTCAGTGATGAGTCACATTTTCACCCCAGTGGATTCGTCAATAAGCAGAATTGCAGCATTTGGGTGAACGATATTCAAGAGTGATTGTCGAAAAACCAATGCATGGTTTTTTGGGATTGCTAGCTTACTATGAATGATGTTCACTATCGTGAGATGATAACAAACTTTTTATAGTCCAAAATGGAAAATAAGGATGTGTACAATATGTAATTTCAACAGGAAAATTCAATGGCTGTGTTATCTATCAATGTTAATTGGCCGCCAAAAGCATGTGATTTGACACCGTTGGACTTCTCTGTTTAAGGTTACTTGAAAGAAAAGATAATTTGTACGATCGGATGAAGGCGTGTCGACCAGGTTGCGGCGGCCATCTGGCCGATATTTTGTTCCATATATACATCATAATAAAAAGAAATGGCAATAATTTCCTAAACAATTCGTGTTTCATTCAAAATCAACACAGGCCCTTAAAATATAACCTGACTTTGTATGCAACTTTTAAATCAACTGGTTTCCCTTCACGCCAAATAGTAATGGTTATCAGTTTGACCTACTTTCGGGTAAAGAGAATCTCTTTTTAGCCGCACTCTGCGAATGTGGAATACTTCACAGGGCTCAATATTTCCCACTCATTACAACGAGCGTGAAGACATTCAAAACTAACCCACGTCGGTATGAATCTTTTTTGACATAATAATATCAGTTATATATTTTTTAAATTACTCCAAATTAAGATTAGGAGTTTTCAAAAAATGAGCTCAACGAAAGTCATAACTGTTGCTTTAGATCTTTCTGTTCCGAAAAAAAAGCAATTTTTAGAAAAAAGCAAATTTTAGATTAGATGTTTTGTCCTTTAATAGAATACAGGCTAAGCTACAAGTCGTCAATGAATACAATGCAAGAAGTTAGAAAGAACACACAATGTATTGATTTTCAAAAGAAATTGAAATTTAAAGTTTTGCTTTTCTGATGCAAAAAATGTCTACAATTTTACAGTATTAATTTGTTTTGTGTCAAAATGTAGAAGAAATAAGCTTATGAATTTTAAGTGACCCAAAAAATATTAGTTTAATTCTCTATAAAAACACTAAAGTACATTTATGATACACTGAGGCGTATACGTACTATTTTTTAACTGAATTCGTATTTCTTTGTATTTCTAGTCAATTCTAGTCAAAAGTCAATAAAGGCTTCAAAATAAACATTTGAATATGTACATTCGTAACCTTTAGGCCTAGTGACTCAAAACCAACTTCTCAAGCTATTTTTGTATAAATTGATCTGCGGATAAAAACAAAAGACATAAAATGTTTAGTTGTCTGACAGGTTAATTCTTCGCATTCTAATAAACAATTTATTAAAAAAAAAAAAACAAAAACAGGAGAAAAGACCTGATAAAATACAAAAGCTTGTCATAAAAATAAATACATTTTACTTCATTCCTTTTATTTTCATACAAAATCGTATTGAGTTCAAAGTCCATCTATTTTCTTGAAATGAAGAAGAAATTCAAAAAAATTAACTTTGACAGAAAAAACACAGAAACAGAAAAAATGACCCTCATATCACGACCTTAGGTTTTCTTTTCTTGTCTTTCTTTTATTCACTTTCTCTTAGCCTTCGGAAAATCACATGTCTCAAACATACATATGTATAGGTTCAGAACATACATACATACAATAAAAATTAAGGACGTTCACGTCCAATCGTTGGTTTTACAATTCCAATGAAGGTGAACGTGTTCTTCGAATTCCAAATATTAACCCTTATTTCTATTTCTGTTTTTGCTTCATTCTACAATCGCTGATGTTGCCGCTACTGCCGCCGCCCCCGTCGCCTCGTTCTTCTCATACCTATGTATGTATGTGTGCTTATAATATCATGACCAAAACGAACTCAATGCCAGTTCTGGTGGCTCCCGAGAGATTAATAATTTTCAATGGACACGTTCTTCTCTTTCACTTCACATTTCATTTTCTTGTTTGAAAAATACACAGCAGACAATTTGAAAAAGAAAAAAACACAAAAACAAATTTTGCCGGAAAGGGGTGTTTCAGAACTGTAGAACTGTATACTGTATATAGTTTGGAGCATGCAAACAATATAAACATAACAAAAAAAAAAAAAACGTTCTGAATGAGAAGACAAAAGATGTACAAAACGTGTTCAGATTCATAACAATTCACTGAAGAAAAGTTACAGTGGCGCAAACTACTAAAAAACTTGGACAAAATATCACAAAAAAAGGAAAATGCTGCTTTTAAACATAATTCCTTAAATGTCATTTAAGAATAATATTCATAGTTTAAGTGATTTCGTTCAGTGTTTTTTTTTAATTATTAATTTAAGCAAGTTATAGTGTGTTTCAAGTGAAAAAAACGCCCACAAAAACGCCCACTTTTCATTATAAAAATTCATATTAATAAATAATTTGTCTTGAAAATGTGTTTTAGGTAACAAAAACACAGAAATCATGGTTAGTTCTAGCTCTTTTATTTTTCCATAATTTACAAATAAATTAACATGTAAAAAGTTCCACTGTGCCAAAAAAAAAAACAAAAATAAGTAGACATTAACATGGAACAAGACATCAAGAAAAAGATTGTTGTGCTTACTAAAAGAAATGTTCATCTCTACTAGACTGGAGGCAGGGTAAACCCGTAAACTGATGAACTTCTAGAAGAGAAAGATACAGATACTCGCGTACAAAAAGATCGCAGAAAAAAGCTCCTTGTTTATGTTGGTTTCTATTTAATCTAACTTTTTTGAAGGTATGAGAATTGGGAGTGGTGTGGAATCTTGGAGTTCAGTCACTCCAACCCAAGAATCGCGTATAAGACTGTTCTAAATACATACATATACTTTTTTTTAATTTTCTTTATTTTTCTCAAATTTATTAATATTTTTTTTTTCGTCTTTCATTTTGATTGTAAATATGAGAAGGAATTGAGGGAGTTCCTCAAACTAGAATTGACATCAGCCATTTTATTTTGAGCTTTGAGGATTATATATTAAAAATTAAAAGGGCTGTGGGATGAGATGGTTTTATATAGTAAACTAAATAAAAATGTCAATTGTATGTACATATGTTTCTGGGTTAAGGACTTTCAAAGAGACGCTGACATCATAATGTAGTCTGGTATTATTTACACACCTATAAAGATATAAAGTTACATTTATGACCAAGTAGAATTGAGATTTTCAAATTGAATTTTGTTGATTAGGTTTTTTGTATTATTTAAAGACAAACATGATCCCTGTTTTTTTTTTTCTCATGATTCAAACAAAAAAGCATCTGAAACCGAAAAATAACCCTTATAATAGAATCGAAGAGAAATTTTTAAATTTATATTAACAGAGTCGATGGATTATTTTACAACTTCAAAATTCTTAATTTCAAGTTAAATTTTAGTAAATTTATTCAATTTTTTTTTTCAAAAATTAAAATCTAGTAAGAAAATATTTGAATTTCAGTCTGAACTGAGCAGAATAGAACAATTTGAGAGCTCACGTTCGTTGGGTTTTCCAATAGGGACTTCACAAATTTGTGAATGTATCCTTTTCACATAACATCGAATTGTTATTCCCAATTTATTTCATGAATTACCACTAAATCCACAAAAAATTACAGTTTGCTGCTGTATTCATGACGTCGGCATTATTGAGCCATATTTTTTTTGTCAGTGAACCTTTGTTGGGGAAGGTTGCCCCTGTGTTGTGTTGTGCGTCTCCGTTCTGTCTGTGCTCGTTCTTTTTTATTTTTGTATTGTTTGTAAATCGTGTCGTGGAGCAGTTTATTTTGTATCCTCAACTAAATTATAATTATACATATATACAAAAAAGTTACAAACAAAAAAACAATAATTTGTCACAACAAAAAATCACACATTAATTAATAAGTGGTTCCAAAAAAAAAAAACAATAACAATAGTGCACCCCCAAATAAAACAACAATAAAGAAATCACGCCACTCAAGAACAACAAAAAACACCAATAACAAAAAAAAATGATAACAGCACAGCACATCACAGTGAGTACGATCCCATCCTTACATTCCCCTTCCAAAGTTTCACAGCCTAGTTTATGTATCAATTGCAATTGGAATTGGTGCATATGCTAATCTGTGTTTCAGCAGATTATTTGAATTGAATTTACTGTTTTGCATCACAGGGTCGGATCGGTTCTCGTCACTGCTAAGGCATAACACTTAACACTAGCAGTGAAGGTTATTGATAATTATTCTGTGTTTCAATTCAGTAAATTTTATTTTTCATCTCTATCTGTATTGGTTTTAGACATTTTTTTTTAATTGCAATGACTGGACAATTCAGAGTAGATTATTGTAATATTCGTGGGTTAAGGGAACATTTTTTGCTGGTATACCGCCATACTGTTTCATACAGGCCAGCTGTTTTGGCACCAACCAAAGTAGGTGAGGATTCCGATCCTGCTGATTTTTGTATTCATGGGTATAGCTTGATGCCTTTATTCTTCTCACACCATGGTCTCGCCATATATATTAGGAATGATGTTGTGTATCAACTTTTACCACAATACGGTCATTGTACCAACTCCTTCTTTAATTTCATGTGGTTAAAACTTTCCGTGAATAAGCACATCATTCACTATTGTTTCCTTTATCGAAGCCCATACCTGGACAGAGTTTCGACTTCTCAGGAATTTGATGCTCTGTCTGACTCCATTCAAAGAATTGTCTCCCTGTATCCTCACACTGAAATCGTTATTACGGGCGATTTCAATGTACACAATTCTTCATGGCTTCAACATTCAGGCCAGACAACACCCAATGGAGTGTGTGCAGAAATCTTCGCTGAGTTGAACCACCTAACTCAGCTGGTCAACGAGCCCACCCGAATATCGGACGTTGAAGGTCGAGCAGAAAACACTCTCGACTTGTTTCTTACCTCTGACCCTGATAAGTACACTGTTAGTGTTCTATCTCCTCTAGGCACATCTGACCATTGTGTTATATCAGCAAATTTCTCGTGTCAAAAATGTTCAGTTAAAGAAAGAGCTCCTAAGAGAACCGTTTGGCAATACGAGAAAGCCAACTGGGACGGTCTCAAAATTTACTTCAGGATCTTTAACTGGTCACTATGCTTCCTCGATAGTGACGTTGACGCCAGCGCTGATATGATCACAAGTTTAATTCTCCTGGGAATGAGAACTTTTATACCGAATAGGGTTAAAAGTATCAGACCTAAGGAAAACGCATGGTTTGATGCGAGAGTTTATTAAGGTCAAGAAGGTAAGTTTCCGTTGTTTTAAAGCCAATCCAACTGAGGAAAACCGGAATAAGTTCAAACAATCCAGGAAGGCCTGCAACGCCCATATTCGACGGACCAAATTTTTACATGACCAAAAATTACGGCAAAAAATACTGCAATGTCCCAAAGGGAGTAAAAGTTTTTGGTCATTTGTAAAAAAACATGAGAAATTCTTCCTCTTCATCGGTTCCTACGCTCGTTGTCAATGACACTCCTTTTGTTAGCTCTTTAGAAAAAGCTAATCTCTTTGCCAGGCAGTTCGCCGCCAATTCTACGCTGCCAGTGAGTGTTATGACTCCGCCTGTACTTGAGCGAGTTAGTAATTCTATGGGACCAATCTTTTTTCGCACTCGTACTGTGGCAAGAGTCCTTAGAGATCTAAACACACATAAATCCGCTGGTCCGGATGGTATCCCCGCTATTGTTCTGAAGAGGTGTCCTTTAACGCTGGCAAAACCAAGCTTTTTCATCTGTCCTACTCCTCAGGTCTCGTTCCGAGTAGATGGAAAACTGCATTTGTCCAACCTATTGCCAAAAAAGGCGAATCTTCCTCACCCTCTAATTACCGACCGATTGCACTTACGTCCCTTCTTTTTAAGGTCATGGAAACGCTGATTAATTATCAGCTTAAGAAATATCTTGAGGAACGGAAGCTTCTTAATGACCGGCAATACGGCTTTCGTAGCAATAGGTCCACTGGTGATCTCATGATTCATATCACCGAACAGTGGAACAAATCTTTACATCGCTTTGGAGAAAGTAAGATTATTGCAGTTGATATTTCAAAAGCATTTGATAGGGTTTGGCATCAGGCTCTCTTATCGAAAATGCGTGCTTTCGGTTTTCATGAATCCCTGCTTCATTGGATTAGTAATTACCTTTCGGATCGTTCAATACAAGTAGTATTAGATGGATTCAAGTCTGAAAACCATATAATAAAATGCTGGTGTGCCCCAGGGCTCTGATCTATCTCCAACACTCTTTCTCATTTTTATTAATGATCTCCTGTCTGCAACATCTAATCCAATACATTGTTTCGCTGACGATAGTACTCTTAGCTTTTCATATTCGTTTTCAGACTCACAGCCCACTTCTTCGGATGTGGAACTGCAACGACAAAATATGATAAGCTCATTAAACTCCGACCTAAACAGCATTGTTCAATGGGGAACAATTCCGCGTGGAATTTAATGCTTCGAAAACGCAATGCTGTCTTATATCGTTAAAGCGAGATATACCCCCATTGCAATTATCCATGGATGGCACTTGCATCAATGAGACTGAACACCTCGATATTCTCGGTATGTGTGTCACCAACCGCCTCTTGTGGAATGATCACATACGCGATGTCGCCAAAAATGCCGCAAGGTGTTTGGGTTTCCTTAGGCGATGCAAGATATATTTCACCCCTTCTGATCTGGCTGTTATCTACAAGACTTACATATGTACGTCTAAAGCTTGAGTATAACTCCCATCTCTGGGCTGGTGCTCCTGCAACGTACTTAAGCCTCTTGGATAGTATAGAACGTAGAGCATTTAAATTGATAGATGACAATATCATCATAAGTTCATTTACTACGCTTGAACATCGTCGTAAGGTCTCTTGTCTGACTCTTTTTTACCGTTACTTTAACGGCTTATGCTCTAGTGAAATAGCCAGTTGCATTCCTCCCCTTAAACAGTTCAACCGTAATACTCGCGCTTCTAGGAATGCTCATCAGTATACCCTTGAGCCCAACTTCGGCCGTACTGTCAAATACAGAGATTCGTTCTTTAGCCGTACTACGCGAATGTGGAATGCCTTACCAAACTCTGTCTTTCCTAGTCATTGCAATATTCAGGAATTCAAAACCAATGTGCACCGACATCTCCTTTTAAACCCTCTCTCCTCTTCCTAGTGCTAACACTGTGCATCTGCATAATAAGGGTAGTAATAACCCCTTGAGTGTGTGCTTATTAAAAAAAAAAAAAACGATGACACGTTACTGTGAACGACCAGTGTTATGGCGTCATTATTACCGGGTATTTTTAGCCCGTATTGGAAGATATCGACTCTCACAACATGTGGTAAAACAGGATGGTACCACAAGCCACACATCAAACATACATACAAATTATTTATTAAAGAGTATGTTTGATAAACGTGTTAACTCAAGAAATAGAGATAACACCTCGTTCGTGCTTTTTTCGCCACAAGATCATTTTTGGGGCTACGTTAAGTCATCGGTGTATGACAACAAGCCAACGACGTAGAAATGTAAGAGCTCAGCGCTATCAATGAACATGAATGGCGGCCGTTTCGGCCGAAATGTGTTTGCCGAGTAATACCAAATTGGGTCCAACGAATCGACCACAGCAAACGGCCTATGACTTAGTAAAAAAAGTCGAATCGCATTCTTAAATGTTTTGATAGAACTTTAACCCGATAATAAACTTAAAATTAAATTATCTTTAATAGTTTGCGTTTTATTAAAAAAAAAAAAAAATGCCAAAATATTAATTGAAAAACTTTATTTTGACATACTCGTACAATCATTACAGAAACTATAGCATACCCTTAAAGTTTGTTAAATTTGCTCTTTTCAATGCTACTATAAATTTTCGAATGCAAAAATATTGAAGAACATTCGACTGACGTTTTTTAAATGTTCAAATCTAACAAAAATAAAATAAAATAAAATAAAATATATAAAATGATGGATTAAAAAATGTATTAATATTATGTTTCGAAAATCATTACAACGCTTTTTTTGTATACATATATACAAAATATTTCAATTTTTTTTCAGAAATAGTTTTGGTAAGTTATCCTTAATTTGAATCTCAGTTTTTTTTATAAATATGAGCCTCTAAAAATGCTAAAAACAACCAAAAACAAAGTTTTTAAGGCTAAGATTAAACACAACATATTCCGTAACAATAAATTGTATGATGATTTTGCTAAGTACAAACCCTTGACTTCTAGGTGCAGTTTAAATCATTTAAGTGTCATCTTTAGTTTCTGGATATTTTAATCTATTCAGAGTATTTATTTGACTTTACATACAGTTTTTAAAAAACTTGAATTTAACGCTTCTGGTTCAAAAAAATATGTTTTCGAATTAATTTTTAGTGCTGATTTAAAGTAAAACTTCGGTTTCAACTATCTGCTCAAATTTTAAAAATACACGTTTTCATCATTATTCTCATATTTTTACAATATTTTTTAAAAACTTGATATGACAGATTTGTTAGAAAAAAGCGTTTTTTTTTTAAACCGTTTTGCAATTTTCTTTACATAGTTCAACGTTTCTTTTAGATTTGTGTAAGACAGGTATTAAATCTAATAACTTATAAAGAATTTTTCGAAATACTGAAATACTAAAAACATTTTAAGTAAATATGTACGAAAAGCGATTTTGGATTTGGAAAATCACAAAGAATTCTATTGAAAAAAAAACTACTTTATGAATTCAGATAGCCTCAAAAACACTGATATATATTTTTTGGAAATTTCAAAAAGTAATGTCTCTAAAACCTGACGTGATGGAGTTATTTTGGAGTCGGATTTGAATTAAGTTCATTAAAATCCACAGAAAAATGCAATTTCATTGACAATTAGAGCTTGTTCAGAAAGAAACTGGTTCATAGTTCTTGAGAAGCACTAAAAAAAACGGTTCTAAGGGAGGAACATTTCGGGAGCAATACAAAAATACATTTTTAATATTGAAAGAAGCCATTTCAGAAACAAATTTTTTTTGATAAAATTTCATTAAAATCTATCGGGCCGTTTTTAAGAAAACCCAGAATTTTCGATTTTTGAACAACAAATATATGGAAAATACTGTCATTTTAAGTCTTAAGAAATACAAATAAAAGCACCTTACGCGAATCTGCTTAAAAATTTAATTCCCAAGTTTAAATTGCGAAGACAGACAGACAGACGGACCAGCAACTATTTTCGACTTATTTCCCAAATTTGTCTACGAATGCAATATGTACTTGAAATAAAGTTTCTATGTGTCGCAAGTAAAAAATTCTACGTTCTTCCAAAAAGAATGCATTTTCTACGGAAAGTTCAAAACTTCATGTCAATCGGTTGCAGATTTTCGAAGTTGTTAGCCCGTCCTTTAAAAAATGCAGTCCTGAAATAAAAGCGTTTTAAGTTTTGCGTATTTACAATCAAGCATAACATATAAAAAAAAAAAATAGCATAATAAAATTCGTAGTTTTTCGAAAAAGATTTTTCAAAAGTCTTACAAAAATCTTGACATTTATTAAAGAATCTAAATTCCAAAATATTAAATCTGACCAGTGTACTCAAAAAGAACACTACCGTACAAAAAATTAAATAACAACACAACATACCTTTTAAGAAGAAAGAATCTGTCTGCTAGAAAAGATCGATGAGCCCACCTTCGTTGCTAAAATTGCTGTATCTTACTCCAATTAAAAAAGATTTCTTCTTTTTATTTTATGAAGACAACTTCCGTTTGTATAAAGTTTTTTTTTTAATTTACAACAACAACACAATCTGATAATGAGTTAAATAGGAGTGAAAAATATATAAACCACACAACAATAAATCACTTTTTTCTTAATTTTTTAACTCACAAAAACTTTTTTATCTTATGGATGTATTATAAGAAGATGCGCGCAACAGTGTGTAACCATAAACACACACAATTTGCAATTATGAAGGTATTTATATAAATTTCGCACAGAAGCCGGAAATATATTAAATTTTATATTTTTTATTTTTTGTTTAAAGAAATAGTAATTTGTTACGGTTTGTTAACGATAAAAATTAATGGTGTTGATTTTTGTATACTTTTTGTTGGGGTTTAATAAAAGATGACGAGTCACTGCACTTCTTAATATTTTTAACGTTAAAGTTGTGTAGAGTGTTGTTGTTTTATTTTATTCTTGTTTTGTATTCTTTCTTAAGTTGTTTTTAAACTGTAAACACAATAAATGTAATGATAATTATTTAACACGCTTGATATTCGCCTAGATAACAAGATAAACGATCGAAATGCGTCTGTAATTAATTGCAATTAAACACAAAAAAAGTACTGGCCTAGTTAGTCAAACCTGTGGCACCCCATTTCTTTGGTTGGTAATTCAAAGTATCTTACAGACATTTGGTCACCAATTTAATTTTCAACACGTTACCAAACCAAATACATGCTCTCATACACCTTCAAACACACTCACACACACACTGATTCAAAGGAAAAACAAAACAAAAACATAAACATAAATCCCCTTTTGAAACAAAAACTAAATTGATACCCAGACCAGACAACTTCTGGTGGACGTGAACGTGGACGGACACAATGGGAAAGGTTGTTCTTTTGCGGTATTTCTTGTACAACATCGGTCTATCGTCCTCGTCCTCGACGTGTCGTCGTCGGTCGGTAGTCTGTCCCCTTTTATAGTTGACGGCCGGCTGGCTGTATGTCGGTCCGACTTGGGTAAGGGTATCCCCTGTTATATATTTCTATGCGAATTTTCCGCACGATTTCACCGGTACCAATGGCGACAATAGCCAAAAGGCATTTACAGCAATTCGCTGCTCCAACCCAGCCCAACACAAAGGAGGTTTTTATGACTGTTGTGTCTCTCTAACGTGTGTTCTTTGTGTATCTCTGGCTGCTCTCTGCAGATGGTGCCGCAGCAGCAGTAGCTTTAGCACAGCTAGACCAAGCCAAAGGCAGCATGTGGCGGCAATGTTCCGTTTCGCGTAGCGGATAGGTTGTTAGCTGCAGGAATGCACATTTAATTTGGTTTAGAAAAACGACCCACCGTACCGTGCTAAGTTTTTGAGTTGTTGTTGTTGTTTTTTTTGTTTGCTTTGGACTTTTTCGTATGGTTTTCCTGGAGAAGGAGAATTGGCACGCACCTGAAGTATTGGCTGCACTTGACTCAACCGTTCTACAATTCTACATATATGAAACATATGTATTATGTAGGCTGGCTTTGGCCGTATTTGGGACGAAAGAAGAACGACGACGACGACGTCGACGACTACGAATACGAAAATGAAGATAAAGTGTTTATGGGCATAGACAGGGTGTGTGCTCTCAAGAATATTAAATTTTTGCGAAATTTCCAAAGAAGCAGCAACGAGCGTGGCGTATAATATTCGTTAGTTTGTTCGTGGTTCGTGCTTAGGTAAGGTATAGAGTCTATCTTTGGAATAATTCATAGAACTTATACTGCGTGCACTTGACGTTGCCGTCTTTGGGTCTTACCGTGAGTCGTCGACGATAACGACGACGACGACGAGCGACGCGTTATATGACAGCCGAAAAAGAAGAAGAAGCAGAAACAGAAACCTTCTTAGTTCCGGAGGCTATACGGAGTTATGAGTACTCTTATAGTAGAATGTGAATATTGCGTCGTCCTCATAGTGTTGTTTTGTTATTGTAAATTAAAAAAAAAAAAAAACATAGTCATAGGAGATACATAATAATACACACCCCATCAGACAATTATGTTTTTTTGAGAAACTTCTTAGACAGCCTTAAGAGCTTCTTGCTTATATGGTAGGTCCTTATATCAGCTAGGTAGCTAAGAAGTAGTTTGTTTAGTTCGGTGTATATTTTATGCTCGTATATCGTGAAAAGTAAAGAAAAACTTTCTTGATAAATAATATACTGTTACTGAATATCAGAGATGGGGTCGAGAATAAAGTTTAATAATTTAAGGTTTATTATAGGGCTTTTTGACACAGACAACAAAAATATAATTAGTTGAAAAATTGATTCAGTATGGAAATAAAAATTAACTAAAAAAGTATACAGATGCATCCAGAAGAAAGGAGCTTACAAGCTCTAAGGTGGTGGAATCAGTTCTTAGAAATAGTTGATTAATTGGTAGTAGAGCTCGAATGACAGGCTCCAAGAAAGCCATATCAAAACAGCGGTTAGATTTATCTACTAAAGGAGAGTTTCAAAAATTCTACTTATTATTTTTATATATATATATTTTTTTGAATTACATTTTAACTTCTATTTATAGTAAAAGGACAACTTTGACAGCTGATAGCGGCGACATTGTTTAAACTTCACCTGTCAAACTGGCTGTCTGGCTGTACAGGGTGTTTAGTCAAGTCACCATGGACTGATATAACGTACAACGATCCTGGCAGTTGCATATTTTACGGTCGTCATAATTGTCTTGTGGGGGGGATCAATTTCGAAGGAATACAAGATCTACCGCTATTCGTAACTGCGTAAAAGAATCCGAGGCAGTCGATTTTGCTTCATTTACGAAAACTCCGCGTATTGATGGCCAAAACTTGATGAATTTTGCGTTTTTGACAGTCACTTGGGTCTTAACAGTCACAAAATTTAATTCTAACCCAGGAGATGAAGGTAAACGTCCATAGACAACGACGTGGGTTTGCAAAATGGCATCTGGAACAGTTGACAATTTTGAGGGATCAGTCCCACTTCAGGATGCGTACGTCAACCAACAAAAAATGTTAAATTTTGGACCGGGTACCAATTCAAATGAGCTTCTAAAAAAATCCCAAAATGCTCATGAGCGCGAAATTCTTATCAATACCTTCAGCCAAACTTCGTTCGTGCTGTTAAGTATAGATATTCGTTTTTTTAGCCGTACAACACGAATGTAGAATGCTTTACCACACTTTGAACGTTGAGCAGATTAATTAAGTGAAATTTACTGCCCCTAGACATTGGCATTATGTTTTAAGTGATTTGTAATGGCCTTTAATTTTTGATTCAACTCAGTGCTTAGCAGAATAAAGTATAGAGATTCGTTCTTTTACCGTACTTCACGAACATGAAATGAGTAACAATATTCTGCCTTTATCCGTCACTCAAATATTCAGTAATTCAAAATAAATATTGCTCAACATATTGCTTGAAAGCCCCTTTTCCTGTGGCATGAAAATGGTACCAAATATCTCTTAAATGCGCTCTTAACTTCGGAAAGTATGCAATAAACAATTGAAGTTTTGTTGGACAAAATTATTGTGGCATGTTTTTTTTTAAGTTTATATTTCTTACACAAAAAACTCTCTTAATTGGAGTTTTCTAAAAAAATGTTTGTAAGTTTAAAATAAAGTCGACATTATTCTCAAGATATTTAAATCAAAACTCAGTTTTTAATTATTTTGATTAGAAGTATTTTTAGATTTTTATGTTTTTTTTTTTAAACACAGAAATTTTATTTTTTTTATAAAAAATGTACAGTAAAATATTCTGCAGGTTATGTAATTTCTTGTTCATTAAATATTCAAGGTAAAAATGTTATTGTTTGAAGTGTAAAATGTAATTGAAGTCAATAGCGTTATTAGTTCGTGAGACATTTGAGTTCAGTCAATTTTTTCAATTTTTCAATTGCTATAGTGAAAACAAAACACCGTCTTAATTTTGTCTTAAAAATTCTTTCTTCATATCTCGATCTTATCTACACTAATATTATAAAGAGGAAAGATTTGTAGTTTTGTATGTAACGAATAAACTCAAAAAGTACTGTACCGATTTTAATAATTCTTTTTTCATTAGAAAGCTACATTATCACTGAGTAACATAGGCTATATTTAGTACTAGATTACTATAGAAAGCTTTAGAAATTCCTATTAAAACCAAACGAAGGTGTAAAAAAGTTAGCCATTAAATGTCTTTCATCGCATACGCTGCGAAAAGTATTAATGATAGGACAAAAAAATGTTTTCTAATTTAGTGATTCATGGTCGTTTTAATTAGCATGCTTATAACTTTAATATCTGTACCTATTTATGTCTACCCGTGCGAAGCCGGGACGGGCCGCTAGTTGTCTATAAAACAAAACTGAGTTAATAGCAAAATTTCTGCTAGTGCTTGAGATATGGCTGACAGAAAAAGGTGTACAAACTTACAGACGTACAGAAACACGAACGTACGAAGATACGTATGTACATAAGTACACATGCAGAAACACTCTTAAATCCAAGGATTTAGATTCTACATCGTACATATGGTTCCTAAAAGACGCCGCTACACATAAAAGCCACATAATTAAGGAATTATTAGAAATTCTACCCTAGTGGTTGGAAGACTTCGTCATGTCACCACGCAAACAGACCATCAATTATTGTGAGATTTGAAAGATTTTTTCTTGTGGGATTTTCTGAAGTCCGCAGTGGTCTTTAAGGTGAATGATATGGGTCAAATTCATCAGCTTAGGTATTTATATGCCAGTCATACAAATTTCGCCACTTTGGACTATCCAAAGAAAAATCGTCGGACATATGGTATTTTTCATACAAAACACACACATTTTTGAAAACATTTAAAGCAAGAATATTCGATGGCAACCCTACCCAAATTCACATCACTGTTTAATGTGTTAGAAGAAAAATTTTCAAATTCAGGATAATGTTAAAAAAAAACAACATCCAAAACCCAAAACGCAAGCTTTTACGCAGACATTTACATGAATATACTCTTCATTTCGATTCGCTTCGCTTAGTTTCGTTTGGATGCAAAAACACTCAACTTCTACAAAACATTCCCGGCTAGCCACATAACATCAGGCTTTTCTCTGTTGGATCTATCTGTCTGTCTGGCTCTGGCTCTGGTTCTGGACTACCTCACCACCACCCAACCACAGCACCGTGCGTCGTCGTCGTCGTCATCCTTCTCATCCTCCTTATTTTCGAAAGAAAACACCAGAATGCCCTTTGTGTTTTTTGAAATTTAGATTCCAATCCAAACACAAAAATAATAAAAATAAAATTAAAAAACCATAAGGTTTATGATTGAAATATTTTTATATCATACACTTTATATTTTTAATATTTCACACATGATAAGTTCCAATATATACATACATACATATGTATGTATAAGAAAAAAGAAAAGAAAACTGGGAAAAACAAACATCCTTAACCACCTAATTGAACCCACTCTAAAAAAAGAAAATAAATTCCAAATCTCTTGAGAACAGAAATTCAATTTTATTTTGGCTGCACTTTTCATCCCCTAAAAATAAAAGAGACAGAGGGACGGGACAGACGGACACACAAATTTTGTCATCGGTTTTTCAATGATTTATTTCCAAAAAATTTCCCCATACACTTGCACTCAAAATTCAAATTCAGGAAGGGGTTGGGAAGGTGCCTTGAAAATGGAGGAAAGATAGAAAACAACTTCTGATTTTTGGTAGGTGAAATCCAACAACAGCAACACCAAAAACAACCCCAACTAAAAAAAATAAACAGATTGATGTGAGGAAAGCTCCAACACAAAACACAAGCTTTTATTATTCATAGTTCTCCGTTTCGTTCGTTCGTTGTCTGGGGTGTTTTCATTTTCATTTTCAATTTCACATTTTCATTTTTCTTGTTTTGTTTTAGTTTCAATTCTTGTTGTTTGTATTTTTGTATTGTTTTTGAGGAATTTATGCTTTGTTGTTCAATATACTATAGAAGGGGTGGGTGGGTGGTTGGTTGGTTATGGCGCTGGTATCCGTGTGGTGTGGTTCGTTGGCAAGACAGAACAGACGCCCGCCACCCCGCCCCCTTTGGAGCTTGCAATTCTAATTAAGGAATCTCAGACGCATTTCGATCGATTATTTTTCAAACACACAGAGCAACCGAAAAAAGATTGAGAAAGTTCTTCTTTTTTCTCGGCTTCTGATGCTTCACTAAAAATACCGTTAAAAATGAAAATAGAGATGACTGATGATGATGATGCTAGAGCTGAAGTTGGTGATGATGTCAATGATGATGATGAAGATGATGATAATGATGACGGGCGAAATGATTTGATTGGAAAACTGCAAATGCAAACATTTACGAGAAATAAAAAATCATAACAAAAACAGACAACTCACGATTTAATCTCAAAAAAGCTTCTATCAAGAGAAGAAATAAAAAAAAAACAAAAAGGTCATAAACAGGAATTTTCGAAACGCACGAAAGTAGGTAGATAGGTACTACGACAACAACGTACCTACGTAAATTAAAAATTTGCAACGCGACAAAAGAAACAACGTGAACAATAAATTTGCAACTTTTAGTAAAGAAGACGCAAAGTATCTTGACGCGACTCGAACAACAACAACAACAACAATGAGAATTATAATCAAAGGCAAAACTACAATAAAAATTTAAAAAAAAAGGAATCAAAAAATTTATTGATATAGCGACGAAGACTCAACGAAAGTACGACGAACGAAACGAGTTTTACGTGATTGCTTTTTTCTTTATCACGTTTGCTTTGTGTAATTTTTGTTTGCTTTTCTTTCGTTTTTATTGTTGTCTGTTTCTTTGCAGATTTATTTTATAAATTTTTCGCGAATTTCTGACGATAAAAAAAAATGCAAATATTAAAATTTACTAACAAGTTCTGGCGTCCGTCGACGTTTGTTGCCGGTAGATTGCGCTGCGTATTTTTTGACAAAAACAGAGAAAGACCGACAAGGATAAAGAGAGAGAGAAGGAGAGAGAAACAAAACAGTGAGAATATGATTTAAGGGGTGTTTTTGGGGGTTGTGTCGTGTGTGATGCACCCTCCGAGATTTAAAAACACGTACCACGGTTAATTCAGTTAGTTCTTTAATTTTTTTTTTAATTTATTTTATACTCGAAAGTATTCAAAATTTATTTCAAAAACCCAAACGAGACAGAATTGGGGTGAGCTTTGGTTATGTTGTTTGTTTTGTATTTGCACTTTGTGGATGAAAGAGAGAGAAACGTAAACTTTTATTTAATTTTAGTTTTTTTTTTTTAATATAAAATAAATATTTATATTTTTGAAAAAGAACCGTTTCGCCCGAACATCGAACTTCAACTGAAATTCACATGCGGCAAATATGGGCTTCTACACAAAGAAATACATTGTTGTAGGTAACTTACCTACCTATCTACCACCTCAAACCCCCTCATAGAAACAAGTACTTTCGTCGTAGTCGTTCGTCGTCACCATCATCATGATGGCGGCGGCGGGTATCCGTATCCCTGTGAATAAAGTATATATGTAACTCTCTGTCGGTATAGGAATAATAACAACATTCTACACACAAGGCATAGGATTGCCAGGAGTTGAAGTATTTATCGAAAATTGGGTTACTTTTTTTTCCAAAATAGCCTACAGAAAATTTAGGATGGCAGCTAACCCATGATTGGGCTATAAGATTGTTTTAACTGAAAATGGGCCACTTTTTTATTCCAATTTGGGCTCCAAATAATAAACAAGGTGGTTCATTAAAATTGGGCTACTTTTATGGCTTCGATTTGGGCTACAATTAAAAATAATTGTTTTAATTCTTATTGAAGCAACAACATTTATTGGAACTGAGCCCAGTTTTTTAGCTCTAATTTTGGGCTACAAATGCAAAAAGTTTTACTAAAACAAAAATAAACTCTAATTGAAGATATTGGTATTTTTTTTTTATTGAAATTGGGAAATTTTTTGGAATACTTTGTTGGTTGCGATTTTGGGCTAATTTAAGCTACAAAATTTTCTTTTGAAGTAGGGCTACTGTTTTGGGTTTGATTTTGGGCTAAAAATAAAAAAGTTATTACTTAAAAACAAAGAAATTAGAATTCAAACTCCAAGGTTCTTGTCTTAGATATAAGCAACAAACAACAAATGTTGAAACAACAAGATTGAAAATTAGGCTACTTTTTTGGTCACGATTTTGGGCTACACATATTTTAAACTTGGTTGAACTCCGATTTTGATCGAATTAAAGCAATACAAATTTTGTATTGAAGTTGAACTATTATTTGGGCTACTTTGTTGGCTCCGATCTTAAGCTATAAATAAAAAACGTCGTTTTTTTAATTTAAATAAATTTCAATTAAAACTACCAGATTTGTTTGTTTTTGAACCGGGCTACTTTTTTCGATTCAAATTTGGGCTAATTCTAGCCACAAAATTATTAGGGCTACTTTTTTGGGTCAATTTGGGCTACGTTGTTATAGTACTTATTGAAACTAAAAGAAAACAAGCTATTATTGGGCTACAAATAAAAAATAAATTCTAATTGAAGCTACAGGATTTCTTTTTTTAAAGTTGGGTTACTATTATTTGGGCTAATTTGTTAGCTCAGAATTCGAGCTAGAAAAATAAGGTTGTTATTTTTTGTTGAAATTGGGCTTTTATTTTGGATACTTTTTTACTAAGATCTTAGGCAAAAAAAACATTCCTAATCAAAACAGAAACACATTTTATTAAAGCACCACGATGTTTCATTGCAATTCAGCAAATATTTGGGCCAATTTTGGGCTACAAATAAAAAACGTTGTTAAAAAAAAAATTAATTTTATTTTGACTTTGAGCTACAAATAAAAAAAAGTCTTGTTTTCTTTAATTAAAATAAATTCCAATTAAAGCTAATAGATTTGTTTGTATTAAAATTGGGCTATTTTTTGATTAAATTTTGGGCTAATGCAAGCTAAAAGACTGTTAATTGCATTTGGGCTACTTTTTGGGTCATTCGTGTTACAATTGAAAAACATTGTTCAATTACTTATGGAAGCTATTAGATTTTTGATTGAAATTGGGTTATTATATGGGCTACTTTTTGGCTCCGATTTTGGGCTAATTCAAGCTACAAGATTTTGGGTAACGAAATTGGGCTACTTTTTTGGCTCTGATTTTAGACTACAAATATTTTTAAATTGGACCATCGATTTAGTTCAAGGGATATGGTGGCAACCCTACACCCGAGTACACCATCACTGGATGCATGCATGTGTAAGTGAAGGCCGCCGCAAGGCATTTTACACTTGCAATCGCATTTTATGCTTCACCAAGACGTTTGAAGTCGACGTCGACGTCAACGATGACGACGACGACGAGTACAACGAGTACGACGACGGCTATGGCTACGACTACAACAACCAAGAAAACCAAGATTATATGGCAAATGGTACTCTTTAAGCAAAGTAACAGTGCATAGACGCTTTGTGTTTAGTCCGTCCCAGTTTTGAGAAGGAGGCTAGGTGAAATGAACCCTCCAAAAGAACTAAAAAAAAGAAACAGAAAAAGAAAAGATACTAATGCAGGGATGATGATGACAAAACTTACTATAATTATTAGGATGACGATGGGGTAGGTCGGTCGGTCGGTTGATGTCAGTTGTCAGTGGGTGGGTTGCCATCTTTTATAGAATTCAAAGTCAGACAGACATGTTTTAGGTTTGTATCTCTCTTACAAATATTTTTCTGTTGTGATTCTCTCTTCAATGATGTTGGGCTTGGTTAGTTTTAGTTTACTCGTATAATTTTTCTCTTAAAAGCTTAATACTTGCTCATTACATTTGTTCGTTTAAGCATTTTTATTTGTAACTTTGGATGGGTTTTGTAAATAATCATCATCAGGCACATGGCATATCAAACGCAAAAAAAAACCTCTGAAGGTATAAAAGATGTGATGATGCTGGAAGGTACCTTCAAAGGATAGGATAACCACCAAGCTAAATGAGTTTCTCTTTGTGTTCGAAGAGAGAATTATAAACTTGATTGCGAAAATCACGTGCTATAAAAGGTAGATAGGTTTTTACGAAGGTATATCTGTATCTGTAGAAATTTTGTATTTTTGTGATTTTTTTTCTAATGGAAAATGATGGAAATAAAAAAAGATCTATTGGAAGAAAGATGGCGATAAAGTTAATGGGTATATGTCTCGATGTAGGTATAAAAAGTATAGCTGAGTTGACGGTACCTAAATCCACTGAGTATTATAGAAAAATAAAGCAGGTAAAAAGGTATCTATTTACAAAGAGACTAGAAAGCATTTCAAATAATTTAAATTTCAGTCTAGTCATTGGAGGGTTTTTGCTTCGTTGCAAAAAAAAAATGGTTCACTGGCAGCTTTTATACATATTTTTGGCTGGGACAGTCTTGATAGACTTGGCACGTATACCATACATAGAGAAACTTCGATTTCAAAAAGGTCATAGTATTTATTTTTAATGGAAAGTAATACATAATTGTTTGTAGCATGCTTGTCAGCAGTAAGTGAAGAAGGGACATTTTTTCAAGGGTTGCAGGATTCACTTTTAATTTTATTGGGACCAGATATTTATACTTTCATTGCCAAAGATAAATATTTTGATCTATTAAGCAATTACTTTCTAATTTTTTGGAACCATTACTATAAAAGGAACTATAGCTGCTTCGACAGACATGGTTTTGCTTTTTTATTTAACATTTTGAAGAACAGATAATTTTCAGCTGATTTTGACAAACAAACACAATTCTGAAACGTCATTCAGTGTCATTTTAGGAATACGCCCAAATGTACCAAAACATATTGTTGTCTATTATAGCCAATGTCGGGCTTTGACAATTCGAATAAAAACAACGGACTCCTATAAATCAATCTGAAATATTACCTCAAGCGTTACATTAAGGTTTGTATCGTAAACGTTAGACTAGCGGCAGGCCAAAGTATTCCTTCGGACGTTTCAACGAAGTATATAGTCGAATCCCTGCTCATTTGACCAATCTTCGGTAATTTTTGATTTTTCAAACATTAATTTTGAAGTCTTTAAACTCACAACAACACTAAAATCACTGTCCATCAAACAACTCAATCAAATGTCCTATCAAAATTTTTATAAAAAATCAGGACTTTATCTCAAAATTCAAGAACAAAATTCCAGACACTTTTTGCTTCTTCAACAACAAGTGTGCTCAAATTTGAAATGCACAATATTGATTCATAATTGTAAATTATTGTTCAGTAACAAATTTTATTACAAAATTATAATTTAATTAAGTAGGTACAAGCTTATCTAAGATGTTAGTCAATACTTCAGGTTTGAAGCTAAATGCTAGGACCAAAAATACTCCATTTAACAAGATGGGAATCTCAGGCTGACATTTCGGTTTGCCTACAAGCTAACTGCAGACTAAATGTGAGAAAGTGTGCGTGAAATGATGCAAAAACCAAACACATTTTCACATTTAGTGTTCAGGCCCATCAAAATGCTTCATTTTAGTCCTCAGGCACATCTAAATGCTTCATTTTGGCCTTCGTTCAAAAACGAAACAATCCTAACCAACAGAATCTGAAGTGTTGACATGGTCTTAAATTGGAAGATTTGTATAGCTTTTTAATTTCAATCCAAATAAACGTTGTAAATGTATATTTAATAAAATAAAATTGACCAAATATATACATATTTAATGATTTATTAGTGCTGTATTTTGTTTACTTAAATTATTTGCGAACGCAATATGCGCTGCAACTGGTTAAGTATAATTGGAAATGGACAAAAGTGTAACTCAATACTTTTTAAAACAACAAAACAGACAATTTTCAGCTTAGAGCATTTTTTTGGCGACGTTAGAAGTTCAGGTGGAAACAATAGGAAAAACATTGTACAGACAATGCTACGAGAAGCATACTTGTGAAGTTCCATTGCCAACTTTAGCTAGTTCAGATTCCTCAATTAGAGTAGTATTTTCATCATTTAAGCAGTTCGATAATTGCAAGACCAAATTTTAGTTTTGTTTGTTGCAGAAATATTCCTGAAAATTTCTTTTTGAGGGACTATGGTACAGTTAGAATTTTGTTTGTAGTTAGATATCTTTTGCATTTAAATAAGCTGGATTTAAGAAAAATTAATTTACCCTAGGTATATCTTAATCCATATTCGATCATTACTATCAAAATAAGATTACGTAAATACTCAAGCAAGGAAAAAGTAATTTAGTTAAAATATTTGTTTTGGTAATTTTCAATTTTCTCAAGAACTAGAAGACATAAAATCATCTTGTTTTCAGTTTTTGATCAAAAACAAATAAGATCAAAAAAAATAGTATATAATCTGAAAGTTTTGAAAAAGTACAATTCGAAACTTTTTTTAACTTTTTTTTGCACAAATTTTGAGTTTAAAACAATTTTTTTCAAAAACTATGCATAGTTTTGACTTGATTCAAAAACAAGCTAATAGACAAAAGTGTTGGCTTTAAACAAATCTATAAGACTTAGTTGTAAATATTACCAATATTTTTAAATTATTTTTTTCCACTTAACGTATATATTTTTTTTAAATTGCCCCTACCTCTTAAACGGGGGAGATAGACCCCCCTCCCATAGTAAAAAAATGCTTGTTTTTAACTGTTCTATACAAATCAGTCATTAAACTTTGTCGCCTGAGTTATCGTATTCTCCCCTACCCTTCAAACAATAATAAGTAAACTTGAACTTTGGTAACTAAACATTTTTAAGGAATGAATGAAAATTGTATTTTGCGTTAAACTGTGGGAATTCACTAAAAGAAAGTTCTGTACGTCAACAATAAACATTCATGTCGATTACATGATCTATTGAATGAGTTGGGCATGAATTCAGATGAACGATTTTAAGACGTTTTCATTTTGTGATATATGTCAAAATTTGCATTTTATTTGCTCTTCATTTATTCAACAGGTTCGCTATAATCGTTCTGATTATTGGTGTTCCTTTGATGCATAGTTTTTTTTGATAGCAAATACATGTATGCTTCCATCAACCAAGAATGTTATGGATAAGGTATTTTTCGATTATAACACTTTTTTTTAAATTTAATATTTATTAATCAAAATGGAATTGAAAAATAGTTGCAAGCTGATATCATTAAAAACAAATTATAAATAGACTTGGATTGGGGAGAGTACGATAACTTTGGCGACAAAGTTTAATGACGGATTTGTATAGAACAGCTAAAAACAAGCATTTTTTACTATGGGAGGGGGTATATCTCCCCCCGTTTAGGCGGTAGGGGCAATTTAAAAAAATATGTACATTAAATGGAAAAAAAAATAACGGTAATACTTACAATTAAGTATTATACCTTTTTTTAAAGCCAACGTTTTTGTCTATTAGCTTGTTTTTAAATGAAGTCAAAACTATGCATAGTTTTTGAAAAAAATTGTTTTAAACTAAAAATGTATGCAAAAAAAAATTAAAAAAAAGGTTTAAAGTGTAGTTTTCCAAAACTTTCAAATTATCTACTGTTTTTTTTAGAATTCATTGCTCTTATTTGTTTTTGGTCAAAAACTGAAAACTAGATGACTTTATGTCTTCTAGTTCTTGAGAAAATTGAAAATTACCAAAAAAAATATTTTAATTAAATTACTTTTTCCTTGCTTAAGTATTAACGTAGTCTTATTTTGATAGTAATAATCGAATATGGATTAAGATATACCTAGGGTAAATTAATTTTTCTTAAATCCAGCTTATTTAAATGCAAAAGAAACTTTGCATGCACCCCATCTTGCACCCACCGAACCGTGATCCCTCCCCCCCTTGCACGCACTCCAACTTGCACCCACCCCAAATCCTATAGTGTTCCCAAGCAGGAGGGTTGCCACTGTTGCATACACCCAAATTCGCACCTACCATTGTTACTATCAAAATAAGACCACTCAAGCAAAAAAAAAAAAGAATTAAATTAAAATAGTAGTTGTGGTTATTTTTAATTTTCTCAAAAACTAAAAAACATAAAATCATCCAGTTTTCAGTTTTTGATCAAAAACAAATAAGAGCAATAAATTCTGAAATAAAAACAATGGTAGATAATCTTGTAGTATTAAAAAATTACACTTTAAACCTTTTTTTTAACTTTTTTTACTCCAATTTTGAGTTTAAAATTAAACTTTTAAAAAACTACGCATAGTTTTGACTTGAATTAAAAACTGGCTAATAAAACAGAATGTTGGGTTTAAAAAAATGTATAAAACTTAATTGTAAGTATCACCATTATTTTTTAATTATTTTTTTTCCATTTTAAATAATAATTTTTTTAAATTGCCCCTACCGCCTGAACGGGGGGAGATAGACCCCCCTCCCATAGTAAAAAATGCTTGTATTAAGCCCCTCTACCAAAAACCGTTATTATATCTTGGCGCCAAAGTTATCGTACTCGTGCCCTTGGATTTATTAAATTGATACAGATTTTAATTACTTGCAAAAAAAAAATTTGGGCCGTTCATTAACGAAAATTTATTAGAATTCAATAAATTGCGCTCGCACCCTTAACTTGATGGTTCTTCGAACGCATCTTTGATACAAAAAAATCCGAGGTTGATTATGAAATTTAAAGAATTTCGTAGTGATTACTGTAAATTAGTGAATAAATTAAAATAAACTGATGTTGAGCATGCTTTTTTCAAGACAAAAATGTACATTGGGTTCGCTATCAACAAAAGGACTGCAAAATTAAAGCTTAAAACTGACTTTTTCATCGAAAAAAGTAAAAAGAAAAACCTGAAAAAAAAACTTATTAACCTCCCCATTTTGTTTTTGCTTTACAAAGTGCCACTAGCCCACGGCATCGTTTTTTGTTGTTTTTTTTTTTTTCACATATATTCATGGACTAATTGTCAAAGTTACAAATACAACAATGTAAACAAACGAGTATTTTTGGCTAGGCTAGGACCCTGTTTTTTGACACACGAAAGCGTTAATACAATCAAACACTCATTAACGCCGAACCGACCGGCAGTGAAGTGATTTAGCCATTAAAGTGACCCGCTGATCGATTAGTGATAGTAGTAATCCTTCCTCAGCTATTACATTTCACATTCACGTTGTAATTTAGCTTACAATATACATTTTTCTAGCTCTTAATCTTTAAGAAATTTAAGTTTCATTTGATACCAACAGAAAACGGAATTTATTTAATGTCGGGGCGGCGCGAACGCCATCCCCGGCTACCAAAAATTACACGCACGAGTTATTCGCATTAGGAATAATCGCAGAGGTCAACTCAACCGTAAGTGCAATGGCCAAGCCTCGCTCCGGGGGAACCGCCTTAATGATCACGGTAACCCCTACGCCAGGTAAGTATGCTTAAACATGATATTTCTTCCCTATTTGTCAATTTTTTTGAAAACACTAACTGTGAATTATATAAAATTAAATAAAAACGATCTTCACGAATGAAAAATACAATAGGTAAATGAGATAACTGCTTCTGTTTTGACTGTTGATCTTTTTTCTTGTGTACCTAACCTACCTTTATCAAGTTAATCCTGGTTTAAGCTAGCCACAGACGATGAACATGTTGGTGTGATTTGTTGGGCAGCGGTTCGCCATACACGGGCCAACATGTTTATAAACTTCATTTTTTGTGTGACTGTCGTGAAGTCAAGATGTGCGATAGAAGTGCGGATGATGCAATAGCATGTTCGATAATTGATGGATTTGCATACAGCGAGCTATGGGAGTGCTACAAGGGATGCAAAAAACATCAGGAACAAATTTAGCAACTATTTTAACACTGTCGGCGCTGTACCGTGGCAAAACAATTTTGTTTAAATACATATTTTTATTTCGCATCATAATATGTATTAACATTTAAAAAATAAAATAAAAATAAAGCACAAATTTACTTACATTTTCTATTTCAAATGATTCATCAAATGTAACAATGCTCTCCAATTGTGTTTCCTGGTCTCTTATAAAATCAAATTGGTCGTAATACCATAATTTAATCGCTTCAATGAAGTTTTCAATGAATATTTTGCATTGCGACGACATGTTAACTCATTGAAAATAACAACACAAATGACGAATTGTTGTCGCACAACGCCATACACGACGAACATGTTGATAAACTTCAAAACGTGTTGTAAACTTGCCCATACACAGCCAACATGTTAGCCCCAACTTCACGGTTTACAAAATATTTCATAAACCGTCGATTTGTTGGCCAACGTGCCCATACACGAATGGTTTTCAGCCCAACACCAACAAATCACACCAACATGTTCATCGTCTGTGGCTAGCTTTACAAAGCGGAGAGAAAATTGAGACGTGAGAGTGAAGAACCAATGTACTTTCCTAGAATTCAACAAAATATTTATGTACATCAAAAAATGAATGTGAAAAAGATCATTTGTCCTATTTCATTAAATCTTCTAAGGGATGTTCATTTTTTTCGCAAACTTATTTATAGACCTAATAGGTACAATTTTATGAAAAAGAATGGAAGAAACGTGATTACAATTCAAAAATTAGTTCTGGAAATTAAATGTTTAATTCAGTACTATTAAATTTTCCGAAGAAATTTGAAGTGCAGAAAATGAATACAAATTTGGATAAACTAAATCATTAAAAAGCCTTTGTACTCAAATCCTTTATTAGAAGGAAATAGTTTATCAGGCTTTCGTTAGATTAATTTGTTTTCCATTTGTTTTGCTGACTCAGCTTTAACTTCTCTCTGTGGCTTCAAGCAATTATTGTTTATTTGTACACTAATATTTCAAAGAAGAGACAATAAATTTCATTTTAATTGAATAAATTGATATCATAACTCACATTTAAAGTTGGTATTTCTCTTTGGTATTAATATTTCTTTAATAAGAAACCAAAATTTAATTCATCAAGCTGTTAAATTTCTTAAGGCATCCTTCTGACAAACAATCATATACATAAATGCCTATATTTTAATAATAATTTACCTTAAGTGAAGATATGAAACCTACGAACTCTACGTTCGTATACAGGGTAATAAAAGTTATATTGTTACTAAATAGCCATATTTTCCTACTCATTCCAACTTTGAAAACGTTCAAAACAAATGTATTCTCATTTCAAAGAAAACCCCAAAGAATGTAACCTCAAAATATGTTCTAGCTGAATTTCTTCGTATTATATTCTAAAAGAGTCTTTCGATATATCTACCTATGCTATGCATAGGGATACAGAGAATTTCTAACAACCCTAATTTTCCACTCGGTTAAATCCTTAAGAACTAACAAATTTTAACTAAACACAAATTTTATTGTTATCCCTTCCTTGACCAACCACATCACTGAAAACAAATCTCTAGTTCAGTTCAGTTTTGGCTTGGTTCTTCGGTTCGGTTCGGTTCGGTTCTTTTGCTTCTTCCAGCTATAGGTCTGAACTAAAGTGAACTAGGAAGGTACGAGTAGGTTAGGTGCCTTAAAGTCTTTACTATGCGTCTATCTGCATAAAGGGGAAATCCTTCATTAATATCCTCAACTCCCAAGTGTCTGAATCCATCTAACAAAGTCATTAATCTTATGTGTCTTTCAACTAAAGCACCAGGAGAAGCACATGCATTCTAAAAATACAAGACATGAATTTTAGGAGCAGCATGCAACGCAAGCCTTTCGTGCTTCGTATAGGCTTCCAAACCAACAGGCGATCAAGCCACCACCGGCACCTGAGTATTTTGGCCAATGGTGATTAGGGTAACAAAAACAACCAAAACAACAACAACCCCCAAAACAGACGTATTCAGTAAGTTAAAGGATTTTGGGAGAAAGGTTGAGGAGACATTTTTGATTATATTTTCTTTTTCTAAGAAGAAACTCGACTATTTCACTGGTCAAGGATAATAAGTAATGAAAAACTTTTAGATTTTTGCATAATCCTTTTTATAGAAAAGCGACACAAACTCCTTAACTTTATACCCACGAAAGAAAACCAAAACTAAAAACACCAAATAAGAGGCCTTTGGTGTGTAGGTATAGGTTAGGTACGTAACATTAACATAGGTATAGCTCTAAACCACCAACTTGCTTCTAAGCTCTATAAATCACCGAGTGTTTATTCCATTTCAATTCGTGCAATTCATGCAACTTCCTGTCTGTCTGTCTGCCTCTGAATCTGTTTAAGGAGCTCCGTCTTCGTATAAGGACCTACGTTTCGTTTCGTTTAAATCCTTTCGGTATTAAATTAAAACAAAACTCAAGGAGGTGTTATTATCTCACTCTTGTCTTGTTTGGGGAAACACAAAAAATATAAAAATAAAAGTGAGGAAGTAGAAAAGTTTAGAACTTATCATTTGATAGGATGATAGTGGAAGTACTGGTGAATGGTGATGTTGATATCCTTGCACTTTAGTTGCAAACAGGGTATTTCTTGAAGATAATAATTTCTTAAGAGGAATGAGACATCCTTAAAAATATTTTAACTACTTCTTGAATGGTTTTAATTTTTGTTGGAACTAAGAAACCGGTTCGAAGAAATTCCAATAGTTCAAGTCCCAGAATTTAGACAACCACTGATAAAGAACAAAATTCCCAGAAATATCAGTTCATCTAGAAAATACTGATGCAAAAAGAATCTTAATTTATTAATTCACGGGATCGGAGTACTTCTAGAAAAAATTCTGACCCTTGGAATTTACAATCGTTCAGATATTATAGTATACATATATGTATATTGTATATATATAGTATTGGCTTACACTTCAAGGCCATCAACTGTTCTTTTGAAAGGACACTTTTTAAATTGAGCTTTTCTGTAGCCAGACGTCGTTCTTTTGATTTGAACTATTGAAATTTTACGTGTGTTTTATTTTCATCTCAATATTATTTTAACCTTAAAACAACCTTCCAAGACTTAAAAGTCAGCAACAACAGACATCAAGGCGCCAGCTATATGTAGCTATCATTGATTTTCCTCATTGAAAACAAACATTGGAATTTATTTATCAGGTCGTTTATAGCTATCATTAAAAATGTCTGTCATTGAAAATAATTTCCTGATTGAAAACCACCGAAAAATGTTTACTGACAGAAATCTGTCATTGGAATTGTGTGAAATTGGAACACAAATCAATGGAACGATTCGTTTCACTTTTGAACATAAAAGTATTAGCTGTTCAGGAAACTGAATTTCCGTCCGGAAAATAGAAAAATACAGTTTTATAGAAAAATAAATGCGTAATTACACTTTTTTCTCAAACAAAAATTCTTTGTGTGATTTCCGATCGATCAGTATATAATTTTCATTTCTAATCAAAGGGAAATATCGTCAAATATCGATTCAAAAATTTTTCCGATTTGATTTCAATGATAGCTTCTGGTCATAGCCTCATAAGGAGTTAAAAGAAAAATCAAAACAAGAGTCACGGAAGCAAATCACACTGATAACGTCGTATGGTTGCCCTTCAAAACCTAGACCTTATATTTTTTGTTATAAAACAAGTTGTCATTTAAAGAACTTGAAAAGAGTGTAAGGTACAAAAATTTAATTTAAACCTTTTTTTCTGACGAGATATTTGACACTTTAACTAAAATTGTATTAATTTTTGAAGGTTTTTAATATTTGTAAAAATAGCAACAATGATTTTTTTAAAAAGGAAATCAAATTTAAAGTCAATATCTTTCTGCGTTCTTAAGATATTTTAGTCGAAAATCAATTTTTAACAATGTTTGTGGGGCTTTTATACGAGCTCGTAGCTATCATTGGGTTTTATCATTTAAAAATTAGTTTCGAGATGATAAAAGCGATGAAGGCATCCAAATTTGATATGTTTGGTGTCAAAATGAAGATAATGAGTTGTGGATGTTTTTTTTAATTAGAACAATTCTTTATTCAACACAAAACTTTTCTATTAGTTCATTTTTAATTTTTCAATGATACAATCGTTTTCAATGAACAGCTGATTCTTCAGTTTATAATTAAGAACAAAATCGTTCTACTGAAAACGTTCCATTTTTTTTGTATTTCCATTTGTCCCAGTTTTACTTTCAATGATTAACTTTTGCCTAACAGAAATTTTCAATGATAGCTATAACCAACCTGCCAAAAATAATCCAATGATTGGTTTCAATGATGTAAACCAATGATAGCTATAACTGGCCTCTTGGTATTGTTTTTACGTAGCTTTTTAAATTTTGTAAGAAGAGTAATTTGATTTCTTCTAAAAATTTAATTACAAATCAAAAACATTATTGATTATGATGTACAATTATTTTGAAAGTTATATCAGTTTTTGTTCGTAAAACATTCGAGCTGGGATCAATCAAATTTGTCACTTTTTTAAAAATAAAGTTTTTTTAAAGTAGTTTTTGTTTTTATAATCTGTAAGAAAAAATATTTCTTCTATTTCTAAGAAAATGGATAACGAAAGAGAGTATTACGAACATACGAAGAAGGATCTTGAAAATTGGAGAAAAGTGAAACTCTTTAATTCTACTGATCAAACCCATTAAAATAACTCGCAAAGTGCTACTTTCTGAAATTTCATGGAGCCTATTGTTTTGAAATTTTCTTCTAAAGCCATCACAAAGCTGGAAACTTAATACGACTTTTTTTAAACTATCTATATGACAATTTCTGACCATGAGACAGAATTTTGAAAATCACTAAAAGCTCCGAATCCGAACAGTAGTGAAGCAGAACTGTTATGTCAAAGGCTTAAAGTTTAAACTTAGCCTGTGTACCATCTGAATCAAATTTTCAACAATCATTGGTTCTTGTGAATTAATAACAAATCCTCCAGTCGAAAAAGTTCAAAGGCGGAAGTCACTGATTTTTAAATTTCTATTTGTCTGTTTCGGTATTGAAACTATTTTTTCCAAATTTGTACTAAAAAAAACTAAGCTTCTTTTCTGATACAAACATCAAAATGATATTTTTTAAAAGTATTTTCTTGTCCTGGATTCGAATTGGTGTTATAATTTCAACATTGTTTTTATATTTGTTTAAGCATATTTTTATAAAATGATGTGTTTAAGCATAAATGGTTCAGCGTTTTTTTTTTTGTCTGAATAGGTTAAGACTAACAACTTAAGAGGATTTTTAAAACAATTTGTGGATTACTGAAAACTGAATATTGAAGATAGGTTTATAGATTTTGTAGATTAATAGCTTTAAAATTCAATATCTCAAAAGTGTGGTGATAGATTATTTTTGAAGCCAAATTCGGGCTGAGGTTACTAAAAAAAATTCCAAAAACTATTATTCTCTGACGTTAGGCAAAAAGAACTTAAAACAGAAACTGATCACACTGACTTAATGAACTTAAGGCGTTAAAACTTAAACAAATATGAATTTTTCTGTGATATTGTCAAAGGACTAAATTAATAAGATATTTAGCAGTTGTTGTAGATTCAAGACTCAACAAAAAAGCCCTTAGACACAAATCAAAATCCTGAAATGCAATTTTTTGACTTAAGACCTTATTACCCAAAGAATTTGTTATCATTGTTAAATTAAAGGCTTGGATACATTGAACTCATAGAAATAGATTTTTCATAGATTTTGGCAGTTTGTGTAATCCCTCTGCATATTTTTGAACTTTTTAATTGTGATTAGGATTGTTTTTTACAAAATACTGAAAGTTCTAACGTCATAATTTTTGTATGGAAATTAAGTTAAGGTTAGTTTTAGAGGCAACTATTTGCACGTGTCTTAAATCAAACCTTTTTATGACTTTAATTTTCAAAAACTAATAAAGACTTTAAAAAATATCCTTTAAATAAATAACACCCTATTTTAGCTAAACGAATCTGTAGATACCGGTCCTATATCTCCCATATACTTTAAAGTAGTACCTACAATGTTACATAGGGTTAAGTTAAAAGATTCAAAACTACGATATACTACAACAGGACGAATTGAAAAATGATAAACATTTTCGGTAATGTCTTGAAAGAGTAAACTTGTGTCTTTCTCTCTACGAGTACATACCTACCTATCCATTCCTCTAGAGCTACAATTTTCGTTCAGATAGATGAGTATTGGGGATGGGTGGGAAAAAAGGAGCTATAATCCTTCGACTTTCATTTCTTATTTTTTTTTTTTCGTAAAGGATTTAAAGTTCCCTCTTTGATGCGTGTTAACGTAATTTGGTTTCTTTTTTGTATAGTATGAGTATGGAGTTGTTATTCTTGTTGTATGGATATGAACATATAGAGCAACATTTTAAGGACATTACTTATATCCTTCGCTCAACACGGATAATCCTTTGGGGGAATTAATGTCATGTTCGGCGGGTGATTTCATGATTATTGGTGACAGTTTCTCAGTGGCGCTTGAACTTTTTTGTTTCAATCCAAGGCCATTTATAGAAGTTCTTGACTTGTTTTTTTGTTATCCTTGTTATTGTCGTAGTCCTCTTACTATATATATATACACTGATGATTGTTGATGAAAACTTTTACTCTGAATGTTTTCTAAGTATTTTGACATCCAAAGTTGTCATCCATTTTGAAATGAGAAGTTTATTTTTTTTTAAAAAATATGTATTTTTATGTATTTGAGAGAGGGTGAGACATTTGTTCGTCCTTTTTTGTGTATGTAAAGTGTGAATAAACGCAAACGTCGTCGTCGGTCGTCGAGAAGAAAACAAAAATAAATATAAGGACTTCTTTATGATATATTGAAATTATTTCTAGGGAAACAATGAAAATATACGTACATACATATTTATATTTATTTATTGAATTATGGATAAAGTTAAATTTTCTCATAAACTAATTGAAAAGTTTTATTAGAGCACAGAACAAGCATTACGTACAAAAATTAAGCATTTATAGAAATTTTTCTGCTTAGCTTTTGAGGACTATGAATTATCTTTCTTGTTTAGTGAATCAGTTTCTTTTTATATGTGCTTAATATTGAATGACTTTGTATATAGGAAAATATTAATGTGGATCAATGGAAATTACTGAACTTTTGAGAAATAATGAAAAGTATTTGAACTCGATACCAAAAAATAGTTTAGAACGAAAAATAAAGTATTGTGAAGCTATTAAGGAACATTCTATATGCACACTATTTGGAATAAAACTTTAACTTTAGTTTCCAAAAACTAAACTATTATTTTGTTTAGATTTATTGATCCGACAGCAGATTTGGGTTGGATCTTAAAAATTTGAAACATCAAACTAGGACACTTAAAATTATTACTTTTTAAGTATCGTCTTGGGATCAAAAAGTGTGGACATTTGTTCGGTCTTCTAGCTAGAGCTTGAGTCAAGTCATAGATTTGAAAATTAAAAAAAGACCAAATTTTCTGAGAATTTTTTATGAAGCAAGAATTTAGAAAAAAAAATATCGAAATTTAATTTATCTCAGAAATTTTGGATAACGAAAACTTTACGAGTACATTAGTCAATAAAATTCAGCTTGTTGTCTGTAGTAAAAATTAAAGAGGTAAGCAAGGCATAGTTCTTAAAAACAAATTTTATGACGCTTTTGAAAAGTAAAAATATGAATTTTTTAAACAAAGTTTTAATATTCTTAGTTTCTAGAATTTCTAAAATTCTCGAGGCATCATGATTTTGTGGTTTAAGAAAAAAAAAAACTCGTTTTAGAGCTCTTATGCTGAAAATGTTGGTGCTGATTTCTGATGTGTTTAGACGTTATTTTTATATTTTTTTAAAAAAATTCAAAAAATTGTCGCGAAAGCTTAATTTGGAAAACCGATTTCTTATAAGAACAACAAACATTTTGAGGCTGTTTTTCCTTTTTTTTTTTGTCAAAATGTATTAGTAAAAACGGTTTAGTGTTCATATCTGGGTTATATAAGGGTGATTATACAAAAGTTGGGTAACTTTTGAGGATATTTTGTTTACGATTGTTTTTAAATCAAACTTCTATAAATTCGGGTGTATATGATAGCTAATCTAATTAATATATTGTTCCCAATCGGGCCATTCACTTTTTTGAGTACATTGTAAGATATTTAAATTTTCAGAATTTGACTGCCAGAGGACTGACGAGTATACACAGTCAGGGCCGGCCCAAGCCAAACTTGCGCCCTGTGCAAGATTTGTAGAAAGCGCCCCTTTTTTATATTTTTTTTACACATAAACTGATACACAAGCATAAGCCTTTCCCAGATTACCCAGGAGGTAGACTTTCAATGCGTTTTTTTTTTATTGAGGTATCCACAGGAGGCCTAAACCATTAAACTAAAACGCAGCGAAGAAATGAGCAGAGGGGAAACTTTTAAACTTGGAAACTTACTTTTCTGGCCTTACATTTTGCAAATTCAGAAATGAGATCATCAAAGTCTAAAGAATTTAATAATTTCTTTTCAATGGACATTATAGATAAACCTACCAATCTCTCTTGAGTCATGGTTGTCCTAAGATAATTTTTAATAATTTTAAGTTTAGAAAAACTACGTTCTCCTGAAGCTACCGTGACCGGGATTGTATTAAGGATTTGGAGAGCAGTTACTAAATTCGGAGCAAAATCTTCAAGGTTTGAACTAAAAATAAAATTTAACATATCTAAACTTGAGCTTTGTGGCGTAACAAGCTGGGATATTACGGTTAACTCTTGAAACAATTCTTCTCCATCTAAATATTTAAAACTACTTTATGTTAAAACATTCTGCAAATTAAGGCATGAAGCACGTACATTTTTATTTTTTAAACATTCGCTTATGTTACTCAAAAATGTAAAATTGATACTATACGTATCAAACCTTTCAAGTATTTGAAAAAAAAATTCAACTTTGAATCTTTGTTTCGGCTAATATAGTTTCAGGACATTCATCAGCATAAAGTATTTTTCTCCGTTGAGATCGCAATGATGAAGCTACAAGAAACATATTTGGTATTTCTAGGGAACTAGCAATACGCTCGGTTAATTGAACATACCTACTCATTAAATTTTTCATCGGAACGCATTAAAATCAACTGTTTTTTGTATTTTCTAAAACTGTTATGCCAGTTGACAGATTAACGGACGAACTTTGCAATTATTTACTAGTTTAATTTATATTTTCTAAAATATCAAACCAAATTAGCAGGCAGCAAATAAATGTAAAATCAAAAATTTTATTTCCTAACGATTCTGCAATGTTTTTTGCCTCTACATTTCTTAATTCTATAGGGCTTCATATATTTCTTGAATTGAAAAAAAGTTAAACAAACATTGAATTGTATCGAAAATTTTAACTGCATAAAATGAGAACCGAGCAGCATCATTAACCACTAAATTTAAGGAATGCGGGCAACATGGAACCAAAAATGCTCTTGGTTCCAGGGTTCGAATTCGATTCTAAACACCCGCTTCTTTTCCTTTCATATTCATATTCGAACCATTATCATAACTTTGGCTTCTCTTGTCTTCAAAATACGTCACTTCTATTAAAAACTGGTAGCTATTTATTTAATATTAATTAACCAACAAAGCGAAAAAACAATTGAAACAATCTGCATTCTGCACCAGACTAGATATACATTAAAAGTAGCCGTTACAATAGTCATTAACTTTCAAACAAAAAAAAAAACAAACTGCCTGCGCAAGCCAAGAACAATTCGACTCCAAATAGAATCATCCCTCTTTAATTTTTAAGCTCTATGCTCCTTTTCCATTCTATTAAAAATTTCATCTCCTGTAATCAGGCACTTAACTCTTACACAGTGTGCAATAAGAAAACCTGCACGCTCTGATCCATATGATTCCGTATAAATAAGTTTTTTTTTAAATATCTCCCATGTTAGTTTCGATACTCAGTGTGCAAAAAAGAAAACTTGCACATCCATTCACCATTATTTGTAGCAAAGACACCTACCTACCTAATTTCCAAATATATCACCCTGTTCATACAAGAGAAAAAATCTCAACACAAAAAAGTTCCATGCCACCTCATATGTGCAAGATATATTTTATGCACACCGAGTCCCAAAATTAACATAGAAGTATGACGAAGCAAAATACTTATTCATATTGAATCGTATGGGCTAGAACGTGCAGGTTTTGTATCACGCACAGTACCCTGTATGTGAGACTCACATGAGACATTGTGAGTTCTCATCTACAAAGAAAACAACAAAAAAGTGTCTCTGAAAAAAGAGAGCAGGTAGGTTTCTGTATTCTGTGCTACCTTCTACTACAAATCAAAGACACAGTAAACAGCATATATTTTTTTTGTTGTTTTCTTTGTAGATGAGAACTCACAATGTCTCATGTGAGTCTCACATACAGGGTACTGTGCGTGATACAAAACCTGCACGTTCTAGCCCATACGATTCAATATGAATAAGTATTTTGCTTCGTCATACTTCTATGTTAATTTTGGGACTCGGTGTGCATAAAATATATCTTGCACATATGAGGTGGCATGGAACTTTTTTGTGTTGAGATTTTTTCTTCTTTTCTCTTGCATGGAATTTTTTTGTGTTGAGATTTTTTTCTTTTTTTCTCTTGTACGAACAGGGTGAAATATTTGGAAATGAGGTAGGTAGAATTTTTAGTTCTGCGATATCTTGAGTTAAATTTTCATTGAATGCAACAATGAAAGTGATGTTAGTTAGTGCGCAAGAGATAACTTAGGACAGTTGTGATGGATGTTTTTTTGAGATTATTTTAAGAATGTTTGTGGTTAAAGAATGGCAAATATGTAGTAGTACATATTTGTTTGCAAGATCAGATTACATTTTCTTGCTCCTGGCAATGCGCCCCCAGAATTCTGCGCCCTGTGCATTTGCACATCTTGCACATATGCTTTGTCCGGCCCTGTACACAGTTTTGAAAGTATTATAATGAAATTTAATACAAATTAGTAAAAATCTCTTAGGATTTAATAATGATCACTTAAAATCACTTAGTAACAATTAAAAATATTTATCAATATGTAATACTAGGAGAAAATACTACATCAGTTTTCAAAACAGACTTTTGACATTTAACGTAACGTTATTCACTTATCTTTTACTACTTTCACATAGTTTTACTAAATATTTCAAAGTAATCAACAAACAAAATCTAACAATATTCATTTTAAAAGTAGATACTAATGATCAAGAAATGAAGAACAATAACAATTTACCTGACACAGGACTGACGCCATAGGACTGACGAAAAAGACGAAATTTGAGATTATAATCTGGACTAATGTTTTTTTTTGTAATTTCAAATATCAACAAACTACATTTTAACAAATCAAAGTCTAATACGAATAAATAAAAATAAACTTTAGATTAACAAAAAAATAACGACCCACCATAAAATTGACATGTTGACTCGCTTAGCACGTGTGTAGACAACAAACATAACCCAAACTCTTTTACAGATATGATGGCCGTCAAATTGTGCAACCCGCAACTAACTTCATTACCAACATTAAAATTCAAAGTGGGATTTGACGTTGAGTCGGCGATATTTCGCACGAATTTTAAATTTAAATAACACCCTTGTGACGAATGAAACTGAACACTAAATTTCTTATTTTTTTAAATAAAGTGGAGAACACTGCATTATGAAAGTTGTAGTACCTATATATTAAACTATATACATCGCAGATTGTATTAATTTAATAAGTTTTCTCAAATCAATGATAATGTTTAATAGACAGTCACTTAATGGTTGGTTTTCAGGGTTGTGACATGCCAGAGGACTGACGTTTTAAGAACTAATTGTGTTTTTTTAATAACTTGTATTCAAAATGAAGAACTGAAATTGGGTAAACTAAATAAAGGTCTTTCCATTGTTTTAAAATAAATTGCAATCTCAATAAAATATAATCAGACTTTGTATATATTGGTTGATGACATCGAGTTACCCAACTTTTGTATAATCACCCATAAATAGAATAAGTGAAGACTAACAACCAATGAGGATTGATATGATATCACCAGAATAATTGTATGCAACGAAGAATAAAATTTTTGACATCTGGTATAATTTATAGAAAAATCAAAAACTGTAGAAAACCATTTTACAAAAAAATAAAAACGAATATCTTAAAAACATATGAAGGTATTGACTTCAAAACTATTTTATTTCATTGACAATATTGTTGACTATTCCATATTTTTAAAAATTAAAAGAAAATGAAATTGGGTGGTTTTATATTAGCTGCTAAGAATTTATTTTCGAATGAAATATTTTGCAAACGAATAAAGGCATTGATTTCAAACTTATGTTCTATGCAAAAAATATCGGTATCAATATTTGGTAAAAATTTTAGAAAAATACAATTGACAGCTGTTTTCTAAAAAAAAAATTCTACCGAAAACGAAACACTTAGTTGGTAAAACGTCTTGAATATATCGACAAAAAACACATTAAACTTCTATCATTTAAGACTCACCTTTTGAAGTTTCTTAAATGCAACTTGGCTTATGGCAAACATACAATTATTTTAAAATGCACCAATGAGAAGTTATGAGTGTGGTCTTGTTCAACTTTAGGTTTTGATACCTTTTTTAACAAGAACCATGAACTATCAATTAATCAATAAAAAAACGTAGAAGAGTAAGCAAAGGGTGCTTTTTTAGTCGTGTGGTTTTCAACTTTTTTGGGAGTTGGTCTTTTTGACAGATGTGAATTGATTCAGTTTGACTTACTCAACAAAATACTGGTTCGATTCTCACGACGACGAAACGAAACAATCAATTTATTGAAGGAAATTTTTTGGTGAGCGTCGTGGGCTTGTGGAGTGGCCTTTAAGATTGTGTGATTTAACACCGCTGGGTGTTTTTTGTGGGGTTATGTGAAGTCGCTTGTCTACGCAGATAAGCTCGAGAGACGCCTTGGAAGTGAATATACGGTACGTAACTTCTGATGTACGGCCCCAATTGCTGCAAAAAGTATTCAGAAACTGGACTCTCACCTGAAATTTTGTTGAGCCATGAAGCGGTGGCCATTTTCCCGAAATAATTTTAAAACTTAATGGCAAACATTTTTCTTTATAATAAAGCTACATTTTTGGTCATAAGAATAAATTGTATGAGTTTTATTTCTTCTTGAATATTACACGTCAAAAAACACTCTTTAAACACCCTTTAGTACAATATGTCGAAAGTAAAAAACCTAATGAAGTTAATATAAATGAGTTCAAACTTTCGGTTTCAGTTTCTTGGTAGTGACGTTATCAGAAATTGATGTTTGCACTATATAAAAAAAAAAAAAAAAAACGAACTAAAGAGAATAAGAAGATTGGTAATTTTTTCGAGCTATCAAACCCTTCATTGAAAAGTATTTTTTTAATTTTTCAAAACTCCTGATTTAGAAGTTTTCCACAAAATTTTTATTTTGATCTTAAAAATTTCGAACTCAATACTTGAATTGCCAAATTTAAGAATTTGACAAATTTAAAGCACTTTAAGAGCACAAAAATACATCTTCGAAAGTTTATTCGGAATTTTTTCAAGTAGTGACATAAACGTTTGTTTAAGAAAGTCTCCGAAAATGTCTGCTTTTCGACTTAATGTTGGGGTAAGGGCTGGAGAAACCAAACGCAAATGGGTAAAACTAAGGAGCACTTAAGTCCAACGTAATTTTTTTGTGTTACCATGGTGACGTCAAACTGGTGGGGAAGGGGATTTTAGAGACAAGTCGGGATAAGATCACTTAATGAACACGAAAAAATGTCTACATCATCAGCATTTCGAAATTCGATTGTGGTGTTTGTAGGAAACGCCAATACGATTTTTTTAGGCCTCTTAATAAAATACCCTGCAGTATTGACTGCTTATAGTTACTCACGAATTTTCATATAGAACAATGGTTCACTGTGGCGTATGTGTAACATTTTTTTTTTAAGAATTGAAGATTTCTAGAAAGTTTTTCGTTTCATTCAATTCTTTTCAATTAATGAAAATTAAAAGCTTGAAATCTTAATAATGTTCCGAAATGTGATGTTGCATGTCAGAATCGTCAAATTGAGTGTAAGCAAATGGAAACTTCGCCCACATCAAAAAAAAATGCAATTAATTATCTCATGAGAGCTACATAATTATAAATAATTTTAGTGACTAAACAAAATGTACACAAATGTACATTAAATGCGCTCATGTAGCTATAGCATAAAATGATCCAGCTTAAACTTTCGGCAAGTGGTACGTTCGGAATAAAATCTCGTTCCGTCCACAAAACGTGCTATATCCGGCCCATCTTCCAATTTGTTTGACAGGTTTTATTCTTACTAGTTAGCCTAGTAGAAGAATCGAGTAATAAATTTCTTTTTCTCCAAGCCGTCAACCGAAGCAGTCACTAACTAATAAATCAGAATAGGATTTGAGTTAAGAGACTTAACCTCCGTATTCTTCTTAGTTGAGCTTCACTTAACCTTGTTTTACGCTCACGACGAAAATAAAAAGGAAATCGGTAAGCTTAGGCCTGAGTTTTTATTTTAAGAAAGAGATAGGTTTTGAGAAAAATTGTGTCTTCAGAAAACAAGATTAAATGGACCGTCGGCTGACAATTGTGCTCCATTAGGAGCGAAAACAAACACGAGGTCTGGTCTTAAGAAAAATATTTGGATGTCCAAAAATTTGGTCTACCATTAATACAAGAACTGGTAGGATTAGATATTCAGTCAGGTTGAATTTCCACCAATTTATATCGTCATATTGGTTAGGTACAACAAATCATCCACATTGGCCCATGGCCAAAAGTTTTCGTTCGTGGGCGAAAAATACCAACCAAAAAGGACTGATCGAAATTTAACCAGAGCAGAAATTCCATCTCGGAAATCTTAACCTCAATTCACTCGGGGCTTCGCAAAATCTCTCATCACGGAAAGGGCACAAGCGCTCTCAGAAAGAAAGGAGTGAAAGGGCACAAGCGCCAAATTAAAAGTCCCAGATCCACATATGTATATAAAAACAACAACAAAATTAGAGAAACCCAACCTAAAAATATTAATTATTAATAAAATAGTGATACCATAAATGGCTAAAAGACATTTTGGAGTAAGATAAAGAAATAGAAAATATAAAAAAAGGCAGTGATAACAGGGAAAAATGGTCTTCTAGCACTTATATACATAGTGCATACACAAAGTGTCTGTTCCCGCTCCCATCTATACCTATATACTCCGTTTTGGCCCCGATGATAAATTCAACAAAGGTCTTTTCTGGTGAGTGACATTTGTGTATATGTTCTGCCATTGAAGCATAAGAGACTGCATTGTATCCAAAGCCATACAATTTTGTTATCATTTCATATCACTGACGACTATTGGTTTGGTTGAAGCTGCAGCTGTTCGAAATTATTGCATAAACTTCCAGATGATTTTGACATAACACGGCATACAAACTAAAAAATTTTAACATCGATTTTTACTATGGCTAATTGCCATCTCTGATTACATGATCGACTCTATTATGTGTAGCGGTAATTGTCGAAGAGTTTTTCATGTACTTTGCATTGACGCCCCGTTCAGTTGCATAAAACTTTTTGCTAAGAGAAAATCTTTTTTCTACTTTTGTGATGAATGCGACCCGATCTCCGAAAAAAATATTGTTGGAGACGTCATAAAAAATATAAAGGACTTAGAAAAACTGGAGAAACAATTTATTTTTCTTTCAAAGAAAGTTGATAATCTGACCTGCACCAACGGAAATATTGAAAATAATATTAATAAAGACAAAACTTCTGATTTAGGAAGCAAAACTAAAACCTTAACCAAACGTAAAAACGATGATCTTGACGACGAAAATTCTGATATATGCCATTTACCAAAGAAAGTTGCAACCTCCGTATTTAAAGACTTTGCAATATCCCGCCCAGTAGCCAATTTTAACTCTAACAATGTACCTGCTTCGTTATCTATTTCTTCTTTAACATTACCACTGATATCAGCACCTAATGTTGTTAATCTCTCACCATCTAATTCAATGACCCGACTAAATGTGGATTCTTCGACTTCTACTTTGCCGAAAAACATATTTTTGCCAAAAATCACCAACGAAACTACTTCACTAACATCTCCAATTGTGTCCGGACTAAAGGCTGTTGAAGGGCAAAAAATATTGTTTCTTTCTAAACTTGCACCGTCTACAAATGCACTTGACATAAAAAATCACTTGTCCGAAAAACTGGGTTCCTCATTTACGTTAAATGTTGAGAAAATTATACATCGAAACCATACTAAGTATTCGTCCTTTAAAATACGTGCACCTGACTCAATTTTCCATGTTTTAAATTCACCATCGTTTTGGCCTAAAGGAGTAATAGTTCATGAATTCATGAATAAGTCGTCAGTATCGGACAATGCTAAACCACCGTCAAAGCAACTTAAAAATGTATTAATCTACTACCAAAACGTAAATGGACTTCGGACAAAGACCAACATGGTTTACAAAAACATTAACAATCTTTCTCACGATATCATAATATTGACGGAAACATGGCTCAACAACTCTATCTCGGACTCGGAGCTTTTTGACTCCTCTTATCAAGTCTTTAGACGTGATCGTTATAACTCAGACGATTCAAACGCCGCTGTTGGTGGCGGAATTCTTGTCGCTATCAACAATACACTCACTGGTTACCTGATTGACGACTTTCGATCAACAGACATCGAAATACTATGCTTAAAAATTAAAATGGTAACAGGACATTTATTTATTGTAACAGCATATATACCTCCAAGCTCCAAGAACGAGGTTTATGAAAAACTAAACAACTGTATAGAAAGTACTTATATCCTTTTGGAGCCTGAAGACGAAGTACTGGTTGTTGGTGATTTTAATTTACCCAATCTCAATTGGATTAAAATTGACGACGATAACTTCTTCGTCCCAATAAACGCGTCATCTTCAAACGAGTTTTTATTAACAGATGGTATGTCTTCATGTGGCTTAAGTCAACTCAACGGTGTGAAGAACCGTTTTGGAAAAACACTCGATCTGGTATTTTTCTCCGAAACCATATGCTCTGAAGCAGCTGTGATTTCTTCTGCTGTCAAAATTGTGGACGAAGATCGCCATCATCCTGCATTAGACATTGCACTTAATTTAAACATGGCTTCATCTCATATGCTATCTGATAACAACAAACTAGAATTCAACTTTAGTAGGTGTAATTTTGAAAACCTTTTTAACTTATTATGTACGATCAATTGGGATCACTTATTTTGTAACTTAAATATTGACGATATGTGTAACATTTTTTATTTAACTCTTTTTGCCTGTTTCTACAAGACAATTCCATTTAAAAAGACTAGAAATAACTTGAGTGTTCCACCATGGTTTGATTCTCACGTTAAAAACTTAAAAAACAAAAGGAACAAAGCTTGGATAAAGTATAATCAAACAAGAACTGATGATGATTATAGGACGTTCATTATAATAAAACAACTTTTCACTGACTACTCTAACATCCTATATGACGACTACATTCGGAAAATTGAATTAAACCTTCAAAATAATCCTGACAGTTTTTGGAAATACGTTAATCGTAAGAAGAAAACATGTGGGTACCCTAACTTAATGACTGATTCGACATCAAATAGTAATGAGCCGAGAATAATTGCGAACATGTTTGCAAACTACTTCAAAGATGCTTTTGTAGATTATAATACTATTAGTTTTCCTAACACATCTACCACTGTTTTAAATTTCCCCCACTTAAATTCTATCAATTTCGTTATAAGTGAAGATACTGTCCTTAATAGTATCCTACAACTTGATGAATGTTTTAGTCCTGGTCCCGATGGTGTACCATCATCGATTTTAAAGAAATGTGCTGCGTATTTAGCACAACCGTTATGTGTTCTTTTTAACATGTCTTTAAGTAACTCGCTGTTTCCTTTTATCTGGAAGAGCTCCTTCATAATACCAGTACACAAAAAAGGTCCTAAAAACGAAATAATGAACTACCGACCTATTGCAAAACTATCTGTGATACCTAAACTGTTTGAGTCAATCGTATGTAGCGTCCTTTCTTCTCATTGTAGTTCAATTATCTGTGATAACCAGCATGGTTTTGTTAAAAAGCGTTCAACTGTTACTAATCTGTTTAACTTTACGTCCTTTTGTTTAGATGTTTTTGAAAAACGTGAACAAGTAGATTGTATCTTTACTGATTTCAGCAAGGCCTTTGATAAATTGTGTCATAAAACATTACTTTTAAAACTATCACAGCAAGGTTTTAACGACTGTTTCATAAACATGGATCTCCTCATATTTGCAAGATAGACGTTATAGTGTTAAATTTAGTAATGAGTGTTCAAGTTCATTTGTTGTGAATTCTGGTGTCCCCCAGGGTAGTCACCTTGGTCCTATTCTATTTGTTTTATTTATAAATGACTTGGTTTCGATCATACAAAATTCGTCTGTCCTAATATATGCTGATAACATTAAAATTTTTAAAAAAAATTAACTCTACGTCTGACTGTCTTCTCTTGCAAGAAGACTATTATTCAAGGAATGGTGCAATAATAATCGTCTTGTTTTAATGTTGACAAATGTAAAACCATGAGCTTTACACGCAAAAAAGTTCCAATCGTTTTTAGTTACATGTTTGATTCTTGTCCTTTAAGTAGAGTTTATGTATTTTCTGACTTGGGTGTTGTCTTAGATTCGAAACTAACATTTAATGAACATATAAATTTCATAGTTAAAAAAGGAAACAGAGTTCTGGGTTTCATTAAGAGATTTGGCCGTGATTTCCGAGATCCATATGTTTTAAAATTACTTTTTGTTTCATTTGTGGAGACCAGTCCTGGAATATGCTTGTACAGTATGGTCACCTTACTACGCCGTACACGTCACAAGACTCGAAGCCATTCAGAAAAGATTTTTGCGTTTTTGCCTACGATCCCTTCCGTGGTTTCATGGTATTCATACATTAACGCCTTATTCACAAAGACTTTCTCTCATAAATCTTCCTTCTTTGACAAATCATAGGAAGTACTTGCAGTTTTGTTTTATTGTTGCAATAATAAACGGACAAATTTCATCACCATCAGTTCTTGGTAGTTTAAACTTTAGTTTTAGTCGTTCAAGTATAAGACTCCAGAAACCATTGAATACTAATTTTAGCAGATCAAACTATGGTGTACATAGCCCCTTAAATCAATTAATTGACATTTATAATAAATTTTACACTTGTATTAATTCGCCAAATGATAATATAAAAAGTATAAATTGCAAATTATTATTGTTCAACAGTCTAGTTTAAGTTTTTAGATTTTAAGTATATATTAAAAATTGTTAACGTTAGTATTTAACGAATTATAAATAAACTAAAATAAATGATTAGAGTAAATTAGAAAGAAATAAGTGTGAAAAGAAAGAGAAAGTATGATAGGCAAACAAAAAGTTAATGATCAGAAAAAAATAATAATTAGTTAAGATATGAAAAAAAGTGTACCATCCCATTTATCGTGATTTAAAATTTAAGATTTAGTTTTGTTAATTGATCAAATCTTAAATCCATGCAGTGTCATCATTCTTAAAAATTTAGTCATCGTTTAGCATAAACATACATGGTCATCAAAATGCTGTGCACAGAATTCTGGATACCGGTAAGTGTTTTTTTGTTTTCTTTTATAAATGCTGCTTAAACAAATTTTAATGGATTTAAAGAAATGATAAAAAGAATGAAATTGGATTGAAAAAAATAAAATGATATAAAGAAACAAACGTTTAGTTATGTGTAAGTTGCAATAAAAAAAAAGTAAATTACAGTCATAATGTACATAATATGTACATTAATAATGTACATTATATTATAATGAAAGAAATGAAAACAAAACGAAAGTATTTTTGTTCCTTTGAAATAATTGATAATAATTGATAATAATTCCAAGTTAAATTGAGTTTCATATAAAGAAAGCTTTATAAAGATCAGATTCAAGATCTCGAAGGATCTTTTAATTTACAACTTTATTGATGCATGGGAATGATTTCAATTATTGTTTTTATTTGCATGTTTAGTTTTAAGAATTGCCACTTGAATTTTTGTGTGGAATAAAATGTGTGATGCTTTTAACATAGGCTAATGAAATTAATCCGTCGTTTAGATTTTTTTTTTGAACATTTGAGGGTCCGACAACTAAGCAATGTTTTTGTTCAATTTTTTTTTTTTGAGTAAGAATGAAAACTCTATTGAGTCAGATTGAATTATCGTTGTTGTAAGTGAACAAGTTTATTATAGAGATTTAAGAAATTATTTTGGGAAGTGGATTCGTGGAGAAAAAAGAAGGGAAAGATGACGTTTCAAATATTGTAAGGGAAAGTTAATGATTTTCCCCTTTCAAATGAGGGCTGTTGCAGATATTTTTTTTTTTTTTTTTTTTGAGCCAAGCAATGGATGGCGTAGGAGTGTTCATTCGAGTTAATTCTGGTTTGAATACTATTAAGGGTGGGTAAAGAAGCTCAGAGGACACGATCATCTTTGTCCTCCACTCAGTATGCATGTCGAAAGCTTCGCTGTTGGAATCTAAATTCGGGCCTCACCATTTTAAAGATGGAAATTATACCAGTCGAGTTACATCGGAGACTTAGGCCTGCAAAAAGGTAACATCGTCATTCGCGCGTAACAATATACCCCCCATCGACGAGCTGTGCATGGCATATTATCAGGCCTTCAGTTACTACCGCGGATGGACACCTTTCTCGACTCCTGCCTGTATGGGCCCATGGATCTTTGACTATTGGTCCTAAAGGTGGGGATGGGGGATGGTCGTTAGGGATAGGTATTTTTTTTTTTTTTTTGAGAAGTAAAGGAAATGTTTTGAAAAACGAATTTTGATTAGGGATCTTTTCTGATACCGGATCGTTTAGAATCCGGTCTAGTTTTTTGTGTTAAAATTACGAAGTTCTTTTTCAGATCAAACGAATATTTTTTTTGTTGGTTTGTTTGGTGTTCAAGGCAACATGCAAGGATATTTTCGAAGTTCCTATTCTCATAAATACCAATGGTTTGATTTAAATTAAAATGCTACATACGTTACATGTTTCCATCTTTACGAGCCTCAACAAACGTATTGATGTAAATTTGTTTTATCAGTTGGAGAAAAATTCTCTAAAAAGCTTATACAATTACAATTACAATTACAACTTTAATCGTGAATAACTTTTGAAGTATAAAACATTTTATCAGACCTTTTTTACAATATTGAATTTCTCTTCAAACCAAAGTTACTAACCGAAATCAAAAAAAAAATATAAATTTACACATATCGATTGCATGGAAAGGGTTCGTCTGACGAACATTTTTAATCACACCTTCTTTCTAGAGTATTTAATTTTCTATAAAAACAAAAGTACTGACAAATGTTTAACACAAGTTTTGACGTCAAAATTTGTTAAGAAATTCAAATCAAACACATTTTGGGATCAAATTTTAAGAAATGTTTTGCTTGTCATTCTGAATGATATTCTTTCGGATTGTTTTAAAAATCCAAAAATAGTCAATTTCCTCTTCTAAAATTTCCACATGTATTGAGTAGAAAAGGATGAGATTTCAAATTTTAAGTTTTTCACTACATTATTGATTTCTTTTCAGAAATATAGATATCAATGCCGTACTACTATTAACTTTTTTATTTCCCACTATTCACTTTACTTCATACATCAAACTTTTTCCAAAGTGAAATTTAAGTTTTGATATTATGAACGCGCTTTTAACACCAATCCTTTCGAACTTTTGACAACCCTCAAAAACCTATGATGACGAAATTTTTCAAAATAAAAAACCTGTCACATAGAATGACATATAGGAAATGCTTATAAGTGACAAATATTTTTCCTCAATCTATCTCTTCCCATTTTTGTTGAGGTTTGCTATTATGCTCCCAGTATACTGATTCACCCCTCGAACAAAGGACACAGCAAAATGAAAAAAAAAACACCCCAACTTGTGACAATAAATGTCAAGAGAAAAATTCCCATTCGTTTGAAAATGATTGGCACATCAATTAAGTTTTCTCTCTAGAGTTCGCTATGTACAAATGCATATATATATACATATATTCAAAAAAAAAACTTCTATATGCATAAATAACGGTATGTACTCTTTATTGGTGGTATTTTTAAACCCTTAACATAATTTTCTATCCAAGAAACACTTCGATATACGAGTATTATATCAAACAACAACCACACCTTATTTTGAAACCCAAACCTCCCACGGTCAATAACCCTTCAGGAATCTGAATCTGAATCAAAATCAGCATCATAGGGTTAAGGGATGGCTGTAGTGGTGCAAACTAAGGGTTGAAAAGTTTTCATAAGTATAAAAATCTGAAAGTAATTCTTACGGTCTACACTTCTTCTCCGTCCAGTCTATGGTCTACGGTCTGAAGTCTCAAGTTTTCAAAAGCAACTAACACTATATACGCTGGCTACGCTGGCTGGTGCTGGTGCTGGCTTAACGCAAAATCAGGTGTTTCAATTCACTCCACGTGATTCATGAAGTTTCGTCTAGTCCTTTGATGAAAAAGGACGACCTGGAGAGATGCTTTAGAACTTTAAATTCACCACCTTAACTTCAAAAATATGAAACCAACTCACAAAACGAACAAGAAGAAAACTATTAATATTCTCTATACAAAATGGCAACAAAAAGTCCAGACTTTTAAGAGGGAACTTTTTTCCCTTGAGGAATACGAGTATGTCCTGTTCAACAGAGGAACAGGTCGTTTTGTGAAAGAGTCGCAGTTTTTTTTTAAGTTTTCATTTTAATTTTTTTAAGTTTTCATTTTTCAAAGTTTTATTCCTTTTCCATGGCACAAGACAGGAGGCTACAAAAAAAAAGATTGAAGAAGCTAAATTTTACAAGAAGACTCTCTGTCTTTCCCGCACCAAAGGGACCAAAGTCCATTATTGAGTTATGCAAATTTTTTCATGTACCTACTTAAAAACTTTTATCGATTCTATTCATAAGGGATGCGGATACGGAATGAGGTAGAACAGGGACATGAGACAGGGCATAGTCCATGACGATGATGGTGATGGTAATGGGTTAGGGTTAGGGTTATGGTTGGAAAGTGTATAGACCGAAGATATTTATATGCATTTCTCATCTATAGGAAGCCATTCACAAATTACCCACATCGTTCTCAAAGAGATGATGCTATCAAACACACATAAGGGTCTGCAGATAATTATCTGCCATCACTACCCCCAGAGATCATTGTATGCTTTATTACCCTCTATGGAGATGCAGCCAGCTAGCCAGCACAGCTATTGGCGATGCATTTAACCCCAACCTTACCCAACCCATCCCAATTCGATACGATCTGAGGACTTTGTTTTGGTTCAGTGTATGGTCTTTGTGTGGGATGGCGGCGGCGACATTCGGGGATGGTAATGATAAAGCATCCCTTTGGTCATTCATTTCAAATTGCTATAGATGGCGGCAATGGCGGCAACCGGCGCCTATATCAAATTATTGAGAGAACAACTATGGCAATGTCGATGCAATGGCAGCGCGGCGCGGTAACAACAGAAGCCTTATTTATACTCCAATGCAAATAAATCACGATTTTGTCATATAATTGCAGGCATATTTCGTCATTCTAATTTCCGCCGCAATCTATAGTATATACAAATTTATATATTATTATATAAAACAAAATGCAATCTAAACTAGATGTGGGCGTTGCAGAAAGTTGCTTATAAAAATCATAGAAAAATTAGCTAGTTTTTTATTAATTAATGAAATTAATTCATTGAGGCAAGAAAAGATTCATTGTTTTAATAACAAATTTCATTATATTTCTAAACATTTAAGGCTTAGAATCAAATTCAATGAAGTAACAGGTCAGTGGACAAAAGTAGCAGAGCCTTAAAGAGCAGTTTTACAGGTGTAAACGTATCTGATATGGGTGAAACCTTCTGAAGTCTTGTTAATGATAATTTACCGTTAAACTGTGTCAAATTGAAGTTGGTACTAAATGGCATTACCTGCCGCTTTTTCAAAACTCCTTTAAATATAATAAAAGTTAATAATTCTGAGAAAATATAGAATGCCCTTTCCTTTTAACCCTATTTTTTAATGTTTGGTGCTCGTTAATGGGGTTTTGACTACCCTTAATATGTTAAGAACTGAACTTAAGCATAGTGCAAACTTAAATAAAAAGAGGGAAGTATTTAAGAAGATATACCCACGCACAAAACGGGAGCGAAAAACAGAGATAAGTATTCATTCCATATTCTTGATGTGTGGCTGAAAAAAGAATCTCTATGCTTGACGAGATTGAAATTGAGCTCATAGTAGTTAGAAAATGAAAGTATTTGCAGACAAATCAATCCGCTATTTCGAAGAGAACATTTTCTGTATTTAAATATCGGAAAAAGAACGAAAGACATGAAATATTGTTCATATTGTTGTGCGATGTTCAAGGACTCTTAAAAATTTTGGTCAAAATTCTGTTATCCAGCATTTTTAGGATTTTAATTATATCCATAACGGTTCCGTCACTAGGTGTGTGTTTTTGGAGCACGAGTTTTCGTCATTATCGAAATAGAAGAAAAACTTGATATTGGAAAGAACAATTTGGTAAAAGTGGGTGGATGCCACGCCTTTTGCTTGAAAGACACAAGCCCTTCCAATAAGGAATTGACAACTTGAGAAAGTAGATCTCTTCAAATGCAGCTTCAATTCTTGAGTCAGCTTTATCTTGTATGGATGTAAACCAAAATTCTTAAGCATAATACGCCAAGAGATGACCAGTTCTTGAAAATGCCGTGGAATTAACTGATTTGCAACTTCCGCAGCGATATTTTCGACTTTTGGACCAACTTGTTGTTTACTAATACGGCAACATCACACAACGAAAATGTTAACTCAAATTTTGCACTAAAATTGTTACTGGCTGTCTACAAGGCAAAGAATTACGACCGAAAGTTGAAGTTAACGCTCTTAAAGTTGCCGTCAACGACTCTGAAATTCGGCAGATAATTTGTATAGTGTACGGACCTTGCTCGTTCATGTACTTTGTCAAGATGAAAATGTTGTTTTACTGAATAAGTTGACAGTGACAGTTCGATGATTAGTGAAAGGGTGTGTTCACAATTAAAAATTGTCAAGTTAATATTAGAAAACCTGATATTTAACAGACATTCAGGGAATATACATCCCTAAGATTGAAAAACTCATATTTCCGTAATTTTCTCTAACGCTGTGCTTTGCCAAGAAAGTTAATCAGACTGTTACTCAAAGCAATATTTTAGATCTTTGATAAAAGGTGCTCTCAATTTTTGATGTCCATAGTTTGACAGTTTACAATACCGAACTGCGTTGACATTTCTGGTCAGTTAGGTTTAGCAATTTATCATGAAAACACCAGAGGAACAATTCTAAACTGTGGAAATTGACTTTAAGAAAAATAAATCATACAGCACTTCGTACATTTTACGGGTTTTAGGTGATTAAGCTCATTTTTGGTGGAATGGCTCTGTCAAACAGCAAAATTGCTGTATATGGAGCTCAAGCTGATAACGAATCAATATTAAATTCATTAAAAATTACTATTTGGGTTTGGTGTAACATTTGGCGGCATCATTGGTCCTTATTTCTTTTTTTCGAACTGAGGAAAAAGCTGCCGATGAGGTGAATAGCGAGCGCTATTGAGATATGCTGACTGATTGTCTGTTTCAAGAAATTATTCATCAAAACATCGGCGACATTTGATTCCAACAAAACGACGTACGCAATTTGTGATGTAGAGTTCTTAACCACCAATTAATTGCAATATCCGGTTATAGACAACTTTATGTTTTTCAGAAGTCGCCTTATTAACTACCATTTTAGATCGTGCAACTTAGCAAATCTTGATTTGTCCATTGATTTGTTTAACATTTTAAGTCAGGATTTTAAAAAGTACACACAAAAGAGGCTATCATCAATATCGGAATGTTTTGCACCGAACAAATTTGGAAACGCTGATATTTTTCAGCAGTTTCTTAAAAGCCAGAAATGGGTTGCAATGAAATAAAACCAAAAATTCTCAATTCCCAATACAAATAAATTGCAGTTTATTTTGGATTTATTCATTTTCTTTATTTTCTAACATGGGAAAAATTCCTTGAGAATATTTTGTCAAAATAGCCCTCAATATCCTCTAGTCCTGATCTTTCCCCAACAAAAACATAGACTACTGCCGAATTTCCAAGGTTTTTAAGTTGCATACAACTTAATTGAATAATTTGCTCTTTCTATCGTTATTTACCAAAAAATTGGCATCGCAAAAAGTTCAAAATCATTTCTCTGGCCATTATATCTAAATTTGGCTCTATTAGTTTGTATCGCACTTACTAACTTATAAAACTGCAATATATTCGAGTACAATATATGAAATAATATATATTTGTATTGTTTTGTATAGTGATGCGTTTATAGTCATTTTTATTGTTGGCAACGGTTCTTTTTATTGGCATTAATACATCAGCCAACACATTTGCTATGTCCATGAATACTCGTATAGCATAAAAAATAGGATACAGACAGCGACGATGATACCAATAAAGAGAGAGAGAAGGAAAGAGAGATAGAGTGGGGTATTTATATTATATTGAAAAGGACATTCCGAAGGATAGATGGATATATGAGTTTTTCGTTTTTTTTTTTCACAACTCGCATAGGTTGTTTATATGGTTTATTTTTGCAGTTTATAATCAATTTCCTACTGACTTGAATGGTGGAAGAAGGATGTAGCACTGGTACTATGTATGTTAGTCCTAGCATAGCATAGCATCATCATCATCAATGTAGGGCGTATCGTCGGGCGGTCGGCTGGTTGGTTGGTCGAATTGTCGTATAATAAAATGTATAAATGTGGCAAGGATATGTACGTACGTACGTACGAGTACTACACCGACATACGTAGAGTTAATGGAATCCTGAAAGTGATGAAGGATTTTTTAGCTGACTGCGCCAGATCATAATTTTTGTGCGAAAAGAAGTGTGCGTTTTTATATTTGTATTCCATCATACTTACATATAGGAGTATACTGTGTTGAATGGCAATGTATGTAGGTACTTATATTTCTATATTTTTGTTGTGTAGTGAATAAAAGATTTTTTGACGAATAAAAGAAACTCTTGGCAATGATTGTTCTGTTTGAATATGATTGATGGTTGACATATTTTTGATAAAACCAAGAATATTGCAATGAACAAAATAAATATACATATATAACGTACGTAATACGAACAAGAAAGTGGCACAACAATATAGGTAAGTAAGGAATATGTGTATTTTTGTATACTTAATCGCATCTTGAAAACAACTTTGAAGATTCGATATCACGAGTATCAATAACAGTTTTGATGATTTAGAAGAAAAAGATGGAAGAAGGAATAGAATTCAACCTTTCAATACCGAACATTTGATTGAAATTCTTTTAAGAAAACGTTGGTTTTATTAGGATTTTATTAATTTTAAATAGAGCTAGAGGCAGTTATTGGTTTTCAATTGAAGAATTTTGGGGTTTAAATACATATTCTACATTCGTTTCGTGTTACCCGTATTTGTACATACTCGTAAGAGGAATTACGTTTTTTTTGGTTAGATTCAATAAAATTATGTTTTCCAACCAACAACCAAGAAGTTTATTTTTCACGAAATGACATGAGAACAACAGCCATTACTTCAATTAGTTCTTTGATCAAACAAATTTGAATATTCTACAAGAATCAAAAGTGTTCTAAAGGGTGATTTTGTAGCTATTATCTTTTTGGCAACACTGGTTTAAACAGCTGACGCACGTTTCGTGTTTTGTTTCACTGTCAAACATCTTCAATTTGGTCTATAATTTAACCATGAATCGTCTTACAAACGAACAACGCTTGCAAATTATTGAATTTTATTATCAAAATGCGTGCTCTGTTAAGAAAGTTAATCGCGCGCTTCTTCCATTTTATATTCAGTTTAATCGACCCACTGAAGCGGCTATTCGGGCTATTGTGACTAAATTTCGCAACAAATTTACATTGTTGGACATTAAACCACCAACACGCTTACGTAGAGTGCGAACTGAAGAAAATATCGCAGCTGTATCGATCAGTGTTAATGATGACCATCAATTATCGATTCGTCGCCGTTCGCAGCAATTGGGCCTCTGTTACTCAACAACGTGGAGAATTTTGCGGAATGATTTACGTGTGATGCCTTTCAAAATACAGCTGGTGCAAAAATTAAAGCCAAACGACCTACTGCAACATACAATTTTTGGTAAATGGGCTCTTGGAAAGTTGGCCGAAGATCCACTTTTTTACCGAAAAATTGTGTTCAGCGAAGAAGCTCATTTTTGACTCAATGGGTACGTAAATAAGCAGATTTGTAGATTTTGGAGTGAATATCAGCCAGAAGCATTGCAAGAGCTACCGCAATGCAACCAAGAAAAATTCACAGTTTGGTGCGGTTTATGGGCTGGTGGCATCATTGCACCGTTTTTCTTCAAAGATGATGCTAATCGTAACGTTACTGTGAATGGTGAGCGCTACCGTGAGATGATATCCAACTTTTTTTTGCCCAAAATCCAAGAGCTTGGCTTGCATGACATGTGGTTTCAACAAGACAGTGCCACATGCCACACAGCACGCGCAACAATGGACTTATTGAGAGGCGAGTTCGGTGAACATTTTATTTCACGTTCGGGACCGGTAAATTGGCCGCCTAGATAGTGCGATTTAACGCCTTTAGTTTATTTTTTGTGGGCTATGTTAAAGCTCATGTCTATAAAGACAAGCCCGCTTTAATTGACGCATTGGAAGACAACATTGAAGCATTTATTCGTGAGATGCCGGCCGAAATGTTGGAAAGAGTATGCCAAAATTGGACTAAGCGGATGGACCATTGAGGCGCAATTAAGTTCAACATTTGCATGAAGTAATCTTCAAACATTAAATTATATGAACCGTACTTTCGATTCAAATAAAGATTTCATGCATTTTTCAGAATTGTATCTATGTGTTATTTTTTGAAAAACTTTCCTATAGCTTTTAAAAAATCACCCTTTATATACCTAAATGATAACAAACGCATGCAAAATGGGTACAGTATAAAGTCCTTTCCCTTTTTTATTTATTTGAACCATAAGACACACCACTTTTTAAGATAATAATTGTGATGATCTGTCAATGGAGTAAGTCAATCAGTTTGGGTTTTTGAAATAGGTGCAATACTAGTAAAACAAAAATGAAGTAACAGGAGCAAACATTTAGTTTTCTAGGTTATTTTCAACAGGCTGTAACTCCGAAGAAAATGGTCTTAATTAAAAAAGTCCAAATTGAAGCGGAAACAAGCTCAAAACAATAGAGAACAGTCTTTCTAAATGTTAGCTTTTCGTTGCAAACGTCTACAGGCTTCAAAATATGTGCACGTGCGTGTGTGTGAAAAATTGTATTGGTGATTTTTGGCGGACGATAATTTTGAAGGTGCACTAAGAAAAAATCACAGCTCTTTGAAAATATCAGGGGTTTAAAGTATATATTATACTAAAAGGTTGAAAACCTAACCAAGATCTCATTTGTTTCTCGATTTACAAAAATCCAAAGTTACAAAAAGATATTCATATATCCTTAAATTTTGTTTTCAATTGAAAAAATCGAAATTATCGCTTCGAAAAAAAAAAAGTTTTCATGAATCAAAAAATAGTCAGTGTCTTATAGATGTTCTGCAACTTCCGGAACCATGCTTTTATTCACCGTGCAAGCTTTATTTCTAGACTTATTAACTATCAAATAAAAATTGAAAAAACTGACAAAATGAAAGAAATAAAATTTCTTGCATAATTTTTTCATTGTTAAGTAGAAAAAATAGTAAATTGGCGGTTTTCTTAGCGTTTTTTCATTTTGTTTGCAATGTGTGCTCTATAAATAACAGCAATTAGAATAACAAATAGTTATTCACATGGGTCAAAGATTACTCATGCAGGTAAGCACTTGTTTATTTGTGTGCGAGAGCATTGTTTTTAGAGGTTAATTTGTTTATTTATTTGGACATGAGAGGGCAAGACGGTGTATGGGGTACCCCATCTTGCCCAAACTTAAATAGTTGCTATATTAGTAATAGACTAATTGCAATTACGATGACTGCGACTCCAACATCTAATATCGGATTAGCAGCTGCAACAGCACCGTTGCGTTTAATTCCCAGATTTTAGCTCCAACTGTCACAGGAGCACAGCCAAATATTGAAAGTGAACCAAACTGTCATGAAGTCATTCCTCTTGCAACCTCCACTACAATAATATCATCCCCTAAGCCTAGTTGTCCTAGTTGGTTTGATGACACTGAAATAAACAAGACACCAAGTACTCCACAAAGATCAACATTTACCATAACCACTCCTTAGCAAATAACGCCCTTTCCAGCAACACGCAAAATTCTCGCGTTGTTAGAAAACGAATAAAAACCGCAATTATAACTTTATCGTCATATAAAAATGAATTGGAAGAGACTACTAAAAAAAAGAAGTTGGCAGAAGAACTAACGAAAACCAAAAAAAAAATCTGCGGCTAATAAAAAAAGTGGCCAAAAAGAAAACAGGATCTAAATATGCCCCATCAATAGAGAGCAGTGATAGTGATGTTGAAAATACACAATGTTTGTTTTGTAATGGTTGTTATTTGGAGTCGAATGAAACCTGGGCTGCCTGCTCTGCGTGCGGCTAACTGTAGCTGTGCTGGTATAGATGGTGAAGATGAAGACTTGCGAATTTTGTCAGCAAAAATAAATTAGATTTTTTCCAACCCCATCTTGCCCCTCAGGGTACCCCATCTTACCCCACGGAGGGGGCAAGATGGGGAGATCTGACCTTGTCTACTTTTTGTCAATTTTCTATTTAATCATTTAACATATGTTCCTAATTAGAATTAGTTATGGAAGACTGATTACCAAAGATGATTACTGAAATTTAAAAATAAAATTAAGACACGAAAATGTTAGTTTTATTGAGATTCAAACGTTAGGTACCCCATCTTACCCCCCTCTCCCCTACAAGGCTTGTTCTATAAATTCTTGGGATTTGTCTATGATAGTTTACATTACTTCAGGTAAGAGGTATGAAAGTTGGAAACGAGATTATAGAAATACTAAATTTTTGGCGATTTATTAATTTTAACTACAGTGCTTTATGGATCACCAAACTAATTAAATTTCATTTTAAAAACAATCGCTCGACCCAAAGAGCTTATCGGCGTTGTTTTAATCTTCGCAAATCTGCCATTGCGTACATGATTACGGCACTGCTACTCGTAGCATGACTTCTTCATCGAGGAACTTTAGTTGATCTTCTTCCAGCTGGTAAAACAAATTTTTATAAGTTTGGTACAACGAATGTGCAAAAACCATAAATAATAAAAAGTATAGAGCTATGATCAAAAATTAGTCGAAGCCAGAAATTGCTGATATATTTTCAGCAGGATGGAGCTACCATTGCGCACACTGGATTTGACGCGTTCTCTGGAATTGACTGTATCAGAATCTTGTAGGTGGGGTTATAGTAAAGTGTAAGGGTAAAGTGTAAGTCCACCATAACTTCGCGCAGCAGAAGTAGAATGCTGGAATACAAGCGCTGAGCAAATATTTACTAAAAAGTTATGAAAAACCCACTAAAAAGACTCTGTCACTGTGAACATGAAGTTGGTGCTCATTCGAGGGAAATTATATTCGATATTTAATATACAAAAATCTTCTTCAATCATACTTTGTGATTCGAAAATAAATTATTAATGAAAATATGAAATCTATAAAAATTATTACCACGGTGGGTCACTTTTGACCCACTGTTTTCGCCAAAACATAAAAAGAACCTCGAAATGTTCGCGCTTAATTCGTTCTTTTTAAATATTTAGCCTATTGTAGTTCTAAAAACTTAATGCTAAAAGATATGATTTTTTTACAGTCAAGTACCTATTTCCTTCTGGAAGAAAGAGATCCTTACTTGACGGAGACAGATCCAAATTTTCTTCCGGAGTGTAAGAGATTTTGTGCTTATAATAATTTTCAACCTTGAGCAACAATAACAACAACGTAAAAATTGTTCCCGTTTTTACCTTGTTGGACTATTTTTTGACCATAATTTTATTCTGCTAATTCAACATTTTCTTCAATTGAGTTACAACAGTCACTGAAGGTCACGAGTTCTTAATGAATAAAATGTACTAATGAACTAAGGAACTTTTACAGTCACATTGCCAACTTTGGTTACTTATTTGATTTTGTTTGAATTGTTTTGCTAGGTTTAAATTTTGTAGTACTCGTGGCACGATGGTTAGTGTGTAGGACTGTCATGCCAGAGGTCTTGGGTTCAATCCCTGTCTGTACCATTTAAAGTTTTTTTTCACGAGTACTGCCCCTTGCGAGGAATTGACAAATTCTCCAAGAGTAATTCTTGTCATGAAAAGTGCTTTCTCAAATTAGCCGTTCGGAATCGGTTTGAAACTGTAGGTGCCCTCCATCCCTGACAACATTACTCGCATACAGGGAATACAGAATTGGTTGAGAGTTGTAAGTCACTAGGCATTTGTAAAATTAATTTAATTAGCCAAGCATTCTGATGGATGTCTTAAAAACAAGGCTATCAGGGTCAAAACTCCCCAAAAATTAATAACACATGAAAAATGGGTGGATGGCACGCCCCCTGAGTGTACAGTATAAAGTCCTTTCTCTTTTTTATTTATTTGAACCAAAAGACACAACGCTTTTTAAGATAATAATTGTGATAAAGGTAAAGGTCGATACCTTGAAATATTAACAAGGATATCACCGAAGTATCAGAAAGACTGTATTTGACAGTCTTTTTCTGTGGCATAACAAAGTCATTGTACTTTTTACCTATACACAACTTTTTCTTATAGAAGTATTAATTTCAGAGTTAAAGTATGACATTTTTTTTTTAATTTAACCACAAAAAAAACTCATTAACTGCTTAAAGTTCCCAATATAAAGGTGTATCCATTTTTATTAGTATTTGCCTTGACAAGAATTTTCATTATTTCACCCCAATTGCTTCTACATCAAATCGATTGATGCCGAAAACTTAATAATACCTAATAGATGTCAACCAATATACACAGACTTACCAAAAGCCTACCTTACCATTAGAAAACTATATTAAATGACTAGAGTTTATTATTTTAGCCATTAAACACAAATTTATTTACTTAACTTAAATTTGTTTGGGAAAAAAAGAAAGAAAGAAAGAAATTACACATAAAAATAAAATCTAATGTTTAAGAAATTATTTGTAAATAATTTTAATAAACAATTTCGTTGATAGTTTCGCGACTTAACAAAATCATCCATTAAGGTCTATTTCGAAGGACATAACAATTCAAAACGTGGAAAACGGAATGAAGGGCAACAGAAAACACAACAGAATAAGAGAAAATAAAGAATGAAAAGAAATCTTATGGCTTGTGAATTACAGCACACAAAATTGCTCTCCAAGGACCTTTCCATAAAGACGACAAAAACAACTGTGCCGTGTTCATATTTCTTACAATATTTCCTTTTATTGCTATAATCTTTTCGTTTTCTTCTTCTTCTTCTTTTGTTTTTTTTTTTTTTTTTTGTTCTGTTATTTGTGTTCTTTGAGGCCAGAATGTCTGACATACATATATCTACCTACCTACCATGTCCTACAAAATACAAAATACAAGAAGAAAAAATCCTGATGAACAGAAAATAAAAATAAATAAACGGAAATGGACCAATAAAAGCACAATTTTCAAAAATGTCCCTGGAGATAGCAACAGCAAGAAATTGTTGGAGTTAAAATGTAAATTTTACCATTGTTTCATGTAAAATATATATTTAAAAAAAAAAAAGCAAAACATGCGACCTCGACGCGACATGATTTTCAGAGTCACTTTGCTCTCAATTCGACTTCTACTCGACACCAACCGAACCCGATGTCGTTCAGGACGTTAAGGATGCACAAAGGAATAAAATTGGAATTATTTATTGTTAATTATTTTCGTAAACTTTTCCTTTTCCTTTCTTTGAATTTGTTATAAGGATATGGCTGAAAATATTTCCATAAAGCAAAAAGAATACTTTTTTTGAAGACTAATTAAGAGATAAATTAGCCGGGTTTTGATGTTGGGCTTTATCAAAAAAAAAAAAGTTGTACTTTCTAGGAAAGGGCTACATTCAATATGGCCCATTTGAGGGCAATATGTTTAATAATACTTACAAGAGCATGACAAAAAAGAAATAGTGTGATGGGTGACACTTACCTAGAAATAGAAGAAAAAAGGAAATATTTAGAGAAATTGTGGAAGAATTTTAATTAATGTTAAAAGGAAATGTAAATTTTTAATTTTGTTTTTAAGAATTTGAATAAATGTATTTAGATGGGTATTTTAAAGTTATGTTGAAAGAGGAATTAGTGACAGGTTCTCTAGAGAAATTTGAATGGTTAATTGCTGATACCTTACTCACTGATAAAACAAATTGTAAATATCTACATTTTCAAACTAAGCATTCAAAAACAAAAACTTGGGCTGGGATGCAGCAAAAACTTAAAATATCACATCTTTCACCTTATATTTATTTAGTTATAAGCCATTAAAGAACTTCGAGAAATGTATATAACAAACTTAGAAGTGTTTTTGAAAATATATACAAAGGGTGGTGTGCCTCAGGGATGTATCCTGTGTCCGACACTTTTTCTCATTTTTATTATTGATCGCCTGTCTGAAACTTCTAATCCTCTTACCTGCTTCGCAATACTTCCAGCTTTTCATATTCGTTTCGTAATTCATAACTTTTAAGCAGCAATGTATGATAAGTCCATTCAATTCTGGCCTTGACAGTATTATTATATGTATATGAAATACGAAATCGAGTAGAACTTAGACTTGAAAACCAACTTATTTTTGAAAACATATACAAGGGGTGGTGTGCCTCAGGGATGTGTCCTGTGTCCCGACACTTTTTCTCATTTTTATTATTGATCGCCTGTCTGAAACTTCTAATCCTCTTACCTGCTTCGCAGTACATCCAGCTTTTCATATTCGTTTCTTGACTTTTAAGCAGCAATGTTTGATAAGTCCATTCAATTCTGACCTTGACAGCATTATTATATAGGAAATACGAAATCGAGTAGAAATTAAACCTTCAAAAACTCGATGCTGATGCATAGTGTCCTTAATGGGTAATTTATAACTGCCAATATCTCTGATTGGTACTTGCTTCAAGAAAGCTAAACATCTTAAAACTGACGGTACGTATATCACTAAGCATCTTTTTTACAATGATCCCATACCCGACACGACAAAAATACAGGAAGATGTTAAAGCCCATCTCTAGGCGAGTGCTCCAAACTCTTGGACAGTATTGAACGAATAGCATTCAAATTAATTGGTTAATCTTATACGTGTCTTTAACACCGTCGCAGTTTTTTGTAGCACCATTTTTTAGCGTAATTTAAACGGTTAATGCTATAGCGAAATAGCCAGCTACATTCCAACCCTCAAAGAATTCAACAGTGGTAATACTCGGACCTGCGTGCATGCTTACTGAAATAGCCTCTTGGTAAAACGAAGAGATTAGTTTTTTTGCATGACTAAGCGAATGTGGAATGATCTTGTGTAGCATTTTTATGGAATAAAAATGATTTATGTATACAATGGAATACATTTGAAAATGATATTGGTTGTTCAAATATTTGGATTGAAAAACTGTTTTCTTACAAATTTTTAGCAATATTTCAATATTTTGTGTAGGTTTTTATTTTTTGCAAAATAAACTGTATTTTTTTTATTTATAAATTAAAAGATATTAAAAACATCATTCTCTGTAGTGTGAACATATTCTGGAGGTGAAATCATTGCACGTTCCTAAAATGTGTGAACTAAAAATAATTTTATCTTTTTGAAGCAAGAATAACACTTTTTTTTTTGAACATCTTCTCTATTATTTTCTGTAAGGCCAAATTTTGTTGATGTTGATAAATTTGTTCCTTCTTAAGAAAACATTTTTAAAACTTTCTTATTTTTCCTTAATTTAAATAAACGACGAGAAATTTTAAAGTTCAAACGAGTAGACCTCTTTTTAAGACGTGTGGGTTTTCATCTGGCAATACTTTTTTTGGAGTTGATCTTTCTGACAGCTGTCACTTTATTCATGCTCATTTTGGTTTACCATTTCATAATAAAATGACTTATTTTCTGAGCAATGTTTGCACATCGTGCAAATTTATTACCAAAGTAAAGGTTCGGTTCGTGCGATGCTTCGCTTTATTTAAAGAAACTTTTGGTGAGTGTATTGTCTAGCTTTGTGGGCGTGTGGCATGCCCTCCACGATCGTGCGATATAGCACCGGTGGACTATTTTTTTTTAAGGTTATGTGAAGTTGCAGATAAGCCCGAGACGATAGACGCCTTGGAAGATAATATTCAGTGCGTTATTGCTGACATACGGTGTTAAAGTGGCCCCATACGACAAAATATGGGACTCTTGACTGGAGTTTAATCGAGTCAGCCACGGCGAGCATTTGTCCGAAATCATTTTTAAAAAAGAGGCTGGGATGCGACACATACTGATTAGATTACTTCCCATCCCGTCTGTCGATTTGTCTTGCTTAAAAGTTTTGTAGGTTTTAGTGTTTTGTTAAAAAAGTTGTCAGTTGAATTATTCTTAAAAATTTTAAAATTACCAACAATATTTTTCATATAATGAAATAGTTTGATTTCAAAATCTATTTTTGTTCACGAGATTTTTAGTCGTTAACTAATTTTAACGAATTTTAATAGCATTTCTTAAAAGTTTTTATTTCTTATATAAATAAATACAAATTGGATGAATGAAATTAATTTGAAGTCAATATCTTCTATTGTTCACGAGATATCGAGAACCGAACATCAATTTTTACCAGTTTTGCGTACTATTTTTTGTAGATTTTAATTTTTTATGAAAAAACTGACTGTTAGATTTTAATGAAAAAAATACTAAATGTCGAAAACAATATATTTTATAAAATAAAATTGATTTGAAGCCCATATATCAAATTTTTGAAAAGATATTTGAGTCGAAAATCAACTTTAAAGAACTTTTAGTAATGCTTTTTTTAGGTATTTATTTTTTGTTAAAAACCTGTAAATTTGATTTTTCTCAAAATTTTATCGAATGTTCAAAACAATATTTCTTATCAGATAAAATTAGTTTAAAGCCAATACATCAAAGTTTTGAAAAGATATATAAGTCGAAAATCAATTTTTACCAACTTTTCTTAATTTTTTTTAGGTTTTTATTTTTTTGTAAAAAAAAACTGTCAATTCGATTTTTTTCAAAATGTTACTGAATGTTGACAACAATAAATAAAATTATTTAAAAGCCAATGTCTCAAAGTTTTGAAAAGTAATTTGAGTCGAAAATAAGTTTTTACTAACTTTTATTAATTTTTTTTTTTTTAGTTTTTATTTTTTTGTAAAAAGACTGTATGTCAATTCGATTTTTCTCAAAATTTTACCGAATGTTGAAAACAATATTTTTTATAAGATAAAATAAGTTGAAAGCCATAATCTCAAATTTTTGAAAAGATATTTGAGTCGAAATTGAATTTTTACCAACTTTGAGTATTGTTTTTTTAGGTTTTTATTTTTTATAAAAAAAACTGTCAATTCGATTTTTCTCAAAATTCTACCAAATGTTAAAAACGTTATTCTTCGTTGCACAAAATTGTTTTGGAGATAAAATCATTTTTTATTCGTAAAATTTTCGAGGTGACAAGTATTTTTTTTTAGTTTTTTCGATTTATAAAAAAACCGTTAATGGTTTGGTATCACGTTAAAATATATTATATACAATTTAATTCAAATCTCTAGTTTTATTGGTTCGTGAGATATTTAGGGTAAACCAAAATGTTCACCTTTTTTTAAACTGATATGGCAAAAAAAAAAACACCCACGCAATTTTCTTGAGAGCCCTTTCTGATTATTATCTGTATAACAACATTTATTTGAAGTCGATATCTCCTCTGGTTCTTGAGCTATCGACGACGAAAAAACGTCGCGAACGTAAGGACGTAGGAACGGACGTACGGACGTACAAACGTACGTACACACGCACGCACAGACATCTTTCGAAAAATCTATTATTTCAACTCTATCGACAAATCGGGCCCATTAAAATAACTTCCTATGGGAAGTTAAAAAATGTCAAACCCTTATCTTCATATTACAATAAAGCAAAATTCTTGACCATAAAATTAAATTATATGCGTTTCATTTCTTCTTGAAAACTACACGTCTTAAAAAAGATACCTTTTATAAAGAGGCTGAGATTCGACTCACTCTGACAATTTACCATTGGTACCTTTCAAAATGATAAGTTTTTGTAATTTAAAAAAGTTCAAAAATAATTAAAGCTTAAGCTGTTTTTTTTTTTGTCGAGATTATTAATTAATTTGTTCTGAAGACAATCGAGTCATAAATCAATACTTTGCCAATGTTTAGTTGTATTTTCTCAAGTTTTTATTTTTTGTAAGAAAATCTATCGATTATATTTTTTTTTAAAATTACATCAGAAAATTATTTTTGAGGTAATCTTAGTTTTAGTTCCTAAAATATTCGAGGTGACAAATGTTTGTTTTCGATTTATTTAAAAAAATAAATGATAGTTGACCTACATTTGACTCAAGTTGAGAAAACAGACAAGGATCGCCAAGCAAAACAAACTTGTCTTAGCCTTCTCGATCTAGACGAAAAAGTTGAATTAGTAAATCGGCACAGCAACAAAACCGCTTTCATATTGAACTTCAACGACAAGACCACTGGAAGCAGAAATTTTGAAAGCTGTACCGAAGCTTAATAGTGGTTCATAGAGAACACCTTTTTCTACAGAAGGAGAAGAAGTTCACTTTTGGAAATAAAACCTAAGCTTTTGAATAGAGATCCGAACGCGAAAATCCAGAGAAGAGTTTAAAGCTGCAATACAAAAAATATTTCGAAGGATTTCCGCTGTCAGAAACCATCTTTCAACGATTTACCTAAATTTTAACAATGGAAAAACTGATTTCAAAAGTCTTCAACATTTTTTTACTAAGCGAAAATAACAATTATATTCCAAATATTGGAGATTTAAAAATTCGAATAGGGCATTTCCAACTCTCTTTATTTGAATTTAGAACAATTATCGTTTAAAAACTTTTCGGCTGGCATTGATTGATAACTTTAGTTTCGTAGTTTAAAACGGAATATCCAAAACTGATCCAACTGGCAATTTTACATTTATCTATGCCGTCAAGGTTGTTCTGTTATTGATTTGTGTCTAGCCTGGCTTTGAATTGTTAAGGATTTAGAAGTCATTAATGCATCTTCCAATCTTTGTTTCGTGTAAGTTTAAAACCATAGAATACTATAGCAGAGAATGGCTGTAGGAAACTTCGTTGGAAGAAACCTTCACTATCAAATTCAGCCGATGCACTATGGAGTAAAAGCATGCAAAAACGAGACAAAAGTCGATTTTAAAAATTGCTAAGTTTAGAAGTAAAGTTTCAACCAAAAGTAAGAGAAATGTCCGTAGACTAAGAAGCTGTATTTTTTTAATTTAATTTAGCTCAAAGTCTGTGAAAAAGAGAACATATTTTTTTTTGCACCATCAAAAAAAAAAGTTGTAATTTCAATTCATTATTTTTTTAACATATTGCAACTGTTGATATAATTTTTAAGATGAATAATACAGATGCAGGTGTGTTCTAATATATTCATTTTGGTTTTTGTTAAAAAATTGAGTTTTAATAGTTTTTGTGATTTAATTAAAAAAAATGCCTAAATGCCTTTCTTTCTTAATCGTTTTGCTATTACTTTCCGTTAAATTCCGTTGATTTGTTTTTGTAAAATAATAAAGTGAATCATAAAGCTACAGTTGCAAAAAAAATTGGGTGCTACAATTTGTAACCTTAGTTGTTATTTGTGTTAGAAAAAGTGATGTTTTATGCATTTTTAAGCTTTATCTTAAAAAACGTAAATTTTGATATATTTTAAGGATCATCCGGCTTCATAGTTTTAACCAAAAAAAGTTTATATGATGTGATGAAAACATGTTCTGAAGGTGGATTTAAAGCTAAATTGGATTATTTAGAAAAATTATTGTTAGACAAGGCTTGTTGTGAGGAGGGTCATCTCGAAGAATTTAAATTAATATATAGGGCGTTTAAGGTTTGAATATGAATTTAAATAATGAAATGTATTTTTGTTTATTGGAAGGGTTATTTATAGATTTGAATTTAAGAGCAGATGGCTTCGTTCTGCAAGAGTTGGAAGTCGATTTTTACAAAAAAATGAAACTTGGCTAAAAGAAAGTTTTGAAATTTCTAATAAATCAAGACCTGGTCGGCCCTCTAAATCCTTTGATGATCTTTAGGTTAGGTTAGGTTGGAGTGGCTGTCTAGATGTCATTGACTCACTTAGACCTCAAGGGTCCATTGTGATACCACTAATGAGGTTACTCATGGGAGAGTAATGAATTTAAACAAACCATTTTGTGCTTTTAATAAAGTTAGAGAGACATTTTGTGTCAATCGTTGCCAGTTCACTGGTATTATCGAAGAAGGGATTACCGAGAAAGCTATTCCTTCTAATGGAGAGTGCTGGACATGTACATAGAAGGTGTTGGACTGTTTCTTCTTCCTCCTCGTCCATGCAGCTTCTACAGAAGTCATTTGTGTAGACCCCTAGCCTCAGAGCATGTCTTCCTATGAGGCAGTGTCCTGTTATTACTCCAATTGTAGAGCTTATATTTTGTCTGTTCAGGGATATCAAGCCTTTTGACCGATTTAAGTCTAAGCTTGGCCATATTTGCTTGGTTGCTAGGCAGGTGGTATTCTGTGACCATCTAGCATTTGTTGCTTCTAGAGCATATTGTTTGAGAAGATATTTGCATGCAGCAAGTGGTGTTCCTATGTTATGTTTTTGTCTAACATTAGGCAGAAGTGTTCCGTTTTTGGCGAGCGCATCGGCTTTGCAATTTCCCGGAACGTCCCTGTGGCCCGGCACCCAAATGAGGTGAATATTAAACTGTTCTGTCATCTCATTCAGAGGTGATCGACAATCGTGGACTACTTGAGAGTTTGTGGAGAAAGACGCGAGAGATTTAAGAGCGGCTTGGCTGTCCGAGAAGATTCGTATATCCTTGCAAGATATAACGTTTTCTTTGAGCCAGGATAGTGCCTCTTTAATCGCCATTACTTATGCCTGGAATACACTACATTGATTGGGAAGTCTGTATGATAGACTGAGATTCAGGAAGAGCCATAATTTGTAAAAAAGCATTAAAGAATAATCCTTTTTCTAAACGAGAAAAGATGTCAACTCTGTAAGGACTTTCAATTTTTGTTGAGGCAGGTTTATCTCGAAAGCAATACGAAATTTTAATCCATGGATCAACCGTAATTGAAAATGCGATTTTGCCAATTGGGCAGCTTTCAGAAGAAGCAGTCGAAGCTCGAAATAAGCACTTCAGACTCTACCGCCTTAATTACTCAAGGAAAAACTCAAGAAAAAATTGCAATGTAGATATTTTTAATCGTTTGTTATTAACATCTGATGCCCTAATAACTAGCATTAGGCCTCATTCTATTATTAAAAAAACAAAATCTTTTTCAAAAGAAGCAATTGAAATGCTTATAGCTGAGGATCCGATTCCATCTCGATTAGATGACTCTGAAGAAGAAGATAATAATAATTCTGAGGAAGAAAGCGAGTCTTGTTCAGAGTCTCTTTCGGAATAAACATTTACCTATTTTAAGAAAATAAATCTTCGTATTGTCAAATAAACGTTATTTCTAATTAAAAAACATATTTTGTACTTATATATAAGATGAAATATATTTTATACGTCATAAAATATTGTTTCAGATGGATATCCACCCATTGAAGCAAATAAATAATTTTGTTTCGTTTTTTCAGCATTTACTCCATAGTGCGATGACTGAACGGAACTGATTCTCAACACCATCAGAGAATTAGCTGTCATCAGCTCTAATATAGAGATAAAGACTCTAAATCTATGTGGTATGACGAAGTCTGCACGAAAAGTAGAAATAAATCGTTCATGTTGCTAAAACTTTTTAGAAAAAACAGAGATCACTATATGTTCAGGGAAATAGCTGAAACAAAAACGTATGTAGCGGCAAAAATCAAAAGTTTTAAATCTCTCTGTTGTCGATTTAGATGCGATGGCCTCTAGATAGATAGATAGATAAATTCTTTATTTGTTTTTTTTTTTTTCATCATAAGATTTTACAATATAATTTCCTAAGAATAAGGACATGGCATTGACTGCCGTCTGCCTGAATTGACATTTCATAAGTGATAAAAAAAATATATAAATTAAAAAGAAAATGTAAAATTATTTAAATAAAAATATTAGAATAATTCGAACAATTTTAACGTAATTTGAAACACAAAATTACAATTTATAAAAATAATACAATTTTTTGAATAGTAGGCTTTACTCAAAGTAAAGTTTTGACAATTTTTACGTGATTTGAAACACAAAAAAGACAATTTTGTATGATTTGCAACATAAAATGAGAGATAGGCTAAAAATTAATTAAATAAGTGAAACTGTTCCGGTAGTTAAGAGCTTGTCGACAAAATTTGAATACGTTTAGCCAACCTAGTGCTCCATTTAGGATTTCGTAAAATTCTTGCATTGTTAAAATACTTTTCCGAAAGTGTAATCTACGAATTTCTTGTAAAATTGGGCAAATAGCTAAAAAGTGGTAGATATCTTCGATTTCTCTTCTGTTGCACATATCACATAGCTGCGGCAAATCACTTCGGTGTGGTATAAAGTTTAAGTTTAAGATTTCGACTCTGGCTTTAAAAATAACACTTATCTGAGCAACTGAGTAAACATTTCTGAAGTAGTTCATATCTGAATTCAATTGATGATTTAAGTTTCTATAAACGTTTCTAGATGCTGAAAAAGTTGCACTAAAAAGATTTTCTACATACAACTTTTGGTCAAACTTAGCAATAACACCTGCGAAATGCGCTTGCCAGTCGTCGATATTGGTTTCCGAAAGGTTTAAATTTAAACTTTAAAAAACTTACGATTTTATGCGTTCTCACTTTCTCAGGATTTTACAATTTACTATTCAAAAAACCCAATTAAAATTGAATCAGAAGACTTTTTGTTTGGAGAAAATAACAAATAAACTAATAGCAACCAACAAAATATTTGATGGGTTTCTTAAAGCCCAATAGAACAGGTAAAATTCAAAACAAACTCGAAAATGTAACCGTTGTTTGCACTTTTTTGACATTTTTATCAATAATGCATTCGGCCCTAGAAGTTGAAAGCTTCGTTTTATCATTAGGACAACATCGTAGAAACAGCCAATAAATCAAAAATCTGCTTGGTATTATTTTCACGTTTACTGTGCTAATTTTGAAAACTTTTGTTTTTGCTAAATTTACTCTACCTAGTATTGCAGATTTTTACCAATAACTTGCTATTGACTCTAGATATAATAATAAGTAATACCATTTTGAAATCTGCATTTAACGCGCATATTTTTAAAATAGTTGGCCACTCAGGTATTCATGCATTTTTTTTATACCAGCTATGATTTAACTTTTTCAAAAATTATTTGTTTTCACATTTTGCATTGAAATTCAATGTTAAATAATTTTTTTCTCAAAGAAGTCCAACAGTTATAATAATTTTCTTCTACTTATGTGTTGGCACAAGTAATGTAGATAAAATATTCCTGCAAAAAAAAAAAAATGATGGAACTCATTCACTTGTAGTCGTGGTATTCAAAAATGTAAAGTAAGAAAAAAAATAATGCACTGAACAAAAAAATGCATATAACTTTTCTTGTGGTTGGGATAGTTTTCAGGACGGTCATAAAGTCTACTATGCGGCACCCTGTATAAATTATTTTATACCTTTCATATATAGGGTGATTTTTTTGAGGTTAGGATTTTCATGCATTAGTATTTGACAGATCACGCGGGATTTCAGACATGGTGTCAAAGAGAAAGATGCTCAGTATGCTTTGACATTTCATCATGAATAGACTTACTAACGAGCAACGCTTGCAAATCATTGAATTTTATTACCAAAATCAGTGTTCGGTTCGAAATGTGACAAAATGACAAATTTTGTTCAGCGATGAGACTCATTTCTGGTTGAATGGCTACGTAAATAAGCAAAATTGCCGCATTTGGAGTGAAGAGCAACCAGAAGCCGTTCAAGAACTGCCCATGCATCCCGAAAAATGCACTGTTTGGTGTGGTTTGTACGCTGGTGGAATCATTGGACCGTATTTTTTCAAAGATGCTGTTGGACGCAACGTTACGGTGAATGGCGATCGCTATCGTTCAATGCTAACAAACTTTTTGTTGCCAAAAATGGAAGAACTGAACTTGGTTGACATGTGGTTTCAACAAGATGGCGCTACATGCCACACAGCTCACGATTCTATGGCCATTTTGAGGGAAAACTTCGGAGAACAATTCATCTCAAGGAATGGACCGGTAAGTTGGCCACCAAGATCATGCGATTTGACGCCTTTAGACTATTTTTTGTGGGGCTACGTCAAGTCTAAAGTCTACACAAATAAGCCAGCAACTATTCCAGCTTTGGAAGACAACATTTCCGAAGAAATTCGGGCTATTCCGGCCGAAATGCTCGAAAAAGTTACCCAAAATTGGACTTTCCGAATGGACCACCTAAGACGCAGCCGCGGTCAACATTTAAATGAAATTATCTTCAAAAAGTAAATGTCATGGACCAATCTAACGTTTCAAATAAAGAATCGATGAGATTTTGTAAATTTTATGCGTTTTTTTTTAAAAAAAAGTTCTCAAGCTCTTAAAAAATCACCCATACATACATTAACGAACTGGATTTCCCATTCTCAATAGTGAAACTCCTTTTCGCTTCAAGAAAAATGAAAGATAAGACATATCATTTATAGTAAATGTTTTATTGTTACTAAATTAAATGTTTCTTGGTAACACCATCCCATTGACTTTCCGTCAATTCCAACCCTACAGAAAAATACAAAGTACTCAGTTCTTTGCAAATGATTTTTACCCAAATCTTATACTTAAGACTTGTTTCTTGGTACTCAGTTCTTTGCAAATGATTTTTACCCAAATCTTATACTTAAGACTTGTTTCTTGGTTTGGGTACGGATAAAGATTTTAGGGACCTTTAAATGTCGATACCAACCAAGCAACCAAGCAAATATGGCCAAGCATAGACTTAAATCGGTCAAAAGGCTTGATATCCTTGAGTAGACAAAATATTAGCTCTACAATTGGAGTAATAACAGGACACTGCCTCATAGGAAGACATGCTCTGAGGCTAGGTGTCTACACAAATGACTTCTGTAGAAGCTGCATGGACGAGGAGGAAGAGGAAACAGTCCAACACCTTCTATGTACATGTCCAGCACTCTCCATTAGAAGGAATAACTTTCTCGGTAATCCCTTCTTCGACAATACCAGTGAACTGGCAAGGATTGACACAAAGTGTCTCTCTAAATTTATTAAAAGCACAAAATGGTTTGTTTAATTTTCATTACTCTCCCATGAGTAACCTCATTAGTGGTATCACAATGGACCCTTGAGGTCTAAGTGAGTCAATGACATCTGGACAGCCACTCCAACCTAACCTAACCTTAAATGTCGATAACTTCTATGAGTTCAAAACTATGAAAACGATTTCGGAAGAAATTGAATAAATAATGTTTCCAATTTTTTTCTGCTAATATTTAAAAATACTCAAATATTTCTTAATGTATACACTCTATTTAATTTGCTACTTAAAAAATCAGAATATTTTAAGAACATTACAATACTTAAAATGTTCAAAGTCGCCGCAATCTCCTTTGGCTTCTATATGAATACAAACAGCCGGCTTAATGTCAAAAATTTTAAATAAAATAAAGGAAATATGGTAAAGATGTCTTCAATATTTTCCTAATAGCTCGTCGACCGATTTAATTAAAATTTTGTACACATCGTATTCCAGAAATTACATTTAACAGAGAGTGTCCTCCTTTTTCTAAACTATGTCAAATAACTTTCGTATTTAATTTTCTGCGTCAGTGTTGTTTGGGGTTAAAACTGTTCTGAGATTATACAAAAAGCTTTGATTGCTCTGACAAAGCAATCAACAAAAACATTATCCTACATTTTTTTTCGTTGTTATAACAAACGCACCATCTCACTTCTCATTTCATATTCAATTCATAAAACCAAGAGAAAGTCCTTTGCAGTCTTGTTCGTCCTTGTATATATGTACATAGTCTCCTCTCCATCAGAATCTCTTTTTATTTAGTTCATATCAACTCCAGCCGCACAATTATAATTGAATGCATATCATGTGTCAAATACCTATCATAGGAATCATCATGCCAAAGCCAATGACATTTTTGAAGTTCACAAGAAGTTCAAAAGCTCACTTGCCATGTCCTGTATGAATAGTTAACTCAATCCTTAAATGAACCAACTATTATAAACACACACACATATTAAAGTGAAAACCCATCTTAAATGCGGTTATTTAACTCAATGTATTTTTTATGGCTCAAACGGCGCCCAGAATCTAGTCTCTCTTTTGCGAATGGAAAATATAAATTTTTTCGTCCTGTTTTGTACGTTTTTGCATGTACTTTATCCGCAGAATGTCATCATCAACAACCCAATATAGTAGAAATATAGGGAAAGGGACACATTCTAGAAATCATCATCATTTCGAAAAACTCTCCCAATTCACCATTCCTTCAGTGATCGACCGCATAGATAGATATTTCAGGGAGCCAGAGTGTAAGGACATCACTAAGTAGATTATATATGTTTTGCGGGCGTAGAGTGGAGAATGTGGTGGGAACGTAGCTGTATCAGCCCTAACAACAACCCACTCATGTGTCGCAAGTTAAATAGTTTATAGAAAAACTCATGTGTGGGATGATCGAATAGGATGGGAGGACAATATGAGAAAAAGGACCCAACAACGACGACAGATTGAAGGCAAAAATAAAATAGAAAATGGATGTCCTGTTCTATATCTGGACTCTGATGGCTATGGGAGATCAAGAGCCAACCAACAGCATTTGGGCGTCAATTAAATTTGCAAAACTTATAGCCGACGAAGAAGGACAAGGACCACAACCACTATTGGCGGCGACGACGAACAACGGCGGCGGCAAGGACCAAGAAATGAAAACGCCAACGTCAACAGCGACAAAAGGACAACAAGAGAACAAGAGAAAAACCAGCGACGAAAGAAACTTAATAAACCAACAAAAAACAAAAGAATAATGTGTATGTTTGCAATTCAAGCCAAGTACGACTTCTGTTTTGTGTCACGTATACATCAACGCAAGACAGCAGGCGAGAAGGATAAAGGAATTTTTTACGTCAAAGGACCTCGCACTACAATAATCAGTTCAGCACCCACACTTTTCATTCCATCATCAGCACATCAGCACATGAACAGAACAACGAAGAAGAAGAACGTGCTGTAAATTACAACAAGGATGAGAAAAATATTCACAGTTCATTTGCAAACGGAATTCGTACATCAACCCAGGACAAGAAAAGGATATGTGGCGAAATTAAAGTCGCCAAACCAAGAACGAACGAAAAAAAAAAGAAAAAAAGAGAAAAGAAAATTCCAAAATGTCGAAATGCCATTTTTATACAAATATCCAAGCACCCGGCCATCAGAAAAACGTCATGGTGCGGGAGAATTCTTTCAGGAAAATTAAAAAAATACATCAAGCAATGGAATCCTTTTCTTTCCTTTAAGCCTTCTTTATGCTATGGTTGTACAGTGTTCTAGCCTGTTCTGTTCACCCAGTTTTCAATACTTTGCTCGATTATAATATTGTCCTTCTGATGTGACGATGAGACGAGTGTGAAAGCTGCAAGGAAAACCAAAACCACATTGACAAGAAGCTCACCAGTGCGCCAATTTTTACCGAAACAAGGACATAGACACACAATACCAAAGTCAAGTCATCCAGTTCAGTAGGAAAGGAAAAATTATTACCATCAGTATAGCTTGACGGAGTCCAGTGTGTCCTGGGAAATTTCAAAGGAATAACAAACTTCATGTCAAGTCAAGGAGGAAAGTCGTGAAAGGTAGAAAGAGAAGCAAGACCGAGAAAAAGAGACAAGAACATTGCGATCACATATTTCATCCTTCCGGTTCCGTCGTTCGTCGTTCTATTCCTCTTCTTCGTCCTTGTAGTCATAGTCATATTCAACGTCCGTCATCGTCTTTGCTTCTTCGTCGTCATCCTCATCACCGTTGTTTGAATGGCCTTAAGGCTGCAACTTAGGCCGGATTATGTTAACCTCTCTTCCCACCTTTCCGTCTCAGTCCGTTAACATATCTGTACCGTCCTCTTCGGTCGGTCGTCACACATGCAGCAGAGCACACTCGGCTAAATTCCTCTGGCCTAACAACCAATTAAGATAAGAAAAGAGTTTTGTCAGGACGATTTTGTGTCAGGCAATTTGTGCGACTGACTAATTGTGTATGGTGCATGTGGTTGATTGCGCTCAGAAGAGAGTGGCTTTAGATTACACCCAGCTTTGTGTGAAGTTGTTAAAGGATACCGGATGTGTTCCGTTTTGTGGGATATTTTTTCTTTTTCTGTTTCTCTTCAAGTCTTGCAGTTTTTCACAGTTTTGTTTCTATTTTATCCTTTTTTCTTTGTTTGTTTTTCTGTGGTTATGGTTGTTTGTTAAAAGAGATTCCTTTACAGATTCTCCATCAAACAAACATCAACAAAAATGGAAGCAAAAGAACGAAAAAAGAAAAAAAGAACCAAAGGACGAAAAACGAGGATAGTGTGTTAGAATGCTCATATTCAGATTACTAGAGGAGAGTCCTTTGTGTATGAGAGCTTCACGTTTTTTTTTCGACTTCTTTTATTTTTGAATATTTTTCAAAACAGCAGCAACAGCAAACGAAATTACTTTTTATCTATCTCGTAGCAGTAGCCGAGGTGGAATTTTGATGAAACGGGAATGTTGCACTACAAAAAAAGGACCCATTTCACATTGGTGAAAGCTTCCAAATTGGCGAAGGGGGGATGCTAGGTTTAGGTTGTTTGTTCCTTTCCTCGTGCATCATTTGTAAAACCCTCACATATTCTATATGCATCCAGCTAGACTAGAGTCTCTTTTATAGCTGAATGACGATGACGACGACGACGATGCGAAGATATTCTATACCCACCACACATTAGACATCATGAAAGGATGGAGAGGGTGGCGGAGAAGAGGATTTCGAACGTATTTCGTTGGATTGATTCCTTGTTATCTGAGATTTGCAGGTTTTCATTAACGGTTACAGGCTTTTTGGTTTCCTGATGTTTTCCTAGAATTGTGAGGAGAACTTTGAAGCACACACAAGGTACGATACATGGTTGTGAACAGTGCAGCAGCCAGCGTAGGCATTTTTATAGGTAGGTCATGGCATACCGTATAGTCGACTATAGACCCTTTGAAATGTTAGAAGATCTGACAATTAGTAGCAGGGAACGAAAAGTCGATGTAATGTTTTAAACTCAAATACATACAACAAGGTTTTGGGTAGAGATTCTATGTTGAAGTCAATAGGTTTTTTTTTTTTTTTTTTAAGAGCTTTAAAAGAGGTGTTGCTGAGAGCCCTGGGGGATTTAACAAATTAAGTGCTGAATGTTTTTAAAGTATAAAGGGGTTACAAGTAAGAGTCCTTGAAGAGGGATGTTTGATTTTTGGTTGAAAGGTAAACTTTCTCATGCGGTTGTTCTCAAAAACGAAAATTCATTAATCAAAAATTCTTGGAAGAAGAACCTTTAAAACATATACGAAATTATTGTTCAAGAGATTTCTTTAATGAGCAGAAGGTATTATTGAACTATATTAATTCCTTCGCCTTCTTGGAATAAGACATTGAAGCTGTACAGCTGCATAATTTGACTATGGCTCTATAAACGTACATTTTACTTATTAATGAAGAAATTTAACCAGAAATAAACTTCACCACTAAACACACATTTTAGGACGAAGTGGTCTATGCACTTTACGAAGAGATACATTTTTTTAAAGTACATTTCCGTAATACAGAAATATTGTTCTGACATTAAACAGTTCATGATTAATTGGCGAATTACAAATACAAATACAACTACCATCAGGCCTTCTCATGTAGCTTAAAGAAAACACCCTATATTTGCCTGAAAAACTCTAGAAAAAATTTCTTAAATTCATATCCAATTCTTTAAATTAGTATTAAGAATCTCTAATAGTCAAAAGGATTTACTTCAACAGATAATGATCAATAAAACATGTTTGAACTCCAAACTAACATTTTATTTTCTTCCTTCGAAATACCCTTTCCTCTGGTGTTTTAATGTTTGTAAAGTCTTCTAACACTATTGATAAATAATTCACAACTATTCAGAACATATTTTTTGAGGTGAAATTAAATATTGCGACATACCAGCAACATTTGTTTAACATTTTATGATGTTAGTAAAGTCTGCTAAAATTAAAATCACTTGTTGGAATCTTCTATTACTTTTCATAGCAAATGTTAGAAGAACTTCTTTGTGTCAGAGGCCACATTTTAGTAAGATTTTACTTGTCATGTCTTATTAATACAAATAAAATAGAAATTTATTAGAATTTTTTCTCTGCAAAGCCTCTTAGGGACATTTCTGATGTAATTTGTAACTTGGTTAAAGAACACATTGTCTTTGTTTGACTTCAGCTTGTCTGACTTTGTTGTCAATTGCTTATTAAATATTTATTTCTGCGTCTAATTAGAAAAATCTACTGCGATGTAATTCAGACTAAAACTTCTTTGATTTGATTTTAAGAAAGAAACAAAACTTAAAACCCTTACATATCGCATAGAAATAACTTTAAGACCCTTACACAAGGGAATGGTATTGTTAGTTGGTCGGGCGCTTATTGTTGTTGTCGTCATCGTCATCGTCATCGTTGTACCGTCCTTTGGTATAAATAAAAGTATATTGACTCTTTCACCACCATAAGCCGCTTATACTTCCTTACTCTTGTCATCTAGATATTTATATACATATTATTATTTATAAAACAACATTAAGCCCACTGGTAAAAGTTGAATGTCCGGGAGCGATGCAATATTTAATATTTTCAAGTTTCATCTTTTGCGGTTTTATAAAACCGCAAGCAGACAGAACACCGCATCATATGAAACAAAAGCTCTCCAATACGAACAAAACAAGCGTTCTAGTATCTTCCTAAAACCCCACCGTTCTCTTTTCTCACACTGCTGCATCGACCAACCGACGACGCGACGGACCATCTGAACTGTCGAATTTTATCTTTTATTTAAAGAACATCGCGCGTTCCTTCTGTTATGTCCTCTTTCGATTTCTAAAGAGTTTTGTGTTCAAGATGGCTGTTTTCTATTTTCGAAATTGTGTTCACTGAGTATAAACGGATGATGATGACGATGAACGACGACGAGGACGGACAACGACGACAGACTACGGCGAATGGTACGCGGCGGCAGTGGCGGGCTATGCCTCTGAACGGCCAGCGCTTCCCCTAACCCCTAATGATAGGATGAGTGGAGAGATTCTTTTGGTCATCGTTTTCATCATTAAACTTTCATTTGAAATAAAAGTGTTTTCTGAGAGGGAAAACTCTAAATAAGGATAAATCTGTGGGAAAAGAATCAAGACCAAGCAGCATAGCCAGAAAAATGTGTTTTCAAAACAAAAAACAGAAAACAAAAAACTGAAAAACTGAAAAAAGATACAAAAGTTTTTCCTTTAGTTATGTGTGTGGTTTGGTATTTTTGTGGACTTTAGTTGGTTGGTTTGGTTTGGATAGATGGATGGTTGGGTTTTGTCGGGTTTGAGGTCTATACTCAAAACCCGGCGAAGAGGAATGCAGGCAAGGAATAAAATCCGGAAATCGGAGAAATGTTTTTGTTTGAGAAAAGACAAAGCTGATGCAGCCGACGACGACGCGACGCACATAAAAGAAAAGCAGAGAAAGTCCTTAAATTGCTTTCTTTCATTGATGCACACAAAAGTCAAAGTGTTTTCGTTTGGTGTCTCGAGAGAATTTTTCAAACTTTTGAATTTTTTTTTGTTTTTCTAGTTGTTTTAATTTTGATGTTCAGTTAAGTTTTTGAGTATTTTTGTCTGGCAGAGAATTCATATCAACCACACAAATTTCAGTGTAAACAAGATTTTGTGCCCTTATTGATTTTATGTCAAGTTTTGAAGATTTAGGGGAGGTTTTTAGATTGACAAATTTTGATTAAATATTGTACTTATTTGGCCACAAGGCAAGTTTTCGTATGAATAAAACATAGCAGGCCCTTAGAGTAAATTTAAAGTACATAAAGCAAATATTAAGGTAATTGTGTTTTTAAGCTGCATGAGAAGTTTCAAAAATGTCGTTTTGGGGCTTTTGGGTAAAGAAACTGTAATAAGCCAATATTTTCTTATATTTCTAAGCCTCGACAAGTAAAATCTAATTAAAACGTGTCTTTCTAACATTTGCTAGAAGAAATCTTGTTAATTCAAGTTCTTTTGAAATCTAGCAGAATTTAATAACATAATAAAATGTTTAACAATCGTTTTCGAGTGTAAACAATTTTAATTTTAGCTCGGGAAGTATATTCTTAATTATTGTAGAGTAATAATCAATAATGTGAGAGGACTTTCCAAACATTTGAACAGCAGAGGAAAGAGTGTTTCGAAGGAAGAAGATAAATCGATAAATTGGAGCTCAAATACGTTTTTTTTTTTTTTGAGAGGCAAGACATCAGGTTTCAACAATAATCTTTACGAAATATTCCACAAATTTTTGGAAACTAACAATTTTTTTCGAGTTCAATAACCAAAAAACTTCACATAATTTGCTGAAATACTGATACTCAAAATCATGCAATTATGTTATGTTTAGATGATTTATTTCCTATTTCTTGCAATTGATCATTTTTTTTTATGAAATCTTGCAGCTAAGTCATTGAAGACTGAAAGTCAATAGTCTTAGCCTAAACCACGATAAGTTCCGACCAGTAAATGACGGAGAGGCTTTTTGCCCAGTACTGATTTTCAACATTATCTTTCGAAATTTTAAATTTTAAACTTGATCAAATATATGTACCATAACCTTTAAAACTGCGGTGATAAATATTATTTAATCATAAAGCTCAATAACTTCTAACTTTGGAAAACATGTAACACTCTCTTATTATATCTAATAAAAAGCAAAAATACAACCACCTATAAAATCCTTAAAGTTTTTGAAGTGTTAATGCTTCAAAAAATGGAACATAACCATTAAAGACTATAAAAGCACTCAGCACATTATTCTTAATAGCTCAAATTGTTGGTATCTTTTAAGTAGACAGAAGAACTCTAGAGTCCTGTGTCCTGTGGAAGAGAGGCGACTGATACTAAAATTGTAAGATCTCAAAAATAAATTCAACATATTCTACTTCAATACTTTTCAATTAAATTATGCCTATGCACCTTCTTGTTTCGAATAAACTATATCTATAGAATATACCTCCTCAACTTGTATATACCTATGTATCTACGAGTATATGTATCTTATACTTGTTCGAATAAATTTGTAAGTCATCTTTAAATCTCATTTAACATTCACTGTGGTTTAATCAAATCAAACTTAATTCAGTTTAACATTCATTCAGAAGTGGTGAATAATTTGAGATAACTTCCCTTCAATTATTCCGAAAAACTTTTTCTTCGAAACCAAACTTTTTTTTTTTTTTTTTTTGAATTTTGTTTTCTAACATGGAATGGAAACGAAAGGAGTTATCGTTTCCTAAACAGGGTAAAAGACCGAAAGAGAGATGGAAGAAAAAAGAAAAGAGAGAAAACTTTTGGTTGAGTGGAAAAATTTATTTTTTTATTTTTTAAGGTTTTCTGGTGAAATCAATGTTGGTGATAGGGAAATTAAGGTAAACTCATGTCACCGAAAATTGTGTTCACCTAGCCTTTCAGATTTGAAGTTTTCTTTTTCTTATTTTGTTCTTCACTTTTGTTGGAATTGAGATTTTTACATATTAAAGGCCTTTTTTTGGGTTTCGGCCTCAAATTTGAAATTGGAAAGAAGTGATATCCGAATACTTTAGATTCTCTTTTTAGGTCCTGCTAAAGACATCCATACGTACATATAGGTAGACTCCAATCTGAACCAAACCAATTCAAGCCAAGCCAACATCAACTTTCTGATCAAAGTTTTTCCTTGAAAAGTATCAACTACATGGGGTAGAAGAAAACTCAGCTTCATTTTAAATTAGATGCCAATTATGCTTGACTTAAAAAAGAAATGGAAAAAAGGACGAGTGAAAGAAAAAGTTGGCAGAAGAAGATGAAGAAAAACTTCCTTACAGGATGAGAATACCTTTCATTTCCTTGATTCTTCTCATTTTTTTTATTTTTTTTTTTTGCTTTTTTTATTATTCTTTTGCTATGGGTTCTGATTCTTTGGGTGTAGTTTGCATGCAGGACAAACCCGAAGCCAAATAAATGGGTACTACATAGATAGATATGTATCTAGATACATCTAGAAAATTGAGCAGGAAAGTTTGTAAAAGACCTGATTGCCTCTTTATTGCACATCTGGGTTGTAATACCTCATTATTGAGTTTAAGTAATAATAGTTGGCGGCGGCGTGACGCGTGAGGTGGGGCACGATGAACGAGAGGGCGTCGAAAAGTTATCGAAAGATGAAACTTGCGTTGGGTTTTATTAATTTTTCCCTTTTTTCCTCTTGAAGTAGCGTCAAAAAGATACAATAAAAGTTTGGGCATGTGGAAACGCACGTCACTTGTCGCTCATTTTCGTCAGTGAGGGTAAAGAGAAGTATTTCCACATCTGTGACAGTGTAAACGACAAAAGTCTTTTTGAAAGAAAGTTACTTAATTCAAAAGGGCCTCGTATTTTAATAAAAAGCCATTTCCCTTATACACGAGGAACTATTATAAAGGAAACCCATTATTAAGGACATTAATTGCAGCAGACAATGCTTTTTTTTGCCTTTAATTCGAATATGGGCATATTATGAAAGGATATTAATGTTTTCTAAAAGTTAAGATTAAATTTCTTAGTCGTAATAGTTATAATGGGTATCATGGAAACAGCAGTTATTGTGTCTTTTCTTTGGTATTTCCCAAATCGGAGGAAAATAGTAAAAAGATATTTTTAAACCAAGTTGTAATTATAGGCATACGCAAAATGGTTTAATTTTTAGACTTTTGTTTGGTTTTCCCTTCAAAAAATGTGTTTCGTCACTTTAGAGGATTTCAACTGTTACAGAACCCGACGAAGTCGATATTTTTGGCAGATCATGTGTTTCCATCAGGTATGGGGACTAAAAGGATTATTAATTCCCTCATAATGTTAAACACAATACAAGCAATTAGGGAAACACGATATCATATGAAAAGAGCTACCGACGCATCATGTTTGTTTTGAATACTGGCTTCTGGAATGGAAGTAACTTGTATTGAGCTAAATAAAGCAATTTACATTCGTATAGTGGGGCTAAAGAACGATCCCTCAAGGGTAAACTGATAAGCATTTTTAAAATAAGGGGGAAATATGCTTGATTTTGCTTTGAAAAAAAAAATAATAAATACTACATCAGTACAAAATAGCAGTTTAAAAAGAGGCTAGGACGAGTCAGTGACCCTGAATGACAACTTTTCATTAGTGTCTTTTAAAATAGTTTATATAGCAATAAATTAAGTTAATATTAATGAAGGAACTTTATTAAGTATGCAACTTAAGCTGTTTATAGTAAAGATATTCGAGAAGTTAAAAAAATTTAGAGTGAAATTTGTTTAGGATTTTATTTTTACTAGCGTACCCGTGTGGATATTTCCCCAACCAAAATTTTCTTTAAAATTAATTAAAATACATTTGTCTTATTCGTCTGTAGTTTTTATTAGCACAGCCATGAATCTACGATTACTAGTGTTACATTTGTCTTGGGATGAGTTATTGTTTGCAGTATGAGTTGTCCCTTAAGTATGGTCTGAAATGGGCTGCGTTCACACCTCTGACGAAAACATTGTGCATAGTATATCACTTGGTGGGCGTAGCTCATCCTAAGACGGCTCATAACATAAGAAAGAAATCATTCCGAAAAAAAAAATACCGAGAAACAAACTGTTCGAAAGAAATGGTTTGTGCATTCCATTGGTTCTATCATATTCACAAACCATTTCTTTTGATATATTATTTTCCCAGTATTTTATAATTTTATTATAGTAAAATGTAAAATTTTTCAACAAATTATAAATTTACATTGAATAAAAATACAATTTGCATAGTCTACAGAAAATTGTCTTTCTTCTAACAGCTTATTTGTTAAAATTGGTTCAGTGTGTGAGCCGGAAAGAGGGGAGACAACTTTTCCATGACTTTGGCGCATTAGGCTAGATTTTTTGGGATCACAGTTGATAACCTAACCATTGCATAGACATGTGACTTATGAAAGCCCAACAAGCAAAAGTCTAAAGTTGTCAAATCACGCAATCTTGGTGCTCCTCGGCGCGAAATAACCTAAGCATGATAAAATACCACATGAGGATAGTACCGATTGCCTTGACCTCATATGTGCCCACAAAAAGTTGGTGATCACCGACCCATAGCGATCGACGTTAGCGGTGATGGCCTGGCCAGCATCAAAGAAGTACGTACCGATGACGCCTCCTGCCAAAAATCTTCAATTCCAATTCGTGCGGTTTTTTTTATTCACGAACCCATCCAAAATCCAAAAGATGTGCCGTATCCCTAAAAATGATTTTTTGACCAATTTCAAAATAAACCTGTTTTAAGTGGAACTCTATATACAATTTAATTTAAGTCGACAGCTATATTAGTTCGTGAGAAATCAGTACGATTACAAAAACTTACAAAAGAAAGTTCATAATAAAATTAAAAAAAAAAATGTTGACTTATGAAGCTTCAATAATATGGCCGCCATCAACTGTCAAAGATCAGAAGTCTTTCTTGGAAGAAGAACATTAACATACCTTAGCAACTAAATCACTGTTTCAATGACCAGTGCAAAATAATCTGAGCTATTCCTTGCGATGGCCTTTTGACGAAATGTTCACAAAGAAAACCAAACTAGATGAAGAAAGATGCAATGCTATTTTTTTTCGAAAGCGCAGACTTTGAAAAAATCTGTTTGTATTTTCAAAACTTCCTTTGTTTTCATTGAATAACTTCATGTACCTGCCGAAAATGTACAGTTCGACTAAATCGAACGAAATATTTCAAATTTTTGTAAAGTAAAGCTTCAAATTTCGTTCCCCGAAATATTTTTATAGCTTGCTTGAAATTCACTCGAAATAAATCCCTTTAAAACAGAAATCCAATATTAATGAAACACAACTTCTCTGAAAAAAGTGAGATATTCCATTTCCATACCTCTAAATTTCTAGAGAAACTTTCGAGCTTACGTCAATCATGTTGCAAATTATGTTCGAAGAATAAAGTGAAAAATTCAAATTAAATTAGTAATGACTTCTCTTTGGCAATTTAATTGATTACTTTAAGTTTCATGGAAATCTATATATCCGAAAAGTATTGATAAAGTTGATGAAATTTCACCATTTCTAGAAACCTTTAAGAGTTAGTGTGTCTTTTTGTGGGTTTTAAAGCTTCAATCAAATTTCTCTCCTCATTTCTCATAAAATATAATTTATTGATGATTTCTCGAAGCAATTGATTTCGAACAATAAAACATGTGTTTTTGGTGCCATGATGTTTTCCCCCCATAGACTACATTCCATGATAATGATCATCTTCTAGATGATGATGATGATGATGATTAAGGAAGAAAATGAAATTGCTATCGTTTTAGTATATGTAGTAGATGTAGAATCTCATCTCTCATAAGTTAGCCTCCTGAAACATATTACGAAACTATTTTGTTTGGCATTATATTGATTTGATTTAATGCTTCAATAATAAATGATTTCTATTCGTATACAACAAACATATACTCCAACATAGAAGCATAACAAACCAAAGATTTGCCACCCTTCTTAATGTGGTGCAGGATATAAACTTATACTCATGAGTGGAGACAACAATTCCATCACACTAAATCAACAGCTTCGTTGTCGTCATCGTCATCGTCGTCGTCGTCATGGTCCCAGTCCTAGTCCCAGGATGTGGGATGTGAGTCTTCCCTTCCTGAGTCCTGATGCGATATAGCCCTAAGTGAATTGGGAGCAGCAACACGAGCGATGGTGATATGGTATGAAAGATGGAACGAACGAAGCTTGTGTGTACAAAACTGTATAGGTATACCTTACCTACATACAACAGAGAACAACGAAAAACAGTTGGGAGAGTGGCTTATAGCCACTTAAGTTTATTGCCTCTAACTGACTTATTATAAATGCATTTACTCGAGTCGAGAACTTATTGCCGTTGTATTGCTTGCTTCCCTGAATTGGCTGACTCTGGAGATGGGGGCCAGAGCTCTGGCTCAAGCTCTGATTCTGTTGGTCTACTATACCTTACCTACATATATGATCGTTGGAAGGTGCAGTTCTTTGGTGTGCACCAGAATGTGCCTTGTCTAGCTAGTATGATGTACATTTTACGACTACGACTACGACGACAATGACGTCGTCGGTATAGTCGGTCGTCGTCCTTCTGTTTCTATACTATAGATGATGATGATGGTGTTCCCCTTAAATAAACAGAGTCAGGTGATTTCGTTTTGGTTGTTCCCTTATGTACCACAACTTGTCGTATCGGCTCAACACGACAAGCTGTTCTGCTATTCAGCCACAATAACTTCACTTCCATCCACGTTCCACCTTCTCTAACACATTCAATATAGTACCATCACCAAGAGTATTACCGGAATTGCAATTTATAATAGTAAGAAGTGATTTAAAGGGTGTTTAGGAGAGAAGTTAGTGAAATATATGTGTTTTTTAAAGTTTTGAAAACTGCATAATGTTTGATTGGAGAAGACACTGATTTTCAGGAGAAAAAATCCAAACATCGGAACAGAACTAGTGAAATTTATAAATTTTCTCTAAGCAGCGGGAAAACTAAAGTTAATATTTTAGATTTCTTATGCTATTAAAAAAAGTATAAAGTTCTCACCTTCCACATCCACGATTAGTTTTATAAAATGTCAATATCCTGAGATATTAAAGTCTCTAAACCATCTCTTTCGAGTATTCTATTATATTCCACACAATGGGTTTGTTAGAAAAACTCCACCTACGACCACGCCTACTTCTTTAATGTTGAGTTTTGTTACGGGATATGTTTTATTTCAATGAAGGAGTCAATGATAATTACATATATTAAAACCACTTTTCTAAGTGAATTTTATTTGACATATAATTTGGAACAACATTTTCGTAAGTGATTTTTCAAAAATGAAATATAATAAAGGTCGTGGTGGCACGAATGTGCTTCTGTATCCAAAGAGGCTGTTTAAAAATAGGACAGCTAAAACTGAGATATCAGCAAAATACATTTATCTTCAAAAATTTTAAGAAAATTCGAATCATTGACTTTTAACCAAAAAAAACTGTATACGGTCTACTGTTAGTTTTGATCTTATACAAAAATTAAAAAAATGCCGACGTCAAATCTGCTTAAAAGCTTAATTTAAAAGCACGAACTCAACCCATCTAATGGTTAAGGCTGCGTAGGGGCTAGAACGACAGACAGGCCGTTATTGCCGGGCACACTTTTTTCGATTCCTCCACCCTCGTAATGTCATGTTTGATTTAGATCTCGAGTTCAAAGCTTTTAAACTTCCACAGATAATTTATTTCGCAAGATGCATTCCAAATTTTAGGGTTAATCCTTTGATAATTGCCTGATTTTTTTCCTGGCCAGAGGCCTTATGGGACAACATTTTTAAGGTTTTAGAGGACCATTTAAAATTTAAAAATAGCGATTTTTCGAAAATTCGAGGATGTCCAAACCTCTTATCTAAAAAACGTAACTGGAGTAGCACCAAAATGTGATATATTAGTAGAACATGATTCTTTTAACGTTCAGTTTTGGTCGAAATTTACACTTTTGGAATAAATAAAGGGAACAATTAAATCGAGGTTTAAAAGGGGCATTTTTAAATTCTGAGTTTCTGTTTTTGAGATCTCTGCAAAAATCAATTTTCTCAACTCCAAACTTCGAAAATTAATTTTGATTTTTGAAGCTCTGAGTCTTAAATTATGCGATCTTGAACAAAAAATCAGGAGGGCATGTTTCACGCATTTTCAAAAAATATTGTACACACAAAAATCAGCACAAAATAGTCGTATTGAGGTTTAAAAAAGATTGTTTAAGCTGAAAAAGCAACCAATTCGGTCCAGATCAATGCTTTGTTAGGAAAATGTTTGCTTGTTCTGAAATTGCTCGGAGCATGCCCTTTTTCAAGATCTCAAAACTCAGGGCTTTAAAATGCGTTTTTAACACTCGAATGCATAAATTCTTAGTTGGATAAGTAAGATAACAATTTTTAACAAAATGACGGTTCTTCCCAAACGTGGAGCGTTTAAGATCACAAAACTAAAAACTAAGAGCTTCTAAATTCACAATTATGTATTCCTATATTTCTGTCCAAGTTAATGCTTCATTGGGAACATTGGTTTTAGATCATGGAGTTAAAATAAAACTCAAAAAACTTTTTAAAAAATCTACGTTTCTTCCAAATATTGTGTGGGCCATTTCTTTCTTATTTTTGATCTCAGATCTCAGGGCTTTTAATTCCTTCTTCTTTAAACTGACGTATTGTTTTTTTTTTTTTCAAGACAGTCAAGAATTGTTTTTGTTATTTTGATCTTTTATGTTAGGTATAAAAGATAAGAACGGATTTTGGGACAAAAATTAGAATACATTTTTAAATTTCACCTGTCTTAGTTTCATCTTATCAGCTTTAAAATATACCCTGTTGTTAATAAACTTTATGAGATTTAGAGAACCATAACTCAAATGACAAAAATTACAACCAACGTTCGACAAGGTTTTTAAAGCTGGATCCGTCCGGATCAAAGCTTTATTGGTAACATTTCTGCTAATTCTTAATGTGCGTGAAGTACGCATTTCTTAATTTTGTTAACATCTCAAAACTAAGAAGCAGAGCTTTAAAATGGTCGTATTTTTTTTTTAATACGAACTTAGGAATTTTTCTTTCCTAAAATTCGGTCCAAGTTAATGCTGTATTAGGAGCATTGTTTTTAAGTCGTAGAATTGAAATAAAACTCAAAAAACTTTTAATAATAATCTATGCTTCTTCTAAAAATTGCGTGGAGCACTTCCTTTTTAGTTAGTATTTTTTTTCAAGATATCAGGGCTTGTTTTTTAAACTTAAAATATATTTTTTTTGGAAGACATACATAGTTTTTAAGCTTACGGATAGACAGAAACATAACTGAAATGGTTAAGTGGGTATAATAAGGTTTTGAAAAAAAAAACTGTTAAACCTGAATAAGCAACCTATTTCGGCCAGATCAATGCTTTACTTAGGATATTTCTGCTAGTTCTAAAGAATTTTGTTAAGGTCTCAGAGCTTTAAAAAATTAGCTTATTTAAATCTTAAAAACCATTACTTTTGACTTGGTTAACATTTTTTGAAAATAATATAAATTGACCCGAATCAATGCGTTGTTGGCTCTCAAATCGAGAAGTTAAAAGAAATGTTAAAAAGTCAAAAATTACGTTCTTCTTTCTAATTTTTTCAAGATCTGAAAATTAAGAATTCAGAGCTTCAAAAGCTTTTTTTCGAGGTACAGTTTTTTTTTGAAAAACATTTAAAATTAAGAATTTGTTGTTCCTATAATTCGGTCATGGTCAATGTTTATTTGGGACAAGTTTCCAAGTCGATGGAATTAAAAGAAAAGTCAAAACAATGTACAATTTGTTCGCCACGCTCCTTCTTAAAATTCTCTGCAACACGCCCTTCTAAAATTTTTGTCAATATCTCAATACCAAAAACTCGGGGGTCCAATATGAATTTTACAAAACCTCAAAACGAACTTTTTTCGCTGAGCTTTAGGATTTAGAAAAACAAAGTTTCAATTTTTTTCTGTGGTGTGGATGAAAATTTCATCAGGGTAATAACATAGAAAACTTGTTGGAATTTAGTTGTAAAATTCACAATAGACAAATGTAAACTCATCTTTTTCTCAGTTTTAAAGGTAAGCCCTTTACGATTTCTGTTGTTGTATAATTCTAAAAGATTTACAAAACCTTGATAGGTGACAAATTATCTACAAATTCTTAAAACAAAACTATCTTATAAACAAAAGAAAAAAAAACACCCTTTATGAAGTAAATATTTGAAATATGAAAATCTTATTGAAGCATGCAGCATGCAATGTGAGCGTTCACTTGGGCTTAATCCGTCGCTCTTCGTCATCATAAAGGTACCTACTGATCTTCATCATTATCATTATCATCACCCTGGAATGGATACAGCACAGCGGCGCGGCGGCGGCGGGCGCGGCGGAGGTGGTGCGGTGGCTCGTCGTTCGTACAATGAGATTGTCTCACCTGGTTTTCCATAGATCCGGATTCCAAAAATTACTCGCAAGCAAGTTGCAAAATAAAAAACCCAAGATAGTAACGAATGGGAAGCGGGTAAGGTAAGGTACCTGAGAGTATAATTATTTATAGTTGATAATACGATGAGATATAAATGTTTTTCCTCGTTTTTATGATGAAGCTAAGCGACGATGACGTCGACGTCGAGAAGCGACGTGAGTTGTATACATATATAGGTGTACCTTTAGTGAGTAGGTGTATTTATATAACAACTATATACGAGCGTATAGGTAACCATGCAATAGACCCATGTACCGAAATGTCACAGTTGACATCACAAGGCATTCATTTATCATTTTTACGACTTGAAACGGAAAAGCTTTTTCCAATTCCACATGAATAATGGGCCAAGGGATGATGATAATGATGATGCGACTACTGTACTACAATACATACATAGGAAAGTGTGTGTACAGTGTACACTCTACTACAGGGGGGTGATTCTTATGTTCAAGAGGGGTTGGTTTGGTATGTGTATATTTATTGCAGCAGCAGTAATAAAATCTATGTATAATAGACATCTAGAGACACAAAAGTTAATGTTCCGAATATGTACCTATGTCGTACCACCATAGAACCATCAGTATACCTAACCTAGAAGTAGAAGTTCCTCTCTCTCTCAAAATACACTGCGACAACTAGCTAGCTGACTGCCGCTGCTGCCTTGCCTTGTCTGTCTTAGCTGCTTCCCTATAACCTTTATAGAGTTCCGCAAAGTTCTTCTCGTCGAAGTAAGTAGTCAACATTTTTGCTCAATCTATTCTTCTGCATCGCGTAAAAAAAGACACAAAATGAGGAATAAATAACCGCGATCGATTGTTAAGTGGTTTTTCTGTTGTTAGAGGAACCTTTTTCTTTTCTATCAGGAATAGAAGACGAGGAACAACCAACCAGCCAAGGCAGCCAGTGAAGTCTCAGCTAGCCAATAAATCAATAAACAGTTTTATGTAGGTAAGGAAAATGCTGCTTAACTAAAGATATAATCTTTTTTTAGGTATAAGCTTCTACGAGATGGGGACGACGACTAGGACAAGAAGGACGAGGACAACAAAGACGACGAGCGACGACTATGGCGATGATGCTAAGTTGAACGTTGTCGTTTTTTCCAAGGAGTCGTTCAATGAGATGTGAAAAAGGGGAGCGTGATTGATTAAAAAAGTATTAAAGGGTTGTGTTTCGAGGGGTGTTTTTAAGTAGTTTACTTAAGCGTTAAGTTTCAATTCGTTTCGTTTTGTTGTTTTGTTTAATGGTTTGGATCAGCAATTTTTTTTTTTAAAAAGTCGTAAAGGAAATGGATTAATTTATCTTTTTTTTCTTATTCTTCTTCGACTACTTCGACTTTTTACTTATTGTGAATGGTTAAATTTGTTGTGTTGAAGTAGGAGGATATCCCAGGTATAATCGAACCTAATGAAGAAGGCTTGAATAAGGTTTCAAGAGATTTAGTTATTTTTCTGTAATAATTGATTTTCGAATGACCAATACATTTTACTCTCTCTCTCTTAAGAAAATAAGATGAAGACATTTGTTTCATAATTTCTGTGACATATTTTAATACCAAGGTCAGCAGATAGTAAATATACTTTCTAACTTAAGGTGGCGCTACACTCCTTTGTGAATTAGGGCATATCCGAGTTGCTAGATTACTTCAGTTTCGCACTCCAAGTTGAGTGAGGTCACTTTCCACTTGTGCTCGCCACCTGATTCGCGGTCTTCCTCTACTGCGCTGTCCTGTGGGTGTGGATTCGAAGACTTTCAGGGCTTGAGCATTGGCTTCCATGCGCTCTACGTGACCCAGCCATCTCAGTCGTTGAACTTTTACCCTTCTGGCTAAGCCTACGTCGCTATACAGCCCAAACAGCTCCTCGTTCCATTTTCTCCTCCACTCACCTTCTATGCATATACGGGACCGTAGATCGCACGAAGAACTTTTCTCTCGGAACGACCCAAGGTGCTTTCATCCGCTTTTCTCATAGTCCATGCAGGACGGGGATGATGAGGGTCTTAAATAGGACTTTGCTACTCAATTAGTTTCTTAGCCCAAAGAAACAGCGGTTAACAAGAGTAATTCTTCGTCTGATCTCAGAGCTGGTGTTGTTTTCTGTGTTTATAGCGGAGCCTAGGTAGACGAAGTCCTTAACTAACTCAAAGTTACGTCTGTAGGGCCTTTTTGATGACAGCATGTGCTTTGTTTTGCCCTCAATAACCGTTACACAAATTTTTGCCGCCTCTGCCTCAATATTCACAAATGCCCCATTGACATCACGCTGAGTTCTTCTGATTATGTCACTGTCATCAGCATATGCGAGTAATTGGATAGACGTGTTCGCTCTGGACTATTCCTTCAAGGACGCTTTTAAAGAAATCGCATGACAGTGCATCACCATGTTGAACATCAAAAGGTTCTGATAAGTTGTTTCCAACCTTTATGGTCATCCTGCACGAAACGGACAAGTTTGACAAGGATGCCAAAACTAGACATGGCTCTATACAGCTCGTCCCTGTAGATGCTGTCATATGCGACCTTGAAATCGATGAAGAGATGGTAGGTGTCGATTTGATGTTCTTCGGTTTTTTCCAGGACCTGCCGTAATTTAAATATTTGATCGCCTGTGGACTTTACTGGTCTAAAAACACACTGATAAGGACCTATCAGGTTGTTGACGATGTTCTTAAGACGTTCACATATTACGGCAGAGAGGATTTTGTTAACGATGTTAATAGTCTGATGATGATCTTTTTTTTCTTTTCCAAAGCTCAAGACTTGTTGCCTCCAATGCCAAAGCCGCATCCAAATAAGCGTTGTTGGTTTTCTCGGTAGCAGTCACCATAGTAAATACTGCAGTTGTTCATTGTCTTTTTGCCCGGCCCATCCCATCGCATTTCCTGGATGGCGGTGATGTCTGCTTTATAGCAGTCTAGCGCCTCCGCTAATTCTTCGACTGCACGTGGTCTGTTAAGGGACCTAACATTCCACGTGCGTATCCGAAGTTCATTGTCCTTAATTCGTTTTCGTAATTCCGCCCGTATCCGAGGCTTGTTGGTGCTTCGCAACTGGGATTTCTTTATGTGGTCAGGAAGTAACCCTGACGCACTACCTTCAACCGGAAGGACCAGGTCCTTCATTTAACTCCAAGGGCGAGAGCTGACATAACCGCTCCTTACAGGCCAGGGCTTCGAATATGTCGTAGTAGCCCTATAAGGTGTTCACTAAGTATTTCAACCTTACTTGAACTGTAGACTCCACCGTTGATTCCATCTTTTAATTTACTTCCCTGCCGTCTGGATGAAATGAGAGATGTCTTAGTGGAAATACCTCTCCCTCTAAAGAGGGCTTTAGTTTCATACTCCCAACAAGTTTCCACTGGAGTTGGAACCAATCTTCAGTTGAGGTACTAGGCACCCGATGTTCACCGCGGGGAGGTGAGAGTAGGAGTTGATAGACAGAGGTGGGTTTTGAGAAAAACCTGTGGACGCTTGTAATAGTAAAGTAATTATTTTGTGATTTCACAGCTAAACAAAGGTTTGAAGAATATCCAAGTTCGAAGAAACTCATTGCGGACTTTAAGCCTGATACAAATTTCTACTTGAATGTTTTTACAAATGTTAAACTGTAAATTTAAATTCTCTTGAATCTTCTATAGCAAGTACAACAATTTAAAGACTTTAACTCGAAATGAAATAACAATTTTCTTCTTTTTAAAAATCTAGATTGAAGATAATCCACTACCAGGTGTCATGTAACAACTATACCCAACATCAGAATGAAGATTCCATTCAACTTCGACAAACATACAAAAAACAACTTCAAAACCCAACTTCAACGGAATGGACAACTTATGTAAGTTTGAATTTACTTCTATATAATCCCAATCGAACTATTAAGTCAAATAACGATCTTGTTTTATCTTCTTTCTGTAGCTACCACTTATCGGTGTATTTTCTTCTTTAATTTGCTATCACTTTACAAGGATTATATACATTTTAGATGAGACCAAAAATCTCAAGATGATCATCAGAGTTAGAGATAGGTCTAGGTATATCAGCGGTAATACCACATTCCGAACAAAGTATCAAAGATCATCAGAGTTAGAGATAGGTCTAGGTATATCGGCGGTAATACCACATTCCGAACAAAGTATATCTCGACAAAAATAAGGTTCGTTTACACATGAAGAAGAAAACGAGTGCACAAAAACCGCAACTAAAAGTGGCATTTTGTTAGAAAAATAACATCTTTCTGGAATAGTGAAAGAGAGAAGAGGCGATGCCAATTGCAAGCACGCCAACTTGGATTGCACCAATTTGCAGAAGTTCAATATCCAAGCGAGTTGGGTGCATAACATAGACAAACTGGTACAACATAAAGGAAGCATCATAAAAAGGAAAACTAGATAAACTCCATGTCCACAAGCCAACGACAACTACGACGACGGCCGACGACGCGACGAACGCTTAGGTAAACTCCACTGATGCACTCTCAGCCTTGATTGGAATTCACAGATGCGATCCCAGAAATGAGGATGAACACATTTAGTAACGATCATCGAAGATCGTTGCAAACACAGAACCTACTCGCGTGCCATGCCAAACCAAGATAGAAATGGAGGGGCTATAGAGAGGCCTTTAGAGTTGGTCTTATTGTATATCAAAACTGGATTAGCGGGAATATACCGTTAGAATATTTGTATATAAGTTTTTATTTCTTCAATGATTTGATAGCAGGCTCAGCGATGCAATGGCGATGGTTTGGCATTTAAATTTAAAGAGCATTTGTTTTCTTTAGTTGACAGGTATACGTAGCGCAGCAAAAACAAAAAGTTCTGTTTGTGTAACGTATATCGCATTTGTTGCGCAGCAATTAAGAAGAGTTTTTTATGAAGCAGCAGCAGGTTCCTATAACGTCCGTCGTTTTAGTCGTCGTTACGTCGCCGTTTATTGGTTGTGTGGCAAGTAAGTTAGCTAAGAAAGATTGACAGTATTCTCCGTGGGTAGTTTATGTTTTCCTGTGCAGATCTTATACTCGGAATGATTTATAAAGACAGCTGACTTGTTGCAACAATTCAAAGCAATCTCGATAGTTATAGTTTAAGACTTATAATTGGAAATAAAATGATGATGATGATGATTGTAGGGCATATTCTGATCATTAATTGCCTAATTTTGAATCTTTTTTTAAGCTTGAAAAACTTTATTGCTTAATTGTTGTTCGTCACTAAAAACCAACAACTTAACATAAACTACATAGAAAAAGAATGTAGTCGATCATAAGTTGTTTAATTTTGGGGAACATAAAATCAGTCAGCATGTTACGATATCGCTCGCCATTTACGGTAACGACAACTCCTTGTACATTTCAAAGAAATTAAGGAACAATGATGCATCAGCAAACAAAGGGTTAAATTGTAGTGGAAGTATTGGTTATTCGTTAATGGCAGAAAATCTTCCCTCCAACTACATCAATTTTTTTTATTGACGAAACTATTTAATTAGAAATGAGCTTCATCACGAAAAACAATCCTTCGGACGAAGTGATCTGTGCGCTTCGTGAATTGATTTATTGTTTTTAACATTCTTTTTCGCAGTTTGAAAGTTTTATTCTGCAGTTTAAACTTAACCGAACAGAAATGTCAAAGCACTTTGTCATTCGCAACTGTCAAATCATAGACAACAACCATCGACACTTCTTATTCAGAAAGAACCCCAATGTTAGAAGATTTCTTGATAGGTTCGAAATTCCGTTTAAGCGAAAAACGCGAAAAGTCCGTTTCATAGACATTTGACCATTTTTGAAAACGCCTTTACTTCTATAAGTTTGCGCATGGACATCTTTAAAATAACCTTAACCATTTACAAGCTAAAACCCCAAAACTAATATTTATGACACAAAACCTTGACCAATTTAGTACAAACATTGTTTTTTGGGAATTTTCATCATTCCCATTTGTTCAAAATGATGTCCTCAATGGAAGCGAAACATTCTTTAATTCAATTAAAAAATTCCTAACACAATGACTTCTTTGCAATACTTAACTATTGTATGTAATCGATTTCATGACTTTCTTAAATGGTATATTTCTTAAGAATTCCACACGCTTACGAGTAGATATGCAAAAATTCCAGAGCTGAGATTTTGTCATATCAGTTACTTTGAAGTACCATCGATTTCAAGATAAAATTTTTTACCAAACTAACATGGAACCGATATTACAAACGACTCAATTGTTCCTAGGTGCTTAACTAGTAAAATAGTCAACAGAAAACCTCATTTCGGAAAGAAACCAATTCTTCAAAAATTCCAACACCACATTATTAATACAAAGTAAGATAAACATGGCGTGTGTAAACAAAATGTTTGTGTCATGTTAAATCTTTAAACAACCAATAAACTTGATTGCATCTTATTTAACTTAAAAGTTTGAGAAAACTTACACCAAAAGAGAGAAACAGAAAAAAAAACAACGGTAATCGTTCAATTTGACTTCATTTAGACCACCCTTTTAAGGTAGTTCAGCATTTTGTGCTTGTTTCTTATTTTTTTCAAAAGTTTTGATTGACTGACGTCTCAGTCTTATTGAATACATTTCAACTGCAGCTAATATCCCAGCTGACGTCGTCGTCATCCATCGCTCGTCCACCATTTACAGCTTGCAGCAAGCACAAGCAGTGCAATCGATCTACCAAATCACTAGGTACATAAAAAGCAAACACAAAACTTTTAACCAATAAATTGGCGCCCGGGCGGGGACTTCTTTGTAAACCAACATCGCCATTCCATCAACATTCATCCATCTATCTATCCATCTACATCCATCCATCTATCCATCCATCTGGAGTATAAAGAAGTTCACCATCAAGCATCAAGCTTCAGAGCAAAGACCATTGCCATCATCAATTCAAGCAAATAACGAATGATGATGGCGAATGTGAGGTTGGTTTTTTTTTGGTGTGGCGCGGCGCGGCTTGGCGTGCGCAATTATGTACCCGCTGCCGGTGAACATCAAATCCAAGGAAATTCAAGGTGCAACCACGTCAAAATCAACAACAACAACTTTATTATACTTAACTATAAACATACACACGCGCTTTGCTCTTACAAAAGAAGTGGTAAATTTATTGAGATGTCATTTACACTATGTGCTCCGGATTTTCAACTTCAGATATTTAAGTTTTGTGGTCGATGTCGGTGGTGTTCTGGAATTTCCTTAATGATACACGTTTGTATGGTATATCTATGTATATGTATATTGCTTTATTCAAGTGAATTCTATACTTGAAAATAGTGACCGTATCGTGTGTATTTACAGTTACAAGCAAACTTGTTGTTGATTGACATAGCGATTACGAAATTTAAAAAATAATCCTTGGTATTTTGATTTACTGTGTGAAATAGTAGCAAATACCAGTGTGGAAATTTTGAAAAGTGTTGTGTCCAGGGAAGGAATTTCGTTAAATCTCTTTGTTTTGACGGAATTTTGTGTCAGGACTTCTGCCGCAAAAGTGAAACTTTTTGTTTATTTTTTCACTATTTTTTGTTTTATTTGCATCTCTTTACAGAATAAATGATTCATCATAGAAACATCATCCAATTCTAATGATTTTGAAATTTTAATGAAAAATTTGACATTAGGGTGATTATACAAAAGTTAGGTAACTTTTGAGGATATTTTGTTTACGATAGTTTTTAAATCAAACTTCTATAAATTCGGGTGTATATGATAGCTAATCTAATTAGTATATTGTTCCCAATCGGGCCAGTCACTTTTTTGAGTACATTGTAAGATATTTAAAAATTTCAGTATTTGACTGCCAGAGGACTGACGAGTATACACAGTTTTGAAAGTATTATAATGAAATTTAATACAAATTAGTAAAAATCCCTTAGGATGATGACTTAAAATCACTTAGTAACAATTAAAAATTTTGACGTGACAACGTCTTAAATTAGGTTGCGGCTGGGAGTCACTTATGAAAAAGTGTAACGCCCGGTAACGTTACGATGAGTCACCGAACGAGAGAGAGGCCCGCCGAATGCCTTGCGTCTCTCTCCCACTCAACTATGATCGGTCTGCCGCGCGCGCAGCACTAGAGAATTAGGCGCATTGAATCGGCGCATGCTTGTGTCTCTGTCTTTGTCTTTCTCGAACGTTCTTGGCGTTGGAAAAACAAGAAAGCGTCATAATACAAGTTCACACGTGTGGTTAAAGTATCGTCAGCTGTGTCTGTAGTGAAAATGTGGAGTGCTTAGATTCGTCATTTACAACAACTACAACAATAAAGGTAAATAATTGTACACTGATATTTCATTATCGTAAACTATGATTGATTGATTAATTGTTAGATTGACACAAAAGTTGAGAAACTGAGTTTATAGGTTATGTCATACTATTGATAAATGTTGATAGTGTTAAGTAAATTATTAGTTTAAAATTAATTAATTAATTAATTATTATTTTACAAATTTTCATTAATTTCAAATTTATTTAGCAAAAATTTGAACCTTCGATCTGAATAAATGTTTTGATTTTCGAATTGATTCTTTAAAATTACAAATATTAAGAAAAAAAATATATTTCTATAGTTAAAATTTGTGCAATTCTTATTTTCATTCAATTCCTTGTTCCTATTGTGCAATTTAATTATATTCATATCAATAAATATTCTACCGAGAAAAAGACGTTGTCACGTAAAATCTTCGCCCGTAAAACCGACTTTACAGGCAACCATTTTTTTTTATTAATATGTAATACTACGAGAAAATACTACATCAGATTTCAAAACAGACTTTTGACATTTGACGTAACGTTATTCACTTATCTTTTACTACTTTCACATAGTTTTACTAAATATTTCAAAGTAATCAACAAACAATATAAACAAAATCAAACAATATTCATCTTTAAAGTACTAATGATCAAGAAATGAAGAACAATAACAATTTACCTGACACAAGACTGACGCCATAGGACTGACGAAAAAGACGAAATTTGAGATTATAATCTGGACTAATGATTTTTTTTTTTTTTTTTGTAATTTCAAATATCAACAAACTACATTTTAACAAATCAAAATCTAATACGAAAAAATAAAAATAAACTTTAGATTAACAAAAAAATAACGACTCACCATAAAATTGACGTGTTGACTGGCTTAGCACGTGTACAGTCAACAAACATAGCCCAAACTCTTTTACAGATATGATGGCCGTCAAATTGTGCAACCCGCAACTAATTTCATTACCAACATTAAAATTCAAAGTGGGATTTGACAGTGAGTCGGCGATATTTCGCACGAATTTCAAATTTAAATAACACCCTTGTGACGAATGAAACTGAACACAAAATTTCTTATTTTTTTAAATAAAGTGGAGAACACTGCATTATGAAAGTTGTAGTATATATTGTATTAAATTAATAAGTTTTCTCAAATCAATGATAATGTTTAATAGACAGTCACTTAATGGTTGGTTTTCAGGGTTGTGACATGCCAGAGGACTGACGTTTTAAGAACTAATTGTGTTTTTTTAACAACTTGTATTGAAAATGAAGAACTGAAATTGGGTGACTAAATAAAGGTCTTTCCATTGTTTTAAAATAAATTGCAATCTCAATAAAATATAATAAGACTTTGTATTATATTGGTTGATGACATCGAGTTACCCAACTTTTGTATATTCACCCATTAGACTTCGATCATTATTCTGTCACAAAGTTTGATAATCTGGTTCGATGTGAAACAACGGAGTTTCTTCATATGTGTCAGATTTATTTTAGTTTGACAACACTACTGTCACTATTTCGAAAGAAGGGGGAAGAAGCCATGGCTGCTGAGAATGATTCTCATTGAATTTGTCATTTTAATGGTATATTTTGCTATATAGCACCTGAAATATTGGGGCTTTTTTTTTTTGACCAATGAGACATTCAGCTGTTCAGTAAGGCTTAATGAAATATTATCAATCGTTTAGTGGTAGAACAACTCTTTCAAATTGTACTTTAAGAAAAAATTGTTCACGAAATTCTTAGAGCACTTCGTCCATTTTGCGGTGTTTAGTGATAAAGCTCATTTGTAATTTAATGGCTTCGTCAATAAGTTGTAAATTCATTCAAAACTTCTAGAAGTGATCCTTTTAAGTCGCCCCCTAGTTCGCTTGACAGTAACTCTTCAAGCATTGAAATCCAATTTATCATCTTATACTCCTAAATCGAACTTATTAAGAAAATCTTCTAATATGTTAAAAGTTCTTTAAAGGACAGAAATTACCATAAAAGTTTGAAACTTACAAGTCATCGATCCAGATCTATAAATTCATTGTAGCTGATTGCTAATTTAACAAAGACCCCGTATTAAAGCTTGAAATTAAGTCATTTAACAATGTTTCCTTTCATTCTTGTTACAAGAGAGGGGTTCTCTTTCCAAGAATCTTTAAAATTTCAAATAAGATGCTATTAGATTTTCTTAGCACACAATTCGATATTAAATTTCATTTTATCCAGGGACAAAGTTCCTTAAACAAAAATAAACTAAACTTCAAAAAAAAAAAAAAAACTATATACGAACATTGAACATATTATAAATCGAATTTAACAATTCTCAACATGTTATCCGAATATCCTTTTACGCCAAAAAAAATGAGCTTCTCTATAAAAATCTAATCATAAGACATTGCTTTTCGTTACAGAAGCAGCTTTTTAGCTTTTTATAGAAAAGAATATTTTATGGTTCAAAATTTCTTCAATTTTCCAATAGAAAAACGCAAAAAGAACATAAATAAGAAGCAAATGCGCTCCAAACTATCCTCCTTCAATCCTCCCTCAAAATATACTAAAGACGCGATGAACGGACGAACGGAATCGTTATATTGTATCTTTATATACAGAACGTTTTTTATCTCAAACCTTCAGGCAAAGTTGCGCTATCATCTTTCGGGTTCAGTTAGACTTACGAAATTCGTTGGATTCTCCGGACGAATATTTCTTCATCATTACATCGACCCTGCCCGTAGTCGTGCGTCGGCGTCGTCGTCTTTCGTTTTCATCGTCAGTGTCGGCGTCGTCGTCTTCATTTTCATCGTCAGTATCTACGAATATAGTTAAATTCTTTCTTTTTTGATCTGAGCTTTACCCATAGTATAGTAAAAGACGTAGTTGTAGCCCTTTTCCGACCTATCACGAACTCTTAGCTTGTTTCTGTCTGCTTCAATCTAAGAAAGAAGACTCGATGCTTCTAAGAAACTGCTAACGAATTGCAAACTGGCTCTTTCGCATAATGCATTCGAAAGAGACAGACAATTGAAGAAGTATTGGGGGTCTGGGGTAAAAGGGTGTTAAGGGGTTGGTAACATGACAGGGTAGTTAGATACCCCCGTTTTTACAGCCAACAAGTCAGCAGATATTTTCAGCAACTGACAAACGCTTAAGTACACCGAACGTGCATTGAATAAACTGATAACACACAAACTCTCACTACTCACAATCCATCCCCTTCTTCATCCCCCACAAATTTTCTGGACAAAAAAAAAGAAAATTCCTATAACGAGCAGTGAGAGGAACACAGTTGGTGCATGTTCCAGCGATGATTGCAGCTCAGACGGTTAGTCGCCCAAAACACCCCCGCGCCACTTCTATATACGAGTATGAGATGGTACATAAACTTCAATTCGTTCTTCTTCTTCTTATTCTTGTTTGGCTCCTTTTTTATTTCGTCCTTTTATTTCTCCATCCCTTCACAAAATTTGATATAAATGACACTTTTATTGGCCCGATATATGTATATAAAGCGGCACCAACACTGTGTGGGTGGTGAATCAGAAGCTGAATCAGAATTCAAGCAGTCGATTCCGATTGACTTTAACCATAAATAGAGAATGTGAAAACACCCCCACCCCACTCTCTTCAGTGTTACCACCAAACCACCCCCATTCAACACCCACACCCCCAACTACCGCCTTCACATTGAATTTTCGGTTGTCACTTATTTTTCGGTCGAAGTTAAGAATGCGAAATAAGTAAATAAATGAAATGACAATATCATTGGCATATTTCAAGTATGTCCTGGCGTAGCATCCTTTTGGATTATGTTAAAGAGAAAGAAAAGTCAAGAAAATCTCGCACCGACCAACGACACAACGACGATGCAAAATACATCAATAAAAACACACACTTTACGTCTTTGGTTCGTTCAGTAGTAACGTTAACGTCCTGTTATGCTATGCAAAGGACATCATAGTAGTACTCAAAGGCACAAACATACCTAATACGAGCTTGCAGAGCCGAGCACAGATGATGGAAATTCTGTTGGAAATCGATAAAGGATCCTTCCTCTGCGTCGTGTACGAACGAGTACAGAGCTCCAGCTCCAGCACCAGAATCGCCAGCCAGCGTTTCTGATGTGAAAAATAATTCTTTCTTTTTTTGCAGGAGGCAAAAAGAAATGTATCAAAAAAAAGGATAAAGGAGGAAACCCTATCATGATTTACATGGAAAATGCATGATACTTTTGCTCCGAAATGGATGGATTGCATTTGAGCATAAGAAATATATGTATACTTTTTTATATTTTTCATTTCCGCAAGATTGTGAGTTAGTATACTGAGAAGCTTGGAGGAGGCTAGCAAGCTGGAAGAGTGAGACAATATATAAGATGGCCCACCAACCCCATATCTACCGATATCAAAGTGTTCAATAGCAAGGCCCAAGACACAAGGCAAAAAGGACGAAAAAAACAAGGAAGTTGTAGTTAAGAAGAAACAAGACAGAACAAAAAAAAAACAGCTAAAAGAAAGATTTCTTTCAAAAATTCAAGGAATAAGAAATGACATTTGGGATTGATCCTTTTCTCAGATGGAAGTGAAGTGAGAGCTGAAAATGCACTTATTTATCTATAGGTATAGGGAAAATATAGGAAAAAGAGAAAAGGATTTATGGCGGAAAATAAATGTGAATATAAATTCAACAACGCATCGAATCCAGAATCCAGCTTTACAGCTTCACAGCAGCAGAAGCCAGAATATCTCCACAAACAAACAAACAAACAAACAAACAGACAAACAAATGTGATTCTTTGGAGATCTGGAGAGAAATTGACGTGGGCGTGGGTTACTTGAGAATAGAATCTTCTTATTTCGATTCGATGAGGAAGGTATAGAGATAGTAGCCTTTTGGATAATTTTGTTTTTTTTGTTACTTTCCGGTGAATAATTGGATAGAATAGTTTTCGCATTTTTCTCATTGTATTTGGGTCTTGAAATAAAGTAGCCATTTACTCGAACTTCTTTTGTTAAGATATAAATCTTTTTATTCAATCAAAGCAACAAGCGAACAAAAAAACAACAACAACAACAATGCAGCTTTTCAGTCGGAAATCACAGCTGGATGGTTTGAGAATTTCTTCTATTTTTCATTTTAAAGATGAACAGGGTAATCTGTAAAGGACAGACTTGTCCATTGTAATTTGTTTGAACATTTCTTGAATCAAGAGGTGTGCTTAAGAAAAATTATAAGAGTAGAGTTTCAGATTATTCCTTAACAATAACAAGAAAATTATGTAGATTATTGGACTCTCAAGTTAAATACCGATTAATAAAGGTTATCAAAAAAGTCTTCTAGAAAGTGAAGCGTTGCTCAAACTCCATGAAATATTCTAGAGGTGATTTCTTAACAGCAATAGCTGATAAGAACATTGAAGAAGTCTGAACCAGCTTCCCTGTATGACTATGTCGACCCTTTACTGCTATTTTAACGTTATCGACATGTTCGTACCACTTGAAGTTATCTAACCTGTTGGCATGTTTCAGCTAAGGCACTATTAATAATATCCGTTGCTTTCGGAAGACAGAGAAGCACTAGGTAAGAACTGGAGGAAGCTGAACCATATTCCCAGAAATCGAATACTTCAGCGCATATATTTAGTTAAAGCCCTAAATCCGGCTAAGGAGGAGTCAAGTACTTTGTCTGAGTCTAAGGACCTAAGTAAATAAGTTACGATGACTTTATAAGGCATTAGTGGTTTCTTCTGATACAAATTTTTCATGACTATTATTATAATTCAATATAAGAATTGGATGGTCTTTCAATGAGAAAAGAATACTTGGAAAGGGTGCCGTGAGATAAAGCCAAGTGAAATAAGGCCAAATTTCAAGAATTGGCCTTATTTGACTTTTGTAAGGTGTAATAAAGCCAATTTCCAAATTTTGGTCTTATTAAACTTAAATTAAGTTATTATTATTATTATTATTCATGCTTTATTCACTCTTAAAAGTATACAATTTTTTTTTTTTTTTACATTTTTATTCAATAAGTTTGATGAGTATAAGCCTCCCCCTTCGTCTTCCACAATTGTCGGTCTAAATCTTCTCTCCAATAGTTTGGGCAAAAATGCTGTATTTCGTCTCTCCACCTTTTGAGTTGTCTTCCTACATTTCTTTTCTTGTCTCGCGGGGTCCACTCTGTTGTTATTTTGGTCCATCGATCATCTGAGGTTCGGAATATGTGTCCAGCCCAATCCCATTTAAGTCTTCTTGTTCTTTGAAGAACATCTTCAAATTTCGTTTGGTTTCTTATGTTTTCGTGGCTAATCCGTTGGGATAACCTCACTTTAAGAATCGATCTTTCCATCGCTCTTTGGCAAGATTGGAGCATATTTTCGAGGGCTTTCGTAGATTGCCATGTTTGGCAACCATATGTCAAGACTGGAAGAACCGTCGAGTCGAAAACACATTTTCTTGTTTGGGTTGAGATATTAAGATCCAGCAGATTCTTCACATTCCAAAATTGTCTCCAAGCGCTTGCTATTCTATGGTTAACATTTTTAACGTCTTTATCGATGAATGATATAGTTTGACCCAAGTCTTCTACGTAGTCTAAAGCGATATCATCAATTTTTATTATGGAATGGTTGCCATTTGACATTATTTTGGTTATTGTCGATTAGTGGATAAACCGACTTTTTTGCATTCTATACAAAGCTCGTTTAGCATAGTTTGTAATTCATGTTTTTACTTGGCGATTAAAACAATATCGTCTGCAAATCTAAGATTTGGTAGAAATCTACCGTTTATATTCAATCCCTTGTTTTCCCATTCCAAGTTACGAAAAATCTCTTCCAAAGTTGCGGAAAAAAGTGCTGGTAAAAGTGGATCACCTTGCCGTACTCCACGTGTCGTCTGAAATATTGGTCCAGTACTTTCAGTTTTAATGCGCGCAACATTATCCTTGTACATGTTTTGAAGAACACGAACAATTTTCGGTTCCACACCTTGTTTAATTAGCGCTTGCCAGATAAATATTTGCTCAACTGTATCGAACGCTTTGGCGAAATCAATAAATGCAATATATAGCGTTATATTATATTCCTTGCTCTTTTCTATGATTTGGCTCATTGTTTGAAGATGGTCCATTGTTGAGAATCCAGATCTGAACCCAGCTTGCTCAAAAGGTTGATTGAATTCTAGGCTTGTTTTCATTCTATTGAAAAGGCATTTCGCAAATACTTTATAAACGCAAGATATTATACTAATGGGCCTATAGTTGTTTATGTCGTCCGTCTTGCCTTTTTTGTGGATGAGGATTATTTCGGATTTCTTCCATTGTTCTGGGATTTCCTCGGTGACCAAAACCTGATTGAAAATATCTTTCAACCAGTTGGCCAATGAACATTTTGCGTATTTTAAATACTCTGCAGCAATTCCATCACTTCCATTGCATTTCTCGTTTTTTAAGCTTTGAATCGCATTCTCGACTTCGCTTTTAAGTAAAATTGGAAACTGTTGCTCTTCTTGCCAATCAGTGCTTGTGTCAGCATTTAAAAGTGAATGAGAGTCAGAATTGTTTAGTTGGGTTTTGTATAAATTGCTGTAGAAGTTTGTTGCTATGTTGTTGATATCTTTTCTGTTATGAGTCTTGCTAGCATTTTTGGATAAGGCAACGATCCATTCTTTATTAGTTTTTAATGAAGCATTTGCTTTTTTAATTGATTTTGTTTTTTCAATTATATTTTGTAAAAAGTTGTCGTTAAAAGTTTGGATGTCTTTTGTGATTTTTTCTTAATTTTTTTCCTTAGATTTGCAAGATTATGTTTTTCGGATCGATTAAGACTGACCTTTAGGCGTAAACTCTCACGTTCTTCAATAAGCTTTAATGTTTCGTTTGAGAGTTTTTGCGGTTTCATTGCTGATGCTGTCAGAATGTGTCTATCTGCAGATTGCTTGATTGTTCGTTCTAAGATGTTATATTGGTTTTGAAATGGCTCATGTCTAGATGCAAGTATTCGGTATCTTTGTTGTAGATCAATATTGTAATTCCTTATGGCTTCATCGGTGAGGGTCTTTGATACATTCTTCTTTGTTGTTCTGTGGAGTTGTCTGCTGTTGTGACTAATTCTCAGTTTGGCTCGTACTAGTCGGTGATCCGAATCAAACTCGAAATTATTCAAAACGCTTACATCTTCTAAAACAGATCGTTTATTTGATAGGATATAATCGTATTGGTTTTTGTAGTTCCTGTCTGGCGATATCCAAGTCCACTGGTTTTGTGGTTTCTTTTTAAATAAGGAGTTGCCCACCACTAGCTTGTTTTGCCAAATATGCTGGATGAGGCGGCTTCCTCTTGCGTTTCTTTCTCCATATCCAAATTCACCCATAATTGGTTCTTCTCCTCTCTCCCTTAATCCAATTTTTGCATTAAAGTCGCCAATTGTTAAGAGAATTTCAGATTTGAGATGGATTGTTGCTCTTTCAAGTGAATCATAAAAATTATCTATTTCTTCCTCTGTTGCCTTCTTAGTTGGTGCATATACTTGAATAATGGATATATTACATTTGTCAATTTTGAATCTTACACCTATCACTCTGTCGCTAAATCCTTTTGTTTCTATAATGTTCGTTTTTAGTTTTTTGTTTATCATGATTCCAACGCCAAAGGATCCTTTTTTGGTACCGAAGTATGCAAAAATGTTGCCGTTGTCTAGTTCTCTAATGCTTTCTCCATGTCTTCTTACTTCAGCTAGACCTATAACATCCCAGTTTATCTTTAAGAGGGCATTTTCGAGTTCTATAAATTTTTCTTCGGATAGTAAAGTTCTAGTGTTTAGCGTTGCAATATGTAATTGCTTGATTGTGTTTGAGTTTAAATTATTGTTTATATTATTTTTGATATAATGTGGTTGATTTTTGTATTCATTAGAAGGGGGGTTTTGGCCATGTACCTCCACAGTGGCCAACCGGATTGGAGGCAAGTTAAGTTAAATACAGTCATATTCCTCACCGTAAAATAAAGTTGATGTTATTTCTCAAAATAATTTGGCCTTGCAATATAATCAACTGCTGAAAATTGGCCTTAGTTTACTTTTTTAAAGTGAAGTGAAGGCAAATTTTTTAAAGTTGGTGTTATTTCACTTGGTCTTATTTCACGGCACCCTTGGAAGGCACTAGAACTCGATCTCACTCTTAAAATCGTAGAAGAATAACCTTAAAAGATTTCGGTGTGGATCAGGTTTTGTCAGACTTTTATGCTTTATTTCCAAAATTGATTCTGGCACTCAAATTGAATATGTTTATAATATTGCAACAGTTTAAAAAACAAAATATTTTGGTAAAAATATTTATACATAGAATTTAAACTGATTTCACATGAATTTGTTTAAGTGAATTATGACCCTATTCATTCATTTCCTAAAAATCGGATCAGTTGGGATGAAGTCTAAACCACTTTTTTTATATAAAGAGGACAAAGAGGACCACTGAGAAAGGCATAGACCGAAAACATTTTTCTTTTTAGAATTGATCAGCACCTTAAAATTTAAGTTTGACTCAAAGCTTATAGAGGCTTGATCATTGCTCGTACAAGTAAATTAATGGTCAAAGAAATGTTCGAAGGAATTTGTCTGTATTTAAAAATAACCTTAAGTAGACGTGCTCCTTCATTAAATAAAGCTCACAGCTCACAGATTGGTGCGATTGTGATTTTGATAAGGAGACCTTTAAAAGTTTGAACTTATTTTAAAACCCATACACACATTTGAACAAACGTTACAGGTTACATACAGAATTTGATAAAACATTTTACATTCTTGTTGTACGGCTAAAGAACGAATATCCTTACTTTTATTTTGTTTAAATTGAATTTGCGCAATTTGGAAGCATTTTTCTAGTGTTAAACTATTCGTGATGAAAAGAAAAATCAACACAATTTTAAACTCTCAAAAATCAATTCATAGACAACAACCATAGAAAATACTGAATACAGTTACAAAACACTATTTGATTCTTTTATGATTTGGTAAAAATTGAAAGTTTTGACTTAGAATACAACAAGGTTTAGTGAAAATAAACCCGAAAAGAAATAAATGACACGTCTGTTTTAGGCTATGCCTTTATTTCAACTCAATTGTTCTTAACCTACTTCCAACTATTAAATTGTGTCACTTGTTGAATTAGCTGAAGCGTCGGAAATTACACGAAGATTTGCAGTGGGACTTTGTTTCCGTATAACTGCCTGGTGTAGAAGATTATACTTTTGACATGAGGTGCCTGTTCTTTTGTTCGTGTCTTTAAGATTGATATTTATGTGATCTGTGTTCTAACTCTCATTATAATTCGAATTTCTCTGCATCTGTTATCATATTTAAACGATTACTTCTTCGTTTTCTTCACAATTGATGAATACATTTAGTGTAGCCTTGTAGTGTGATACCAATTGGAATAGCGATTTTTCATCATTAACTGCGTTCGTATTCTGGTACTGGGGATCAAGGGTATACTGATCCATAGTCTGAACTTTGTTAGGCTTCTCTATGGTTTGCGCATTAACTTTGAGATCATCTATGTTTGATTCTCTTGCACTGTGCACAATTTTTAACCCTTCATCCTTCAAACCATATTTTAGTTTGGGAAGCTCTTCGAAATACTCTTCTAGCATTTCGTAGTATAAATCTCCCACTTCTATACTCTTATATTTGGAGAGTTTTTGTGTGTGTACCAACTGCTTCCAGTGCTCGAAAGTCGCCGATTTTTCTTCTAAGGATATTTATTATCCTTTTAAATCGGTTTATATCAAGGTCCCGAGTTGCTGCCGCAATCTTTCCTAAACCCATATTGATTTGTTGATTTTTTTTTATCCAAAGAACTTTTAAAGATTTTCGTTGGAGATGTTTTTGTTTTGGCCGCCAGGTTGACCTAGCTGTGCCTCGACTCACAACTCGTTGATAAGTAAGTTAAGTTATTTTTATTCTTACAGTGACCCTTTTTGGATATCACTGAATTAATTTTAATTACATTCACAGCACATCTTTCTTTTTTTTTGTTTACAAACGTTGTTTAGTCACGTTTACGCTTGTCAGTATTTAGTTCTGACAACACTGTTTTAATTAATGATTATTTTGTTTCTTAGTCTATTACCACTGGTGGGGGAAAACTTAAAAACAATCAAAAATCATTTTGTATTGATTAGAATTTTATAAGTCTTTTTTATGTTGGCTGAGCTCAATTTCTGTGCTCAAAATACCAACCCTGCTTAGAGTTTAACCAAGGCTTTTTGTTTAAGTTTGAATCTCTTTACCTTATTGGTTATTGAAAATTCAAACTATTTTTTCGTGTTGGTTCAATCGCTAACTAGTAATCCGGCTCGAAGGACCAATGAAAATAATTTTGGAAAGAAATAAAAACACGTCTTCATTCGTCTGTGTTTTTATTTGGACTCAATTGTTCTTAACCTACTTACAACTATTAATACCTACTTAAATATAAGGAAAATGAGATAAGATACTGATAAAAATAGAATACACATTTCCACCCCATGTTATCCTTGGGTACTGGTGTGTACACATGTGTTTCTTTTCCTATCAGTATCCTATTCTATGATGCTACGCACTATCACTAGATTATTTTTTATCTGTCTTGTGAAAATGCGCAGCTGCACCCATGCAAGGAACATGTTCATTTATGAACATTTAGCTTTCGCTTATTTTTTTTCCATTCTATAGTCAAGCTCTTATTCTGTTAACAACAAGAATATTAATATCAAAATTGAACCAATTTTTGGAAAACCCTAGGTTTATCATCGCCAAGAGTTAAGGCTTATCCAAGTGCAGAAAAAACAACAAAAAACACATTTTTTAACCCGTTTTTAGAAGATATTTCTGCAGTTATTGGAAGAATTGCCCGGTTACTATGTTTAACCATCGATTTTTAAGTTTTCAATTGTTGATTTCATTTCTTAGAAAAACAAAAGTTCAAGAGGATTTAACCTTGGTTTAGTTGCTCATACCATCATCTTAAGAGTATCAAAAAGGTTAAAGTAGAAACCACGTGGAGTAAACCTATTTTGACGTAAGCCCCTCAATCACCTTAACCTTTTTCAGAGTGATTTTTTTTAATTTCCGGTATATTTGCTTCATAAAACCGATTTATGTATTTAAATTTACAAATTAACTATAAAACCATCTATAAATACACTGCCAATCACTAGGATGAGGCCACATATTTTTCAACCGATTTTCGGTCCGATACCTGTTGGAATTTGTTTAACCCGGAAAATTTTACTACATGAGAGTAGGTACATATTTTCTTAAAACAAAGTGATACAATTATAGGGTTAATTAGAAAAGACCGTTGGAATTTCCCTACATTAATGAATGAGCTACCTAAAAAGGATATAAAAAAGTGAGTCACTAGGATGAGGCCATTGCGAATATTTCGTTGTAGAAGTTCAGATCAGCAATTTTTTTCAAAATTTGGGTTACAATATTTAAGAACGTTTTACAAATAACTATTTTTATTAAATTTCAACTACAAATGGATTCCGGAAAGACGTTGACAGTAGCAGAAAGAGGACAAATCGATGCTTTCAAGGAAATGGGACTCTCAAGCCGAGAGCAAGGAAGCTGAACAGAAGTAAGACAGTTGTAAACAACTATCTTGCTGATCCTCAAAACTATGGAAAAAACCAAAAAGGACGCACAGCCCAAGCAACAACATCCCGAGAAAAGCGGTTAATTTTACGTATTGCTTCAAATTCTACTCAATCAGCTACTAAAATAAGGTCCAAAAGCGGAGTATCAGCCAGTATTTCGACAGTCCGAAGGATAATAAGAAAAGATGGTACTATCCAGAGAAGAAAACTCAAAAAGAAACCTGTTCTAAAGCAAGTACACAAGGAGCTGCGAATGAACTTTGCAACAGAACATGTCTCTTGGAGCAGTCAATGGAAACGCGTCGTCTTTTCGGATGAAAAAAAGTTTAGCCTTGACGGCCCCGATGGTTACAACTTTTATTTCCATGATTTAAGAAAAGAGGAACTAATTTTGGGAAGACATCACAGCCGTACATCAGGTGTTATGGTGTGGGGAGCTATCACCTACTATGGCAAAATCGAATTGGAGTTTCTTTCTCTAACAATGAACGGAAACAGCTATAAATACTTGTTGGAACGCTCATTTCCGTAGATGAAAAATATTTTTGGACCTCTGCCTTGGATTTTCCAACAAGACAATGCCCCATCCACACTTCCAGGGTTGTCAAAAGCTGGATTTTATCAGAAAACGTAGAGCTTTTGCCATGGCCACCCTATTCACCGGACTTGAACATAATCGAAAACGTATGGGCATGGCTATCTCGAAAAGTTTATGAAGGCGGTAGACAATTTGAAGACAAGGACTCCTTAATTGAAGCTATCCGTGATGCCTGGGACGAGATTTCACTTGACTATTTAAAAAAACTTTATGATTCCATTCCAAACCGTCTAATAGAGGTCATATCGAAAAATGGGGGGCATACTCATTATTAATTGAGAAAAACTTAATAAATAAATGTTTGAAAACCAAAAACTGTAAACATTTCTTTCATTTTTTTGATATTTTATAAGATTTTTCATGTGGCCTCATCCAAGTGACGCACTTTTTCATACTGTTTTTAAGTAGCTCTTTAATTAATGTAGGGAAATTCCAACTGTTTTTTCTATTTAACCCCTTAATTTTATTACTTTTTTAAAGAAAATATCTAGCTACTCAAATGTAGTAAATTTTTATTGGTACGAAATTTCCAGCAGGTATAATGAACGAAAATCGGTTGAAAAATATGTGGCCTCATCCTAGTGATTGGCAGTGTATGATGCATATACCTTAACAAAATATTATCCACCCACCCACTCGAACTTTAGCTAAACCCTGGCTACACCTACTCCATGCGAAATTTCAACTTTTTACTTGCTATCCTAAAATCAACAACAATTGAAGCATATACAAAAATTAACGCATCTGTGGATAAAACAACTCCCCCACATAATTTAATTCACCCTCCCAAAAAGTGCCAACTACAATATGTGGCGCCTCCATGTGTTGGGAATACAACAAATATGTATACAATATAGGTACAACAACTTCTCTAGAGGTACATAAAATATGATACTAGTTATGTGCACATATGCATAAAACTATATACATAAAGGAGTATGTATATATGTATGTATATATAGAAGAAGGATCAATTGAATTTGCATTTTGCAAAGCAAATGAAATATTCTTTTTGTAAATTACAACTTCTGTGTGCAATTGCTTGAGGTAAATATATGCAACCACCCGATATATCCACAATCGGATAATAAATCCCACAAACTACATTAAGTTTGCCTGAAATGGTACACACTGAAAAGCCCTGAATAAACTTTAACCTTTTGGTCATAATAATGTGCTGCCCTAACTCCCACAAGGATATATGTAAATACATATAAGGATTGTAAGAAGGTAGGTCCTATGTGTAGTGTACAGTACATGTGCTCCATGATGTTGTGTTCATAGGACTTATTATAGGGGTAGGTACATCTTTCTCTGCTCTACAATGATGGTGTGTAACTAACCCTTTCTACATCGATTGGTCCGGTCGTTTCTCGTCGTCGTCCTTATAGTTCGTCGGTGTTTTCGGTCCGGCCATATGCATAAGAAACATCCTTCGACATGCTAATTAATGCATATGCAGCAATTCTCCTGAGTAAATTAGGACAATTCCTAATGATGACCTTCCAAACTCACCATCAACCTCAACCAACATCATCAGAGGAGACGATCAGACCGTAAGCCTAATGCCTAATGCCCAATGCCCATGCCCATCAAACTATAAGCTTAGCATGGCACAGGATTGTCGTCTTGTCGTCTTTTCTCGTCATTCCCCAATGGAATATCAGTGCTTTTGGCTATATGATGGCAAAAGCAAAGGGACACCACAATTCTTGAAACATCAGGTACATACATACCTATCCTAGAGTAGCAACTTTAATGGCTTTTTTTGTCCTGACTGTGTCGGCCTGCCGCTTTTATATACTTATGTACTTACAAGTGCATCCATCTTGGTCAATCGATACACCGTTAATTTTTACCTGTCCCAAGCATACGAAGCTTGACACACATCCGATCCACCCACAATTTTTTTTTTATAACGGCTTTTATTCTTCTAAAAAGTTTTTCTCTTCCTCTTTGTTTTGTTTCTTTTATGTTTGTTTCTCTTTTGTGTCGTCCTACTGCACTTGCAGAAGGATACACGACAACTACGAGAGTAATAACCCAAAACAAATTGTTTTACAACACGATGAAGGGGGCGGACCCAAAAAGGAAGGACGGGAAGGGAAGGAAAGCAAAGGGAAGATAACTATGGCTATGATGTGATGGTGGACCACCAGCGTTAGCGTTAGAGTTAGCGTCAGCGTCACGACCAACTACAACGACGACAAGTGCAACAACGAAAATAACAACAAAAACGAGACGAAGAGAAAAGAAAAGAAATAAAACGTATTCACATCACAGCTCACAGGTGAAAAGCTAAAGCGGGACACACAAAAGTGATGTAAGTGAGTGAGTGAAAGAAGCAGGTAAAACTGGCTGGGGCTGTGGCTATGGATGTGGCTGTAGCTATAGTTGGGGCTGAGGCTTGTGCTTGGGACTGAGGCTAGAGCTAGAGCTATATAGAGCTAAAGCTTGATGGAAATTATTAGGTTTTAGGATCAAGTACATTTGTATGTCACGTTGCTGCTTGAGCCGTAAATGCCTCCACAATTAGGTGCCTAACACTAGCACCCGGTGCTACTCTATTGCCATGTTATTATTACTGAGCTTCCAAGCAGCAGGAAGACTATACACGGGCTGCTGGGGCTCTTCTATATAGGTTCGTTCGGTTGGCTTAGTTTGGCTTGGCTTGGGTTGGTTCAGCTCTTTTTGGCGTAAGCGTTTTTGTTGTTGTTTCTTTTATATTCTCGCGTGCTGTTGCATTGTAATAGCCCTATGAATATGCAGGGACATCAGATTCATGAAAAAAAAGGGGAGTGAAGGTAGGTAGGGAGGTATTATTGTTTGTTAAAGTGGTGTTTCACGATCTACGTGACATATCTTTACACTAAATTAACACCGAGGAATGCATTTAGTTCGTTGGAAATGTAAAGGTTTTAGATAGGTAACATTTATTTCTATGCAGGATATGAAAATGTTACCTACGACGACGACGTGAAGAAGAAAGTTATATACAGTATTTCTAAAAATAGTTTTTTGTGTTGTTGTCATTTTAAAAGAAAATGCTGTGTTTTTGGTGTTTTGAAAGGAAAAACTTAAGTAAATTGTTATGGAAAATGTTTGACAAAATTTGATGATATGAGGAAGGTTATCGTATGCGAAGAGTGGTAATGAAAGACTTTAACACATACAGCTGCTTAAAATTGTTCGTTATATTTTTTTGGCACACTTAAAGAGTTAAAATTTGAATACAATGAAAAACGTAGAAAAATATGGAAGAAATAAAGTGGAGATACCGGAGGGTATTGGTCTTACACTTTTGGATACCGAAATGAAAAGTAAAATAAGTGGTGGATAAATCATTCCACATTCTTGATGTACGGCAGAAAAAAAAATGTCTATACTTGACAATAAGTTCGACAATTTGTTCAAGCAATTCAGGGAAGTTTGAAAGTTACAGCAGAATAGATTGAAAGGGGTGGAATGAAACTGGTAATTTTTTATAAACTTGAGAACGTCAAACTTTGTTAACATTTTTGTTCAGTGAGGTTTGACAATTTATCATGAATTGTTTAACACCTGAACAATGCTTTTACTTTGTAGAAATTTACTTTAAAGTTCATAGAGGACTTCTATCATTTTGTGGTGTTTAGTAAGCAAAATTGCAGTAAACAGATCGTAGGCCATTCTCAAGCCATTACTGAATCGCCATTAACACTGACTGTTTGGTGCGGTACGTACACGCTAGCGGCATGAAATTCACAGAGCACTTCTCTCATTTTGCAGTTTTTAGTAAGCGCAATTACAGTAAATGGATCGAAGGCAATTCTCAAGCCATTACTGAATCACCATTAACACTGACTGTTTGGTACGGTATGAACACGCTAGCGGCATCATCGGTCCTCATTTCTTCCTTTAGAAACAATTAACGCTGACAAACTATGCTAACTGATTTTTAATTTCTAAAAACATTGACGACATTTGGTCTTATTATTTTATGGGGCTGTGTTAAATCACTGGTGTATCCAAGGAAACCAGCACTTAGGAATAACCCTTATCAGTGGAGGGGCAGGGGCATGAAGAACATAAAAGTATTTGAGATACAGCATCCTACGAGTATATTCCAGCAATTCTGACAAAGCTAAATTTTATTGGAGTGATAATGTGTACGCCTTTAACACTTTCTAGTAATCTTGATTTAGATTGGGGTGAGAGGGGGGGGTTGCAGTTAGATATCTAAATCTTAAAAATTGATGGTTTTGGAAAAGAAAGGTCAAAAATATTGTAACATTCTCACACTTATGTATGTATTCAAACATGTGATGAAATTGCAAAATTGTAATGTTTTTTTGGTTGTGGAGTTTGAAAGGGGTACCAGAATTAAAATGTCATACCGTTGAAGAAACGATTTCTTGTCGTTTTATTTCACAACTGCCCAGAAGTTCATTTTTTCACAAATTTCTTTAAGAACTTGAAAACAGAACAAATTCCCACTAAAAATAACTGATTGAGAGAGTCTGTAATTTGATTCTTTAAGTCCAAACATTTTTTTGTCGACAAAATGGAACTTGGGAGACCTGGACTTTTTATATGATATCTCAAAAGGCTCTAATATTTTTTGAATATTGGTCCTATTATTATTTGAAGTAATTTTAATAATAGAAATATAAACAAATTTCCGGGATTTCCACTTTCATCAAAATTCTTCGCAATTCACTAATTTCTTAATAACTGAGCAATAATTTGTTCGATATTTATGATACAATGCTCATTGATCGAATAACCTTCTTGGCTATCAAATAAGGGAAAAGACAAAAGACTCAAGAAACTTCGACTCAATATTTCATCGACTTCAAGGTCTAATTTAAATCGAAACAACTTCGCAAATATCATTTCTAAGCTATCAAATGTAGATAATTGGAATCTATTTCCCTTATGTGAAGTTGCATGCAATTTTAGAAGAAATTCAGAGAAAACTATCTTCATAAAGAATCTTATTCATGCAGCACATAAACGGTTTCGATGATGAGGTAAGCTATCTTCTGATTTTCTTCAATTTTATAAACTGACAAAGAAATTTTAAACGAGAAGTACTCTCTCCCGGAGACTTCTCCAATTCTAAAAACCAGAAGACTACATTAATATCAGAAAACATTTCCAGCGCACAGAAAAAGAGTTGTTTTCGAACTCCATAGAAAAAAATACAAAACTTGTTGAACTTGAAATAAAAAGCGTTGAGTTTTAAAATGAAGAACAAAAAGTTAAAAAGTTTAAAAATCAACCCCTATTTGCAGAAGAAATAAAAAGACAAGAAGCAATCCTTACAATATGACTGGAAGCAGCGTGTTAAAGATCGCTGATCGGTTGTTAACACAGTTGTCAAATTTTCTCCAATACCCCATCTACATAAATAATTTAAATTCCAGATTCAATTTTATTTGTTATTCTTTTTTTATTGTTTAAGTTTCCCTCACTACAAATTTTTACATATCTAAGTGTGTAGATTTTTGGAAAGAAATAATCTGCTCATCGATCTAAATTTGCTTCCCTATTGCAAATTTTATGACATTTAAAGAAAAAATACAACCCATAAAACAGCAAACCCTTCTATATTCTGTTCTTTTTATATATTCCAGAGAACAACCAAACCAAAACACCCAAAAAGGAAAAAAAGGTGAAATTACTTCGTTTTATTGCACTTTCCAACAAGAAGAAGGAGCAAATTCCTTGATTCTCGTTTCGGATATTTCCAAAAGGCTCAGGGCGAACATTACTTGAATGAAAAGTGTATAAATCGATTTATACCCTCAACTCACGACGACGATGAACTACTAAAATAAAAACAGCAAAAACCCCTAAAGCTAAGTTTGGTTCGTTGGTTGGTTCGTTCGATGAGCAAGGCGAAAAATACGATGAATTGCAAAATGAGAAATCCACAAAAAGGTATTCTTGAGCAATTTAAAACTGTGATACACTCGTGTGCACTTCCTTCGGCATTGGGCACTCAAACCCAACAACCCACCGACAACGACGACGACGACGACGACCCAAAGAAGAAGACCCCAACCATCTTAGCCATTTTTTATTCGTCCTTGTTTGTTTTTTTTTCGTCCTGATGGTTGTTGTTGTAATGAAGAACACTTCTCGTTTTTTTTTTCAACAACCAGCCCCTAAACCCTTCAACCCCTTAAACACAATCAATGATACATATGACCTTATCGCACGCCAATCAAATAGAAGCCACTATACAAGCAGCAGGGAGTCCTTTTTTATTCTTGATGATGTATCCTTCTTATGAACATAGGTACACACATTTAGAAATACAAAAAGTCAGAACAAATTCCGAAGTAAATTCAGGAACAAAACGAGGAATGACGAAGGACGTAGGACAAACGGAGGATAAAAAAAAGGAATGAGAATCCTAAACGATTCCCTGGCGCACATTTTAAGGACTAACTTGTAACTGCTAGGCTGCCATGCGGTCTTGTCGTCCTCGTCATCGTCCGTCGTCTTCGTTCTTGTTGCCCCGTGACGGTCGGGGTGGTTGCTAACTTCGACTTCTGCTGCTCATGTGGCATGGTTTGGGCCATTACAATTTTTTGCTCATTTCTGGTAAATTATATGTTCCTGATTTTGAAATAAGAACATAATTTTGCCTACGACATGAATCAGGGGATAGATTAGTAACAGGGAGAACTCGCACTCCCCCTATTTCATCAGCCTAATCGACTGACAGTCGAGAGTCCTCGCAGGGTGATAGTTCACAATTTCCAACCCTCCACTTGGACATTGTGCGTACCTTTAAAAATTTTTATAGAAAGCACTCGACTTGTGTACCTTAGCACAATCTGGAACGAATGAATCTAATTTAAGATGATATCAATAAAACCAAGAAAAGGAGAAAAGTAAAAAACAACCCTGCTGATCCTTGATCCTTGCTTGATGCTTGATGCCTTCTGCGGAGATTGAGAATTTACCTAAGCAATTTTTTAAAGTACGGTCGAGTGGCATTTAGTTGTGCAAAGAATTTAAAAAGCCTTATTTTGTCGTCGTCGGTCGTCCTGATGGGTGTGAGTTGCAAGGAAGAAGAGCGAGCTCAGGAGAGTAGTGTGCATATTTGAAGAAGATTTTTATTCAAAAAAAAAAAAAAAAACAAGAAATCGTATCAAAATGAGTTATGTTTCCTTTTTCTTGGTTGAAAAACCAATATATGACACAGATTTAGGCATCATATTTGTCTAACCAGATTCTAAGCACGTGGGACTGAATTTAATGGAATTCCAGGAAAAAATATCATATCACATACGAGTACGAGTACGAGTACGAGGAGTGTTTTTCGAAGGACCTGTATTTTTGTTATATTTTTTACGATAGGTGGGTAAGGATATATTATTAGGTTATGTATATACTATGTACAATTTATTATATCAACATGGATTTTATGTGATGAATTTCTTTTATGTTTATTTTGTTGGAATCCTTGATCCTGATTTTTTGTTTATACGTATATATTTTTGAATATTTAAAGAATTCATGAGATGAAATAAAAAACAAATATTTGTTACTTGTGGGAGAAAAAAATATATGAAGGTATAGAAATTTATGAAAATAAGGATATGAATGAATCAGTGGTTTTTTTGACCATAGAAGATTTTGTAGGAAATGTTTGTAGTAAATAAAAACAACAATTCCACAGATTTGTTGTTATTAAATTATGCCTTCAAGGTAAGAAGGAAAAAAGGACATTTTTTCTGTTTTATTGTGTTATGCTAAATTTAGAAGGTTTTTTTGATGATGTTATATGCTTATTTTATGATCTATTTTTAATTAAGGATCAAGTTTTTGGGTCGAGTTGTTTTTTTTATGGTTTTGAAAGTGTTTTGTTATTTGTCTACCTTTTATATTATTAGTATTTTTTGCGAATAAATCTTAAGTTTGGTCTTGTTTAAAAGAAAGGAACACAAGCTTTAGAAATTGAGTATTAATAAAAAGTATATCTTCTAAATTTGCTTATGTGGAAAATTCAAGCAAATTTTCTGTATCAGCTCTTTTTTAGTTGAAACATATGCCAAGTATCACATTCGTAATAAAGTTCAAAATCAAGATTTTAACCAAAGATGACATTGCGATTCCGTCCGTCTGTATGTTTACCTTCGCTCCTACAGCCTTAACCATTGGGTCGATTGGGTTAAAACTTGGAAATTGAGGTTTTAAGCAGATTCGCATTAGACATTTATTTTAAGACCAAAAACAATCGAAAGCGATGGGCGTTTTTGGCGTTCTGCATAAGTATAAATTGAAATCTTATCTAGAAGAAATGGTAAGGATATGGTCCCGGCTAATAGCCGCTGTAGAAAGGGAATAATATATTCTTAAAGAATTATTTTTCAAGGAAGACTTTGGAATGTAAATCGAAGAAATCTGCGTTGGACAAATTCAATTCTTTGAGAGCGAAAGCTCCGATGGGGAGGCCAGAATTTAATGGCGTATTCAAGGACATGTCTAACGAAGATAGTTTAAAAGGATTTAGTTACATATGGATTCGAAAATTCTTTAGGCAAACGTTAGATGATACTAAGGGATGAGTTGACCTTAGAGACCTTTCATCGAAATGAAGTCGAAAACTTAACTGAGTTCTTAGGTCGAGAATAGAACAGACAGATTTAATGGTGGCATCGTGCAATCGACTGTAAGTTCAGGAGAAAAGTTGTGATCGCTTACTGGTGAATGTTATGAATTCAGTTCTAAAGAATTTTTTTTTTCGCATCACGTCTTAAATGAGTCAAGATCATTTGGGATTAAGATAGAATCAGATGGAGTAGAAATAACCTTCATTATTTTCATGTCATCAGCATTAATAGAGACAGTTAAATTATCAGGTCATTAATATTAAATATTAAAGGGCCTAGGTGGCTCTCTTGAGGAACTCCTAAATTGGCAAAAATGGAATCGGAGATTGAGAACCTGAAAACAAATCTCTGGGATTCATCTGAGCCATGAAATATGAACGGGTGAATAATTTGGTGACTGATTTTATCAAAGACTTTACTAGAGGCTGTGGCAGTTTTTGCTCTTTTTAATGAAGAGGTAAAATAAAGGAGTCATTCCAAAACGTTGGGAAGGTGGCTTCAGAAATAAAAACAAAAAACAGTGCTGGAAGATGTTTACATAGAGATAGCACACTTTTTTAAAAATAATGTATCCATCCATCCATCCATCCATCCATCCGGACCAGGAAGGGAATCATCTTTAAGTAGACTTAATTGTTTGTCGACAATATCGTCACTTATCTCAATATGGGTATGGCAGGTGCACTTTTTAAGTAGTCAAAATGAAAATATAGTCAGGTTCTTGATAATGGTTACTGTACCTTAGTAATGTTAAATCATAAACTATTGGTATATCATAAATAGGCTCTTAAATTGAGGTGATAGAAGGGCCTCAAAAAAAGTTACCGTTTTAGATAATTAAATATTTTAACCAACTTTCATAAATAAACCATTTTTGCAAAGAGGTTTATTTTTTTTTATAACTGGCGCGTGCTCAAAGGATTTTGAATACCTTTAATATGCCAGAGACACAATGTGAGCATTAGAAAAAGGAGATGTCGGTGTACATTGGTTTTGAATTCTTGATTCAACATTCACGAAGTTCGGCTAAAGAACGAACGAAGCTTTACTTCACAGTACGACTTAAGGTGGACTCGAAGGTAAACTGATGGGAATTCCTAGAAGCGCGAGTGTTTCGGTTGAAGTGTTTAAGGGGAGGTACGTAACTGGCTATTGCGCTAGAACATAAGTCTGTTAAATTAACGATAAAAATGGGCGATGTGACGTAATCGAGCTTATGATGTTACTATCGCCAGTCTTTTTAAAAACTCACCAAGCAAAGTCCAGAGATGGGAGTTATACTCAAACTCTGGACGTATATAGGTTTTATAGATTGTAGACGGATCAGAAGGTGAGGCAAATTTCTTGCATCGTCCCAGAAAACTCAAACATCTTGCGGTATGTTTGGTGACATCGCGAATGTGATTCCACGAGAGATGGTTTCAAGTGTCAACCATGGATAATGGCAAGAAGGATGTATCTCGATTCAACGACACAAGACAGCATTTGGTTTTGGAAGCATTAAAAACTACTCGGTTTCTTATTCCCATTGTAGAATTCTGTGTTGGTCGGAATTTAATGAGCTTATCATATTTTGTAGTTGCAGTTCCACATCCGAAGAAGAGAGATGTGAGTCTGAAAACGAATATGAAAAGCTAAGCGTACTATCGTCAGCGAAACAGTGTATTGAATCAAAAATTGCAGATATAAGATCATCAATAAAAAATAAGAAAGAGTGTTGGAATTAGAACAGAACCCTGAAGCACACCAGCATTTATTTTGTAGATTTCACACTAATAACCATCCAAAACTTCTTGTATAATGGTCAAAAAATTAATTTCTAATCTAACGAAGGAGGGTTTCATCCAAACCGAAAACACGCATTTTCGATAAGAGGCACTGATGTCAAATCCTATCAAATGTTTTTGAAACATCAAACGCAATCATCTTTTTTTCTCCATAACGATGTTAAGGTTTGTTCCACTGTTCAGTGAGATGAACCATGAGATCACCAGTGGACCAATTGCTGCGAAAACCGTACTGCCGTTCATTAAGAAGCCTTCGATCTTTGAGATATTTCTTAATGATTAATCAGCGTTTCCATGACCTTGAAAAGAAGGAATGTATGTAAGTGCAATCGGTTGATAATTAGAGGATGAGAAGGATTCCTCATTTTTGGATATGAACTTTACAAATGCTGTTTTCCATCTACTCGGAATGAAAGCTGAGGAGTAGGATGGATGCAAAAGCTTACGCAGTGGTTTTCCCAACGTTTAAGAACACATCTGCAGACCAATATCGATTATACAATCAGGGGCAAGCGGGTTCGGCAAAAGTTCAACAATTTTCACTACCGCTCAAAAACACACCCTTTTACATCATATATTTTTATAGACTCTTGTTTCTCGTCTTATACGATAAATTCAACACGGCTTCATTTACTTGGCATTATTTTAGAGGCTCTTTTGATAATACTAAAAAAAATAGCAAATCTTCATAAAACGGGCTTTAACTTTTCCTAAAATGTTTCTATTGAATTTATTTCGATTTTGTTATGTGTATTTGACCAATTATTTTATTTATATATAAGATATTTTGTTAGGATATTTTGGTCTTTTTGTTTTTTGGAATGCAAATAAAAAACTTATTCCATTCTTTCCCAACGTTTCGTAAGTGTTCCTTACTTCTTCAGGGGTGTCTTTATTCAATCTTTTGTATTAAATCACATTAATTTTATTAATTTTACTCCCATTACTGCATCCTTCCAACGACGGCACTGACACAAAATTGAAAATAAATTAACAAAAAGAATATGAAATAAATAATAGACATAAACAAGAAAAACTATCAAATTGAACAGAATTGACACTTATATCACAGAATGATCGCAGGTACTTTTTTGATTATAATGCTAAAGCATAGCTTTGTTTTATACTCATTATATCCTCATTCATACATATTTCGATTTTATCAGGCGTCCGCTTAAAATAATATGTCATATATTTATAAAGTACCGACATAAATATTCATACTTGCACCTCCTTTTACTTTCAAGTCCTTTAAATCCATTTGTAAAAATAACAAATGGACGGTTGTTGGAGAACTAGTCAGGGTTAAAAGCACTACGTCAATTTATTATAATCATACAAATTAATGAATTAATTATTTGGACCCTTAACCCTATGTTTCCCATTAAATTTGAGCAATTAACGTTGAAAAATATTTGTTTTAAACGACCCCTGTTGCATGTAAGAAATGCTCATATTTACTTACTCTGATAATATTTTAGTACAATTTTAAACAAGAATAAGATGCTTACCTGGAAAGAAAAGAAAACATATATTTTAGTAAATTCATAAAAATAATTTAACAATATGATGAAGAAATCTTGAATCAATCATTCAATATCAAAAATCAAGTTGAATTCAATTTGTCCATAACCAAAAAGGACAACAAGACGCAAAAACATCAAACGTCAAAAATATGTTTAACTTTTTGGAACACAAAACATAAAGAATCAAATTGTTTCAGAATAATATTTCTGTTTTTCAAAAATTAAAAAAAAAAGACTAAAATGCACCAAAAATTGAAAGGACATAGACATACACATATAAACAAATATACATAAAACGTTTCAGCAAAAGTTCAAAGTGTAATTCTACTTTTAACCCTTTCTCTCTCTCTAGGGTGCATACAGCACAACCAATAAAATGCCCGAAACAAAGTCTCATTGCACCATATGTTTCCTGCCGAAAAACAAGAAGAAAAAGAAAAGAAAAAAAAAACGAAGAAGAACAGAAAAAATGTCAAAAAGTAGACAGAGCCAAAAAAGAAAGTTCAAAGAACAAGAAATACAAAAAACTGAAACTTAAGAAACAGAATAACTTTTGAATTCTACGAGTACTCAGCTGGAACATTGTAAGAAAGAGAACTGAATTTCTTTTTTTGTTATCTTCTTCAGAATCAGAATGTCCTCGAAGAAAAAAAAAATATATCTTAATTTTTTTTTTCTTTGCACTGATTTCTTTTTTGTATTCCTTAAAATTATTTTGTTCGTCTTCTTTTTTATTCTGTTCAATTCACAGTTCACAAAGCGTGACATTTGTCGTCTTCAACAGAAATAATAATGATAGTAGAAGAAAAAAACATATTAAGAGGCTATACTATCTTCTCCTTGGAAGTCCCCACACATAGAAACGCGCGAGGATATAAGAACTCACGAAATCAGACCGAAAAAAAGTTTTTCCATTAACATTTGATTATACGCTTCATTCGAGATTCTAGTGTGTGCTTTTTTGTTGTTGTAGGGAGCTCTGCAATCGGCATAACCTAATATAAAAATAAAGGAAATAGCGTGGAAAAGGAGTGTGGAAGGACACGTTTGTGATTCTCAAGTGGCGTATCCTTGCCAATTCATACATTCGAGAGAGAGAGTCAAAGATTTGAATGTGGTATTTCAGCTAAGTATAGAAACTCTTCAATTAACATTTCATTATTTACACAAATTCGATCTCTATAACAAACTTAAACTTAAGCTAAGGTAGCTGATTTATGTTTCAACATTTTTCGAAATCGTGTTCGTCAGAAAGACAAACTCCCGTAAATAGAAAACACTCATCAAAGCATTAAAAATTGACTGTTTGGTGTGGCGTACCATCAGGCGGTTTCATTGGTCCGCATTTCTTTTCAAATGAGTAAGGCGCTACCTTTAGGGTGAATGGCGAATTTCGACGACATTTGTTTGCAACTTAACGATGCAACTTGTCATTTCGCGTGCTTAACCATCAATTTATTGCAAAACCTTTTTGAAGTCAACTTTATTTCCATAATTGTTAAGTGGTTCTTTGCGATAGTGAGACTTAATGACTCTGTATTATTATCAGACATTTTTGAAGCACTGGAAGCCAATAATCATGAAGACATCTGTTCAGATTTATTGGAAAAAGTATTAAACATTTGGACTGGTTAAATGGACTAGGTATGTATTTCGTAGCCGCCGCCGCCGCGCCCGCCTCGCTCGTGGATATATGCCAAAAGTCATATTGAACGAAGAAGCGACCTGCACAAGTTATTATCTATTGGTGGCCTTTTTGTAAGCCGAATTGTCATTTAAAAGCTTCACAGAAATATACAATCTAAATTTGAAGCTTAAGCTCTTTTCTATTTTCAATTGGATAATATTATTTTTTTAAATTTTACTACATTCTAACAAAAAATAAAAAATTCAACAAGTTTTAAGTCCACATCTTTTTTACTTGCGACATATAGGAACTTTATGGCAAGTTTTGCATTCGTGCAAAATTTCGAACTTGAGATTTTAATCAAACATGATATTACGATGGTAGAGAAGTCGAAAAAAGTGGGTCCCACGATTCCGTCCGGTCTGTTTTGTCTGTCTGTCCACGCTCCTACCTAAACCATTGGGTCGATTGAGTTCATACTTGGAAGTTAAGGTTTTGAGCAGATGCGCGTTAGGCGTTTTTTTCATTTTTTTTTTAAGATCAAAACTAACAGTGGCCCCCATAAAATTTTGTTGGTCAAAAATTGAAAATTTGAATTTTCTCAAAAACAAACCGATAGATTTTTTTTAATTTTCTCTAAAATTTTATTTTTTAACTTGGCTTCTTTTAATAAGGTAGTACCCGTGGCATGATGGTTAGTGCGTTGGACTGTCATGCGAGAGGTCTTGGGTTCAATCCCTGCCTGTCCACCTTAATCAAAAAAAAAAAAAAGAGTTTTCACGGGTACTGCCTCTTGCGAGGAATTGACAAATTCTCCAAGAGTAATTCTTGTCATGAAAAAGTGCTTTCTCAAATTAGCCGTTTGGATTCGCCATATAAACTGTAGGTCCCCTCCATCCCTGCAATTACTCGCACACAAGAACGGTTGAGAGTTGTAAGTCACTAGGCATTGGTTCTCTACGGACTGTTGCGCCACCCAATTTATTTATTTTATTCTTTTAATAAAAAAACATATTTTTGTATTGCTCAGGAAAGGTACCGCTCATAGAACCGTTATTTTGTTTTTTAATTTTCTCAGCAACTTATGAACTGATTTCAATAATTTTTTTTTGAATAAGCTCTTATATTGCCTTAACAATATTTGATTATCAAAAGTGCAATTTTTTATTGTTTGGATTTTTAAAAAAATATTGATTTTTTTTTTTTCAAAATTCTACATATTTATATATCTCAAAAACGGGTCAACATTTTTTTAAGAAATTAAAATGTAGAGCGTATATTTACAATCACTAAACAACTGCATTCCAAAAATATTTTTAGAACAAAATTGAAAAATTTTATATACAAAAAATTAATTTAAAAAAAAACCACTCTAACTATCTTCAAAAAAAAAAATTTGAAAAATCAAGGGTTTTTTATTTATAAAATAGCATTTAAATTTTTGAAGACAAACTTGTTTTTCAGGTAAAATTTTGAATCTTAAAATAGCTTTTTTTTAAATTATTTGAACTGTATTAAAAATGCAACCCCCTCCTATCTCACCAGATCAAATCCTATGCATGAGCTCGAAAGAGCGAATTATTTGTAAAAAAAATTTAATAACTTTACTATCTTTTATCGAAATTAATGCATTTGGTACATACATATTCATGTATTTTTATAACTATTGTAAATATCAACGATGGCCGTGTAGCGCCACTGCATCGGATTAAGGAATATGATATATTTAATCAACAATCTATTTTAAAGTGTCTATCAAGAAGTAATATCTTGGTACCTTTGTATATATGATTTTAAAATATTATTCTTTTACTTGCCTTCGCCTAAATAAAAGAATAAATACTTAGTACAAGTTAAAGAAACGGGCCAGAAAGAGTTTATGTACATATTTTCTATTAGAATCACTTTTTCAACTTATATACATTATACCTATATAGGTATTATGTACAACCTCTACAACTACTGCTTACGTGTCACTTCATAACTAAAATCCAAAAAGCACAAGAGCCTGACTGTAAATAACATATGAATAGCAATTTCTTGTACCTGTTCGTATGATAGTTTTTTTTTTTTTAAACTTTAACGAACAAAATAAACTGAACGTAATAACTCCATGTTTGCGCTGAAAACTTTAGGAAAGAAGTAATGTGATTGGATTGTAGTAAGTACCTTCTACCTACCAATAACATTCCTTCATTATCATCATAAACATTTTTTTACGTATCTATCTGCATAAAGCTAAGTACGCCAATGAACTATTCTTTATTCGTTTTAGACACCTACCTAACTACACAACCAATAGGCGATCGCTTTACAATTTAAACATACATGTTCTTCCTCTTTCTTATCTTCAGATAATTTATTTTCCATCCTGGTTCTTCCAATATGAAATTAAAATAAAGCTATCCAAAAGAAAAAGCTTTTAACGAACAAGTTGAATACACAAACAATTGTTTTCGTTAAGTATGCTTACAAGCATTTTTTATTTCCCTGATGAGTTGTCCTAGGATGAGTTGTGCCTTGGGATGAATCACACGTTTTTTGACAAATCAAATGACATTTATATCTTTGAAGATAAACTTATTTTAAAGGTATATTTTTAAATCTTATATATCGCACCTCCGGTGGTACAACGACGTAAGTGCAAATTTTGAATTTTCTCAGTTAAGTATATCACAACTCTTAAAAAAGGTATTTGCTTCCAATAAAACAAAGACCTAATTGAAATTGTTCTATTTGTGTCCAGAGGACAGATATGTCTTTGTACCGTTACAATGTTTTCAAACTAAAGTATCGCAAGTACATTGACTTATCTGTCACTTGTGTTTCAAATCTGCAACGAACACTGCTTTGATTAGTCAGACACCGACCTATTTGTATGAGTTCCAAAACTTTTTGTATAATTGTTTTATTATTTTCGGTCGAACAAAGTCGTAAGTGCACGTTATGACAGTTTTCTGTTGAATTTTTTAAATATTTTCCTAATACTTCAGTGAGACATCGACACAAGTGTTAAGTTTATTTATTACAAATCACTATTTTGTTTATTTGTACTAAAATTATTATTAACACTGCTAGAAGCAGACAAAAATGATTGAACTTCCAAAAACTGTGTTTAATTACCCTTTAATAAATAGTTTTTTTTTTTCATACAAAAAAAATGTATGCTTTTTTTAATAAAACCCGTTTTCAAAATGTTAAATCGTGTTTTCCGAAGAACCGGATTTTTTGCATTTACGTCATTGTACCACCGGAGGTGCGATATGTAAGTACCTTTTTAAACAGACTCTTTGCATACAGGAGCAAGTTCGTGCGACCCAGTTGTGCATTTTATTTTTAATCAAATGAAAATTATTTTTTCCCAATTTTTAGTTTTATCGGGTGTTTTTTGAGTGGTATAGAACTTTAAGTTGGCAACACTATTTTAACTGGAGGCCATTTTGTTAGCTGTAGAGTGATTTGTTTAAAGTTTGGTTTGGCATTTCAAGAATTTATGACACAGGCTTACTTAGCAAAGCGTAGATTCGGTGAATGGATCCAAAACAAAACAACCGTTCTTAAAAAAACTTTTATTGCTTTATCAATTAGGCAACTATTCAAGATTAGGTATGTGTTTAAAGTTTTAGCTCGAAATTTGATTTATTTCGGCAGAGATACGGATATGCAGCCGGTCACGCACTGCGTCCCTTGGCGGCAGGGCAAGATAAGAGTATGAATGATTACGACGGGTCTGTTAAGACTTATCAACATTTTTTTGAATTTTTTTTTTGCATTTCAGAACCGATGTTCTTTGTGTCAGAGTGTACATGTTTTTGGAGACCAGTATTGTTTCAACTTTCAGAACTTACTAGTGAGTTAAGTTTTTACACTTTGCGGGAAAGATAACTACAAAAGTTCTTAACCTATTTTTCAAACACAATTTTTTATTCGGAATAAAATATTATTCTTTGTGAACTGCGGATTTTAAAAAACTCCAATTTTTACTACCTTTTTCATCAACAAATAATTTTAAAAAAGCCACTTTTTTTACTTATTATTTTACAAATTTTTATATTTCCACAGTTCGAGACGACTGTGCCGAGACAGTACCCCAAAAACCGTGGATTACTCGGCCATTTGAAATTTTTAGGATGTAATTTTGTTTGTCAGTAAAGTTTAAAATATAAATGAAACATACCTATCTCTAATGTCTCCAATATTTCTTTCTGTTAGAAAACACAAATCAGGAAAAAGTTTTTACGTCGGGCTTTTGAGGGGACTGACCCCTTAAAAACGATGGTGGCCAGAACGCTATAGAGCCATTATTATTGACTTTTTCGTTTGTCAATTGAACAACCCTGATGTGCAGGAGCATCTACAATATGGCCGACGCGGTCCAACATGCCATACAGCCCATGCGACAATTGATTAATTGAAGGAAGGTTTGGAAACCGCATAGTTTGACGTTAAGGACCCGTGTATTAGCATCAAGGTCGTGCGATTGAACGCCACTTCACTATTTACTGTGGGGATATATCAAGCCTCCGCCGTCGCCGCCGCCGACAAGCCCGAAACTATTGACCACTTGAAGGACAACATTTACCGCGTTCTACTGCCAGAAACATTGGAAAAAGTAATCGAAAATTGGACTTCCAGATTAGACTAAGTCCGAGCCTGTCATGACGGTCCTGGTCATATTTCAGGAATCATATTCAAATGATAATGCCAGAAGATTATATTTTAAATAAAGTAAATTGTATATCAATTAAAAAAAAGTTCATCCTCCATTTCTATTTGAAGTATCCATCATTTTTTTTTTGTCGAATCCATACCTTTCCCCCCTCTTTCCCCTTATGGATCACATAAAAACAAAAATATAAACATTTTGTCGTCTACAAAATAAGTGAAAATATGAAGTTGGAAAAAAAAACACAAAACTATTTTAAGCTCAAAAAACAAACACCATGGAAAATATGAGATACTGTTAGGCCTTTTTTGTCACGAAATGTCAACATCAACCACTAAATTCCAACATACAGAGAATTTTGCATATTTTCGTCATAAACATTCATCTTCTCTACTCTTCCCGGGATTGAGATTGGGATTGGGTTGACAAACTCTACTCTAAACGATAAAAATCCTACACAACACTACCGTACCGCACCACTCAGCTAAATACACATTTTCGTATACATTTTAATTTCAAAATATAACGGTAAAGCTTTCGCTTAGGTATATTTTTAGATCAACGGCAGCAGCAGCAAATTAATGCATATTTATGATACGGTTAAAAATAATACACTTCGTGTTTGTTATTTAGGAAGGTAGATAGGCAGGTACGGTACGTGGAATGTTGAATAAAGAGAGTTTCACGTTGGGCGCCACTTAAAATTAACACAAACCAAAGCAAACCAAAACGTGCTGCGATAATGGGCAGAACACATAGGTACATACGATTAAAGGACAGCTGAAGGTATACAACAGTAAAAACGGTGGTAGATGGCGGTCGGTGGTGGTGGTGATGGTGGAAATGATGATGGCGCACGTTAAGATGCCATCAGCCTACTTAAGTGTTAATCTGTTTTAATCTTCATAATATTTCAGTTAACACATATAAATCTACGTGAGAGTTCTTGATGATGATGATGATGGTATAAGATGTTGGTATCCTTACAAAGAAGGGCTTGAAGAAATTGTACTATTCTGGAAATAACCCGAGCGAGCGAGCGTACGTGAAAAGTTCCATTTTAATTCCTTAAATTGGCAAAGGTAAACATTCTCACCTCGTTTTACCAATCGTCTTCGTTGTCTCCGTTGTCTCTGTCATCTCCGTTGGCGTTAATCCACGTCCTCTCGCCCAAGTTTCTTCCTTCATAATCAGGCTTTCCTCACCGCCCTTACTTAAAGAAGGGCTCTACAAAGTACATGTATACACTACACATCCACACACATGGTTTAGTTTAGTTGAAAGTTTTTCATGCAGAATCGAGCAATGGTGGCGGCAGCGGTGGTGGCGCTGCGGTCGGTAGAAGGAGGCATGAGGAATGATGTAGACTATATACAACTTTGGGGCTAAAGTAAACAATTTTACCTTCAACTTATTTTGTATGCAGGTGACAATTTCCAAAAGACACATATTTATAGGCATGCTGAATACCACAGAATACAAAGACGCACCTGCTGCTGCTGTTGCCGTCTTTGGTCGGTGGCGTGGCGTGGCGCGGAGACGGGACTGGTGGCAGTTTTTGCTATCGCAGGGGGTTGGGTGGGTGTTTTGTTGGTACGAGTAGATATAGGGACGCAACCACCTATTCAAACTTTGTTACACATGATAAGCCACAAAATTGCAACAAAAAGTGGCAACAAATGTATAAACCCCTTTGCACATTAAACATTGTCATAGTCATAGTCAGCCTTATGTGCATAGGTGTATAAGGGCGGTAGCGTAAAAAGGTTTTTATACTTGCCAGCGCTTGCTTGCCACTAATTAACAAATGCACGCAGTTCTTTCAGCAGCAGTTCACCTAAAGCTTAAAGGAGAAAGAGAGCAACACAATGTTTTTTGAGATTTTTGTTGTAGTTTTTGGAGTTTTTCTTTTTTTTATGTCGGAGCAGGTCTTATTTGGAATTTGGAGCTTAAAAGAAGCATCCAGACAATATGCAACCGCAACGCAGAGAGGAAGATTTTTGTTTTGTATTATTTATATTTTTGTTGTGTTTTTTTAAGTAGAATATGGCTTTAATTGTGGTTAATTAAAAAGGGCGTGCGTTTTGAGAATGACTGGGTTTTCTTTTAAGGGGAATTTGCCGCTAGTAATTTGATATTTAAAATTAAGTAAATTAAAACTTTGATTGAGTTACATAATGAGAAGGTACACGTTTTCTGGTAGGTATAGGCTGGGCAGTAAGGTAAGCTACATATATTATGAAGTAAAACAATGTAAATCAAACAGCTGAAGAGATAGAGAGAGAGAGAAAAGACGTGATTTGTTCGTCTAATTTTCAGAACTCATTAAATTATGATGATTTAAGTTATATCTAAAGGTTAAGGCATTGTTATTAATAAGAACCCGGCTGAATAAACAAAACCTTTTTAAGGAAATGAGAGGTATGTAGGGTAGGTTCTTTCAAGGCTGAGTTATAGAAAGTTTTAATCGATGTGGTTGGTTAGAGACAATTATATGTGGAAATAACTTTTGCAGTTTTTTTATGATATGCTTAACGGTAGAAAGTTTGTTGCCAAAAGTGGCAATGTAACTTCTACCACAACATTCTTAATTAAAAATGGTCTTCAACAGGGAGCGGTGAATTCACCGATTCTATTCAGCATTTACACCAGCGATCTGATAGGTAGTCTTACACATGCAATTGCGTACGCCGACGATCTAATTGCGTACAGAACGACCCGAAAGGTTGAGGTTATTAGAATTCTCTTGCAGCGTGATTTCGACAAGATTCAGCGATATTGCGACGACTGGAAACTGAAAATAAATGTCCAGAAGTCGGAGACAATTCTGTTCCGGACTCCGTTGGCTAGGGCCACGAGGAATACGTGCAAGAATTGGCGCAAGATGGTCATAGTTGATCTTCACGGGCAGCGATTAGCGAGCAAAAGTGTAGTGAAGTACCTCGGTATTTGGTTAGATCAGTATTTATATTTCGATAGACATATAAATGCTGCTCTGACCAGGGCCAGAGGAGCCTTCGCTCTGACGAAACGGCTGTTTTTTAGCAGTCGGCTTGACTCCAGAGTGAAGGTAATTTGCTACATGGCCCTCATACGGCCGATGATCGTTTATGGTTGTCCTGTGTGGTTCAACGTTGCCCCTTCCCAGATGGAGAAGTTTCGGGTGTTCGAGCGGCAGTGTTTACGACGCTGTACTGGCTTATATCGAACAGCCGAATCTTCTTACGTGCATTACTATTCCAACGAGGTCCTATACAACGGGGCTCGAATCAACAGAATTGACAATTTCGTGATAAAACTCGTTCGAGGTCACATTGCAAGAGCTATGTCTTCGACCAACAATTTAATTTTCGGGGCGTTCTATTCGGACAACGAGTATTTTGAGAGTGCACGCTTGAACGGCTTCATTCCACCAGAGGCATTCCTCTTTTTAGATAGATGCGGTCTGATACAGGATAGATTGGCAGTTCCGCTAATCTACCACGTCAGACGACGAACCGTGGATAGGCGACTCCTGTACAATCGGGACGTCATGGCACAAGGCGGAGCAGAGCTCCTTCGGTTCAGTAGGGCTGTGTCCGAACGGGACCGAACTCATAGGGTGAAGCAAGAGAACCAGTTTTGGTGGCTTCAATCGGCACTTGATAGTGGGTAGTCGGGATGGGGTTTAAAGCCTTGGCCGGCTTACATACTTGTTTTATAGTTTTAGGGTTTAGTTTTAAGTAGAATAGGCATGGTGGCACAAAAAAAAAATACAATCAAAAAAAACACAAAAAAACACAAAAAATAATAAAAAAAAAAATTAAAAAAAACATGGAATAAGAAAAAAAAAAAAAAGACCAAAATATGAAAAACAAAAAATGTTAGTTAGATTTGCTGCTGTGGTTGTTCTAGTTTTAAGTAGTTTATAGGTAGAATAGGTAGTTTTAGTTAGCTTTAATTTTTATATTAAGGACCTTATTTTAAGTAGTTTTAAGTAAAAATAAAAAAGGATATTGATATTAGTTTTTTCAAATTTTCTAATAAATACAAAATAAATAAAATTTAATTGAAGTAAAATAGATCTTAGGGCCGAAAGGCATTAGTATTAAGTATTATAGTTTAACTTAGTGTCCGTATGGGACCAGTAAGTTAGTAATAAGTTATGGATAATTAGGCTAGTTTTATGAATTTTTCTCTAGCTTTAAGATAGTCTTAAGAATGGATTAATAAAAATGAATTGGTAAAAAAAAAAAAAAAAAAAAAAAAAAAAAAATTTTCAGTTTTTTTTTTTTAACATACCAAGCAAAGTTTTGAAATTTTCAATTTTAATTCAATTTTTAACTTAAACTGACTTTTAGTTGAAATGTATTTAGTAACAATGCTAATTATCAAGTTCCAACCAATAATAATTTTTTCAAAGCTAATAGAGTTCTATTAAAAGTCATGTTAATATTCGTAAATCTAAGGAAGGCGAAAAACTCGGAGTTTGAAAGAAGCAGTAAGTATTATGAATTAAGACAATTCTTTTATATACTAATCTTATTGTATTTGTATAGTATTGTATAATTTAAAGACTTTTTGCCAATTTTTTGTTACGATAATGTATCAAAAATACGTTACACAATATGAAAAAAGAAGACATTTTTCAAACTTTTGTATTGGAGCATAATTTTAGATTAAACTAAATAAGTTTATACCAAGATGTCTCAATAAATCTATCAGTGATCTTTTTAAACAGCCATTGGGCCTATGAATTGTACTTTAAAGCTTTATTTATGAAAATGATAAAAAGTATAGGAGACATATGGAAGCCCTGAGGCACACTAAATTCGATTATAATTTATATTTTAAAAACGATAAAATAAAGACTGGGACGCCATTCACGTTGATAACTTCCCATTGGTGTCCTTTTAAAATATTAATTTTTCTTGCAATAAGCCATGTTGTTATTTAAGAAAACTTTGAAAAGAATGTAATCAATAATTGCAGTTTAAACAATTTGTTGCAACATATTTTTTTTAAGTTAATAACAATATTTTGCATAAGATAAAATAAGTTTGAAATTAATACTTAAATTTTTTTCAAGATTTATTTATTTACATATATTTCATCAAGTAGAGTACACAGCTTTTATAGACTACTTATTACAAAATTACAAATAATAATAATAAATTTTAACAATAAAAATTATTAAACTCCATAGCTCAAAAAAAAACATTAAATGTGACTTAAAAATATCTCTACTAGAACATTGGAAAAAAATCTACATTTTCATTTTTACACACTGAATTTGTCTGTCTTAAAAAACAACGGAAAATTGGCTCATTTAAGCCATAATTTACTTTGTGTTGAGGAACACGGAAGGTATCAAACACTCTTAAAGTATACCCCGGGACAATTAAAACAAACCTTACTTAGCAAAAATGGACAATCAATTTTAGATTTTGCATCAAAATATTTTCGTCAAATTTCAAGACTTTGTAGTCCAAAAAGCAAACATCGGGCATCATATGAAGGTCGAGGAATATTCCAACGTAAATGATAAAACATGTATCTAGAAAGGCATTTTTGAATTCTTTCTAGTCTATTTGAGTGAATGGAAAAAAATGGATTCCATACTATACAAACATATTCCAAAATAGACCTCACGTATGAGAAATACAGGCTCTTAAGAGTGAAGGGATCCTTAAATTCCTTCGAATTTCTTCTAATAAATCCTAACATAGAACTTGATTTGGCTACTAGATAGTCTATATGGCTATTAAAATTGAACTTAGTGTCAAATATTACACCTATGTAGATCCTTCTTTTCTTTAATCTTGTCAAGATATTAGAGTAGAAAAATTAAATGTTCCTATACAATTATTGTAAAGGTGTATCAACTTTCGTTCATAAAATATTCCTGTTACAAAATTATATTTGAAGTTCATACTTTTTTGGTATCACGCCACACTTTATTAGACACAATTTAATTTAAGTCAAAAGCGTTATTGAATAGTGAAAGTCATGTCTGCAAAAACAAGCCAACATTTGGAAAACAGACCTTTTAATTTGAAATATCAGAAACTCAGAAGTAACACGGATTTAGAGAATTTAAAGAAAATTGTCTCCTAAATAGAGTAAAATTTTAAGAGATTAAGTTAAGTATTTTTTTTAAATTTTAGAATCTTACTAAAGTGTCAAAATTTTACGTTACTATTAAAAATACTACCTAAATGTGTTTTTGATAGTTTAAGAAGAGATTTTGAGAATCGGTAACACAAATGTTTGACAAAAAAAAATAATTAATTTTTTTTTTAATCGGTGTACTGCAAGGTTGACATTTAGGGTCTTTATTATTTATCTTATTTATTCATACATTTCTGTTCTCTCGCTTTTAGGAAATTGTTTCACTAAAAGAACAGATTTTATGTTCTTTCGAATTGTTTTAGGTTTCCAATTACAGGAATCCAATTACAGATATTATTTGTTTGGCAGTTTAAGAAATGAAAATTTCTCAATATACATATTTAGGAAAATACGGTTGTGGGGTAATTTGACCATTATTTTTAGAAAGTGTTCAGCGTTTTACTGAATTATTAATTGTGAATAAAGTTCTTTTAAAAACAGTAGTCAGCAAAGTTTTGACAATCAAATTAAACTTTTAAGAAACAGACATTTTAATTTAAAATATCAGAACCCAGAATTAACATGGATTTAGAAAATTTAAACAAAATTATGTCCTAAATAGAGTAAAACGTTAAGAGATTAAGTTAAGTAATTTTTTAATGTTAGAATCTTACTTAATTTTGAATATAAAGTGTCAACATTTTACGTTACTATTTATAACACTACCTGAATGTGTTTTTGATAGCTTAAGAAGAGATTTTGAGAATCTATGTCACAAATGTTAGACAAAAAAGAATTAATTTCGTTATGAAGTGGATGTTTTTAATCGGTGTACTGCAAGGTTGACATTTAGGGTCTTTATTATTTATCTTATTTATTAAGAAATTTCTTTGTACGGTTGTGGGGTAATTTGACCATTTTTTTAAGAAAGTGTTTAACTTTTCACTGAATTATTAATTGTGAAGGAAGTTCTTTTAAAAACAGTAGTCAGCAAGGTTTTGACAATCAAATTAAACTTTTCTGAAAAATATTGGTGAACTAAGCCTAAATTTATAATAAAATCTTGAACGTTAATTTATATACAATTTTCAGTACTTCATACAATTTTTGAAAAATCCTTATTAGCTTGTCTTCACATTTTTTAACACAATGCTGCAAAGAAAACACTGTTTTTGACAAAAAAGGCAAAACTGGCTCAAAGGTATTTTTGTTCTGATAACAAATCAATTTCCCAAACGATCCTATGACATCAATTTTTTGAAATATATTAAAAAATATAAAAATAACGTTAAAAACGGATATTTTTTTGTTTTGAGCACTTAGGTAAAAAAATTGAAGTTCAAATTCGAAATAAGCACCAACAATTAAGACTAAAATATATTTGTTTTGAAAACTTTTGAGTCAAATGAAGACTAATCAGAATTGCCGAAACTAAGTGACAAATTGATGTTTAAATGGTAGACATGTGCATTCAAGAGGACACAAGCGTCCACAGGTTTTTCTCAAAACCCACCTCTGTCTATCAACTCCTACTCTCACCTCCCCGTGGTGAACATCGGGTGCCTAGTACCTCAACTGTAGATCGGGTTCCAACCCCAGTGGAAAGTTGTTGGGGGCAGCAAACGAGAGAGGGGGGAGAGGTGCGTCCACTAAGGCACCTCTCCTTATCCAGACGGCAGCGGAGGAATTCCCGAGATGGAATCAACGGTGGCGTCTACAGTTCCAGTAAGGCTGAACTACTTAGTGAATACCTTATAGGGCTTCTACGACTTATTCGGAGCCCAGGCCTATAAGGAGCGGTTTATCCGGCTCCCCGTCCTTGGAGTTATACTAAGGATCTGGCCCTCCAGGTTGGGGGTTGTGCCGTCAGGGTGACTTTCTGACCACTTAAAAATCTCATAGTTGCGAAGCATCAACAAGACGGACGGATTTACTGTTGACAACCTAAGCAAACGAATTGGACAACGAACTTCGGATATGCACGTGGAATGTTAGGTCAGACCACGTGCAGCCGAAGAATTAGCGGAAGCCCTAGACTGCTATAAAGCAGACATCACCGCCATCCAGGAAATACGATGGGATGGACTTCCGACAACGGATTCAGGCTCATAGATTTTGCTGCGGGGCCAAACGTCATGGTAGCCAGTACGCGTTTTCCAAACCTCAACATCCACAAAGGAACTTGAGATCTCCAGATCAATCTACCGTCAACCAGATTGACCATATTGCGATCGACGCCAGACACGCTTCCAGCATCATGGATGTCCGAACTTTCCGAGGCGAGCTAACATCGACTCGGACCACTACCTTGTTGTAGCCAAGGTAGCACTTCGGGTTTCCAGGCCCAAGGCAAAACAGGGAGATGCTGGGAGAAGGTACAACGTCGAACGGCTACAATCGCAAGAGATCGCCAACTCCTTCTCCGACCGAGTTACAAGTAACCTCTCTCGAAGTTCTGTCCCGCCAACACAATGTATAGAAAACCAGTGGCAACATTGCCAAGACGCACTCAGAGAAGCCGCCTCTGACGTGCTGGGTTTCAAGCAACCACCAACAAGGAACCCCTGGTTTGATGAGGAATGTCGGCAGGCAAATGCAGCCAAACAACAGGCACGCAAAGCGGTGCTGCATAAAAGGACGAGAGCTGCTCATAAGCTCTATGAGCAGAAGAGGCGAGAGGAACACCGACTTCTCAGAAGGAAAAAGAGAGAGCATGAGAAGCGTGCGGTCGAAGATGTTGAGAGGTTTAAAAGCAGGAATGAAGTTCGAAAGTTTTATGAACAGATGAAACGAAATTCACAGGTAGATAAACCTAGAACCGAAGGCTGCAAAGACGAAAGTGGAAACATCATAGTGGAACCGCAGTCAATGCTGAGGATATGGAAGGACCACTTCTGCAGACTGTATAACGGCGACGACGAACCGAATTCCGCTGGCAGGCAGGATGATCCATTCAACATAGACGACGAAAGCCAACAATCCCGTCCTCCCGACTTAGACGAAGTAAAGATTGCTATATCTAAGCTGAAGTCTAACAAAGCCGCTGGAGCGGATGGCTTGAATGCCGAGCTCTTTAAAGCAGCTGAGATAAGTTGGTTAGGAGCATGCACCAACTTATCTGAAAGATATGGTCGGAAGAAAGCATGCCCGATGAATGGAACCTCAGTATTGTTTGCCCGATCCTGAAAAAAGGAGACCCTCTAAACTGCACCAATTATAGAGAAATCAGTCTACTTAACATCGCTTATAAAATCTTCTCTGCCGTAATATGTGAACGTCTAAAGCCCATCGTCAACAACCTGATAGGTCCTTATCAGTGTGGTTTTAGACCAGGAAAGTCCACTGTCGATCAAATATTCACATTACGGCAGATCCTGGAAAAAACCCAAGAACACCAAATCGACACCCAACATCTTTTCATCGATTTCAAGGCCGCATATGACAGCATCTACAGGGACGAGCTGTATAGAGCCATGTCTAGTTTTGGCATCCCTGCCAAACTCGTCCGTTTGTGCAGGATGACCATGGAGAATTCACGCTGCTCCATAAAGGTTGGAAACAACATAACAGAACCATTCGATGTCAAAAAAGGTTTTAGACAAGGTGATGCGCTGTCATGTGATTTTTTTAACATCGTACTTGAAAGAATAGTGCAAAGCTCACAGGTCAACACTAGAGGCACTATCTCTCAAAAGTCTGTCCAATTACTAGCATATGCTGATGACATTGACATAATCGGAAGAATTCAGCGTGATGTCAATGGGGCTTTTGTGAGTATTGAGGCAGAGGCGGCAAAAATGGGTTTAACGGTTAATGAGGGCAAAACAAAGTACATGCTGTCATCAAGAAAGGACCTACAACACCGACGTCTTGGTCAAAACGTCACCATCGACAGACGTAACTTTGAGCTAGTCAAGGACTTCGTCTACCTAGGCTCCGCTGTAAACGCAGAAAACAACACCAGCGGTGAGATCAAACGAAGAATAACTCTTGCTAACCGCTGTTTCTTTGGGTTAAGAAAGCAATTGAGTGGAAAAATTCTCTCTCGAAGGACCAAAGTGTCGCTATATAAGACCCTTATCATCCCCGTCCTGCTATACGGTGCAGAAGCATGGACTATGACAAAAGCGGATGAAAGCACCTTGGGTCGTTTCGAGAGAAAGGTTCTTCGTGTGATCTACGGTCAAGTATGCATCGAAGGGGAGTGGAGGAGAAGATGGAACGACGAGCTGTACGGGCTGTACAGCGACGTAGACTTAGCCAGAAGGGTAAAAGTCCAACGACTAAGATGGCTGGGTCACGTAGAGCGCATGAAAACCAATGCTCCGGCCCGAAAAGTCTTCGAATCCACACCCATAGGACAGCGCAGTAGAGGAAGACCGCGAATCAGGTGGCGCGCACAATTGGAAGGTGACCTCACCCAACTCGGAGCGCGAAACTGGAGACATCTAGCTGGGAACCGAGCTAGATGGAGAAGTTTGTTGGGTAAGGCCCTAGTTCACACAGGACTGTAGCGCCACCTTAAGTAAGTAAGTAAGTAAGTAATTAAAAAGTGAGGTTTTCCAGCTCAAATTCCTTGAAACGTTATTTTTAAATATCATCAAAAGAATCCTTTTTTCTATTTTTATAAAGTATTTATATATGTATATGAAGTAAATTAAATTCCGGATTGACTATTTTTTTGACATAAATCTAACATCTGTTCCAAAAGGTATTAAATTTAAAGTTTCAAACAATATGCTTGCACAGGATTTCTCTACTAAAAGAAAGGAAGGTTTCCCTTTTTCATCTTTTAGTGTTTTCCACCATTAATGAGCACATACTTTTTTAAATTTGTTTTTATATTGTATACCAACTTGTATATCCGCTTAGAAAAATATATACAAGAAAAACATGAAAACCTCTTTTCTGATGGTGAAGCCAATATGACACTAAGCAGTTTAAATTTCAAACAAGAAGAAGAAGAAAAAAGCTCTTCATTTTTTGTGTTGCTTGATTTTTTTTGAGTTCAAAAACAAAATAATGAAAAAGCAAAACGAAAATAAAGGCAAAAAAGGATATCTTTTCCACTCAAACTCTCCTAAGTAACAAAAATGAGCACCACTTAGCCGTGACACAACGCCCACTTCCTTGTCCTTACTCTATACGTCTCTCGTATCCTGTACACCGTATCAAATATGTTCTTATATATATATGTAGAGTACTCAGTACATATACCTAATACCAAATAGCTTTTGTGTAATACATCAAGCACATTCAAAAGTACTTAACCCAGTCAGTTAGTCCGTAAGTGTTACCCCGTGTGCTCTTCTTTTTTTTCTATTCACGAAGCACAGTAGGTATCGTATCCTTGTACCTCTCCTAACCTATCCTACAGCTTTATACTTATGGTCCCACAGGAAAAATGGGTATAAAATATACAATGCATCAACATCAGTGCAATGTATCCCCATCCTTATGCTTCTTTTCTGACGAACGCGCACCACACATATCTAGGTAAATATATGCTCACATATCCTTTTTTAAGGATCTTTTTTTCGTTTGCTTTTATTTTTAAGCATATTTTGACATAAAAAAGGTCAAAAAATAGAGTTAGACAACATCACCGACAACAACAACAACGTCAACAAAAAAGGACTTAATATAAAATAAAATAACATGTTTTTTATTTTTTATTATTTGTGTTTGTGTTGCGAGAGAGATGATGATGCTGTATTCCATTTCAGCAGCAACATCCTGTTAACAATGGGAGTGGTAACATATTCTGATCCACTCCATATAAGATATTACGCCAGTTTTGCTACTGCTGATGGAACAATGCAGCATACACAGTTGTTACTCGTGTTTCGCATGTAACAAAATAATCCTTTACATTTATAAAAAAAAAAATAGAAAAAAGGACGAAAATACCAACAAATTCCAAACGAAACAACTTTGATAAACTAGAAGCGCTGAAAACAAAAAATTAATGATAAAAATATGTACGAGAATATCTGCAGAAGCATACTAGAACCATGACAAGCCACTTTTAAGAGACAAATAAAAATGCAAAATTTAATGGGTCGGGATCGGGACAACCTTTACACTTATTTTTAGAAAAATTAAAAGGACAAAAGCGCCATCGCATCGTACGAAAAGGTACATTCACTTTGCTTTTTATTTTTGAGGGAAAAGTTAAATCAGCGAAATGAGCTGCAGCTGTATAGGAAACGAGTACGAGTGTTGTGGAATGAAGAAAAAAGGAAATTTTTGCAGCAAGGATTGAACATCGATTTTTCTTTTTTTTTACAAAGAAACTTTTCTCAACTTTCCACACGAACTGAACACACCTGCAATTAGATAATTCGAATACCGTTGCTTTATATCTATTGTTCTTAAAAGTATCTATACACAAAAAGAGTGTTTAGTTCGTAATTTAAGGATCCATATTACAGATATGTAGCCAAAGGCCAAATGGTAGCACAGACATCAGCTTCAGAGCATCTGTAGAAGAAGTTTTTAGAGAAATTTATAAAACCAAATGGTTTATTTTTCTTGGGAATTAATGAGCAGAGCTTACAGTGGGTGAAAAGAAACAACGTCGAATTAGAATTTTAAAAAATTCTCACAATTAATGGAGTACCACAAGACTGTCATTGAAGGCCTGCTATTTTTATTTAGTTTTCTTTTTAACAATGTATCCGCTTGTGTGGAACGAAGAATGGAAATCAATTGATTTTAAACTTGATATTTATTTAAATCCCACATTGAACTGATAGCAAGAGGGGTAATAAACGCAGAAGAGGTTACAAAGTTTTGAAAACAGAAAATCAATCCATTAAGTTAATCAGGGCTCAGCTCAAGAAATTTTTTTAGTTAATTCATTCTTAACTTTTCCCTCGCACTGTCTTCGGAAAATGATAGAACTCTCATTTCAATCACAGTTTTTCTTTCCGTATAGAAATATGGGACCGTTTTCAAGGTAAATAAGGCTAATTGTAGGTTTAAGCATACATAAATTTGCACGATAACTATGAAGTAACACATGGTAATCGTGTTGAATAACTATCATGACAAATATTATTATGAAGTACCACAGGGTAGTCTCTTGGGTCCTGTCGTTATTAATTTGTTCTTTAACGTTTAATTACTTGTGTAGAACGTACAATTAGATTAAAAGATTTTCAACTAGGGCTTATTTTCAATCAATCAATTTTAAGAAGACGTTTAAGAAGAAACATTCTTGCGGAAATGGTAGCAGAGTTTAGATAGGATCAAAACATTTAAAAGGTTAATCTAAGTTAACTCAACATAAATGAAATTCCTTAGGTCAGTCATTAACTTCCTGATATTCAATTTTCCTTTTTATTTTTAAAGATTCAAACTTTGTGTAAAATAAAATAATAAATAAAATAAAGGTTGACTGAAAGTAAAGTTAAATTTTAATCTTGTACAATCTAGCAATGAATGAATACAAATTGAGGCTATGCATTGCAGGCCCTTCAATTATGGATTACCAAAAGGTACTATTTTTATCTTTTCGATTTTAATACTGAGCTTAATTTTAATCCTCCGATGAATCAATGACATTTTAGGTCTAGTTTTTGAGTATTTTAGTAAACTCTGACCTAGTCAAGAAAAAATTTTGTTAAAAGAAAATTCATGCTGAACAGCCTTAAAAAAATAGGCCAATAAAACAACAAAACAATTAATTAAGTTATTCGAGATTAAAATGTTTTCAATCAGGTTTTACTTTTATTTCTTTGTGTAGTACCCGCAGTTTGATAGCTTTGATGTAAGACTGTCAAAATAGAGGTCTGGGATCAATACTCAACCAGTTTTGATTTCTACGGTTATCGCCGTTTATGATTAATTAACAAATCCTTCAAGATCAATTGTTGTCATGAAAAAAGCTTTCTCAAATTAGCCGTTCAGATTCAGATTCGACATAAAAACTGTAGATCTTTTCCCTCTTTGAAATTACTCACATACAGAAATGATAAAGAGTTATAAGACACTAGGCTCCAGTTATTCAAGAGCTGTTGCCTCCAATTTTTGTTTAAATATTCGCCTTGAAGAAATGGGCCTTCAAAAACACTCATCGTGTTTTTTTTTTTTTTCGTTTCGAAAGATTCTGTAAAACATTCATCCTTACTTATTTAATAAATCTTCTTTTCAAGGGGCTAACACACAAATAAACTAGCTCCACAATAATGATTATGGGGTACCACAGGATAGCCATTAAGGTGCCGAACTTTTTATTTTTGTTTTCAACAATTTATTCCTTATATAGATCCCAAAGTGGAAAATGGTTGATCTTAAAAATAGTTAGAATGTTTCTATCCAAGACTGTTGGTGTTGCGTTTAGGGAGCAACAAGCAGGATTTGCAGGTTTCGTGACACCATGTTCGCGACCATCTCTTGATTATGTATAAAAAATCCCTATTACCGTTGAATTTATGTTAAATGACATGTATTGTAGATTGTAGGTGGTTCCAAACGTGTATGGAGTTACCTTATTAAAATTAGTTGGATCAGAAGTGTGTGGACGGACAAAGAGGTAAGGTAGAGTCCAACATTATTCTCTTCATCCTTAAACAACCCTCAAGAGAATTCATGATGAAGTAGTATCCCCAATTCTCATACATCCTCTACACCACATCCCAAACATCTATCCTTAACTACGATAACGAAACGAAACAAAATACTCTCTGTATTCTCACGTCTGGTGTAGTTTGTATTCCGTTATATGTATAAAAGCAAAAATGTTTCTCGTGCTCCCTGGTCGCCATTTGCAATTTAGATAATACACTTAAACGAATTTACTTTCTTGCTTTATGTGTGCACCGAACCCGCACCTACTCCCACTCACTCCCAGTTACTCCCACCTTTAAGCATTTGGCATTGATAGTTTGGTAGAAACTGTTGCTTCATCCTACACATCTGAGTTTGATGCTGTCCTGGTTTTGGTCCTGGTATACTGGAATTCTATTCCTATATCCTGTTTTATATGCTATGAAAGTTGATTCAAGCCATTTTCTTTTCTTTATTCTATGCGTCGTAGAATGAATTGTTGTTTTGTGGCGATTTTATGTGCAATTTGCATTTTTCAATACACAACAAAACATACGACATAAGGACCATGAGGATTTTGTTTAAATAATCTCTTTCGAGGAAGGAAGTTTTCTAAAATGATTTTTGTTTTGTGTTTTATTTTTATGTTGTGTATTGTTCATTTTTAAATAGGAGTCCTGTTGCCGTTTTGTTGAGATAAATTTGGTGGTATGCAATAAGTTAAAAGTTATATAGGGAATAGTTCAGAAGGTAAAATAAAAAGGACATCCATTCTGGGTTATTTAAATAAATTTTGTATTTATTTTTCTTCTTAGGTATGTGATTGTCAACTAATGGATTGAGCTTTGAATTGTGACTTACTAACCATATTTGTTTGATTGTCATTTAAAATAGATTCAAAAGCATAAATTAATTAAAAATATCCTTGGGCTTTTTTTCTAAATTAACTTTCACAACTCATTCTCTTGGACTGTTCTCGTATCGCAATTATTGTATTCTATATGAAACATTTACAAAAGGACCGAGGACTAATAGAGAGATACACTCATATAAAATTTAAAGGTTATAATAGGTTTGGGGTACCTACCTAACTTTAAATTTATAAAACTGAAAATGCACTTAAATCCTTATTCCCAAAGTTTGCATTAAAATTTTAATTAAAATTTAAGTTTTTGGATACAAAGTGTTTGAGGGTAATTTCGTATGTGGGCAAAATTAAAAAAAAAAGATATAAATAATTTTCGGTTTTTGAATAGACAAAATTTGAGATAAAAATAAATATTTCTCTGTTTGTGCTTATTTATTTGGTTTATTAAAATAAAACAAACGCGTTCCTAAGCTGTAAATAGAAGCACAGCTTATATCAACTTTTTGGGAATTTGAAGACAAAACTACTCTGCTTCAAAAATAAAAATAAAAATTACTTTTTAAGTGACATTAGTAGAAAGAAGTTGTAGACCTGGAAAATTTCAACTTATTATTTAAAAAAAAAATTAGTTTATTATTTTACGGTTCAAAGATGTTTGTTTTTGATTTCTCTCCGATTTTCGAACTTCTTGCAGATACAAATTTCTGTGATTTTCAAAAACATAAACTTTACAAATATGTGTGGATTTTTTGGTTAAGTTCTTGTGTTAGTTAAACTTTTAAAAACTTAAGACCTATGTTAGTTAGGCCACACTTAGATCAATGTAGATCCATTGTAATACCTTAAAGTATTGAACTTCCCTAAAAGAGTGATTAAAGCTTAGCTATTTATTGGTTATTTTTTTTTCTAGCCATTAAGAGGCTTTGATGAAGCCTGCTTCCTGAAATGCGGGGTTTTGTTTTGTCGAATTTTGACTTTAATTTTCGGGCGAGGCATAGGTAAGAATATGGTAATATCAGCTTGTGATCATTGATACTTATTCCTGCGTGCCGTCAGTATTCATGGATATTAATGACTCAGCCATGTGTGGAACATTGTCTACCCATTCGTTCCTGTCAGAAAAGGGCGCAGAGGCATAGGGCCTAGGGACATAACGCCCAACTTTTTTTTTGGGGCTTATGTCTCACTTCGGTGGGACATAAAACCGAAATTTAATTTGGGCCCTAAGTCCCACCCAAGTAAGACCGAAGCCCCAAATAAAAATTTTGGGGCTAATGTTTTATTCAAAAAAGCTGTTGATATTGGCGCCTGCCTTGCGACTTACATACCCTAAGCGGAGCAACGGAGTTGCGTGAGCGGGTGTGACCCCGAAAAAGGGAGTTAAAATCCTGAGAACCCGCGAAGCGGGCCACCCACAGGTGCTTTTATTGAAAGAAGTTGTTGATATTTTTGTAGTATCACCGTATCAAAAAATTATTGTTCATTGTATTGAAATACAAAAACTTTTTATTCTTTTTTGGCTCTACAAAAATTTGGGGACAATGTCCCATTTTTAATAAACAAATTTGGGACTTAGGTCATATTTGAGTAGGACTTAAGGCCCAAATTTAATTTCGGTTTTATGTCCCACCGAAGTGAGACATAAGCCCCAAAAAAAAAAGTTGGGCGTTATGTCCCTGGGCCCTATGCCTCTACGTCTCAGGAAAGATGGTGTTCTGGGTTTTATTTAAGGGTAGACAGGGTATCATGTAGCCTGTGTTTATATTGTTCCCCATGTATTCCTGTAGAATCTAGGCGTGGGGCTGGTTTTCCAGCAACTGATCTGGCGGCTCAGCCGTAAGTCACTGTTTGCAGCAGTTTCTTTTACATATAGGCCCAGAGGTAAAAGATTGAATATTGCTTCCATTCCCGCAGTAGGAATGGTCATCATTGTTCTAATAATTCCTAAACATGTCATTCCCTTGCACCTTTGTAAGGGTTTATAGGTTTATGGCTCTTCGCGTTGGTCTGACGATTGCAGTTTACATCCAAATTATGATTTTAAGATTCGGTCTCAGTTCCTGCTCAGGATCCTATGCATAGAATACACACAACAACAATGTGCTGAGTTGTTCTTGAGCGACGCACATGGTTTCGATTCTTTACACGACTTACTTCACCCAACAGTTCAAATTTGTCCACCATTTTTACTATTTCCTACCAATGTTCAAAATTTTTGTAGTAAATTTTAACAATTTCAATGGCGTAGTTTAACCTTGTCAAATGTCAAAATATGACAACTTCAAAAGTGACAGCTGTCAAAGTTAGTGGAAAATCCATTCTAAACGCAATTTTTACGCGGTGCTAATTCTCGCTGTTGACAAAACTGTAGTTTCTTTTTGTAAAATTTGAACTTCTGAAGACAAAAATTTAAAAAAAATTTCAAATTCAATTTTGTTTTATTAGGAAACGAGGATAAGATTAGAAAGGATATACCGATGCACATTGGTTGTTTAGTCCAGCGGGTTGATCGATAAATCAACCCAATTCGAAAACAAATGCAAACGATGCATTTTTATTTTTATGTTGTGTCATACGTTAACCCTAAAGACCTAAGACCTATCAGCTTATCATCATTCCTTCTCAAAACTTTTGAACGTTTGATCGATATCCACTTAAGGGCAAGTATTGATAAGTCCCTCCTTTCAAGGGCTCAACACGCCTACAACAAAGGGAAATCAGTTGAAACGGCTCTAAATAGTATAGTACGTACAATCGAATATTCCCTCCATCATAAAGAGTACACCTTAGTTGCCTTCTTAGATATAGAAGGTGCATTTAACAATGTCGACACATCTGCAATTGCACGTGTATTGACATCTCTGAAGGTAGATAAGTCGTTCAGCGAATTGATTAATCAGATGCTGATAAGCAGGATTATCAATTTAAAACTGGGCGATTTTACTGCACAAAGGGGTGTCAGCAGAGGTACGCCACAAGGTGGTGTCCTATCCCCTCTCCTCTGGAACTTAGTAATAAATGAATTACTAATTACTCTAGAAAGAGAGGGATACAGAGTGTTTGCCTATGCGGACGATGTTGCTATTGCAGTAACGGGTAAACATCCCAATATACTAAAAGAACTCTTACAAAACGCTTTAAATAAGCTCACCAGATGGGCAAATCGGACTAGGCGATGTGGACTAGGCGTTAACCCAAAAAAAACCGACCTTGTCCTCTTCACAAGGAAATACAAAGTCCCACACATTGACCCTCCTCTCATAAACGGCGCGGTGTACCACTTAAATTCTCTGAACAAGCAAAATACTTGGGTCTCATTTTAGATAAGAAGTTAAGTTGGAAACCTAATATTCAAGAGAGAATAAACAAGGCCACAGTAGCCCTGTTCTCCTGTAAAAAGGTCATTGGTAATAAATGGGGCCTACAGTTCGCATTACACACTGGCTATATATCTCGGTCATAAGGCCGATCCTTACTTATGGAGTAGCGGTATGGTGGACGGCGCTAGATACAGCGACAAATCGCGATAAACTCAGCAAAGTCCAACGAACAGCCTGCCTGTGTATGGGAGGAGCACTTCGCTCTACCCCCTCCGCCTCACTAGATGTTCTGCTCCATCTAATACCGCTGGACATTTTCAGCAAGCAAACGGCCGCTAAAAATGACATACGGCTTCAAGCCTCCTCTCTGTGGATCAATAATGGAATTGGCCACACCACTATTTTGAACTCGTTCAGAACTATAAACAGTAATATTGACTACACCATACCCCATCCTCAGTTTAATAACTATAGCTTCAAAGTGACTATACCTCCCAGGTCTTCTTGGGAGAATACATCATTTTTGAACGATGGTCCTATAAACTTTTATACAGACATATCAAAAACGGAGGATGGGGTTGGTGGAGGCGTATACTCAGATAGACTAAACTTAAGTCTCTCCTTTCGTCTACCCGATCATTGTAGCGTGTTCCAAGCTGAAATCCTGGTTATAAAAGAAGTCCTATCCTGGCTTAGAGAAAACGTTATATCAACTAATGATATACGCATCTTCTCGGATAGCCAAGCTGCGTTAAAGTCCCTAGACTCTGTCTCCACTAATTCACTAACAGCCCTAAATTGTCGATCATCTCTTACGGAGATGGCTACACAGTTCAACATTCACCTTTTTTGGGTGCCGGGCCATAGAGACATTCCAGGAAATTGCAAAGCTGACGAACTTGCAAAAAGCGGAACAACTTTACCTCTGCTGGCTCACAATGCTACCATAGGTATCCCCTTAGCTACATGTAAACTCATGCTAAAGCAAGATACCATAGAGAAAACAAACTTCAGGTGGAATAACACCACCACCTGTGTAGCGACTAAACTAATTTGGCCTAATCTTAGCGCCAGGCGCTCAAAACAATTAATCTCTCTGAGTAGATTGCACATTAGCTACGTTATAGGTGTCCTGACTGGGCACTGCTTAATAGAAAGGCATGATATTCGACTTGGAGCCCCTGCAAATGATTTTTGTAGGAGTTGCATAGACGAAGAAGAAGAAGAAGAGACAATCTCTCATCTTCTGTGCACATGCCCTGCCTTATCACAAAGACGTAGAATCCACCTTGGAGACTACTACTTTAACGATACCAGTGATCTAAAAAATTCAGACATTATTTGTCTTTTACGCTTCATTCGAAGCTCCAATTGGTTCAACGAGTTAAGCTGATTAACTGATCCATGTGGTATCACAACGGACCATATTTTGGTCTAAGTGTGTTGGACGTCCCAACCAACAGCCACTTTAACCTAACCTAACCTAACCTAACCTGTGTCATACACTCCAGGTGCTGAGGGCTGACCAAAATAACTATAATTATTAAGTAGGTTAACATTATTTCGTATTTCGTTGCATTATTTAGTAGGTTAATATTATTTTGTATATGTTTGCATATTATACTTTTGTAACTTGTATTGCATAATTTGAACTATTGTTTGTATAAAAGAATAAAATGAATAAACTAAATGTCCAGTCATTCAATAGTAAACTGTACAATCGTTTCCTTTCTCATTTCGTCACTTTGATAATCAATTTTAAGTGAACAAGTTTAAGTGCTTGGTTCACAGCTCAAGAAATAACAAGTTTATGTGCTTATAAATTAGGTGGCGCAACAGTCCGTGGAGAACCAGGACCTAGTGACTTACAACTCTCAACCATTCCTGTGTGCGAGTAATTGCAGGGATGGAGGGGACCTACAGTTTTTATGCCGAATCCGAACGGCTAATTTGAGAAAGTACTTTTTCATGACAAGAATTACTCTTGGAGAATTTGTCAATTCCTCGCAAGAAGGCAGTACCCGTGAAAAAAACTAGGTGGTACAGGCAGGGATCGAAGTTTATGTGCTTGTACGAGTATATTTCAATAGTAGACAAACGAGTCTATACATTAGTTTTGAATGTCTGCACATTGTAATGAGTGGGATATATTGAGCTTAGTACAGCATTCCACATTCGTGTAGTGCGGCTAAGGAAAGAATTCATGTATACTTAACAGTACGTACGAAATTGGGCTCAAGGGTAAACTGCTGGGCATTCCTAGAAGTACGGTTATTATTTCGATTTTTTTTTAAGAATAAATTGCAACGTGTTTTGATAAACTTTTTTGATTTACAAACACAAAAAACAGATTTAGCATTTCTAAATTTTGCGTAGTTAGCAGTCCACTTGATATTATTTTATTCTTTCACAAAAGGTTCAAATATGAAATTTTTTCTCATTTCCTAAAAATTGTGTCCTTAAAATTTGCAAATTCAAAAAAGGGTTCAAGAGTCAAATTGCCTATTCAATCATTTAGACCTCTTGGAAAGAAAAACTGGATCATAATGAGAAGTTTTACTATTTTATGTCAAACACAATGATTTATATGTTTTTTTTTTTTTTTTGTTTAACAAAAAGTCAAGCTATTTCCAATATACGACTAATTCAAAAAATAAAAAGTATAAATCACTCCAATCCACATACACAACACACTTTCGAACTTTCGAACAAGAAAAGAATGTTTCCATAAAAATTGAACTCAAACTTAGAAAAACAAAAGAAAAACTTTCAACAATTACACTATTTGTGTTGAAAAGTTCCAAATGTTGGGACACTAAAGACGTTAAGATGAAAACAACAAAAAAAAAAAAAGTAAAAGAAAGAAAAGAAAAATCTTAAGTTGTTTTCCATGTACAAACATCTCGGTACACTTTTATATAAAACTTGTGAAAAGTAGCAATGGTTGAGCGCAAAGGAGGAGGACATACGGAAAAGGGCTACAAATGCGTGAGACTTGCAAAAACACAATCTACTACATTTTCAAATCTAAAGAGTTTTGTGTTTTTACAAAACTATACCATTCTCCATCGTACATAACAATAAAAAGTAACCAAAACTATTTTACACTCAAGTTACAAGTTTTTTTCTTTCTTTTCTCCATTTTATTTTTACTATTTTTTCTTTTTCTTGTTCATTTTGCTTTTTCCGATTATTCTTTAAAAAATATATCTTCAGAGACACAACGATGAAGATGAAAATCAAGATGAAGATGATGATGGGAAGAAGTATAGTTTTATGGTTGAAAATTCTTCGTTCGAAAAGGGGACTTTTTAAAGCACTTAAAACAGATCTGTTTAGGAAACGGAAATAGCTTTTGGAATTTGGAGTTTGGACTCCTCTACAAAAGGACATTTTACTATACGACACGACAAAATACAAAAAAAAAGAAAAAAAAACGGAGAAAGTATAAAAAGCTAATTTTTATGTTCGATAGTCTAGTCAAGGTTGGTTTAAGTGATTTTGTGATAATAATGTTTCAGTTCAATTTAGTTGAATTCTAAAGTTTCAAAAAGGATCAGACGAAAAGGGCCACATTTGCGTCGTCGTCATCGTCGTCTTTGTAGTCATAGTCGATTGGACCCTTCTTGATGCATCAGAAAGTGTAAATCGTTAGTAGTTGTTATAAGATTAAATGGATTTAGAGCTACATTTTTTTATACATTATATAAAGAGAGGATTTAATTTTTTGAAACGACTTTATCATGAAAGTTGTAATATAAAAAATAATATAGCTAATTTCTTTTTTTCGTAGTTAAACGGATTGAAGTTGCAATAAACATAAGTAAGTGACGAATGAATGAATTTATATGGATTTATTTTAAATTCAATCAAACTTAATTAAAATGTGAAGGGAAATGGTCATAAAAGGTAATATCTTCATCTATTTTTAACACTGATAGAAATACATAGCTATATAAAAAGTTTCAATAACCAAAATCTATTGCTAAAAAATGTGGTTAAGTAATTTTATTTTGTTAATATGTTTTTCGTATTACTATTTCTGTTAACATGTTTGAGGCAACAAAAAAATCAGATATTGTGAATGGAAAAATTTAATATTATAGAAATTTTTTATCACACAACTGATACTTTAATAAAACTTTGTCAACAAAAAAAATTCGACATCTTAAAAACGGGTCAAAATTTTAAATGATATTCAAACATAACACGTTATTTATAAGCATTAAATAAGCATAAATATTTCTAAAAAAGATAAACTTATTTTGCAGGTACATATATTTTTCAATCTTAAAATGCAAGCACTATTTTTATTCATAAGTCCGCCAAGCCTATGAGTTTCATCATCTTGTCCATCACTTAAATGTTTCATTACTTGTTCCAATAAATCTGGAAGTATGGCGCCAATATTGATGTGAATATTTCAATGTTTCAAAAAATGGCATAAACCAATGTTTTAACGTATAATCGAGAGGCTTTAAGTTAGAAACCAAACAGTTGAGTTTAATGGATTTAATGGTGTCTCGTCAAAAGATTTGGGATTGTCGAATGAATGAAGTGCTCTATGAACAGATTTAATTTTTATATTTTTTCAAAGTAAATTTCCACAATTTTGAAGAATTGTTAGATCTTAAGTTATGTTAGGTTAAAGTGGCTTTCCGTGATGGAGTAGGCCAAATTTAGGCCGAGATACCATATGAATTTTAAGGCTTTCTTCTAAGCTCAATAATATCAGTTTATGTTAATATGATTGAGATCGTATAGAAGAATTCTCTTAGGTAATTCTTGCGTTTTTGAGCTAGAGCAGGGCATGTAAAGAGGAGGTGAAGAATTGTTCCCTCCTCTTCCTCATCCATACAACTTCTGCAAAAGCCATTTGATATTCACGTGGTGTGCTTTCCTATTGGACAGTGCGCGGTTATGACACCTATTATCGAGCTTATATACAATCTGCTTATAAGTAGGTAGCAAGCACCTTGAGCGCTTTTAATCTAGTTTAGGCCAGATGTTTTTGTGACCTGACACCTGATGTTTGCCTTTTTCATAGCGTCTAGCATTAGCAAAAGTTTACATGTAGTGATTGGTATGCCAGCATTTGCCATACGTGATACAATAAGTTGTACTGTACCATTTATGGCGAGTTCATCTGTCTTACAATTTCCTGGAATGTCTCTATGGCCCGGCACCCAGTAAAGGTGAATATTAAACTGTTGTGCCATCTCCATTACAAATGATCGACAGTTATGGACTGCTATAGTGTTTGTAGAGACCAGAGTCCAGAGATTTGATAGCGGTCTGACTATCTGAGAAAATACGGATATCAGATGTTTATATCACGTTTTATTTAAGCTAGGACAAGACTTCTTTGATCCCCAAAAGTTCCGCCTGGAACACGCTACAATGATTGCGAAGGCGGAATGAGAGACTTAATTTCAGTTTTTCAGATAACACACCTCTATCAACCCCTTCATTCGTTCTTGCTCCATCGGTACGAAAGTGGACTGACTTGTCTATCCAGAAAGATCTGGAAGGTATAGAAATCTGGAAGTTTCTGTCGAATTGCAGTTGGGGGATGGTGTAGTCTGTGTGCTTTGGAATTGATTCTAAGTACTTACGAATTATGGAATGGCTAATGTTTTTTGTTAATCCACTGCGACGAAGCTTTGAGGCGAATAGCAGAGCTTGCACCTATCTGTTTTCTAAATTTATCAAGAGGTGTTCCTTAAAATAGGGTGTCCAGTGCCATAGATAAGCTCGTGCAAAGCGATCCGCTTATACAAAGGCAAACTGAACGTTGGACTTTATTTAGTTTGTTGCCACATCTTACTGAGCAGAAAAGGCGACACAATTTGACAAAACTTCTCATATAGCTAAAACAATGCCAGTTTTACAATGCGCTTGAATGAATACCACTCTTTATTCTCTTATCTAAGGTCCAGTTACTAGGACGGAGAATCCTTACAGCTCCACATGGAAGACCTAAATTTCCTTTTATCAAGAAAGCCTATGGCATAGCTGTAGCTAAATTGGTCTTTTTAAAAGTCATTCATGAGAACTTAAATCTTTCTCCTGTGACTGCCAAACTGGGTCTTTGTTTAAAAAAAAAAAAATGTTTGTTCACTAAGTCTGCTAACTCTTAGAGAAGGTGTGTAGAAATGGAGACTAAATATTTCAATGGGTTTTTTTCAAAATTTTCACCTCATACTATTTCTTTTTATGTTAGCACAAACTTTGATAGTAGCTGACACTTCAACATTATGTATTTTGTGTTTTTCGGAAACACTATTATTTATCAACTATCAACAAATTTCCCAATTTCTGGAGTACAACTTTTAAATTCACTTTTCACTTGCACCAACAAAAATTCATCCATATCTTAAAATATTTGTTTGACTTTTAAGTTCAAAGTTCATCAAATGAAGATAAAAAAAACGTCATTCGCTTAAGTTATTCAAAAAGATAAACAAATCAAATCATTTCCATTTTCTACTTCCTTTCATTTGAAATAACATCACAGAAAAAAAAAAACAAAAAAAAAGTGTTTGATTTTTTTATGATTCTAAAAATACGAACAAAGAAAGAAATCAACAACAAATCTAAATTTCATGACTAAATTAAGTAAAAATCATTTTTGAATCTGTGTTGTTTTTTTTTATTTTTTCATTTTTGTCATCGTGTTGTTTCTTCTTGTGAACTCAATATCATGTTCAAAAAGTTACACACCTTTACCGCTGCTTAACAATGAGTTCTCTTCTTTTTATTTCCCCTGGGATTGTTGTAAATAAAAACAAAACTCAACCTACTACACTCTAAGGAAGCACACGGAAGGACATGACAGATATTTATTTCAAGCTGAACGTAAACAAAACCCAAGTTGATTCCTTGTTTTCTTATCGTTGTTGTTGTTTTTGTTTTTGTTTTTGTATTTTTTGTTTCTGTTCAGGGTTTTGTATTGCTTTCATCTACTTTGGCAGAACAAACGCATTGTCAGGACAATGGGAATGGTTTTAGAGAATATTGTTGATGAGACAAAAGGAGCTTTTATATATGTTTAAGGATATAGATGAATTTTTTTTTTATTCTGTAACTTTCATTTCTGGTATTGCTTTAGAAGACTGCAGTCAGTCAGCGCGGGGAAAGGTATATGTATTACTGGGAACTCTACTGATGTCTACTGCCACTAATGCTACTGCTCCTGCTTTCTGTTCTTTATGAGTAAGTTCTGTGGATAAATGTTCATCCTTGTTAGTTTTTAGGGTTTTATTTTTCTGTTGCTGCTGCTGCTGCTGCTCTGTCGCTGAAGAGTTTACTCATCAGATATAAACGCAAAACTTGTAGCAGCAGTAGAAGAAGAAGCACACGCAAATATACCCCGGAGTAATTTAGTCAGGGAAAACAACTTCATTTTCATTTTCATCTGCATTATTTAAACGGGACTAAAGCACAAAAAAGAAGAAAATTTATTTATTTTATTTTTTTTTCGAGTTCCTAGAAGGAAAAAAGGAATCAACTTGGTTATGCAGAAATTTATATGTGCACTTTGACCAAAAAAGAATGGCAATCCCGCTTTTAGAATTTACGGAGACACATAACTATCTTCCCTCTGCTCTCCAACATTTTCCCCTGCCTCTTAAAACCCACACACAGAGATTCACTGAAAACAAATGACTATAAATCTCAGGCAAAGGACGCAGAAGGACCTCTACCAAAGATTCTCTGTAGGACATGGAAAATTCCTATCTCTATAATAGTTCCTTGCTATATACAAGCAACTTGAAGAACGCTCGCTCGTATATACATATGCAGGTATCTACCTAACCTACTCTTCCTCTTCTGCAAAGGATCTAGATGAAACGTAAAATCTAAAAACGGTTCCGAAACGGGACATTTAAGAAGTTTAATTTTTATTTTCCAAGTTCCTTAATTTTAATTGCCCCTTTGCTATTGCAGCGCCACCATTTCCACCATCTTTAACTTCACTACCGCCCAGAACAGCAGGAGGACTAGAACGCGCCTGTTTGATGAACTACATGCAGCTATGTATATCTTTACAACGAAGTTCGCTTGCTTTTTGGGTTTTGGCCATCTTTGTCCTCGTCTGATGGTTCCCGCATTTTTTGTTTGTATGCAATTTTTCTTGTGTTTGCCTCTTTGTGTCGCACGTGTTTAAGAAGGGCAATAAAAATGAATTGGGATGGCACAGTTAAGATGGATGGGGTTAGGACCAAACGTTCTAGATTTCTTTTTTGTCTTCCTTTCAGCATCAAAGAGGGAGGATGGAGGTGGGAGGAGGGCGAGGAAGAGGATTTTGGAGATGGAATTACAAATAATGAAAGTCTGGAGTTAACGGGTAGAGCACTGCGCTGCAGATTGCTGTATTCTTTGTTTTTAAACGATATAAATACCTTTTCTTCTAGAGATACGAGTATTTAGATGTATATTCCTTTGAGCTATAATGCGGAATTAACCGGAAGGATGCTATGCCTTTTTTATTTTGTACAAATTCTTTAATTTTTTAACCACCTTTCCATTTTTTTTTTGGATAATTTTAATGAATTGTATACATGAGCTTCTAGACAGAGGAATATTTTCAGCAAACCTTCAATTGCAATAAACTTTCGATACAAGTATTTTGAGGTTAAGGGTAAAGGATTTGTTAAAAATCTCTTAGCTTCCACTAAAAATACGCGGAAAAAGTAGTTTTGTAATTCTTTCGCACCTCAAAATCCTTGAAAACTTTTAGTTTTGCGATGATTCGGGAGGAAATTGATATTTGAATATCCTATATTTTTAGATTTAATAACATACCTTAAAAATGAGTTGGTTTTCGAAAATGTAAACCATTGCGGTAAAAGTTGCAGGGGGTAGACCGTTGTATATAGAACTTCTGAATTATCAAGTTCCGAAAACCCTCCAATATTCATTTAATATTGCAATCTTGATTCAAAAAATAATTAACCAATAAAAGAACTTAGTGCTTGAATATTTTACCCAACAAACATCCTTTAATTTCCTTTCAAGGCCAATCAAAAATCGTTAAATAAAAAAACTATACTGTGGCGTAGGAGTAACTAATTTTTATTCATTGAATTTCATCCGAAAATTATGATTAAAACAAGTGACAAAAAGAAACAAACTCACGTACTCAAACTCGATATGGTTTTTGGTATCAAATGCCATCTTGATTTAATATTATTACATTTCCTTATGTATCAAAGCCTTTGAGCTCGCAACTCATATTTTAATTTGCAAAGAAGTTGATTTATGTAACAAGAAAAAATAACAAACCATTTATATTTTTCCCATCAACTGAACTTTTTTTCCTCATCATCAACTAACTAAACTTATTTTTCCATCATCATCATCATCCCAAACTAAAGTCCTCTCACTCTCTGTTTCGAGGAAAAACCTCAAAGGACAACAAGTATTTCACTAATTAGTACCCGCCAAACGCACAAAATTCAGATAACAACTAATTTCAAACCCTGTACCATACCTAACCTAACCTAACCAAACCAAACTAAACCAAACCGAGAACCATAAACCTTTTTTCAGCATGAAGTCTATATAGCACTCACTTATCATAATTACTACCAAATATACCTTCCTTCCTACAGATTCCAAAAAAGGAAAAAAGAAATCTTTTTGCAGCCTTAGTCGCTCCAGCCTTCTATATAAGGTTCTTGTCCCAATCTCTAATTAAATCAGACAAACTTAGTTCCAAAGTAAACTCGCTCTCTCTCTCTCTCTCTTTCTATAGCAAGTCCTTCCAAATAGAAGGAAAGTTAAGGTAGTAGGTACGCTGGAAAATATAGCGTATAGCGGTGAATAATTTCGCAAAAGCAAATTACTTTTTAATTCGACTCCGTGACTAAAATTCAGTGTGCACGCATTATTATTCATTTGTACCTACACCTTTCATACATACGTCAGAGAGAAGGAAAATCCTTTTAAGTGCACTTAAATTTGGCTTTTTGATGTGCCAAGCTCCTGAATTTCCGGAATACTCACGGAGTGAGCACTCCCACTCCCAACTATACTCCCGACTATAAAGAACGCACCATAAAATAGCAGCAGCAGAAGCAGCAATACCTCTGCTCTGCTCCTCTGCTCGCTATATACTTTTGGATGTAGGTATATGTAGGTACTTTTCCACAGTCAGGCAAAAGTAAGAGAATATGCCAAAACGAACGAACTACCTGAAGTCGCTTTACTAACCATTTCCTGTGCGCTTTTGTGTGCGGCCGCGGCGGGTCCTGGTGTTCCTTTTGTTTCTCGCACATTCAAAAACACACCGCACTCGTATAGCAACTCGTAGATATACATATAAAATCCTTCCACCTGATGCGGGTAAATTTAACGACCACGTTATGTTATACTAACTACGACAACAATTCAGTCCTCCTCTTCCCCACCCACCAACAAAGTTGTTATTCATTTTTATTCGGAGCAATTGAGTTTTTCCGCTACAGCGTGGGATGGCTTTATACATTTCCTTTCGTCCTTTCCAACAACCAAACCATACGAAACGAAACGAAACGAAACGAAACGAAACGAATGAACGAATGAGATCCTTATATTGTCCGTTCGTGTGCGGTATCCTGCTTGGCCACAAATAAATTCCGGCGCTCAACTCTAGATATAACCTATGATGGGGCTTATGGGGGTAGGAAAAGGGAGGTTATATTATTTATCCAAAAGACTGGCAAGGAACACATGCATGCTGCTGGCTGTGAGCTTTGAAACACACCAGAACACAAAACACATAACCCATTCGGAAAACTATACTAAACCTTATACCTACATTCAAAAGGATTTGCTATTGTATTTCGAGTTTTCAAGTCAACAAAATGTCCTTTTTGTTTGATTTTTGAACCGCAAGTATTGGATTGGAGGAAATTTCAAAAAAGCACAGTGCGAGATTTGATGTTTCATTTCTTTCGTTTTAACAAATAACCCAATGTCCTGTCCACAGGACTTAACTCCTATACTGACTACTCACTGAACGAACCAAACTAAACTGAACTGATGCTAACAGCTTCAGCTACTTGTTGTAAACGAGACCAAAGACCAAAAATGTAATTTTAACACAGAGGAGTCCAGTTTCAGTTTCTATATATCTGATGCAGGATCATCAGCAGCACAGGGTGAAAAACTCATTTGACATTTGAGATATTATATCTTTTGTGTTTTTGTGGGAAGGAGAGGTTGAGTGGCTATTCTTCTATGTTCTTTGATACTTTAAATCGACTAAAGTTAAACCAAATTTTAAGGAGTAATTGAGAAAAAGTGTAAAAGAACAATTTGCTGTGCGAGTAATAAAGCACCATTTTATTTTCAGGAGAAATCCTTAAATGCTGTTGTTAACATTAAAAATAAGGTGGAAGACATTAAAACAATGTAAATGGTCTTAATATTGTTTTTTATTAAAGAATGATTTTGAGCTTGAAGCAAACGTAACTACAACGCACATAAAGATCGATTGATTTCAATTCTTTTGCCAGAGCTGTCGAATGTGTACTGCTTCTAAGAACAGTGATGTAGGTTTAATTTCGATTTTCAATACAAAATTGATGGTTTATCAGTGACTTAATAGCCTTAAAGTTTTGCTTTAGCGAATTTCGGGTTAGTTAAAGTCAATGTGAGTGTAACATGAACATTTTCTTGACATAATAAGTTTAAAAATAATTGGTAAATTTTTTTTAATGTAAAGTAATGTCTGAGAGAAACAAGTTTGGGATTTTAAAGGACTTCATTGATTGCAAAATCTAACAAAGGGTCTTTCAATAGGGACTTCCGAATTTTTGCAGTTGATGTCGGCCATATTATTGAAGATATATCTGTCATTTGTTCAGTTTGATTTTCCAAATCTTTATGGACGAACGGGTACAGTGTTCAGCAATAAGAGCAAATAAACAAAATGTAGTTCTAGTACTAATAACAGTTCTGTCAAGGAGACTTCACGTTGTGAGGTGGATACATTTTCAGCTCACTTGTTCAGGGAACCATCGCACAGTGTGACAATTCGCAAATCTAGCGGGATTAAATTAATAGCGGTTACGAATTTTTCCTTTTGATAATTCTTTTTTTGCAGGATTAAATATAAATATGTGAATAATGAAATTTAACAACAATTATTAAAATATTTTGTTAATTTTTTTTTTTACAGAGCTTTAAAAGTACTCGTTTCTTGCAGTTTGATAGACTCTTCTTAGCAAATGAATTACGCTCAGAAAAATAGCTTATGCTTGATTTTTTTTGGTCATATTTATAACTAATAGATACCAATATGAAATTAAAATAGAATTTTATATATACTTTGCCAAATTTTTAATGAACGGAGTTCTGAAACTACGTGTTTTATGCACTTAGGTAAGCACATCAGGAACAATTAAATTACGCCGAAAAAAAACGTTTGTTCCTTTTTACTTATATTTATTAATAAAAAACATAAAATACATAAATTAAAATAAACATTATTTATATTTTTCTACAAAAAAGACCGTAAAAACAAGGTTTTTATATTATTTAGTTGCATTTAAAAGGTCTAAGACTTCATGCTCGATAGCACTTTTTTTCCTTTTCGGAATGCACCTTATTCTGGCTATAAAAGGGTCCGATGTTATCAATAGCCTAATTAAAAGATCCGTTATTGTGTCCAACAGCGAAGTTTTACTCGTAAATAGCTCACGATATTTGCTGTTTTCTTTGTTCCTAGCTTCTTGTGCTTCCTCCGAAAGTTGGCCAATCGGCAAAATCAGTGGATTAAACTAATAATAATTTAATTGATTTTAACTATTAAATTATCTACAATTCATGTTTATACACTTTGTACCATTGAAATGAAAAAGTTATAGTTAAAAACAGATTTTCAATAAAAATGTCTTTAAAAGTCCAAAATCGAGAAAAAAGAAAGAAAACTTTTAAAATAACATTTATTTTGAAAATTGTTTTTTTTTTTTTATTGTATTATAACTTTTTTATTTTTAGTTCTACATAAAAAGTTTATTTACATAAATTGTAGAGAATTTAATTATCTACAAGATAATATTAGTATTTTTTGTGAAAAATAACTATTTTCAAAATATCACGTAAAAATCTTATCACCCCTTTATAGAAGATGGCCCCTCAATAAGAGGAAGGGGGGGGGGGTTGAGCTCCAAAAATCGAAAATTATACTCACACTAAACTCCCCTACACATACGCAAAAAAAAAATCTTATCAATGTAGCACTTCATGGTAATATAATTAAAAAAAACTATTATTTTGACATTCATTTTTTGCTAAAGGCCAGTTCGAAAATGAAAAAAAAATGTATGGGCGTCGCACCTATGCGCAGCAACTTAAAGCGGTTAATTATAGCAGACATATCAGGCTTTAAAATGCATATAGTCTCGCATCCGAATAACACTGAATAATTTATTTTTTCTCTAATGAATGTACAAATTGTATAAAATTACGCTTTTTTTTGTACCCTATCCTCCAACAAATATATTTAAACACCATATAAATTAAAATTTTACTTTCTTTTCAATTCTCCGATATCCTGTTAATAAAATAAAAGCAAAACTTTCATTAAAAACTAAACCACGCACTCACAAAAAAATAAAGACCTAAACCACCTTCACTGGCCAATTGCCACCAAAAAAATGACTAATTGCAACTTTGACATCAATTATCTTCGTTCTACATCACTCCTGCATAACAATTCTTTCTAAATCGGCTAGTAGAAGGTTTAGGCTCCAAGTAAAACCAACTTTTAAATCAGTTTGTGCATATCATTTTTTTAATTAAATCCAGCTAGATTTGCGAATTGTCACACTGTGCATCGTCGAATTATAGAAAATATTGATGCTGTTAATGAGGAAATACAGGCGACTCCGAGGAATAGTACTTCTTGTTGCTGAAAAAAATTCGGTTTTGCTGATCATAACTTAGCAAATTTTGCATTTTGCGTCGTGGCTTGAGCTTCTTCGTACAAGCTTCAATTGATTTTCGGCCCTGAATGCGAGATTACGGAATGGGCTCTGGAGCAGTTGGACACTAGTTACAGTTTTCAATCAAATAGTTCGGCAAAATTTGTCTCCTTACAATCAAATTGCACTTTACCGATATGGGTTTTGACTGCCTTAATTCAAATCCGACTTCAAAATTTGTCTATCAAGTAAGGTTTTTGAGATATTACATTTTAAAATTCAAAAAAAAAAAAATATAAAAGGTTTGTTGAGGCTTTTTTTTCACGCAATTCTAGAAAGTTTTCAAAACCTTAAATCCTTATCTTCAATATTCAATTTAAATATTATAGCATTTCATACAATTTTCGAAAACTGTTACAAACTTGTTAGATTTTTCCTGTCTCGTACATGAATCTTAAAGAAACATTCAACCATTTATGCTAAAAAGTTGTTAAACAGAAAAACCCAAAACGGTTTAAAAGTAATTTTTGTTTCTGAAACGAATTCGTCATCGAAACCCTAAGTTTGTAAAATATATTGAAATAATAATGTTGAAAACGGGTGTTTTTAAAATTTCAACGAATTTCGAGCTTAAATCAAAATTCGGATTCGAAAAATACACAAACATTAACTCCAAAAGGTATTTTTCAAAACCATGAAAACAATAGTACTCGCACACAGGAATGGTTGAGAGTTGCAAGTCACTAGGCCCTAGTTCTCAACGGACTGTTGCGCCATCCAATTTATTTATTTTTTTTATGAAAACAATAAACTCAAGGTTACTCAAAACTTCATATAGAATCAAATGAATACTCTGAACTAAAGGGAATTTCTGGAAACTAAATAAAGCACTAAAATGATTTAAACTGTATTTAGGAGACAAAAATTGTCACTTTACAATATCATCATTAACAATGTGTTGTTCAGAACAATGTTGCTTTTTGGTCCAGCCTCAAAAGCACAGTTTTTTAGTTGCCTGAAACATTTTTAAAGACTCGTGTTTTAAAAACCTGATGTCATAGCAAAATTATAAGGTCAGATTTTAATTCGTTTTTTTTTTAGAACAGAAAAAAGACTTTCGCCGACCAGCGATGAGGACTATTTTCGTATGAGTTATCAACTCAAAAAACAAAATTGTCCAATTTACGACGATACCAATCTACCTGAGAACTAAGAGCGTCCCATGCTTCCCGAAAAAGTCTCTGTTTGGTGAGGATTTTTAGATTTGATGTGTTATCAGTCCTTATTTCTTTTGAGAGAACGACATTGGCCGGGACATCAGCGTTACCATATTTTTTTGAAAAGTCGATACAACGTGAAACACAGCTCACTTCACAATGGAAATGGTCCACGAGTGAGGACATGGACATTTCACGTGAGGGTTATGTGAACTAGCTACCGAAATCGTTCGATTTGACTCCTTTTAGATTGTTTTCTATGTGAATAAGCCATCAATCTAGAGTCATAAGAAATTTGACATTTGGGATTCACGCCACAAGGAAAAGTTGGGAATTAAATTAAAACGATGTTCCATTCTACGAGGGCGGGTCAATAAGTCTGTGACTTTTGGAATAAAACACAGATTTTTTGATAAAAAAATAATTTTATTTTTCAACGTAGTCTCCCTTGAGCTCTATACACTTTGTCCAACGCTTCTCCAATTTTTGTATCCCTTCCAAAAAAAAAAAAAAAATGATTTGTCGAGGTCCTCAAAATAGGCCTTTGTTTGCGAGATGACTTCATCATTGGAGTCAAATCTTTTTCCACCAAGCCATTTATTCAGGTTTGGGAACAAGAAATAGTCGCTCGGAGCCAAATCTGGAGAATAGGGTGGATGAGGGAGCAATTCATAGCCCAATTCATGGATTTTTGCCATGGCAACTGCACATGTGTGCACCCTTGCATTGTCTTGGTGGAAAAGAACGCGGCACCCATCTTGCGGAAAGCTTTCTCATGCCCAAGTGATCATTCAAAATTGAAACCACTGAGCCATGCGAGATCCCTATGCCTTCCACAATCTCTCGCACTTTCAATCTTCGGTCGGCCAACACCATATCGTGAATTTTTTCGATTGTTTCGGGTGTAGAGACCTCAACTGGGCGTCCAGGACGTTCGGCATCTTCAGTGCTTGTACGGCCACAACGAAATTCAGTAATCCACTTTTTTACCATTGAAATCGATGGTGCAAAGTCCCCATAGCATTTATCAAGCTTAGCCTTGGTCTCGGTTATGGTTTTTTTTTCCCAAGAAATAATGCTTAATAAGCACACGAAATTCACTTTTTTCCATTTTCTCCTCAAATTAGTGAGTAGTCTGATAAAAATATCTGTCAAACACAAACTAACTGACGCAGCAAGTTTAAATTTTGACAGGAGTCAACTGACAGATGTCTGTTGACAGGAGCAGTGCTGCTGTTTCAGTAAAGAGGTTATAAATTCAAAAAGTCACGGACTTATTGACCCACCCTCGTATACCCGATAACATCGATTGTCCATTAAAAGACTAACAAAATTTCGATGATGACTCACTCCCCCTTCGTTTTATTTAAAATTAAAGATTACTAATGCTTAATGAGAGACCCTGTTCAAGTGTTCAATATTGTCGTTATGGTTTTTGCAGTTAAGTAAAGTTTTTCTTTCGCCAAAGGCAAAGAAATTTGGGAAATATTATCGCGAATCTTAACTCAAAAATCAGTGTGCACTCACCCTTAGTTTTACTAAAGTTTTTTGTGGTGTCTCTATGGAACATACTGTGACCCTTATAACAAAAGGCTAAGTTATTTTTAGCAAAACGACAACATTATAGAAAACTAAAGCTAAAATTAGAGTAAATAGAGAGCGCAGGTGGCTTTCATATCAAGCACCCACCGTCTTTCCCTCATCAGACAATCATACAAGTATTTAACGGGGACGGGAGGGGGATTGGTCTAACTTGTGTATTGAGAATTAACGTCCTCCGAAGGATGAAATTTTATTACAAAATTTAGACTTCAGTTTTCATAGAAACATTATCTTCCTTTAAAAGAATGTTATGGATACACTCATAATTTAACCGGCTCGGCTTTCTTCCTAATTCCGATAGGTACCTAGATACCATTAGGGTTTTAAAAGCCACAATTCCAAAACATAAACTTAGCATCCCTTAAAAAGAAAAAAAAAAAAACAAATAATTTTATGTGCGTGTTATTTTCATTTGCTTTTAGTCGCAAAAACGTTATAAAGTTTAATTAGTCGAACCAGCGTGCTAGGCGGTACGGTAATGGGTTCGCTATACAAATTCCCTCGTCCCACCCCTGCATTTGGAAATTAGGATAATTTTATATCGGTATATTCAAGGAAGACTTTAGCTTTATTCAAAGTCATAATATTCAAGCTTTTCACGTCTATATACGCGAGTATCGTAGTATTGTACTTTATATTTTAGAACACTAAATTTTTGGCCGTGTCTGCTTAGGAAATGTACGCGACGATAACAATAGCGCACGTATAACGACGACAGCGACTATTATAAGAAGCGCAAGGATATCACATTATTTAAAAGGGATGTAAAATATTCCCGGATCGTGGTGGATTTTCCCCGGGAATATTTGAAGTTGAAACTGGTGCTGGTGCTGGTGTTGGTGTTGGATGTACAACATCATCAGAAGTTGTTTTGGTGTTTATACGAGGATATCCTGGCAGAACAAAAAAACAAAACCATCAGCACATCAGACTTTTCGGTGCATGAATTTTCAAATTATAACCAAATTGAAATTTATGTTTATGTTTTTCAACTCGAGTCGAGTCGAGTAGGAATTCCCCCTCAGTGAGTGGAAGGATTTCTAAAAGGATATATTAAGAAAAAGAGTCTCGTCTGAAGCAGAAGAAGAAGGTATATTATATAAAAGTTAACAAGGATATGAATTGTAAACCAAATAAGTGCAAGAAAATTGATGCAATTAAAAATTATGCTAAATGAACTTTTCTTCTATACATATGCACATTACATACATTAACTATTTATTGTATAAGTACGGTGTAATATGTTCATTTTACAGACGCTTATAACGTTGGGGGTAAGGAAGGACGCGGAAAGACTTTTCTGTAACGCATGGTAACACATGCAGGAAGCCAATCTTCAATTACTGAATTAAATTGTTATTAACGACAAAGGAGCGTGATTACTTCGTGCTGCGTATAAAAAAGGATACGAAACGAGGAAGTTTATTATATACATATGATATACTGTCGTGTCTTATTTTTAACGTGTGTGGTGAAATGATTGTTTGGCATATGCCATTATCCTTAATTTAATGGTTTTTTTTTGTCTTCTGGAAGAAAGGAAGGATTTTGTCTTACTTTTATAATATTTCACATGCAAAAGGCACTACAATACATTAATCATATGTCTATAGGCCTCTATACGCATAGGGATTGTAAGAAATTTGAAGAAAAGAAAACCTAAAACATTCTAGAAGCAGGTATAACTTCAGTTTGAGAAGGAAGGATATCCTATTAATTCAATTCGTATGCTAGAAAACAGATGGCGTAGAATTAGTTTAAGCATATTTAAAATCTGAAGGCGAATATTCGGCAAGGGGATATATTTTTAGAAAGGGAGAACTTTAAGGAAAAAACTTTAATGACAGGTTTAAGTTCTGATCATTCAGGAAGTGCTTGATTGACGAAGAGTTAGTCCTTGTGAAGGTGTTACAATCAATGTATGTACATACAACAAGGGTACCAAAAAACATACACAATAGACTTAGAAGAACAGGAAGACTCACTTTCGGAAGCTGTGGCGTTTGAATAGTTGACATTTCCGAAAAAAGTTTTTGTACAAAAATAAGGACTTCATCTGTTCTTAAACTTATACAACAAAAAGAGGCTGGGATGCGACCCACACTGATAACTTCCCATCCCGTCTGTTGATTTGTCTTGCTTAAAAGTTTGTACGTTTTCGTGTTGTGTTAAAAAAGTTGTCAGTTGAATTATTCTTAAAAATTTAAAAATTACCACCAATATTTTTCATATAATGAAATAGTTTATTTTCAAAATCTTAATTTGTTAAATAGATTTTTAGTCGAAAACAAATTTTTACCAATTTTAGTAGCATTTCTTAAAATTCTGTATCTACACTAATATTATAAAGAGGAAAGATTTGTAATTGTGTATGTAACGAATAAACTCAAAAAGTACTGGACCGATTTTTATAATGCTTTTTTCATTAGAAAGCTACATTATCTGTACCTATTTATGTCTACCCGTGCGAAGCCGAGACGGGCCGATAGTTTCTTATACAAACAAATACAAATTGGATGAATGAAATTAATTTGAGAGATATCGAGAACCGAACATCAATTTTTACCAAATTTGCGTACTATTTTTTGTACATAGATTTTATTTTTTTTTTTATGAAAAAACGGACTGTTGGACTTTTATAAAAAAAAAAATACTGAATATTTTCTCTGAAATAAAATAAGTTTGAAGCCAATATTTTTAATTTTTAGGTACCAAGTTTTAGTACTGTTTTTTTTATTAGATTTTTATTTTTAAGTAAAAAAAAAACTGTCAACTCGATTTTTGTCAAAATTTTATCGAAACTTGAGAACAATATTTCTTATAAGATAAAATTAGTTGGAAGCCATAATCTCAATTTTTTGAAAAGATATTTGAGTCGAAAATCAATTTTTACCAACTTTTATTAATTTTTGTTAAGGTTTTTATTTTTTTTTTTGTAAAAAAAACTGTCAATTCGATTTTTCTCAAAATTGTACCGAATGTTGAAACCAATTTTTCTTATAAGATAAAATAAGTTGGAAGCCATAATCTCAAAGTTTTGAAAAGATATTTGATTCAAAATTCAATTTTTACTAACTTTGAGTAATGTTTTTTTAGGTTTTTTGTGTTTATAAAAAAAAACTGTGAATTCGATTTTTCTCAAAATTTTACTAGATGTTAAAAATGTTATTTTTCGTTGCACAAAATTGTTTTCAAGATAAAATCATTTATTCGTAAAATTTTCGAGGTGACACATTTTTTTCAGTTTTTTTGATTTATAAAAAAAATCGTTATTTTTTTATACAAATATTTTCTTGAGAGTCGATAACTCTTCTGGTTCTTGAGCTATGGACGATGAAAAAAACGTCGCGAATGTACGGATGTGTGAACGTACGTACACACGCACGCACAGACATCTTTCTAAAAATCTTTTATTTCGACTCTAGGGACCTTGAAACGTCAAGAAATGTCAAAATTTTCAATTCAACAAATCGGGCCCATTACAATAACTTCCTATGGGGAGTTAAAAATGTCTTGATCGATGATCTGGAGAATAATTCTGCATATATTTTTTAGTCGTTTTTTGTAGACAGTATTAAAACTAAATTGTCAGTTAAAAATGTCAATTCATGTTTTTTTGTATTTTACAGAAAGCTAACAACTATAAAGTCGAGTCCAAAATAAAAGTTTCCACCGTTGCGTTGGTTTTTAATGTTCTTTCTTCATATCTTCGTTTTGTTATCTGTAAAACTAAAAATATTTGAAGTCGGTATCTATGCACATTCCTGAGATATGGTTGACGAAAAAAAGTAAATCAATCGTGCAGGCAGACATCTCTCTAAAAACCATTGATTAAGATCCTTTGAAGGGAGCGTATCGGAGTCCCGCTTTTTAAAATCCCGTTTTTAAAAAATCCCGAAAAAAAGTTTTAAAATCCCGTCTTCTAAAATGCCAATTTTTTTAAATGCCGATTTTTTTAAATCCCGTCTTTTAAAATCCCGCTTATTCAAAATCCCGATAAATTAAAATCCCGCTTTTTAAAATCCCGACAATCCCGTTTTTTTTACAAAATACGGGCATTCAACTAAATAACAAAGGTTTTTATGCTAAATTACTTCACTAAAATATAAAATATCGTAATTTGTTTTGTTTTTACTGTACATAAAAATTAAGTTTTGTTTACAATATTATTTCTTGCACAAGCAATATGCATGAAAAATATCTCATTTTTTAATTTTTTTCTAATATCGATTTTGCAATCAAAACTAGGTGTTTAATTTTAAAAAAACGCGCGATTTTTAAAATTAAACAACTAGTTTTGATTGCAAAATCGGGATAATAAAAAAACGGGATTATAAAAAACGGGATTAAAAGAAACGGGATTACAAAAAGCGGGTTTATAAAAAATCGGGATTATATAAAGCAGGATTTTAAAATCGGGATTTTAAGAAACGGGAATATAAAAACCGGGATATGGAACCCAACCCTTCTTTGAAACCTCAAAAAATGTTAATATTTTCAATATGAAAAATCCGACAATTTCGAATAACTTTGAATTAGAAGTAATTAAGAATAGAGCAAGTCAGATATGAGCATTATTCAAATGTCTATTGGGGCTTCTGTGTCCAATTTTCCATGAGCCAATTCATTCCCGTAGTACGGCTATAGAACGAATCTCTGTACTTTACAGTACGCCCGAAGTTGGACTCAATGGTGAACTGAAGTGATGGGCATTCTTAAAGACGCGCTCCCAAGTTACGACGCTAATTTCGTCAAGTGGTGGCCTTCTAAAAATTGAGTTTTTTTTTAAGAGACTCAAAATTGTTTGAAGAATTCTTCACTTTCTCAGAAACCGAGGATAAATGCTCGATCGTTTACTACAGCCAACTCACCACACTGCGAAAAATCGTCTCTATAAGAAAACTATAGCGACCGTTTCATTTGTACGTGTTTTGAGCTCTTTATTTTTCTATTTGGAAAAACAGACTGAATAAATAACAGCCAATTTGACAGGTGTACCTTCAACAATATGGCCGCTATCAATTGTCAAAGTTCATTAGATGACACTTGACATGGTCAAACTTTGTTTTTGTTATGTATATTTCTTCACTTTTGAATCGTTGATCAAAAAACAAAAGGTCTTAATATAGTAAACGTGCTAAAAAAAAAAGGAGGCAGACTGCCTCTAAATTGACGAAATCTATCCAGTACAAATCTTTACTTCAATATTCAATTAAATATTCCAAGTCTTGAGGGAAGACTAGCTGATATGAAGTTTGGATTTCTGGAAAGCAGAGAGGATGCCAACAGACAGGATCTTTTTAAACTTTCAATATACTCTCTAATCGACTTCCTTCGGTTAGTAGATTCACCTATTTGGTTAGCATTTCTTGGTAAAGTAAGTTTTACTCATCTTATGAGAGGTTTCTCTGCCTTTCCTATAATTTAAAAGCAAGACTCTTAATTTACATTTAAAAGGAGAACGAAACTTAAGTAGGTTTCCCATTTTTGTGCTGCAAAAATATACCTACGAGTAATAGAGTAATCAGTGAAAAAGTTTTGCTGCTGCCCTCAATATGAAAATAGTTGCTGCTATCGGCATCGACCCTCCTTAGGTTTCCAAACAAATTCTTCTTCTTTTTTTTTTCTTTGTTTTTCATGCATCTATAGAATGTATCTATACATCTTTATAGTATATATTCCTTGTTTTTCTATACAAATTTGTGTCTTTTGTCATGTGATAAAAGTTATTGATTACTCCCTTTCGGCAAGAAGGTTTGCTTTCCACAAAAAAGTCGTTTTCTTTTTTCAGTTTTTTGTTTATACATATACATATATGTATTTGTAAAAACCCACAAAGATTTTAAAAATACAGGGCAACATAAAATATATATATATATAAATATGTATATTTTTTGGCCAAAACCAAAGCCGCCGTCATCACCGTCATTATCATTATCACTATACAGAACGTATAGTTGGTTGTTGTAGCCTAGATATTGCATCCACTTGTTTTTCTTTTTTTCACTCCTCATGTATATTGTATATTGTATCTGTATCTTATTTTTATTTTTGGATATTCAAGTCTTCTATTATATGTAGATATATTTTTTTTCTGTTTATAGGAAAAAACTACGACAATTTGGTGGTTTTCCAAAAGTATCCTTAAGCACGACGACATCGTAGTCGTATTCGAAGTCAGAGTCGTCCTCGTCGTCGTTGTCCTCATCGTGTCGGTCGACAGCGAAAAAGGCAACAACGAACGATCCTATAGATACAATATAAATATCTCGTGCTACCTACCTATCTACCTACTTCAAACAAAACAATATACAATATTATTACTTTTTTTTCTCCTCCTTATTCCTTATAAGCCCGGCCAACATAGCGAGAAAGAGGCGATACTTATGGTCGATGAATACCATGAATGAAATACTCAAACCCAGCACCAGAAATCTATTTGTCCTTTAAAGTTTTGGTATCCAAATGCACCTTCTTCCTCAACTACTGATGGTGCTCCTACTCATCCTGTTCCTGATCCTAGTTGGGTCGTCCTTTTTTTCCAACGCTATTAGTATAGTCCTACTCTTGTGGAACGTGAAAAAAGTATATGTATATCGCGCTGTTCATATTGTTATTGAAATAGGCAACAAAAATATATAAATGAAAAAAGAATATTAAACATATCTAACACTATATGTTGGTATATAGTTCGTCTTCGTCCTCGTAGTTTTCTATACAGGATCCTTTTTGAAATAACGCTGGTCCACATTAAGGACGAAGAAACACTCGAAAAAGATACACCTATACAATGTTGGTCGTTTTCTTAAAAAAAATTGTCAGCCATTTCTTGTTTTTTCGAAAATTATTTTTAAAATCATTTTTAAATATTTTGTCTTGATATTTTTATGTTTTGTTCTTATTTTTTAAAAATAATGTTGGCCTAATGTAGTGAACCTGCAAATGTCACAACCAAACAAATAAAGTTTTTCATGTCCTTTTCTTCTTTTTGGTTGTGTTGTTGTAGATATTTTTATTCTTCATGTTGAACAATAATTGTAAATGGAATACAATCGTCCTTTAATTAATATTGACATTTCTTAGGGGGGAGCGGGTACTGGAGCAAAAGAGATAGTGTCTAGAATAATTAATTTGGCAATAGGCCAGAGAGAGGTGAATTGAAAACAGTTCAACTGTCAGTGATTGCATGGAATGGATATAGAATGTGCTTGCTCCAGAAATACAACAAAAATATATATTATATGTATATTTATATGTCAAAAAAAAAAGGAAACAAGGATACCGAGACGTAAAATTAGGATTTTATTTCAAAAGGAATAGGTATTGCATCTGGAACGGAAATGTTGACATTTTAGAACTTAAAAATGTTTTTTTTTTGGTTTGTCTGCTTCCCTTTTTTCCAGTACAATAATTAAAAAGGAAATATTGAACAAAAATTATTGTTAGAAAAAGGAGTCAATACTTTATACTTCATTGATTTATAAATAACCATTTGACAAAGGGATACAGGAATAACGATAAAAGTTGAATGGCGATTTTACTAATTCTTCTAATTTTACAAAAAGTGAAGTGATTTAGAAAATAAACTTCATTGCGAAAAGTGAGAAATAATATTCTACTTTAAAAATTGTGTGGCGTAATTTTGTAAAGAGCCTTTGAAAAAACAAATTTTTGCACAATGAAAACGTCACAAATTACTTCAATTTACGGTTGATATTATTTTACGTGACCAAATTTTGACAATAATACACTTTTTTAAATACAAATAGGTCAATTTCTTTAGCTGTCGAAGAAAATTAATAACGTTAACTTTTCTTTAGATTGTGTGATGTTATTTCCCACCTGTTCATAAAGATTTTAGTTGAGAAAGAATGTTTTGTCTTTAATATTTTATTTCTGATGTGAAATAAAGCAACAAAATTTCATTAATTTACGTTGTGAAATAAAGTAAAGTAAGAGGAGGTGGTGTGATTTTGTTTTGTTTTTCTTTTAATTGTCAAAGGAATTATGAAATTCGTTTTTGTAACAAGCAAAATATATTTTTTTTCTAAAATTATGTGATGTTGTTTTTTCAGTAAATATGTTTTGTCTAAAATATTTTATTACTTATGTGAAATAAATGAAAAAAACTACGGTTTAATTTCCGGTCTTTTCACAGACGAAAGCTAAATATGGAAAGTTAGTTTTATTACGCTTAGCAAATCAAAATGTAACAATTTTTCTTCAGCTGTTGAAGAAGGTTGATAACTTCATTTCACTTTTCACTTTTGAAAAATATATTTTATACATTTTATATCTGATGTAAAACAAAGCAAAAAAAAATTGAAGAAATAAATGTACTCATATTATCGGTGAAATAAAACTAAAAATGGAAGGTTAGTGTTATTTCCCTTGGTTTAATTTGTGTTTTTGACAATAATTCACTTCTAAAATAGAAAATAAGACAATTTTAATTGAGATGTCAAGAAGCTTCATATGTAGATGTGATATCAAAATTGTTCTTAAAAATTTTACAATGCAATTTCTTATCGTTATCAATATTATAAAGTTGCTTGTTTGTTTGTTTTGTTTGTTTGTTTTAACGCGTTTATCTCAGGAACTACAAGTCCGATTTGAAGAATTCTTTTAGTGTTAGATAGCCTATGTATTGCGGCTATAGGATATAGGCTTTATAGAACATCACGCTAAGATTAATATATTAGATATTAGATTTTATGTAAATTTGAGCATACATTTCTTAATTACTATTTTAAATGGATACCAGCAATAAAAGAAAGCAGATCTGGACGTTCTTCAGGAGGCTGCTACTTTGGAGTCAAGAAAAATGTTGCCAACATCTATAAATGTGAATTTAAAAGTGCTGAGAGCAGAGTAATTTTTCTAGAGCTTGTGGCTCGCTCCCAAAAACTTTTTATTTTCCCGATTTACATAAACTGCAACAACAAAAAATGGAATGATGTGTTAATCGCATTGGAAGAGGCAATATACTCTACGCAAAGTCAAAATATACTTGTGATAGATGATTTAAATGGAAGGATTGGTAATTTGGAAGGTGAATCGAACATGAGTCAAGGAATTAAAAGAAACTCGAAAGATTCAACCATTAACACATGTGATCGTAAGCTGTTGGATTTCCTGGACTCTTTGGACTTGAGAATTGTGAATGGAACTTCAAAGTCAGACCAAAAAGGAGAATTTACCTACGTCAAAGGCAAATATCGAACTTTAATTGACTATTGCTGTATAGGAGGAGACTGGTGCTCCATTATTCCAGATTTTAAAGTCGATTCTTTCCCATACTCCGACCATCTCCCTATTATTGCAAAAATAGGGCTAGAAGGTGTCGAAGTGGATAACATGTGTGTGCTTAAGCTACTGCCAAAATATGTGTGGGTCAATTCGATGGCTGAAACATATCGGCTTAATATTAACAACCTGTTATCAGAGCGATCTACAAGTAATATGTCCAAACTTAGAAGAAGTAATTAAACTCTCTATTCCAAACCAAATTCCTTCAGGAAATAAAAGCCAACAAACAAACTTCAGAAGTCAATGGTTTGATAATGAGTGTTTAAAAGCGAGACAGAAGACATTTGCTTACCTTAGGTCGTTTAGAAAATTCAACACCGCAACTTTCCAGGAACTCTACAATGCAGCCAACAGTCACTACAAGATGTTATGTCGAGCAAAAAAAAGGAACATTTTGAATCGGAAGCCAAACAACTTTCAAACTGCAACAATCCTTCGGATTTTTGGAAAGCAGAAAATAAAATAAAAGGAATTAAACCAAAGGTAAACATTGAGTTAACAGTCGAAACTCTTAAATGTCACTTCCAAAACCTTTTAAGCCCACCTATGAAGGACTCGTACTTTCTCTACAGTAGACCAAACCATTTTAATGAAACCTTAGATAAGCCAATCTCGACCTCAGAAGTTGAGGAAGCATTAGTTAGGGCGAAGGATCTAAAAGCTCCAGGATTAGACCGAATACCCATGGAATTTTACAAATATAGTTCAACAGAATTCAAGAACACACTAACACTAACATTTAATAATATATTCGAAACTGGAATCGTACCGATTGGTTTCAAGCAAGCAATAATTTGCCTGATTTTTAAAAAAGGAGACTCCAAAGATCCAGCCAACTATAAGGGAATTTCACTGTTGAACTCATCAGCTAAAATTTTTACAAGTATTCTCCAAAACCGGCTAAAACTTTCTATCAACGAAAACAAGCTTCTGAAAGAGTTTCAAGCTGGATTTCGTCCTCGTTATGCCACGGCCGATCACATATTTTTGTTGCGCAGCATAGCCGCAAGTTTTATTGCTAAAAAACAAAAGTTATATGCTTTCTTCATAGACTTTAAAGCTGCTTTTGACACCATTGATCGCAAAAAAATGTTTTACAAGCTATATAACTATGGTTTGAGCCACAAATTTGGTAAAAGCTTAGAAAGCTTGTACGATGAAACTAAATCAGCTGTATGGTGCGGAAGCGATTTGTCAGAGTGGTTTACAACAGAAGGTGGAGTCAGACAAGGATGCAACACAAGTCCATCAATTTTCGCCCTTTACATCGAAGACATCATTGATCACCTCTCAGGTGGAATCACTTTCGCAGGAATGCATATCAAGACTCTTTTGTACGTTGACGACATTGTCATTTTGGCTAAATCACCCGAATCTATACAAATGATGATTAATCGAGTTGCGGAATACTGTAATCTTTGGGACCTTGAGCTAAACCTAAGCAAATCAAAAATTATGATATTCAAAAGTGGTGGAGGTAGAATGTCCAGAGCAGAGAAATGGGTATTTGCGAGAGAATCAATCGAAGTAGTTAAGCAATACAAGTACCTAGGAATGATTTTCACCTCAAATCTGAATATGGAAACTCATTTAACTGAAAAACTATCCCAAGCTAAGTGTGCAATTAATTCAACATGGAGAAATTGTTTCCAAAGTATTATCGCGCACAGTGCAAAATACCAAGTTTTTGAAGCAGTAGCGAAATCCATTTTGTTTTATGGTGCCCAGGCATGGGGCCACTTATACTTTGATACGGTTGAAAAACTGTTAAGATATTACCTTCGTAGAACATTTCAACTACCCGGATTTTCACCGAACTATATGTTGATGATTGAAACAGGAATGTCCGCTTTATTTATTCAAACCCTAAAACTCAATATCAACTATATACTTAAAGCAATTAATATGGATGCAGATAGACTACCACGGAAACTTATTAACTTTGCAGTCACCAATAACACCTTATGGTATAAGAATATTCTGGACCTATCAGAGAGCTACAACTATCCTCTTCAACTAAACCGGGACTCAAGAACCCAATGGAAGGAAACCCTTCACATATTTATTGAGCACATAGATGACAAAATGCGAATAAAATGGAGAGAAGACGCAAATGCCTCCACTCACAGAGAAATTTACAGGACCTTGGAACTTAACTTGGGCTCCCATAACTATTTCAAGGACTGTCATAGCACCCAAAAAATTTCATATAAAAAACGAATCGGTAGTGTATTTGATTATTGTATATCAAAGCAAAAACTCGGTCGTGTCTTCTTTTTATTACCAAAATCAGTGTTCGGTTCGAAATGTGTTTCGCGCTTTACGCAAATTTTATGCGTTTTTTTTTTAAAAAAAGTTCTCAAGCTCTTAAAAAATCACCCATTATGTATTTATTGTCCTCCATTGAAAAGAGGACATTGTTTAATATAATGGGTGATTTTTTAAGAGCTTGAGAACTTTTAAAAAAAAAAAAACGCATAAAATTTGCGTAAAGCGCGAAACACATTTCGAACCGAACACTGATTTTGGTAATAAAATTCAATGATTTGCAAGCGTTGCTCGTTAGTAAGTCTATTCATGATGAAATGTCAAAGCATACTGAGCATCTTTCTCTTTGACACCATGTCTGAAATCCCGCGTGATCTGTCAAATACTAATGCATGAAAATCCTAACCTCAAAAAAATCACCCTATATTATTTTCTTACTAACAACTAACACATGCACTTATGATGAGCCTCTGATCGTAGTGTGATGCTTGCTGTAAGCTAACTACTTTCTGAAAATTCTGAAGTGTAAAAAAAAAAAAAAAAAAAATATATCTTTAGAGCAAGGGGAGAGGTGCTTCAGTTAAATTTCATACCCCATAGAAATGATCTACCACTCTTTTGTTCAATATGCAACATGGTACAGCGTGAGGATTCCGTTCATTTCATAGGAGTATGCCCAGCATTTAAAGACATCAGAAGGAGCTGCTTTGGGAAACCAAGCTTGACATCCGAAGAAGTGAAAAATGCTTTAAACGGTCCCGACTGGGAAGCTATCGACAAATTTTGTAAGACTTCACTAAGTTACCGAAAAATGATAATTGATGAAGACTTTTGAACTCAGATGAATCGATTTAAACAAAAAAAATTTTGCAATTCCCTGCAAAATACTACTTTTAAAATGTTTCATTGTTTGATTTCGTTTAAAAATTGCAGTAGATATATTTTGTTTAAAAAGGGTTTATTTGATTCTGTATACGTGTCTTTATATCGTTTTTCCTGAGGCACAATTTGCAAACATTTAAGAGGTTAAATTTTTTCAAACGTTTTGTCTTGACAGTTTTTTTCTGTAAATATTGGTCCTCGCTCTACGGCACTTACAAAATAATTACATTTTTCTATTTAACCTTCGAAAAAGGCATTTGTGACTTCTGAAAATAAAATTGTCACCGAATTACTTTGCAATAAATTAATTGTTAATCTTGTTAGAACGAGATTATGTACAAGTTTAGCTGATTAATTTTTGGAAATAAAAAATCAGTTATAGCTTCTTTCTCATTAAGAAATAAATAAGGACCAATGATGCCACCATCGTGTAAGTCAAACACTCAATATTAATTCATATACTGGTGATTCGTTAATAGCTTGAGGATTGTCTTCTTTTCATTTACGACAATTTTGCCGACGGATTATTTAACCAGAAATGAGCCTCATCACTAAACATCGTAAAATGGAAGAAGTGCTTTGTTAACTACGCAAACAGATTTATTGTTTTTAAAGTACGTCAATTAAGAAGAACTATTTTTTCGTTTAAAGATTCATGATGAATTGTTAAACCTTACTCAGCAGAATTTGCAAACACACAACTTCTCAATTTTCAAACCATAGACAATAACCAAATTCTAAAGCAGCTTTAAAAACAATAGAATTCACTTCTGAAAAGCGAAATAAGACAAAATCCCTTGAGCTGTCAAATTCACTTTTATCAGAAGTGATAAATAATTTGTTCTAATCGATCAAATTTTCTTGAGGAAGAACATTTTTTAATAATTTTTTGGTTTAAAACCAAAATTTGTAGAAAAATGTATTCCTTTTCAATTCTAGAAGAAAAAGGCAAATTAGAGAAATTTCTTTCGAAATTTCAAATTTCAGTAGAGACTAAGGGAAATTATGTCGAACTTAGAAGAGAATTTATGAGTGATAAACGGAATAATGTATAGACGTATAATAAACAGCCTTAAGGGTTAGAATTCGAAAATTATATAAATCATCTGTTCAAAGGTTAAACTCACTAAAAATCAAATATAATTTTGAAGTTATATTTTTCACCTAGCATATTTTTCAGTGTCTTCAGAAATATCTTGAAAAGTGCTAATTTTTCACTTTTAGATATGAATTTCAATACAAGTAGTCTTACTGTTATTTCACTTATCCTCTTAATTTCATCTAAATTGGCAAATTCAGAGAGTTTGTATAGTTTTCCATCATTTCGACTTGAAATGCTAAGTAGTTTCCCACTTAAATTAGTATCGAAGATAATGAAATGTAAGACTATGTTTTTTTCAGAAAATTTATTACTTTTTATACCAAAAAAATGTATAAAGTGTGTAAAATTGCAATCTAATAGCTCCAAAATTGGCTGAGAACTTAACTAGGTAACCGTTTTCTTAATAATTAGCAATTCACTATTTATGCCAAAATTATATCAGTTTTTCCAAATAGTTTAATGCTAGTTTCTTCATATTAAAAACTAGCGGCCCGTCCCGGCTTCGCACGGGTAGACATAAATAGGTACAGATAATGTAGCTTTCTAATGAAAAAAGAATTATTAAAATCATTCCAGTACTTTTTGAGTTTATTTGTTACATACAAAAATACAAATCTTTCCTCTTTATAATATTAGTGTAGATGATCAAATCAATGATCTGATCAATGTTTAATAAATGCAGACTAACATTAATTTAGGAATGATATATATTTGTTAGAACTACTTAAATATAAATAATTCTCTTATAGTTAACAAAGTAAATGAAAAATTAAAGGGCTAGAATTTTACTACTCGTAGCAAGAAATTTTTCTTAATATTTAGCATTTTATTCCACCCATTCCAAAATTTTAATCCTGTGTTAACTAGCAAATACTTCTCTCATTTTATTAGCAAAAATTCACCTGAACACGTTTAAACAGTTACAGATCGTGAAAAACTAAGTTAAATCAAAAAAACCTTAATTTGAGGAACGAATGTATTCAATTCAACTGGTAGAAACTCAGATGTTCTATACATTCAACTTTACAGTAGCCATTTTGTGATATTAACTTTAGTAAAATGTGATATAGTGAGGTTCTATAATCGATTACATTATTTAAAAAAATCATCTTTTGGACTAAGCAAAATTACTTAAATGGCTTTAACATTTCGTTTAAAAATATCTGCAGTAATTTTTAAATTATAGCGTGTGTAGACTGTAGAGTTGAAAATTTCCTATCGAAAACGATTGAGAGTTTGAGACATGACAAACTTCCATCCCGAAACCATTAAGAAAATTATCAAAAAACTAATATTTTAAATTCTTATCAAAAATGTTAATGTCAATGTCAAATCTATTCCATTATGTGACTATAAGATATTCCCGACCCTTTCCAATTCTAAACATTAGAAGTATGTAGCTATAGTACCCACAAAAGTCTTAGAAATACAAACTCAAATCTCTTTTCATGCAGCAAACAACACACAAAATTTTCGAAAAACTAAGCTTCTACGCAAATATTAAACTCATTATAAAATTTCTATGAAACCATTTAGACAAAGTGTTCAACCCTAAAATTATTTTCCAAACACATTGCATGGTGTTTCAAGTTTCAAGTTTCAAGGCACCCTTTCCTTTCTTTTTATTTTTGTAGTTCTTACTTATATGAATTTCATCATGGAAATGATATTAAAGCCAACACCATACCATACACCGCCATTATATTAATATAACTGTACCTATAACATACTCTTTAAGCAAACACACAAAACTTCAACAGAACTAGAAGCAAGCAAAGCACAAAAACTAGAAGAAAAAAAAACGAAAAAGGAGAAAGAAAGAAAGAATAGGTACAATGAAACGCCATTAGGTAACGTTGATGACTATGACGCGAATAGCGAAGGCGATGATGGTCGTAATGGTAATGGTGGATGGTGGATGGCGGTGGCGCTGGCTGAGCTAGAAAGAATCCGCTGGAAGAAGGTGTAGAGTTAGAGAGATGGTATTCTTTGCCTGATGCCATGTACCTAGGAGCTCCAACAATTCAAGCGCTACATAACCCTCTCAAATGCATGAATACTCTTAATGCATGTTCTTCTCTGGCACCTTTACCATTTTTTTTTTTGTTTGTGTACTTTTTGGAGTCGGTGACTGTCGTCGTAGTCGTCCAACTAAATTAAAATTGTTTAGTGAGTTTGGGTTTGTTTTTATTTTTTTTATTTTCATACACGTATTCATTCTATTTCAGAAAAACAAAAACAAGAAAAATAAAATAAAAAGGATTTTACTTATCCCCGAATGTCATGTGTCCCATTTCAGCTTTCTAACAAAAACAAAACATGGCGGATGGATGTGTGGAGGATATCCAAGGTAGAAAATGAATGACTCTAGCCATTATTTTATTCATGCCTTGTCATTTTGCGTGCCTATGTCTGTCTGTTTGTTTCAGAACTCAGAAACTCAGAAAAAAAGATCCTTGTAGTACTGATGGTGTCATTCCTTTTCCCCAAACCTACCATCACTACACTATACACCGGGCCGCAGGACGAAACCGAAACCGAAACCGAAACCAAAGTTGAATCCAAATCCAAAGCTGACGACGACTCATCCCTTTAATACTATTTCAGTTCTTCTTCTGTTTTTTTTTTTTATTTTTTGTCTTACTTTCTTTCGACATTGCAGTCCTTTGGATTTATTATTCGATTTCTCACAGCTTGCGGCAGGCTGATGAGGACGACTATACCTAACCTACCTACGAGTACAACAGTATAAGGACTATATAAGGACGAAGAGAACGCATTTAATCATATACTTTGTATGCCATGTATGTCGCAAGCAAATAAATTTTGAGATATGGTTCGCTGGATGGTGCCACATGCGGGATTATACTCGTACTAACTCCATCATCGAAAACGACGACGTGGATGGATATACCATAGTAGAGTCATTGCAGAGCAAAGCCGAGGAGGCAAAGAGTGTTTGAGTTGATCCATTTACAAGAGTGAATGATGGCCAAGGATACTAATAATATGAACGATTCATAATCTTGGCACTTCTGCATTTGATGATTATTATTGTTATGATGGTCTATTGTTTTGGGAGCTTCTTCGAGACATTTGGAAGCGCATATAGGTACCTATAAAACTCGTATTTCAAAAGGTATATACTTTCTTAAGGAGATGACGACTTTTTGAGGTGGCTATAAACTTTGTAACGATTTTTGATATGTCTTTGTAGAGTACATGACTTGCATAGGAAATATTATATATTTTTGTTGTATTCTTAAAAGAAAATCATTTTGCGATTGGTGTTGTTATTTTGGGAATATTTATATCGTTTATAACTTAACTGGGAAAGAAAAATATATCTAAAGGATCGTAAATTTTGGAATTTATTTATCGTTCAATGACTTGACTTTCTTTCAAATATAAAAGGATATGTGAACCTACAACGTCTGGTAATAGCTTTATTAAAAAAAAGCCGATTTTACTTAACGTCCTTCAAAACTTTTTCAAGGCGTAGGATAAATGATAATGAAATTCTAAGAGAATGATCTAAAAATATGAGTAGATACTCGGATGACATTTTTTTTTTAAATTGTTTTTATATCAATTTGATTCATTTTCGAGCGTGTTTTATTGGTAAGTGTATACACAGTATCTCAAAATTTAAGACGAAAAACGACAACAACAGACAAAAATAAGTTCGTAGCTATTAAAATCATTTAATTTAAGCTAGAGCTTTGAAATGAAGGAGACAGATAGATGATGGGAAGAACAAATAAACTTTTACAGAGTTGAGAGACATTGCATTGAGAGTGTGTTCGTTGATACTTGCTTCTTGTTATGCTTCGCTGTTCTTTAAGCTCTTTTTTTTTTGTTATTTTAATAACAATTTTTAAGAAATAAATGAAAACAAATACATTTCGAAAAAAAATATATATAAAAACATAAGGAGTGCAAAGTTTTATTCAAATGCCATTTTGCCACATATGGAAGTTTGAACGTTAAGTGTGATTAAGTTCTTTCAACAATAATTTTGCTAATTTTCAAAACTCAAATGCGACATTCTACTTTTTAATAAGCAGCCTTTTAGATGAAAATTGGCCTTATTTCTGAAGATGATTTCTCGATTAAAATTTCGTACCATTTTTAAGGATTTCATGAATCCAATCAGCGAAAATGCGAGGTTACTGGTGTTCTTCTGGCTTGAGCCTTTAGATCTAAATATGTCTTTATGCAACTTACAGTGATATATGTATCTCTTTTGTAATGACCGTTATTTTTTTTTTTTTTTTTTTTCAAAAATCACCGAGGAAATAACAAACCTGGGTTTTCGTCAAAACTAAGGGCAACAGCAGCTGCTTTCTTGGTTATTCTTGAGCAACGCAATCAGTTTGGGTTCTCCACATCGCTAACTTATTTCAACAGCTCAAATTTTTTCACCAAATTCACTACTTCAAAACGACTTAAAGGTGCTTTAATTTAGAGAACTGTGGCTCCAAAATTCTTACCTTTGCAGTGAATTTAAACAATTTTAATACATGTTTAAAGGATACATCTGTCCATTTTTTTAATGGCGTATATTTTACTTGTCAAAAGATGACAGCTGCTTAAATAGCGGGCTAGGACAAATGTAACCTCGTATTCGAAAATGAGTCAGTTATATGAGTGAGTATAGCGTTACTGAGCTAGCTATAGATTACCAATAAAACACGCCTTAAGTTTTTTTTTAATTTTAAAATATTTTGGACAGTTGTTCTTTCTTTATTTATTTTTATAAAACTAATGACTTGATTTTTATAAAACAGAATAAGTTTTCTGAGTGGACCGGTATATTTCCCATTTTGTATGCCTTAACATGAGGAAATGAAAAACCTACATGCAATCAACACCATATGTCACTTATTGGCAAACGTGTAAACTATGAAACACATCACTTGTTTGTCTTAAGAATATCATACGTGTGGAGTTGGACTTCTTCCATTGCCAAAATAACCATTAAGCATAAAGTCTAAAATTATACACTTCGGTCCTGTTTTGTATCTTATTTTTAAAGGCAAAGTTTCGTTCGTTTGTTATTAATTCTTGGAACTTATGGTCTTTGTTTACACCTGTTCCAAGTATATTCGTATATTTCCTTTTTCTAAAACAACATTTTTGTACCCTTATTTTAATGAAATTTTTTATAATGAAAATGTTAACACGCCATTTTGTGAATGATTAATGGAAACACTTTTTAAACTTGTCACCCGACATCACTTTTAATTCAAAAAAAGAAGAAAAAAAAGGAAAAACGTTTTTAACAATTGACCTTAACTTTATTGCCTGTCAACATAATCAATCAAATACACACATGATTTAGGTATGTTTGTGACAAAAAAATTATAGTGGAATGGTTCACCCGTTCTAAAATTATCAGTAATCGTAAAATTTGCCCAAAATACCCTTCAGTTCTTGGAACAATTGTGAACTTGACACTTGCCTCTGAATTCCCTTTCAAAGTTGTCAAATTATCTTCGACAGAAACTTTAAGTGTGTTATCAGGTGTGCAATCAAGAAACTAGGCATGTTCCTTTAAAGTACTCTGAAGTTCATATAAAAATAAATCAGATCGACAAAACTTGAGCCCAAAAACAAAAGAAACTAATAGAAATTCAAAATATTAAAGCAAATCTGAAGATCGTATGGAATATTCCTTTAATAAATTGATTAACAAACAGAACTTAACCACTGTCACTGTCAAATTTTTTTTAAAATATCTACACGTGTCATTCCTTGCTATTGTACCGTGACACTTAAATTAAAATTAAATTCCCCCTGTTTAAGGTCCTAAACTTCATCAATCAATTTATTCACTGTTTCTTAAATACCTCTTGAGGATTTAAAGTACTTAACGATTTAAAAGGGAAACGAAGTACTTTAGTAATTAAGAAGATGGAATTTAAGTAGAAGTGCAATTTACGTTACTGGTTTTTAAAATGTTCAATTTCAATTACAAAGAAATTGTACTAAAATTGAACGAAGACATTGTAGCTACTTAAAGCTTTGATTTTGGTTCAAACTAGTGAAACTTTCACTTAGTTTTTAACACTCATTAAATTTAGACTAAATCGAACGTTTCAGAAACCCAAGATGTGGTAATATTTAGAAAGTTGAACTTGGACATTGAAATAAAGTAAAATCTTTTTTCCCAAATAATAAAATGGGACCCGAGAAAAAAGGTGATTTCAAACATTTGGAAAATTCGATTCGCATTTTATGACAATATCCCTTGAATTTCCTTGACAGACTTGTCAAAATATTTTTATTTTACATGTTTTTAATCAACAAATTAGTTCTGTTCCTTTCTTTTCCGTGATTTTATGTAGGTACATACTCGTATATAAAATTAAAATTAATCAGGTGGCGCAACAGTCCGTTGAAAACTAGGGCCTAGTGACTTACAACTCTCAACTATTCCTGTGTGAGAGTACTCTTGTCAGGGATGGAGGGGACCTTCAGTTTTTCGAATCCGAACGGCTAATTTGAGAAAGCACTTTTCATGACAAGAATTACTCTTGGAGGATTTGTCAATTCCTCGCAAGAGGCAGTACTCGTGAAAAAACTTTAGATGACATAGGCAAGGATCGAAACCCAAGACCTCTGGCATGACAGTCCAACGCACTAACCATCATGCCACGGGTACTGCTGAAATTAAATTCAAGTATGTATAGTTGACATAAATTGGGTCAAAAAACTAAAGAAAGTCACAGAAATTCCAAAAACAGGATTAGAGTAACTCTAATATTATCTCTGTCATAATTTCTCGTATTGAATGTTTATAGTCCACTATAAGTCGGGTTTTCCTTCCTGACGCTAGAACTCCAGAACGCACGAACCGATTTCTACGGTTTTGCATTCGTTGGAAAGGTCTCGGCCTCCGTGAGGTTTATAGCAGACAAAATTCTCGAAAAATTTCAACAGAAAAGCGGTGAACTCCGTTTAGCTTCCCATAGAAAGCTATTGTAAAAGTTCCGATTTGTGGAATTGAAATTTTTTAAATTTTTTGACGTTTCAAGGGCCCTATATTCTAAACCAAAGCTTACTTTTGGGAACCTCTTTAAGTCAACCATATCATCTCTAGAAACGTCAGAGATATCGACTTTAAATAACATAAGAAATCTACAATGAAGGAATGATTCTGATTGAGGATCAATGCTTGACTATTGCAAACAAGCTACGATTGAAGTAGGAATCATCGATCGATGCACGATGCATTGAACCAAGAATTAAATCGAGAGCTGCAATACAATGTTGATACATTGCAGGAATTCGTTAGAAATAATGTGCCGTTGCTGAATGAACAGCAAAAACAAGTACATAGGTATACGAAACATTAATGCAAGCGGTGGACAATAATATTGGTGGTCTATTCTTCCTGGACGCACCTGGAGGAACAGGGAAATCATTTGTCAGTTCATTGATTTTGGCCACTATTCGATCAAGATGTCACATAGCTTTGGCAACTCTTCTAGATGGCGGTCGTACTGCACGTTCTGCGCTTAAGTTGCCACTCAATTTAAACATACAATTGATACTCCAATATGCAATATTTCCCGATCCAGTGCAATGGGAAAATTGTTGATGCAATGCAAGCTCATTGTTTGGGATGAGAGCACAATGGCACATAAGATATCACTTGAAGCACTTAACTTCACACTAAAGAATTTTCGACGAAGTAACAACATCTTTGGCGGCTTGATGATATTGTTGGCAGGCGATTTCAGGCAGACGTTGCCAGCAATTCCCCGTGGAACGCCTGCAGATGAATTGAATGCTTGCCTGAAGGCATCACTTTTGTGGAATAACGTAAAAACATTATCGCTAACCACTAATATGAAAGTTCAACTTCAAAATGATTAAAACGCTGCACAATTTTCCAAACAATTGTTAGCTGTTGGAAATGGAAAAGTGCCAGTTGATGCGACAACTAGATTAATTACTCTTACCAACGACTTTTGCCGATTTGTAGACTCTCAATTAGCTCTTATTGAAAATGTTTTCCCAAACATTAGTGAGAATTTTCAGAATTATGCCTGGTTAAGTCAACGCGCAATTCTCGCCGCAAAGAATAATGATGTACACGCACTGAATTTCACCATTCAATCAAAAATCGCTGGCGATTTGGTGACATACAAATCCGTTGATTCCATAACAAATCCCGATGATGTAGTAACTTATCCAACGGAGTTTTTGAACTCTATGGAGTTACCAGGATTTCCACCATATAACTTGCAACTCAAAGTTAGTTCAGTTATTATGATATTGCGTAATTTGAATCCACTGCGACTTTGCAACGGTACTCGACTTGCGGTGAAAAGACTTATGCCGAATTTGATTGAGGCAACCATTATTAACGGAAAGTACGCAGATGAAAATGTATTTATTCCTCGAATACCAATGATTCCGACTGATCTTCCGTTTGACTTCAAACGATTGCAATTTCCGCCTTGCGTTCGCAATGACAATTAACAAGTCGCAAGACCAATCGCTTAGTGTTTGCGGGATAAATTTAGAAAATCATTGTTTTTTACATGGGCAGCTATACGTTGCGTGTTCACGAGTTGGAAAACCACCCGCTTTGTTTGTGTTAACTTCAGACCAAAAAACAAAAATGTGGTTTACCAAAGAGCACTTCAATAAAACGGATAATTTTCGGACAAGTATAACGCTTCGATTCAGTATTTACTTTGGATTCACTTTCATTTTTTACTTAGAGAAGTTCAACTAAATTACACTTCATTTTTGTAATCGAAATGAATTCATTACTGTTGTGAAATGGAATACAATTTTTCCTTTTCAAATATAAAACAAATAAAATAATTTTTCTTCATCTTTTAATCCCCAATCGAAATGTTACAAGAAACGAAGCCATGTGGTGGCAAAACGGAATTCGCCGGGTTTACCAGTAATTTTATAAATGGAAAGTCAGTTTGTTTGTTTGTTTGCTTGTTTTTTTGTTTGTTTGTTTGTTTGTTTGTTTGTTTGTTTCTTTGATTGTTTGTTGGTTTGTTTGTTTGTTTGTCCATCCTTCATTTCGCAACGGAGCTTTATTATGTAATGATTTTTTCTATGGAGGTACAAGTTACGAGGCTGGAGTGTTTTAAGCTAATTTTTACCACGGTCAAATATGTCATTCCCAGCTTCATCCAGCAGATCTACCGTTAACACTTATAATTAGATATTCAATATATTCTTTTTTTTTAGAACACTAGCATGTCATAAGGTGCTGAATGCTTTTACACGTATCATCGTTGCGTGTCATTGGGAGTGTCTTATGATGAAATCAACGCACTAAACTATGCTGAAACACTATTACAAATAGGAGGTGGGCGATTAAAAACCGATGCCGATGGCTATGTGATACTAACTGAAGAATTTTGTAATTTAGCCATAGTAATTCTGAACTTATTGCAAGTGTTTATACTGATTTACAAAATAACATACATACATGACCATCAATTTCTCTGTCAAATAGCGATTTTAGCACCAAGAAACGATGTTGTTTCGAAAATAAATTCGAACATATTGGATGAAGTAGCAAAAGCATATGTGGGAGTGTTTGTCAATAGGTACTACTCAGAACACAGAACTTCATAACCAGTAGTTTCTTAACTCACATGAGCTGTCCGTTATACACTCACATAAGTTGCAATTGAAATTTGATGTTTCAAAAATAATCATACGAAATATTAGATGCCCCTCGATTATGCAACGTAACAAGACAACAATGGATATAACATCTTAACCGGCTGCGTTCGGTAGGTTTAAAATGTAATTATTCCTCGAATCCCAATTATTCCTACAGATTTGCCACTCCAATTCAAAAGGCTTCAATTCATTAAAGTTAGTTTCACTATGACAATAAATAAGTCGCAAGGGCAAACACAAAGTGCCCCAGCGAACCTAGAAAAGCCGTGCTTCGTCACTTTAATAATAGACAGACCCTGTTAAATTTTCAAAAATTCTTCCTATTTTTTCGGATTTTTCTTCTCAGTCCTTAACCTTAATTCTCACTTCCAATTATCTGGCTTGCATAGTTTCTGAGTTAAACATCTCCACTGAACCTTTAAATATGAACTCATATTTTAAATTTTAATCCAGTGTACTTAAAAAAAACCACATCAAAAAAGTAAAGGGTGTTTTTTTTTTGTAATTTTAATTCAATCCTCTTAATAAAAGAATCTCATATTAATATGAATATGATGATGAATATCCAGAATAACCTATTTACCCAAGATGTTCAATATTTTAAACCATTCATTTCCCCCTCTCCCCCTTCTCATAAGTTGTATGAAAAGTACAAAACTTATAACAATAAAAAATAAACAAATCAATTAAAAATTTTTAAATGTTGCCAGCAACTCATAAGCCATGAAATTAAGTTATTAAACCTACCAAAAAAAAAAGAAATATTAAAAAGGGTATAAATTAAAAATGCAATAAACGGTTTCAACGAGCAATTAACGAAAACCGAGAAATATCTTTCTGTCTGTCTGTCTGTCAGACAGGACAGGCAGGAGGACTACGAATTGCAAACTGCGAAGATAAAGAAGAATATGAGAAACGAATATAATAACACAAGAAGCCAACAAAAAAAAACACCATAAGACAACAAAACGCATGTATATTCGTATAAATAACGGTATGTATGCTATAAGGTGATACAAAAACACAAAACGTAATAATAACGTTATATAACTGTTAAAATTCTCTACGAATTCGAGAGATACGAGAAGTAGATATATTTCTTTTTATTTTGTTTCTGTTGCTGTTTTTAAACTGTGACTTCCAAAGAAAAATTTTGCTGGTACTGCTACAAATTTTGTTGTTACGTTTCTGTATAGAGCAGAGTAAGTATTTATGCCATTATTGTGGAACTTGCTTTTCTAGGATCTCAGAATTACTACCATAATAATTTCATTTGCTTTTTCTTGACGGTGATGGCTAAAACGTTCGGTCGGTTGGTTTGTTGGGTTGGTTGGGTTAGATGGTTTGTTGTTGGGATATGGGCGACTTGTAACTTGGAATCATGGCAGGTTGGGTTGATGATGCTACCAACTACGTTCCATCGTTCTTTCGTTCGTTCTTTTGGTAGATTGGTACGGAAGAATCCAAAGTTTGGCCATGAGGAATGAACACGTTTTTTTCGCACTTCTTTGGAAAGATGTCTAAGAAGTAATTAGAGAGCAGAAGAAGGAAAAACAACAACGATGACTACCACTACCACTACGACGACGACTACGACAAACATTTTTGAGTATTTTCATTTTAATTTCTTTTTTTTTTTCATTTTTGATTTTCTAATTGTTATCCTTGTAAGGCGGAAATTAAAATTAATTACTTGCAATGTGACTGCCTGTTTTTTGGAGATTTCTGTTGTGATGTTGTTTTTTTTCTTTTTTTGAGACTTTTGGAAGGTATTTCGGGGGAAACTTAAAAATAATTATTGCGGAATAGAGTTGAAATGTTATTTCAGGGGTTCTTAATTATTGTTCCTTTTTTTGTATTTCGTTCTTTTTTGAAAGACAGATGGTTGTTAAAAAAAAGGAGTAAGTATGAAACTATGCTAATGTTATGTTTGCTGCGTTTTTAATTACTTTTTGAGTTTTGATATATTGTGCGGATTTTAAGAAGAACAGGAAAATCATAGGAAAATACTGCAATTTTTTAGTATTCTTAAACCGAGAGGTTGGTTCTTTTTTCAGAGTGTTAATATTTGATTACAAGTACCAGAACAAATCTTTGCAACTTGATTGAATTTATAAACTACTATTGCTTAAATTTTTTGCTTTAATACTTATGTCAAAAATGAATCTCAAGTACTTGAGGAATTGAAGTACTAATGTAATTAAATACGAAGCAAAGTACTTAGGATTAAAAGAGTTTAAATTTAAGTTTAAGTAGTAGCATTTTTTTTTGTTCTAATGCTGAAAATTTGTTGGAATTTTCCAAAAAACAATTCCCTGAATATTCGGCTTTTAATGCAAATATTTAGTACTCGTCCACAGTATTTAAGGATTTTCAACATAATACAATTTTAGAAAAAAATCGTAAACTTTACCGACTAGTATTTCGAAAAATATCAATCTTGGTAGTTTGGTGCTTATGACTTTTTTTTACTAAAAGTTGCAACTCCTATTGTACTTAAGTTTTACGTAAATAACTTTATACTTCATTATTTTGACAAATTCTGGTTGAAGAAATAGAATTGTTGAAGTTTTGAAGAAATATGATTTAAGGTCAAAGACATGAAGATTTAAATTGATTTATTCCCCTTTATATGCATAGCACTGTTGTCCATCCCTGACAACAGTACTCGCACACAGGAATGGTTGAGAGTTGTAAGTCACTAGGCCCTAGTTTTCAACGGACTGTTGCGCCACCCAATTTATTTTTATATGCATAGCAAATCGAATATTCGATTACAAGCAAACATTAAACAAAATTCATAGACGTGAAATTTTAAGAGATGAACTTCCACCAATAGAGCAGTGTCTTCTTTGATAAAAATTGTACCTTTCAAAATGGGAACTGCAAAGTGAGTGATTTCAAAAGTGTGAAACGTTCGTTTCTTGGTATTAATAATATTAATTTGTTTTAGGGTACAGACATCGTACTTAAAATTATATTAAGCTGGAAAGATAAAATTTATGGTCCAAATTTTTGAAATTTTATCATAAATCAGTTAACCTGAATAGTGTATCCGAAGTTAATTTTATCTCACTTATTCTTACTTTGTTTAAAGTCTAACAAATTATTGACATCGTTTCAAAAATATTGAAATCTCCCCATCGTAATAAGGTTGCAAAATAACAAGCAATTCAAAAACAAATCTTAGGTCAAGTGCACACAATCTTGTCTTTATTTTAAATTGGCACTTAAATTTGGAAAGTTTATTGAACTTCGGTGCATAAAGCATTTTTAATTTTAGTTATGTATGGCAACTTTGAAAAAGTTGAAAGGTATAATTAAGTACGATTTACACAATAAAACAACTTACGTATTCTTAAACTTGGATTAAGGACGAAATTAAAAGGGTCTTCAAACTCATAATTGCAAATTTATTGGAAGCAAAATTTCGACAATTTAAAATACATATTTTTTTTGCAATTGAAAATACTACAAATTAATAGAAACACCCACATGCACACATTCCCTCAAAGCAATTCAACCTTTATACTCTTACTCATAACTTAAATTAAGACCAAACTTACGACGTACTGCTAAGTAAATAGATTTCATCTCAAATTGCATTAATATGTATGTAGAATGTTAAAAAAAAACATATAAGGGACTAGTAACTATGCCGTTAATATGAAAACTACAGATATATTGTCACAATGCACTATGGCGTATACGCACTTTTTTTTATTTTAATGAATTGAATAGATCTACTCTTAATTTTGGCATACAAAAATTGAATTGATTAATTATAGGTGATTTGTTTGCTATTTTTATTTGTATGCAACAGTCACTGTCAAAAATCTTCAATTTAGTCAGTTATTTGACATTGACCTGCCTTACAAACGAATAACAATAGCAAATTAATGAAATTTGCTCTGAAAATGTGATCTCTGTTAATAAAGTTCATCGCGAATTTCTTCCATTTTATGGTTAGTTTTAGTAGCTCAAAGCGTATTTAATAGCTATGGTGACTAATTTTCACACCAAACTTACATTGTTGAACATTAAACCACCAACACGCTTACGTAGAATACAAACTGAGCAAAACACAGCAGCTGTATCGGCCAGCGTTAGTGATGACCGTGAACTTTTATCGATTCGGCCCCGACGACGCGACGTTTGCAGCAATGTGGTGTCTGTTACTTTACTGAGTGGAACATTTTGCTAAAGAATTTGGGGGTGAACCCTTTTAAGATATATCTTGTGCAAGAATTGAAGCCGAAAGACCTACTGCACGACGAAATTTTGGTAAATCGACTCTTTAAAACTCTTACTCGAAAATCTACTTTTTTATCGAAAAATTGTGTTCAGCGACGACTAAGCTCATTTCTGATTGAATGAAAACTTGAAAAAGCAAAACTACCGTACTTAGAGTGAATAGGGACAAGAAGCATTTCATACAGAAAAAAATCACTTTAGTTCAAATTATGGGCTTGTGGAATCATCGGGCCGTACTAATTCAGAGATGATGCGAAAAATAGCAACGTTGCTGTGAATGATAAGCGCTACCGTGCGATGATAACCAACCTTCAAAATATAAGAGCTTCACTTGCATGACATGTGGTTTCAACGCCATATGCCACATAGCCCGAGTTACAATGGACCAATTGAAAGGTGAGTTCGGTGAAAAGTTAATTTCACGTTTGGAGCCGTTTAATTGGACGCCTAGATCGTGCAATTTAACTCCTCGAAACTATTTTTTGTGTGACTTTGTTAAGGCTCATGTCTACCTATATAACGACAAGCCCGCTTTAAACGACTTACTCGAAGCCAACATTAAAACATTTATTCTTAAGATACTCGTACCCTCCGAAGTGTTAGAAAGAGTAGGTCAAAATTGGATTAAGAGGATGGACCATTTGATACGGAATCGTGGTCAAAATTTTCATTAAATAATGTTCAAACATTAAATTATATCGACCCTACTATCGATTGAAATAAATATTGTATGCATTTTCTTAAATTTCATATGTTTTCTTAATTTTGTATATTCCCAAAGCTTTTGAAGTTGAAAAAGAACAAACTGTTGCGTTTTTAAGTAGTTAATAAAAATTGAAGATGCAAAGTAAGTGGTTTCAAAAATATAAAACAATCGCTTCAGTGTTCATTATCTCTTTAAATTTATTTCATTATACAATAATTTGATTTTACGTCTAATGAAATATAAATCAACACGATGGAAAAATACTAAGAAAAGTTATAGCTTTTTTTTATGTTAAGTAATGATGTTATTATTTGAGTGGAGGAGGTTATCGAAAGATCTTTTAAAATAATGTTAAATTAATGAAATTTGAATATGTGTTAAATTTTGTGTATGAAAAAGAATCAAGTCTATAAAAAATATCTGATTTGAAAGGGAGTGTAATATATTTTAAAACGTGCATAAAGTTGCCAAATAAATAGCAATACAATAATAACTCTTAGCTTCCTTCCTAATTTTAACCTGTATTTTAAAATTGCATATCCACAGATTTCCGGTACATGGTTAGGTTAGGTTATAGTGGCTGTTTACGATGGAAACGGACACACTTAAGCCAGTTTAATGGACCATTGTGATACAACATGAATCTTGAGGTTTCTTCCTAAGCTCAAAGGAACCAGTTTGAGTCTCTTACGAAACGTGAGAGGCTGATTATGCCGATATGATTTAGATCATTTAGATCGTTAAAGAAGAATTCTCCTAGGTAATTCTTGCGTTTTCGAGCCAGAGCAGAGAAGAACTGTTTTCCTTTCTTCCTCGTCCATGAAGCTTCTGCAAAAATCATTTGAGAATACGCCTAATCTCGTGGCGTGCTTTCCTATTAGACAGTGTCCGGTTATGACACCTATTATCGAGCTTATATGCGATCTGCTTAGAGAGAGCAAGCACCTTGAACTTTTTAAATCCAGTGTTGGCCAGATGTTTTTTGTGACTTGACACGTGGTGATGTTGTTCCACCTGGTGTTTGCCTTCTTCATAGCGTCTTGCATTAGCAACAGTTTACAAGTAGGCGATTGGTATGCCAGCATTTGCCAAACGTGGTCTCTGGCCCGGAACCCAGCAAAGGTGAATATTAAACTGTTGAGCCATCTCCGCATTAGAGATGATCGACAGTTATGGACTGTTATAGAGTTGGTAGAGACAGAGTCCAGAGATTTGATAGCGGCCTGACTATCTGAGAAAATACGGATATCAGATGTTGATATCACGTTTTCTTTAAGCCAGGACAAGACTTCTTTTATCGCCAGAAGTTCCGCCTGGAACACGCTACAATGATTGGGAAGGCGGAATGAGAGACTTAATTTCAGTCGTTCAGAGTACACACCTCCACCAACCCCTTCTTTTGTTTTTGACCCATCTGTATAGAAATATCCGGTACATAAAACATTTCAATTTTATTTTTTAATGGAAACTTTAAACAAATTAAAAGGTTTTAAGTTTGCTTTTAAAAGCGTAATTCGGACGAAGTACGAAACTTAAAAGGTTTTCAAACTCATAAGCTTAAATTGTTTTAAGAAAATAATACAAATTGCATTGCATATGCATTCTTCCACTTAAACATTTAAGACTTATGCTCAATATTGAGTCTGAACCCAACTTACGACACTGCTAAGTAGAAAGAATTAATTTTAATTTGCATCACAATAATGTTAAAAAATAAAGAAAGAACTAGGCCGTTGATATATGTACATATATACCTACTGCAGGAATATTTTCTCGTAAAACATATACAAATTAACTAGTGTACACTATGGCGTATACGCACTTTTTTAATTTTATTAAATTAAACAAATTTTCTCTTAATTTTGGGGTAAATTAGATGACAAATCGGTTTATGCACAACAACTTACTTGAATATTTTATCTATTAAGCAAGTAATATCTGTAAGCCCAATTCTGAACCAATTCTAACAGCCATATTATTGACTTTATTGAAAGGTAGTTCCAAAGGAAAACTAATTATAGCTGAATTGGTTTTTTATCATTCAAATCAATAATTGGAACTTTTTTGAAAATTCGGTTATAAAGATTACTTAAAATTTCTATGATGGAAATAAAAATGTATTGATTGAAATCAAGCATTTGAGATAAGAGTTGATCATTGATGGGAATACAAAGCAAATGGAACGATTTTGTTCCTTAATCAAAAATCAAAAATCAACTGTTCATTGAAAACGATTTTAATAATTTGAGTTATTATTAGAGCGTATTTTTAATTTAAATCAAATTTCTAGAAATACAAATTAAAACTCGAAACTATTTAGCAACTAGATTTTCAGAAAAAAAAAATAAGTTTGAATCCTGTCAAATATATTTGAAATTCTTTTATTGAAATTGGGCTATGATGTTGAGTAGAGACACTTAATTTGTTTCCAAAATCCTATCAAAAAAAATTATAAAAATTAAAAACTAAAATATTATAATACAGAATTTTCGGGCTATATTTATTTTATGTAGAAAAAGGGTTGTTCGCATTCCCTGATAATAAATTAAAGGCTAAAGTTTATACATTGACATTTCACCGGTAGAACCGAAAATAAATGTCACAAAATTAAATTAAAATTAATTTGTTTAATTCAAAAACTCTCATTTTGCGAAATATTTCAAATTAAAGTATATCTTAAATACAATTACAAAATTTAAATATAAATTCTAAGGAAAATCTCCTCCAAGACAAAATATCAAATACGAGTAAATTAAAACTACCCGTCTAATTGAAGTCGAATATAGAAGATACCTCTATAGATACTTATACTTCTTAGAAATAATAATAACCAAAAATCCCCCAAAGGCTTTTCTTACTTTGCACAAGAAAACATCTATTTGATCATTGTGTATCTATATACTTCTATTTAAAATAAAATACATAAAATCCAAAGAATAATAAACATTCACTCAAACAGAGCTCAAAAAGAGAAAAGGCAAAAGGTCACATCGAACAAAAATCAAAAAAAAAAAAGACGATTCATCGTCATGTAATTCTATATTTAAATATAAAAAGTTTAAGTATGTATCTTATAGATACTTTTCAATTTACTATGACTATAAAAACAATTCTGTTATAAATCTTGTAAAACAGAAAAAATAATAATAATAAAATAACATTTTAAGTGTAAATCATTTAATTATGTTGTTTTTTATTACCAAAACAGGCACAATGCAATAAACACAGGGAGTTGTATTCGGTGTTGCAATCAGGCTGTAGCCGTTGAAGTTTAAAGATTCCGTTTTAAAGGTATTCCGATAAACTGGCTTAGGAAAATGTTTAAGGGAGCTTTTTTTTTCCTTGATTTTGTTTTTTATATATATATATATTTTTTTTTAAGTACCGGTTGTGAGTTATTTTTGTAAGTTTTTAATCCAAACGAGGTTTTGAAGTTAATTACTTTTTCGACTTTTTGTTTTAGAGAGATGTGGTTATTATTTCGTATTATTGTTGGATCTAGTTTTGATTTAACTATTTTATTTTTAGCAACTACTAATTTTTACTTTTATCTCAATTTAGTTTAAAGTTTTACTTTAATGTTAGTTAGTGGAGACTTTTATTTTATATGATTTTTATTTTGAGAAACTTGTGTAAATTAGATATTGGAGGGTTGTCTAATTTATCAGCTGAAAACCTTGTTTCTAATTTTTCAGAATTTTAGTCAAAATTTTAGTTTTAGGACAATCAGATACTTCTTTGTATTTGTTTTTTTTTTTTCAGGGGGGCACGAAAAGCTTTCAGAGTAAAGGATTTACGTTTTAATGTTGACAGTTTAAGAAATTCAACAAGGACTCAATTAAATGTTAAGGTCAAGAGGACGAATTTTTAGTAGTTTAGATTTTTTAACAATACAAATTTGTGTATAGAGTATAAATTTCGAAATCACTTTTTTACAACATTCACTTATTTTGATAAATTTTTGAAATTTTTATGGGAGGGCAATGAATGACGAAGAGATTTTAAAGCATTTACTACGAAAAAGGATTAATTTTATGTTTAAAGAAGGATTCGAAGATAGTTTTATTTTATTTGATAGTATTTTATAATTAATATTATTATTAACTGAAGGAACGATAGTTTTAGGACAATTTTAATATTTTGTTTGTAGAATTTTTCAAATCACTGCCGGTGGAATTCACATTCAATTCAATTCAATTATGTGTCAAATTAAGTTTTTGTTTGACTCAGAAAAGTTTGTACAAAATTTTATGTTATTTCTTTATTTATTTTTCTATATTATTAAGAAGCACGTAAACAACAGTTTCTATAGTTTGAATTTTTTATTTTATTTGTTTATATTATTTTATGGAGAAAAAAGCACGACGACGTTTAAAAAATTGTTATTACCTATTTTTTGTTGTATTTCTCTTTCGAACAATTATTCGTTTATAAACACTATAAAAATCAAGCAAAAAAGAAAATTTATATTTTATCTAAATTGTGTATTTTTATTATTTATTTTGAAAATTTTATACTAAGCACCATTAAGATTATTTTGTATTTCAAAAGCAAGAAGCAGGCTAATTTTATTTTTCTACAGCACAAGGAGTATTTTTTTTATTTTTTGGAATTTCTTTTGAATTTTGTATAAATATATTGAAGAATAATTAATTTAAATCTCCGACCACGGACAAGAATATTTCGCTTGTCGTAAACGGAAACGTATTTGTTTTTGAGATTTAACTGTTAACACACTGTTTTCGAAGAATTAGGAATCGAATAGAGACTTCTCGCTTCTCTTAAAAAAACGCTTCCGGTTTTTATTATTTTTTTTTTAATTAAATTTCGTTGTTTAACAATGGTCTTGGTTTTTTTTTTATTAAATATATTATAATTTTTGTTTTAATAGAGAAGAAGCGAGACTCTAGAGTGTCATCACCGTGTTAGATGTCTTCACGTTATGGTGCTTTTATGCCACTCCCTGTTAACAGCAAGATTCAATCTGTTTGGGTGCTCCTGATGATTCCGATGGAGCTGTTGGTTGATGTTGGCTCTTGGCTGCTGCTGCTGCTGCTGATGATGTTGAAGCTGTTTAGGGTATATAGAGTTTAACTCGTGGTGGAGTTTTCTGTTGCTTCTATTTTACTCTCACAGTTTGTTGGTGGAAATTGAAATTTATGCGCGCTCTCAAGGTCTTAATAAATATAGATAAGATAGTATAGGTCTTGCTTTTAGCTTTGTGCCACGATTTTCTTGTTATTTTTCTTTTCTACTTGATTCTACTTAAGAGAAAACCTACAAAGAAAATGCGAATGTCTATATTTTCCGACTTTCAACAATTTTTCTTGTTTTACGAGTTTACGAGCTGAGAAGCGGCTAATCCGGTAGAGGAAGAAAACATTATAGCCTTTTAAATTGTAGACTTATCTACTTGTATTTATAAACCTACTCTGTAGTGTTGTTAGTTTAGTTGAAGTTTTGTATCTAACTTTAAACAAATACCAGATGTTTTGATTGTCGGCTGATTTTAATAAAAAAAAAAACAACAATTCAGGAGAGTATGGTGAATATATAAAATAGAGACATGCGCGTAAAATGATGCAAAAGAGCAGCAGGTGTATAATTTAAGAAAATGGCAACATTTTAGTTTGAAGAGAAAGAAAATGTTAAGTAGGAATTTCTCTTCTCTTTGAGTATAAACAAAAATGCCATTTAAAAGTGATGCCAGAGCTATGAGGATTTTAAAAGTATAAACAGAGTATAAATAAATAATTTTGAAAACAAATGGATTTGTGTATAACCGAAGGATTTTGAACTTCAAGCTACTTTTAATGTACATACATATTAATGATATGAGAATTACATATTTTCTACTTAAATTTTTAAGAGGTTGTGCCACCAAATGGAGACCGAAAAAATAAGCTTTTTGGGGATTTATTTATTTCAGAAAAATTACACAATTAATCGAGATCACAAAAATGTTTTTTGTTTATCCTGTACATCGTCACGCTTTGGAAGTACAAATATCAGAATTTGGACAAATTCCAATTCAGTTGTTTGAATCAAGGAATTAATTCATTGTTGAAGAAAAAGAAGAGAAAGAAATTCATCCTCATTTGGAACTTAAATATTAATTTTCTGGTCACAAAGAATCAATAACATCATTTGTTGTTGATGGTGATACCATAGTTTCAACTGGGAAAGATGGTCTTTTAAAATGCTACTCGCTCAAAGATAAACGACAAACGAGGTCGGAAAAGATCTCACCGATGGAATTGATGTCAAAAAAGGTTTTAGACAAGGCGATGCACTGTCATGCGACTTCTTCAACATCATTTTGGAAAGAATTGTGCCAAACTCAACCGTCAACACTAGAGGCACAATGTTCCAAAGGTCCATCCAATTACTCGGAATCGCAAATGATATTGACATTATTGGAAGATCAAAGCGTGAAGTCAGTGGAGCGTTTTTGAGCATTGCGACGGAAGCGAAGAAGATGGGTTTAGTGGTCAATGAGGGCAAGACCAAGTATATGCTGTTATCAAAAAAGGACATTGAACAACGACGTCTTGGACAAAACGTCACCATGGACAACTATAACTTTGAGGTAATGAGGACTTTGTCTACCTAGGCACCGCAGACAACGACACCAGTGCTGAAATCAAACGAAGAATAACTCTTGCAAATCACTGCTTTTTTGGACTTAGAAGGCAATTGAGTAGTAAAGTCCTCTCTCGAGCATCTAAATCACCATCTATTAGACACTCATCATCCCGGTTCTCATTTATGGCGCTGAGGCCTGGACCCTGTCAAAGAAAGATGAGAGCGTCTTAGGATGCTTCGAGGGAAAATTATTCGGGTGATTTTTGGTCCCGTCTGAATAGATGAAGAATGGAGGAGGAGATACACAAGGTACAAGGTACGGGCTGTACAGCGACACTGACCTGGTTAACAGAATTGAAGTTCAACGACTTAGATGGCTAGGTCATGTAGAAAAACTCATGTGCAAAACTGGAGACAGCTAGCTAGGAACCGAGCTGGCTGAAGACGCATGTTGGTTGAGGGTCAGATTCGCCCCGGACTATAGCGCCACCTTAAGTAAGTAATTGACTGCTAACAATAAGAGTCCAAAGTCGAACTAATATAGTTCCTGTAATTGTTTTATCATATTCAGCCTATGATTTACTTGATTTTATGTTCAATAATAGAAGTAAGTACTTCTGAGTAAAAAGTAAAAAATATGCCCTAAAACAACTACTCCTATTTACTTCCAAAGAAAATGTATTTTCAATGATTTTATTCAAAACTTCAGATTTATAAGTCCGGCCAACTTAAAAAATCCAGTATTGGGATTGGAGTTCTCTGTGATCTAAGAAATAAAAACTGACCAAACAAGATCAAAAAGATCGATTTGTTTGTCCAATGGAAAATTACAATTTTAACTTTTTTATGAACACATCCATTGAGATACAATTCAGTTATAAAGCGAATCAACATCTAAGAACTAAAGTGACAAAATTGAATTCGAGAATTGAATAAATGACAAAAATCCATTCACACTATGATTCTACTATACCTTTTATGTTGTATTTGTAATGCATTTAAAATTGTTGGCACGAGTACGATAACTTTGGCGCCAAGATATAATAACGGTTTTTGGTAGAGGGTCTTAATACAAGCATTTTTTACTATGGGAGGGGGGTCTATCTCCCCCCGTTCAGGCGGTAGGGGCAATTTAAAAAAATTATTATTTAAAATGGAAAAAAATAATTAAAAAATAACGGTGATACTTACAATTAAGTTGTATACATTTTTTTAAAGCCAACATTCTGTTCTATTAGCCAGTTCTTAAATCAAGTCAAAACTATGCGTAGTTTTTGAAAAATTTAATTTTAAACTCAAAATTTGAGTAACAAAAGTTAAAAAAAAGGTTTAAAGTGTAATTTTTCAATGCTTCAAGATTATCTACCATTGTTTTTGTTTCAGAATTTATTGCTCTTATTTGTTTTTGATCAAAAACTGAAAACTAGATGATTTTATGTCTTTTAGTTTTTGAGAAAATTGAAAATAACCACAACTACTATTTTAATTTTTTTTGCTTGAGTGGTCTTATTTTGATAGTAATAATGGTATTTGCGTATGCGTAATGCGTGTTTGGGTGTATGCAACAGTAAGGTGTGCGCGAGTTTGGGTGTGTGCAACAGTGGGTTTGGTAAGGGGGGGCATTCTGCCCCCCTGCAACCCCCCTGCTTGGGAACACTATAGGATTTGGGGTGGGTGCAAGTTGGAGTGCGTGCAAGGTGGGGTGGGTGCAAGGTGCGGTGGGTGCAAGATGGGGTGCATGCAAAGTTTCTTTTGCATTTAAATAAGCTGGATTTAAGAAAAATTAATTTACCCTAGGTGTATCTTAATCCATATTCGATTATTACTATCAAAATAAGACTACGTTAATACTTAAGCAAGGAAAAAGTAATTTAATTAAAACATTTTGTTTTGGTAATTTTCAATTTTCTCAAGAACTAGAAGACATCAAGTCATCTAGTTTTCAGTTTTTGATTAAAAACAAATAAGAGCAATGAATTCTAAAAAAAAAAATAGTAAATAATCTTAAGGTTTTGAAAAATTACACTTTAAACCATATTTTTAACTTTTTTTTTTACCAAATTTTGAGTTTAATACAATTTTTTTCAAAAACTATGCATAGTTTTGACTTGATTTAAAAACAAGCTAATAGACAAAAATGTTGGCTTTAAAAAAAGGTATAATACTTAATTGTAAGTATTGCCGTTATTTTTTAATTATTTTTTTCCATTTAATGTACATATTTTTTTAAACTGCCCCTACCGCCTAAACGGGGGGAGATAGACCCCCCCTCCCATAGTAAAAAATGCTTGTTTTTAACTGTTCTATACAAATCCGTCATTAAACTTTGTCGCCAAAGTTATCGTACTCTCCCCAAATTGTTCTTTACAATGAATAACTTTTACAAAAAAAAACACGCCTAATGCATTACATTTAACACTTTAATTCTAAAAACAGAATACTAAAAGGTTTTTGAAGACCATAATATTTTTTTGGAACTTCATTTTAAGGTCCTACAGCCTCATTTAAAATTTTAAGAAAATTCGGTTTGCGTAAATTCTAGCTTGGCCTAAGACCTTTAGTTTTTGTTAAGATTAGCATTGACATTATCTTTCAGGAGGCGCCAAAGAAAAAAGTAAAAAGACCCTAAATCACAAGATCTTAGTGACCAATTGTGATCAAATCTTCGAGAAATAAAATATTTTTAGAAAAAGAAAACTTAAACAAAATTTTCAACATTAAAAAAAAATCCTCGTCAAAGTGGCCGCTGTCCCAAAGAGGTCTTTTGGAAAACACGGTTGAAACATAAATTCAACAGGATTTTAGAAATTTTTGTCGAAAAATTAATTTTTTTGTTTGTATATCTAATTTTTTGTTTAAGAGTAGTACGCAGTCCGAGCCAAAATTTGGTTCACGCTTTTTCTTCAAACTTCAGCTAAAACCTGAGCTAAATTTTGACCGAAGAAAGTTGTGTAGAAAATGCAATTGAACTTGTGGGAACTATACTCCAAGCTCCAAGTAAATTCTTCTGGTTCTTTTTCAGAACTTAAATTTGATTTTTCGAATTCTGCTGTCTATTTATTTCGGCTCTGAAACACTCCTCAATATCTATTTTATTTAAGAACGAAAGAATCCTTTCAGAAACTAAAAAACAGTAGTTCTCTAACTCAATTGAACGTAGCCATAGAAAATTTAAAGGGCCGTTTTGAAAAAGTGTGTTTAAAAATAGTACGTTTGTTTTAAGATTAAAAAATATACTTTCAATATACATAAGTGTATCTTAAAAAATTAAAAAGGTACATTATTTTCCAAAAATAATTTAAAATAATATATTTTTTGAAAATCTTTAAAACAGATTTGTTTGAACTAATTTGTTATGTATAACATTTTTCAATTATTTTAAAACTACTTTTCCTATGCAGTTAATAAGTGCTCACATATTTATGATTTATAAATACATTTCGTTTAAAAATGTTGACCTGTTTTTAAAGTATTGAATTTTAAAAATCGCAAGCAAATAGACATTTTTGATCATATTTTGCGAGCAAATTTGAATACAAAATAACAGTTCTATGCGGTTTCCTTCTGGAACAATACTAAAATATATTTTGTATATTGAAAAAACCTGAGTTACAAAAAAAAAACATATTGAGAGAATATTTGATAAAAATCTATTGGACCGTTTTTGAGAAAATTCGAATTTTTGACCAAACAAATTTGTATAGGGACTACTGTTATTACTGTTGTTGAAAAAATAAATATTAATTAAAGGACAACACGTGAATTTGCTTTAAACCTTAATTTCCAAGTTTGAACCCAATCGCCTGTTCAGGCTGTAGGGGCTAGGATAGACATTTTCATTTTGTATCTTGTAAATGGGAAGGCCAACATAACAAACTTGAAGGAAAATTTAAAATTTTCTAAGCTATCTGTGATAAGTTAACTGTTTGAGTCAATGATATGTAGTGTCATTTTCTTACATTGTAGTTCAATGATTTCTAATAACCAGCATTTTTTTTATTTCAAAAAACGTTCTACTATTACTAATTCCTAAAATTGTACGTCCTTTTGTTTTGATGTTTTTAAGAAACGTGAACAATGTCAAGGCTTTAACGACAATTTCTTTAGTTGGATTTCATAATACTTAGAAAATAGACAATAAAGCGAAATATTTCGTAATATACATACATATGTTTCATTCCATTTATTATGAATTCTGGTGTTCCGCAGGGCAGCCATTTGGGCCCAATTTTATTTAAAAATGATTTGGTTTCGGTCATAAAAACATCGTCGGTCTTTATACATACTAGCTGGCATAATAACTAGGCATAATTTGAAGGGCGGCAAAATTTATGAAATGCTTAACACTTGAAAGCGTTTCTACATTTAAACATACCTTAATGAAAGGCACAAATATATCTTCGGTCTAAAGTTTCGGAACGCATCCAAAATCATAACTTCTGTTTGCCAATTTAAAAATTCAATCTAGAAAATCTACGTTAAATTTGAAATTGCGAAAACAAACAAAACAGAACTGTAAGATAGAAAAATCTCACCTCATCTCTTTGTTTTTGTATCTGCAGGGATCAGTAATACTGATGATGCAGACTTTAAAAATTCTAGAAATGTTTATAGCGATAAAACAAGGTATTGTTTCAAAAGTTTATTTCAACGTACGCAAAAATGGAGCGATTCAGGGCCGTGAGTGGTACAATTATTTAGAAACTAAAGGCTCTGTATTTTGTATTCCATGCTTATTATTTGGTAGAAGTGGTGAAATGAATGCTTTTACTGACGAAGGATTCCGTGACTGGAAAAAATCAAAAGTACGCATCGAAGAACATGAAAATTCTGACTTTCACAAAACTAAAGTTAGTCATTTTAAAGCTTGAGCAGTAGTTCACGGGCGTGTTGATCAAAATCTAATAAAACAACTCGATGAAGATATAATGGAAACAAATTTTTTACCGAGCAATTGCAATTATTAAAGCACTAGCAATAAGAGGCCTGCCATTTCGAGGAGATTCAGAACGAATAGGAGATCCTCATAATGGGAATTTTTTAGGAACAGTATGACTCCTTGCTAAATTTGTTCCATTTTTATCTGAACATTTAAAATTTTATGCACACCCTGATAGTGGGAATACATCGTGTTTATCTAAAACAATCTATGAAGAAATTATACTGTTGATTCAAAATAAAGTACTACAACAAATTTCTAGTGAAGTGCAATCTGCTAAGTATTTTGGTATAATTGTAGATTCTACGCCTGATTTAGCACATTTCGATCAGCTTACTATAATTATACGATATGCATGTACGTGATAACGGTGAAATTGTTAAAAGGTTTCTAGAATTTCTACCAAATATCGGCCATAAAGCTAAAGATATTAAGGGTGTATTGTTAAAATCTCTAGAAATACTTTACAAGAACTATACAATTTCTTTACTATATCTGCTTATCGTTTGGGAAATCTTGGTGCAGCGTACAAATTTAAGAATTAAGAGTCTTTCTTAAACTTGTTGGTCTGCTCGACATGATGCATGTTACGCATTAGAAAAAGAGTGGTCTGCAATAATTGATGCACTGGAATTTATTGCCGAAAGCAGAGATGAGAAACCGACTACGCGATCTGAAGCTACGAGATTGCAGCGAAAATTACAACATTTAGAAAGATAATTTTAGGTCGTTTAAATGCTGCTAGTAAGAAGCTTCAAGAATCTCAAGCTGATTTATCATCCGTTGTGCAGATCTATAGACATGAGAGGCAGACAATTTTCTGAATATGAAGAAAAAGCTAAAGCACTGTCTGGAGTTCAGGATTATTATCGTTATGATACTCGTCGCCACCAGAAAAATGCATCCAGATGACTCACGGGTAAATGAAAGACCACCTTTTTCTGGACCAGAAAATGTTCGCACAAATGTTTATTACTCAATTTTAGACACTCTTAGTCTACAATTAGCCTGGCGTAAAAGTGCATCTGAAACCTTTTACCAATACTTCAATTTTTTCGACAATTAATGTGAAATAGATACAAACGAGTTGAAAAATCTTGCCAAGAGACGTTAGACAATGAATGTATTAATTTCCATTATCAATTCAAAGATTCCTTAGCAAAAATAGAAGATGCCAAGTATTGCATTCCCGGAGTCTTCTAGATGTTTATCCAAATTTGAAAATTTTTGAATTGATTAATATAAAAAAAAAAATATTTATTATTTGTCTATCTAAGGATTATAACTTATAATCTTTCATATTAACTAATTATATTTATAAATTATACTTCAATAAAATAAAGTTATTTAAAAAAAAAAAATATTGGATACAAATTTATGAAATAAAATTTAACAATAAGGGCGGCGCGCATCGAACGGGGCCTAGGGCGGCAGCAAGCCTAAATCCGTCACTGATTATTGTTTTGTTGTTAAAAAAAGAAAAAAAAAAGAGTCTTTGGCTTCATTAGGAGTTCTGGACCCGATTAGTTTTTAAGCATGTATATATAAGTATGTATTGTTCACGTTGGAATATAATGAATCGAAATAAATACATACAAATAAAAACTCCTAGGATAGGTCTTTGAATTGTATGATATTTTTTAAAATTCGATTCTACAATTTGTAGATATTCAATGCTACCTAAATTTTATCGACTAATATCTAGAAAAATATCAATCGCATTTTAAAAAGTACTTGATATTAATATAACATTTTTAAAAGAATTATTCTGTTGGAATTTCCAGCAAAATTTTCAGCAAGTGAACGATACAAAAACAGAATTCGAAAATGTTACGAATCATGAAGAACATTTTATATAGGATAGCCGCATTTTGCTGAGAAATGGTAACCTATCTTCTAAAAAATTGATTAACTACAATTTAAATGACTTCTGCAATTGGGACTTGTAGTACTACGAAATACTAAATTCATATATTAGGAACAGTCTCTTGAGAGTATTGTACGACAAAAGTTACTAAAAAAGAAAATTGAAGTCGGCGTACCGCAAGGAAGTATCCTAGGGCCAACCTTGTATCTTTTATATACAAGGGATATTCCATTGGATATCAACGCTAGCAAGGCCACCTTTATTGATGATACAGAAATATTGGTGCCAGATAGATCTGTTGCAAAGGCTACACAAAAATTGCAAAATGCAGTCAATAAATTTAGTGTTTGGACGCAAAAATGTTGTATCAAACTAAATGAAACAAAATCGACGCATATATAAATTTTACATACAAAAAAATAAGTAATGTTCGAATTTCTATAAACAGTACAGAAATACCTTACTCCGAATGCCAAGGAATGACTTTGGATGCAAAGCTTAAATGGAAAGAGCAAATTAAAAATGGAAGTGCTAAACTTGAAGTACAGAAGAATGTAGTAGTTAATAGGAAAGAACTCTAATCTATTTTTCCAGAACAAACTAATATGATAGAAGCAAGTTCTGAAACTCGTATGGACATAATGGTATCCAGTAATGGGGCTGTTCAAACAAAAAAACAAATGTTTAACTCATCAAAAACAAAGTTTTTCGTGGAATAAATTCCCCTTGATATAAAAAAATTAGCAATCTATATTGTGGCCTTCATATTGAAATTGTTACAGAAGTTGTTACAAAACACTTTGTATCACATACTCAGCCACTGAAAAGTCAAACAAACTCCGAAGTGGAGACCAATGTACAAGACAATGTTAGAAGATTTATGGCTGAATCACAAACACGCTTCAGCTTCGGCTTCGCCTGACGTTTACGAGTTCAGCCATAGGAATTCAATGTATGCTATCACAATGGAGCTTCGATTTCACGTTTCGTTTGACAATCGTAAGGAAAAGAACGTAATGTGACTCCAAACGGAAGCTCTAGTTCAATTATCTGAACATTTGCTTTATCTGACAGCTCAACAGCTGTAAAAAAAATGTCACCAAACAAAATATTTGCTCTATGGAGGGATGAAATAATAGAAATGTCAGTCAAAGCAACCTCGAAGCAGAACCACCGTAATGGCTGAATCACAAACACGCTTTGGCTTCGTCTGCGTTACGGTGGGCCTGCTTTGAGGTTGCTTTGAATGACATTTCTATTATTTCATCCCTCCAAAGAGCAAATATTTTGTTTGTTGACAATTTTGTACAGCTGTTGAGCTGTCAGACAAAGCAAATGTTCAGATAATTGAACTAGAGCTTCCGTTTGGAGTCACATTACGTTACATTACGTTCTTTTCCTTACAATTGTCAAACGAAACGTGAAGTCGAAGCTCCATTGTGATAGCATGCATTGAATTCCTATGGCTGAACTCGTAAACGTCAGGCGAAGCCGAAGCTGAAGCGTGTTTGTGAATCAGCCATAAGGCAGACGAAGCCGAAGCTGAAGCGTGTTTGTGATTCAGCCATTAGAGCTAAGTGTCTAAAAGCAATGGAAGTTGCAAGTACAAATGTTCGTCTAATGTGAATTGTATTAAAGAAAAATCATTTGTCGACCTATCATAGATTGATCTTGATTAACTGTTGGCTTAGGTGCGATAAGATTCCCATTCTACTCGGTACCAATTCTAAACCCAGTATCTTTGAAGATTTCCATCGGATAGAAAAAAAAACTAAAATTTCGATTTTCCATTTATCTATGATTTTGAAAATCCTTATAGGTAAACCTTATAAGTTTATAGAAATCTTGTTAATGTCAATTCCTTTTTTGTCTTTTCAATATAATAAGCAAAAACGATTCCACAACTTCTTAGAAAAGAAAAAGGTTAATTAAAATATGTAAATCAGCAAAAAAAGAACCATCCCTATATGTACATAAGTTGCACTCAAAAATCCTTGACTTCCTTTCTTTCGCACCTTTTCCTGGTTGCCATTTTCAGTTTATTTCGTATTCAAATTGTATTCCAGTATTCTCAATCTATTGCACATTAAATTTTGAATTTAGTAAACTGAACCAGTGCAGTGTATGGAAAATAATAACAATAATAACACCAACAAAACAAAATTCAGTAACATCACGTTTCTGTTCCAAAAAAGAACTCAAAAAAAGTTAAATTAAAATGAGAAAAAAAATGTTTAAAATTATTGACCAATGGGCGTTTCGTTTCCAAATCGGTGCACACTTTGGTCCTTATGTTTTCCAACAACACAACAGAAGCAAGAGCACTAGGACCAGCGACAGCACCAGCTTCAACACCAGTAGCAATGCAATAGCAATAGCAACCAGCAACAAACCCAAAACCCAGAATCCAGTCAGCAGATGCAAACGTGGCAGTTGTGTCATTTTAATGTGCAACTTTATAGCAACGTGACCAGAGTAATAATATCTCCTAATTGTAGTGAAAACTTTTATAGTTATAGTATACACGAAAGTATACATATAACTATACTAACTCTATAAATGCACAACACATTCGATTTATAGTTTTGGAATAAAATAGTATTTTGGACCGTTCCAATTGCAATAACTTTAATTTTATTTAATTTTAATTAAATTAATTGCTTTTTAACAACAAATAAACCGATCGACCAACGACGAGAGAAAAATTCGTCCGTCCACTTAATAAGAATCTGTACATTACACAAGGATACTAGAAGGACACGCACCGCACAGTCCACACAAAATATGTATGTTTAAAAACAAAACAAGGATTCACATGAAACACGCGACGATGACGATGACGATGACGACGACGACGATGTGATTCAATTTTCAATATATTTTTTCAATTTTTTGAATTTGTTGTATATTTTCTTGTTTTTGTTGTAATTTTAATGATTTCCAATGACAAGCACATATTCGTTCTTTTGTAATGATGAGAGTTTCCCACAAATTAAATCAACAGATGGACTCTATCTCGATACTACGACGCAACGCACCGCCATTCCATTCAACGTGAACTGGTGCTCGACGAAGAGGAATAGGTTACTTCCTTCAAGCGGAATGAGCCCTTTGTGTTTACATTTAACGCGAAATTCATCAGAGTCAGAAGCAGATTCAGAGTCATCGTTGTTGTTTTTTTCTTTCTCTCCTTCCAATTATTGGCCATGCTGATATATTCCTTTACTTGTGCGGAGAATGTATTCTTTTTGGGTGTTGATTGGCATGATTCAAGAGCGCAAAATGGATTAAGTCGACGCATTTAATTTCGTTCTTGACTCCTTTTTGACTTTTTTCCATGAAAAAACCCAGGTACTCATTTATGTGTGAATCATAAGGTCAATCCATTGGTAATTGGGCTTAAAATTTTACCCCTACCCTTATTGGATTGAAAGAGTCGTAAAAATCCAGTTCGAATATCAAAGTCTCTACTAGGTATTTCTACCTAGAAATTTGTCTAACCCGATGTTAGCTTCTGAAAGGTGTTTGTATAAGAATCGACTCGGACACCAACCTCGTTGTAGCCCATACAGCACTTCTGGTTTCCAGACCCAAAAATAAACAGGGACATGCTAGGAGAAGCTAAAACGTCGAGAAGCTAAAATCGGCCGACATCTCAATGTATCGAGAACTAAAGGCAACATCACCAAGATACATACAACAATTAGAGAAGTCGCCTCTGAAGTGCAGGGTTTCAAACAGCCACCAACAAGAAAGTCCTGGTTTGATGGGAATATCGGCACCCAACTGCATTCAAAGTGATGCTGCATAGAAGGACGAAAGATGCTCATGAGCTCTAACAGCAGAAGAGGAGACAGGAACAGCGACAGAAGGAAATAGAGAGAGCATGAGAAGCGGCCGGTCGAAGATGTTGAGAGGGACGAAAGTTATATTAGCAAGTGAAACGAAAATCACAAGTACATAAACCTCCGAACCGAAGAAGGCTGCAAAGACGAAAGTGGAAACATAATAGTAGAACCGAAGTCAATGCTGAGGATATGGAAGGGCACTTCTGCAGACTTTGCAACGGCGACGACGACCAAAATTCTGCTGTCAGGCAGGATGATCCATTCAATATAGACGACTAGATCCAATAATACCGTCTTCCCAACTTAGACGAAGTAAATCTATTTCCAAGCCGAAGTCTATCGAACCGGCTGGAACAGATGGCTTAAATGTCGACCTTTTTAAAGCAATTGGATAATTTGGTTAGGAGCATGCACCAAATTATCTGTAAACTGTGGTCAGAAGAAAGCATGCGATATGAATGGAACCTCATTATTGTTTGCCCTATCCTGAAAAAAGGAGATTTTCAAAACTGCACCAACTATTGAGCAATCGTGTCCTTAATATCACAAACAAAATCTTCTCTGCCGTAATATGTGAATGTCTTAATCTCATCGTAAACAACCTAATATGTCCTTATCAGGAAAGTCCACAGTCGATCAAATATTCACATTACGACAAAAACAAAATTTTGTAATCTCAACAGGTGGCATGGCGCCCACAAGTGCAAAGTGACCTTACCCAACTTAGAGTGCGCAACTAGACGCATCTAGCTAGGGACCGAGCTTGATGGAGAATATTGTTGGGTGAGGTCCTAGTTCACACAAGCCTGTAGCGCGTCCTTATGTACGTTAGGGACCCGCAAATCGGCCTCCCAAATCTGATAATGGCGCTTTAATATTTTCTGTGGGTATATGTGAAGTCGCTAGTCTACGATTGACCACTTGGAAGACAACATTCCCAAATTTGTACCGATATACGGTCTCAAATGTTGGAAAAAGTCATTGAAAATTGGACCTCCATATTAGACTACGTACGAACCAGCCGTGGCGTTCATATGCCAAAAAATCATATTTAAATTATAATGCCAGAAAATAATCTTTCGATTAAAGTAAATGGCATATCAATTTAAAAAAAAATCATCTTTGTTTTAATCCAGTTCAAAGTTCTATACCCCTTAAACACACCCTATAGAAGGTCTGTCTTGACAGTGGTTAACTGCTACAAACCCAAGTCAATCCAACAACCACCAAACCTCTGTTCAAGATCATAATGTTCTTAAAATCCAAGCTTCAGATGCTTCATTTTGAATGCCATCGCATCATATCTACAAATTTCTATTAACAAAAGCGTAAAGCATCTTTAAAGGACCTTGAAGAGAATTCACAAAAACAAAGAAACACAAAAATACAACGTCTTGAAATTTGGAAAATCTATCCAATTAGTAAATTAATACATTTTTTAAAATATCTTTTCATATTATTATTAAAAAAAAAAAAGTAAATAGAATGCATTTAGAAGTTGTAACACTTCAGACAGTTCGTTATATTTATTATAACAAGTTGAACAGCAGCTTATAGATATAATATCAAGCTTGTTTGCATTCTCCTCGCAAAATCAAAAAAAAAAAAAATTAAACTTGTCTGTGCGGTAGCGCAGCTCAGCTCAACTCAGAGCTTGAATAGCAGGTCCTTCTATCTATCCACCACCAGTTTCTAGTCATTTGAATTCACTTAATAATTAGCCCTTGTCATCATAACACCTCTGCATTTCAATCCTCATAGTCGTCATCATCGTAAAATCGTAGTCATAGTCGTATTCATAGTCATAGTCGTGAAGCAATCGATAAAAAGGTACACACACAAAAAACTCCTTAATTAGCCAAGTTACCGAAATATAAAAAAAAATAAACGAAATACCTGCTGCTCTTACGAGTACATATCTCAACCTGTATCTCTCTCAAATTTCCATCCAAATGGCCACAAGTTAAATAAATTTCATCTGGTTATAGGGTGCAGTTCAGGTGCAGTGTGCAATCCAAAGGCAAATGCAATGGGAATGCATAAAAAAAGAAGGAAAAATCAAAGCTCGTTCCATCGGAATTGCTGTAGCCACCTTTACCCACCACTTCAATCCACTTGCCTCTGTGAATGGTTGGTTTCTACTGCTGCTGCTGCTGGTGCTGGTGCTGGTGCTGCAGCTAAGTGGATTAGTATTACAACATCCAAATAACGATAGTGACGACTACGTCGACGTCGACTACGACGACAACGTTAGCGATGGCAATGGCGGTGTTTCTGGCTATGGCGACGACAACGACGAGTTCTGCTCAATGTAAAAATGAGCGTAAAGGCACTTCCAACACCAGCACCAGCACCACAAACGACAATTTGCAATTCCAACACCCACCACCCACTTCTCTACTACCAGCTATCACCTCCATTGCCATCGAATTAAACAGACAACCATCAAAAATACTATCTACAGCGGTGAGCCGGCCGGCATAACAAGCATGGCGAACATGTCGGGCATAGCAAGCATGGTCTGGCATCATGACCCAACGCTGTAGGCATGCTCAGGCTCAGCCAGCAGTCAACAACAACATCCATCTCGCTCTACCAGTAAAGGTAACACAAGCGGAACAGTCACACTGATGTGGCTTCGTCTGGCCTGGCCTGGTCTGGCTTGGCTTGGCCATTACCAGAAAAGAGCACCATTCCTCTATCTCTACTGATGCACCACAATGATTTCGTGATTTCGCTCTGCATGCTGCCGCCGTAGCCATAGCCATCGCAACGCCATCAATACATCAGTTTGGCGGATCAGCTCCGCGAAAAACCGTCGTCGTCGTCGTCGTAAAATCTAACGGACGCGAGAGTTTTATGGTTTTTTATACTTTTTTTTCCGTGCACCTAATCAACGAAAGATTCGTGCCCCTGGTGGTACACAACAGAGCTTATAATGCAGGCTGCAGCAGCATACCATGCCATACTGTTGCTAAAAATAGAATCTTGCACCGCAGCATTGCACACAAGGTACAACTGTAGTTGAGAGAGAACGCGCAATATATATGAAAAAGAAAAACCTGTATCGTTCTGTAGGCGGGCGGTACATAACTTAAGTTGTTGCTGCTTGCTACCACAGAGAGAGGTAAAGAGGTAGTTAAAGCTTTACACTACACTAACAGCAGAGAAGAGACTAGGTATACAGTTTTGAAACTTCCGGGAGATGAAAATGGGAAACTCGTATACCTATGTTGAGTCTCGTGATCGTGAGTTCGCAATAGATCACCAGCGTGCGTGCGTGCCAAAAATACTCTTATGTACATTGTTCATGCAACAAGTTAAGATACTCGTATATTTCAAAAAAAAAAAAAAAAACTCTTCTTTCTCGAGACACAGAATGAGCAAAGGGAAGACAAGATAGACAAAAGTATTGCATGCTTGGGAGGGCATCGAACTTCGATTTTAATTAAAAAGTTCGTCGCACATTGTTGATTCATTCCGTTCCCAAACTTTTGGCACACTTTTCTACTATTTAGTTCTTTAGCTATTGTGACTGCAATGTGTGATTGTGGGTGCGAATACGAATACAAATGCGAATGCGAGTTCAATTAAAAAATAAGAATAAATCAATAAAAATAAAACTTAAAGAGGTACCCCCGTCCCCCTTTTGTCCTTCTAGGTGCATAATTGAAATTGTTAAATAACAAATTTTTTATCATTCATTCGTTCGCTTCTATTTTTTCTCGGTTCTTATGCTATTTTTTGTTTTACTTACGTTTGTAAAAGTTTGTGGCCGCGGAAGTTGAGCAGGTGGCCGCATACCTGCTAGACCTCCAACTTGCGGTTGTGGGGCTGGGCTATAGCGTGGTTGATGCATTCTTCCTTTGCTGTTTCTAACTTTTCTATTCAATCTGAAATAGGATTAAAAGAAAAAGGTTTAAGTTTTTAATTGTATTGGTATAGAAAAACACTTGTTGGAGTGAATTAAATTTATAGCAAAATTGAATTGAATTAATTAAATCATAGACGTAACAAATACGATTAAGAATCAAAAACCGGTAGATAGCAAACTTATTTTTAATTGTTTTAAGGTAGCGTCACATACATAACTATTGCTTTTACCTCAAGTCCCCAAAGGGTTGATTTGATTTAAGTCTTAAATTTAACTGAAGAGTGCGAAACATTTACCGAATCGATGAAGTGTATAATTGAAATATTTTTAAACCTCATCGAATTGGCGATAACGTCGCGTCACCTTCGTCAACGGATTTCCATGTTCGATTCCATTAAGCTTGAGTGAACTTTGACAGCAAAACACAACCGAAGAGACTCATCGTCAATGTTGAATGAATTTCTAACCAAAATAATTAAATTGTGGTAGATTATGTGCCCACCAACGCTTAGGTAGCAAGTATGTAAATATTACCCCCCCCCCCACCACACAAAAACCTTGAAATTAAACGTGTAAACAAAATATAATTGGAAATTTGCAATGGAAAAAAAAAGGTCAATACTTTTAAGGCGCTATTTTTAAAATTATAAAACTTTCAATAAAAGTGATTATTATTATTGAAAGGCTTTTTGGGCACTTCGTGGATATTTAAAAGCTTTGCAAACACCAAGACTAAAAACTTTTTGAATTTTTATAATAACCTTTATCTTCTTGGCCATATTTAAAAAGAGAAGGTTTAGTTGCTATAATTTTGACTTTATTTAAGAATTAAGTACCTGCCAGAAAATTTGTATCGGAAGAAAAACAGTGCAAAAGATACTACAAATAAATAAAAAAGATTCAGATTTTTACTAAAAATTAATTTTTGGCCAATTGGAGCACTTTAAAAGTTACAAATGTACCCCCCACAAACAAAAATCCTACGTACTTTTACAGAGACTGTATTTTCTAAAATGTATTTAAAATTTCAAGTCAATTGGTTGAAAATTGTCTGAGTTATGAATAAGGCCAACTATAAAAGTGGAGTATTGAGATAAATGAGTTTGAAGTTTGAAAAATAATTTTCGAATATCTTTAATACTTAAATTCAAAAACCGAGTACTTAATATTTTGCGACGTCAAAAATGGGTCCTAGGAGACCATTTAAAATTGCTGGCCTAATCCCTCAAACCAAAACATTTAAGTTAGGTTAGGTTATAGTGGCTGTCCAAGATGGAAACGGACACACTTAGGCCAGTTTAATGGCCCATTGTGATACCACATGAATCTTGAGGTTTCTTCTTAAGCTCAATGGAACCAGTTTGAGTTTCTTACGAAACGTGAGAGGCTGATTATGCCGATATGATTTAGATCGTTTAGATCGTTAAAGAAAAATTCTCCTAGGTAATTCTTGCGTTTTCGAGCCAGAGCAGGGCATGTGCAGAGAAAATGAAGAACTGTTTATTCCTTTTCCTCGTCCATACAGCTTCTGCAGAAATCATTTGAGAATACGCCTTATCTCGTGGCGTGCTTTCCTATTAGACAGTGTCCGGTTATGACACCTATTATCGAGCTTATATGCGAGATGTTTTTTGTGACTTGACACGTGGTGATGTTGTTCCACCTGGTGCCTGCCCTCCTCACAGCGTCTTGCATTAGCAACAGTTTACAAGTAGCGATTGTTATGCCAGTACGTGCCAAACGTGGTAGGATGGGCTGTACTGTACCGTTCCTGGCGAGTTCATCTGCCTTACAGTTAAAACATTTAAGTTTAAACAAGCAAATTTTTGATTTTTTCTTGATTTCACAAAAACACGGCCTTATTTCCGCTATAATTTCGTCATTATTAAACCAAGAATACGTGGTAAGCTATCAAGGGGATTAGGCTTTCAATCCGAAATAAACTTTGTTAGTGGCCAAGTATTATAGTTGGTCCATCAACTGTTGGTGTTTTTTTTTTCTGGAACGGCTTTTACCCAATTCATTGAATCAATAGGACACTAAAAGATGTGAAACTCATAGATATTTTCAAGGAACAACTAATTTATTGAGTAGACCAAAATATCCCAGTTATTTGGAAGGTTAATCATAAAAATAACTCAACACACCGCTGTTTGAATCTCGACGAAACAATTTTGAAGGACGAAGTATCAATATAATGGAAGGGAGCTGTTGAACTCAAGAAAAGAACACCAACTTTGATTGTCTTTATTCTAACATTAAAGCCGTTTGGAGGGTTATACTTGAATATAGTGAGCCAATAAACCCAGAAGTTCTAAGGTAAGAGTCTTCTAAATCAAATATTAAAAGAATTTTAAGAAACGATACCTTAAAATGGAGAAACATCGATTTTTTCATTTAGTTTCTGAGGTGGCGCAACAGTCCATGAAGAACCAGTGCCTAGTGACTTACAACTCTCAACCACTCCTGTGTGCGAGTAATGTTTTCAGGGATGGAGGGGACCTACAGTTTATATGCCGAATCCGAACGGCTAATTTGAGAAAGCACTTTTCATGACAAGAATTACTCTTAAAGGATTTGTCAGTTCCTCGCAAGAGGCAGTACCCGTGAAAAAAGTTAGGTGGCACAGGCAGGGATTGAACCCAAGACCCCTTGAATGACAGTCCACTAACCATCACGCTACGAGTACTAGCGTATATTTAGTTACTACAATAATGTTTATGTAATTATGTAATTTTAAAAAGTTTTAAATACATATAAGTGCAATAAGTATTTTTGACAATGGTACCTAAATTAACTAAATATTTCTTTAATTTTAAATATAAAATTTTGTTTAGCGAATGTATTCCAAGTCATGCCGTTACAAATATTCGTACAGCTTGTTCCCATTGCCAAGCTTTTAGCGGTTGCCTTAAAAGGATTGTCAATGAAATTCGCCGAAACAACATACTTATTAATGGCCAGAAATATGCATGCTAAACAACCTTTACTTGCTCAAATACTGTATCAACTTCGCGTTCACAATACCAACCAAGAGTGGACAATGACTAGAAGGCCATATAGAAGTCGACTCTATGCTCTATAGAATCAGAAAGCATTTGCAAGCGCACTCGGCTGAATGACTTCGAACGTTTCAAGCTTTGGGTAGCTGCTTTCAATGCTCTAAGGAAGAACCACATGAGTATTGATGAACAGACGCGCAAAGACCCTCAAATTGAAAGCAGAGAAGAAGTCTGGAGGCAAAAGCCAAACCTCTTTATATAAAGTCTCTAACAATCAAAGTACAGTATTCGCCGCTTAATTGCACTGACCATTTTGTAAGATTTTTCGCTCAATTATCCGGTTGGTTCAATTAGCGCAACCCCGTTTAATTGACATAATCTGTTCAATTCAGCGAAACCCGTATAATTGCACGAGTAGTAGGTCAACTAAAAAATAAAATATTCATCCCAGAAATTTACTCTATAAGCATTTCAATGTCAACTTAATTTCGGCGTATGTTAATTCGCCATAACATGATATGTTATGTCACCACATGCCAAATAAGCATTGAAATCTGCATTGTCCTCAAGAACGTTATCTATGACCACGAGATCATTTTCCGGCTGCTCTTGTTCTTGGATGAAGCCTGCATTTAAAAAAAAGAACTTGCAATGTAAATTTAGTAGTAAAATATTTAAAATATTACCTTTCTAAAACAATTTCTTATAGTAGAAGGTTTGCTTATGTGCATTGCTTGCAAAGATGTGATCGACTTTGAAAATTCTTCGATAGTCTTGCCACGTTCGATGGCTGTAATTTGTTTCCTTATTATATTTTGCTGATAGTAAGCTTTGAAACAATGAATAATGCCTTGGTCAAGGGGCTGAATGATGAACGTTGTATTTGTGGGTACAAACTGCACGTTTATATTTTTTAAATCGTCCAACTTCTTATGACAGGCAGCATTGTCGACAAAAAGAATTATTTGTCTGTTCTGCATTATCATTTCTTCGTCAATTTTATATAAAATTTGGGTCCATAAATGTTGGGTCATCCAAGCCTTTTTGTTGGAGAAATATTGCAAAGGTACAATCTTATTTTTAAAACACCTTGGCGTTTTGGTTTTTCCAATCACAATCATTTTTTTGTCCGTCCAATTATCCGAAAAATGTCCACGTATTTAGTTTTTCTGCTGCATATTTTTAAGATCAATTAAGCGAGTAATTCAACTAAGCGGGGTTCAATTAACAGTCTAAAACCCAATTTTTTCGATCAATTAAGCGGGATGTACAATTAAGCGAGGTGCAACTAAGCGGGGATTACTGTATATGGCTTCGTAACCAATCAAAAGTTACGCCGTGCATAAGTTTTCATTAAAAACTCTCCAAAAATTCTTAAGTCACATTGCCTTAAAAAATCCTAGCCTTAAGACTTAGATTACGGGACAATTAAAATTATTTTTCAATTTTTCCAATTTTACTTCTTAAAAAACCGACAGATCAAAAAAAAAAAAAACAATTTAAAATTATTTCAAAACTCTATCAGAAAATGAGCTGTAATCAACTTATGTTAGGACTTTTGGGCCAGTACATGAAAAGGTGCCGTCAAATAAAGTAGCCAGTCAGGCTTTGCATAAGCCAATATTGCACCTACCCCAAATCCTCAAGAGAGTTAAAAGACCGTAATTTTTTTTTAAATAGGGACTAAATTGCCTGGGTCTAAAGGTTCTGCATAGCTAGACAACAATTGGATACAACGGAATGGTGCTAAGTACTCTACAGTGGACGCAACGATTGTAATTGTACATGGCTAATTTGAAAGTAAGGCTTTTTCTCGCAGAGGAGATGGGAATTTGGAGTTTCTTAAAGTCACTGAAGTATGAAAATTAACATAAATGTTTTAATGCATTTAAGTTAAGTTACAATCGCTAAAATTTAGCTGAATCTATGCGACAATCATACCGAGATAAATTAAATAAAGTCCAACGTTCAGCTTGCCTATGTATAAGTGGATCGCTTCGCACGACCCCATCTGCGGCACTGGACACCTTACTCTACCTAACACTTCTTGACATTTTTAGCAAACAAATAGCTGCAAGCTCTGCTATTCGCCTCAAACTTCGTCGCAGTGGACTAACAACAACATTGGCCACTCCGTAATTCTTAGTTATTTAGAATCAATTCCAAAGCACACAGACTACACCATCCCCCAACTGCAATTCGATAGAAATTTCCAGATTTCTATACCTCCCAGATCTTTTTGGGAGGATAGGACATTCCTGGAAGATGAGTCGATCCATTTCTATACAGATGGGTCAAAAACAAAAGAAGGGGTTGGTGGAGGTGTGTACTCTGAACGACTGAAATTAAGTCTCTCATTCCGCCTTCCCAATCATTGTAGCGTGTTCCAGGCGGAACTTTTGGCGATAAAAGAAGTCTTGTCCTGGCTTAAAGAAAACGTGATATCAACATCTGATATCCCTATTTTCTCAGATAGTCAGGCCGCTATCAAATCTCTGGATTCTGTCTCTACAAACTCTATAACAGTCCATAACTGTCGATCATCTCTAATGGAGATGGCACAACAGTTTAATATTCACCTTTGCTGGGTGCCGGGCCATAGACATTCCAGGTACAGCCCATCCTACCACGTTTGGCACGTACTGGCATACCAATCGCTACTTGTAAACTTTTGCTAATGCAAGACGCTGTGAGGAGGGCAGGCACCAGGTGGAACAACATCACCACGTGTCAAGTCACAAAAAACATCTGGCCAACACTGGATTTAAAACGTTCAAGGTGCTTGCTCTCTCTAAGCAGATCGCATATAAGCTCGATAATAGGTGTCATAACCGGACACTGTCTAATAGGAAAGCACGCCACGAGATTAGGCGTATTCTCAAATGATTTCTGCAGAAGCTGTATGGACGAGGAAGAGGAAGAAACAATTCTTCATCTTCTCTGCACATGCCCTGCTCTGGCTCAAAAACGCAAGAATTACCTGGGAGAATTCTTCTTTAACGATCTAAACGATCTAAATCATATCGGCATAATCAGCCTCTCACGTTTCGTAAGGGACTCAAAACTGGTTCCATTGAGCTTAGGAAGTAACCTCAAGATTCATGTGGTATCACAATGGGCCATTAAACTGGCCTAAGTGAGTCCGTTTCCATCTTGGACAGCCACTATAACCTAACCTAACCCATGCGACAATCATTGAAAATTGGACCATTTGGATCCGAGCCACTGCACTGTAAGAAAACGAGTTGGCTTTTTGAACTTTTTTCAATACTTTCTTTATTTCCATTTAAATATTATTATACGAGCTCTATAAATAAAGTCTTTAAATATTTAGACCATAAGAATCTCAAGTGAACAAAAAGTTAAAAGAACAAAATTGAAACTGGAAAGACTTTGCTTGCTAAAAGCCGAATACTGTCCAATTTCAGATTACGCAATAAAATAGGTAGGCATCCGGGTTTCATGTCTTTCAGGTTCCTATCTCCAACTTTAATTTAAACTACCTACCTAGTTAAAATATGTAAGTAGGTATATCGGAAGAAAACAAAAATGAAACTAATAGGAAGAGTTACAATTTTTAAATTAAAATTTAACGTTTTTATCTTCTTGAATCATTGAATGGAAATAGTTAGAGATAAATAGGAAGGCTATTTACCTTAATAATAGAACATGTTAGTGCGTGGGACTTACCTTAAAGAACCAGCATGGAATCAGTAAATTAATTGCAAGTTATGCTCAAGTAGACTTGTTTTATGAATTTTTTTCTAGCGTAAAGATAGTTATAGGAATGTATTAATAAAAATCAAATTATAAAATTACGAAGGACTATTTATACCAGAGTCTTCCTAAGTTTTGTTTTTTACAAATACTGACTCTTTCGACGAATTGACAAATCATCCAAGAATAATTCTTGTCATGAGAAGTGCTTTCTCAAATTAGCCGTCCTAATTCAGCATAGAAACTATTGGTCTCCACCATTTCCCTGACAATATTAGCAACAGGAATTATTGAGAGTTCTACTTGTAAGTCATTAGACCCTATTTATTTATTTATTTTTTATATCTACCTTAATTACTTTCATGATTTTTCCAATAAGAAAAATTACTCTCAATTAGGTATTTGATAAGTAAGAGTATGTTGTAGATATACCAATCTACCTACCTACCCACCTAATTTGTGATTTTATTAAATGCGCGTGACTGATTGCAAAAGAACTTATATGTAGGTTCTATCAACAGAGTGATAGCTAGGTACTTCGTTATTCCTACATGCAAAAGTTCGAAGGTTGGTTAGGTTGGTAGGTACCTATACGTAAATAGTGTAAAAATGTATAATCTTGCAAAATGCAGCCTAACAAATGAAATAAATTTTACTTATTTATATTATTTCAAAATTACCTAACTTCTATAAGAAGATCGAAACCGCTATCGCATTTTTCACCCAAAACAAAACAAAAATCAAAATACAAAATTATTCGAACTGTTTATTTTAGCAGTGGGGGGAGCTAGAAGGAGGAAGGAGAAAAAGAAAGAAACAAAAATAAAAAACAAAACAAAACTGAAAGTGAGAATCCAAATCCAATTACCAACGACGACGAAGGTGACTGAGGGCGACGACGACGACGGCAGCGACGATGACCATTGAATTTTGCCAAAGTGTATTCTTAGCGAATCAAAATCAAAACAAAATATAACAACAAATCCAATAAATAAATGTATATATGTACATTGTTTACTCTTAAATAATTGTAATTTGTTTTTAAAAATATACAAAAATAAAAAAACTTACCACTAAATAAATTATTACAAAAAGTTTATATCGAAAAAATCTTTCTTCTCTTGTTTTCGTTTTTACACCACCGAAACCGACGAAATGCCGGGCAAAATTTTAAGAGCAGCGAAAAATAAAAACAACAAACTTCAATTTGACAGATGTTCGCTGAGATTCTGTTTCTTTTTCTTTACAAAAATCAAAATGTCTTCTTACCGAGTTGTGAATGAGATAGATAAAGACAACAACACAACACAAATTTGCGGCGAGTTTTATTATTTTTGTATTTAACTTTTCTGATTCCAATTGGAATTTTTTGAATTCACCACAATTTTAATTTTGATTTAATTTTGTTTGAAATTTTAAAACACACAAATTTAATTATAGCGCAATTTTTCAGAGGAGTTAGGTAGATTTTGCAGATGCAGTGTGGGTGGTGACAGTTAGAAATAGGTTGTAGGTACTTTTATGTTGTTGTTTTGTTTGTTTAAAGAGCAAGTGCAGACGAAGAAAAAAGTTGACGAGCTAAGAGAGAGACAGAGAGAGCACAGAAAATGCATTCAGTGAAGGCACTTCAATCAGTCTATTTTCACCAATTTATTATTTTCTTTTACAAAATTCACTTGATTCCGGAAGATGCATTGATTAACTTTTGAGTTGTAATTAAAGGAAATTGATTAAATCAACGATTTGTAAATTATTTTGTTAAGAATTTCTCGCAGAAATTACACGAAATGACACACAAGAACGGCAACGAGAAAACTTTTTGCACAGACTTTACGCAATTCGCAATTATTCAATGAAAGATACTACTACACCAGTAACAGTAAAAAAAAACAACAAATTTGCAAGAGAAAATTCACCACACACGGCACAAATGTCAGTCAAGTGACAGCGGTAGCGACAACGATAGCAAACGCAAAGGCGGCTGCTGCAAATGCAAATATAAAACACGGCGAAAACCCGCTATAAACATTCACTATATACAGTTCGATTCACTCAAAAAAAAAAAAAAAAAAACGGAACTTTGTCAATGCAAATAATATGCAATTTGAAGGAAAAGGAAATTATGAAGGTTTTTCTTTTGGGGAATTTTTAAATTAAGAAAAACAAACAGAGCTTTTTTAGATTCACTTCTCACACTTTACTTGAAAAATAAAACTTTTAGATAATTTTCCTGAGTTGTGTCACAAAAATTGGAATTCCAATTCGAATTCATTCACAGAATAATTTAATTATTATTCGCTTAAAAACTTAGAGAACCGACTACGTACCGAGTGAGTGCGAGTCGAGTGATGACGGTGAGGTGAAGGTGAGATTAATAACAAACTAGGATTTTCACCTTTTCTCACTGTGGAAGGGTTTTTTTTTCGGGGATTCTTTTTTGTTTTTGCAAAAAAACTAGGACTAATTTTTTTACGCAAATTGGATTAAAATTGATTAATTTCACTTTTATTGTTATGTGTTGCACTTTGGAGGATATTGTTGCGGCAAACGGTGGATAACAAACAAATAAGAGCTGAATTATACAATTATTTAATTATTTCTTTTTCGTTTTATTTTTGTGTTGTTTTTTAAGTTGGGATGAAAGAAAAAACAAAGTTTAATTTATTTGTAAAAAGTCGGCAACAACGACGACAACGACGAAGACCACATAAAGTTTGTTATAGAGGTAAAGTTATATGAATGAATGGCAAATCAAAATGAGGCGAATTTGGAAAGTGGTAAGTTTGAGATTTATTCAATCGACACATTCATAGAAAATCTCTGCGAAATTTGTATATGGATAGCGAAAATTTGATGAGATTTTAAATTGTGTGGGAAAAAGAATGAAAGTGGATTTTGCGATTGTGATTTGGGAGAGTTGAGAATAAGAAGGGCGAATTAGGGCTGTGAAAGTTCACAATAGAATACCATGAGTTGAAATTAAAAGCTTTTTTTTGGGGAGATATGGTGAAGTTTATGATAAGTGTTGCCGAGAGTTTAGGAAATAAATGCAAATTTTTGATTTGCCATGAGTGTAATAACTGATCTTATAAGGAAACCGTTAAATTTTAAGTCTGAACTCCTTTAAAATCTTCAAAATATTGGTTGAGTTTTGACACTAGTGTGTAAATAAAGTGAATTGAAATTTATCCTGCTTTGGAGTTATTCGAAGCTGGCCAAAGTTTGACACTAGTGGCTAAATTTTGACTTTTGTTATAATGGAGAGAAGATTGTATTTAAAATTCTTTTTTTTTTTAAGTGAAAAAAATGAACTAGAGAGTAAAATAACACATTTAATAAGCTCGAGGTGTCTAAATTTAAGTTATTTTCTAGCACCACAAACTAAATTTTATTAAAAACTTCGTGAAGTTGGTTTTATTTTGAAATTGTTTTAATTTGTTTTGTAAGCAGTCAACTTTTATAATTTTTTTTTCAAATAAAGTTTTTCGAATTTGTTTTTAAAACTTTTTGGTGAACCATTTTCTTATAAAATTACTTTTGTATATAAAGCCCTTAAATTGATTATTTCCTTTTTGTTGAAGAAAAAATAAGCAACTAATGAAAACATGTTTTTTAAATTTAAGACTTGTGTTTTATTACAATTTTACGTGATAAAATAACTTATTTAAACATAAGTTGCTTAATAAACTGATTTCGGTTCGAAATTACTTTATTTTTAAATAGCTTGTGTCGACATTAGGTGTTAAATAATAACATTTTCTTACGTTGAATTACTTTAGCTATAATGCAGAAAGATGCAGAAAGGCCTCTCAAGAAAATTGCGTGGGTGTTTTTTTTTTACCATAGCAGTTTAAAAAAAAGGTGAAAATCTTGGTTAACCCTAAATATCTCACGAACCAATAATGCTAGAGACTTGAAATACATTTTTTATTATGTATTGTAACGTGATACCAAACAAATATATTTTTGGAAAAAATTCCAATTAACGTTTTTTTTATAAATCAAAAAAACTGAAAAAAAATATTATTTACCTCGAAAAATTTACGAACAAAAACGATTTTATCTCCAAAACAATTTTGTGCAACGAAGAATAATGTTTTTAACATTTGGTAAGATTTTGAGAAAAATTGAATCGACAGTTTAAAAAAAAAAAATAAAAACCTAAAAAAATATCAATAAAAGTTGGTAAAAATTTATTTTCGACTCAAATATCTTTTCAACTCAAATTGAAAAATTGACTTTCAACTCAAATATCTTTTCAAACCTTTAAGATAATGGCTTTAAAATAATTTTTTGTTATAAGCAATATTGTTTTCAATATTCGGTAAAATTTTGAGAAAAATCGAATTTACAAAAAACAAAAACCTAAAAAAAAACAAGACTAAAACTTAGTAAAAATTTACTTTCGACTCAAATATCTTTTCAAAAATTAAATATATTGGCTTCAATCTTATTTTATCTCACAGAAAATATTGTTTTCGACGTTCAGTACATTTTTTATAAAAATCCAACAGTCAGTTTTTTCATAAAAAATTAAAATCTACGAAAAATAGTACGCAAAACTGGTAAAAATTGATTTTTGGTCTTCGATATCTCGTGAACAATAGAAGATATTGACTTCAAATTAATTTAATTCATCCAATTTGTATTTATTTACATATATAAGAAATAAAAAGTTTTAAGAAATGCTATTAAAATTAGTAAAAATTAGTTAACGACTAAAAATCTCGTGAACAAAAATAGATTTTGAAATCAAACTATTTCATTATTATGCAAAATATTGTTGGTAATTTTAAATTTTTTAAGAATAATTCAACTGACAACTTTTACGAACAAAACACGAAAACCTATACAAACCTTTTAAGCAAGACAAATCGACAGACGGGATGGGAAGTTATCAGTGTGGGTCGCATCCCAGCCTCTTTTTTGTCACTAATGTCTTCTTAAATATAAATATAAAAATAAATAAAAAATTATTGAATACTAGCTGACCCGGCAGACTTCGTACTGCCTCAATCGATAAATAAAAGACCTAAACTTTTGTATAAATTAATTTTATAACAAACAAAACGTATTGAATAAAAAAGCATTTTCTTAATTAAGCATGAAGTTTTATTATTATTTTGGGCACATCATGTTGCTTACTTAAAAAAACAGAGTTTTCCTTAAATACTGGCTATTTATAAATAAGGTTTAAATTTTTATTAACAGACACACACTGTTATGATACAGTTTGTTAATCAATTTAAAGCTTTCTCATAAACTATATTTTTTGTTTTGTTTTGTGGTGCGTAAATAAATAAAGAAGACGGTTTTCCGACGCGCGAACACGCGACGTATAATTACCCATGCGCGAAACAGGGAAACTCCAAGTTGATTCCGCAAACTTCTAAAGACTGTCCTTGCGATTTATTTATTGTCATCGCAAAGACCAAACGTACTGGAAATTGTAAGCGTTTAAAATCGAATGGTAAATCCGTTGGAATCATCGGTATTCGCGGGATCAAGACATCCTCTCCTTTGTATTTTCCTTTTATGATTGTTGCCTCAATGACTTTATTCATCAGCTTTTTCACAGCCAGTCTTGTTCCATTGCATAGTCGAGGTTGATTAATGTTACGCAGCATTATGACAACTGATCCTACTTTTAACTGCAAATTGTGAGGTGGTAATCCAGGCAATTCCAGTGAATTTAAAAACTTCGTGGGATAGTTGACTACGTCATCCTGGTTCATAACGGTGTCGACTGATTTGAAGGAAACCAACTGTCCTGGAAAAAAATTCTGAATGGTCGCATTGAGATCCTCGACATCTTTATTTTTCGCTGCCAATATTGCTCGTTCACCCAGCCAATTATGGTTATTGAACTTTTGCGCTATATCTGGGAAAACACGCTGAATAAGCTACTTGTTACCAACGCCCGTGTGAACCATCATCCAACATCCGTGTGAACCATCATCCAACTTCCGTGTGAACTTGCTCTTGGTCTCCGTGAATGTTGCTCGTTTTAACTGACTCTGAACACACTCATCGTTCTGGAATGTGCGAAATTTTAAGAAGCCATTTTATATGTATTTTAAATTGCAAAAGGAAACAGAAATCACGAGCAGCAGCCACGGCAGACCAAGAGTAAGTTAAAAATTATTTTAAACAAAATGATCTCTATTAATTGTTACTTCTCTTTTTTAAATAAAGTTTTTTAAAGTCATTCGAACTAAAACAGTTGTTTGCTTTAAGGAGAATTTCTAATAAAGCTTGAGAAGCCGTATTTTCAGTCGCCAGGGAAGTCGGCGACATTCTTTAAAAAATCTTGCATTTTTTGTGCTAGAAGTGGACGCCAAGGGTTTGGCAAAACCTTAATTTGGAAGCCAGTAATTATTCGTGGCGAATATTATGCCGAAAGGATCGAACAAAAAGCCTCATGAAGGTCATGAGGGAAGCAGCTGTGGGCTATGTACAAACAAAGACACTAAGGAGATGGTCCAGTGCGACGTGTGCGACGTCTGGTACCATTTCGCTTGTGCCAAGGTTGGTGTTGACATCAGTACCAGGGAGTGGATATGTGAGGGCTGCGTTGCGAAACGGGCTGAGCCTGAAGAAATTGATGACGCTGAGGAAGCAAATCAAACGATACGCCAGCAAATAGTGACAGACAAAAAGGTATGTACTATAAAAGATAATGAATATAGTAGTGGTGGGCCATCTAATTCGCGTCGAGCAATCGCTTTGGAACTGATGCGGTTAGAGGAAGAGAGAAAGGCAGAATTAAATTATCTCAAAAAGAAATTTGAGTTGCTTGCCATGCAGGATGATTGCGAAGGTACAGAATTGAATGAGGGGGTGGCAAATGATGGTGGCTTAGGTAAGGGACTGGGTGAGGTTGTTGAGGTGAAGGAGACACTCAGTGTAAGCAGGGTGGACAAAATCATATTAATGCTACAGCCTCTACTGGTTCGTTATACGCACCGAGTCATGAGAACCTTTACGCTCGTCAGGTTGTCTCAAGAGAGCTTCCAATCTTCAGTGGCAAGCCAGAGGAATGGCCACTCTTTTTTAGTAGCTTTCAGACATCTACTCGGATTTGTGGTTTGAGTAATGATGAAAATCTTCTTCGACTACAGCGTTCATTAAAGGGGAAAGCATTTGAGTATGTGAGTCATAGTCTCACCTTACCTGCATTAGTTCCAGAGATTATGTCAACCTTACGTATGGCTTTCGGTCGACCGGAGCACATAATAAACAATCTCTTAGCAAAAATACGTTCTACAGCACCAGTAAATCCAAATAGGCTTGACTCTAATTAACTTTTCTCTTGAGGTTAAAGGCATTGTTGCAACTATGGAAGCGTCCGGGTTAGTTTCATATTTAAATAATCCGCTGCTGTTACAAGATATTATAGATAAACTTCCAGTTCAAAAGCGTATTGACTGGGCTATGCATTCCGAAAATATTAATGAAGTTAATTTAAAAACTCTAAGCGACTGGCTCTTTAAATTTGCTGAAGCAGCAAGTAGGGTAATGTCTACTCCCATAACAAGTAGTTTAGATTCAGAACGGCGGAAGGTACACCGTCTTAACTTCCACGAAACCAGTTCTACCCCAAGTCAAGGTAACTCTTCATCGACTTTTAGGTGTTATGCGTGCGATGGGCCACATGGTATTATTAACTGCGAAGAATTTAGTATGCTGAATTACAATGATAAATGGAGTGTTGTCAACACCAACAAACTCTGCCGCTCTTGTTTAAGACGTCATGATGCTAAATTTTGTCGGAACCGTAGGGAGTGCCAAATTGATGGATGTGACGCAAAGCATCATCCACTGTTGCATAAATCAAATACAGCAGTTACGAAGGAATGTACTGATTATGCAGGTGTAGTTGCCATCCATAACATGCAGACATCGAAAGTCTTGTATCGAATCGTACCCATAACAATTTTTGGAAAGAACACCTCCGTAGATGTTTACGCATTTTTAGACGACGGTTCAGGCCCAACTCTTATCGAAAGAGATATTTTGTCACAAATCGGCAGTCAGGGTATAACATCGGACTTATGTCTCAGGTGGACAGACGGAACGGTACGCATCGAGACGAATTCACACCACCTTGATTTGCAGATTGCTCCAAAGGGGAACAACAAAAAACGTTATTCACTACGGAATGTGCGATCCGTTGATAAGCTTGATCTACCGTCTCAAACTCTCAAAATGTTGGAACTCACGGAGGAGTACAAACATTTGAAGGGGCTTCCAGTCGAATCTTATCAAAACGTAGTTCCAAAGGTTTTAATCGGTCTGAACAATAGAAGCTTGGCAATGCCCTTGAACCACCGAGAAGGGAAAATACATGAACCAGCCGCTACAAAAACTCGCCTAGGGTGGACAATATATGGTGAACTCGGTGGCAGTCCAAATGCACTTTCGACCGCTAAAGACTATGGTAACATGCACCTGCATATCTGTGAATGTGATGATGACGTAGCATTACAAAAGCTTATGACAGATAATATGAAGATCGAAAACGAGGGCCTTGAACTGGTGTCACGAGATATTATGAATCTAGACACGAACAACATGCTTCAAAATTGTATCAAACGTGAAGGCGACCGATTCATATCAAAACTACTTTGGAAGTCCGAAAACATAACGCTACCAAATAATGAAGCCATGGCCTACCGCAGACTATGTTGTTTCGAGAAAAGACTTCAGAAGGATCCTGATTTGAAGCAACAAGTGAATATTTATATCCAAAATATGGAAACTAAGAATTATATACGAAAGCTTCATAGAGATGAGTTGACTACCGACTACCCTCGTAAATGGCATTTACCGATATTTGCAGTTAGAAACCCGAACAAACCAAAAAAGATTAGAGTGGTATGGGATGCCGCAGCAGAATGCAATGGCGTATCCTTAAACGGGTGCATTGAAAAGGGTCCAGATCTTATGACTTCCTTGACAGACGTCCTATTCAACTTCAGAGTTGGCAAGGTAGGAATTTGTGGTGACATATGTGAAATGTTTCACAGAATAGCAGTCGATGAACATGATCAGCAATCTCAGCGTTTTCTTTGGCGAAATGGAGAAAACAATCGTCAACCAGATACATACATTTTAAAGGTTATGAGTTTCGGAGCAAGTTGCTCACCGTCAATCGCACAGAGTGTTAAGAATTTAAATGCGTTGGAATACAGTCAGCAATTCCCAAGAGCAGCAAAGTCAATCATCGAGAGACACTATGTCGACGATATGCTTGATAGTGTCAATTCCATCAAGGAAGCCATCGATCTCGCCAAGGAAGTCCGAGAAATTCATAAGCACGCCAACTTTCACATTCGGAACTGGATATCGAATTCAACGGAAGTCGTTGACGCATTGGGAGAAGCTGGAACGGCATATAACTTTTGTCAAGCTGGAAAAACGGTAGAGCAAGTCATGGAGGTGGAGAAAGTACTCGGAATGTGGTGGCAGACAAACAACGACACCTTTACATTCAACTTGAAGTTTACCAAGGCAAGCGAGGAAGTTCTGCGTGGATCAAAATTGCCAACCAAAAGACAGCTTTTAAGGCTACTAATGTCCATTTTTGATCCACTTGGCATCTTGAATTTTTTCACTGTCTACATGAAAACGTTGCTACAGGACATCTGGCGAAGTGGAATCGGATGGGACGACACTATCCCTCAAGAGTTTTCAAACGCTTGGAACAGATGGCTCTCGCAACTTCAAAGGATTGAAATAGTTGAAATTCCCAGATGCTACTTTAATCTAGCAAGCAGTGATTCAAGCAAGGTGCAACTACACGTTTTCGTAGACGCAAGCGAGACGGCTTATGCAGCGGTTGCATACTTCAGAATAGCCACGGAAAATAGCACAGAGGTAGTACTTGTCTGCTCCAAGACTAAAGTGGCCCCTCTGCGACCTATATCAATACCCCGAATGGAACTTTTGGGAGCCGTATTGGGATCTCGCCTTGGGAATAGTGTAACGAAAGCCCATGAACTTAAAATCGAATCGACGCATTATTGGTCGGATTCCAAAACGGTACTACTATGGCTACGAGGAGATCCCAAAGCCTACAAGCAATTTGTCATGTTTCGTGTGGGCGAAATTCAGGAGTCAACAGATGTTTCAAGCTGGAAATATGTTCCATCTAAGCAAAATATAGCAGACTTGGCCACAAAATGGAGTCAGCAACCTGATTTTAATCCAAGTAGTCCCTGGTTTACCGGACCAATATTCTTAAATCAGTCACCAGACCTCTGGCCATCAAATCAATTACCTCCAGCTAAAGAAAGCGATGCAGAATTAAGACAAAACAATGAAATAAAACAACAACTAGCGGTGCACATTTTTGAAGAAGATCCAATTGTCAACTACCGTCGCTTTTCTAAATGGGAACGACTTTTCTCCTGTATGGCCTACGTGAATAGATTCATAAATCTCGTTTCTCGAAAGAGATTAACTGGAACATCAATCAAACAAACTCGACTCAATGCTAATCTCGATGAAGTGCCTTTCCTCACCAAAAGCGAATTACTGTGGGGACAACTAATCCTCTACCACCTTGCCCAGTCACGAACCTTTAGCTTAGAATATCGCCTTTTATCAGATAACCCTCATTTCATTTTGCCGAAGTCAAGTTCCCTTCGTTCCATGTCCCCATTTATAGATGAAGATAAGACAATCCGAATGCGAGGCCGCTTAGAAAAAATGACTTTAGTAAGTAACACAAGTAAAAATCCGATCATTATGCCTAAGGCCCACTACATTACTGCACTGATAGTCGACTGGTATCACCGAAAGTTCAAACATGCTAATCATGAAACCGTCATCAACGAAATATTTCAAACGTATCACATACCAGGTTTGCGAACACTTTTCAGAACCATTAGAAGTCAGTGTCAAACGTGCAAGGTGCAAAGAGCCAGGCCAAGCCCTCCAGAGATGGGATCCCTACCCACAGCGCGACTCTCTCCATATACTCGGCCATTTTCGTATGTTGGTGTAGATTTCTTTGGTCCATTCTTGGTCACGGTTGGGAGGCGAACAGAAAAAAGATATGGTGTTGTGTTCACATGCCTTACATGTCGGGCAATACATGTTGAGGTGGCCCATAGCCTAACAATGAATTCATGTGTCATCGTCATTCGAAATTTCATCGCCCGTAGGGGCTACCCCATACAATTCTTCAGCGACAATGGAACCAATTTAAAAGCGGCCGAAAAGGAGCTGCGAGAGGCTTATGATCAAATCAACTTCAGTGGTATTCAAACAGAGTTCACCACCCCACACACAACATGGGAGTTTATACCACCAGGAAGTCCCCACATGGGAGGTGCTTGGGAACGTATGGTTCGTTCTATCAAAACTACATTGTACCAGATAATATCCCCTGACACAAAAATGACTGATGAAAAGCTAAACAACTTGCTTGTCGAAGTTGAAAGCATAGTGAACAGTCGACCACTTACCTATTTATCACTAGACACAGCGGAACAAGAAGCCCTCACTCCAAATCACTTCTTGCTTGGTTCGTCATCTGGAAATAAGCCCCCAGGCGTGTTCGAAGAAACAGATAGATATGTCAGATCATCTTGGCGGCATTCCCAATTACTTGCTGACAAGTTCTGGAAAAGATGGGTCGCCGAAGTTTTACCTACGTTGACTCGACGAACCAACTGGTTCGACAAAACCAAACCAATCGAGGAAGGAGACGTCGTGATTATTATCGACCCTAGTCTACCCCGACTTTGCTGGCCAAAGGGAGTAGTAGTGAAAGCAGTATTAGCAAAAGATGGACAAGTACGGAGTGCCATCGTACGTACAGCAAGTGGAGAGTACCACCGTCCGGCAGCAAAGATCGCAGTTTTAGACGTACGCAGAGAAGACAAAGGCGCTGGTGTAGCTGAATAGTATTCACTCACTCCGATCGCCATACGGGGGGGGGAATGTTACCAACGCCCGTGTGAACCATCATCCAACATCCGTGTGAACCATCATCCAACTTCCGTGTGAACTTGCTCTTGGTCTCCGTGAATGTTGCTCGTTTTAACTGACTCTGAACACACTCATCGTTCTGGAATGTGCGAAATTTTAAGAAGCCATTTTATATGTATTTTAAATTGCAAAAGGAAACAGAAATCACGAGCAGCAGCCACGGCAGACCAAGAGTAAGTTAAAAATTATTTTAAACAAAATGATCTCTATTAATTGTTACTTCTCTTTTTTAAATAAAGTTTTTTAAAGTCATTCGAACTAAAACAGTTGTTTGCTTTAAGGAGAATTTCTAATAAAGCTTGAGAAGCCGTATTTTCAGTCGCCAGGGAAGTCGGCGACATTCTTTAAAAAATCTTGCATTTTTTGTGCTAGAAGTGGACGCCAAGGGTTTGGCAAAACCTTAATTTGGAAGCCAGTAATTATTCGTGGCGAATATTATGCCGAAAGGATCGAACAAAAAGCCTCATGAAGGTCATGAGGGAAGCAGCTGTGGGCTATGTACAAACAAAGACACTAAGGAGATGGTCCAGTGCGACGTGTGCGACGTCTGGTACCATTTCGCTTGTGCCAAGGTTGGTGTTGACATCAGTACCAGGGAGTGGATATGTGAGGGCTGCGTTGCGAAACGGGCTGAGCCTGAAGAAATTGATGACGCTGAGGAAGCAAATCAAACGATACGCCAGCAAATAGTGACAGACAAAAAGGTATGTACTATAAAAGATAATGAATATAGTAGTGGTGGGCCATCTAATTCGCGTCGAGCAATCGCTTTGGAACTGATGCGGTTAGAGGAAGAGAGAAAGGCAGAATTAAATTATCTCAAAAAGAAATTTGAGTTGCTTGCCATGCAGGATGATTGCGAAGGTACAGAATTGAATGAGGGGGTGGCAAATGATGGTGGCTTAGGTAAGGGACTGGGTGAGGTTGTTGAGGTGAAGGAGACACTCAGTGGTAAGCAGGGTGGACAAAATCATATTAATGCTACAGCCTCTACTGGTTCGTTATACGCACCGAGTCATGAGAACCTTTACGCTCGTCAGGTTGTCTCAAGAGAGCTTCCAATCTTCAGTGGCAAGCCAGAGGAATGGCCACTCTTTTTTAGTAGCTTTCAGACATCTACTCGGATTTGTGGTTTGAGTAATGATGAAAATCTTCTTCGACTACAGCGTTCATTAAAGGGGAAAGCATTTGAGTATGTGAGTCATAGTCTCACCTTACCTGCATTAGTTCCAGAGATTATGTCAACCTTACGTATGGCTTTCGGTCGACCGGAGCACATAATAAACAATCTCTTAGCAAAAATACGTTCTACAGCACCAGTAAATCCAAATAGGCTTGACTCTAATTAACTTTTCTCTTGAGGTTAAAGGCATTGTTGCAACTATGGAAGCGTCCGGGTTAGTTTCATATTTAAATAATCCGCTGCTGTTACAAGATATTATAGATAAACTTCCAGTTCAAAAGCGTATTGACTGGGCTATGCATTCCGAAAATATTAATGAAGTTAATTTAAAAACTCTAAGCGACTGGCTCTTTAAATTTGCTGAAGCAGCAAGTAGGGTAATGTCTACTCCCATAACAAGTAGTTTAGATTCAGAACGGCGGAAGGTACACCGTCTTAACTTCCACGAAACCAGTTCTACCCCAAGTCAAGGTAACTCTTCATCGACTTTTAGGTGTTATGCGTGCGATGGGCCACATGGTATTATTAACTGCGAAGAATTTAGTATGCTGAATTACAATGATAAATGGAGTGTTGTCAACACCAACAAACTCTGCCGCTCTTGTTTAAGACGTCATGATGCTAAATTTTGTCGGAACCGTAGGGAGTGCCAAATTGATGGATGTGACGCAAAGCATCATCCACTGTTGCATAAATCAAATACAGCAGTTACGAAGGAATGTACTGATTATGCAGGTGTAGTTGCCATCCATAACATGCAGACATCGAAAGTCTTGTATCGAATCGTACCCATAACAATTTTTGGAAAGAACACCTCCGTAGATGTTTACGCATTTTTAGACGACGGTTCAGGCCCAACTCTTATCGAAAGAGATATTTTGTCACAAATCGGCAGTCAGGGTATAACATCGGACTTATGTCTCAGGTGGACAGACGGAACGGTACGCATCGAGACGAATTCACACCACCTTGATTTGCAGATTGCTCCAAAGGGGAACAACAAAAAACGTTATTCACTACGGAATGTGCGATCCGTTGATAAGCTTGATCTACCGTCTCAAACTCTCAAAATGTTGGAACTCACGGAGGAGTACAAACATTTGAAGGGGCTTCCAGTCGAATCTTATCAAAACGTAGTTCCAAAGGTTTTAATCGGTCTGAACAATAGAAGCTTGGCAATGCCCTTGAACCACCGAGAAGGGAAAATACATGAACCAGCCGCTACAAAAACTCGCCTAGGGTGGACAATATATGGTGAACTCGGTGGCAGTCCAAATGCACTTTCGACCGCTAAAGACTATGGTAACATGCACCTGCATATCTGTGAATGTGATGATGACGTAGCATTACAAAAGCTTATGACAGATAATATGAAGATCGAAAACGAGGGCCTTGAACTGGTGTCACGAGATATTATGAATCTAGACACGAACAACATGCTTCAAAATTGTATCAAACGTGAAGGCGACCGATTCATATCAAAACTACTTTGGAAGTCCGAAAACATAACGCTACCAAATAATGAAGCCATGGCCTACCGCAGACTATGTTGTTTCGAGAAAAGACTTCAGAAGGATCCTGATTTGAAGCAACAAGTGAATATTTATATCCAAAATATGGAAACTAAGAATTATATACGAAAGCTTCATAGAGATGAGTTGACTACCGACTACCCTCGTAAATGGCATTTACCGATATTTGCAGTTAGAAACCCGAACAAACCAAAAAAGATTAGAGTGGTATGGGATGCCGCAGCAGAATGCAATGGCGTATCCTTAAACGGGTGCATTGAAAAGGGTCCAGATCTTATGACTTCCTTGACAGACGTCCTATTCAACTTCAGAGTTGGCAAGGTAGGAATTTGTGGTGACATATGTGAAATGTTTCACAGAATAGCAGTCGATGAACATGATCAGCAATCTCAGCGTTTTCTTTGGCGAAATGGAGAAAACAATCGTCAACCAGATACATACATTTTAAAGGTTATGAGTTTCGGAGCAAGTTGCTCACCGTCAATCGCACAGAGTGTTAAGAATTTAAATGCGTTGGAATACAGTCAGCAATTCCCAAGAGCAGCAAAGTCAATCATCGAGAGACACTATGTCGACGATATGCTTGATAGTGTCAATTCCATCAAGGAAGCCATCGATCTCGCCAAGGAAGTCCGAGAAATTCATAAGCACGCCAACTTTCACATTCGGAACTGGATATCGAATTCAACGGAAGTCGTTGACGCATTGGGAGAAGCTGGAACGGCATATAACTTTTGTCAAGCTGGAAAAACGGTAGAGCAAGTCATGGAGGTGGAGAAAGTACTCGGAATGTGGTGGCAGACAAACAACGACACCTTTACATTCAACTTGAAGTTTACCAAGGCAAGCGAGGAAGTTCTGCGTGGATCAAAATTGCCAACCAAAAGACAGCTTTTAAGGCTACTAATGTCCATTTTTGATCCACTTGGCATCTTGAATTTTTTCACTGTCTACATGAAAACGTTGCTACAGGACATCTGGCGAAGTGGAATCGGATGGGACGACACTATCCCTCAAGAGTTTTCAAACGCTTGGAACAGATGGCTCTCGCAACTTCAAAGGATTGAAATAGTTGAAATTCCCAGATGCTACTTTAATCTAGCAAGCAGTGATTCAAGCAAGGTGCAACTACACGTTTTCGTAGACGCAAGCGAGACGGCTTATGCAGCGGTTGCATACTTCAGAATAGCCACGGAAAATAGCACAGAGGTAGTACTTGTCTGCTCCAAGACTAAAGTGGCCCCTCTGCGACCTATATCAATACCCCGAATGGAACTTTTGGGAGCCGTATTGGGATCTCGCCTTGGGAATAGTGTAACGAAAGCCCATGAACTTAAAATCGAATCGACGCATTATTGGTCGGATTCCAAAACGGTACTACTATGGCTACGAGAAGATCCCAAAGCCTACAAGCAATTTGTCATGTTTCGTGTGGGCGAAATTCAGGAGTCAACAGATGTTTCAAGCTGGAAATATGTTCCATCTAAGCAAAATATAGCAGACTTGGCCACAAAATGGAGTCAGCAACCTGATTTTAATCCAAGTAGTCCCTGGTTTACCGGACCAATATTCTTAAATCAGTCACCAGACCTCTGGCCATCAAATCAATTACCTCCAGCTAAAGAAAGCGATGCAGAATTAAGACAAAACAATGAAATAAAACAACAACTAGCGGTGCACATTTTTGAAGAAGATCCAATTGTCAACTACCGTCGCTTTTCTAAATGGGAACGACTTTTCTCCTGTATGGCCTACGTGAATAGATTCATAAATCTCGTTTCTCGAAAGAGATTAACTGGAACATCAATCAAACAAACTCGACTCAATGCTAATCTCGATGAAGTGCCTTTCCTCACCAAAAGCGAATTACTGTGGGGACAACTAATCCTCTACCACCTTGCCCAGTCACGAACCTTTAGCTTAGAATATCGCCTTTTATCAGATAACCCTCATTTCATTTTGCCGAAGTCAAGTTCCCTTCGTTCCATGTCCCCATTTATAGATGAAGATAAGACAATCCGAATGCGAGGCCGCTTAGAAAAAATGACTTTAGTAAGTAACACAAGTAAAAATCCGATCATTATGCCTAAGGCCCACTACATTACTGCACTGATAGTCGACTGGTATCACCGAAAGTTCAAACATGCTAATCATGAAACCGTCATCAACGAAATATTTCAAACGTATCACATACCAGGTTTGCGAACACTTTTCAGAACCATTAGAAGTCAGTGTCAAACGTGCAAGGTGCAAAGAGCCAGGCCAAGCCCTCCAGAGATGGGATCCCTACCCACAGCGCGACTCTCTCCATATACTCGGCCATTTTCGTATGTTGGTGTAGATTTCTTTGGTCCATTCTTGGTCACGGTTGGGAGGCGAACAGAAAAAAGATATGGTGTTGTGTTCACATGCCTTACATGTCGGGCAATACATGTTGAGGTGGCCCATAGCCTAACAATGAATTCATGTGTCATCGTCATTCGAAATTTCATCGCCCGTAGGGGCTACCCCATACAATTCTTCAGCGACAATGGAACCAATTTAAAAGCGGCCGAAAAGGAGCTGCGAGAGGCTTATGATCAAATCAACTTCAGTGGTATTCAAACAGAGTTCACCACCCCACACACAACATGGGAGTTTATACCACCAGGAAGTCCCCACATGGGAGGTGCTTGGGAACGTATGGTTCGTTCTATCAAAACTACATTGTACCAGATAATATCCCCTGACACAAAAATGACTGATGAAAAGCTAAACAACTTGCTTGTCGAAGTTGAAAGCATAGTGAACAGTCGACCACTTACCTATTTATCACTAGACACAGCGGAACAAGAAGCCCTCACTCCAAATCACTTCTTGCTTGGTTCGTCATCTGGAAATAAGCCCCCAGGCGTGTTCGAAGAAACAGATAGATATGTCAGATCATCTTGGCGGCATTCCCAATTACTTGCTGACAAGTTCTGGAAAAGATGGGTCGCCGAAGTTTTACCTACGTTGACTCGACGAACCAACTGGTTCGACAAAACCAAACCAATCGAGGAAGGAGACGTCGTGATTATTATCGACCCTAGTCTACCCCGACTTTGCTGGCCAAAGGGAGTAGTAGTGAAAGCAGTATTAGCAAAAGATGGACAAGTACGGAGTGCCATCGTACGTACAGCAAGTGGAGAGTACCACCGTCCGGCAGCAAAGATCGCAGTTTTAGACGTACGCAGAGAAGACAAAGGCGCTGGTGTAGCTGAATAGTATTCACTCACTCCGATCGCCATACGGGGGGGGGAATGTTACCAACGCCCGTGTGAACCATCATCCAACATCCGTGTGAACCATCATCCAACTTCCGTGTGAACTTGCTCTTGGTCTCCGTGAATGTTGCTCGTTTTAACTGACTCTGAACACACTCATCGTTCTGGAATGTGCGAAATTTTAAGAAGCCATTTTATATGTATTTTAAATTGCAAAAGGAAACAGAAATCACGAGCAGCAGCCACGGCAGACCAAGAGTAAGTTAAAAATTATTTTAAACAAAATGATCTCTATTAATTGTTACTTCTCTTTTTTAAATAAAGTTTTTTAAAGTCATTCGAACTAAAACAGTTGTTTGCTTTAAGGAGAATTTCTAATAAAGCTTGAGAAGCCGTATTTTCAGTCGCCAGGGAAGTCGGCGACACTACTCTTTTGGATCTGTGATGTGAATCCGGTCGAGGTGTCCATTGCAACTTTATTATTTCCAATATCTAACAACTGATTCGCAAACACATTTGCAGTTTTATCATGTTGCAAAAATACTCGCATGTTAGTTGTTAATTGGAGTGTCTTTACGTACTGCCACAAATTTGATGATTTTAGGCATGCATTAAGTTCATCAACAGGTGATCGGGGAATAACTGGAAGAGTCTGACGAAAATAACCTGACAACAGAATCATGGCCCCACCAAAATTATTTTGGTTGTCACGAAGATCTTTCAATGTTCTGTTCAGCGCCATTGTGCATTCATCTCAAACAATTAATTTGCATTACTGTAGGATCTTGGCCATTGCACTATTTTTGGCGATGTTGCAAATTGGTGTTTCGGTGATTTGCATGTTTAATGGTAATTTCAAGGCAGAATTCGCAGTTCGTCCGCCTTCTAGCAGAGTCGCAGCTTTTCCAGATGAAGCCAACGCTAGAGCAACATCATTTCGCGATCTGATCCTTGCCAAAAGCAATCAAATTAAGAACGTTTTTCCGGTTCCTCCGGGAGGATCAAAGAAATAAATTCCACCAGATCCCCTGTTCACAGCTTACGATTAATTTCTTGATCTGTCTCTCTGGTCATCAGTGCCGTTAGCTCTTCGCACATTTGATTGACTGTGACGACCTTAGTCAGATTGTCTTCTCCTCGGCATCGTAACGTAATTAATCAAAGTGAGAAAATTTCTCGCTCACTTAACAGTAACTTAACAGTAAAGTGTCACTATCACAAAGTATCAACAAAAAAAGAGCGCACTATTTGGAACGTCACTATCACAAGGGATCACAAAAGTAAAGAAAGTTTTCGCACACGTAGCGGTAATTGTCACTCACAAAGATAGAAGGATGCACTCATTGAATATCGTAACCATGATCGTAACACAATATCGTCAATCGTAGTACTTTTTTTCGTGTTCTGATTTTTTTATTTATTTTTTTGTTTGTGACAAAACTTAAGATTTATCAAACTTAAAAAAATAATCTGATACAGTTACAACTTAAGTTAGCTAAAATTAAGTTTCGTGAAGCCGACCAAATTAATTGGAAATCAGTACTATTATTAGTTTATTACATTTTTTGTCGCGTTCGCGATTCACTTTTGTTTATTTTCGGAACGCGACGTTAGATCCTCCAAAGCTCACGCGAAGACTTTTTTCATAGATATGATTGAATTTGAAGTTTGACTTTGAAATTGACTCTTTGACGTTAGGAACACGCCTAAATTGCTTAGACAACAGTGAGTGATTATAATTTAATATGAACTTTATTGAATAGTAATAAAGTTCAAATTGACTCTAGAAAACGTTTGTATGGGAAATAGAAAAGGGCTGTTTTTAGGGTTTTCCCGGAAATTATTCTATTTTTTCTCGCCTTTTAAACCTTCCCTAGACGTCCACGAACATTTCAAGACTAAGATCAGATAAATCCGTTCAGCCGTTCTCGAATTTAAGTGAGACTAACGAACAGCAATAATTCATTTTTATATATATAGATTTAAAAACTATGCCAATTACAGAATCCAAAAAAATGAGTGGTTTATAGATTACGAGTAGTTTTTGGCATTTTTAGTGAGGTAAATGTCAAAAGTGACATTTGATTCCTTTCACAGTCTACTTTTTAGATTCTATAATAAAGGAAATATTATATGACATTAAAATTAAAATGTGCTAAGACATTGGGCAGTCATCAATTTTTACTCGGAATAAATGCAGGTGTGGTAGATTTTTGTTAGACATAATTTTGGTTCTTCCAATGGTTTCAGTCAGTGATAGGGTCTGTTTCCTATCCCCCAACAGATGGCCATTAGGTAGTTTGTTTTCAATTAAAATAAAAGTTGAATGTAAGTATTTTGTTTTAAGAAATGACTTAACGTTAGATTATATTCTTCAAAATTAGATAAGAGTGTAAACTTACCTTAAGATTATAACGATTTTTGAGGAGGAAAAGCAAATTAATTTTAAGATCTAAAGCTACGTTTTGCAAGATATCTGTGCAAGTATTGAGAGGCACGTAAAAAGATTCTGTCTCGGTATTGTCAATTCTCTTTAGAGGTTTATTTCGAAATTTCAGAGTTTCACTTTTAAACCTCTTTTACTTTGAATCTTTGAATTAAATTTCTTTGTTATTCAGAAATTATTTCAAAGTATATAAATAAGGACGGGAACTTCACCTGAGATTCTTAAGGACGATTCCTCTTTAACGTTTCAAAAATAGAGCTCTAGTTGGAGAAGCCTTTAACATAATAATATGGTACCGTTCCGTAAAGACCTTGACTGAAATTGTTCAATTGATTAAAGTTAAAAAAAAAGTAGGTAAATAAAACACCAACAAAATTTTATTCTTCATAGCATTTGTTTATTTCTCTGCAGATTTTTATAAAAAAAATTGTTTCGTATCAAAAATATTTATTCTATTTTTTTTCAACACTGTTCTTTTTTTCTAAACTACAAAGCACTTTTTTGGAAGACACAGATTTATCCTTTTTTTTATTATTTTCTATTACAAATTTTTCTAACATCATCAGTGCTGTACAATTTTTTTAGTAATAATTGCCACAATAAAAAAAAAGCTTTCTACAAACAAATGCAAACAAAATTCAAAATTTATTTTAGTTTTTAAAATTAGAAAAATAAAATTTACTACATCGGTTTCACTATATCAACGGTCTTCTATTCGAAAATTATCTAAGAACACAACATTTATGTAGATCCCATTCACGCTTGTTAAAAATATGAACTTTCATTCGTTATTCTGAACTACCACGCCCACTTAGGTGACACATGATCGAAGTCCCATTCATCGGGATGTCCTTCGTGCTCGGCTCCTGGAATTCTTTCGACAACAGTTGACCATTTAAACGGTCCACTACCTCGACGCATTGCAATCGCCCTCATATCATTTCGCACTGGACGCCTCTCGGTGATCACTTCAAGTTCCGTAGCCAAATCAACAACTACATGAGACTCAGAAGTCAGAATGTCTTCGTTCTGGTTGTGATGGAATCTCATGAAAATTGGTCCAGCAAATGCATGATAGTCGCTCAATCCTCTCTTAGCGTTAAATGAGAAAAGTTTGATGTCAATGTTGCCATACGGTACCGACTCATCACCCAGAAGATCTCCTCGGAATCCGTTGAGCCGAAGGTATTTTTCTACAGACTCAAGGGTCTTAAGCTCATCACCATCGGGCAAGTCCATGCTGAAATTTTCTGCAGGAACTCGACTAGCCTCAAGAATTTCGTCGAAGTACGGAACTCCATTTGCAACCCAAGTGGTGTTGCCATTTAAAAAACTATTGCTAACATCTTTGACATGGAGGAGTCCTGGAAGTTGCTCCACAACCCAAATAAGGCCATCAGCTGAGACCTCAGACTTGGGGGGGATATCGATTTCATTTTCCTCCTCGCCACCGTTGGAATGTTGTGAACCCTCGAGAGCGTTAAGCTTCTTAAGATCCACCGAAACCCACTGCTTGTTGCCAGTGAAAGGATGTCTTGACATAGCCCTGGCCCATGTTCGGCGACTTTGAGATATTCTATTGGCCGCCATTACACGTGCTGTCAATGGAATTGCTTCAGTCACAGGAACATTCTTCCACAAGTCAAGATTCTCGTTTTTGATTGCTACCCCGGCGACTATTGATTGCACCTGACGTCCCTTAACGATGTAAAAGTCGTCCGTAGATCCTAGAATTCCTGGGTATCCTGTGAAACTGATATCGACACCTGGAACGGTGTTAGAACGTTGATCTGGCGAAAAGTGATAACGGAACTTGTAACGTTTCTGAATCCTCAGCATCGATGAATAACTTCCCGCCGAACTATGCCCGAAGAGCAACTGCCATCCTGAATTGGCCTCGCTTTGGAATATTTTCGTGAACATTGTGGCACTTGGTAGGAAGAAATTCTTCTCCGACTGTCCGCCATTACCTTCCTTCAGCACGTAGTTTTCATAGTAGATCTTGAGATCTTGAATATCTGCAGCAGAATTCATCAGCAGAAAGTCCACAAAAGGAATCTCTTCCTCAACATCGGAACGGGATCGACTTGCACCGCGCTTAAAACCGGCTTCCAAACCTTCGAGTTGGAAGAAATACAAAGCTATTTGATGCCAATACTGATCGTGATCTGCCCGAGCAAGGGCTCGTTGCTTAGTAGCGAAATAATTTGCCGAGATTGTATCTCTTAGCCAGGTACAAAAGTTCTGAGCATTTTCATCTTTATCACAAGCTGAGCCAATGGTGCTGGAAGAGGTTAAGAATCGTATGAACATTATGAATTTTGAAAAGCTTTTATAAAAGACTTACTTTAGCCATTGATTGTAGATGTTATTCCATGTTAGGGATCCCTCAAGCATCCCTGCACCAAGGGCCTGCACCCAATCAGGATATGAACGTTGTGTCTCAATTTCAAGCTGAGCCCATCTAAAAAAATTTAAAAAACGGCCGTTAGTTAAAAAAGGTTTCATGAGAGTGTACATTTTCAAAAACCCTACCCATTTTGATAAATCGAATCCTTATAGCATATCCTAGCGGCACCTTTTGGAATGTTTACGAGATCATTTTGCTGCTTCCAGTATTCGATTTGGAGGCCTACTTTCTCCGTCCAAAACGCCGTCGCACAATAAGTACCATCATACTCGGGACGTTCCATTCCGGCAACAAAAAAAGCAGCAACTACCAACAGACCAGCACCGATAAGGATGTAAGTCCCTATCCGTGTTTTCTGCCACGATGCACCTACTACTTTTAACATTGTCTCGGTCGTTTTAAATGTGTTACGGTAACGAAGGGACTAAAGATTTTTGGGGCTCTGTTTTTAAAGCCCTTTTTGTCGTTTTTCGGTGTGATCTGTTTTCTTCAAAAATGGACTATCCTCTTCACGGATAATTGAGATCAGCTCGGACAGCGTACGAATGTCCTTGGTGTTTAAGCTGTAGGCTTGATGTTGCTGCCAATGTAGTTAGGTGATGTTTTAGGTGGATATCTAATCTGACCGTTGGTGTAACCAATGCCAATTTGTTTGGCAAAACGACCTTGTTGGTCATCGGAGGAGGGTTAATTTTTTGTTTAGAGTGTGATCAGGTTAAAGGATTAATCCTAAAGCCCGTATAAATGAAATATCTTTCAATGACAGATATGTTTTTGGTAGATACTTTTTTCGGTGTGAGTTTCAGAAGTGGGATTAAAATGTTTGAGAATGTTTTAGGTAAAAGTATGATGAAACTTTGTTGGTGTTGCTTTTTAAATAGAGAAACTTTTCCAGATATTGATGATTTTTGATAGAGATTCAAGATTTTATGTATGATGCAAATTTTGGTTTTTCAAACTTTTCCTTAGAAATTTTGATGCTTTTTAGCTGGTTATCTGTCAAGATTTCCCTGAAATAATAAGAAGTGGAATTCATGGTTATTAATGTTATTAATGTTTCAAATTAAAAAAAAAAGTTTAGAAGTAAAATTATATGTATAGTTAAAATTATTGAAATAAGAGACTAACATCAAAAATTTAATTAATCTATTATCAATTTTCAGAATATTTATCAAAATTTGAATCCTTCAATAACCAATAAAATACATAGTAATTCCGTTAAATGTAAAATGATGCACCGGAACACGCTTAAATAGTGACACTGACAGCTCGTGAAAAGAAAAAAAAAAACAAAGGAAACAAACCTAAATATGTGAAACGATCCTATAAATTGCAAATGTCAGAAACTCAAAAGTCATAATGGATTTAACAAATTACTTATAATTAAATAAGGATTTTACCTTAAAAAAATTGTTAAGAAATGCTACAAAGCTTAAATGTTTTAATAAATCCTTAAACAAATTGTACAACAGTTTATTTCCTGACTGGCCTAAAATATATCATCATTGTGCAGGTTTGACGACATAAGAGACTTGAAGGTAGGGTAAGTTGCTAGTATCTGATTGGCCAGCTGTCAAGAAATTTGCCTTCCAATTAAGGCAACTTTATGGGAAAGTTGACTGGAAATTTAGTCAAGAAAAATCTTCCTAACTATGAAGTTAATTGCATTTATGTATGTATGTCAAAATGACAGCTGATCATGTTTCTTTTTATTCATCTAAAAGCTGAACTTTAATACTTTATGATTTTTTTTTATTTTCTGCACAATTGCATTAAATATAAACAAATAAATACAAATCATACAAAAAATAAATAAATACATGTTTTGATAGTTTTTGCACGATCAAGTGATGGTAAAGATTATTTTTGACACTTGAAAAGCTAACTAGTTGTCTCAAAATGTACGTTCAAAGAATGAAGTTGACTGCTAATGACGTCTCTTATGTTGGCTGAACTTGCCCATTACATGGGACAAAGGGACACCTAGGGTCGTTCATTTCGTAGTTTTGAATTGGTAGCACTGGCATTTGACATTTGTCAAACTCTTCTGCCATTCGAAGTGTCATAATATTATTTAGGATAATGGATCATTTAACAATAAAACCACACGTTAAAAGTGTTAAAACTTATTACATAAGTGGTGTAATAACAGCAAGTTAACACAGAATTCAAATGCTGACAATTTTTTAAAAGAAATAAATCAAAGAATGTCTGTCAGACCCCCTAGTGTAAATTAATAATTTGTTTGCTTTTTTTTTATCCGCTGATTGGTAGTTTATATATTTTTATTCAAAACACGTTTCAGTATCACTTATGGAATCTTTTTAAAGTACTAATTGTTTAAACAAAAGCTAAGAAATTTTTATTCCCACAATTATATTTCATTCATCGAGAGAAAGAAAATAAGTGGCTTCTTTTTATGTTTATTGCTTCAAGTGCAAATTTTGAGTAGTTCAAGATCAAAAATTCTGTTCTTTTTATTATTCACTAATTAAATTTTTTATTAAAAGATTTCTCTTCAAAAATTCTTTTAACATTTTTTTGAAAAAATTTAAAAAACACCAAGAATGCAAAAAGAAAACAAAACATTTGATAAACAAAAGCATAGAAAATTGTTATTGAAAATTCTTTAAATTTCAAATTGTTATCAACAAAGATTTTGTTTGCACTTTCCCACCATTAAGTGTTTCTATGCAGAGTATATGTACAAGTAAATATGAAATTTGTTTAAATAAAATAAGTTTTTATTGCTGAACAGCAGGTTTGAAAAAAAAAAATCAACAGGTGGAATATTTTGTTTTAATTCAAAAACAAAAAATAACTTAAGAAAAGTTAAAGAGATTTTATATTTTAATGGAAATAGTAATAATTCTTTACTTTACATTAAACGAGCTTTATTATTTTCATAAACAATTCTAATTCATTATGAATACATTTCTTAAAAACCTGAAAGCTTCAAATAATAACACAAGAAAGAAATATTGTTGGAATTAATTTTTACTTGCGACATATTGGAACCAATATGGCAAGTTTTAAATTCGTTAAAAATTTCAAACTCGAGATTTTCATTTCACATTTCGAAAGAAATAAGGACCGATGATGCCAGCGTGTAAACCCAAACAGTCAATCTTACTGGATATAAAGGTAATTTGTTAATGATATCAATTTTGTCGTCACTCCATAAATGACAGTTGTGGTTATTGAGGAAGCCAATTAACGAAAAATGAGTTTCCTATCAAACACCGTAAAATATTGTAGCGCTGTTCTGTCAGTTAACGATCCATAAAACATAATCGAACAGAAACGTGAACATACATAGTTTGACATTCTTAACTGTCAAACCATAGGCAGTAGATAATAAAAAATTAATACCTTATGGAAAGAACAATGGCTGCGTTCAATATCAGACAGATAGTGTATCCGGATACCTTGTTGTTAGTGTTTTACGTGTAATATAACAGCTGATCAAAAACAGCTGAGATGTCAAAAAAGGAATCCAAAGGTATCCAAGAATTTCTATGGTATGTAGGTATCTAACAGAACAGCTGATTCAACACATGGTTGAATTTCAAGAAACTTGAAAATTGATTTCAGCTTTGTGTATTTGTTGGTAAACAAAAAGATACAAAATGTTAGTTGAAGTTGTATTTGAGGATGAAGAAGCTATTTGCCTCCGAATTTTAGAAGGTAATTATGATCTATTTTTTTAAACTTCAAAATTGACTTATTTTGTTCTCGTTTTGTAGATGACCAATTTGCTAGGTGTGCTATCAATTCATCATCGTCCGATGAATCAGTTGAATTATCCATTAAATGTTTTATGTTACAAAAATTTTTACTTCGAAGCTTAAATGTTTCTCTGCTTTCTGTGAACAGCTAAAAGTTGTTTTTACTTTTTAACAGCTATCTTAATACAGCTATCCAACTCGTTCAACAAGGTATCTAAAAATCCAACTATCCAAGATACCCTATCCAACACGAGATTGAACGCAGCCAATGAAATAAACTTGTTTCAGTTTTTAGAAACAAAATTAAAGTATCATGCAAAATGTCAACTGTCAAAAAAACATTGAGTTCCTCTCAAAATCTATTTTGAATGTTATTTTAATTTATTCTTAGTTTTTACTCAAACGAATTGTTGTTTTAGGATGAGCGTTATTATTACAATTAATTTAATCTGGTTTTTACTTCCTTATCACAATTTATGTAAGCTTAGATTTAATGAGATCATCCATTAGAAGTGAAAACTTCTGAGTCACAAAAATTTACAAATTATTCAAATTAATCAATAAAAATATTCGCATATTAACTGTTTAATCAATAAAATGACAACTTTGTCAGGACTTAAGTCTTGTTGAAAAAAAATGTTTGGCCTTTTCTGTTTCTGACGCAAATTTCATTTTCAATAAAGTAAATAATGTTTTCCTAAGAAAATAATTTTTAAAAAAATCTTTAATACATTTGTATTCCCAAACCTAGAGTTGCTTAAATCCAAACCCAACTTTAAAAGCGAAATTGACGAATGACGAAATGTCTTATTAAAATTCATAACAAAATATTTAAATACATTATATTTTTTTTGGAAATGTTTCAATTAATTTTACTTTGCAAAAATGGTATTTATCTTGTTGTTTTAGTTTATGTTTCATTTTAAACGGAAATTCCCCAAATACCAATCACTTCAATTCTCATTCTTTTTGATGCATTAATTACTAAGTAAATTATAAGATTAATTAATATGAACAAAAATCTTAAGATAAACCATAAACAAAAAATTTGCAAAACAATTTTATCTTTATCTTTTTATAAGTGATATCCCGTTGTGTTTTTTAAATCAACGGACGGAAATAATTTCTCTCACTATTGTTTCTAGGCAAATATTTTGCTATTTTGCTTCCCAGAATAGTCATAGTCGTGTAAATAAATTTGCAAATATTTTCTTTTACAATTTGAATACATTTATCTTTTAATTGAAATTTGATTTTAACAATTGTTGAATAACAAATTATGATTTATGTACAAAATACTAAAAATATATGCAGTAGAGTTAATGTGTCCTTTTTTTTTCTTTGTCAAAAATTTAACAAGCTTAAATTTCTTCCCACAAATTTGGAGAACAATTGCAGTACAATTCAAATGCCATTATTTTAACAAAAGTCATTTAAATTTTTTTTCGAGAACCTCGGTTTTACCAGGTTCAATGACGAAAACGTGGCAAATGCCATCATCGCCGGGCAAAACGGGACTAACACCCTTTTAGTCACGAAGATAGAGCTCCAGCACATCTTCGATACATTAAAGAAAAAGAAGTCAGCAGGTGTCGATGGTATACCCAACATTGTACTACGACATTTACCTCAGGAAGCTGTGGACATTTATACCACTCTGTTTAACAACGTTCTGAATAATGCATATTATCCGGTCCGTTGGAAAACAGCTGTGGTACATCCTCTCCCGAAAAGGGAAAGGACAACTCCAATCCGGCGAATCTCCGGTCGATAAGTCTGCTGCCAAGTATCAGTAAGGTATTCGAGAAGGTTATAAATAGAGCTCTGTCCAAGTGGGCTGAGAACAACAAAATAATTCCGGATAATCAGTTCGGCTTTAAGGCGGGACATGACACTATTCATGCTGCGTCTAAGCTTGTTTCTGATATCCAGTGGAACAAATCTAAAAGACAATGTACGGGTGCTTGTCTGGTTGACTTGGAGAAGGCCTTCGACACCGTATGGTTAGAGGGTCTGTATCTAAAGTTAAGCAGACTTGGCATAAGTAAACCACTGTTGTATATGCTTTATGACATGCTTAATGGTAGACGGTTTATTGTCAAAATTGGCAATGTAACATCTACCAAAATCTTTGATATTAAAAATGGTCTTCAACAGGGAGCGGTTAACTCGCCGATCTTATTCAGCATTTACACCAGTGATCTGATAGCAAGTCTGACGCAGGCAATAGCGTACGCCGACGACCTAATTGCGTACAGAACGGCCCCAAAAATTGAGGTTATCAAGACACTTTTGCAGGGTGACTTCGACAAGATTCAGCAATATTGCGATGACTGGAAGTTGAAAATCAACATTCAGAAATGCGAAACTATTTTGTTCAGGACTCCGCTGTATGGAGCCTCAAGGGATACGAGAAAGAACTGGAAAAATCTAGTGATTGTTGGACCAAATCGACAGCCACTGGCGAATAAAAGTGTAGTAAAGTACCTTGGCATCTGGTTGGATCAGTACTTGTATTTCGACAGACATATGAGTGCTGCTCTGGCCAGAGCTAGGGGAGCCTTTGCCCTGACAAAACGGTTGTTTTTAGCAGCCGTCTTGATAGCAGGGTGAAGGTGATTTGCTACATGGCCCTTATCCGGCCGATGATTGCCTATGGGTGCCCGATATGGTTCAACGTTGCCCCATCTCAAATGGAAAAGATTCGGGTGTTTGAGAGACAATGTCTGCGACGTTGCCTTGGATTACACAGAACACCAGAGTCGGAGTACAAACATTACTATTCCAACCAGGTTCTATACAACAGAGCCAACATAAACAGAATAGATAATTTCTTGCTGAAGCTTGGTAGGGGTCACATTGCGAGAGCAATGTCGTCGACTAACAGCTTAATTTTTGGGGCTTACTACCCCAACAATGAGTACTACGAAAGTGCACGTTTAAGTGGCAACATTCCGGCCGAAGCTTTTCTCTATTTAGACAATCGAGGGCTGATACAGGATAGGGAGGCGGTTCCGCTAATCTACCACGTCAGCCGTAAAACTGTAGATAGGCGACTCCTTTGCAGTCGAGACGTCCTCGCACTGGACGGAGCCGAGTGCCTTCGGTTCAGTAGGACTGTTTCCGATAGGGACCGAAGAGATAGGGTGAGGCAGGAGAACCAGTTTTGGTGGCTTCAAATTGAGAATGTCATTTAAAGTTGTCTAGGGCGTTTGGTCTTGGCCGGCTTACATAGGTTTAAGGATTAGGTTAGGGACAGTCAGGGTGGCACCAAAAAAAAAAATTATATAAAAAAAATAAAAAAAAATTAAAAAAAAAACAAAAAAAAAACAAAAAAAAAGCCTACTGTGGCTGTTCTAGTTTTTAAGTAGTTTTTAAGTAGTTTTAAGTAGTTTTAAGTAGTTTTAAGTAGTTTTAAGTATTTTTAAGTAGTATTATTGGTTTTGGTTAGTTTTAAGTAACTTAAGTATTATAATGGGTTCTTGTTATTTAGTATTAAAATTGTTTTTAGGCCGAAAGGCAATAGATATAAGATAATGGATTAACTTAGAGCACCCGCATAGGGCCAGTAAGATATTTTTTAAGTTTTTGAAATTTAAGCTAGTTTTTTTAAGAATTTTTGTCTAGCTTTAAGTTAGCTTTAAGATTTTGATAAAAGAAAAAAAAAATATATGAAAAAAAATAAAAAATATGAAAAAAAAGTCATTTAAATTTATTTTTAAAAGTTGTAACCAAAGGAATTAAAATGCAATATATTTTTCAAGACAAAAAGAAATTAATCAAGTCGTTTAAAGAAAATGGTGTTTGTATATATAGTGTTTTCCGATAAGAGGTCACATATTGAATAGGCTGCTACTTAGGCAGCTGTGACTCTTGAAGTTGTTATCTTTTGACATTTAATAAAACAAAAATATTATTAAAAATAGGACAGTGCATGATTCGTATTCAATACAAAAATGTGTATAATTTGTCGAAAAGATTATCACAATTGGCCACTGAGGTCTTGTGATCTAACACCTTTAGACTTTTTTCCTTTAAGGCCATATGAAAGAAAACGTCAATGTCAATGCTTCATAATCGAGCCTTAATATGGAATTCGTGAAGTTATTGAGGACATACAGCCACAAATGTACGAAATGGTCGTGGAAAATTTCAAGAGAAGAATGTGACGTTGCTACCTTAGCCGTAGCATCTATTTGGCTAATATTGTTTTTTATTGTTAAAGACATGTTTTTCTTTTTCAATGAAATGAACACCTATTGATTTCTTTTCCAAAAATACAATTTTTTTTAAATATCAAAATAAAACCTCTTATTGGAAAATATCATATTAAAGAAAAACACATTCGGATATATAGTCCATAAGTACATATCACATGAGAATAAAACTACGTACATTTATTTAAGAATATTAAAATTCAATTCAATTTGTATCTTTCGATGATCAATAACTGTATCGCACGTCACTGCATCCCGTCATCAATCTTATAGATACGTAATAATAATAAAAAATTTCCTGTATTGAACTCGATGTATGTATATTTTAATTCCGGTCATAAGTTTTTATTTAAACGTTTTTTTTTGTATATCAATATTTTATACCAAATCTCTTAATAATTTTTAATTGATTTTAAAAAGATTATTTGGTTTAATAAAATTATATTTATGGTTATTTGTTTTGAACCATCAAACATTATTTTTTAGAATATTAAATTGAACTAAAATTGGTGTGTTTCTCTTTTTTGTTTATGCATATCTTCTTGTGTTTTTTAAATATTGAACTATAAGAAATATTAAGCATTTTAATTGATTTAGGAAACTCTTGTTCATTATTGTTTAATTTTTTTTTAGAAATAATTCACAACAAAAATTCAAAAATAATTTGAAATTCAATTAAGCAATGAGTATGGTTCTTTGCTTTTTGTTATACAAAATTGTTTAATAAATCAATTTTTCCGGTTAGAGGATGTTAGAAAAAAAGTGTATGATAAAAAGGTGGGTGTTTTTCAAATATTTGAACTTAAAAAGGAAATTTTTCCTTGACTTTTGCAAAGATCGGAAAATCATATATTTTTAAATTTAATAACTTCCGATTGAGTTCATTCAATAATATGTGATGATGATGGAGATCAAGGCATCTTTTTATTCTGGACTAAATGAAAATGGAAATGTAAATAATAATTTATAATTTTGTATGTTTGTATACTTTTTTGTGTGTTTAAATTAACGATGGTGCTGATTGATCTACAATTATATTGAGCATATTCGTACTGCCTTGAAAAATGTTTATGACGATTGCAGTAAATCTTCAAAGATATACATACATTATTTGTTTTCTTAATTTTAATTGTTGTATGTATTTACCTGTGATATTTGAAATGTTATAAATCAAACTTCAAAACAGTGTAAAAGAGAAAAACAGCTTAATAACAATTGTACTTGAATAATTTCAAGGTATAAATAGAGTAATGTACGTTTTTTATTTATTTACTTGTACTTAATTTGTTTATAAGGCTATAAAAACCTAAAAAGTGTGTAGAAAGTAAATTTTAGTGACGAGTGGATTTCTGTATGAATTTGGTTCTGAAAGGAATTGTTTTCCAAATTCTAAGAATCCAATATAAGCAAAGATTCTTTTAGAGACATAAAAAATTTCCATGGTCTCATCTGACAATGGTTTGACAGATCAAACTCTGTTTACATTTCTTTTCAGTTGGATTTAGCAATACATCATGAATTCTTTCATATCAAAACTTGCTAACTGGTCCCTTTCCTCATGCGACTTAATGTCATACGGCTTCAATAGTCAACAATCGAAAGGGTCGAATAGACTATATGTAACTTGTAGTCGCGGTGGCGTAAAAAGAAGAAAAACCTTTTAATCGATAGTTAATGCTATTTTTCCTTAGATCAAAATGATATCCATAGAAGTACTTTAATATATTTACAATTCATATGTTCACATGACTTTCTTTTTTCTAAAATCAATAAACAATATAACATTTTCTGGACGAACTAAGTGGCACTATGATGTCCAACTAAGTTTTTAAAAGAACATGGAGTTAAAATGTGAACGCGTCACAAAATTGTGCGTCAAAAAAATAATATCTATTATTGATCAAATTATTGTTTCCTTTAAATCATAAATTTATGCCATGTTTTAATAGCTAAGAAAAAACATCATTCGTTTTTTGTACACTCGGGCGTATACGCACTATTTTTAACTTCCCATAGGAAGTATTGTAATGGGTCCGATTTGTCAAATTAAAAATTTTGACATTTCTCGTAGTTTTAAGGTCCCTAGAGTCGAAATAAAAGATTTTTAGAAAGATGTCTGTGCGTGCGTGTGTACGTACGTTCACACGTCCGTACGTCCGAACGTTCGCGAGGTTTTTTTCGTCGTCTATAGTTTAAGAACGAGTAGAGATATCGACTTCAAATAAATTTTGTTATACAGATAATAATGTTATAAAGAAAATTGCGTGGGTGGTTTTTTTACCATAGCAGTTTAAAAAAAAGTGAACATTTTGGTTAACCCTAAATATCTTACGAACCAAAAACGCTAGAGACTTGAATTAAATTTTATATAATATATTGTAACGTGATACCAAACAAGTATATTTTTAGAAAAAAATCCAATTAACGGTTTTTTTATAAATCAAAAAAACTGAAAAAAAAATACTTGTCACCTTGAAAATTTTACGAATTAAAAATGATTTTATACCCTAAACAATTTTATGCAACGAAGAATACCGTTTTTAACATTTGGTAGAATTTTAAGAAAAATCGAATCGACACTTTTGTTTATAAAAAAATAAAAACCTAAAAAAAACATTACTCAAAGTTGGTAAAAATTGAATTTCGACTCAAATATCTTTTTAAAAATTTGATATATTGGCTTTAAACTACTTTTATCTTTTAAAACATATTGTTTTCAACATTCAGTAAAATTTTGAGAAAAATCGAATTGACAGTTTTCTTACAAAAAATAAAAACCTAAACAAAAAAATTAATAAAAGTTGGTAAAAATTGATTTTCGACTCAAATATCTTTTCAAAACTTTGCGATATTGGCTTTAAACTACTTTTATCTTTTAAAAAATATTGTTTTCAACATTCAGTAAAATTTTGAGAAAAATCAAATTGACAGTTTTTTTAACAAAAAATAAAAACTTAAAAGAAAATTTAACAAAAGTTGGTAAAAAATTGATTTTCGGCTCAAATATCTTTTTAAAACTTTGATATATTGGCTTTAAACTACTTTTAAACTACTCTTTTTATTTCACAGAAAATATTGTTTTCGATATTTAGTAGTTTTTTTTTTATAAAAATCCAACAGTCCGTTTTTTCATAAAAAAATAAAAATACGCAAATTTGGTAAAAATTGATGTTCGGTTCTTGATATCTCTCAAATTAATTTCATTCATCCAATTTGTAAAAATTTAAGAAATGCTACTAAAATTGGTAAACATTTGTTTTTGACTAAAAATCTATTTAACAAAACTAGATTTTGAAACTAAACTATTTCATTATATGAAAAATATTGGTGGTAATTTTAAAATTTTTAAGAATAATTCAACTAACAACTTTTTTAACCCAACACGAAAACCTACAAACTTTTAAGCAAGACAAATCGACAGACGCGATGGGAAGTTATCAGTGTGGGTCGCATCTCAGCCTCTTGTTTTTTATTTCTGTTTATCAACGTAACATGGAATATTTTCATAACGATATATAAATTAAAATCAATTAGTAAAAAAAAATTGATTCCACATTAGAAAAATAAATTAAATTCTACTGCGACTTTAATTCAAGATAATTATAAAAAATGCATGTACCAGTAGGTACCTACTTTATAACTCTATTTGAAACAGTCACATCAGAAAAGTTAGTCTTCTCTATATAGTTGTATAAGGGCTTAAATTAAAACTAGTCTTCGCAAGATCTAATTCATTATATAGTTTTCTTTTCTTATACTTTTTGTCTCATTAAAACTGGATATTTCAAGAACAATTATTTATGAATTCAAAGAAACAAAATGATGCAATGATACAGAATGATTAAGAGGAAAATTGTTATCATTGTTTCATGAAGACCCTTTAATTCAGATAGCTTCGACTTCGATACTGCAGTGTTTTTTTAAGTAATATTTGTTAAATGTGGAGATAACTACATGTAGCTGTATTAATTTTTTAGTAATTTGAAATATTTACTGTGACAACAATACACAAACTATTTAGAAAAAAGAATACTTTTGCTTTTAACTAACCTTTTGATCCCGGGCTCAGGAAAGATAGTTGCACAAGTCACCCCATTGAAATTCTGAAATAAAAGTAAAAATGTATTAATTTTCTATTTGAAAAATGCCTCCATCAATATTTTTGTTTAGTTTACATTCTAATAACAGCGTTTTTCTCAAGAAAATCAATTTTTTAAGCAATCGCGATCATTTCTTCAATTTCTTAAAAAAATCTCAATTTAGCAAAAATATGTTATATTAGTAAAATAAACTAAATTGAAATACGAGAACTTAATTAGAAACGAACTGACTTAAAAACGCCACCAGTTTCATAATAAAACTTAAAAAACAAATAAACACCACCGAACACCACCGAACACCCATCGAGTTTTTGTTGTTTGTTTGTTCAAATGGCACAAGTGCGATGTCGTTGTCATTTGATTGTCTCAATTTTATTAAACAAATCTTTTGATCCAGACATTTATATGATGATCATGTCCGTCACTCGTCGTGATCAGTGATGGTGGAGTCAATTTTCAAAAACAAGGCTGTTTATGGCGACGCGGATGAAAATGAAATCCAAAGAAAAAAAACAATCCGATATTAATGAAGGGTCTCAGTTTCAGGCGAGACTGTTATTGTTATTATTTTATATATTTTTTTTCTTACGACGGCTAACGGCGCTGAGCATTTTATGTTTATGTCTCAATTTGATTAATTTTCGGACATTGACAGTTAAGAGTCAACAAAGTTGAAAGATGATTTACTTTGGGAATGTTTTGCAATAGGTAGTTTTAAACTAGTCTAAACAAAGATAATATTCTTTGTTAACTTCCCATAGGAAGTTATTGTAATGGGTCCGATTTGTCAAATTGAAAATTTTGACATTTCTCGACGTTTCAAGGTCCCTAGGGTCGAAATAAAAGATTTTTAGAAAGATGTCTGTGCGTGCGTGTGTACGTACTTTCGTACGTCCGTACGTCTATACGTTCGCGACATTTTTTTCGTCTTCCATAGCTCAAGAACCAGAAGAGATATCGACTTCAAATAAATTTTGTTATACAGATAATAAGGCAGAAAGATGCAGAAAGGGCTCTCAAGAAAATTGCGTTGGTGGTTTTTTTTTACCTAGCAGTTAAAAAAAAAAGGTGACAATTTTGGTTAACCCTAAATATCTCATGAACCAATGACGCTAGAGACTTGAATTAAATTTTATATTATATATTGTAACGTGATACAAAACAAATATATTTTTGGAAAAAAATCCAACTAACGGTTTTTTTTATAAATCAAAAAAACTGAAATAAAAAATTTGTCACCTCGAAAATTTTACGACTAAAATATGATTTCATCTCCAAAACAATTTTGTGCAACGAAGAATAATGTTTTTGTCATCTGGTAAAATTTTGAGAAAAATCGAATTGACAGTTTTTTTATAAAAAATAAAAACCTAAAAAAAACAAATTTGGTAAAAATTGAATTTCGACTCAAATATCTTTTCAAAAACTTGAGATTATGGCTTCAAACTTATGTTATCTTATAAGAAATATTATTTTCAACATTCGGAAAAATTTTGAGAAAAATCTAATTGACAGTTTTTATACAAAAAATTAAAAACCTAAAAAAAACAATACTAAAACTTGGTAAAAATTTTCTTTCGACTCAAATAGCTTTTCAAAAATTAAAAATATTGGCTTCAAACTTATTTTATTTCACAGAAAATATTATTTTTGATATGCAATGAAATAAAATATACAAAAAATAGTACGCAAATTTGGTAAAAATTGATACATATACACAAACTTTTAAGCAAGACAAATCGACAGACGGGATGGGAAGTTATCAGTGTGGGTCGCATCCCAGCCTCTTTTTTTGTTTAAAAACAATCCATAAAATAGAGCCCCTAAACGGTTTTCCAGCATTTTTAAACATCATAACATTTAACATGACACATTTTTAAGCGATATAATCTACATCAACACTAATATTATAAAGAGGAATGATTTGTATTTTTGTAATAAATAAAGTCAAAAAGTACTAGACCGATTTTAATAATTCTTTTTTCATTAGAAAGCTACATTATCTGTACCTATTTATGTCTACCCGTGCAAAGCCGGGACGGGCCGCTAGTATATTATATACATATATATGTATATAATTTTTTTTTAAGAACAATAATGGTTTTACATATTTTCAATTCGTGTTATTTATTTTTATTACTCAGTTTTGTTGAAGACATCAGATTTTGGAATTAAAATAGATATTAAACAAGGTACCTACCAAAATAAATAAATTATAGAAAGAAATTATGCTATCCAAAACGCGAAAAAACCATTCAGTTTTGATTGCAATCATTGCTATAGTACTTTTTAATTCTTTAACACAAAAAAGTTACGTATACGCCCCATGGACCAAAATTGAAAATAATTTTTTTATAAAGGCCCAATTTAAGTAGTTAAAAAACATAATTATTTCCATTTCATTTAATGATTTACAGTTAAAATAGTTTGTGTATGATGAGAATAATTAAGATTTTTTGTAAGTAGGATTCTTCCATTTCGTCATAATAAATGTTTTTTTTTTTGATAACTATAAGTGAATATTATTTATGTCGGGGCGGCGCGAACGCCATCCCCGGCTACCAAAAATTACACGAACGAGTTATTCGCATTAGGAATAATCGCGGAGGTCAACTCAGTCGAAGTGCAATGACCAAGCCTCGCTCCGGGGGAACCGCCTTCATGATCACGGTAACCCCTACGCCAGGTAAGTATGCTTTTTACCGTTATTATTTTAAACTATATAAATTTTCTAACAAAAACTAACTGTGAACTATAAAATTGAAAAATTACAACTACCATTGAAAACCATAGTGAAATCTTTCATAAATCAAAATGCATCAATGAATAAGGGATGAAAATGCAAAGGGATGCAATTTCAATATACCTACCACACAAAAAACAACTCTGTCTCTATGGGCTAAATATCAATAAGGGGTGGAAAAATACATATTAGTATCAATGTACAAGTACCTACAGTTTCAATTAAACAAACAAAAAAAACTAAAAATAGAAATTATTATTAACCAAACAACAATACAAATAGGAACCAACTGTTTGATTTTTTCGAACAATTGGTAGGCATATGAAATGAATACATATGAAATTATATAAAATTTGATAGATACTAGAAACATTATATGACTTTTTGTTTAAACACGTACTTATTTATCGGTGAAGCATACCATTGTGTAAACAAAGTGAGTTTAATCATCAAAGTACCTACCCCTACATCAATAGGGTAGATATCAGGTCAGGGCCCCGTTTTATATAATTTTTAAGGTTGTCAAGCCTAGATTTTAAGCATAAATCACATATGTAGGTACCTAGTGAGTTATAGATTGGTTTACTGATTTGTATAACACTCCTCAGAACCTAAAAAAAAAACATCCAAGACTAGGTCACGTCACACAATCTTGTTCGAAAAGAGCCTGTTGAAAATAATGGCTATATATTTTAAAATTTGAAAACGCACTTAGTAAAAGTTAATCTTCAAAAGTTTAAATACCATTTAATTTCTAAAAAAAAACCCTAAACTTATTAATTTTTATTTCGAAAATTTTTAGAGCGGGTTTTTTAACTAATTTTTTAAAAATACATTTTTTCATTTTATTTTAGAAATTTTTTTGGTATGTAATTATTTAGTGTTTATAAATTAAGTTTTAAATATGAATTTCGTTGAAAAATGGTGCCCTATTTTTGATATATTGCATTTTGGAGAAAAATTCTTTTAAAAATCATAAACAAAAAATTAGACATTTTTGATCGTCAAATATTATTTAGCCGATATATTAGAGCTTATTCAGAAAATAATGATTTAAATTGGTTTATTGTCTCATGAGGAAATTAAAAAAAAACAAAATAACAGTTGCATTGAACAATAGAAAAATACAAGTAAACAACACTTTTGTGGAAATTTAAAAAAACTTTTAATAGGGACTTTTGTTATTTTTGTGTTAGCTGTAATGACTAGGAAAGACTGAAGACGCTTCTTTTTCATCGTAATGTCACTTTTTATTAAACAAGTAAAAACAAAATAATATTAAAAATTAGTAAAAATTGATTTTCAGTTTGTCTGTAATATTCGAACATATGTATGTACGTGCCTCCCAGCCAAAATGATGCACTCAATTTCTTTGCTGAAAAACTTAAATAAAAAAGGAACCGCTTGAAAATGAAAAGAAAACCATACGGTATATTATTTATTAGGTTTATTCAAATGATGGTTTTAACGAAAAACAGAGAATTTATATATTTTTAATAGCAAATAGAATAGAAACAATGTCTCAGCTAAAATGATGCACTCAGTTTTAACGGTAAAATGTATACTGTATTGACTTTGTTGTGTAATGGAATTAAAGTAGCAGCTCATTTTCCCTTTCATTCGTGTTTCAATCGCATAATTAAATATTTCGAATTTGTGTGTTCGACATGGGAGTATGGGACGCCATACGAGTATCGAAACCCGCGAACTAATAATCAAACAGTTTAAAGATGGAAAAAGCCAACGAAAAATTGCAGAAATGGTAAAAAATTATTTCTTCGACAGTGCAACATATAATTGAACGTTATATCCGTGAAAATCGAGTGGTCAGTAAGGCAAAAAGAGCTCCAAATAAAATATTTTCCGATAGTGATTGCCGGTGGATTGTAAGAAAAGTGAAGGAAAATCCTATTTTAAGTGCACCAAAGTTAGCCAAAGAAGCAGAAAAATATGTGGCGCTGAGATATTACGCCGGATCTTAAGGGATGCCGATTTTAATGGAAGGAGTGCCCGAACAAAGCCCTTCATCAATAGTAAAAATAAAATAGAAAGAATGAAATTTGCTCGTGAGCATCTTAACATGGACGAAATTTTTTGGAACTCCGTAATATTTACTGATGAAAGTAAATTTAATCTTCACGGATCGGATGGTAAGGGGTACGTTTGGAGGCAGCCAAATACGGAAGTCCAGCCGAAGAATTTGCGTGGGACAGTGAAACACGGTGGAGGGCATGTTATGGTGTGGGGATGTATGTATGTCTTCTGCTGGCGTAGGAAACCTGGTTTTTATCGAAGGTAACATGGACAAAAACATGTATCTAGATATTTTGAAGCAAAACTTGTTGCAAAGTGCTGAAAAACTCAACATCAAGGACAGTTTTCGACTATATCAAGATAACGACCCTAAACACAAGTCTGGAATTGTGCAAACTTGGTTAATCTGGAACTGCCCTCATGTCATGCAACCGCCTGCCCAGTCGCCAGACCTAAATGCCATCGAAAATTTATGGTCGAAGCTGGAGCGCGAAATTCGAAAACATGCGATTTCATCCAAGGAAGATTTGAAAAATTCACTTTTGGAAGAATGAGGCAGCATATCCTCGGAATACACCTCAAAGCTTGTTAAATCAATGCTAAAGAGACTGGAGTCGGTGCTTAAGCAAAAAGAGTATCCCACGAAATATTAAGGAGATTTTACGACTTTTTTCCTCTGTTACAATTTCTAGAAAAAAAAAATATGTTTTCGACTCGAATTTCTGGGAAACTTATGAAGATATTAAATCCAAATTTATTTTAACTTATAGAAAATATAATTGTTTACTCTCGGTAAAATTAAAAACAAAAATTATTGACAGTTTCTTGACAAGAAAAATCAAATCATTCAAAAAAAATGCGACCGAATATCTCAACAAAGAACAGCTTAAACTTCCATTAGTCCTTTGAATAAGGTGATTTGTCTTATTTAACACAAAAATCTATGCTAAAGCTACACATTTCCAGCTATGTATAGGGTGTCCCAAAATTAACGCAAGATTTGAATTTGCCGCCATTTGTGCAGTGAAGTGTTGGCAACCCTGAAAAAAAAGCAATTTGACAGCTAACAGTATAGGGTTATTAAAAATGAAGCGTTACACGAGAGAACAACGTGTCTTCTTTATTAAAGAATATTTCAAAAATAGTGAAAGCTTGGCGGCTGCAGTTCGAAAATTTCATACAAAATATAGTCGGAATAGTGTTTTAACTTCGTCAACTGTGAAGAGATTAATTGAAAAATTCATGGAGACTGGATAAGTTGGAGACGCCAAACACACTGGTCGTCCAAAAACAAGCCGTTCAAATGTGAATGTCGAAGCAGTGCATGAGAGTGTTGCTGACAATCCAGGAACCTCAATTCGACGTCGTGGACAAGAATTGCAAATTTCAAGAACCTCTCTACAGCGTATACTCACCAAAGATCTGTGTCTTCATGCTTACAAAATTCAATTAACACAACAATTGAAGCCTAATGACCATGGACAGAGAAGAGAGTTCGTTGAATGGATTATTGAACATCAACAAATGGACCCTGATTTTTCGAGCAAAATCATCCTAAGCGATGAAGCACATTTTCATCTTGATGGCTTTGTCAATCGCCAAAATTGCCACATTTGGGGTTCGGAGAACCCACATGTGATTGTCGAAAAACAAATGCATCCACAACGCGTGACTGTATGGTGTGGATTTTGGGCTGGAGGCATAATTGGGCCATATTTTTTTGAAAATGATGCTGGTCAAGCAGTGACTGTTACTGGTGCTCGATATCGCGACATGATTACACAGTTCTTTCTGCCAAAATTGGATGATATTGATGTGTCCAATATGTGGTTTCAACAAGACGGTGCCACATGTCATACAGCCCGTGAAACAATTCAATTACTGCATGAGACATTTCCAGGTCGTGTACTCTCTCGTTTCGGTGATCAAAATTGGCCTCCTAGATCGTGTGATTTAAGACCATTAGACTTCTTTTTATGGGGTTATTTGAAATCACAAGTCTATGTCAACAAGCCCACAACCACCCGTGCATTAAAGGAGCACGCTGCAGAGAACGCTGCATCAACGAAATTCAGCCACATTTATGCAGAATGGTCATGGAAAATTTCAAGAAAAGAGTGCGCATGTGCATGCAAAGCCGTGGAGGCCATTTGTCCGATGTGTTATTCCATACATAACCCTATCCTATGTACTTTACGAGTCAATAAAAATATAACTATCAAAAGACTAAAAACGGCGTTTTCTATTTAATTCAAATCTTGCGTTAATTTTGGGACACCCTTTATATCTTGGTTTTATGTGAATAGATAAACTATTACGCTATATTTCTTTAACTAGAAAATTCTAGCTTAAGCTTAATATTTCTAGCACTAGTTTTTTCATTCACATGTGTTGGCTTAAAACCTTAAGCTTAAACTTTTTCGATGTCTGAAAGCAAAAGGAAGTGGATTTCTGATTTTGGATTATGAAATCTGATTAATTACTGGATAAAGTAAGTATTGCTTTTTTGTAAAAAGGATATTTGGAGTTTTTAATTTACCTATGTAACTTAACTGATAATTGATTAAGTTCCGTAGAGCTTCAAATTTGGTACGGACTCAGAGCATTTTAATGTCATTGAACTTCGGTTTTGTAGAGCAATTCTAAATAGATTACTTCTGGTTTTTTTTGGAATATGAAACTATAAAACGTTGACAGTCACAAGAGTATAAACTCGGTCATATATTCTTACTTCAACTGAAGAGAACTAGTCAAAGCTTTCTAATCATGGGTCCAGGAATCTTGATATTTTTGTAGCTTTAACTATAATACTCTAGCTTAAGCTGTTAATAATCACACAATTTGGAGCTTAATCTGGAAAAAGAAGCTAAAGCCATATGAATGCAACTTAAGCTTTTTTGAAATAGCTACTTCTAGAAGACATCTTTTAGTTTCCACCTAAAGCTTATTTTAAATCACACATAACTTAGCTTGGACTTAAACATAAGTTTTATCTTTTTCTTTTTATTCCAAAGACCCTATGTAAATGAAAGTAAAAATAAATTTTATGTTTATCAAACCTGTCTTCTACTAAAAACTTCCTGTTCAAAAACCATCATCTTGATGACGCAAAATGCCTGGGATAATTCAAAAAATGTTGCACCATAATGTACATCATACCGTTAATTGAATCACTGATAAACTTTAGACTAAAATTTAAAAACAAAAAAATAAATTGAAATGATAACGATCTTTATTTCTTAAATTATCACACACCACTTCAAAAAGTACCTTATTTTGGGGTATTCATTTAAAAAAATAAATAACTTCACATTGACCCCTAAAAAGGACATACACTTTTCATTATGTATCAATAAATGCATATCAAATGGAAACGTAGAATCCTTTACTAAATTTAAGTATTATTTACATAATATATTGTTTACATCAAACAACAAAAAGATTGATTCATTATTAATTTGTATCCATCTATAAATTTAAATTGATTCAAATAGACATATGTATGTACATACATATCTACAAATTAGGTAAATATATCAATTTTGTTATTTTTAAACTAAGTGTAAGAATAGGTCCGTTCGCGTACCCTCCTAAAACAGTCAAATTTTACTACAAAATACGAAATTTAACCAAATCCTGTTCGCGTACGCAAAAATTTCGTAGTTTTTCGTAAAAGAGAGCGCTCACGAGAGAGTAAAATATTTCCCCAACCTACGAATTTTAGCCCAAGAAATTTCTTTGGGCTGATTTGTGAAAATTTCAAATTTGATAGAAATTCAAATAAATTAAATAAATTGCTCGCTTTTGCTGTCAGTTCTAATATTTAAAAACAAATTTTCAAAGAACAGCAACAAGACAGTAATATTGTGTGAAAAATTTGTTGTATTCCCGTTCGCTTACTTTTTTGTAGTTTTTTTTTTGGTGAGAGAATTTTACCCCCACTCTTTAAAATATTTCTTTTTACGAATTTTAGTGCAGAAAGTACGCGAACGGACCTAATAATAATCAACAATAATAAATATACTGTCAATCTTTTATAAAAGAAGCCTTGAACTTTTATATAAATTTCAAATTTATAAAGTTACTATATTGTGACGTAACCATATAGCGATTGAATGTACATATGTACATAGATTTTGAACACAATATAATTTATGAATTATTATTAAAACAACAAAAAAATCAAAATAAAATCACTCAATTAGAAGCAAATATTTAAAAAATCTAAATATAAATACAAAAATTCCAGTTCAATGAACACTAATTTCATAAGTAAAATACAGTTATAATTTATTAATATTTAAACAGGTGATTCAGACAATATCATATCCGTACTTTGTTGGATATTTATTTTGCAATGTCTCCTACATAAATATGTACGAATAAATTATGTAGAAACATTTTAAAAGTTTATTTTAGAATTTTAAATTCCCCGACACGACACACAAGTGAAAACTTTTCCACACGCAAATACCACGTGGGAGCTTAATTTTACGTCATTCATTTTTTTGTACGTGTTGTTTGCGCAAACAAAAATATGTCACAACGATACAAAAAGATACTTTAATTAATAATAATTCATTAAAAACAGAAACAAAAAAGAAACTTACAAAGAAAATTCTTAAGTCAACCACTGTGATCGCGCGTTTTTTCAACACGATCAATTTATTCACTCGTTGGAAATTGGGCGTTCTAACGTCTTGCCGGTTCAGAAACAACTGAGAGACCCAATGATTTTATAATTGCCTTGCCATCATCTTTGATTCCACTCAAACAATAAGATCGAGATGTAGGAAGAGGAACCATACTATTTTTGCTATATTATTCTCAAATCAAACAGATCTACATATCTGTCTATGCTCTCCTCTGTTTTTATAGACAAAATTGACAAATCAAAGATCACCTGTTCTCTGCCTGTCCTGTCACCTATATTTTTCTTTATTGAGTGATAACACACAAAATATCACTCAAAATTGAGTTTGTTTTTGTGACTTTTTTCGATCGATCGAAAAATTCTGAATTTGTTTGATTACAATGGAGAGACCAGTTCCGGATCCGGTTCGATTTGCATAGAGAACAAAATGACAGTTTGTCTTTATGAATGAGCATCACACGAGATGTGAATTAAAAAATAAAGCTTTTTTAAATAAAACTGAATTTGTGTTAAGTTCAATTTTTCTATATGTTGTGTCATTTGAAGGTCTCAAAATGCACACACCTTCTTTTTATTTTTGTTTGTTTTATATTTGCATTCTGATGTAAGAAATAAAGCTTTTTACCTTATCTACCAGCTGTAGAAAATTTATTATTGACTTTGTGTGACAGAATTCAAGGTTTTTTCTACGTAAGTACTTTTACATTAGCGATAAATTAAAAAGAAACTATATCTAAACAAAAAAACAAACAGTTGTTGTTGGAAAACAGCTGAATTTTGAATGTTTAAACGTGCGCAAAACAATTTTAACTTATTCCTATGTAACTAATTTATATAAACAAAAAACAATGTGATATTCGAAAAAGGTGGTTTTTGTTTTTGTTTTTTATTTTACGCTTTGTACAGTATTTTGAAATTTTTTGGCGCAAAATTTGTAATGATTTAATAATTTATTTAGTTAAAAGAGCTGTCAATTTTAGACAACCATTTTAAACCAATTCAAATTTTGACATTTTGAATGTGTTCAGATGATATGTTTTTTTTTAATAAAAGGGAAACAATATTTTCTGTTTCCTGAGTGTAGGTTTGTTTGATGTGTTATCAGCCCTCCAATTTTTAATCTTGTTCAAGTGCACTATTTTTAGTAAAAGAGAATTAGTTTTTTAATAGTTCAAACTCATATGTCTGTTTCCTTGATTAAGGTTTGTTTTATTTGTTTCTTTCATTAAACTTGTTCAGATGCATCGTTTTCAATAAAAGGGAATAAATGACTTGTTCAAATTAATATGTTTGTTTCCTAACTTTAGGCTTGTTTGATTTTTTATTTTTCATAAACTGTCAGTTTTAGGCAGCCATAATTTCTAAATTTAGGTTTGTTTGATTTTTTGTACGAACAGTCATTTTTTAGACGTGTTCATATCCAGCCATTATAATAAAATGGAATTATTATTTAACTATTTTCATAATGAAATGAATTATGCACGACTTGTGCGATGTTTTGTTTTTTTATTTAGCAATTCTATGCATCAAGCGCCACTTCTCTAAATAAGTTTCCCCTGTAAGGCGTTTACTGAATATTATTGTTCAAAAGAATATAGTCAAAAATTTATCAAAATTCTATTTAGTCAAACTATAAGCCCCTAAACTTTTATATTTCAAATTAATAAATCTATAGGTCCGTTCGCGTACCCTCCTAAAACAGTCAAATTTTACTAAAAAATACGAAATTTAACCAAATCCTGTTCGCGTACTCAAAAATTTCGTAGTTTTTCGTAAAAGAGAGCGCTCAGGAGAGAGTAAAATATTTCCCCAACCTACGAATTTTAGCCCAAGAAATTTGTTTGGGCTGATTGTGAAAATTTCAAATTTGATAGAAATTCAAATAAAATTGCTCGCTTTTGCTGTCAGTTATAAAATTTAAAAACAAGTTTTCAAAGAACAGCAACAACACAGTAATATTGTGTGAAAAATTTGTTGTTTTCTCGTTCGCTTACTTTTTTGTAGTTTTTTTTTTTGTGAGAGAATTTTACCCCCACTCTTTAAAATATTTATTTTTACGAATTTTAGTGCAGAAAGTACGCGAACGGACCTTATGTGTTTCTTAAATTTCGTAGGTTTGTTTGATTTGGCTTTTCTTAATGAAATATCACTTTTTAGCCGTGTTTAGATTAACCTTTTTTAATGAGAGGGAATTACTAGTAAATTAAAAATTGAAATTTATATGTTAGTTTTCTAGCTTTAGGTTTGTTTGATTTGACTTTGTGACTTTTTAGACATGTTCAAATTAAGCGTTTTTAATAGAAAAGAACTATTGTCGCACTTTTTGACAAAAGATTGCAATTATATTTTTATATTAATTTTTTTGTATGGTTTAGTTTTTGAAAAAAAAAGTGAAGAGTTTTAATTAAAATGTCACAAAAACAAACATTATAATTAAGTGAAGTAAGAATAAATATTGCAATCAGTCTTGTGTAAATGTAAAGCCCGCCGACTGGTGACATATTGTTTGTTGTTTGTCATTATGATAATGGTGATAACAAGATAAGCGAATTTATTCGCTTGTTAGCACCATATTCAAACGTATGTTACAAATCAAGGGTGATTCATGAAAGGTTTTTATCTATTTTTATATATTTTTGTCGTTCACAAAGTTCATCTTAATACAATGTTCGAATTTTTTAAGGTCTTTTGAGATGAATTTTATCTGGTTGTAGAAATAAAACTAGTTTATTTAAATAATAAATCTGTTTTGTCTTCAATGCGTAAAGTCACTTACTACCGGCATGCATTTAATTTCATAGGATTTATAATTGCATTCATAAATTCATGACTTATTTAAACTTCATAATCAATTTTGAAAGCAAACAACTCTATTGTTGACGTAAGAATAATTTAAAAAAACTTGCATTTTGTAGATAAAAATGCATTTTTTCATGGAATTCACTTTGCTAATCAAAACAAATTAATTACTCTCAGTCATAAAATTGAAAGAATCTAATATTTTACATTTATAAAATTATCATACTCGATTGTGATGTCAACTTTAAGTATAGGGTGTTTTTTTGTTAAACTGCATGAGAAGTTTCCATGGTTGTTTTTTATGGTTTGACAGTTGAAAATGTCAAATTGTGTTGACATTTCTTTTTAGTATGGTTTGACAATTCATAATGAATCAGTTAAAGTCAAATTGTGTTGACATTTCTGTTAGATGAACTTTGAAAATTCTCAGTGCTACACTTAGGAATTATGGAAATTTACTTTTGAAAAAAAGAGCTGTTTGCGAAGTTTTATCAATAATTTCTTATATTTATTTATTTAGCAACTTAAGATGACCTCATTAAGTATCAATTAATTTATTCATTTGTTCCTTAGCAAAATTCTTATTCCGAAGTCTTTATAAAAATAATATTGCAATTCTTAGAAGTAAAAGTTGTTAGTTGCGAATTATAGATATTTTATTGCAACGCGCGTGTACACTGTTGCTGTTCTACGCGGGTCTTATTTCAAAGTCAACAATTTCAAGGCACGTGGAGAATTGTGTCTATGTCATAAGATATAACCAACCATTCAATCAGACAAAATTGACAGACAGAAGGCAGATATATATAGGACGCAAAGATATACGTCTGTGGAAAAGTCTCTTATGGATGACATTAACCTGTTTCGCATGCATTTATAATTTCTTATCTATGTATATACACTTGAGAAAATATAAACCAATAATAAAATGAATAAAGTTCCTGGCTCGTTTCTTAAACACTTGAGTCATTTTGCAAAAAAAAGACGACACGAGAATAAGGAAATACTCATAATTATGTCTGGGAAGCTCCAATTGCAGTAACTTGTGGCAGACGTTTATAAGTCTCAAATCGAAGCAAGTGTAAGGTTTTGGATTTCAATTAAGTCGGGCGCATAGCAATTAAAAATTATTATCTTTTGTATGGTTTGATAGTGAACATCAACCTAAAGTGGGTAAGTTTGCAATCATTTGACCTTAAAGAGATTGCCATCAACAGCTTAAGCCGACTGTATGACAAGTTGCACTCGGCGTCTAATTTTGACAATGTTTTACTGATTAATTTTTAAACAGAAAATCGAACGATCTTGAAGACCGATTCACGGGTCCTTAAATTTAAACTATGTGGTTACTAAATGTTTCCTTCAATAAATCAATTGTGGCGCGAGCTGTGTGACATTTTTCGCTGACGCCATCTTGTTAACGCCATCATCTTCTGCATTTCATAGTTGTTTAGTTAAAAACGAAAAAGTCAGTAATTATGGCTCTATAGCAGTCACCATTTCTGAGTGTTATTAAGGCATCAGGCTATAAATGTTGAAATGTCAAACAAACCAAACTTAAAATAAATCACTTGACAGCTGTCAAAATAGCCGCCAGTTTAAATAGTGTTGTCATTTTAAAGTTCTAAATCTCTAAAAAAGACCCGTTCTATTAATTAATGATGAATTGCCAAACCTTAGTAAATAGAAATGTCAAAACAGTTTGACATTTACAACTGTCAAACCATAGAAAACATGCAACGAAACTTCTAATGCAGCTAAAAAAACACCCTACCCAATCTGCATTTATAAATACTTTTTCTTAATGTACAGTAAGACTGCAACGTTTTATTATTGACAGTTCGTCAATTCACTATTTTTAGTAACATTATGAATCGATTTTTTGTTGTTGAAATTTACAAATCGATTACACATTATTATCGATCCTATTTTAGACCATACTTTCAAAATATGTAAAAAACAAAATGTTCCGCCTTTTTTGAAGAAAAAAATATCTATTTTTGAACAGCTTGCAAATACCCAAATCCATATGTAATAATAATTATTGTAGGTACCATGTTTTTCCCGCTCTATTGTAATTTTTATTTTTATTGCAAATTATTCTATATCTATTTTTTCGAATCTCGGAAACGTGCCAACAAACTGTAAAATTTTTATTTTAGTGTAATAAAAATATCAAACAAAATGAAAAATCTATTGATTTCTAATAAACGTTTTTATATGTAAAAATCTTCAAAAGCAAAATCTCAACAACAATAATTTATTATAGATTTTAACATCAAAATTTATAGCTAATCACATAAAAATGATTCTGATTTAAAATTAAAGATCATTCAACGACCGATAACTTATAATAATACCGTCAGTGCACGAGTTTGAAATAATTTATTTCAAGCTTTAAGGAGGTCTGTAGACACTGGAAGATGGTTAGAATTGTGTGGATGGTTTACCTAAACATCACATTGATTTCACTAATGTCAAAAGTAGTTTTTCAATGTTCAAGGGCAAGGTTACATGTTAACTAAACGTCAAATCGATTTCACCAAAGAATGTCAAAAGTATTTTGATATTTTTCAATGCTGAATTATTTCAACCTTTGTTTAGGGTGTCACACAGATGAAGACCAACTTCTTCAACTACCTTCTAAAAAAGAACAAGAACATTATTTTGACATTTCTGGGCAACAATTCTAATGATTTATGGAACTGTCACTGTCAGCGTAGTTTATACTCGAACCAAGTTTACTCGCACCATGTTCGAGTGTCTACAGCCCGCTTTAGTCAGAATTTCAGAAATTTCTCCTATAATAGGTGATAGTATAGTAACATTGACTTTGACATTTTGGGGAGGTCAGTATAGTGCATTCGTATAGACGCGATCTGACAATAAAAGCTCTAAGAGAGATTAGAAACGCCAATCATTTGTGACTTGAGTACTGAGAGTATAAAAATATATTTTCGCTTTTTCATTTCTGATTGCGTTGTGGTAAATTTATTGTGAATTTTTACATTGCATTACGCCGCTATAAACAAAAGTCTTTTTATAGTTTTGTATTGTTTTTGTTGATATAATTTTATAGCACGTGCGTCATAACAATGAGCACGCCACGAATCAGAGTTTTTTTAGTGAATAAAAATTGAAGCACATAATTGGTGTGAATTGATTTATTTAAAATATTTTTACCTCATATCAGGAATTTCTTCAGTACGTGTCTGATTGTTTGAGAAGAATATACATATAAATCAATATTTTTCACACTTATCGAAATTTGTTTATGGTTATTGAACAATATATTATTAAGCTGTGTCGCAGTATCGTAAAAAATAATTACTTAACGTTTAAAAATATTTTTATTTTGATAAGAATCTGATTTTTTAAGGTAAATTAAGTGTTTTAATTAGTGGTAATAAAAAGGGCTTGAGTTTCGCTGCTGTTTTTTAAAAAACAGGTCTGTAATTACAAAAATTAAATTCATCTTTTTTTTTAGACAAGTTTATAATTGTTACTTGTTTTGTGTTAAGTACAAGTTTTAAACGATCCTTTACAATGATGGGATTAATTTGGACATACAAATCCTCCACTGATCTTTTAAAAAACCCCAGAGACTTCAAATTGACACTTTGTTGGTTAACCTGTCAAAAGTTAGATACTTTTTTATATCTTATGATCGATATTTCAGACAAGAGGATAGATTACGACCCGATATCTGATAACTACCCACTGATCAGGCTTGTGAAAGAATGCAATCTTTTGCGAGTGTAATCATTTATAACTAAAATTAAAAGACCACATTTTTTTAATGCACTAAAGACTTGGACTTACAATTTTGAAATAACCGTCATTTTAAATTAAAAAGATTGCAACAATTTTTCCCACAATAAATTTAATGCAATAATTTAAATTTTATTGCATTCTTTTGAAATCTTTTTATACTTTTGTAGTCGTTAGTCGTTTGTAGTCTTTTGTATTCTTTTGATGGCTAATGATTAACTTCAAATAAATGCAGAGTTTGCAAAAGAATGCAAAGAATTTAAATGAAGGCCAAACAATTCATAAAGTCACAATTTGAAAAAGTTAAAAACAAAGATTGCAATCTTTTCAAGATCAAATAATTGGTACTTACATAATTTTGAGTCCCAATCTTTAGGTGAAATCAATGAATTCAATTTTTGAGTTGAATTCAGAACGAATGCGATTTATAATGATTGCATTCCCAAAAGACTACATCAATTTTCAAGCTTGCTTTGTTCATTTCATTCATTCATTTATTTAACGAAATTAGAAAAGTATTGATTGTTTTTTAAACTTCATCAATTAGCTCCAAGTCAATATACGAATTTAAAAAACGGATTTAATTTATTTGTAAGAAAAAAAAACGGAAATAAATTTTTATTTTTAATCTTAACACTTATTAAAAACGTCTGCATTTTTTATGTCCAAGTTTTTAAAAATCTGTATAACATCATAATGACTCCTAAACTTTTGTTTGAAAAAAACGGCTGAAAAACTCGTAACGTTTTTGCCGAGTTTTCATTTACAAATATTACAAAAAGGTCAGAAAAACGGTTAAAGAATAAGCCGGAACTTATTTTCAAATTTTACCTAAATGTTTCGGATCTATAATAGGTTATATATTTCTTGATTTTTTGGTCTAATTCCGTTTATTTTTGTTTGGATTTCTATTTCTGTTTAAAACAATTTTTCCCAAACTGTATTATCAAATGGAAATTGTGGAATTTAATTGACTCTGTTAACTCACCTCAAACTTCTTGGACTACTCGGACAATGTATGCTTGCTGTCTCATAATATCATGGATCTCTATAAAATGACAACAAGTGGGAAGAGAGAAGCAGAAGTTGTGGGACCAAAGAAAAGGAGAATAGGATAGACGTCTCTTCGTGAGGGGGAACTGAACTGGACGTAAACAGGCACATCAGAAAAGCAAAGGCTGCTTTCGGAATTCTGTCCAAAATAAGGAGAAACAATCTTTTAGCTGAACATCTGTGCTACTACTGTTAAGCTCCAATATTGACCCCGTGTTGCTTTTGGATGCAACACTTGGAAGTCATAAAACTGTCAAAAGAAAGCTGCTAAAGTTCATAAATACTCGTAAATATTTTCGCAGCATTTTGAAGATTTTCTAACCCAAACGTATCTCCAATGCTGTTCCTCATGCGGGAACGGGTTGTCTTCGTATAAAAGAACTTATGGGCTCCTGTATTCTTTTATACGAAGACAAAAGAGCTGAAGTATGTCTGCAGAAGCGCGTAAGAGTAGTGGAGGAATTACGCCCCGCAAGTGCAACTTCACGGACGTAATAGGTTTGAGAACCTAAGTACTTAAGTAATTTCAATTTTCAGCACTTCTGGTTTATTTTTCAAAAAAAAAACATTATGGTTCTTTTTCCTACTTGAACTAGAAAACAATGTCTACCGTTTTTACCAAAAACAAAAAATGTTGAAGTTTTTAGGAGCCTTTGTAATATAAAGACACAAATTTTTAAAAAGCTTGTTTTCATAAGTTTTTTGAGACAAACCACATTTTGTAGTTTTTGCAAATTTTGTTCAAAAGTTAAGAAATGTAATGTTTTGAATTCAACAAATCGGACCCCTTATAATGACTTTTCATGGGAAGTTAAAAATAATACAGACAAGGCGTACCAGAGGTCTCGAAAATATGGCTGTATAACAAATTCTATTTTAAATCTTAAGCTATGAACGTTATAATATAAAACACTTTCATGGCCATATTATTGAGGTTTTGTCAAATCTAGTCTGACGGCAAAACTAGTTTGAAAGGGTTTCCTAGTCTTTAACACCGATATTATTAAGTTTCTCCAAAACTAGTTTTCCGGTAAAACTATACTCGTATATAAAGAGATTTCTAGTTTTAGTTTTTCAAAAATTAAATTTAGATTACAATCAAATCAAAATATTGTTTGACATTTTAATAGAATTTTTGAAAAACCTAAAAGTCGAAACATTTTTAAATTAAGTTTTGTTGTAAACTAGTTTTTTAAGAAACTCAACTCAATATGGTTGTAAGAAATTTTCGAATTTCAAGTTTTTAACCAAATCAATTTAAGTGTCAATAAAATAATTTATTAGTATACATTATTTTTATTTTATTGAAAACTGATTCAAATTTTATGATAAACTTTAAAACTCGAAACCCCTAGATTTGCTTTAATGTTAGTTTTGAAGAAACTTAATAAATGGTATTTCAATTTAAAACATAATTGAGTCTTTTAAACATTTTCAATTTTTTGCACGTTTCTGACTTAGGGCAACGAGTAAAACTTTTCTCCAATGTATTTCGATTCAAAAATGCATTTCAAAAAATGTTTAACTGATTTTGAAATAACGTTTTTTTATTAACAGAATTATAAAATTATAAATTTGGGTGCATTTATCAATCACACTTTAAATTTTAGAAATGGAATACAATTATGCCATAACATAGACAAAAAAAAAAAAAACAATTTTTGTATTTTTTGTTAAAATATAAATGTCTATTCAATTTGGCATATTTTCAATTTTTAGAATATCACAAATGTTTTCAAACACACAAAAAGAAACATGAAAAAGAAAATAAGTACGATTGTCACAAAATGTCAAAAATTATTCAGTTATCAAGTGAGAGGCGTCGTATATATGTATCACTGAAGCAGTATCATAATCATTTACACTTATTTTTATTAAGTAATACGATCAACATAAAACATTTAAACTTTTAATAAATCTTACATCTTATTAATCCAAAGATATTCATTGGGACAGAAAAAGAAAATAAATTATCACTGAAGAATATTTTTTCAAAGTCCCAAAAAATAAAATAAACTATTTTTTTGTATCGATAAATTATTATCACAAAACACCACAACTAAATTTCTCGTTATTATTTTTACCGAACTATTTTTCAAAATCGTAATTTAATAATAATTTTTTTTAAAACATCAATTTATATAAATTATGTTTTCTCATCAAACAATCTATTCACGGTTTAGCACAAATCTGATCGCTCTTCGAAAATGCCAGACATTTTAAAGTAAAATTCTCACCGAAAAAGATCTAACAAGAAGAAAAAAAAACAACAACAAAAGAAAGGAATACCGAAGTCGAAGTGATTTTGCAGGTACGGTACGAATACGAGACCGTCCGGCACACCACAGCGTCGCGTCTACGGGAGGGTGAACGCGGGCTACAGATAGACGTTATAATAAAAGAAAAACCATCAAAGAATAAAGTCACTGCTCCTGTGCTTGTGACTTTGAGTGATCTTTTCAAGTACTCTATAAAATCTACCATAAATATTGGAATAAAGCTCAAAAATTGAGCTATCAGCTGTGTTGGGTGGGGGCGCATGTTCAAAATTCTTACTTGAGTCATTATATTCTGATCCAATTGAAATTTAAATACACCTGAGTGGATGATAAATTGATCTTCAACGCCACCGGCCGGCCGGTTGCGATATTTGGGGAAGATCATAAATATATTTATGAAGCTTTTTTGAATTCTTTTTGTATTTTGTATTGTTTTTGTATCTCACGCAACACGTGTGTAAAATTGTAGAAGAAAAAGTATTGTACTTGTAAATAAATAAATTTTCAAGTGATTTCGATGAATTTTTAATACAGGAAATGGAAAACGATTTCAATGGGATGCATTGTACGGGATCACTTGGGAACGCTTCAGAAATATACAATTTTTATTATGTATATTTTACGATCTTACGTTTTGGATTTTTATTAAGAAAAAATGCAAATTTTCCGCTGATTGATCATCTAGTGGATCGTTAAGAGGCCAATTTAAAATTATAAATAGTTCAATTCTTAGAAAATGATGTAGATGTCCATTTCAAGTGCTAACTATTGAAGTAGTACGTGCGTTCGTCGTGTCGATTCTAGAACTTATTACTTATTCAAAATACAATAATAACATCGCAAAATATTGATTTTTAAAAATATGAATATATAAATATGGTGTGAAGTCTCTTAATTGATTTGCCTAGAACTCGGTCAAGGTTAAGAATTGTGGGTTTTTTTCTTTTTGCGCAGACATCAGCTTTCAAGGATGATATCACTTGATGATGATGATGATGATGATGATGATGTTGTCACTCAATAAATTGAAATTGAAACAATTTCAATGAATATTTATCAAGAGTCCAATGGCTTTTTTTAAAGATAAATAAAATACATAAAGGAGAAAAAAGAAGCCTTATACGAGTATCTACAAAATTTTATTAATGGGGTCAGACAATTTTCCGGCATTGATGTGGGGCCATTGATCGTGTTCAGTTCAGATGTGGAGTCAGAGTAGTAAATTGGAAATGTTGCGTCATTGTTTGCATCTTGATTATAACATAATGATAATGTTTATCCAAGAAGCTTGACATGGAAAAAAAATGAGATTTATAAACAAGCTGAAGATAAAAATGACCATGATGAAGGTACTCAAAATGTTTGAGTTGATGGGTCTTCTGAGTGAAATTTTTAAGAGTAGGACTTGTAGGAATTTTTTTTTTAAAGAAACCCTGGTGACAGAAGATTGAAATAAAAAAAATGCATTGAACGTTTTTACTAGTATTATCAAGCTGGAGAGTCTGTTTTCTTGCTTGTTTGTTTGTTTGTTTGAACGCTCTAATCTCAAGAACTACTGGTCTGATTTGAAAACGATTTCAGTGTTAGATAGCCCATTTAATGAGGAAGGCTTTAGGTTTTGTAATATCATGCTAAGACTAGTACAAGCAGAAAATTAATAAAGAATATTTCAAAATCGGGGATTTTTTTCCCTTTTGAGAACTCTTTCAACAAAAGAACGGTTTAAGTTTTGCTAAAATAATGTAGAACAGAATGATTACCCTTTAATAGTTCTAAAAAAAAAAAGTCCGCGACAGCATGTGTCTATCTAACTAAATTTGTTCTAAACTTTTTAATCAATTGCCTTTTGAAACTAAAAAACTTCAATATCCTAATTTATTTTTGAAATCAGTAAAAAGATGGCTCTTTGAAATGAACAGTTCGATGGTCAAAAATCTGTTTTTAAGTATAGCATAACTTTTTAGCTTTGTATTTACTTTTCTTTTCAAATTTTGTTTTACTTCATTTAATAATTATTATTCTTTTTTAAACTTTCTGCTATTTGCATGTAACAAAGTATCCCAAATATTCATTCGTTTTATACATAGGCTTTATATTTCCTGATATGGTTCATTCGCCTCTATAGTTTTCAACTATAGAATGATAGGTACCTACTATTTTTTTTCTAAATAAATATTTATGTTAGCATTATTAAAATTGTACATAGAGAATGGAATGAAAATAAATAATTAATAAAAAAACATAAATTATCCGAGTTACGCCACGCTAGTATTCTTTAAAATATAAATGATTTAATGTCGATAGCTTTGCTGCTTCTTGAGATATGGGTAGGGTATGTGCACACGCACCAACGGGCATCTCTCTAAATATCATGCATTTAGATTCCAGAGACCTTGAAACTTCGAGAAATGTAAAATTTTCCAATTTGACAAATCGAATAGAGTACAATAACTTGTAATTCAAAGTAAAAATTCCATTGTTATTTTGAAGAAATAATTAAAACAAATATCAAGATAATATGACAATGTTGTTTCAATTTTGTAGTACATATTATTTAAGTTTTTTACTGTTTATTTAAAAATATGTATATTGAATGTTTTAAAATATACCAATTTTTATGCAACTCTAATTGAGTTTCTTTAAAACTACATAGTTTAACGACAAAACGTTTCAAGTTTTAAGAAATTTGATTTTTCAAACACTATTTTGATATGATCTGCGTTTGACTCAAATTTTTGAATAACTTTAAACTCCAAAAACCTTTAAATCTAGCTTTACCGTAAATTTTATTTGAAAAAACTTTATTATTTAGGCGTTACTGTTCAAAAAACTTAATTTCCTCCAAGATAATATAATTCGTTTAAAGATATTCGATAATTGAAAACAACATTAATAACAGTTTTCAATAATTTTTGTTGTAAGAGGGATACCGACATAATGCCCAAGTGCAAAATCTCCAAAAACAAAATCCCCACACTTTTTAAAATCCACAAAATCATTATCCCCAAGTACAAAATCTCCAAAAATAAAATTCCCATGCCGATAATCCACAAACGAAATCCCCAAATCTAACTTTTTCAAATACGTCAATGCATGTTGGTTATCATCATTTGAGTGAACTTTACTTCTGGTTTAAAACCCAATTTTCTGGATACATCAAAAAGAAAACTTGAACCCGAGTTGAAGTCAGTTGCCGATTGTCTAAAAAATTATTTTCCTCGCACACAAAATACAGCGCAGCACGAATTTCGACACGTTTTTTTTTTATTTGATAGATACATATGTGCAAATAAATAATAAATTATAGCAATTTTAGAGCGAGGAAACATTTATTTCTATTTCAAATTAATTTTCAAAGTTCACTTCTTCACATACAACACACGCAAAAATGGTTGATTTTGACATTCCTTGCCTGTTTTTTGTTCAGTGTTTCCATTTCTTTTATTTTAGTGATCAAATGCAAAAAGTAACTTTGCATATACCCAAACTCGCACCCACCCCACATCCTATAGTGATTCCAAGCAGGGGGGTTGCAGGGCGGCAGCATGCCCCCCTTACATACCTAGCTGTTAGTCCGCGCCCGCACCGTACTATCAAATTATCACTGCTATATTTATGTTTGGCGCCAAACATAATTTCTTAGATATACTCGAAATATGGTGAACCTGTGCTTAAGGATTTTGATTTTGGGAATTCTGGATTTGTAGATATTGGTTTTGGGGATATTGGTTTCGGAGATTTTAGATTTCGGGAATTATGTTTTGGGGATTTTGTTTTGGAGATTTTGTTTTGGGGATTTTTACTTTGGGGCTAGGGTACCTAACCCGTTGTAAGATTATCTTCTTAATATATAAAAATCCAGTGTCATATGTATGTTCCCAATGACTCTTCACCAAGTCATCCGATTTCGATGAAAGTTGGCATTTTATGTGTAATTTGGTCTAACTTGAGATATAGGATAGTTTATATTTCGATTAATGGTCTTAATAATTTATAATTAACAATAAACTGAATGTGAATGTTGATGTTTGTTATTAATCGTAAGTTCCATAAGTCTCGAACAGATGGCGCCTTAAGTCAGATTTTTTACAGAAAACTGTCGGACCATCCATCGTGAACTTCTCATAGATGGCGCCACGTTGGAATTCGAAATTTCTTTTTCAACAACACGTGGTGCAATGTGATATTTTGATCGATCTATAACATAACATCGCTTTTTCTGAATTATTTCTCATTTAATTTCATGTGCTCTATATAATTCTGAATATTTAATAATATTATAAAGAGGAAAGATTTGTATTTTTGTATGTAACGAATAAACTCAAAAAGTACTGGACGGATTTTAATAATTCTTTTTTCATTAGAAAGCTACATTATCACTGCTATATTTAGTACTAAATTACTATAGAAATCTTTAGAAATTTCTATTAAAACCAACCGAAGGTGTAAAAAAATTAGCAATAAAATGTCTTTCATAGCATTACGCTGCGAAGAGTATTAATGATAGGACAAACAAATGTTTTCTAATTAAGAGACTCATGGTCGTTTTAATCAGTATGCTTATAACTTAAATATCTGTAAATATTTATGTCTACCCGTGCGAAGCCGGGACGGGCCGCTAGTTATTTTTATAAACTACTTATTGTTAAAGTCTCAGCATATGTTAAAAAATTTTCTAATTATTTCACAATGTTTGTATGTGCTTTCAGTTCCAAAATATGTAGTCTTTGCTACAGTATTAATTTCCTTTGATTAAAAACAGCGCATCCGAACAAGTCTAACAATGAGAGTTTGTGAAAAATAAACAAAACGAACAAACCCAAATCTGGAAAACGGATCTTTTCATTTAAAATGTCAAAAACTCAGAAGTCATTAGCTGTGTTCACTAACGCTGTGCTGGACTGTTCTACACAGAAAAGTACAGCTTTTTGCTGTTCATTAAGGTTTTTTCTGTGCTGAACTGTTCTACTTTCCTGTTCATTGACAAATCTAGAACAGTTTAGAACAAGATTTTCTGTTCTTGCTTTTGAGTCAGATCAGGTTAGAACAGACTCGTGAGAAATGTCAAAATCGAAGTTGTCATTTTTTTGTTTACGTTTTGTTTGTTTTTTTTTTTGACAACTGACGTTTAACTGACTGTTCTAACTTGATCTGTAGTTTCTCACGAAACTGTGCTGTTCTGATCTAGACAAAACCTCGGTGAACACATCTATTATGTATTAATCAAATTAAAGTAGCATTTTGAGATATTAAAACTCAAGTGAAAGATTAAGATACAAATAGTTATTCTTAAAACGTTTTAAATTAACAAAATCCTTAAAGTTTCATACATCGACTAAAATTTTTTCCCGGAATGTCAGGTATGTGTTTTCAAGATATGTTAGTCAAAAATGTTTTTTAAAAACGACGTGCTTACATTTTAAAGACATTAAATCGTGGAGAAATGTCAATATTTCAAGATTATCCATTTCACAAATTGGCCCGATCACAATAGCTTCCAAAAAAAAACATTTTAAGTATTATGTTTTCTAACTTCTTAGACGATATCACTCCACTCCAAAGTACACCTACTTCTGTAGCCTTGAATTGAGTCCCAAATGCTTTATTGTCTGTAGGTTTCAATGATCCTCATGGTCTTTCCATATTTTTGTTCGTTTTCTAAGAAGATAGAATAAAACCTGTTTTCGAGTCATGATCATTGATTTCTTCTATGTACATATGTATATAATATCTCGAAATTCTAAATCTAAAATTCCAGGAATTATTTCATTGATTCTTGTCACTTTCTATACCTACATATGTACATACATATATCAACTTTATTCCATAACAAGTAGAAAGAAGAAGATACCTCAACCTAAGCGAAGAACTAAATTGACAAAGGAGACCAACAAAACTGTAGGGACGAGGACTTCTAGAAAGAATCGACCTGTTGTTTTATTCCCGTCTGCGAATTGTGAACCTTTTTATTTTTGTTTGTGTGTATAAACATAAGAGCCTTATGCCTTGCTTGATCGTCTGCGGTTTATTAAAAAATGAGGTCAACATCCTTGATAGTTGTTTTTTTTTTATATTTTCTTATTCCTTTTGTAATTTATTCACCCCTCGCCAGACTGAATTTCTACTCAATTCTCAAGACCTATATAGTCGAATCTCGGATGATGCCACGATACGAAATCTAAGCTGCGGGAAGGGAATAAAAAGTAGAAAGGTACATATTCCTTCTTTTTTTGTATTGTCTGAGTCTTTTATCGGCGCGTACACTGACCTAAGGCCAATGATCGTCCTTACAAGATGGATATATGTACATACTGCATTGTGGCATGGATCTCGGATGGTGGCATGGCGGCTGACGATATGTCGGTGCTATTCAAAGTCTCTTCTTTACAATTATGTTTTCATGCTTCAATGAGTAGTTTCGAAGAACAAAACAAAAGGAAAACCTTGAAGGCTTGATTGAATGTGGAAAGGCTATACGAAATAAGAGAGTAATGCCCTAACTTCTCTTAACAAAACAACAACAACAAAAAATAAAGACTTCTCCGAATACAAGTATTAATTTAGTTCAATCCTCTGATGATGGAGAGTTAATAATTATTAATTAAAATTCTGTTATAGCTTCTATTTGTGTTATTATATTAGGTGCCTGGTGCCTTGATGCCTGCCTTTCAACTTATTGTTGATGGTTATGCGCACAACATGCCAATTTATCTATATATTGTTTTTAATTTCTATGCGTGATCAGTGATCATGCAATGCATTTAATAAGGCGTACATAATAAACTATAGATAATGCATAAGGAAGAGAGAGGACAGTTTCTAGAACATTGTGCATTTTAAATTAGTGCACCATGAAAAAGTTTTTGAAACAAAGAATCGCTTTGAATTTTATTGTTATTTTAAAATAGAATATAAGAACAATGTAAAGGCAACTAAGGTTTTGAACTTATTTAGAAATCAAATACCTTTATTTTTGTGGTACTTAGAAACTGGGCTAACCATTTTCTTTGTATTTTAATATATTAAGTAATACACTATCGATACTTATGCTGGCACAACTTTATTAGCTATATAACTTCAGCCAGATCAATTGGGACATATCACTTCAAAGCTTGTCAAAATGATCTAGGTTCACTAAATGTCTTTAAAATCTATGTATGGCACTAATGTCTGCACAAACGGATAAACTACAATCACTATATCCAATCTCTAATAACAAATCAATAGTGAAACACTGTTTGTCGTGTAACTTCATTCAATTTGTTTTATAATAAATTTCACAACTAAACAACGTTAAAAGCAGTTGAAAAGTCCAATCCAAACCTTAAATTAAGTCTTCAAAACGTATTTATGGACAACTAGTTCATCTATTACACCAATATGTATGATGTTAGAAATAATAACCTCATCTGATAACTGCTTTTCTAGCAGTTTTTATTGCTTAAGGTGTTTTTTTTGGTACAGTAATCATTTTGGATAGTCTTTTGGAAGATGTTATACTATTTCAGTCTTATTTAATAGAATTTGCTAAATAGATGAATAGTTATACAGTGCATAAGGATTTATGTAACGTTTCGAAAATTCCTATTTATAAAAAATTCTGCTATAAATTTTAGTTATACAATGCATATATCAAAAAAAGTACCAAAATGGAGCAATCTATTCAATTTATCTGTCTATCAAATCAGCTTGTTGTCATAACAAATAAAATATACAAAAATAATTCCAATTATTTTATGATATTCTCTTTCGAAAATAATATTTGTTTTTAAATTCTTCGTTTCTTAAGCCTAGTACGCTGCTGATGCGAAACGAAATTTGTCGGTGGTCTCCAAGTGCAGAGCGAAATTAAAACGAAAACCACAGCGGAAAAATATTTGTGGAGAGTTCTGTCTGGAAGTTGAATTTCACTCCTTGTCTTCATCACTTCTTGCACATCACCAATAACATCCTGAGTTTCCGATTCAGAAATGCAATGTTGGAACACATTTGACAAATCCATTTTATTTTAAATTTTAAATCAAATATAAATCAAAGTCAAAACACCGAAAGTCACGAGTAAACATTTTTTTTTCAATAAAAAAATTAAACGTCAAAATTTCGCAAGCAATTAATGTGCTGGGCAATTAAATTGAGAACGAAAAGAGTGGAGAATTGTACTAAGAAATCTAGTACAGCTATCCACTAAAATGTCACATTTCGTCGTTCAGCAGCGTATTGAAAAACGAAAAGCACAGCGAAATTTTTCGTTTATGATTTCGTCATGTCATTTTTGTATGGGAATTTTCGTTTCGCATCAGCAGCGTACTAGGCTTTATAGGCTCATTGGGTTGAACCTTTTTTTATAAACTTTCCGCCTTCTTGGAGTCGGTAAAACGCGATTTAAATTCTTTAAATCATTAATAAACGAGCTAAACTGGAGAGGCATTATTGTTTTTATTTTAATTTCAAAAATGGAGAGAAATCAATATGACATTTACGAAACAATAATAACAATAATTTCCCTATGTAGGCTCTATTGAACCTCAAAACGCGTTTAGCTTATTATGAGACTATACAACCTTGCATAAGTTTTATAAATAGCATTTTTGCGTTTAGAGGCATTATAGAGATTACATAGCTTTTTGTAGGCTCTATACAGCGTTTTTAAATAAGACTGTTTATTTTTAAAAGAGATTTGTATTGAAACTTACGCAAGATTTTATATTGTTGCCATTAATAGAGTAAGGTGTTGGTGACCCTAATTAAAGAACCGTTTACCAGCTGTAATATTTTTGAAATAAGTAACAATTGAACACTAAGTATAAGGGGAATATGTTAATTGCCCAAAATTTAGTCTCTTCAGTACGATACTAAAGCAGCAATTTCAGAATGATTCTATATAAAAAAGAAGTTCTTACTAACTTTAAATCTTACTAAATATATCTTAACATTGTGCTAAAGTTAAAATCAAAAAAACGAGTACTTTCATTTAACACTTTGACATTTATAATTGCCGGAAAAGGTTTGTCTGTAAACTATTTAAGACACGTTCTGTTGTTTATTTAAAATGTGTTTACTTCAGTAAAATGCTAGCAAGTTAACATTTTCTGTCATATTTATAAGAATTCTTTTAAACTCATTTACGCATCGCAACAATTCAATAGTTAAGCAATGTACGAGTATAAGAGTTTCTTAAGGCTCTATTGAACCTTCCGAAAATCTGTATTTAAAAATAGTTTTTGATGCAATTATTTTGCGTCAGACAAAATACCAAAAAGAAAAATCTATTACAATACTAAGAAGATAATATCAAATAGACTTTAGACAGAATCTAAATTCGACCAGGTTTATAACCTAAAAACGGTTGTTTGCTCATAGATGGTGTTATTGAGCGAAATGGAGAAGCCATATTGTCTTTTCATGAGTTTGACGTATGTATGTCAACAACAACCAGTGAACATCATCAGCAATTTCAGAACATAAAGTCCATTTTGTTGTCGATTCTAGTTCGGTTGTGGAGTAGCATCAAATGCTTGTTCAGGCCAATGACCACCATACTTTATCGGAAACGACGTGTAGGAATTAATGTCATAGGTCTAAAGATGGCAATTTTGACCTTCTGGACAAAGAAGTTTGAGAATGTTGAAATCTAGTGAAACTGTCAACGCTCAAATTACACTAACCTCGGGGAGAGTGCGATAACTTTGGCGACAAAGTTTAATGACGGATTTGTATAGAACAGTTAAAAACAAGCATTTTTTACTATGGGAGGGCGGGTCTATCTCCCCCCGTTTAGGCGGTAGGGGCAATTTAAAAAAATATGTACATTAAATGGAAAAAAAATGATTAAAAAATAACGGTAATACTTACAATTAAGTATTATACCTTTTTTTAAAGCCAACATTTTTGTCTTTTAGCTTGTTTTTAAATCAAGTCAAAACTATGCATAGTTTTTGAAAAAAATTGTTTTAAACTAAAAATTTATGCAAACAAATTAAAAAAAAGGTTTAAAGTGTAGTTTTTCAAAACTTTCAAATTATTTACTGTTTTTTTTTTAGAATTAATTGCTCTTATTTGTTTTTGATCAAAAACTGAAAACTAGATGACTTTATGTCTTCTAGTTCTTGAGAAAATTGAAAATTACCAAAATAAATATTTTAATTACATTACTTTTTCCTTGCTTAAGTATATTAACGTAGTCTTATTTTGATAGTAATAATCGAATATGGATTAAGATATACCTAGGGTAAATTAATTTTTCTTAAATCCAGCTTATTTAAATGCAAAAGAAACTTTGCATGCACCCCATCTTGCATCCACTGAACCGTGCCCCCTCCCCCCCTTGCACGCACTACAACTTGCACCCACCCCAAATCCTATAGTGTTCCCAAGCAGGGGGGTTGCAGATCCCACTGTTGCATACACCCAAATTCGCACACACATTACTGTTGCATACACCCAAACTCGCACCTACCATTGTTACTATCAAAATAAAACCACTCAAGCAAAAAAAAAGAATTAAATTAAAATAGTAGTTGTGGTTATTTTCAATTTTCTCAAAAACTAAACGACATAAAATCATCTAGTTTTCAGTTTTTGATCAAAAACAAATAAGAGCAATAAATTCTGAAATAAAAACAATGGTAGATAATCTTGAAGTATTAAAAAATTACACTTTAAACCTTTTTTTTAACTTTTTTTACTCAAATTTTGATTTAAAATTAAATTTTTCAAAAACTATGCATAGTTTTGACTTGAATTAAAAACTGGCTTATAAAACAGACCAAAAACCGTTATTATATCTTGGCGCCAAAGTTATCCTACTCATGCCCTAACCTCTATGTAAAAAGCAGGGAAACCCGATTTTTATCGCACTTAATAAAAATTATAAAAAACTACTTGGACCTACTCAACTGGTAAGTACTACCCACGAGCCGCTTATTCTCCAGACCTTGCCCCTTCCGACTAACACCAGCTTTCGTCAATGTACCACGCGTTCGTCGAGCAGCACTTTGATTCTTACAAAGACCTCCGAAAATCGCTTGGTTGTTTCCCACGAAAGAGAAAATTTTGTTTGCATCGTATCCAGAAATTACTCGACAAATGGAAACAAATTTCAGCTAGGCAAGTACGTTATTAAATTTGCTGGTTCTTTCTTTAAGAAAAACATGGGTTTACTTTATTTATTTTATAAGAGTAATCAATGAATGCTTATTTCATTTGGCCAGCTTATATTTCTAAGATCCCAAAGGTTTCCGTATTTTCAGAAATACGAGTATAAACAAAATTTCTCATACAAATGTTGAACTTTTGCTGTTAGAAATCAGAGAACAGAATTTGTATACTTCGAAATTTGATTTTTCAAGAATTCCCTATCCCACAAAATTTAAAGAGGATGAATAGAAATGCAAAGTAAATTTGATTGCTAGTTTAAAATAAATAAATAAAATAGAAAATTTTCAGAAAAAAATGGATTGCTAGTAGCCAACTTCGCTTTGGTGTCATCAGTTCCTTAACGGTACTAGCTCTTCTGTATATATTCAGCGGGAATATGATGAAACTTTTGAAATTGAATTTCTTATATTTTGTTTATTTTGTGAAACTTTATAATAATAGATGTCCTTTGTTTGTTTAAAGCAAAGAAGCAATAGATAGCGTTTAAACAAAGATTATTCATAGTTTTTCCGGCCTAACCTACAAGAGGGCATGCATAAACTAGAAGAGGTGAAATTACTTTTAACCCATTTATTACCAAAGACATTTAAAATTAAAGTTTTAAAATTTTGATATCATAACTTTATTAAATAGTGTCAAAGGAATACAAAAATATTTTTTTATTTTTTTTTTTTTAAAGTAGGAAGTTTGGTTTTTTTACCCAAACAGGTACAATGGGAACATATGATTGCTAATTATGTGTATGAATTTTCATAAAGCATTCCTTTTCAACACACAGAACTGTGTCGCAGAACTCGAAAACCCAATACCCATCTGATTTGCATGTGGCATACTCTGCATCTAAAAGACTTTTCAATTCTCTTTGGAAAATGGTGACTTTCAGATAAAGCAACACTCGTAGATATGGAGCGTTTTGATGTCGAAGATTGGAGAGTTTTATACCTTCTAAGATAATATCGAACAATATCTCTTTGAAACGATAGCAAGTCATTTTCGGAATCATCTGCGACCTTATATAGTTTCCAAGCGTTCACCAAAGAAGAGCTAAGCATTGAAGTAAAAGGCGGCCACCACCACCTTTTGCCTCGAATTTTGATTTTATACACATTGACACACATTGATCGTGTAAGTCAACGCCACCCATATTTCGACTGAAGATTTATTGGCCAAAGCACTTTTCATATTCATCTTGTTTATCACAAAATTATTAGAACGGCTCATCGACATTTCAGCACCTCTTTTAGACCAGCGTGGTTGGCTATGAAATTGCCCAGATATTGATAAAGGAACTTCGTTCTCGCTATCAAACTACTCATTCCTAATAGAAGTTCAATGTTACCAGGAACATCATTGGGTATGTGATCTTTATCCATATTTTCTGTGTCTATTTCATTCTCGTCTGTATTGAAATCTGCATCTGGTGGTATAAATGCAATGTGAATGTCAAACACAGCGTGTCGATCATTTTCTTTCGATTGCATTTTGAAGATTATCGAATCTTCTTCCATAAAATCATGATGTTGAGAATGCTTTGAATTCCATTCTATAAAAAAAAGTTGTCACTTTTTCCCATTGTACCCATGCGGGTACACCTAACTTTACGCGTACTTACCTAGCGTAAAAATAAATGCACACTTGACTTTTAACTTTTATCTGATCTTATTATAAATTTTGAACTATTTCTAAAAAAATAATAAGAAAATTGATAAAACAAATATTTTTTCTATTGCAAAATACGGGCTAACCTCTAAAAAACTGGGAATATCGCAATCGCATCTGGCGCGGAGTAATAAAAAAGACTACCGTTTTAGTTTGTTTCCAATAAACTGCACTCCTATTTGTTGAAAACATGTCAACGAACAAAAAAAAAAAAACAATTTTATCCAAAAAAATTTGAAAAAGGACAACGGTAAATCAATAATGTTGTTCAATTTTCTGTACCCAAGTGATATGCGTGGTCATAGCAATTATCATTCCAGTTTTATGGGGTTTTCCATGGGTAAATTCAGATTTCCTTCAAAAGTTGATTTTTTTCGTGCCGCATGGAACACCATTGAAAATGCTCAATAGAGTTGTCAAATTCCCAGTTAAACAATTTTTAAAAATTGTATTAGTACTGTTGCAAAGAGGGATAAATCTGCCAAAAAATCCCAATCTGTAGATTTGATCTTAAATCAAAAATAAATCAATTTATTTTGCCCCATGGAATTCAAAAACAGGGGAAATTTGTGTGACAGATCTAAATCAAGAAGAAATTGAATTATTTTACCCATGCAAATCCCCATTAGTATTGGCGTAGTTCTTACTTGTCAATGTCAAAAACTGACAACTTTTAAAGTGACAGCTGACAAAAAATGGCCTAATCAAAATCAAACATATTATTAACTTCCCACAGGAAGTTATTGTAATGGGTCCGATTTGTCAAATTGAAAATTTTGACATTTATCGACGTTTCAAGGTCCCTAGAGTCGAAATAAAAGATTTTTAGAAAGATGTCTGTGCGTGCGTGTGTACGTACGTCCGTACGTTCGCGACGTTTTTTTCGTCGTCCATAGCTCAAGAACCAGAAGAGATATCGACTTCAAATAAATTTTGTTATACAGATAATAAGGCAGAAAGATGCAGAAAGGGCTCTCAAGAAAATTGCGTGGGTGGTTTTTTTACCATAGCAGTTTAAAAAAAAGGTGAAAATTTTGGTTAAATTTTTTTTTGGCTAAATATCTCATGAACCAATGACGCTAGAGACTTGAATTAAATTTTATGTTATATATTGTAACGTGATACAAAACAATTATATTTTTGGAAAAAAATTCAATTAACGGTTTTTTTTTATAAATCAAAAAAACTGAAAAAAAAATTTGTCACTTCGAAAATTTTACGACTAAAATATGATTTCATCTCCAAAACAATTTTGTGCAACGAAGAATAATGTTTTTGACATCTGATAAAATTTTGAGAAAAATCGAATTGACAGTTTTTTTACAAAAAATAATAACCTAAAAAAAATAAAAAAAAAAGTTGGTAAAAATTGAGTTTTGACTCAAATATCTTTTCAAGACTTTGAGATATTGGCTTTAAACTACTTTTATCTTTCAAAAAATATTGTTGTCAACATTCAGTAAAATTTAAAAAAAATAGAATTGACAGTTTTTTTACAAAAAATTAAAAACCGAAAAAAAGATTATGGCTTCTAACTAATTTTAACTTATAAGAAATATTGTTTTCAACATTAGGAAAAATTTTGAGAAAAATCGAATTGACAGTTTTTTTACAAAAAATAAAAACCTAAACAAAAAAATTAATAAAAGTTGGTAAAAATTGATTTTCGGCTCAAATAGCTTTTCAAAAATTAAAAATATTGGCTTCAAACTTATTTTATTTCACAGAAAATATTGTTTTTTATATTCAGTAATTTTTTTATAAAAATCCAACAGTCCGTTTTTTCATAAAAAAAATAAAATCTACAAAAATAGAACGCAAATTTGGTAAGAATTGATACATTTAGGCCTCGGCCACGCAGTAAGCGGCTGAGCGGCAAGCGGCTGAGAGGCAACTCTAAGCGACGTATGGCCAGGCACTGAGCGACTGCTTTTGAGCGATTAGTAGTTAAAGTCGAGATTGCACACACCAAATTAACAACTCAATGTTTACTTTGGCCATCTTTACTTCTTGCCGCTCAGAAAATTAAAACAGGTTTGGTTGCTGAGCGGCGCCGCTTAGCCGCTCAGAATTTTGTTTCGCCGCTCGCTCATTGCGTGGCCGCTTCTATGTGATTTCATATGTTTTATATTTTTTTTTCCGCTCAGCCGCTCAGCCGCTTACTGCGTGGCCGCGGCCTTAGACAAACTTTTAAGCAAGACAAATCGATAGACGGAATGGGAAGTTATCAGTGTGGGTCGCATCCCAGCCTCTTTTTTCAAATTTGTATGTAGCAAGTTTTGAATATTTGATTAAACTTTAAATTTAGTCAGTAAAAAAGATAAAACAAAAAATAGATACATTTTTTTTGCAAATTCCCGTGATTTTATTACCACACAAAAATGGTTAAAACCGTAGTCATTGAACTCTAAACGAACCGACATGACACCTCCATCGCTGTTGCCAACTTATACTAGTATTTCCTCTATGAGTGTCATCCAACAAAATTTTGCACTTCATAAAAACGTGCTCAAAATTAGTAAAAACCTTATCTTATTTTTCTAATCAACTCTCATAACATTAATCAATTGATTATATGAATATTTTATGGTTAACAATAAAAATCATGCTACCGATTATAAATATACAACATATATAACATATAGTATCTTGGTTTTTATTATTATTATTATTTATAATGGGTCTGGCAACAAATTCCTATAGCCACATGATGTTGGATTGTATGTGCCTCCAAAACTAATTACTTTCGATTAAAAAGTGTCAACAAGATCAATTTGAAGCAATCAATCAATTGAAATTATGTTTTAAGAGTTGATATACACGCGTGTAGATACAAAAGTATCTATAGATACAAAAAAGTATCTATAGATACAAAAGTATCTTATACCCAGTCATGTAATAAAAATCATCAGTCATGTAATTTAACATGAATCACCCTAGAAAATTCGAGTTGCCAACAATAGACTGAAGCAGCGCGCTGGCAATCTACTAAACAGAAGGTAGAAGGTACAGTCATAGATACTTTTTTTGTCATAATATCTATCCATAGGTTAGATACTTATGTATTTTCACTCAAAATTCGTACTTTCAATCCCACTCTCTGGTCTGGTTTCGCATCATTTGCAAGGTTTTTACTCCAAATTCATCAAAAAAAGGTGGCGTTAAAATAAAAAAATAAAACCAAAAAAGATGGTACAGATTTTTCTATATTCCATTCAAAAAAATGTATTTATTTTAGAAACAAAAGGAGAAGGTTTATTTTTGAATAAATAAATAGAATAGAATAGAAAATAACTTACCGGAAATTTACTCAAAACTCGTGACCTGTTTCTGTGTCACAAAACAATTGATATTTTTAATTTACTTTATTTTTGTTGCTTTGAAAGAATAAATAATTTTTGACAATGAAACAATTTTCACATAAAAACGAAAACGTATAAAGTAGAAAAATAAATAAAATTTAATTTTTAACACGAAACAACTTAAAATGTTCGTGTTTAAAAACTCGATTAGGCTACATTGGTAACAATTAAAATTGAGTTAGTTGTTTTTTAAAGTTGCACTTGTTTAACTTTAAACCACTTCACTAGATTCTTTTGTTGAATTTGTTGGAATTAAAAACGAAAATTCAATTAAAACTTTTAATTAAAATTTTTGTATGAGTATACAATGCGTGATGGATTTTTTAAATTTTTATTTTTAGACGATCAACGACAACGATCGACGACAAAACACAAACTGTTCAGTATAATTTTTAGCTGACAATCTTCGAGTGTGAATTTCGTTTTTAAAGTTGAGGAAATGAGGAGGCTTGAGATCGAGAGAGAGAGTAGAGTTGTAAAAATGTTGTTTTCTTTTTATTGATTAAAAATAAAAGTAATGGCAATGGTGGGGGGAACGTTGAAACTGAACTCAATTGTTATTATTGTTGTTATGAATGAGTTTTTATTGAAATTAAAATGTAATTCGAAATATAATACACGCTCTCTGCTCTGAGAGATAACAAAAAGTGTTTTACGTTTTTGATTGTGCCTCGAAATCGAAATAATATGAAGTAGGGATTAATTTAAATACGATAACATTATGATAAGAATGATATAGACTTTTGAGTGAGTGTCTGAGTGGCTATATTGGATTTTTTGAGTAATTTGTTTTCTGATAAGGATGATGGTTCTTTGGATTGTCGGTTTATTTACAGGATGATTCATAATTTATTGTGGGTAATGTGATCTTGTGTAATTTGTAGGATAGTGTTAATTTTTAAACTAAGTGGGTTGGTATGGATTTCGTAAAAATTGTATTTTCTTTTCAACTTAAATTTCAATTCTTTGGGAAATTATTCTCGGATATGAAAATTTTTTATTTCATTCTGTTTTTAAATATATGTAAATATATTTCACTTAGCTATCGCAATTTAGGTTATTGCATTTATTTCACTAACACTTCAAGGGGCTATACCAAAGTGACACTTTTAAAAAATCATTTTTTTTGCTGATTTGATATTTTATACTTTCAAAAGTATCCTGTTCGTATGTTAATAGTTTTTGAAGGGTTGGGTTCGATATCTCGGTTTTTATATTCCCGTTTCTTAAAATCCCGTCTTTTATAATCCTGCTTTTTATAATCCCGATTTTTTATAATCCTGATTTTTGTAATCCCGTTTATTATAATCCCGTTTTTTATAATCCCGTATTTTATTATTCCGATTTTGCAATCAAAACTAGTTGTTTAATTTAAAAAAAAAATCGAAATTATAAAAAATTAAAACAATTTAAAAAATGAGGTATTTTTCTTGATTCATCTTATTGTAACCTTTAACAAATATAACAATTTGGTTAGTGAACTAAATAATCAAAATTAAAAACTTATGTACCTGTGATATCTATGTATTAATGTAAACTGATTTATAAATTCATGTATTTATTAATTTAATTATTTATTTATTTATTCTTTGTTTATTTGTTTATTTATTTATTTATTTATTTATTTATGTGTTTATTTATTTATTTATTTATTTATTTGTTCATATTTTTTGTTTATTTATTTATTTATTTACTTGTTATTATTTTTTTTTAAATTATTTATTTATTGATTTTATTTTATTTTATTTTATTTTATTTTATTTTATTCTATTTATTCAATTATTTACATATTTGTGTAATTTATATAAGGGTGATTATACAAAAGTTGGGTAACTTTTGAGGATATTTTGTTTACGATAGTTTTTAAATCAAATTTCTATAAATTCGGGTGTAGCTAATCTAATTAATATATTGTTCCCAATCGGGCCAGTTATGCCAGAGGACTGACGAGTATACACAGTTTTGAAAGTATTATAATAAAATTTAATACAAATTAGTAAAAATCTCTTAGGATTTAATAATGATCACTTAAAATCACTTAGTAACAATTAAAAATAATTATTAATATGTAATACTAGGAGAAAATACTCCATCAGTTTTCAAAACAGACTTTTGACATTTAAAGTAACGTTATTCACTTATCTTTTATTACTTTCACATAGTTTTACTAAATATTTCAAAGTAATCAACAAACAAAATCTAACAATATTCAACTTAAAAGTACTAATGATCAAGAAATGAAGAACAATAACAATTTACCTGACACAGAACTGACGCCTCACTACTGACGAAAAAGATGAAATTTGAGATTATAATCTGGACTAATGTTTTTTTTTGTAATTTCAAATATCAACAAACTACATTTTAACAAATCAAAGTCTAATACGAATAAATAAAAATAAACTTTAGATTAACAAAAAAATAACGACTCACCATAAAATTGACATGTTGACTGGCTTAGCACGTGTACAGTCAACAAACATAACCCAAACTCTTTTACAGATATGAGGGCCGTCAAATTGGGCAACCCGCAACTAATTTCATTACCAACATTAAAATTCAAAGTGGGATTTGACAGTGAGTCGGCGATATTTCGCACGAATTTTAAATTTAAAAAACACACAAGAAACTGACGAATAAAACTGAACACAAAATTTCTTATTTTTTTAAATAAAGTGGAGAACACTGCATTATGAAAGTTGTAGTATATATTGTATTAAATTAATAAGTTTTCTCAAATCAATGATAATGTTTAATAGACAGTCACTTAATGGTTGGTTTTCAGGGTTGTGACATGCCAGAGGACTGACGTTTTAAGAACTAATTGTGTTTTTTTAATAACTTGTATTCAAAATGAAGAACTGAAATTGGGTGATTAAATAAAAGTCTTTCCATTGTTTTAAAATAAATTGCAATCTCAATAAAATATAATCAGACTTTGTATATATTGGTTGATGACATATCGAGTTACCCAACTTTTGTATAATCACCCATAATTATGTTTATTTATCATTTATTCATTTATTGGTTCATCTGTTAACCTGTTACACTTCATACCCTTACTAGTCATTAGTTTTAAGATTTTATTATATTCCTACATTAAATGGAGGTTTTTATTGTTTTTTCCTCCGGACAAAATTATATAAACCTTTTTGATAAATTATAAAACTTATATACATATGTATGTATGTACGAGTACTATTTTAGTTGAAAGATACATTGTATCAAATCACTATATTGTAAAATGTACGGTAACAAACCATTGTAAAATTTAAACAAAATCAATAAACTATCTATCTATCTATCTAAAGTAAAACAGTATTCTTTTAAAACAAAACAACAAAATCAAATTAAAAATTAACGAAGTCAACGATAGTAGTAAGACCGTTATCGATAAGTAGATTTGCTGTAGGATGCATTAATAAAAAATAAAATTATTGTAAAAACAAAACAAATTGCGATATTATTATACACTAGCGGCCCGTCCCGGCTTCGCACGGGTAGACATAAATAGGTACAGATATTTAAGTTATAGGCATGCTAATTAAAACGACCATGAATCACTAAATTAGAAAACATTTTTTTGTCCTATTATTAATACTCTTCGCAGCGTATGCGATGAAAGACATTTTATGGCTAATTTTCTTACACCTTCGGTTGGTTTTAATAGGAATTTCTAAAGATTTCCATAGTAATCTAGTACTAAATATAGCCTACTAGCTTTTACCCGCGACTTCGTCCGCATTAGATAGTTTTTTTTGGATAGTACAGTCAAACTTCCCTATAACGAATTCTCTATTACGAATTGATTTTGAGTACACATCTTTTTGGTTACTTTTTTGGTGTGTTTTGATCTCCTTATAACGAAGTCCCATAAAGCGAATTTTTCTCTACAACGAACAAATTTTGTTGCCGGAAATCCTTTTCTGTTAAAAACAACAGCACGCAGAGAAAAAAAAACCTTATAAGGGGATTTCCCCAAGATTTTAAATGCAAGCATTCTATGTTCAGGCTTAAGTGAATGTAATTGAAAATGTCTCAAGTAGCATTTCTCTTGAGAAGAAGTTGTTGATAATTCAGTCCTATCATGAATTCCATCGTAACCGGAAATTTTTACAAACCCCGAAAAACTGTATCATGAAATCCGTTCGTAATACAAAATTGTATGAGATTTTCCACTACGAACGGATTTCATGATACAGTTTTTCGGGATTCGTAAAAATTTCCGATTACGATTGAATTCATGATAGGGCTGAATAATAAAGTTGAAAAAGGATTGACCGGTCAAGAAGAATTGGCGGATACCGATAAGATGTCACCTACAGTGGAACGAATTTCTTCATCAATTGACGTGTTTCGAACCTTTCTGGAGATGAAGAGCAACGTACCGACTAATTTATTTGAATCTCTTAATTTATTAGACGATTTTGTTGAAAAAGAAAAATAGAAGAATGTAACCCATACTACAATCACTGACTTCTTTAAATAAAAGTAAAAACAAAAAAATCTGTATAATGAATTTTTTATATAACGAAGTAATTTTCTGGTCCCGTGCAAATTTGCTATAGAGAAGTTTAACTGTAGTATAAAAAAACCTGAGCTGTACTTTTTTGTACGTATGTTTAAATTGTGCCGAGATGGGATGAGGCCATACTAAGTGTGATTGTCATAGGTTAAGTTAGGTGACGAACCGAGTAAATCATTAAGTATTAAAGAAACAATTAAATTTACACGAAAATAAAATATTTGCAGTATTTCTCTGTAGTTTGCATGCGTCCTACAACGGCGTGTGCCCTCACGTGTGTGCCTGTTCGGGTAGACCCACTCAGTGATGTCCTCCCCCCGCTCCGCACTACCGCCGCCGCCACCTGCCTCGTCTACTGCGTGCGATCCACGCACACGCCCCGCCCCTCAGCCGAAACAGAATTATCAGAAGTAGAAGACAGACCCAGTGAACTATTTGTTGTACCTACATGGATCGTGTTTGGCGATGAAAGATTGAGCACAGCAAAGTTTAGGTTTAAAATTATTATTTGTTGAACTTGGTGGGAGCCACACTTTGCGTCTACCGTTGAGGCACGTGGCGCGCGAAGCCCGCGTTAATATACGTGTATGATAAGTTTAACATGTTCGACAATTTATTTCATAAGGGTTGGGAATGCGTTGTTTTCCCGTAGTACCAATTTTATCCAAATATTATTCAAATATTTGGTAATGTAGGAGTGAAAGCGATTAGATTCCCCGGAAAGTAATTTTTCCCATGGTCAAAAGTAGCTCATGTCCGTTCTTAAGTCTCAAACTATATCCTTACAAAATTTCATTTTAATATGTTCAGTAGTTTAGGCGTAAAAGCGATCGGCCCACCTGAATTTTCCCATGGTAAAAAAGTAGCCTATGTCCTTTCTCGAGTATCAAAATATATCCATACCAAATTTCATGCAAATTGGTTCAGTAGTTTAGGCGTGATTGAGTAACAGACAGACAGACAGAGTTACTTTCACATTTATAATATTATATATTATATATATTATATAATATTATAGTATAGATGTTACTCAGTGATAATGTAGCTTTCTAATGAAAAAAGAATTATTAAAATCGATCCAGTACTTTTTGAGTTTATTCGTTACATACAAAAATACAAATCGTTCCTCTTTATAATATTAGTGTAGATTAGTTTTATTTGTAATTATTATATATTAGTCAAGTAATTTAACATTCAAACCTTTGACTCCTATTGTTATTCAGTTTATTGCACGTATTTTGTAAAAAAACGGGATTGTCGGGATTTGACGGGATTTTAAAAATCGGGATTGTAATTGATCGGGATTTTGAACAAGCGGGATTTTAAAAGACGGGATTTCAAAAAATCGATATTTTAGTAGACGGGATTATAAAACTTTTTTTTCGGGATTTTTTAAAAACGGGATTTTAAAAAGCGGGATTCCGATACGCTCCCGTTTTTGAATGACAGCTCCAAGAAGAGCTCCAAAGCACTTTCACAGCCGAATAAAAACGATAGAGCCCGCTTACTTTCTAGCAATTTCAATATTTTAATGGCGGTTTTTATGGTATTTTAAAAATGATGGAATTAGTGGGAGTGGTTGTTCGCCCTTTTGTCGAAGATTAGGTATGCATTTCAATGAGATGACAGCCGACTTAAACAGAGAGAGGTACGTCGTGCGGCGTCCTCAAAAGAGGGACGAACAGCCCGGAGCATTTTTCAGGGGAAGAAAAAGGTGTTGTGTTTGGGCCAGGCATAGCAGATTAGCAATTTTTACGTTTAATATAGTTCTATCGTAGTTAAAGGCGTTTTTCTCAAAATGACATTTTTTAAAATTGCTGACATCATTACTCAATGAGAAGTTTACCGATCGACATCGACTTAAAATTGAAACTGAAAATTGTAAATTTAGCATTAAAAACGACAATTTTTTACCCATGCACCATTTTCTTTATATTTCATACTACAGGAAATACCTTCAAATTCAATTACTTTTTTGATTTTTTTTTGTTTAAGCTATTTTTTCGGGAAGTTCTTTTTTTGGGGAACAGCACATAACTCCATCATTTTTCAGTATAAAAAAAACCTTAAAATATAGCTAAAAATATATCTTATAATATCCGTAAAACTTCAAAACATTGTATAAAGTACTTTCTTTCACAAAATTTCGCCTAGTTTTTTATGGTATAGCCCCTTAATTTTCTCGCTATTGGTGTATGTAAAGGGTGTCCCAAAATTAACGCAAGATTTGAATTAAATAGAAAACCCCGTTTTTAGTCTTTTGATAGTTATATATTTATTAACTCGTAAAGTACATAGGATAGGGTTATGTATGGAATAACACATCGGACAAATGGCCTCCACGGCTTTGCATGCACATGCGCACTCTTTTGTTGAAATTTTCCATGACCATTCTGCATAAATGTGGCTGAATTTCGTTGATGCAGCGTTGAATCTCCTCCTTTAATGCACGGGTGGTTGTGGGCTTGTTGACATAGACTTGTGATTTCAAATAACCCCATAAAAAGAAGTCTAATGGTCTTAAATCACACGATCTAGGAGGCCAATTTTGATCACCGAAACGAGAGAGTACACGACCTGGAAATGTCTCATGCAGTAATTGAATTGTTTCACGGGCTGTATGACATGTGGCACCGTCTTGTTGAAACCACATATTGGACACATCAATATCATCCAATTTTGGCAGAAAGAACTGTGTAATCATGTCGCGATATCGAGCACCAGTAACAGTCACTGCTTGACCAGCATCATTTTCAAAAAAAAATGGCCCAATTATGCCTCCAGCCCAAAATCCACACAATACAGTCACGCGTTGTGGATGCATTTGTTTTTCGACAATCACATGTAGGTTCTCCGAACCCCAAATGCGGCAATTTTGGCGATTGACAAAGCCATCAAGATGAAAATGCTTCATCGCTTAGGATGATTTTGTTCGAAAAATCAGGGTCCATTTGTTGATGTTCAATAATCCATTCAACGAACTCTCTTCTCTGTCCATGGTCATTAGGCTTCAATTGTTGTGTTAATTGAATTTTGTAAGCATGAAGACACAGATCTTTGGTGAGTATACGCTGTAGAGAGGTTCTTGAAATTTGCAATTCTTGTCCACGACGTCGAATTGAGGTTCCTGGATTGTCAGCAACACTCTCACGCACTGCTTCGACATTCACATTTGAACGGCTTGTTTTTGGACGACCAGTGTGTTTGGCGTCTCCAACGGATCCAGTCCCCATGAATTTTTCAATTAATCTCTTCACAGTTGACGAAGTTAAAACGATATTCCGACCATATTTTGTATGAAATTTTCGAACTGCAGCCGCCAAGCTTTCACTATTTTTGAAATATTCTTTAATAATGAAGACACGTTGTTCTCTCGTGTAACGCTCCATTTTTAATAACCCTATACTGTTAGCTGTCAAATTGCTTTTTTTTCAGGGTTGCCAACACTTCACTGCACAAATGGCGGCAAATTCAAATCTTGCGTTAATTTTGGGACACCCTTTATATGGTCATTTCATAGTTTCAAGTTGGTAGCGATGGTGTTTGACACCTGTCAAACTCAGCTATCATTCGAAGTATCATTATATTAATTAAAATTTTACCATTTACGATAATGAATCGCTTAGCAATCAAACAACGCGTTAAAATTAATTCAAACTTAATACAAAGGAGCAATTCAAATGTTGCCATTTACTTTATGATTATTATTGATGGTCGTCCTAATCATTGAAATTGTAAAGAAGTTCAAAGTGAGTGTAAGCGTATTGATGTTGTAAGGCCTGTACATCATCGTAATGCACACTCAGTCGAAAATGTGGCGCAAGTGTCGCTGATTCCCGAATTTATTGATTTTCAGGTGTTCGCAGCAATTCAACGTGTAGTATACCTTCTTTTTGGCAGGCTGAAATGGCATAACACTATATGACCAATTATGGCTTTATATGCGTAAGAAGTCTCCTATTTTTGTGATTTCACATCACCAAGATCAAGCAATATGGCACTTTTATTTTTTTTAGTGGACTACACAAAAGATCGCTAGTAGACGGATAATCTTCGAACGCTAAAAGAGTTAAGAACTGATATTACAAAATTTATCGCCGAGATAAAGTCTAAAATGTGCGAATCTTCCCCAATTTTATATTTGATACTCAATGGAAATGTGTAAAAATTATAGGAAAATAAAATGTGCATCAAACATGTTAGGCTTGACTTTTTAAATCAAACAATGAATGACTATGTAATAAAGATTGATGATATCCATATCAATTTTTTGACTTGACGTTAGCAGTTTCCTGACTTAATTCCAAAAAGTAATCTTCGGAACGATAGCACATTGAATTCATCGAGACCATCAAGAAATTCCAAAACGATGGAATTTAATATTTATGCTAATTCTGTGGCCATTTCACCTTGCGATATAATTTATATAATTTTATTTTATTATTTTTATTTAATTTTATTTGTTTTTATATTTAAGTTAAAACTTGATAAATTAAAAGTTTGTTAATACAATATGTTTGGAAAATATCTATAGAAAAGTTTTAACAATTTTTTGGACTTAAAAAAGCATGTACCCTACGGCGACGCTGTGTATTGTTGAGTTGCATCAGAATATGATATTGTCTAATCTTTAGTAATAGCATTGTTTTGCTTTTGTTACTGGTCTTGTTTCATAGTCCTTCTAAAGATACTCCGGTTTCAGACCAGACCATGTACCTATTGACTCAATTAAGAAGCATACATTTTAAAGTCTAATATTTACGCACAAAAGTGTCTGCGATGTTAAATTCTGATAAGAATAGTTTTATTAATTAGATTTCAGCCAGAAATGCTAAAAATTTTGTATTTCGGCTTATTCTTTTGATCCGAAAATTGAATTCCCTGAGGAATTGCCAATGTTATGTAATTGTTTTACCTTGTTGTCTTCATACAAGTATCACAATTAACAAATATTGTTAAAAATATTACTTTAATATTGAATTTAATGTATTTACCTATTGGCTTCACAAAATTTGTTAAATAAACAATAGAGTCCAAAAAAGTACGTATACGCCAGGTTGAACCAATCAATCTTTAATACATGAAGGTAGTTATTTTAGATGCTTAGACTTACCAATAACGAGACACAATAATGTAAGCTTTTATGGTTATGAGCAAGTCCCATCCCAGGAAAACAAAACTATTACGAATCTAAAAACATATCCCCGAATAAAACAACGATGAAAATATACATAAGCAGTTACTTACAACGCCTTAACAATTAGAGAACTTTCTCATAAATGGGATTGGAATTGTAGCAAAAATCAGCTAAAATATTATTTGTATATAGATACATAAGTTAGGTATACCAAATAACATAATCTCAATTACCTACAAGGTAACGAGAAGTACGAGAACCTACCTATACCTGCTTATTTCAACTGTCTAATGTAGAGTCGATAAGGTAGTAGCTATTTTTATTTTGTACCTGTGGATTTCATGTGGTTCCATAGTGTAGCGGTTATCACGTCTGCTTTACACGCAGAAGGTCTCCAGTTCGATCCTGGATGGAACCAGAGTTGATTTTTTTTTTTAATATTTAAGAAGGTACACGTACACCTAACCTACCTGACAATAAGATAATCAATTTGAAAAAAAAAGAAATCTTTATATATTTTGTATAAGGTAGGTACATATGTACCGTACCTATGTATGTACCTATTTTCTTAGTGTCAGTTTCTTGCGTTTGATTAATTAGCTAGGTAAGGTAGGTATACCTATTTTTATTAATATTGGTGGTAACTGGTTGCCGAGGTAGGTTAGTAACCTATGAAATAAGGAGTATATTTTAAACAATAGTCTCTTCCACTTTTTTTCAAATATGATTTAAGTCGGTGGTAAAAGGCCCTAATTTAAGCATTTAGCTCAGATTTCTCAAAGCTTATTATATACATAGGTATGTATACCTTTTTCGTAAATTTCCAAACCCAACGGGCAACGATGAACCAAAATCTTCCTTTCCTATGCAAATCAAAAGGTAGGTAAGTACATAATTGAAATCAATGTTTGTTAGTTTGAGGGCATTTATGGGTTATGCTGGGAAAAAAAGTCTATAGGTATTAGAAAGAATAAATGATATCTGTGTATGGCCAGGACACATCCACGAAAATATTGATGTTGAATCTGAAACAAGTCAACCTTGTGAAATTTAAATTTATACCAACCTACCTATGTATGTATTTGTATGTTCTTTTAATAATCTGGTCTCTACCTATTTTTTGAAGTGTTTTATTGAATTTTTAAGACTTGAAGGGTGAAGTTTTTTTGTTTTATTCTTTAATTGTAATAAAACAAATTTATTTCTTTTAAACTCCTCGCCTTCTTTTCATAACTCTTCTTTTTTTACTATTTTTTTTTCAAGTGTATGCCTTGAACCATGAAAATAGATGAAGAAAACTTTTTCCCAATCGTTTAGGTATTAAATATTATTTTGGCGATACGGCCGGCCGTCACAGAGCCGCCTTTGGAAAAAAAGCAAAATCACCAAAATTGAGACAAGGTTCGTCTTCGTCTCCAGTCCAGAACTCCAGACCAGGGCTGCCGAAGTGAGTACTAAGGGAGTATTTGTACTCCCCTAGCATTCACTGTACTCCCGTACTCCCCTCACCTGGATTGTACTCCCCTCGAAAATGTACAAAACTTTTTTAAAAATTCATTAAAAATTGTGTTAATAAAAAAATTAAGTGGCATCAACGATTGCAACTGATTCGTTCAAAGCTTAAAAACACTGAATGTTTTGATTTTGTAGTAGCTTAAACTGGAAGAAATGTCATACTTCACTTCTGTCAGTTGTCACTCCTTGTCAGTTGCATAAAAGAAATAAATTGTCTGTTGTTGTCTGGGAAATTTACAATCAAAATTATTTCACAAAGCGAGATCTAAGATGATTCAAGATGGAAAAGTTAGTAAACAATACAAAATAAAGTTTTTTCACTATTTTATCAAACAAATCCTATTTGTCAAAATAAAGGTACTTAATTAAATATAAAAAGAATTCTTCTGCGACGCTTCCTACAGTGGAAAGTTCATGTGCATCATCAACGTCGGCGCGGCTGGCGGTGCCGCAGAAACAGAAACTGTTTGTCTATTGCCACAGTCATTAGTCAGTCAATGCCATTTTAATGGCAAAGTCACTTATTCAAAATTGCCATGCATCGCAATTGGTTTCTTCAAAAGATCTCTTATATAATTATTGCAAATAGGTCATATTTATAAAAAAAATGTCACACTGTAAAAATCGAAAGTCTGATTACCTATATGTATTTTATTTTTTCACATTGAATATGAGTTAAGTTACTTTTTTATTTAATAAATATTATTTTTTATTAGTTAAAGTTATTTATATATTGTTAAGTTTTTTTTTGTTAAATTAAACATGAATTGAATCCATGAACCTTTATTACAAATATAAAAAAAAAGGAATTAATAATTGCTAATATTAAGAGTATTTCTTTTTTTTGCTTACTCCCCAGAAACACGAAATACTCCCCCCTAATCCTCTGAAATACTCCCTTCTGAATTTTCAAAACGGCAGCCCTGCCGTACCGTACTATTATCATCATTATGTATAAAATACAAATTTATAACTTTCACACAATTTCCCTAAACGGCCCTGGTTTTTTATTATGCTATTATTTTCTTAAATTTGTACTTTTATAAGTTTTTATTTTGACCTTTATTATGTCGGGGCGGCGCGAACGCCATCCCCGGCTACCAAAAATTACACGCACGAGTTATTCGCATTAGGAATAATCGCGGAGGTCAACTCAGCCGAAGTGCAATGGCCAAGCCTCGCCCCGGGGGAACCGCCTTCATGATCACGGTAACCCCTACGCCAGGTAAGTATGCTTTCCTCCGATTTTCCACTATCCCTTCACAACTTTATAGTCAAAACAAAATGTGAACTGTAAACATGAAATTCAAAGAAAAACCTCAATATTTGTTGTTGTAAATGTCTATTCGATGTTTTCTACCCGCTGTGAAAGTGAATTTTCAATTAGCATCGAAGACCAAACACAAGACTGCGCAAGACCGAACAAACTCAACATAAATTAATAGCAGTGTTTGAAATTTTGTCTGTTACTTCTATATTAGATATTATTTGAATTTTGAAACATAATAAATTTATGTAGCTCATAGCAACATAGACATAATCAAAATTTAGAAATATTGAACTTGTGTTTTTTTTTAGCTGTGGATATAATATTACAATCGACGGACAGTCAATCAACATGGAGATGGGTCGGTGATGGAATGGGCCTATTTTGGAGTAGCTGAAGCTGGAAAACTGCACATACTAATTATTAAAGGAACTATAAATCATAAGTTCTGAGATCCTAAAGACCACTTTTAAAGATACCTAAAGCTGCACAAATGGCAGGATAACAACCTAAAGCATGCCTAAGGCTTTGGTAACTCGAATTTGGCTTCTTTATAGGTAGGTACATAATTGTGGGAAAGTTTTCGAAACAGACTCACAAGCACCTGAGGGTGAAATCTCGGCTAAACTTATAGTTGACTATCATTTTTTTTACTATAAAATTTGATCGTTTATACCTACTTTTCCGTCTGTGTAAGATGATTGTTTTGAAATCATATTTTTTTGTTCTGAAAACTTGGTACCTACCTATCACTTAAAAAAATATATAGGTATAAGTAGGTAGGTATGTACTTCAATCTTAAATCTTGTGTCAAATTCTTATTTATTTTAAAACTAGCGGCCCGTCCCGGCTTTGCACGGATAGACATAAATAGGTACAGATAATGTAGCTTTCTAATGAAAAAAGAATTATTAAAATCGGTCCAGTAATTTTTGAGTTTTTTCGTTACATACAAAAATACAAATCTTTCCTCTTTATAATATTAGTGTAGAAGTGTAGATAAACAACGGAAGAATTTGAATATTATGTACAAAAACGTCGGCAAAAATGTAAGTAAACATTGTTTAAAATCCTAAATCCAAAAATTTTAAAACATTAATTAATACACAGGGCGCACGCAAGTAAGGCACAAATTAACATTTTGACGGTTTTCATAGAGCAGCGTACGGACTTGGCCAAATCCTTCCTATTCCGTAAAAAAAAACTCACATAGAACCAAAATTCCTTAAAACAAACCGGAAGGAGGCTCGTTTATGGAGTTACCATTGGATACAAATTCTAAAAAACTATTGTACAAGTTTGTGGGATTGAGGCTGCAATGGCTGGGATAAGTGAAGTGATGTTTCCAGCTGGTGGTGAAGACGAAAATAAGTTAGTTTTAATTTAAATAAAATAGTCATTTATGTATGTATATTTCTTTTGAAAATGTTTGGATTTAGATAAAGAAATAAAAACCCTTTTATCTGACTCGGATAAAACCAACAACCAACTCTTAATTCCACAACTGCATCACAAACTCAACCTAGTTCAATAGAGACTCCAAGTATGAAAAAAACATGAAAGTTCAGCATTAAAAAGTATAAACGAGCCTCAATATAAAAAAGTAAAGTAGCCGACTACTGACTCCATCACCCCATTAAAAATAAAAATGGTCTAAAAAACAAAAATCTCCTTGAGTGGACACAACATCTAAGTTCACTGAAATATTGGTAAGGTCAATGTCAAGACAATTACAGAGTCCGTAACAGCGTCTAAGTATTTGTTGTTCTATTTAGGCGAACAGCAGAGTTAGTAAAAAATTATTGCAAACAAAATTCAATTACAATTACTTGAAATCTTCAAACACTTTTTCAATTATGTACTTTATAATGTAATCGAAAAATTTCAATTAGTAATTAGGTTATATCAATTACTTCCAAATTCAATTACATAAATGTAATTAAAAACAAAAGGAATGATAAAGAAAGAGGAATTACTTCCCGTAATCATTACACAAATATGTGATTAAATATTATTTTCGTCTATTATACATTCAATGTGATATTACAAAATGGGTGGAGTGCCATAACCCCCACGGGGGTTAGTTCCCATTCAATTGGGAATTAACCCCCGCGGGGGTTAATTCTTTTTTCAAATGGCATTAATCCCCGCGCGGGTTAATTCCCTTTTTATGTGGGGGTTAATGCCCAATTATAACTGGAAATAAGTCCCACGTTAATAAAAAAACAACAAACATAAAGGAACAAAATTATTTCTTCATTTATTTTTCAAAATAAAACAAAAATTTAAAAAATAAAATAACAACTTCAACAATAAAAAAAATGTATCTTAATCATTTTGAATTGATAGCACGGCGGCGTACTAACAGCTTGGTATGTAAGGGGGGGCATGCTGCCCCCCTGCAACCCCCCTGCTTGGGATCACTATAGGATTTGGGGTGGGTGCGAGTTTGAGTATATGCAAAAAACTCTTGCATTTGAGCACTAAAATCAAAGAAATTCCCAACAAAAAAAAAGCAAGTATGGCTCACAGTTATGAAAGAATCACAACGCATTCGTGTTCTTTGCATATACCCAAACTCGCACTCACCCCAAATCCTATAGTGATCCCAAGCAGGGGGGTTGCAGGGGGGCAGCATGCCCCCCCTTACATACCAAGCTGTTAGTACGCCGCCGTGCTATCAATTCAAAAAAAACTTTTTAGCAAAAGTAGCTATTCTAGACAATAAATCAACCATTTTTGCGTGTTTTGTATGTAAAAAAGTGAACTTTAAATTTTTTTTATTAAAGTTTACGAATTTTAAAATATTCGGCGTTGTTTCCTTTATTTTTTGGCCTTATTTCTTTTTATAAATCGAAATAAAGCCAAATTGGTTTTATTTCGTTTTGAACAACGAAATAAGGCCAAATTTGAAATTTGGTGTTATTTCATTTGGTACTATTTCACGTCACCCGTATTTTTTGTTTATTTGTTATAGGAAGGTATGTCATAGCTTTCTCAATTCCATTTTGAAAACTCACCATTTCTAAAAAGAATAGATATGTACTTTATTTCTGTTTAAGTTAAAGGTTTAAGTACATTTAAAAATGCGTAAAACAAAATAAGAATTATTTTCCAAAAATATTTAAATACATTATTTTAAACTTCAACTCAAGGAACAAGATCGCAACTTTGTTGTGCATTTTATACCTATATAATTATTTATTTTTCCTTTATTTGTTTACTATTGTACAGCAAAGCTAAAACAAAAGAAAAAATGGGGGTTAAAGCCATTTCTGAATGGGAATTAATACCCGCGGGGGTTATTTCCTTTTTCTTGTGGGGATTAATGCCACTTGAAAAAGGAATTAACCCCCGCGGGTGTTAATTCCTATTCATTTGGGAATTAACCCCCGCGGGGGTTAATGCCGCGGGGGTTATGGCAATCCACCTACAAAATGCTTAGTTCCTTAAATAATTTAAAAGTACTTTTTCCTCAAGAACTTGAACAGACCCGTTGAAATTTTCAGTTAAATATAATTAACTAGTAAGTTCATTATTTTTTAATTACGATTTCAATTAAGTGAAAAGTATATTTTTTGAATTACAATTAAAATGGGTTAATATTTTTTCAATTACTTGTAATTGTAATGAAAAAAAGTTCAATTATTACTTATTATGTGCTTGTAATTGAAATTGAAGTTTAAATTCATAATTACGAAAAGTAATCATTTTTTTCCAACTCTAGATTGTAACTAAATTTAAATATTCGAAGATGGGAAACATTCTGTTTTACATTTTTAGCCTCCAATTAATTAGACATTTAGCTATGTAATATAGAACACAAAAGACATTTAACGGTTTTAAATAAAATATATTTGTTTACTTAAGTCATCTTCTAAATAATTATAATAGGCAGGTATGAATATAAATAGATTTTACAATTAAATCTAATTCAACGGTTTTCTAAATTTCTTCTGTATCCAAACACGATACATTTTCAGCATTCTTCCCCGATTAACTTGCAATCGTCTATCAACGACATTCTGTTCCTCTACAAATCCAGCTCCACAAAATAGATCTTTCAATTCCTCCTGTTCGAAGAAGTAAACTCTCGTTCCATCTCCACGAACATAGAAATTCTCCTGCAGACATTTTCCAGCTTTGAATCTAAGCTGTGCTAAGTCATAACGACCATAATCACGAAAGAGTACCAATCCACCAGGTTTCAAGTATTTAAAACAATTCTTCGCGACTATCGTCATTTTCTCTGGATTTATAGCCGAGAGGACAAAAATCAGAACAATGATGTCGATACTCTCCTTTTCGAAAGGAACTTCCCAATCAGTGGCAGTGGCATCCATGACAAACACTTGACAACGCTTCTCATCGAATTCCGCATTCTCTCGGAATATGTCGATGGCCTTAGCTGAGAAATCACATCCATAGACTTTCAGGTTTGGCTCCTGGCTGTACTTGAGAATGGGGAGAATGGTATTGCCTACACCACATCCCAATTCAAATATTTGTCGAGCTTCGATGCAGCCTTCTTTTGGGGCAAGTTCAGGAAACTCAGTGAATAACCAGTGTCGATCTTTGAAGAATCGATTCTGATGAATGTCATAGAATGAATCCCAGAATTTATCAGCTTCGTTCTCGAATTTAATTTGATCTTCTGTTGTCATCTTTTGTGTGGAATTCTTTTGGACTGCAGCAAGTGCTTGGGCTTCTTGTTCGGCATCCCATTCAACGTTATCCCTAAACAAATAGAAGAACATTAAACACTAATTAGTGGAATCGAGACTTATGATAAAATACCAAGCATTAAACTGGAAAATATCAGACTTAGTTTTGAGAACTCGGTCACCTCCAGGCGGTTTCTTTCGGTGACGCGTGTGTTCATAGCAAAAGAGAACTTTCGGAAGAATTTGCAATTGTTTAAGAAATAATAAATTACCATGCATTGTGCGTAAAAACATCATCTTCTTTAGTTAAAAATCTATTTCCAAATTGTGGACGAGAATCAGATTCGGAGGAAACTTTTTCATTGGTTTCAGGAGCTTCGTCGCACATGTTTACAAATTGAAAAATAGGTATGTTTGATTTTGACAGTTGGGCTGTGCGATGTTTTTTTTTCAATCCTATGTTATGACAGCTAATTTGACAGAACGAGTGTGTTTCATTAAACAATTCTAAGAAGTTCTGTATTCGCACGGAACAGGTGGTTTGTGTATTTATACTTCAGGTTTTTAAAAATATTCTTAATTTTGATATTAAAAAAACAGTATTTTTGAAGAGAAATGAATGGATGATTATTTTATTGCAAAGAAGAACTTTTTTTTGTTGCAAAACTACGATTGTTTCGTTGCTTGTACGGTACGCCATCGTGTGAATTTTAACAACTTCAGTTTGTTGTTAAAGCGTATATCTCGTTCCATTTTTAGTAATGGTGTAGTTTTTACATGTTAAATGTCAAAAGATGACAGCTGCCTAGAGAGTGGAGTATTACAAATTAAAAATCTCATTCGAAAGTTCTTTACTTCTTTTGGCATATTTTGTGTTACATGAAACCCGAGATACTTGTTTCCACCTTAAACATGAATTTTTTGCGTTTACGCGACATTTCACATTTCGCAAGAGCGAAAGTGCAGTAAGATTCGTTCGTTGAAAGTTATAAAGCATCTTGCACATGAGCTACAAACTACGAACTGCGAACTGTGGATGTTCGCATATTTTGACTTTTATTTCACATGGGCTTCATTTATATTCGCAGGCAGCAACGAATTGAATTACCCTTTTCTCCATATTTTCCTCAACCATGATCTTTCACACAAAAACAAAACAAGGGAGGTATAATTTTGAGGTTATGTAGCGTGCGAACAATTTATTCGTTGCAGTGTGGATGGTATGTGGAACGCGAATAGAATTTGACAGTTCGTAGCAACCACACTGCAATTCGTTACTACCAAACTGTTTTTACAAATTTTTTTTTGTTTTAGAGAACAAAATGTAAATTTTATTATCCTAACATTATTGTCAATTATTGGTTTCTTATAATTTAAATGTGTTTTTGTTTGAAATTAACTTTTTGAAATGTGTAAAATCACGTTAGTTCGTCCATTCGCTCATTCGTTGTTCGCTCTCATGTGCAAGACCTTTAAGTTTGAACACGCAAACTGGCAAAATTATATGTTTTATAGTTTAAGGTCCATTTTTTCATACAAAATAAAATTCGATAAAACTTTCATTTGCCTAATTAAATCAATAAAGCTGATAAAAGCTTACAAAATTTCAATTGTAATTCATGTTTCTTCCAACTTCTTGATTTCCATTGAAAAATTGTTTTTTATTTTTTAATTTTGTCTGTGCTCAACAATTTTTCACTAAAACGCCAAAATTTTGATTCATACTACAATTAAGTCGTTAAAAAAAATAAATACAAATAAAATAATGACTATTCTCCAAGAACAGACGACATCGTGTAATTTCCAAAACGTGTGATGCTGATTGTTTTGAAAGACAAAATCTGGAGACGAAATTTCATCATCCTATATTACCCATATTTTTCTTTGGGTATATTTTTAACATTTGTGTTTTTTCAACGAAGGCTCATTGAAAATAACTGCGAAAAGCGAAAACGAGTGATAATGATTTGTTAGGAAAGGGAATTACCAGTTAAAAGCATAATTTTGTACCGCTAATGGAGTTCTCGCATTCCATTATCTAATACCGCAGGGTCTTAAATTTAACAGAAAGTGAAGATAAATTTAACTGAGACTTAAGAAAAATTCTCTAGAGTATTAAGGACCGCTTTAATAACTGAGAGTTGAATCTGTACAATAATTTCCATGGCGGTTCTATTTACTTCATCAATAGATAATTTAGTTGTTTCTCCCTTTTGTTTTTGATTTTTGTTAAAAAAATATTCCATAAAGTTATAACTATCACCTTTAAGTAAAACTATCGATTTGTTGTTATAAAATTTTCCCGGAATTAGATTGTTCAAATAAATGCTTATTTTATTTTACAATTTTACGAATTCTTGTCTACCTGAAGAAAAGAAGAAAAATAATGACCAAAGAAATATTTACAAAATAATTCTGAATATACTAATGGATAAAAAAGCCTCACTTCGAAAACTCCAAAACTCTTAAGCTAGCCATACACGATAGAGCCAAAGAGCCAAATGGACCGGAGCCGATCCAAAATCGACCGTGTGTGGGGAAACTGAGATGGCTCGGTTTGGCTCTGTCGATTCATTTGTATTTTCAGCAGGTCAAAAATTAACGAGCCCGTGCCAACGATCCAAGGCTCGGCCCTGCCATGTGTGGGGAATCAACGAGCCAAGTAGTTCTGTCTGTTTACACAATCATACATCTATCTTACCATCTTAGTCTATTTCATACAATTATTTAAGGAAACAAAATTCTTAATGTCTCTTTCACTCTTTTTATTTTTGTTTTAGGTCAGTTACCAACTTTTTATGTAGATTTATTATTTTTGCAATGTTTTTTATAGTTTTAACATATTTTTCTGAACAATTAAATGGATATTTTTAATTCATTTTATAACTCTTTTTCAAGTCTAAATATTATTCATATAATCATATTTTTGCTTTTGCTGGGTCGTGTATGCTGGACAAATTTTGAGCGTGTCCATTTAGACCTGGATGGCTCGGAGCCAATTGGCTCGGTCGTGTGAGTCCAGCTTTATATAAAACAAGTCGAAAACTAATAGCAATTCAAAGATGAACTAAACAATCAAACCTTTCGAAACATTCAGGGCTCAATTGCTGCTGTCATAATTGAAATACACTTTGATATTTTGAATTTTTGTCCACAACTCTAGCTTTTAATTTAAATAAACATTGATTTTGTTGTGGAGGACAGCCGTCCCTTAGGTAAACTTTAAATAAATAAAATACTTTAAATTTCAGAGATGTAAACAGATACGTTTCCGGGTGCTGGTGACTCCAGCATCAGGTACTCTTGAACCCAATACGAAGATGATAATGTAACTCCGTCCATCAAAAAATTGTGACAAAAAGTTTTCACTACACTGTGGATATGCCTGGATATGATATGGATATGCGTTTATTCTTTTTGCAATGGTACACACTTTCTCAGGTTTGTAGCTTGCATTTCTAGATCCTTTAGTTCATTGTAGAGTAGGTAGATCAATAGTTTTGGTGCTCATTATGTGGGTATATAGGTATGTAGTTTCCTTTTAACTGAATTCTTATAAGATAGATAGATAGATTAATTCTTTATTATACAAAAAAATGGTTTACAAATTTCATTTCTTAAGAATAAGAGCATGTCTTTCCTGCCGTGTGCCTGATGATGTGACATTTCATTACAATTATAAATATGAAGTGAACAATAAAAAATTAAAGTTGCTAATAATATAGTATGTATAAGTATTCTAAAATGGGTTATAATTCTTATTTAATTGAAAGTTAAGGTTGTGAGAAAAAAGATACATTTGTATGTTTGTTGTTATTAATTTAACACTAGATTTTGAAAGCGTTAACTAAATTTTAATATGATTTGAAACACAAAATTTTGCCAATTTTGAAATGATTTGAAACACAAAAGATATACCAATTTTGAAATGATTTGAAACATAAAAGTATTAACAATTTTGAATTATTTTATAAGCAAACATTTCATAATTTTTTTAATTTTAAAGTGATTTGGAACACAAAAAAAGAATTCAATTTTTAAATGATTTGAAACACAAAAATAGGATGCATTAAACTGTAGTAACTGGATTTTTTAAGGATTTAAATATCGAAACTGTTGCGGAAGGTTAATGCGTGTTTGCAATAATTATATAATTATATAAAGTTTCTTATAACAATTTTAATCGGTCAGAATGCATTTTATTTTCACAATAATAATTGAAGGACTAAACTTTTACTTACAAATTTCGCATCAATATACTATTTGACAGTCGATATTAGGAAAATTGCAATGTCAAACGAAATCGTGTAAATGTACAGTGTGAATAATTTTCGGGTTTTCGAAAAGTTTTTGTCCACAAGCAGTTTTAGGGTTTGGTGTGAAAAAGATATACTATATTTATTTATTTATTTAATTCATCTATCGAGTTAACTCTTACAGTTTGCTTTTAACTACATACTAATTAATTAATTTATCATTTAAATATTGCTTAATAACATTCCTTTCTAGGTTTTATATCTAAATATAATTCAAATTCATTAAATGATTTCATGCATCTTGAAATTGGTTCATTTAAACCATAATTAAATCTATAATATGGCACCTATATAAAATAATTGTCTTGATCTTATATATCTTTGAGGAACATACAAATTTAATAGATTAAGTAAATCGGAGCATTTTACAATGGTAAGACAATGGGTGGTATGCGAAATGCTGTCTCAGTCTCAAATCTCATTATTTTGAGCTTTTGCTAGCTTTCGTATGCAAAATTGTTTTGAGACAAATCTTACAAAAATGAGATCGATCTCATTTTATAGATCTATCTCATTTGAGATGTTTCAGAAAAAAAGCTTTGTCTCATTCAAATGAGCCAAAGCTCGTAAAATGTTGAGACTGGAAATTAGTTGTCTCAGGAATAACAATGGCTGAGTAAATGAATATTTTTGCTCCTGTTGAGTCAACAGGAAATTATAAAATTCTTTATAGGTTTACCCAAACTCAAATTGAGGCCTTAACAGATTATTTTTTTTTCAAAGTATAGTGATACTTTTCAGGGTGGTCGTTTATGTAATAAAACCAGAATGATGGTTTTTCTACGATTCGTTGCTGATCCTGGTTTCCAAAGCGGAATTGCCGAAGATTTCGGAATCGACCAAAGTTCGGTATCTAGGATCATCATCGAAGTTGGTGAAAAAATTGTAAGCAAAAAAGAGGACTGGATTAAATTTCCGAATACGTTGGAGCAGACAGATGCCGAAATCCTTTTCCCATGACTTAAGTTTTATTTTTCTATTTCCCGTTTTATTGCGATCAAATTTTTCTTTTATTCTTATTTTGATATTTGTTTTTTTTTTTAAATTTGATTTATTTCAATATTTTTGCCAAATTTTTTTTCAAACTCCGATTTGAATGCTATTAAAGCATTTTTTTTTCTTTTTTGTTTTAGGTCAGGAGTTTGACTTTTTGTCAAAAGAACTGTATTTCTTTTAATAAAATTCACAAAAAAAAATATTTGTATCATCGTTTTTTTTTTTTTGATATTTGTATTTTTTTTTTTAAATTTGATTTATTTCAATATTTTTGCCAAATTTTTTTTTCAAACTCCGATTTGAATGCTATTAAAGCATTTTTTTTTTCTTTTTTTTTTAGGTCAGAAGTTTGACTTTTTGTCAAAAGAACTGTATTTCTTTTAATAAAATTCACAAAAAAAAATATTTGTATCATCGTTTTTTTTTTTGAAGAGTTATCACAAACACTACTTTCACTTGAAGAAGACATTTTGAGACTGAGATAGTGATTAGTGAGATGAGACGAAGCTTTTGCATACCGAATTGAGCTTTGTCTCATTGCAAATGCTCTATCTCACAATCTCGAGCTCATTCTCAGAGCTCAATCTCATGAGACTGAGACAAAGCATTTCGCATACCACCCAATATATCATGAACAAACATTACACAATTAACAATTCGTCGATTTTCTAAAGAGTTCAGACGAAATAAAGCGCATCTTGTAGAATAACAAGGCATTGAATCTAATATAAATTCCATTTAAGTTGTCGAACTACAAATTTTGTAAAAGACTTTTGAACTTTCTCAATATGATTTTTTTAAACTGTATAATGAGGATCCCATACAACTGAAGCATATTCCAAATGAGGACGTACAAGAGACATATAGACGGATTTTATTGCGTATGGATTCGAAAATTCGGCACAATTTCTTTTAAGAAAACCTAACATTGAATTCGCTTTAGCAATAACATAATCTATATACTCAGAGAAATTTAATTTGTCATTGAATATTACACCGAGTATCCGAAACTCTACATAAGACGACGTTTGAAATATTATAATTATAATTAATAATGGTATGACATCGAGAAAAAGACATACAACTACATTTATTGATGTTAAGCGAAAGATGATTACTTTTACACCAATCGTTTATAGTAGCAATATCATTCTGTATTTAATACTTAATCATTGATACTTTGAACAGTTGCAAATATTCTAAAATCATCCGCAAATAATAGACCATTTGTAAAATTCAAGTATAATGGTAATTCATTTATAAAAATAAAAAACAACAAAGGACCAAGATGGCTTCCTTGTGGAACACCAGATGGTACATATGGGTGATTATACAAAAGTTGGGTAACTCGATGTCATCAACCAATATATACAAAGTCTGATTATATTTTATTGAGATTGCAATTTATTTTAAAACAATGGAAAGACCTTTATTTAGTCACCCAATTTCAGTTCTTCATTTTGAATACAAGTTATTAAAAAAACACAATTAGTTCTTAAAACGTCAGTCCTCTGGCATGTCACAACCCTAAAAACCAACCATTAAGTGACTGTCTATTAAACATTATCATTGATTTGAGAAAACTTATTAATTTAATACAATCTGCGATGTATATAGTTTAATATATACTACAACTTTCATAATGCAGTGTTCTCCACTTTATTTAAAAAAATAAGAAATTTTGTGTTCAGTTTCATTCGTCACAAGGGTGTTATTTAAATTTGAAATTCGTGCGAAATATCGCTTACTCACTGTCAAATCCCACTTTGAATTTTAATGTTGGTAATAAAGTTAGTTGCGGGTTGCACAATTTGACGGCCACCATAACTGTACCAGAGTTTGGGTTATGTTTGTTGTCTGTACACGTGCTAAGCCAGTCAACACGTCAATTTTATGGTGAGTCGTTATTTTTTTGTTAATCTAAAGTTTATTTTTATTTATTCGTATTAGACTTTGATTTGTTAAAATGTAGTTTGTTGATATTTGAAATTACAAACAAAAAAAACATTAGTCCAGATTATAATCTCAAATTTTGTCTTTTTCTTCAGTAGTGTGGCGTCAGTTCTGTGTCAGGTAAATTGTTATTGTTCTTCATTTCTTGATCATTAGTACTTTTAAGGTGAATATTGTTAGATTTTGTTTATATTGTTTGTTGATTACTTTGAAATATTTAGTAAAACTATGTGAAAGTAGTAAAAGATAAGTGAATAACGTTACGTTAAATGTCAAAAGTCTGTTTTGAAAACTGATGTAGTATTTTCTCCTAGTATTACATATTAATAAATATTTTTAATTGTTACTAAGTGATTTTAAGTGATCATTATTAAATCCTAAGAAATTTTTACTAATTTGTATTAAATTTCATTATAATACTTTCAAAACTGTGTATACTCGTCAGTCCTCTGGCAGTCAAATTCTGAAATTTTTAAATATCTTACAATGTACTCAAAAAAGTGACTGGCCCGATTGGGAACAATATATTAATTAGATTAGCTATCATATACACCCGAATTTATAGAAGTTTGATTTAAAAACTATCGTAAACAAAATATCCTCAAAAGTTACCCAACTTTTGTATAATCACCCATATATTGTTTTTGTTGAAAGCGTTGACTATACCATATAAATAATAACGAATGTTAATTGCATTGTATCCTTTGAACTATCACTAATTTTGTGCTCGTTCTTCTATATTATTCTTTTTTATTTGATCTTCTATTTGCAATTTCTCACTCATTCTTACCCACCCACAATACATTCCACATGTCAAACAAAAGTTACAAATTCTTTTAACCTATTACCAGCAAAGGCCATGCCGTTTGTTCCACTTTCAATATATATACATTGATTTAATAACAATTAATATCAAATTAATCTCAAATTCAAAACTCCAAAACTCTTCCTTTTTAATTATTTGAAAAATAACTACCAACTACATCCTGCCATCTACAGGTGAAACTTATGCATCTAAAAAACCACCTAACCACCTGAACTCCAATAATTCCAATGAATTGAAACAACTTCCCAAATTTTGTTTCACTTAAAACTCATACTCTCTCACTTTCTCTTGCATAACTATTCCCAGCGAAAGCAGCCATTTTCAAATTTTTCCACTCCTTTCCAATAAGTTCCACTCAATCCCAGCCCCGTTTCGCAAACCAAATCATTCCAAAAAAGCAACAACAAAAATAATACTTCCAATCAAATTCCAACCGCTCGCGTTCAGTCGTCAGTTTACTGAGTGAATCGAATCGAGGCACAGTGGTGGTTGCAATTCGTCGTCTCCAATCGACTTCAAATTTATTTATTTATCCGTCGCGGATCAAAGGAATTTTCCCTCAATCAAACAACAAAAACGAAAAGAAAACCCAAACTTGTGAAACAAATTAAGGAATAACATAATAAATTAACATAGTTTTAGGAGAATCCTTCAATTTTTGTTTAAATAACCATCCACCTGAGTGAAAAAGTTTAAAAAGAAAAATAAATGGGGGTGCGATGGAACATGACAACGATCAATGATTATTAAATGAGTGCATTTTTCGTCTATTTTCTTTATCCTTCGCCGTTGTCGTCGTCAACGTCATCGTCGGGCTGAAAACCCGGGGTTTTTCTCCTGCTATTTCCCTTTTTTGCCCAAAGCCTAAAACCTAAAGCCCAACCTTTGCCCCTCCCATCCTTGATGGTCAAAGAGGGTTAACACAACACAACAACAAAGTAAAAAGTCTCGACATCGACACTCGTAGTGAGCTCAGCAATTAACTTACAAAATAAAAGCCCGAAAATTTAGAAGGAAAATCAGCAACACAAAAATAAAGTGAAAAAATTTTCAGTGAGTCGAATTGATTCGGAAAATAGTATCAAGAAAAAATCTAATTAAAATATGTGCGTATTTTCCAAGTGAATAAAATATCGTTCATAATTTTTCAAAAAGAGAATTAAAAAGAAAATAAAAAGTCTGATTCTGGTTTTTCCTTTTTTTTTCCTGCACCAAAACCAACAACGTCTCGTTGTCTTTTGTGTTTTTATTTCTCTTCTATTCTATTCTTCGTCTTTCTGCACATCACATTCGGATTCGGATCTTTGTGTTTTTTTGTTGTTGTTGTTGCTTTTCAATTATTTTCCATCATTTTTTGAATCTTGAATTCTTACTTACGATTTACGAAAACGACGAGAAAACGCGAGAACGACAAAACAAGAATATAAAAATAAAGAGCAAGTAACGAGTAAATAAAAATAATAATAAAATAAAAAAAGAATCACCTGCGCCATATTATCCCTCATCCTCGAGACTTCGACTTGGAGTTCGTGTTCGTAGTTCATTCTTCGTTCTTCGTTCCTTTTTCCTGTTCACTCAGTTCGTTGGTTAGGTTACGTGTGTGGATATATTTTTTTTTTGTATCTTCTGGAACCACGACGACGAAGTCTACGTAGACTTAAAGTTCCTGTTCCACAGAAATTGACGAAGTTCCCTTCGTCAACGTTAAACGGCGAGAACGAGGACGAGGAAGAAGGATTTTCCTGCAAGTTGGTCTTCCTCTTTGTGATTATTCTCCTCGTCAAGAGCAGCAGCAGGAGCAGTAACATATTCTGGGATTTTGCGGCACAGCCACAACAGCAGAGGACGTGCATTCAAAATGAGTTGGGGTACTGAACTTTGGGTAAGTTAAAAGTGAAGAGTGGAGTCGGAGTGGAGAGCTCAGAACTATAAGTTTCTTTTTTGAACACTTTTTCCAGTACATGGTTGGATGCACATTGCACACCCAAACCCAATATCTAGTTAAATCTGAAGTCAAGTCCGAATCAGAGTTCGAGTTCTAGTCTGCCAGATTTTTCACTCGGATTTGGATTTCGGAACTCAGAATAATAAAAAATGTACCTATACTTGAGTGCGCTTACTGCGACACACCTGCAATTGAATCATTTTATTTATATTTCTGACTTTTGCCTTCGCCTTGTCCATGTCCACTCTCAGATTCAGACTTTCAGAGTCATCTGAAAAAGAGCGTGTGACTATGAAAAGGGGTTGGGGGGCAGGAGGGGGAGGGTTCAAACAAAAATGGGACCACTTGAAATATTTTTCTCGGATTTTCACCTTATCTTGTGGATTTTTATATATTTTAAATATTTTGTTTAAAAAGTTTAATATCGATTAATTCTTTGTTGGAACTTTGGTTTGCGTGTCGCAGACGAGATCCCAGAGAAATAAGTAGGTATCTCTGTTTCTGGTTGTATGTTTTTCTTTTTTTGACAAGATACTCAGAAACTGAATGAGTCATCTGGGTTTTTTATATGTAGATACATATTTATTTTGTTGTTGTTCTTGTTTCACATGAATCTTACTTTTGAAAGATTGATTGCGCGGCAGGTGAAATATTTAAATATTTTGTTTTTGTTCTTGTTTTAAATGATTTTCATACCTACTTATTGTAATACCTGCGTTCCTAGGAAATCCTACTTAAGCAAAGAGAAGGTAGAATTAAGAGAATCATTACCATATGTTTCAGACAGATTAGTAGATTAAATACCTAGGTACCTATCTTAGACCTACTTGCCTTGGTTTCGAGGCAATTTTATGCTTCGGTTTTTAATTCTAAGACAGTTCAATTCTTATTGTTTTATTCTCATATACATAGCTATAATAGTATGTAGTTTTAAAATTCATGCCCTACTAGGCTTATGATTTGGAATAGGAATATTGATGGTTCTAATTTTCTGCCTGCTTTCATTAATTTTTTCGGTTTGAAAGTAAACATATGTATTTAAAACACAGTGTTATATTTTTGATTGAAATTATTTTTCATTACAAAGTTTGGAACTTTACTGCTCCGAGAAAATATTAGCTTGCAATTCTTTTGAGGTAATTTTTAACCACTTTTTCGAAAAATTGGGAAAAATGCTAAGAAAACAACTTAATTACAATTACATGTAATTGAATTCTCCATACCTACACTCTTTTAATTACCTTATAGTGCGATTGAAGGATTTTAATTAGTAATAAGGTACATGTGATACCTACACAAATGTAATTTTCCAGCATTCATTACAAACAAATGTAGGTAATTAATTATTATTTTAGCTAATTTTTTTTAAATTTTACGCGATATTACAATATGATTTTCTGAAATGCTTATTTCGTTTATAGGTAAGTGAATGAGTTGCTTTGAATTAATAAATAAATTAGGAAATCAATTAACTTGACTGCAAGTTAAAACTGCTTTCCCTCTTGAACTTGAATAAACCCTAATTTTCAATTACATGTAATTAGTAGGTGCATTTTTACTGTAATTGTAATGGAATATAAAACAATTGCTAATTACTTGTAATTGGAATGAGAGTTGAAATATAAATTACGAATAGTAATCATTATTTCCCGATTCTGCTTTTTCGAACATTTCAAGCTATGTATATCTCGGCCATAACTTCAGTAGGTACATTTGTAAATAGGGTGTTTTGCGTAGCCGCAGTCAATAATCTAAGGGTGTTAATTTGCTTGATCTTGGTAGCCAATTGGCGTCAGGAAGTGAAATTACACTATCCAGGAAACTTCTTACGCTGTTCTTCAACTACTTACTTACTTACTTAAGGTGACGCTACAGTCCTGTGTGAACTGGGGCCTCACCCAACGAACTTCTCCATCTAGCTCGGTCCCTAGCAAAATGTCTCCAGTTTCGCGCTCCAAGTTGGGTGAGGTCACTTTTCACTTGTGCGCGCCACCTGATCAGCGGTCTTCTTCTACTGCACTGTCCTGTGGGTGTGGATTCAAAGACTTTCCGGGCCGGAGCATTGGTTTCCATGCGCTCTACGTGAGCCAGCCATCTTAGTCGTTGGAATTTTACTTTTCTGGCTAAGCCTAAGTCGCTTTACAGCCCGTACATCTTCTCCTCCACTTATCTTCTTAGCATACGGGACCGTAGATCACGCTAAGAACTTTTCTCTCGAAGCGACCAAAGGTGATTTCATCCATGCTTCTGCACCGTATAGCAGGACGGGCATGATGCGGGGTTATATAGCGACACTTTGGTCGCTCGAGAGAGAGCTTTGCTACTCAATTGCTTTCTTAACCCAAAGAAACAGCGGTTAGCAAGAGTTATTCTTCGTTTGATCTCAGCACTGGTGTTGTTTTCTTCGTTCAGCCTAGGTAGATGAACTCCTTAACTGCCTCAAAGTTATGTATGTCGATGGTGACGTTTTCAGCGAGACGTCGGTGTTGTAGGTCCTTTCTCGATGACAGAATGTACTTTGTTTTGCCCTCAATAACCGTATACACGCCTCTGCTTCAATACTCACAAACGTCCCATTGGTATAACGCTGAGTTCTTCCGATTATGTCAATGGCATCAGCATATGCTAGTAATTGGACAGACTTTTGAAAGATAATGCCTCTAGTGTTGACGTGGGAGCGCTGCACTATTCTTTCAAGTACGATGTTAAAAAAATCGCATGACAGCGCATCACCTTGTCTAAAGCCCTTTTTGATATTGATAGGTCCTGTTAAGTAGTTTCCAACCTTTATAGAGCAGCGTGAATTCTCCATGGTAATCCTGCACAAACGGACGAGTTTGGCAGGGATGCCAAAACGAAAAGTAGACAGCTCGTCCCTGTAGGTGCTGACATATGCGGCCTTGAAATCGATGAAAAGATGGCAGGTGTCGATTTGATGTTCTTGGGTTTTTTCCAGGATCTGCCGTAATGTGAATATTTGATCATTCTTCAATTACCGAAAGAAATAAAATGCACGACTTGGTCGCACGAACTTGCTCCTGTATGCAAAGAGTCTGTTTAAAAAAGCACCTATATAAGATTTAAAATTATACCTTTAAAACAAGTTTGTCTTCAAAGATTTAAATGCTATTCGATTTGTCAAAAAAACCGCGCGATTCATCCCAAGACACAACTCATCCTAGGACAACTCATCCCGGAAATGAATTGGTATTTACAATAGTTATAGTTATAAACAATACATACATATGTACCAAATGCATTATCTAATTTGGATAAAAGATAGTAATCAGCCCTATCATGAATTCCATCGTAGTCGGAATTTTTACGAATCCCGAAAAACTGTATCATGAAATCCGTTCGTAATGCAAAATTGTATGAGATTTTCCACTACGAACGGATTTCATGATACAGTTTTTCGGGATTCGTAAAAATTTCCGATTACGATGGAATTCATGATAGGGCTGAATATAATAAAAGTTTTGTCAATGTAATGCGCTCTTTCGGGCTCACGCACAGGATTTGATCTGGTGAGATGGGAGGGGATTACATTTAATGCAGTTAAAATAATTTAAAAAAAAAAACTATTTTAAGATTCAAAACTTTACCTGAAAAATAAGTTTGTCTTCAAAAATTTAGATGCCATTTTATAAATCAAAAAACCCTTGATTTTTCAAATTTTTTTTTTTGAAAATCGTTAGAGCGGTTTTTTTTTAAATTAATTTTTTATATATAAAATTTTTAAATTTTGTTCTAAAAATATTTTTGGTATGCAGTTGTTTAGTGATTGTAAATATACGCTCTACATTTGAATTTCGTAAAAAAATGTTGACCCGTTTTTGAGATATAGAATTTTGAAAAAAAAAATTCAATATTTTTTTAAAAATCCAAACAATAAAAAATTTCATTTTTGATAATCAAATATTGTTAAGGCAATATAAGAGCTTATTCAGAAAAAAAAATTATTGAAATCGGTTGATAAGTTGCTGAGAAAATTAAGAAACAAAATAACGGTTCTATGAGCGGTACCTTTCCTGAGCAATACAAAAATATGTTTTTCTTATGAAAAGAAGCCAAGTTTAAAAATAAAATTTTAGAGAAAATTAAAAAAAAATCTATCGGTTTGTTTTTGAGAAAATTCGAATTTTCGTTTTTTGACCAAAAAAATTGTATGGGGGCCACTGTTAGTTTTGGTCTTAAAAAAAAACGCCTAACGCGAATCTGCTGAAAACCTTAACTTCCAAGTTTGAACTCAATCGACCCAATGGTTTAGGCTGTAGGAGCGTTGACAGACAGACAAAACAGACCGGACGGAATCGCGGGACCCACTTTTTTCGACTTCTCTACCATCGTAATATCAATTTTCTTAAAGATTCTTCAAAATTTCACCTATTTATTGGGTACTCAATCGATTACGAGGACCAGAATCATTGACTTCTTAATAAATTTCAACGTGTTTTTCAAATGTTTCATGCTAAATAGCAAACATTGGGCCTGTTCAGACAACACACTCGATATCATTTGCAGTCAACTACATTTTTTTGGACTACATGGTTGATGGAAAAGTATACTTTGGCATACTTAATTTCTATCTATTTTCTGAGATATTCAAACTAAAACAAATTCACTGGACTATTGTATTGGCCAACTCACAAGCAGCCCCAGAAGGTCTAACACCACCACCTGCGTGTCGTAAAATCAAATCTTGCCAATGGTTGATACTAAGCGTTTAAAAAACTTATTTTTATTGGACACTGTCTAATATACATAGGCAGAAAGACATTTTGACTTATCTCATTTACTGCAAATGATTTTGATGAAGCTTTATAAATAAAAAGGAAAGGAGGAGGCAGTTTGTAGATTTTTACTGGGTGGTTTAAAAGAGATTAATTATTTATAGTGAAACCAAAAAATTAATTCTTGTTTAAAATATTGTTAAAAATTTCATGCAAGTGTATTTTTATGAACTATAATTTACACCTACCGAAAACAAGAGGCGAATCACAAAGTATAATTTATGGAGATTTTTAAGGATAAGTATGGAATTTTTAGCCTCTGAAATGATCACCAGCTTCATGATCACAGAGATGATATCTTTCTAAAGCTTTTCCCATAACACTTTGTAGGAAATTTTTGGTCAGCGCTTGTGTTTCACCCGTTGATAAAACGGCTAAAGGCCGTTGAGAAGCCGGTTAAGAACCGTTGATAATCATTGCGACCCAAGAACAGCCAACTTAGGCGGCCTAACCAGAAGCGAAGAGTCAGCAAGTAAAGAGAACTACAAACGAAACAAGTAACCTGAAGATCGCCTTCTTGCCAAGTTCTCTGGCAGACTATCGATGCCATATCAAGGAAATTATTTGTCGTTTTGTGAAAAAAAAATTGGAATTCAGAGTCACATTAAAGAAAAGACTTATAATAAAGTTCTCTGTACCTTCTTTAGTTAAATCCTGATGTAATACTTCAGCCTACTTTAAAGAGTACTGATCCAGTCATATTCGGAGAAATTGGATGCCAATTAAAATCCTCAATTTTTGGAAATTGTTCGATTTTTCTTGAGGTATACTCAAAAATATCAAATAAAATAGCTGGACCCAAACAATATTAGATCATTCTAATCTAATACCTTTCACAATTCATTATTACATTATTGGCGGCATCGTCTTGAAAACAGAATAGCCCGATTACTTTGTACATCATACGAGGCAGCATTAATTTCTTATTCGTAACAAACACGTTTCTGAGGATCTACTAGCTTTACTTCTTGCCAAAACTGAAATTATTGATATTGATTGATTCTTAGAACTCTTCGCATTGAACTGTGGAACACACCTAGTTGGGCAGATTGTCTTCGCGTTGATGTTTCTTGACTTTCTACAATATTCGCTTGAGCCTAAACCGAACAAAGATTTTCAGCTCTATGAAGATCAACTACAGCTTCTTGTTGTGTGCCGTAATCATGTGTCCGTAGGGTAGATTTCGCAAATTGAATGACGCCGATAAGCTCTTTGGGTTACTTCGGTTCTCTCCAAAGCTGTTTACCTAGTTTTAGAAAATTTTCTAACTTTGTTTTATTCTTGAAAAAGAAAAGAAACAAAATTACAAACATAATTTTTAAAATAAGTAAGAAACTTTTGACCCACACATTTTGGAGACTTCTGCTATAAGGACTCCAGTGTCACTTGGAAGCTACGAGTAGTAATAAGTATTAGGTAAACTACATCGTATCAATATGACAAGTCCATTTGCCGCCTCAAAGGTTTGGTATATACGAATTTGAACTTTTGATCAAATATCATTAGGAACAATAAAAGCTTCTTGATATACACACATTTTTGGCAGCAACTTTCAAAACATTAAAAAAAAATATATATATTCATTCATTTTAAACTTTCACGCAAACAAATTTTTTAACAAGCAATTATTCATCATCACTTCAAAAACCTTAATTAATTCAAACACATAACATCTACCTAGGTATGTATGTATGTATAAGTGGGTATTGGTAACGTCGCGTCGTCGCTCGTTGCGCGCCATTCTAGAAACATTTATAGCACTTAGCTATAGCTGAGACCTGAGAATATGAAAACAGCGTGTCTTGTTTATATTGATTCGCCCGGTTTACAAAGAAGTCTTATTATCACCAACAGAGAGAGAGAAGATATGTACACATTCATTAGCATATTCTACAAACGACCGACGACGACGAGTATAAATAAACAAATTCCTGGATATTTGTTCATTCCATCATCTCAAAACACAGAACGCAGAACAGCAACGGCCGACCTATTGCCATTTTTTTATTTTGTTTACCAATTTTTGAGTTCTTTGGTTTGGTTTGGTTTGGTGAACGTTTTCGAGCAAATACTTTTTTGGTCATAGTAGCGCAGCAAGAAGAACAACCGTCAAATCAAAAATGAGGTTCTCTTATTAATCAATAATAATAATTTAGCTATGGGCATAGAGCAATAAAATTGTAATATGTTCAGTTAAGCGTGTGTTTTTGTTGTTTTTTTTTCTCGTTTCATTCAAAATGAATTAAAATTCCACACCAGCAGTCAGAAGTAGCAACATCAGCTTCAAGCTTCAGCACCAGCACCAGTACCAGTACCAGTCGGATTCGAATTTATTGTACCTCTATATAGTGAGAAAACCTGACCCGACTGGATACACCTCATTCGGCTGGCTCGACTTTTGCGGGTTGTCCACCGCAAAACAGTCCACACGACACACTATACACCTAGCCTTAAGGCTATAAGGCTAGGTAAGGTATAGTTTTGAAGAGTTGGCGGCGGCGTTGAAATAGCAAAAAACCAGTTTATGTCGCAGTTCGCAGATAAATTTAAGTACCTAGGTACATATGTATATACATAGATATCGTAGTTTTGTACTTTTGTACTTTAGCGTACTCTTAAAGTTATCGCTAACCGAGGAGCTATTTCTAGTTATTGTTGTTGTTGTTGTTTCTTTGTTTACATTTATGGTTCTGTTGAGAATTCTGAAAAAAGTCAGGTAGAGCTTGACGACGACAAACTCGTTGACAACAACAACGACGATGAATTTATATTTTCTCAAGATTTATCTCTCAGTTGAGTTGATGCAGCTGTTTTTTGAAATGTTTTGGAATACAACAACAACAAGAAATAAGTATAATCACTATGATTGTGAATTTTCTAAGGTCATTTATCTGATTACGAATCATGTTTCTTTGTTAGATTTTAGAACTTATTTTAAATCTATTCTGATATTCTCGTGTGTGTAGGTACGAGTAGCTGTGTTAATTTTAGAAATCATATTTAATTTCGATTTCTTGAACCAGTTTTTGTTTTTGTTTTATTTGTTAAATGTTTAATAGGTTCGAAAAACAAAACAACCATAAACTGACCGATAGCACAGATTTTATTCAAGTATTTAAGCATTAAAAAAAAAAAAAAAACAAAATCTCGGATTCGATTTAGATGCAAATTTTAAGCGTAGTAGTAGTTTAATAAATTTGCAAATTTTATTACGAAACAAAAGATTTCTCACGATTTCACTTGTTTTCTGTTTTGTTTAAATTATAAAAATATCAGCTGAGTAGTTTTTTTGTTTTTTAAGTGAGTGAGTTGTGTTGTGTGTTTACTCATTGATTTCTTTTCATATTCGTCCCCAAACTCAGCTCAGCTCAGTAAGTCTTAAATAAATGTTGGTGAGAAAGTGAATGACGCGTTTTTATGGCGGGTGTAGTAGATAGGAAGCTTTTTAAATTTTAACTTTTTTAACGGTCACTAATTTAAATATGTATGTATGTATTTTTGTTGTTGGTTAAGTTTGCGTGGCAAAATAAAAAAAAATTATTAGTCAACCTGATTTTTAACAATGATATTGATATGATGTTGTCATTTTAATGAATGATATGGATATGGTATTGTATTCATGTCCAAATCAATTATGACGTATTTATGTATGTTGACGCATTTTTTTTTACTTGGAATTTACGTAGGAGGCTTGATGATGGTCGTAGGTTGATTTAGTCTGAAATCTATGACGTTTTATTTTGTGGAAGTTAGAAAACTTATAAGTTTTTTTAACAACTGATTAATAAGGAAAGTTTTTGGGTATCCCATTTAAGTCTTATTTGTTCACAGTGGTTTGAGCTTTTAACAAGAGGTTTTAGAGGTTCTGGTTCAATGGAGATGATTGGTTCAGTCCAAAGTTTAGGTTAGATAGGTTAGGTTGTGATACCACATGAATCTTGAGTCCTTCTTTTGAACTCAATGAAACCAATTGGAGTTCCTTATGAAACTAAAAGGCTAATTACATTAGTGTGTCTGAGATCTCCTAGGTGGGTTATGTACAGAGGAGGTAAAGAACTGTTTCTTCCACTTACTCGTCAATATAACTTCTGCAAAAGTCTTTTTTTTTAGAATACGCCTATAATCGTGATATTTGGCAGTGTCCGGTTATGACACCGATTATCGAGCGTATATGCAATCTACTTAGAGATATCAAGCACCTTGAGCGCTTTTAATCTAGAATAGGCCGGATATTTTTTGTGACTCAAAAGGTGGTGATGTTATTCTATCTGATGTTGGTTTTCTTTATAGCATCTTGTCTTAGCAAAAGTTTACAGTTTACACTTTGTGACTGGTATACTAGCGTTATCCAAACGTGTTAGATTGGCTAGTACTCTACCATTTTTGGTGAGTTAGTCTGCCGTACAATTTCCCGGAAATGTCTATGGCCCGGCACCTAACAAAAGTAAATGTTAAACTCATGTTCCATCTTCATTAGAGATGATCGAAAGTTTTGAACTGTTATAAAGTTTGTTGAGACAGAGTCAGAGAAAATACGGATATCAGGTGTTGATACCACGTTTTCTTTAAGTCAAGACAGGACTTTTTTTATCGTCCAAAGTTTAGTTTTCTTTTTTAAATGAAATTTACAAATTTAGGTTTAGAAAAGCGTTCGAGGATATAGGTTAGGTTAGGTTAGGTTAGGTTATAAGGGGTGTGCACTGTGCACAGCATGAAGCTGTTGCGTACACGGGGGCCTGCTGGTCCATTGTGATCCCCTGTAAAGTAAAAGTAAGCATCGATGCTCCTCAATCATTGCCGATTAGCGTAGACTGGCTCGTTAACGAACCAGCCTGTGCTATCTATAAATTTGCTCATGTTTGCCATTGAGACCTGTGCTAGATCATCCAGTTCTCCAACAAACCTGTTTCCGAAATGACGGAGTCGGCTGGTTTGGAGGTTCGGACAGTCGCAGCAGGTGTTTGATGGTTTTTATTTCCTCCTCATCCTGACAGCTCCTACAAAAATCGGGTGCAAATGCCCCTATCCTATTAGCCATTACGCCAATGGCGCAATGACCTGTTAGTACACCTATCAAGATTTTAATGTTCTTTTTACTCAGCGATAGAATATACCGAGTTTCCTTTTCATTTATGTTAGGCCATACACTTCTAGAGATTACGCAATCGTCTCTGGATTTCCAGGAGTTATTGATTTTCTCTTTTAGTTTAAGGTCTATCTTCCTCTTGAGTACCCCAATCGGGACGAGTGGTCCCCTACCCGAATGGTCGCTACTACTTATGTCTGCTTCTGACCCTTTCCTGGCTAGTTCATCTGCTATATCATTCCCTTCTATATCGCTATGTCCAGGAACCCAGCAGAGCTTTACCTGGTTAGTGTGGCAGATTTTATTTAATTCCATCTTACAGTTTAAAACTGCTTTTGATCTTATGGTCTCACTGGCTAAGGCTTTGATAGCAGCCTGGCTGTCCACGAAAAAAGTAATCTCCGAAGAGCTTAGCTTTTCGTGATGTACCAATTCAGCTGCTTTTCCAATGGCAAAGATCTCGGCCTGAAAGACACTACAGTCCGCCGGGAGTGTATATGACGCTCTGATGTTGAGAGATTGGCAAAACACTCCAGCACCTGTTCCTGATTCCATTTTTGAACCGTCAGTGTAGAAAGGGATACCCTGTTTACTTATAAGTGAATTGGGATCCCAACTTCCACCATACAAAGAGCCATAGGTAAGAATGGGTCTGACAATCGCTGTGTACATCCATTGGATGACTTGCGGTCGCATACCCCAACGTACACCGAAGGTCTTTTTGCATGTGTAGAATGCACATAATGCTTTTTTCATTCTTTCCTCCGTATTACGCTTCCATGTAAGCTTGGAGTCAAGGATTACTCCTAGAAATTTAGCTTCCTTAGAAAGTTTTAGAGGAATACCATTTAGTTTGGGAGGGTTGAAGCCCTCCAGTTTCCGTTTCTTCGTGAACAAGACTAGCTCTGTCTTGGTGGGGTTGACCCCGAGACCGTTCTTAGTTGCCCAAGAAGATAAATCCTTTAATGCATTTTCCATAATGTTTTCGATGATGGTAAGAAACTTGCCTGATACCAAAACCACTATGTCATCTGCATATGCTACGATTTTAATGCCCTGATCTTTAAACTTTGTGAGAATTTTGTTGACTACGAGGATCCAGAGCAGGGGTGAGATGACTCCTCCCTGTGGTGTGCCTCTAGTAACTGTTTTCTCGATAGTGCTAACTCCTATTTGAGAGTTGATAATTCTGCCATTTGTCATGGTGAAGATCCAATCGACAAGGACAGATTCAACCCCAACTTCAACTAAGGCAGTCTTGATCGGTTCCGTTTTAACGTTATTAAACGCATCCTCGATATCAAGAAATTCTGCCAGGGTATATTCTTTATGTTCAAGACTTTTCTCAATATGTGAAACTACTTCATGCAAGGCAGTCTCCACTGATTTACCTTTAAGGTAAGCGTGTTGGTAGTTGCACAGTTGTTTTCGTTGAGAAGTTCTCTAACATGTAGATCAATTATCCTCTCTAGTGTCTTAAGGAGAAACGAAGAGAGACTTATTGGTCTATAATCCTGAGCGGTCGAGTGAGTCGGTTTCCCTGCTCTTGGGAAAAAGACTACCTTGACCTTTTTTCAGCTATTAGGGACGTATCTAAGTTTGAGGATATAAGAACTGAAAATAATCATGGAATCAAAATGAAGCTTAAAATTGTACAAGTTCGTTTCATTTAGTATCATTATGACGAAGTCTAATAGATACTTAGAATAAGTCACATCTCCAACAATCTATCGACAATTTTTAAGCTGCAGTAAAGTATTGTAAACAAGAAGAAAAAGTTATTTACAGTTTCTTAACAGAGTATTAACGTAAGAATAATATTCAAATCGGTATAAAATCACTTTTCATACCAGTTCTAGGCCCTAGCTATGTAAATTTGAAACCAAGTACATATTTGTTTGGAACTCCTCAAAACAAGATTACAAGGTTTTCCAATAAGAGGTTTAATTTTTATATGAAGAAAAAATCGAGTATCTTAAAAGAAATGTCAATGAATGTTTATTTCATTCTAGAGAATATGGTGTGCCATTCAATCTAAAAGTATATAAGTCATATGACTGGCACGGGTACGGTCGCAACACCATATATATTTGAAATTAAATTTTCAATGACCAATTCACACATTTATGGTTTAATGTCCTTGATAACTTCACGAATTTCAACTTTAAGGTCTTCAATTAATTGTGAAGCATTAGCATAGACCTTGTGTTTCACATAAAGGAATAAAGTCAAAAGATCTCGGTAGCCTTTGAGAAAAAACACGGCCAAATCTTTGGTTGCAAGATTCCGATTGTTTGTTGATTCAGCTTAAAAACACAACAAACAGTAACACTTTGAGGATCTTGAAGCTTTTCAACAATCTTTCAAACACCATATGCGACAATTATGCTTACAAACGTTGCCTTTAAATTGAAAATAGTCCAGTTTCAATTTTTTCCGACCGTGAACGGTAAGTGATCCACGATGGCGATCGAAAAGTTCCTAAGTTTTAAGAACTATGACTTATATGTTCAGTTCACCATTTTTGAATTCAGAATAGTTGTGATTCATTTTTAAAGATGGTATGGTTCCCCTTTTATAAACTGCTTAGTTTTTAGCTTGTGAATTGTAAAAAAAGATGACAACTTTGAAAGTGATAGTTGGCTATTCAAATGAAATCTCTTATTGAAAACCTTTAAGTACTTGTTATGGTTAGAACTCAAATCGGTATCAAGTGATTTTTCCGCAAAAGTATCAGGCTATAGTAATGTTAAAGAGGTTAATTTTTAAGATCAAATCTGCTAGACTAAGAACTAGAAGCTTATACTGATATTCAAACACAAAAACCTAAGACAACTCTAACCTTCCAATCGATATTCCCTTGAATGCCTCCTTAAATTAAATTATACGAACATCCTACATCCTAGCTTATTAAGGACCTTTTCCTTGCATCTAAAATAACTGCGCTAACTCAATTTGAAATCCATTTGGCAAGTCCTGCATAGGCATATAGTCCCATTTTATTCCTCGTATGTGCAAGTATACATACGGTACCATCCCTTTTAGTATAAAAGTTCCGGCGGGCGGCGCAAAGCTTTTTACAAATTACTATAACTTCTATGCAAGAGGCACTTTATTGCTTGTAGTATAATCAAATTACTATTAACTCTCCTCTTTAGCTATTCTCATCCGTATACACAACTTTAGTCAGCTTCCTGATGATGATGTTCTGTTCACTTCAAGTGGAAATTTTATATCCGTATCCGGTGTGACGCGATTTTCCAAAATCGAAAAGAAATGCACTCTTCTATTTTAGATTTTCTTTTCCAATTCGACGCACATCCTTAATCTTGAAAATGATTTCCTAGGGTGATTATTACAGCCAATTTTTTTTCCTGATGGTATACAATATAAAGCTCCCCCATCAAGATTAGATCATCGTGATATGGGGTGTTGTCCAATATGGTCTGGTTGACAATATAATAAATATATGTATGGGGGAAGACTTTGCTTACGTCAGTACACTTTTTACACTTGATGGGGGTGTTATGATGTGTACAACAGTTTACATTGTACATGCTTTTGAAGTTTAAGGGTAGTAAAAGGACAACACACATAAGGCAAGGACAAGCGGCAGCAAATGATGCAATCAAAAACAAGAAGACGAAGCAGAATAAGATTTATCCAAGAGGGTGCCAATATTTATTCAACGAACGCCTAAAGCAAACGGTTTGTCGTCTTGAACGCATTTTTCAATCAAAATATTATTTCCTCTTAAAGGAAAAAACCAAAAACGAAAGAAATGGCAGAATATCCTGATAAAAAAAGGATCAAAATACAAACATAAGCATATCTCGACTAAACAATATGTATGTTTGCAAATACCTACTTCGTTGTTGTTGTTGGTTTTGTAGAGGGATGAGTTTTTCTGACAACCGACCCCTATAGCCCTTTTTTTTGTTTTTCTTTTCTCTTTTTCTGGTGCTGGCTGTTTTGAAGTAGTCAATTATTGTTGGATTCAGGCAGCTGAGGGAGACTCGAACTCGATTTACCTGCCGATATCGATTTCCTATTCCTCCTGAGAGAGAGAGGATTGAAAATGGTTCTTCCTGTGTTTGAATGAATGTTGGTGTATCCTGGTTTATTATTTGAGTGAGTTATTGTCTAGACAGGAGAGTACCTACCTTTTTTCTTTATTTTTTTGTTGTTGTTTTTATAACACACGCCCTGATATTTTGAGTTTTAGATGTGATTATAACGAGATTCTATTGAACTTGCACCAAATTCATAACAAGGATTTTAATGGGATATGTTTCTGAAATGTGAATTACATCTGCATTGTGAAAATTGTTGGTTTTTTAAAAGTAAGAAAGTTCTTCAATCTTCAATGAGTGATTTGTGCTCTTTTCTTTTTGAGAACAAGATATTTTGTCCATTAAATCCTATTTTCCATCAGACCACATCAAACACATGCACTCTCAATTCAAGCCACAAGTAGGTTCCTCCTACCTTCCACTTTTTGAAGACTGAAAACTGAACACATTGACTTCATCAAAGTAAACCCTCATAGCTCTCTTTTGGTTGTAATCGTTACATAATCGTGTGTCGTTGTTTACAAAACACAAGAAACCATTAGAAAATAACCATATGTGCGGTAGCGTTTCGGTTGGGCTTAGTGGATTCCAAACAACCTCTTAACACATTTAAAGGAGTCATCATCATCGGAATAGTTGTCGTCGTCGTCGTCTTCGTAGAAGTCTTTGTCATTAGAGCAAAGGGAACTTTATCATTTGTCGATGATGAAAATAGCTGATTCCGCCTTTTCTTAGGTTTTAGATTTTTTGTTTTCTTCAAGTAAACACACCTCAAAGAGTTACTCTTATCGAATCGAACCCATCTCTGTCGTCATGAGCGTCTTTCGGGGTGTTTAGATATTAATTTTCCGTTTTCCTTCCTTATCCCATCGATTTTCTTAAAATTAACACTGTCTTTTTTTTTAGTTTTGTTAGGCATTTTTTTTAAAGGACTGTGTTTTGAGAAGAATCAATAGTTTACCTATACCTACCTTACCTAACCTATTTGGTGAAAGTGAATATGCGTATAAACAAACTCTGAAAAAGGAACGCATCAAAGCACTCAAGACTCCGGTTTTTATCGCGCCTTATCTGTGGCTATTTGCGTCTATTTAAAGACTCAAACGAAAGCTATCGATAGACCGAAATAAACGACAACGTCGTCGTCTTTTTCGTCGTCTTCTTTGTCGATGCGACAAATAAATAAAATATGGAAAATATCATGACTCTTTCTCCCTCCTCTGACAACACACGCACTCGATTCTAAAGATGAGGGGATTCCAAATGAATTCCTCAGCGCCCCCAATTATACTTTTTAACCAACCTCAACATTTTTGTCGGGAGGCTACAACTTCAGCAACAGCAACAAAAACAACAACAACAACGACAGAAGCAGCAAAGTTGTAGCTCCCTGATGTGTTGCTTTTCGTTGTGTTGTTTGGGTCGGGTGACTCCTCTTCTTTTTTTTGTCTGTTTCGGTCTTGAAGTCTTGAAGAAAAATATAAAATTGAAAATACTCGCACGCACCCATCGCATGGCGAATGCATTTTTATTAAAGAATCAACAAAAAAAAAATGTCGCGCGTATTTTGAAATGAGGGGGCATGAAGCTGAAGCTGAAAAAAGCCACTGCCTTATAGTCGCAGTCTCTAACAGTGGAATGTTTTCTTTGCAGCCTGCGTGCATTGTTATTTCGGTTGTTTTGGGTCGGGTGCTTCCAGCTGCAAGCTGCAAGGAGCATTGGGAACAACATTGGCAAAATCGAATGAACTGTGAAGGTGTTTCTAAGTAAGGAGTGCTGTTGTGCCTAATGAGAAGAATTTTGCACGTGTCTCGAATGGAATTTTTTTTTTCGTTTGATTGTCTTCTATAAAGTCGCAAATAAATAAAAAGAATGAATGGAAAGATATGTATCTGGAGTTGTGAGAGTTTTACTTATAGCTTATAGGTATTTGCGTGACTGAATACCTCAAGGCGCTAACTTCTAACGGGATAGATATTATATAAAGGCGTGCTTCTACAATGGATTTCGATGAATATTGAAATTTTTTAGGAACTGATTATAAAAATGTTGCATAAACTAGAAGAGGTGGCTTATTTTGGTCAAGTTTGTTTAATGTTTAGTTCGATAATTTAGCTGATAAGGTCGCAAGTTAACAAAAACTAGCAGCTAAGATTACTAAGTGCAGTCCTTATACCGTAGCGTGGAGAGTTTGAGAACTTGAGTAGAATGAATGTTTTTCACCATATGAGTCCTGAAACTTTACTAAGTCAAGACAACATTGGAAAAACAAACAACAAATAGTTATTGCATATTAGATTTGTTATAGATGTCCTAACTCGGCACTGGTTAAGGGATAGACATGTAGATCAACAACTTAGCGTTCCTGCAAATGATTTTAGCAGAAACTGCATCGATGAAGAAGTGAAAGAGACAATTTTTCACCATCTATATACTTTATCGGCTCTATCACAAAAAAAAAAAGACTAGGAGACATCTATAAGGTTTTCAATCATAGAACTTTTTAAGCTGTTATTTTTCGACGTTTGGCAAGTAAAAACTACGTCATTACTAAAAATGGAAATATTCACTAAAAATAGTTAAATTTTTGAAGTCACAGTTCGCAAAAGTAAAACATTTTGGGTCGTCGTCGTGAATCCAGCAATTGTGAAACTGATGGAAATTTTGAGCTGTTTTGGACAAGTTTATGATTTAAATAACCGAAACCGTGTGCTTCGCTTAAGAACTACTGATAATATTGCTGCTATTGCTCGAAATGTTGACGAAAGCCCGAACTAGGCATTTCACAAACAAGATAACACCATATTTTTCATAAATGCTTTGATCTTAATGCTTTCAAAGTAAAGATTGCACAAGAACTCTAACAAGCCACATCGTATCTTGGCTGATTGGGTTCTTGAAATGCATCACATTGATCAAGATATTCATCGAAAATAATCTTTAGTAATGAAGTCCATTTCGGAAACTACGTTGATAAGGAAAATTGACGTATTGGGTTTCGCAAAATCATGGAATGATTGTTAAAAAGCCTCTGCATCCTCAACGTTTTGTTCACCCTCACTGTTTGAAGCGGTTTTGGGGTTGGAGAAGTGATTGAAGCTTGTTTATTCGAAAATGAGGCTGCTGCAAACGTAATTATTCATTTTGAAAGTCCGGAATTGAAGACTGGCTTCCGAAATCTTCTACGTTAACATCTTTAGACTTTTTTCTTTGAGCCACGTAAAAGATAAGGTCAAAATCAATACTCCACAATCGATTTTAGACCTTAAAGATGGAATTCGTAAGGTTATCGGTGATATCCAGCAGTAAATGTGCATTTATTATCTCTTGAAAAAGGTATGGTACTCCAACTTCATCCGTGATGTATGTTTGACTAATATCTATTTACATTGTTAATAACATACACATTCCTCTTTACAATGAAATAAATATCTATTGACTTCTCTTAAAATATACTTGATTTTTCTTAATATTAAAATGAAACCCCTTATTGGAAAGCTATTAAAATACCAGAAATGTAAATAACACATTCTTAAGTTGCATGTTATTCCACAACTGACCAACTTCTAAGAGTCTAAGAGTGTTGGCTTTCCAGCCAGCAGCTACTTAATGTCGCCTTAAAGATGTTCAAAGTTCAACTTCTTCCTCTGTAACAAGAGAAGCATACAATTAATTTCCGCCCAGACCCTAATTCTTCTTAAGTCCTTCACAAAGAGATAAGATAAAAGATTGATTTGATTATTCATTGTCCGACCTTGAATTATAAGCCTTGTAGCGACAAGTTGGCGACGAAAAATCAGACTATATCGATATCAAAGAATTTCTTGAAGTAGTCATATATTAAGTAAATAAAGATAAGCAAGGTCCCCACCAAAAAGTTACTCTTCTTGGGTGTTTTTTGATGTTTTACCCTTGGAATTATTTATTTTATTGTTCGTTCTTCTTACTTAATGGTTGAAGAAATCTTCACAAGTTCCTTGAAAATGTATGATGTCACAACTAACCTTACATTATACCATATTATTATATAAGAAACACTTGGAACATTGTTCCTCACATCATCTTTGTTTCATCTCAGCAATAGATGCTTTTTAAGCTTTCACAAATTCCTTTGAGCGACATTAAGTCGTCGTTTTGTTGTCGTCCCCTATTTTTATTAATAAATATCAAAAAACACAATTTTACATAAAAACCTATGAATTTGCAACCCTCATATAATATTTTACAAAAGTTAATTCGAAATCAATAGAAAAATTGTCGCCACTAAGTCTTGGTGGGATTTTTTTGTATCACTTTTCCTTGAAATATAATCTTTTTGTCCTTGGAAGAGTGGAAGTGTTTTAAGAAGAAAAAAAGAAGCATTGTTCTTTGCTGAATACTTACCCTCTGACTTCTATGCTATGTCAAGGCTTGGAATGTTTCCAAAAGAATTTTATTTATGATTTCTTTCTTTTTGGTTTCGTTTCGTTGTTTTCTTCGCAACATTTTTTCAACTTTTTCAAATCAAAATTTAAGGTTTAAATTGTTGATGATTTGAGAGTTGAAAATAATACAAATTTGAGATCCAGTACGGAATTCCTAACATACCAATTTTAATTTTGAATATTCTCATCTATGAATCAAATAAAACATAAACTTTCTAGGAATACACAAACAAAAATGATTCATTTTTTCCACAGTCACCGTCACATTATTTCAAGTTGAATAAATATATGAATCTAGATAGCTAGGTTGGTTTACCTTTACCGTCTCCTGTCTCCAGCCATCTCTGTGTCCGTCTCCGTCCTATGAGCTGTTATATAGGTAAGGTAAGATAGCTATAAAATTCCATAATCGACACCACAATTGACTCGCGTCAAGTTGACTTGAATACGAAGTGAGTTTTTGTTTTTTAAGCGGGTGTCTCGGTGTTTTTTTGTTTTTGTTTTATGTGTCAAGCGTTTTAATGAATATACCTTTTGTTTATGCAACTCAATGAAGTGCTATTGTTGAATTGTTTTGTCAGTCATGGAATTTGCAAAATTCAATGCAACTGAAGCAAGTCTAAAGATAGGTGCTATAGGTGCCTATGTACTGTACTACCTAGTGACAGGTATACACCATACAGTGGTGCACATTCTATACAAAATGTGCACAGGTTCCTTTTTATTCATGTACTGTCATAGTCATAATTTTTGTTCATTTTATAATATCTCATAGGTAGATAGGCTAGGTACCTCCCTAGAGAGACGGAAATTGTGTCTGGCTGGCTGGATGTGAAAGTTTGCCTATGGGACTTCGGGGCATAGGAAACCATAAGGGAATTCGTATATAAAGAATTAATGACACAACTCAAAATCCGCATATTTAAATCGTGATGAGCAACATGAATCGATATGACGGACAATAGAAGATGTTATGCGCAATTTTGTGATCTATTCATAATGAGCTTGGATGTAAATAGATACATATGACACATAACTTGAATCTGACAACTGATTGTTTTGCTGCCTTGAATGGGGTTCGAAGCCAATTTGTTTGTTGGCTTCGATTAATGTCGATGCTTTCAAAAAAAAAAATCATAGACACACTTTTTGAAAGTAGGTAATAAGACGATTAAGAAGCTTGAAAGAGAATCAATTGAGCTTTGATTGGGACAAGACGAGTATTTGATTTTTGGTTGTATTTACTTTATAAAGAATATCAATAAATTTAGGTCGTATTTAATTTCTATAAGGGTATTTATTTATTATATTACATAACTAGAGGTCCTAAATAAGATTTTGGACACATTTATTGTCAGTGTTAAGGAATTATAAATTGGGTCGCTTCAAATATTATATATTGGCTTCCATTCTTAAGTCAACTTGAACTTAGAAAGGTAGTAACTAAGGTCCTTATGTAAAATGCTTCATAATGTGGTCTGAACGATGCCTAATTCTTAAAAAAGCCACGGCGCGGCGCGGCGGCGTGAAATTGATCGAATATGTAGACTCAAAATTTTCCACTAAGCTTGTTGCCAGTATACCCGTGGCGTGGTGGTTAGTGTGTAGGGCTGTCCCATCAGAGGTCTTGGGTTCAATCCCTGCCTGCGTCACCTTAATTAAAAAAAAAGTTTTCACGGGTACTGCCTTTTGCGAGGAATTGAAAAATCCTCCAAGAGTAATTCTTGTTATAAAAATTGCTTTCTCAAACTAGCCGTTTGGATTCGGCTTAAAAAACTGTAGGTCCCCTCCATCCCTTACAACTTTACTCGCACACAGGAATGGTTGAGAGTTTAAAGTCATTAGGCCCTAGTTCTCAATGGACTGTTGCGCCACCTAATTTATTTTATTTTTTTATTGTTGCCAGTCTACCAGGCGAGAATTATGACCGAAAATTGGAGTTTACATCCTTAAAGTGGCGGTCAGCAACTCTGAATTTCTGTAGAAAATTTTTTGGAAACGTTCCTTGTTCCTGTTTATTTAAAATGATGAAAATTTTGAGTTTACTGAATAAACTGACAATCACAATTCTATGATTATTGAAAGGATACGTTCACAAATTACTCAATTCAAAGTTGCCAAGTCCATATTAGAAAACCTTTCAATGAAAAATTGTCTTGCCGAATTTCGTCCAAAAATCATACAATTTTATTTCCAAATGGTAATTTGGTAATAAGCAATTTACAAGTGTCTTATAAAACGACAAATGACAATTTTGAGCCTTGTCTGACGAAGCTGAAAATAATGGACACATTTTAGCTAACTATTGTTAACAATCTTTAACTCAATTTGAAAATATATAACGTCATCACATTGTTTCTTAACTCATTGTTAAAGTATCAAGAAGTTGCAATTTGTATCAATTCACAATTTAGCTAAAAGATTGGTTGAAAGTGTTGAATTATCAAAGTGGATGACTTGCTTAGAAGAAAAAAGCTAACTTAAAACCAATTTGTCATCTTAATTGGATGACGAATTTTCGTTACACAATAAACAAATATTTTTTGGTGATCATCTCAGCTTTTTATACTGTTCTTGAAAAAAACTTAAACATTTTATTTACAATGTTTTTTAGTACATAATCACCAATTTTTATTAAGTTTCTGAAAGAAACTAAAAGCAACGAAAGTTTTTCCTTTATTATTCATTTTGCGATTCAAAGTTATAAAAACAATTTAATGTTTGATACTGTACTATACAATTCGAAGAATTTGTAAAACTGACACTTCAACTTTGTTTTTAACAGAAAAACAATACTTTACGATAGTAAGAAAAAGTACAGACCAAATACAACTTTCTAGTATCTGATTGGCCAGCTGTCAAAATATTTCCTTCCAATTAAGATAACTTTATTGGAATATTATATATTTTAAGATTCTTTCTTTTTAATACTCATATTTAATATTCTCTTTTTATTTATTCTATTAATGGTAACTATTCACTACATCTTCTTTTTAGTTTTTCTATTAATAATAACAATATTTGTCCATATAATATTTTTATTACTTAATTTCTTTTTTCTTTCACTTTTTCTATTATTTATTGTAACAATTTTTTGCCAAATATTGTGTTTATTGCTAGTTATTATTATTATTATTTTTATTATTCATTCTGCTTCTTATTCCTTCTCAAGCTTCTGCCACGTTCAAAGCTTAAAAATTCGCGAGTGCAGCTAACGCCACCAGAGGGTTCACTGGCAATGGTATGAATACGAATTTGTACGATATGATTCGAATTTTAAGAGCACAAAATAATGGATTAAAGATATGTCATTTAAACGCGCAGAGTTTGACCAATAAATTAGGGGAATTTAGGTACCTGTTTGTGGAATCTAAAATAGATATCGTATCTGTGTCTGAAACCTGGTTTCAACCAGACATTTGTGATGATTTTTATAGTTTGAAGGGTTTCAAAATTTTCCGAGCCGATAGAAAGTTCAGTTGTGGGGGAGGTGCCGCTTTGTATGTGCGTGACGGGATAAGTTGTAAATTAATATGTAAATCTGATGACGGCTGTCCTTTTGAATATGTCTTTGTCAGTATCGTTTGTAACACTGAAAATGTTTGGTTGGATCAGTTTACAGACCATACAACAGTATTAGCATAATACCATTGGTTGCGACGTTAGAGACAATTTCTTCTTGCTTTTTTTATAACATACTGTGTGGTGATTTCAACTGTAATCTGTTGGATAAGCGTTTAGCTGAAAATTTCCTTAATGTTTTTAAGGCGCTGAATCTGAGTCCCGTTAACTGCTCCACTGCTACCCACTTTACCAAAGAGTCTAGTTCGCTACTAGATCTGTATCTTGCCAGCGATGTTGGTAAGGTTATGCTTTACAGCCAGCTTTTAGCACCTGGTTTTTCCAAGCACGATTTACTTTTTGTATGTTTGGATTTAGTTTTTCAGGTTGATCGACAATTTTTTCAATACCGAGACTTCAAAAACTTAAACACATCTGACTTAGTGCGTGATTTTGACTGCGTAGAATGGAACTCACTGTACCATATGCAAAATGTAAATGATCAAGTCAGGTTTTTACGGCAAAACGTCAATCAGCTTTTTGAGAGGCATGTTCCTATTAAAACCCTTCTCGTTAGGCATACGGCTCCACCTTGGCTGAATAGCGACATCTCTGCTCTAATGTCACGACGAGATGCCGCCTACAGTCAATGGAGACGTTACAAAGTAGAGCACGTCCACACATTGTATTGCAGACTGCGTAATCAAGTTGTCGTAATGGTCAGAACGGCAAAAAGACTTTATTATGAAAGTTAACTTGGTTCTTTAACCTCTGGCAAAAAAATATGGAAAAACCTGCATGAAATCGGTATTGGCAAACAATCTAAAAAGCCTGTTGGTGACGTCGATTGTGATGCACTCAACAAAAAGTTTACGTCCATGTCCTTAAACGTTGCTTCACCCGTTCTTTCCCTTACTGAGGAGGAACCAACTGCTATCAACAGCTCTCTGAGTTTTATAAGAATACTAGAGGAAGACATTGTGGAGGCAATAATATCGATTAAATCTAATGCTACTGGCCTGGACCAAATGGACCCTAAGTTCTTGAGACTACTGCTTCCATATATACTGCGCTATATAACCTATGTACATATTTAATAGCATATTGACTACCTCCGAGTTTCCTTTAGAATGGAAGAAGGCTAAGATTATTCCCATACCCAAAAAGCAAACAGGTTCTGCTACAGAATTTCGGCCGATTGCCATTCTTCCGTTTCTTTCGAAGGTGTTTGAAAAAATTGAAAATATTCTGGGGCAGATCCAAAAATATCTTACAATCAACAACCTGTTAAGTACCTGTCAGTCTGGTTTTCGACCTAAGCGCAGCTGCAAATCCGCCTTACTTTTTGTAACTGATGAAATAAGAATGGCAATGGACAGTGATCATGTTACATTACTAACCCTGTTAGATTATTCAAAGGCTTTTGATACTGTTAACCACTCAATCCTTTGTAAAAAGCTGTGAATTAACTTTGGGTTTTCTTTAGAGTCCTGTAAGCTTGTTTTTTCATATCTCAACGGAAGGCAACAATGCGTGGTGGCTAATGGATACTCGTCCACATTTCTCAATGTTTTGAGTGGATTGCCACAGGGATCTATCCTTGGACCAATCCTCTTCTCGCTTTACATAAATGAGTTACCACAAGTTGCTAAACATTGTTTAATTCATCTTTATGCTGATGATGTACAGCTCCTGATAAGTCGACCTTTTGGGGCTAAAAATGATGCCGTAGCTTTAATGACCGAGGATCTGCTCCGCATTTCACAGTGGTCAAAAAAGAACGATCTCCGCCTTAACCCTGTCAAATCAACATCCCTCCAAATCTATCGCAAAAACTTTGATCTATCGGGTTTAAACCCGTTGAAACTTGACGACAAACCATTGAATATGTTAGCACTGCTAGAAACCTAGGAGTAGTATTCAATCGCACTCTCACTTGGGATGACCACCTTAATAGTGGCATTGGTAAAGTCTATGGAAGTCTCCGCCTTCTTCAAGTCACTCGAAATTTCATCCCGATCAAAGCTAAACTGCTTCTTGCTAAGACCCTTAGACTACCAATTGTGCTGTATGGGTTTGAAATCTTTTGTAAACTAGACTGTGTGACTAGCCGCAAATTGAATGTTGCTTATAACAATATTGGCCGCTATATTTATAATCTACGTCGTTATGATCACATATCCATTTTTGCGGTACGGATTTCTGGTTGTAGCCTAGACAGCTTAATAAACTTTCGCTCTCTGAGTTACCTGCATAAAATCATCCAAACACAACAACCTGATTATCGATACGGTAAGCTGAATTTCCCTCATTCAACAAGGTCCTTTGCTTTAATATTACCCCGATACAATTTTCTAAATACTGAGCGTCAATTTTTCATTCATATTGTACGCCTTTGGAACTCTCTGCCCATCGCTATGAGAAGAATAAGAAGCATAAGTAGATTTAAATGTTTACTTTTCAACTATTTGGCAAATAATTGATGTTTAATTTCCTTTTCTTTATATAAGTATGTAAATAGATGCTAAATTTCCTTTTCTTTATAAATGAATATGTAAATAGTAGGTATATAATTTTTATTCAAATTCTAAATTAATGTAAAGGCTTGCAATACTTTATAAGATTCATGCCCTACCTTGTAAGCGATTTTTGAAATAAATAAAATACAAATACAAATAATCTTTTGTATTTAGAATTTAATTATTATTTAAATTTCGAGCGGTTAGTTATTAGTTATTATTTCATAAATAACTTTAATTGCAAAAAGAATGTTTAATTTGAGCGAAAACCATGAAGCTTATAAGCACTAAAATTACCTTTTAGAAATCTAACAAAAAATTAACAACAAAATTCTATACCAATTCGCGTGACAAAAGTTTAAATAATTTTGTTGATCAAATTGTCTACCAAAATTTTTTGTTTCACAATAGATTGAATACCTTCAACATAGAATTAGAGAAGTTATCAAGAAACAACCATAAATAGGTTTGAATAGGTCACTCTCATTAATCTAAACACGTCTAATTACTTACAGTTCGTAAAAATAAAATAAAGCAAACACAAATTTGGGCCAGAAATATTAATTTAAGATGTCAAAAACTCACAAGTCATATGGATTTAGCAAATTGTTATAAATTAAAGAATTGCTTTTGTGGTTTTAACTTAAATTAAATATTTCAAACGTTTTTAACATTTTACAATCTCTTAAAAATTTGCTAATGTTAAAATCACGGAATTGCTACTTTAACTTTTAGCAATTTGGTAAATCTATATGACATCTGTACAGTTATTCTTATAAGAGCAGTCGTTGGAATGGGCCAGTCAACAGTTAGGAAATCCAATTAATAGGATTTTAATAGGATAGGATTAAGCGTAGTTGCTGCTTTGCCTATTTTCACGAACTGTCACTTTTTAGACATGTTTAGATGCTTGTAATTACATACTAATTTTCTAGTTAGCAAAGGTTTACAATTGTTGACTTCCTTAGTAAATTGCTAACTTGAAAATTGTTGAGCCATTAACAATAGGTTGTTTAAAATTTTGAGCCATTGTCTTTAAAAATATGCCTCAAGGTCTTCTTAACGTCAAAACACAACTTTTTAGTTTTCAACTATTTTGCTTAACATTTTTTTTTTTAATTTAGTAAAATGGCGTTCCTAGTTTTGAACGATTTTAGCATCCTACTATCTCTTAACATTTTACTGAAGTTAAAATAATAAAATGGTTACTTCAAAAATTCAGACAACTTTTAATTCTAAGTTACTGATATATAAATTGGTATTTCAGTTCTTTAAAATAGAACTGTCACTGTTTGGACGCGTTCAGTATTTTACTCGTTACTAGAAAAAATATTTAAATTGATAAATATTTCAAAAATTGATAAATATTTAAAAAATTGCTAACTATGCTTAGTGCCTAAAAATGGTGCCGTGACATAAGGGCAAATGACATAAGACCAAATTTTAGAATTTGGCCTTATGACACTTTTCGAAAGCGTCATAAGACCAAATTTCAAAGGTTGGCCTTATGTCGCTTTCCAAAGTGACTTAAGGCCAATTTGGTCTTATGTCACTTTCAACCTTTATCTTCATCACCTGAGAAGATTGGAGATGTACCTTAAGGTACATGCATTATCGAATCGAAATATATATCTTCATATACGACTATAATAAAAATTTAAAAAATGAATGTTGTTTTTTTTTTTAAGGTAAACTTATTTATATTTCTATTGAGGTTAAGAAAAATACAAAACAATCTAAAATATTAAATATACACTATATAATGTTCATATATATATATGTATTTTATGTCTTAAATTTTTAAGAAGAAGTATTCTATTTTCGAATGGAATTATTAGCTAAAGATTTTGAGTCCATTGGAGGGCTCAGAAAAATAGTAACATTACATTTAACATAAAATTTTTGGGAACTTGATTAAATAAAAATATAAAAATCACAAATAGTAGTAGGTACATAAACTTACATGGTTATGATGAGAGAAATGCACTATAAGGAGCTGCTTAACACTGGAGTACACGCGCCCTATTTTTGTACACCAATGCACGCGTGGCCTACTATGGTAGACCATTTAATAATGTTAATAATTTTTTATTTTAAAAACATATAAATGAAACAAATATTTTTACGTAATATTCATTTAGCCTTAAATATTTAATAATCATAATTTATGAATTTTAAGTTGTAGTTTAAAGAAAAAAAAAATAATTATTTCAATACAAAAAAAATAACAAAAATGGCAGTTCAGAGATCAATAGGTCAATTTTTTTGTTAATTGTTATAAATATATAAAAAAATTAATTTTCGTAGCATCGAAAACACACAACAGCCTGGTGGTCGGGACAAATCCATTTGTGACAAGTCTTGCACCATTTTTTGGTGGATCTATTTCGGGCCCTGGAACATTCAGCGCATCTGCCCACTCGCCCCATCTTCGGTGCCAGCTCGTGCTGTACCTGTTCAGATTTCCCTAAAAGCATCCCAATTCTAGTCCTTAGTTGCCTAGGAACTGTTTCAATCGATAGCCGGTTATTTAGTAACGGTTTTATCAGATTGTATGACAAGTCCTGCAAAAAGGTACGCCTCACAATTTTTTCATGGCTCACGTTCATTTGGTTGATAACAAGAGCGTTGATACCAGCAAAATTCATCAAATCAAAAAATACTGTAAGTGGCCATCGGCGGCAGTTCCGTAGAACACTGTACTGCTTGCACATTTTATCAACAACGTCAACACCACACTTCGTACGATTATAAAAAGTAATTATTTCTGGTTTGCATTCTTCATGCGTATCGGGATCAATTGCTGCATCGTTATGTATTGTTGAGAGTAATGTGACCGACTTGTTTCTTTTTGGGACATATGAAACAAGTGTTGCGTCTTTCTGAAAGCCAAAAATTGAAATCTTGATTTCTCTAGCTTTAGAAGCCTTAAATTCCTTAGGTATTTCAGGTCTATTAGCTTTCATTGTACCCACAACAGTGATTTTCTTCTGCAACAATTCTTTAGCTAGAGGTAGGTTCGTAAAATAATTGTCCATTGTAACATTACAACTCAAACCGTAAAGTGGCTCCAGAAGTCTATGGACAACATCATTCACCCTGTTAGACTTTTGAAACGGACCTTCAGGCTGTGCTCCAACGTAGATTTCAAAGTTGTATAAATACGGAAACTTTGTATCCACTACCATGAAGATTTTTATTCCGAATTTATCTGGTTTGTTCGGTATATACACGATAAATCCGCAACGACCTCGAAAACCCACAAGTTGTTCATCCAACGTCAAATAGTCACTGGGAACGAAATTATTCCGGCAATTGAGAGTGAATAAATCCACAACTTTTCTTATTGGGGCCAATTTATCAAATTCTCGGCGTTGAGCTCTGTCAGTGACGTCATCAAATCTTATAGTTCTCAAAAGAAAACGAAATCTATTTATTGACATCGCCGTGTATACTATTTCTAATGCCGTGCCGTGAGAGTTATTCCAAAAATCTTTTAGGTTCCGACGCCCATTTCTGGATACTCCAATTACATACAACAACCCCAGAAAAGCTCTCATTTCAATAGAATCGGTGGGTTTAGCATCTCGGTCTCTTTGAAAGTTGTCTTTTATCTTGCCAATATATATATTAGTGCAACTTACAAGAATATCCATAATGTCCTGTGTAAAAAATAATTCAAAACTCGACACCGTATCCTTGGCTTTCCTAGCTGCTTCTCCTTTTGGGCCTGGTCGTATTACCCGAATGTTATGGGCTCGAGTTCGAGTAGCTGGTGGTACATTTTTTGACCAAATTGTACCATTTGGACATTTGTAGGCTGATGGTCTTCTACCAAACAATTCCGCGAGAGGTATATTATCTGATTCCGAAAAGTCGTCAGAGTCATCCAATCCACTTTCGAATTCTTGAATGTCCACCTCACGCTCACGAACCAGGTTTTCAAAATCCGGTAACGGTCCAAGTTCCTCTTCTTCACTGTCAATTGGATCATCGAAGACATCATCAGTCTCCATCTCCAAAAGCCATCTATCTAGGTCTGAATTACTCATGATGAAAAACCTTTATTTTCTAAGAAAACAGAAACAGAAATCAAAACAAATTGGTACACGAATACTCGCGCGGACTACTTAAGCTTACTTAAATTTTTACACGTATACTCGCGCGGACTACTATGGTAGACAAGTGACTTTGGCATTTAATTACATAACAATGCAATCGCGAACACGTGAAGTGAGATACTGACCTGTTGACAAATTTAGTTGATGAGGCTTATCTGAACTGACACTAATCTGACATAAAAAACTGTTAAGTTATGAAGAAAACTGTTACTGTGGTCTACTATAGTAGGCCACGCGTGCACTCCAGTGTTAAATCCACATGATGTCATAACACTAAAAGTGCCATCCAAAAGATAGTGTCTTGGGGAATCGTTTGGTAGGTTTTGAATTACTCGTAGATTTGATATTGTTGGTGACATAAATATTGAGTAGCTAAAGTTATCTTCAATGATTGTGGCTTGGTAAAAGGGTTCATCTGCGTATCGAGACATGCCGACACTGTTCACTACGGTTTCTGTTTTGAACAAGTCCAAAACATCTTTAGCAGTAGTGGGAGTTTTAGGGAACGACTTGTTTCGAATTCGCATGAGCTACCGTCTTACTTTTCCAAATTGAACCTAATAATAAAAATGAACACAATTATGTTGGAAACATTTGGCAAACAAATAAAAAACTCTTATGCTACTTGAACTAAATTGGAAGCTTACATTTGGAGGGTTCTCACAATCACTTGAACATATTTCAATGAAGACTTCGCGTATGCCGCTTCTTTTTACTGAAACATTTCCACATTGTTTTTTTATTTCATTTATAGTTTTCATTTTATTTTTGAAACTTTCATTTCTGTATGATTATGAGCGGCACTTGTTTTCGGGATCCGAACTAAGTTTTTATTGTGTAGGTCGATTACCGAACTTGCACTACACGCTTTATTATAGCACACATATCTTTTGGATAGTTTAGAATTTGCTCTAAATTTATATAATTGGTATATATAACAGTTGGCTGCGTACTCTTAAGCCTTCACAAAACTCATAATTATAGATCAAATCACTTCGAACATCCATTTTACGACTTTTTCTTACAAGGCAAAGAACACAAATGAGTAGCTTGGAACTTTCCTCATAACATTTAGATACCATCTATTGTTACTCTTATCATAATTCTAACGGTAAAGACCGGTTTTTGTTATTGAAAAAATATCAAAATAAATTTGGTCTTAAGTCGCAAAAAAATTGGGCCTTATGACACTTTCTGAAAGCGACGTATGGCCAAACGTTGAAATTTGTCCTTATGACGCTTTGGAAAAGTGTCATAAGGCCAAATTTCAAAATTTGGTCTTATGTCACGGCACCCCTAAAAATAGGTTGTTGTTTTAAATGTTCATTTTTTGTTTTAATTAAATTCACTCAAAAAAGGGTGTATCTTTTCGTAGTAAGTGAGTTTTCTTCAACGTACATATTTAGTTGAGAAATTATATTCTACATAATTAACTTCCCATAGGAAGTTATTGTAATGGGTCCGATTTGACAAATTGAAAATTTTGACATTTCTCGACGTTTCAAGGTCCCTAGAGTCGAAATAAAAGATTTTTAGAAAGATGTCTGTGCGTGCGTGTGTACGTACGTCCGTACGTCCGTACGTCTGTACGTCCGTACGTCCGTACGTTCGCGACGTTTTTTTCGTCGTCCATAGCTCAAGAACCAGAAGAGATATCGACTTCAAATAAATTTTGTTATACAGATAATAAGGCAGAAAGATGCAGAAAGGGCTCTCAAGAAAATTGCGTGGGTGGTTTTTTTACCATAGCAGTTTAAAAAAAAGGTGAAAATTTTGGTTAACCCTAAATATCTCATGAACCAATGACGCTAGAGACTTGAATTAAATTGTATGTTATATATTGTAACGTGATACAAAACAATTATATTTTTGGAAAAAAATTTAATTAACGGTTTTTTTATAAATCAAAAAAACTGAAAAAAAAAATTTGTCACTTCGAAAATTTTACGACTAAAATATGATTTCATTTCCAAAACAATTTTGTGCAATGAAGAATAATGTTTTTGACTTCTGATAAAATTTTGAGAAAAATCGAATTGACAGTTTTTTTACAAAAAATAATAACCTAAAAAAAAATAAAAAAAAAGTTGGTAAAAATTGAGTTTTGACTCAAATATCTTTTCAAGACTTTGAGATATTGGCTTTAAACTAATTTTATCTTTCAAAAAATGTTGTTTTCAACATTCAGTAAAATTTTGAAAAAAATAGAATTGACAGTTTTTTTTACAAAAAATTAAAAACCGAAAAAAAAAATTTAACAAAAGTTGGTAAAAATTGATTTTCGACTTAAATATCTTTTCAAAAATTTGAGATTATGGCTTCTAACTAATTTTAACTTATAAGAAATATTGTTTTCAACATTAGGAAAAATTTTGAGAAAAATCGAACTGACAGTTTTTTTACAAAAAATAAAAACCTAAACAAAAAAATTAATAAAAGTTGGTAAAAATTGATTTTCGGCTCAAATAGCTTTTCAAAAATTAAAAATATTGGCTTCAAACTTATTTTATTTCACAGAAAATATTGTTTTTTATATTCAGTAATTTTTTTATAAAAATCCAACAGTCCGTTTTTTCATAAAAAAAATAAAATCTACAAAAAATAGAACGCAAATTTGGCAAGAATTGATACATTTAGACAAAGTTTTAAGCAAGACAAATCGATAGACGGGATGGGAAGTTATCAGTGTGGGTCGCATCCCAGCCTCTTTTTTATGTTTTATGTTTCCACTTGATTCGTAAGATCTCTTAATCCCCATACATTTTGTTCTGCATGTTGAAAAAAAAGCAAAAAGAGAGAAATAAAAATAATCACCTTACCACATCCTGCCATTTTTATTTTTATTTTCTCTTTTGGATTTCCTGAAAATGAATGCCACATGTACGTTAAGTATGTAAAATGTGGTGCAGACATTTATTCTCTGACTACGTCATTCTTCTGCAATAAACCCCTTTTCCCCATAATAAAAGTATGTTCACAAACTGACAGAAACAATCAAATAAGCCGGCCGCTCGGCACCACCGTCGCGCCTGCCGTCGCGTACAGCCCTGAACCTAAACATTGCATCGGCAGGAAGAAAAAGAAAATCGTCGCCACTATTAATAATGTGACACTCAACACTCATGCCACACGTCTCAGTAAAAAAACAAAACACAAAATAAAATCCTTTAAAAATAAAAAAAGGACAATAAATAAAAATGTGTGTGTTGGTATAACGTATCCCGAAGGGGATACACTAACCCCAGTTTAAAGTTATTCCTACTTTTCTTTTTTAGCACAAAGTTTTTCTTCCTTCTTTCATGTTTCATGTTAATCATCAACATCAACCCAACCAGCTCCTCAGCCTATCCTCGATCCCTGCCGCATTTTGTGGTTATGTTGGGCTCACTAATGTTTTGTTGTGGCAACAAAGTCATCAGTTTTGCTTTTGGGGAGAAGCGTGAGTGGCCGCCGCTGCCGCAGCCACCACCGACCGTCGTCGCCGCCGGTTGACGACGAACAATGGCAGTGTGGCAAGTAGGAGAAAACAAAAATTAAAAAAAAAAAACAATCTCTAAAAAGGGTTCATTACAGCTTGTTGCATATGGAGAGTTGGAGAATACATTATTTGCAACACGAGAAATAAAGAAAAAACCTCCCACAGTTTGTATATATTTTGAATTTTGTTCTTTTTTTTTTAGTCATACAAGGGAGGGGGTTGAAAAAGAAGTTGGCATGTTTTTTATTATTTATTTGTTTTTAAACAAGTGAAGAGTCATTCACTTACTTGGAAGAAGCAAGGGGTACCTAACCCGTTCACATATTTTAATTTTTACTTTCATAATCGGGCTTTCTCAATTCTCATACTTTTCATGATTTTTGTTTTCATTGTTCAAAATAATTGAAAAAAATAATTCAGTATGAATTTATTTATTTTTATGTGGGTACATAATCATGATTCAAAAATGATGAAATAAAACATACATCAATACTTTGCCTATTTGCTGACTTTTTTCAATCCGTTTATTCACCTGCTAGAAATAACAGTTATGGTACACTCTTGGATAATTCAACCTGTAGCGTTGATATCGGAGGATTACAACTCTGTTTAGAGGAAATATATTCAGGACTCCAGTCTATAAAGCCCAAAACTATACCTGGAGCTGATGGTATACCTGCTTTTTTCTTAAAAAATTGTGCTAAGTCCCTTTGTATTGCATATTTAATCAATCTCTATCTCAGGGTATATTTCTAAGTGAATGGAAAATATCTTATCTTGTGCCAATTCATAAATCTGGACCTAAAAATAAAATTGAGAACTATCGTGGTATTTCCAAGTTGTCTGCCATCCCTAAATTGTTTGAGAGCCTGGTAAAAAATAAATTGGAATTCATAACCCGAGAGCATATTTCTGACCGACAACATGGTTTTGTTTCCGGTCGTTCTACAACAACTAATTTAGCTCTTTTCTCAAATTATGTGTTAAATTCGTTTGAAAGTAAGAATCAAGTAGATGCGATATATACCGATTTCAGTAAAGCCTTTGATTCGGTAGATCATTCCACTTTAATACACAAATTAAAACTTTATGGTTTACATTCTACTCTTCTTGATTGGCTGTCATCTTATCTAATGGGAAGATCTCAAAAAGTCATAATAAATAACACTTTTTCGAGATCTATTCAATGCAGCTCAGGTGTTCCTCAAGGAAGTCATTTGGGTCCACTCCTCTTTAATATTTTTATAAATGATATAACTACAGTGATAAAATATTCTCAATACCTCCTTTACGCTGATGATTTGAAACTCTTCTTAAAAATCAATTGCCTCCATGATTGCAAGCTGCTACAGGACGACCTTAACAATGTCTCCGAATGGTGTAAATTAAATTGTCTAAAATTAAATATAAAAAAATGTAATGCTATCTCCTTCTATAGGTCCTATATCCACATTAGCTTTGACTACACGATCGATTCTAATGTATTATCTTGTGTAGAAAACATAAAAGATTTAGGTGTTATATTGGACAAAAATTATTCCTTTAAAAGTCACATGGATTATGTAATTGGAAGAGCTAACTCAACTGTAGGATTTATAAAACGAAATTGTGTTGATTTCAGTGATCCTTACGCATTACTATGCCTATATATATCTCTTGTGAGATCTATATTGGAATATGCAGATGTCATTTGGAATCCGGGTTTTAAGACCTGCTCTGATCGTTTAGAAAAGGTTCAGAGGCGGTTTACCAGATTCATATTTTATAAGATGAAGTGGACTTCTATCCCAGATTATAAAGCAAGATGTATTTTTCTAGGTATTAAGTCTCTTGAATTAAGAAGAAAAATTCATGGTATAATGCTTGTGAGGGATATTTTATGTTATCACGTACGTTGTCCATCTTTGCTGTTAATTGTACCAATTTATGTTCCGTCAAGAGCTTTGCGTGGTAGAAAATTTCTGTTTGAATCTTTTCACAGAACAAGCTACGGTAATAATGAGCCGATTTGTAGATCTATAAGGCAATTCAATGAAGTTTGTCAATTTATTGAATTAAGTAATTCTAGGGATTTGTTTAAGGCCAATTTATTCTTATTGTTTACTTTTTAATATAATATTGTAATATTTAAATTTTTAAGATCAAATCTGTTAGCTTTATGCTTGTAGATAAATAAATAAATAAATAAATAAATTGAAAAATGGAGAGAAGAGAAACTCTGGGCCCACATTTATGGAATTATAAGAACCCTCAAACCACACCTATTTTGATATATGTACATATATTTTTTATTTTAATTACTTCGAACTCAGAACTCAGATAGATTGAATCATTTAAAAATATTCAGAGCGAAGTACACACGAATAGGTATGCGTATCAGATATACATATGTACCTATACTTGTTTATATATATTTTTCCTGAATCTTGTCCAGAGATTTTATCAAGAAATCTTTAGTTTTTATAAACAGGTCATAATCAAATCATCGTTAATGTAAATATGTAGGTATTTTCTTTTTATTGTATTTCCAGTTTTTAATTAGAATTGAAATGAGAAACGATGAAACTTGTAATAAAACTATAAGCAAATTTACACTGAAGTTTATTTAATTAGATGCAGTCAGGTATCTAAAAACTTCCTATTTAGGTTTAGCAACCATAAAATAGAGAATAAATCTCTGGATTTTAAGAGTTGAAAATCGCTAAGATACCGTTCGATGGTTGAACAGTTATTTATACTCGTATATATATTTAAAAAAAAAATCCTTAACCGACCCCTAAACTGGTTTAGCTTAAAATTACTCTATTGAAAGTAATATTACTTTCATGTTAACTTTTAGGTGATTAGAGGCATTATAACTTTGTGTGCATACATATATGCAGCGTTTATAAATACTCTCGTAACTCTAAATGTTAGCAATTTCCAAAATGTTGACCTGCTATTGTTCTCCTTTTGTCTCGTTTCAATCACTCAAAAACAACTCATTTACTCATGATAGGGGTTGTCGGAATTTGAAAAGCCAAATAGACAAAAATGAAATTTAAATTGCCAAATTAAAAAAATTACTAATTTTAAAATAACCAAAAACCAAAATAAAATAAAATAACGCAACTGCAACTGCAACTTGTAATTTTGAAATCAATAATTTAAACATGCTAGGTTGCCAACACTGCTCTTTGTACTTAAAAATTCATTATTTTTGCTTTAAGGTGTGTTTAAAAAACGTTTCTGAAATGTTTTCTATTTGTTTAAAAAACGTTTCAGAAACATTGTTAAAAAATGTTTACAAGCTTCCAGACAAAAGAAAACATTTCGAAAATGTTTCTTTGTTTCTAAAATGTTTTTTAAATGTTTCAGAAAATGGTTCTTTGGTCTGGAAACACCGTTATATGACATACTCTTGCTGATTTTTCTAATTTTGTGCTTTAAAATAAAAAATATTATAGTATTTCGATTAGAAAAATAAAAAAATCGGCAGAAGCTCTAAAAATATTACCATTTTCGGGACACTAATATTAGGATAATAAAATTTGCAATTTGTTCTCTAAAACAAGAAAATTTTGTAAGAACAATTTGGTAGTAAAGAATTGCAGTGTGGTTGCTACGAACTGTCAAACTCTATTCAAGTTAATCATAATATCCACACTGCAACGAATACATTTTTCGCGCGTACTTAACCTCAAAATTATAACACTCTTGTTTTGTTTTTTTTTGTGTGAAAGGTGGTGCATGCCGTGCAAAAACGCCGAGCGAAATAACGCCGAATTTTAGCATTCGGCCCTATTTCACTATGGGAAAGTGAAATAATGCCGATTCGGCGTTATTTCACTTTTGGTCCTATGCAAAATGCTTATTACATCTCACTCTTAAATCTAAATATTTTGAGATTTTGCTAGCATTTTTACTAGAAAAATCCAAAAAGAGATTTCTCCAGGTGTCAATGACACTTTCTATACTTTGAAATACGAAAAAAAAAACAGTGTTTTAGGAAGCCTTGGTCTTTAACAAAACTTTGGTTTTCAAAAACTTTATTTTATCCAAAATAAATAATACATAATTCATTTTTCTTGCAAAATAAAATTGAACTAACAAAACATTTTCTCCTCACATTTAAAATAAATTTGTTATTTTATTAAAATGTTAACATTACTATTTCTGTTTCAAAATTTTTTACATTTTTTGATTCTGGTAAGACCAAGATCAGTTAAGAGAAGTAATGTGCAGTGAAAGTTTCAGTATTGATTGAAATTAAAAAGTATAGAACTAATACCTAATTATGTACATCTACAACATCAAGGCTAATAATTAAATATTTCAGTTTCATTCAAAACCGTTAAATTACCACATAAGGTTTTGGAAATGCATGTTTTTTAAGATAAGCAAAATTTAGGTGACGTGAAATAACGCCAAATGAAATAAAGCCAAATCCAACAAATTTGGCATTATTTCGTTTTTGAAAACGAAATAAGGCCAAATTTTCAATTTGGGTTTATTTCGCTTTAGAAAACGAAATAATAGCAATTTCGCATTGTTTCGATTTAAAATTTTGCAGAATTAGGAAAAAACATAAATTAAAATTATTTTTTGTTTTCTCTCTATGCTAAAACAAGTTTTTTTGAACTGATAGCACGGCGCACAGTGGTGCGAGAGCGGAAAAAAGTCTTTTTAAGAAGTTATATTTATCCTTTTAAATTTTATGTTTAAGTACTCTTATATAACCCGAGCGTATGATTTAAAAGTATTTTTCAACATATATATTGTATGTTCTGATTTACAAGCCCTCAAAGTTGAAAAATAATTTTACTCAAATCGCGAACCGTATTTTCAACAAATTTTGAGATGTTTTTTTCCGAAGTTCCTTTAAATAAATTCTCTAGCTTCTTAAATAATTTAATTGGTCTATTTTCGATTATCTAAAATAAAAAAAAAATGATTATTTATAAAAGATACCTTCTATAAGTAGTCTGAAGCTTAAGTACTAGGAAAAAATGTGTTTTTTTTAAACTTTTTGATTTCAAAAAAAAGCTCCAAAAGACTCCAAGAAAGTAAGTATGCCAGCATATGCTCCATGCATTTATGTAAAAGCACAGAAAAAATCAGCTGCAGATACGTGCAGATGTGGAAGTTATCATCAAAAATGTTTCACTGAATCGGATTTCAAAAAACTGCGTTTTGACGGTGGTGTTTACCAAAAAGTTTGATTTCTTCGTTATTAATTGTCAGAATGAACTGGTTAAGCCCATTATTTTAAGAAAAAATGTCAAACTTTATTTTAAAAATAAAACAAAATTAATACATTGACACAGGTCTGAGAATTTCGATTTTTGCGAAACCATTTATTTCTGCCCGGAAAATTTTTTCAACTTTGAACTCAATTTTCTTGGAAAGAACACACGAAAAGCAATAAAGTTTTATGATATTTTAAATTATATGATAGAGCTTAAAAAAAATAGAGAAAAGGATTAGGGATAATCCTTTATTTTTTTAATTTTTCGCTAAAAGTATGGCAGGTAGAAATAAAAAAGGTGTTATTTTTAAAGTTTTATTGCTTTGTTTTTGCTGTGTATTGCGTAATTTTTTATTACCTGACTTATTAGAATAAAATCTCTTACTTAAATCTATATATATATAAAGGATTAATTAAAAAAAGTCAGTATTGAGTTATTGAGCATTAGTGCAAGGTTTTTGAGAAGAAAATACTTCCAATCAGCGCAGACGCTAAAAACCACATTTTAGCGTTATAAAATTACTACTTCATTGTTTTTTTTATTTATTTTTTGTATGTATTTATCTAGGGAGCGGCTCGAAATGCTGTATTTTAAAATACTGTATGGTTAAAATTCTGTATCATACTGTATGATACTGTATATTCATAATACTGTATGGTTAATATACTGTATCTCAAAATGCTGTGTTGTCAAAATACTGTATCTGATAATACTGTATCTCAAAATTCTTCTTTTTAAAATGCTGTATGAGCAAAACATTACCTAAAAATACTGTATTTTTGCAAAATTCCGCTCTTAAGCTTCCATTAGGTATAGAGAACAACAAAAGCAGAACTCGATTTATGTATGTATGTACATTATATCATTTATTGCAACTCCAAATTCCACTTGATTCTTAAATTTGCATTAGCTTTTAATTAGCAACGAAATGAACGAACACGTGGAAGTTTTGACAGATCAATAAGTTCGGTGTAATTGTTTATGGAATTGTTGATTGTGGTAACAGCAATTCATATACAACTGTGAGAGAAATAACAATTAATGAGAAGAAAATGGGAAGACGAAAATACCATTTTTTTTTTTTAAATTAATTCAAAGACTTATGAATTATCATATGTTATTGTTCAAGGGAAGTATATTAGAACATTATGCCAATGAAAAAATATTATGATGTATTCTTTATAAAAGTAATCTGTTTTTAAAATTATGTATTTCAACATGCTGTAAATAAGCTGACAAATACAAATCGTTTTGATAATGTAAAAAAGTGCGCACTTTTTTACATTATCAAAACGATTTGTATTTGTCAGCCTATTTACAGCATTTTAAAATACAGAATTTTGGTATACAGAATTTTAAGATACAGAATTTTGAGCTACAGTATTTTGATCATACAGTATTTTGTACATACATTTTTTTGAAATACAGTATTTTGAGATACAGTATTTTAAATACAGTATTATGATCCATACAGGATTTCGAACCCAACCCATTTATCTATTTATTTATTTAATTTTATAATATACATAGTTAGTAATACTATTTTGTTCAAAATAAAAAGTTAAGATTTTACTAAAAAAAACTTTTATTTAAATATAACATCAAAAGCCTCAAATTTTAGAAAAATATCAATAACTTTTTTTCTAATAATTTTTTCTTGACTAAATTTTGACCAAGCGTGTATAAGACTAATATTAACATGTGTTTCAAATATCATTAAAATTCGTTTTATAGTTCAGATTTTACAGACTTTTTTCTGCTCTCCCATACAAAAATCAAAAACCCTCAAATTTTAGAAAAATGTCAGTAACTTTTTTTCTAATAATTTTTTCTTGACCAAATTTTGACCAAGCATGTATAAGACTAATCTTAACTTGTGTTTCCAATTTCATTAAAATTCGTTCAATAGTTCAGATTTTACAAATTTTTTTCCGCTCTCCCATACAAAAATCAAAAACCCTCAAATTTTAGAAAAACGTCAATAACTTTGTTTATAATTTTTTTTTTTCAACCAAATTTTGACCAAATATGTAAAAGACTAATCTAAACATGTTTGCCAAATTTCGTTTTAATCCGTTGAACCGTTCAGATTTAACAGACTTTTTTCCGCTCTCCCATACAAACCGAACCACTGTGCGGCGTACTAACAGCTGGGTATGTAAGGGGGGGCTAGCTGCCCCCTGCAACCACCCTGCTTGGGATCATTATAGGATTTGGGGTGGGTGCGAGTTAGCTGTTAGTACGCCGCCGTGCTATCAATTCAAAAAAACTTTTTAGCAAAAGTAGCTATTCTAGACAATAAATCAACCATTTTTGAATTTTAAAATATTCGGCGTTGTTTCCATTATTTTTTTGGTCTTATTTCTTTTTATAAATCGAAATAAAGCCAAATTGGTTTTATTTCGTTTTGAACAACGAAATAAGGCCAAATTTGAAATTTGGTGTTATTTCATTTGGCACTATTTCACGTCACCCAAAATTTAGCGGCATGGACCAGAAAAAATATTAAGATTATAATTTACATTTCAGCTAAGATTGCATTTTTTGAGAATTTGATCGAATAAAAATAAAAAAAATATACTATAGGCACAAATGGCAGCGAACGGAGCGAGCGTAAAAAATTTTGCCCAAAAGAGAATCAATTTGGGGTGTGAAAATAAAAAAATTCGCGCGATTTTTTTTATTTTCACACCCCAAATTGATTCTCTTTTGGGCTAATATTCTTACGCTCGCTCCGCTCGCTGCCATTTGTTTTTCATCTTTTAATTTTTTAGTAAATATAAATTGTTCAAATATTACTCCGACACTACTCTGCACTCAATTCACTGAAGCTACTAAAGTGATTGTTTTTTCATCAACAACCGACCGCGACGCGACTGTTTATTCTACGGTAAACTTTGTTTTACAGTTGATTTTGAGTTAAGCCCCGCTTAGTTTCTCCTTGCAAAAGTTTAATTAAACCGAATTCTCTGTTTTCCCTCTTTCGGCTTTATTTCCCAATTGGCATTTGGCGTTATTTCACTTTTCCAAAGTGAAATAAGGCCGAATGCTTAAATTTGGCGTTATTTCACTTTAGCAAAGTGAAATAACGCCGAATTTCAGAATTCGGCGTTATTTCGTTCGGCGTTATTGCACGGCACCGTGAAAGGTCATGGCTGAGGAAAATATGGAAACAAAATTGACAATTCGTCGCTGTCAAGCTCAAAGCTCATGTGAAAGAAAAGTCAAAATATGCGAACATCCACAGTTCGCAGTTCGTAGCTTATGTCCAAGATGCTTAAAAGCTTACTATTCTAAAGCGTGAATTTTTACTTTTTGGTTACATAAATTGCCTTAGCAATTTTATGTTGAATTCAAAATACATTGAGTCTCTTTGGATTTATTTATATTTTAAATAATAAATTTTCTAGGTGTTCGTAATGTAATGAACCAAATTGTACCTAGAAATCAAATAATTTGAGGTTTTGTTTTGTTTTTAAACTCTTGGCACGCGAATTTGATATGGAACTTCTTTGTTTAAGAAAATAATAATGAATCAGTCAATTTTATTCACTATAATTATAAGCTTCACGGTTTTCGCTCAAATTAAAATTTAATTCTTTTATAATTAAATTTATTTATGAAATATTAACTTTTGTAAGTCTTGGATGTTGCCGCTTGAAATTTAAATTTTAATTAAAAATGTTAAATGATTAACTTCTTCTTCTTAAGTTTTTTTTTTTTGTCTTAAAATTGTATAAGTTCACGTCAGTTCATAAATTCAATTTGAGACATTTCTATAAAGTTCAAATTAACTATTTAACTCGTTCTTTTTTTAAATTAAACTCTTATGTCGGATTTTATAAACAAACACTAAAAGCACTTTTATCTAAAAGCTTTTTAAATTTTATCAGGCCTTTAAATTTGTTCAGTTTCACCAAGCTTGAAATGGGAAATTTTAGGGATATTTTTGTTAAAATAGAGTTCTCTTCACAACCCTGTACAAATAAACCCCCTTTTTTCTTTCTATTGTGTGAGAAAAATGAGAAAGCATTATATGTTGAAATAAATGACAAGAATCACAGTGTAAACTTCTTCAAAATCAAAAATCGTGTGTCTTTCAAAAATAAAATATGAAAATGAATTCTTGTGAACGCGGAATACTCTTGTTGTTCTTCTTCGTCAGATAAAGATGACCAATCTAATATTCTAATTAAAAATTAAAATCATAAAAATGATATTATAAATGCAATGTCGAATTTGTTTACCTATTCATTCTGTATCTCCAAATATTGAGAATACAAATTTTACAAAACAAAACATCAGCTGTCAATCATATTCATATTCATTTTTTTATGACACTTTTAAAATTTAATGAGCCAAAAATGGGCATTTAGTTTTAAAAGGTGTTTAAAAGCTTGTTTACTTTAAAAACGCTTGGTGAAACCAAAATATCGCATTTTACAGTTTAAAATCCTGTTAAATGTATAAAAGTTGTTTATGAAATTGGGCATTAGGCTCATTAATTTTCCAAAATTCTTAGTTAAAAAAAAAAATTCAGGACCTCAAATCCAGGTGTTTGATATACAGGTTGACTTTAACTTACAATACAGATGATTTTCAGATCTAACATCAGTGTAAAATCTGACAGTACAAAAATAACTTACGAGTACAATCTTATATTGCTTTTGTGTGACAATATTCTTCAGAAACGTAATTTTCAGCCATTTTGAGACAAACAAAAGCCCAAAAACCGCTCCAAATAGTGACACGCAGTGGATGCAGGCGCTTTCCAGGAAATGCGACAATATTGCGTATTAACGTTGCCTCCGAAGTGAAAATTGGCCAAGGAACGAATGGTACAAGATACGACGTTGCTGATGACCTGCCAGCTTCAGTTATTGTGTTAACTGAACTTGAAAAGCCTTACGACGACGTGAGCTTGTATGCAAATACGATGTATTGTCATTTGTAGAATGGCTAATTCCAAAAAGCGATGAGAAATTGACAAACCTGAGTTTTCTTCAATACCACAGCTATATTTTCAGTTGTTTTGAGCGGTATCGAATTTTCACATTATAAACTTGTCCCATGTTGCAACACTTCAAATTTGTATTCCAGTTTTATTATTGCCGGCCGTCGGAGAAGGTAGTTCACGACGATTCAATAGTCCTTTAGTTTTGCAAACAGTAACTGCAAAATTTACACCAATTTTGTAGTGAATATCTAACAATTTAAATATGTTGTTGAAGCGTGTGTCTTTACATTTTTAATATTATCGTAGTTTTTACTTGTCAAATGTCAAAAAATGACAGCTGTCTAAACAGCTATTCAAAATAAAACCTCTTATTGGAAAAAAAATTTGTTAAATACTGAATAGTAAAATGCTAAGATATTAATAATAAGTATTTAATGATAATGTTTATTTAAGTAGAATTTTAAATAAATATTAATTGGACACTTTTGGAGTAATTAACAAAATTTTTACATATTTGCCTACGAATAGAAAGTAGACACTTAAACACTCATTTAAAGAGGCGTACATTTCAGAAATACAATTTCAATATTAAACGAGATTTCAATGCAAAGGCGTCTATACATTTTGAGTTCTCATCTTAATAATTAAATATGCATTATGAAAACGTTTCGATGTCCTGATAGGTCATTAAGTTTGATTGTGTTAAAACTTCTTAAACGCAATTAGTAATAGGCCAGCTTAAATAACAAACAAATTTAAATCCAACATCAAAAGGCGTCTTCTAACATTCCTAGACATCCACATACCGTGCATATATGCCGAAAAGTCAAATCAAAAGCTTATTTTTAGATAATTTTTATTTCGAGCATTTAATTGAAAACCTATGGTATAAATTTTGCAATTAAAGAATAGTGTCAACGGCACTTTGTGGTGTACTTAGTGTACATCTAGTTCAAGTTGAATAACAATGAAGAACAAACAAACAAATCTTTCATCGACCATCAAAATAGATGCCAAATATTTTCTCTAAAAACTTGACCCAATGATTCTATTGCCAACTATAAATGATACGAGTAAAAATAGATTTACAATAAAAAAAAGGGGAATTTCAAAGCAATTTAAAATTATTATGATTAATGATAAATGTTTAAAAATAAATTACAAACATTTAAGTATAAATATTTGTTTTAATTTTATCTTTTCTTTTTCTTTTCAGGTAAGTGGAAAAATCTTTTGCAATTTATCGAAACTTTGACAAATTGACAAATTTAAAATTGAAGAAATATAAAAAAAACATGAGTCAGTCGGTAAGTTACTAGTTTTGTTCTTATCGTCGCGTCGCGTCGTCGTCGTCGTCTTATGACTTGTTTATTAACTGATAATAAATTTATCAGTATTGACAGACCCAACATAAAATAACTTATTTGTATCATGTTAGAAAAACTGGTTACAAAAAAAGTTAATTGAAGGAAATTGAAAAGAGCATTTTACTTAAATGAGTTATATGGTCCGTCCACAGACCAATAAATAACTTTCACAAATAGCCCTTGGATCAAAGCTAGGAATGTCATTAAAATGAAAATCCCATGATCCTGAACATACTCTGGTGGCGGACATCCACAACGTTATAACAGAACACAGTCATTAAGTTACCCTAATCGATTACATCCGGATCCGTTGTCGTCGTCGTCTTCGACGTCGACGTTGCAGTCATCGTCGGTAGACATTTTATATATAATCTCCTTCCTATTTATCAAATATTTGTGCTTTTTATTCTTTGCTTTGCCGCAAAGCTATAGGTTTGGTTTTGCCTTGCCGCAGATGATTCCCATTACCATGAGTTGAAAAAAAATCAAATTTCCTGTTTCGAAGATGACTTTGGCCACAAAACGTGTTGTATCTATGGTTGATCCTTAAAAAACGACATTTTGCGTAGGAATAGGAAGAATCCATTATGTTGCAACCACCACCACCGCATATGAAGTCGATAAGAATTTATTAAGCAACTGCTGCTGCTGCAGTAAAATATATATTTTTGCATTTTTATCTGAAGTTCAAAAACCAAAAATGGTTGCGACCTTATGACGAACGGTTGAAATGGTTTCTGTTTTCACTTTCATAAATGCATACTTCCATTCGAATCGTCTATATTCTGCATATAGATGTCACAAGTCATAACGAAGACGAACGACGACGAGACGCAAAAATTCTCAAGTCCGATACTAAAAAATATACGTTTCTTAGTCACAAAACCACACGAGTCGATTTTAAAACGTTAGCTAGCTATACGAAGGCGTCCCATTTAATAAAACCAAAGGAATATAAAGTCACAATTGGATCGCACGAACTTGCTTCTGTATCCAAAAAGAGGGTGTTACCAAGGAAAGTCGGATATCGATTTTAATTCAATAGTTTTATTAAAAAAATCCTAAATAAAATAATTATAAAATACTTATAATTATAAAATTAAAGTAAAATAATTTGTATATTACTTTCGTATTCCTTCTGGTGTTCTGCCGCTGGCGCCAAAATCGAATCGAGGTTAGTTGGCCTCGTGAGTAGCATTAATTAAATTAAAATATTATTTGACAGGAGGATTGGGGTGCGTTTGGAAGTTAGGCAAAGGCATTGCCAGATCTGCCGCAACAGAAGGTGTTTTAAAATAGTACCTATATGTATACCTGCAAAACAAGTTTATATTTAAAAATTTAAATGCCATTTAATTTCTTAACAAATCTTAATTTATTAAATTTTGCTTTTGAAAATCGTTTTTTCTTTTTAAATTCATTTTTTCAAGATTTTAAGGAATATTTAACATTTAAATTTCGTTAAAAAATGCTGACCCTTCTATAAGAAATCGAATTTTGAAAAATGCAACAAAAAATTGACGGTTTTGAGCAGGAAACAAAGGGTGGTTAAATTTTAAGGGCCGAGGTTGATTTTGAATAAAACACAAATTATTAAGGAAATTATTGCCACTTATTTTTATTATGATAATATAAGTATGGTTCAATTATGTATGGAACAAAATATCGGCCAAATAGCCAACGTGGCCTCGGCGGCACACTTCCATCCGATGGTCCAAATTTTCGATGACGCTGATTTTATGCCCTTAATGTGCCGAATTATCTCATCCTTTAGCCCTTGAATTGTTGCTGGTTTATCGACGTACACCTTTTTTTTTTCAAATAACCCCAAAGTCCAGTAAAAGTCTAACGGTGTCAAATCACATAAACTTTTTGGCCAATTGACATTGCCGTCACACGACCACTGAATTTGTTGCGCAAAAGAGCTATTGTTTCATTAGTGGCACCGTCCTGTTGAAATCAAATATTGTCCACATCCATAGCTTCCAATTCGGGCCATAAAAAGTTTATTATCATCTCACGATAGCCAACACCATTCACAGTAACTGCATCATTTTGGAAAAAATACGGTCCGATAATGCCGCCAGCACATAAACCGCACCAAGCAGTCACTCTTTCTGGGTGCATTGATTTTTTAACAATCACTCTTAGATTATCATTTGCCCAAATGCGTCAAAATTGATCATCCACTGTTGTCATTTCTTGCCACCACTCTGACCATTAACGATGCTTGAAATGGTCAAGAAGCTTTAGTTCTTGCACATTGTAAGCGTGTAAATACAAGTCTATGCTTATTTTGATACTAAGCCTGAATAACTTTACGCGTTGCTCGATTGTTCATCATTCCATTGTTCAAATTGAGTTAGTCTGACATTGATAAATGTCAAATGAAATGCAGAACAAAACTTGACGTTTAGGTGTGGTTCCAACATTGGCCCTTAAAATTTGACCACCCTTTATTATTAAAGAAAATAACTGGTTTTTTTTTTTAGAGATCTTTAAGTTGGTAACACTATTTTAAATGTCGGCCATCTTGTCAGCTGTCAAGTGATTGATTTTAAGGTTGGTTTCGCATTTCAACATGAGTATTATTGACACCTGAACAACAACGCTTCCAATGTGTACAAGTTTGTTTTGAAAATCTTGGATCTATTCAAAATACGAGTATGTACGTATCACGCACACGGCCAACATTTTAGGTTCAATAAATAAAATTGCCGTATTTGGAGTGATGATAATCCTCAAGTATATGTTGAGCCAACGTTACAAAAACAAACACTGATTGTTTGATGGGCTTAATGGGTTGGTGAAATTATTGGTCTTTAAAAACTATGCTGGGCCGAACGTAACAGTCACTTTTGGCTTTAGACATGTTCGTTCATCAATTGAACACTTATAGTGTGCAGGAGCTTTGGTTTCAAACAGTTTCCATAACTCTTCACACAGCGCGTGTCATTGAAGGAAATGTTTGGTAGCCGCACAGTTTCACGTTACAGATCCGTCCCCAAAATCGTGCGACTTAACGCCTCCGCTTGACTATTATCAGTGGGGATATGTGAAGTCGCTGGTCTAAGCCGATAATCCCAAAACAATTTACCACTTGGAGTGCAACATTTGCCGCGTTATTGCAGGTATACGGCCACAAAAGTTAAGAAAGAAATGTAGAGGACATTTCATAAAAATCCATTGGGCCGTTCTTGGGAAAATTTAAAGTTTCGATTTTTTAACCAAAAAATGTTAGTTTTGGCCTTAAAAAATAAAAAAAAAACGCGAATCTGCTTAAAACCTTAATTTTCAAGCTTGAAATCAATCCGACTTCAGTACCATCGTTAGTGTCATGTTTGATTAAAATCGCGACTTCGATTTTTTTTACGAATGCAATACTTGCCCCATAGTTCCTATGTGTCGCAAGTTTAAAAAAAAGCACAATATTAAACTACTTTATCTGCATTCATGCTGTGAATTTGATTTAAAATCATCAAGCAAAGTCTACTCTATCCTACCCTGGGGAGCTACTGTTGCAGTAAGCCGTATAAAATATAGAAAGATACGCTGCATACATATATGTACGTGCCGATAATAAGTATTCTTGTTTTCATTTGTTTGTTTATTTTTATAAATATAACAACAATTCTCGTATCTTAATTTTTTGTTGCGAAATATATACTTCCGGTGTAAAAATTTATAAAACATCATCGGTCATTATTTTACGTTGATTGTTCAAAAAAAAAATCAACAAAAAAATGAAAAACGGAAAGAAAGGAAAATCAATTCTTTGTCTAAACAAATTAATTTAGTTTAGTTAATGCTAAATTGTTTAAATTGAGGGTATATGGGGATTTATTGCACTTTACACTTTGTTTTTGTTTTTTCTTTTTTTTTCCGGAGCTTACTGCTGCTTGGAATCGGAATAAATTTGCAAATATTTAAATTCTCAAGCGTAGCGTACAAAGCATTTTTCATTCATCACGATGATGAGTGGGTGGCGATTCCAAATGACGACCGAACCGCTTGTGAGAACGCTGTACGTTTTTTACTCTTTGTAATGAATACAAACAAATTTTCTCTTGCGTGTTTCTTTGTTACTTTACCTATATTAAGTTATTTGTTTTTTTTCTTTAATTTTCGAAAACAACAATAATGTTGATAACCGGAAATAATCGTCATATCCGTTGAGATACATACATAAAATATATTTAATGTATTTTAAATCATACTCCCATCCCAACATACCAATATGATTAGGTGTTCAGGAACAGAAAGATAAACTTTGCATGATGCATGATACTCGCAATCTGGAGTGCCTCAAGGTTGTGCCCTTTGGCATTTAGCTTTTTATTTGTTCGTTGCTAATAAATGAAAAGAAATAAATTGGGTTGATTGATGAGCAACTGAACTTAATGTGAATAATGTGTTAGTTTTTAGAAAAACGGAAGATGGGAGGCATTTTTACAGAATCAAACATTAAAGGAAAACGATAGAACTAGTTTCATGCAATTTTCTCTGATTTCCTTCGGGTAACAGAGCAGGAGAAAAAAAACTGATTCAGAATCATGTAATCGACTATTTCGTCGTTTGTTAGCAGGAAATTGCTCATCGATATTGTTTGACTTTTGAAACAAATAAAAACAAAACTGAAATATCGTAAACTCAATTATTTTGAGTATGTTTTAAATATTTTGATTTAAAATATTTTTTTTTGTTTTTCTTAGAGCGCTTTGTCAAAAATGTTTGCTGTTAAATTAACAACTTTATAAAGAATTGATTCAAATATTTAGGTGCGTGTATACGAAGTTTAGAAACGCAACAAAAATGTTTCTCAAAGTTCTTAAGAGATTTATAAAATTGATTCATGTGCGTATTTTCTTTTGTTTGAATTGAGTTTGGCATTTTAATTGATAGTCAAGATAAGATTTCGCGTTTTTAATAAAAATTGAATCTTGAACATATTTTTTTATTCGAAGATGAAGATAGTAACGTTACTGTAAATAACTAGCGTTTACGGGCTATGATTGGTTTTGTCTCCAAATTGGAAGATATAGACTTGGACGACATGTGGTACCAAAAGCCGAACAGCAAACCTGACAATCAATTTATTAACCTCAGATAAATGTTTCTCTTATGGTATCTGAAATATGATTATCTTTCTAGGGTTAAAGAGTAAGTTTGATGAGCGTTTTATCTCAAAAAATGGGCCTGTAGTTTTCCCGCCTCGTTTTTTGCGATGTAACGCCTTTGGACCATTTTATTTGGGGTTAAGTTAAGTCATTGGCTTATGCCAACAAGCCGACGACTTTAGATGGAAAAGCCGAGAACCAAAATTGAACACGAAATAGCGAAAGTTTAGGCCGAAATGTCTGCCCGAGTCATTGAAAATCGGGTCCAACGAATCGAGCACTGCAAACGTGCTCGCGGTAACCATAATGAACAAAGTTGAATTCTATTAAATATATTATAATATAATATTTTAATTGTTCTTCAAGTCAATAAGGAAGTTTTTGAAATATTTAAGAAGGTATTAGTTATTCCAAAATTGTAAAACGTTTCTAACTTTATGGTTTGGTTTCAGTTTGATAAAGGTATTTTATTAGAGAAATCAAAGGATGTTTAATGATGTCATTTAAGAAGAAGAATGATATCAGCCAACAGGCCGCCAAGTCTAAGTCTGAAGTACCGTATTCATACAAATTTCCTTGAGCAATTCGCACATTTGCAGCTGTAAGTCCTCGATAACTTCAAAAACTCCATATTCAGGGTCTAGTTACAGCTATCACTGTTTTTTATCATTTAAACCAATCATTGGAATTTTTGGAGAGGTCAGTAATAGCAATAATTGAAAATGTCTGTCAATGTCAAGAATTTCTATCAGGTGTGTAAACAAAAGAATGGGACCCCTTCAATGAACGATTTTGTTCCGAATTATAAACTTAAAAATCTGGTGTTCATTGAAAATCTTTCAAAAATGAAAATGAGCAATAAACTATATCTGGCCCCTTAAGGTGTTGAATCTTTTGGGATTATTGGCATAGACTTTATCTTTCACATTTCGGTGGTGTGACTTCAAAATTTGCACCATCGATTCTATCGATTTTTAACAATAGCAATACGTTGTTGAAGAATTAAATGCTTCATTATTAGTTTAGTTTATTCATCAAACAGAGATTACATTAATCATTTTACAGACTACTTAAAATTAAATTAATATTTAAACAAAGAAAAAAATTAATAAATAATAAATAGATAAATAAATTTCAATTAATATTTAGGAAATGGAACACAAGTTTATTTTTTAAGGTGACTAATAAAATGGAAGTCAAAGTCTTTTAAATTAGAGACAGAATTCGTTTCCCTAACACAGCGAGTTATAGGTTCATTAACTGCGTAATTAACCCTATGGTAATTTACGTGGAATAGATCATAATCTCTAAGTTGACGAGAAGGAATATTCAACTCAATTAAAGATAGAAGGTATGGGCAGTTGATATGATGCGACAGAATATCACGAATAAATAAAACAGAGAAGATTTTACGTCGATTTTCAAGTGACTCTAAACCGATAAGTTTGCATCTCGTAGCATATAAAGGAATTTCAATATTCCATCCAAGTTTCCATACAACAAACCTAGTGAAATTCTTTTGGACTCTTTCAATTCTTAATGAATTAATGCTATAGTATGGGTTCCAAACCACACAACAATATTCTAAAATAGATCTTACGTATGCACACAAAAAAGATTTAATAGTATAAGGGTCTGAAAAGTCTGTTGAATTTCTTTTAATAAAACCAAGCATGGAGTTAGCTTTGGCCGCAATATATTCAACATGTTAGATAAAATTGAGTTTGAGGTCAATAAAATCTATAAAACTTAAGATCGTCAGCAAATAAAAGTTTAAGAGAATTATGAAAAATATCTGGCATGTCATTAATAAAAATAAGAAAAAGTAAGGGTCCCAGGTGACTACCTTGAGGGACTTCAGATGACACATGTACAGGAGTAGAGAGAACATTACCAATGGAAACAAATTGAATGCGTCCTATAAGATAAGATTTCAACCATTGCAAAATATTTGAATGAAAACCAATTCTTGATAGTTTGTTCAGTAGAATAGTGTGGCTGACTCTATCAAAGGCCTTTGCAAAGTCAGTATAGATGACGTCAACCTGATACCATGCCTCAATTTTATTGAGAACATAGTTTGTGAAAATAGAAAGGTTAGTAGTTGTCGACCTGTCCGAAACAAAGCCATGCTGGAAAGGCGATATTACTTTCTTAAGCAAAAATGAAAACTTATCACAAACAAGTTTTTCAAAAAGTTTTGGAATGGTGGACAGTTTGCAGATTGGACGGTAGTTAAATATTTCCTGTTTGGGTCCTGCTTTATGAATAGGAATTATGAAAGATTTTTTCCATTCAGAAAGAAATTCACCTTTAGAAAGAGAGAGATTAAAAATATAAGAAAGAGGTTCAGAGAGTACTGCAGCACACATTTTTAAGACAATTGGAGCCACTCCATCTGGACCCGGACGATTGTCATTATTCATATTTAAAAGTGCGTCTTCAACTTCAGACTTGCTAATAACTAATCTTCCAACATTGATCGCAGTAACCGGATTGTCGTTGTCATAAACAGATTTTTGGTGACTTATGGTACTTGCATAGTTTGATTCAAAGTATTCAGCAAACAAATTACACATCGTAGTCAAATCGGAATAGGTAGAACCATTATACTGCATATTTTTTGGAATTCCACTGTTTTTTTTTTTTTGTTTTTAATGAACGTCCAAAAGCATTTACTATTTACTTTTAAACTACTTTCAACCGAGATAATATACATTTTATATAGAAACTTGTTAAGAATATTGAATTCCCTTTCAAGGCTATTCAAATTCCTTTCAATTCAAAATAAAACCTCTTAATGGAAGGATCTTTAAAAGTTGTTTAAAGTAAAAAATAAACAACACTGACATAAGATAATAATAAAACATTTAGAGTTGGAAGTGGTTACGCGAATTTTATTAATAAATTTTACTAATTTTTCAATCAATTCAATTTTTAGAATTCTTTTGTTGTCATTTTTTATGAAACTATGTTCAGATTTAAAACTTTTCACTTTAATCCTTTACACCTTAAACGATGTTATTAACTTTTGTAAGTATTTCAAATAAAATAAATAAAATTATCCCCAACATGTAAACAGCGTTTAATTTTATCCACCACCACAACATTAATAAATGCATCTTCAATTTCTAATTTTCTTTTAATTGATTAAACACTCAACAAAATCTAACTATCCAAGACAAAGGCATCACCATGCCAAAGCCCAAAAAGGAACAAAAAACCCAATTAACTTGTATTGCATGCTCACTTATCATATTTTTCTTACATGATTTTTCACCTTGACTGATCATAATGATCACTAATCACTAATCACTGATCATGATCATGACGTGACGTTATGACACGCGGCGCATCGATCTTCTTCTTAATACTCAAAGCTCTATGCAATTTTCAAACGCTCATCATTTTCAAATATGTTGTTGCTAGCTTAGCTATAAGCTACGCCACATGTTGTATGGTTATGTTTTTAATATTCCACATTTTGGACTTCGGTCTTGTTTTGAATATTAGAAAACAAAAGCTAATTATATTGATGAATAAATACATTTTTAAATATTTTATATATTTACGTTAGGAATCCCTCTCACTTTGTGTTCGAGATCGAGACGATATCTTTATATGGATAAAGTATCTCTAAGTGAAATCTAGGTCAGTAGATTTTTCACTTTATTCAGACTGAATTTTATTTAAAACAATTTTTTGTTTAACACTTTAGTTTCAAAATAATAAAAATAATCATAACAATCAATTTATAGCATGGTGATTTAATAAAAATTGCAATATACTCTAACATAGTTTACCATATCGCAGTATTTAAGACTGAGTTAAATTTAAAGATAGATAGTTTTTTTTTTTTTAATGTTTCGTTCGATCAATCAATTTAATAAATAAATCTTTTTCATGCGCGGGTTGTCAGTGAAATTATGTATTTAAGGCATAAAATTGATTTCGTTTGTATAAGTTGAATTTTTTTTCATTAAATGCTATTCATAGATTTATCATAATTAGTTTTGTGTTGTCAAGGGGAGGAGGAGAGATCAGACAGAAGGAAAGAGTAAAACTTGTGTCTATTTTCATTGCCGGTGGAATTATGCAAATTTTATTTATTTATCTATGATTTTGTTTCACTTTATCATCAACAAGCATAAGCATAAGCATAAAGTGAAAGTGTGTTTTGGTTGTTTTCTCAATAAATTTAAAATTCTAAAATTTATTAATGATAAACTGGTTTTGATCCGCATCAGCTTCTAATTCAGCTTCAGCATAAGCGAGAAGTTTTAATTAAAAATATTAACATACCTAACCTACCTATCTACACAATGAACAGTTAGATACATTATTCATTTAAAACCAGGATATGAACAGTCGATGGTTTTAGATTTTAATTCATATAAACATTTTAATTCAAACAAATAAATAATAAAATAAAAGTTGACTCTTTTGTATTAACTTAAGACTTGTCTTTTAGAGAAGTTTTCAAAATTTTTATGATTTCTTTAAAATTCGCTTATTTTAAAAACTTTCAAAAAATATCAAAACTTTTAAAGAGTCTATTTAGCATCGGAAATAAAATGAGTGTTTTTCTTATTTTTGGGAAAGTGCTCGATAGAAAGTGAAAGTTAAGATTCCTGTCGAAAAATAGCTTCATTTTCCTTAATTCAATTAAAAGTATGCATCAGAAAACAATCGTTGGATCCAAAGAATGCAACATTTCAATTTAAAATCGGTTCACTCGTTTTTGAGAAAAAACACGGTTAAGGTATGAAGTATAGCAGAACGTAAACAATAAAAATGACTGTAAGTCCCTCAATTTTAAACGGATCGATATAAAATTTCTAAAGAATATTTTTAAAATGTCTTATTTTAGGTTTCCCTCTTTAACAAAATATCGATTCTTTTAAAAACTGCGTATTAATTGGTTAAAAACAAGAACTGTTTGTTTTTCTTACAAAAAAAAATCGACTTATTTGAAAACAACATCCGAAAAACTTCAAATGGCCTAGTAATCCATGTTTTTCGGAAGCGTCTCGTCACGTTCGGAGTCAAATTGCGGGAACTATAACAGCTGTTAATTTTCAACTAAAAGCAAACAATTTGTTTTAATTGTTTTTTTTTTTATCGTTAGGCATATTATGGAACTTTCAAAGTTTTAAAAATTTCGAAAATTTTTACAAAAATTATGATTTAAAAAAAAATAAATTTTTTAAAAATTTTTTGTTGATAAAAAGTGTAGTAAAATTCGTAATGTTTTTAAAATCCATAGTTCACAAAGAGAAGCATTTCATACTGAATAAAATAAAACTTTTGTTAAGAAAATAGGTTAAGAACTTTTTAAGTTATCTTTCCCGCAAAGTGTAAAAACATGGTTTTGAAAAAACGAGGTTTAGATTTCCTAATGTAAAATATGGAAATTGAGCAGCTAAAAGCCGTGTAATGCTAATCAGGTAATTCTAGTCCGTATACAAATTCCCTCAGATTCTTCAAAAAACTCGTTTTCTTCATTTTCTCCAGAATTAAGAGCTATACAGGCCTCTTTCGTAGTGTTCATCGTCGTTTGTCAGCCTCGTGAAGTCGCGTCCATTCCATTTGATCGACGAACTTTTTACATTGCTGTCCGATTGGCATTTTCAGCAACTTCATCATGTATCTGGCTGGGTATCCCACCCAAGCTGCTCCCCAATAGATCTTCGAATTTAGGAAGAATGAAGAAGGTGCAAGTTGTCGTACGTAACCAACTGAATTTCCGTTTCTCTCCCGAAATACTTCGAATTTCGAGCTAAAACTTTACACACATAATCTTAAATAGTTGCCTAATCGATTATGTAAAGAAAAGAACGATTTTTAGAAACCCCCTTAACGTTTTCAACTACAGTTTTTTAACTTTAATAAAGATTTTCTTACTTACAGGACAAGAGTTAATTAAATAAAATGCACGACTGGGTCGCACGAACTTGCTCCTGTATTCAATGAGTCTGTTTAAAAAAGTACCTATATAAGATTTAAAAATATACCTGTAAAATAAGTTTGTCTGCAAAGATATAAATGCCATTTAATTTTTCAAAAAACCTCCATTTTTCAATTTTTTTGGGAGGGGGTTAGAATAATTAAAAAAAAAAAAAACTAATTTAAGATTCAAAATTTTACCTGAAAAATAAGTCTTTCTTCAAAAATTTAAATGCCATTTTATAAATCAAAAAACCCTTGATTTTTCAAGTTTTTCTTTTCGAAAATCGTTAGAGTGTTTTTTTTTTTTTTAATTAATTTTGTATACATACATACAATTTTTCAATTTTGTTTTAAAAATATTTTTGGTACGTAGTTGTTTAGTGATTGTTAATATACGCTCTACATTTGAATTTCGTAAAAAAATGTCGAACCGTTTTTTGAGATAAAAAATTTTGAAAAAAAATATTCAATATTTTTTTGAAAATCCAAACAAAAAAAAATGCACTTTTGATAATTTAAATATTGTTAAGAGCTCGTTCAAAAAAAATATATTGAAATCGGTTCATAAGTTGCTGAGAAAATTAAAAAAACAAAATAACGGTTCTATGAGCAGTACCTTTCCGGAGCAATACAAAAATATGTTTTTGTTACTAAAAGAAGCCAAGTTAAAAAATAAAATTTTAGAGAAAATTTAAGAAAAATCTATCGGGTTGTTTTTAAGAAAATTCGAATTTTCGTTTTTTGACCAAAAAAAAATGTATGGGAGCCACTGTTAGTTTTGATCTTAAAAAAAAACGCCTAACGCGAATCTGCTCAAAACCTTAACTTCCAAGTTTGAACTCAATTGACCCAATGGTTTAGGCTGTAGGAGCGTGGACAGACAGACAGGACAGACCGGACGGAATCGCGGGACCCACTTTTTTCGACTTCTCTGCCATCGTAATATCATGTTTGATTAAAATCTCGAGTTCGAAATTTTGTACGAATGCAAAACTTGCCATATAGTTCCTATATGTCGCAATTAAAATATTGGCACACATTTTTTAAAACTTTTAACACATTTAAGTAACGTTCTTAATTGAAAAGGTGATTTTTCTAATTTTAAACGACTTTCAAATCTTACTGTCTCCTAAAGTTTAGCTTTTAGTTAGCTGCTAGATCCATATGAAGTCCTTATTTCTGACATTCCAAATAAATAGATTCGTTCTCCAAATTTGTTTGCTATGTTCTTTTACTTCGTGAGTGTACCGTTCCATTTCCATATTAAGTAATAGGCGTTATTCTTTTTATGTTAAGCTCAAAGCAGAAAAATGGTCCAGACATATCAAAGCGCTAAATAAATAAATAAATAAACTACCAACAGTCCGTTGAGAACTAGGGTCTAGTGACTTACAACCTCTCAACCATTCGTGTGTGCGAGTACTGTTGGCAGGAATGGAGGGGACCTACATCCGAACGGCTAATTTGAGAAACCACTTTTCATGACAAGTATTGCTCTTGGAGGATTTGTCAATTCCTCGCAAGAGGCAGTACCCGTGAACAAAACTTAAGATGACACAGGCAGGGATCGAACCCAAGACCTCTAGCATGACAGTCCAACGCACTAACCATCATGCCACGGGTACAATCAAAGCGCTAGGTGTGTGTTTATTTAAGAAGCTAAGCTTGGCTGACTTCATGTTTGTTTCGTATAAGGTAGCAAAGAGACAGATGGCAAATTCTAAATCTTTTGACAGTTCAGTTCTCCAGTGTGCTTCATAAATGAATCGCAGTGCTCTGATCAAACCCTGCTCAAAGCGTACTTGAAGTGTTCAATGCTCTGTTCTAAGTTTAAACAGAAGACCGTCTAATGGCGTAGTTTTTATTTCTTAAATATCAAACAAATTACAGCTTTTTAAAGTGACAGCTGCCCAAATAGTCAGCTTCAAAATGAAACCTCTTTTGGAAAAATCCTTTATACTTTATGAGAGACTGACCTATGGCAAAGTAGTGGCTTTAAAGGTAACACACTGTTCAGCTTATATAAAGCACTACGACCCTTGGCATTCTTGAATTCTGTTTTTTTTTGTCTTTGTTTTTTAATGGATTATTGATTTTCTTTCCAGAAGGCGCCCATAAATATAGATGAAAGTGCATTTTTAATTTAACCACTAATGCGCATTAATATATTTTTTCAATCGAATCAAGCTCAAGTGCATTCTTCTTAACGCAAGTCCTCATCATCCTTGAATCGATTTAAGGGAATGAAAAAAAAAACCATTGAGTTATTTCAGTGTTTTATAGATTTTTCACAATAGAGCTTAGTGAATTTACAACCAACCCACCCTTAAGGTTATATAAGGGTCACAACGCCATGCCGTACATGGTTTGCTCTATAATATCGATTGCATAACGCACTTCAGCATATAATAAGGACATTTATTTATGGTAAGGAAATTGCTAAAATATAATTGAACAAAATTGCATTTGATTATTTTATGAAATTTCATAATGTGCATTATTTCTTATTTTGTTGCTGTCTGTTTTGTTCCTTTTTGGTCATAAGGATATAAGTTCGCAGCAGTTCCACATTTTGACATAAAATTGTGTTCTCCTGTGGGACATACATGTATTATACTCTATTCGATCAATAAATAATGCACGGACAGGATATGAGTCATATTATGAATTATTCATGCAAACTGCAAAGAATATTTGATGAGCAACAATTTTCCAAAAGAAAAAATATATATAAGGATTATTTCAAGGAAAATGCAATTTATATAAAAACATGAATAGAGGGAAATGTGTTCAGGTTCACCCCCGCATTTATGCGCATATACAAAAATCTTTTAACCCCTGTTGATGTTAAGGGGGGATGTTTCCTTTTTCATATTGTATCTATACATCTTTACGTTTTGGTTGTTTGGTGTATGTTATTTTCTTTTTTCTTCGTCTAAAGTATGAGACGATGATTAAAGCCCGTCTACCGGGTGTCCTTGTAGATGACTCACAAGCCAAGTTATGTTTATCTACATATGTAAATAGGTAGTACATAGAAATATATATACATATAGAGAAAAAGGTATACGTGCATTTATTTTTGAACACACAAACATCAAAAAAGAGGGGTTTGAGAAAAACACCCTCTTTAAAGTTGTCCTTGCCCGAATTTGAGCTTTTGATGGTTTGTTTGATGTTCGCTTCGTCATATAAAGAGTTGAGGGTTGTGAGTCGTGACTAATAAAACACAAAAAAAAAAAAACAAACAAAACAAAATTGTACACAACTGTGATGGGGAAAACCCTTGTTGCATATTTCCACCCACCAACAGCGATTTCCTTAAAGGTTGTTTCAAATCGAATCATTAAATAATCAGAGAGTGAAGCATTTCACTGTTAGATGGAGTTGAAGATTTGGATGGAGCTTTAAAGACTTGAACCCCTTTAATATTCAGTGATGTGGGTTTCATTTTTCGTTTATGAGTTTCAAATGAATTTTCATTTAATAAAAATAAACAAAAACCAAACAAAAATTTTGTTGAAGAATAGAAAATTTTACTCGTTCATATGAGGAAGCACTTTCTATAATTAGCAATTTGTAGTCACAACGAAAAAGGCGTGTTTCTATAGGGTTGAATTTTTACACTTGGGTTCATTTTGAAGGACTACCTATGGTATATAATATACGTAACGTATCTAGTCTTCTGTGAAAACATGAGAAATATTTTAGTGGTATATACGTTGTTGTCGTGGTCTCATATCTATGGAAGGAATTATGACTTTGACTTTAGAAAATAAGGATAAAGATGAGTTGTGAGGTATGTATGTGGTGTGGGTTTGTTTTTGGTCAGACGTAAATAGTTATTTATTTTTGTTTTGTGAACATAGGAATTTATGTACCTATAAAGTTGTATGAGACTCGAAGAATGGCTGACCTCAATATTTGAAATAATTCAAAATGTTGTACTTTATACTAAATTGTTTTGGGTAGGTATAATGGTATAAAATATGGTTTACTAACAAGAGGTTTCATTTTGATATAACAAAAAAAAAAAAAACATTACTTTTTAAGATAAATTAATGAAATTGTATAATTCGCTTTAAAGAGGAAAGTACCTCCCAAATGGTCGCTACGACAGGCTTGTAAAAGAATTCAATCGTTGGGGAATTCAATCATTATTTAAATAGTTTTTTTTGAATACAAATTCATTTGATTGCATTCATTTGAAACTTTATGCATTCTTTGTATTCTTTTGAAATCTTAAGTTAACTTTCAATACACAACATATTCTAAAGTGCCCCATACACCTCGCACACCAATTTTCGGTGTCAGATACCGATTTTCGATTTGAGATCAAAAGAAAATCAAAGTGTGTAGTGAAATTTCCCTTCACTTCACTGCAAAGGCTTCAAGTGGATGCAAAGATTTCAAGTGGTAGCAGTCTTTTTATGGTCAAATGATTGTTGATTGTAAATTTTGAAGTTCATATCTTTAGGTGCATTCAATTATTGCAATCTTTATTTTGAAGTGAGAAAAGATTACATTCCCAAAAGATTGCATTCTTTTGCAAGACTGCGCTTCGGCTACGGTTGCAGTGCCATATTCTTTTCATACAATTTTCCGTAACCAATTCGCACATTTGTTTCTTTATGTCCTCAATAACGTCACGAATTCCTATTTCTAGGTCTGAAATAGAAAATAAGCATAAACCTTATCTTTCACGTGTCCCCAAAGAAAATATTGAAAGGGTGTTCAGTCCCAAGATCTAGTTTTGCCTGGTGTAATCAGGAAGCTTTTCTTAATTACTCAGGTCCTCATACCTATAAAGGCAGTGGATGATCCCTAGCGGGAAATATGACCTCAACTACTGCTACGAGTTATGGTGTGTGTTTTCCGGCGATGTGTTTGAGTTCGCTTCAGTTCTTTCCCAATATCGAAGATGCATCTTCAATTGTTTTTCTCCACGTACTTCTGGGTCTACCAACTCTACTGCCTTCTTAAGTGAATGGATTCCACTGCTATCCCTGTCCTGCCACTTGCGCTTTCGTATAATAGTGTCAATGGGTTCCTGACCCGTCATCCTATCTAGTTCTTCATTGGATATACGATTGGGCTAAAAAATCCGTAAGATGTACAGTAGAAACTTATGAAACTTTGCAGTTTCCTGATAATGGTTGCTATTATTTTCCAGGTGTTGAAACCGTTAAACAGTACTGATTCGACGTCGTAACTTTTGTCTTCAAGCTGAGAGAGTTGTTCTTCCAAACTCTGGATAATATCCCCAAGTCTTTCCCGTGTTGGTTTTTAGCCCCAAGTCTGGTATGTTGTCAAAGCCCATCTTATTTCTCCGTTTCCTGGCAAGACCATTCGCAGCGCATTACTGATAACCAATAAAAAAAGAACAAGGATCTAGTACGAAATCCTGCTTCGAGGTGTTCTTTTACACCTTCTAAGATAATCTTCGCTACTATTTTGGCTTTCGCAGTTCTCCTTTTTTTGGGAGCTTGACAATCATTCCCTTTTACCACTCTTTGGTGGCGAAGCGTTCAGAGACCCATGCTGCTATTACTTATTGACGGAATTCGCTCGATAAACTTGGGGTTGTTTGCAACAGTTTTGCGGAGTGCTTTTCGCTTTTCTTAACAAATGTCAATCGTTTCGTTGCTTGTATTGTACTTCGCGTCACCGTGTGCTTAAAAACAATAATCAATATTTTCCAAATCTGGCCATAAAAAATCATTGATCATAGCTCGAAAATGCAATTCTTCAACGTAACAGTTTCATCAGTTTTTTTTTTGAATAAAAAAAATCCAATCAAACCGCCACTCCAAAAACCGTGACAAGTTGAAGAGAAGATAGAATTCCTTGATTTCCCGAGCCCTAAATTCGAGGTAAAAACCGACCTCATCAGCAAAGATCATTTTGATCAATTTCAATGACTAAATCAACGAAGTACGAAATTATTGGTAATCGGCTAGCTTCAGTTCTTGTGTTAATTGAAAACCCGTTTAGTCAAATTCTTTATGCAAAATAAGATTAAATATCGTTTATGCAATGCCTAAATCCAAAGACTGGTAAAATCGACAAAACTGAGTCACTACAAACTATAGCAGCAATGTTTTCATTTGTTCTTGACCGTCGCACCAGGTTTAAATTCTTCAGTCTCTAACTTCTTCCAACAGCTCAAACATTTCCAGCAGTTCCACTATTTCCGTTTTCACGATGTCCCAAAAGTTCTTTAGTTTTGGAACTATGACTGCAAAATTTAAAACATTTGCATACATTTGAAGTAATTTCGGATTTCAATCTTTTTTCGCTTTGGCAAATGCAATAAACAATTTGCTATTTATTTCTTAAAAATAAAAGCTAAGAATATGTGGGAATTTCAATCAATCAATTTCCTCTATCTCGTTTCTAGTTCCTGCATAGTTTTAACGATTGTAACAAATTCCACTTAAGTTAAAAAGAAATATAAATAAAAATGATGTCTTCCTTAGCTGCATAGTGAAAAATGCGCCAATTCCTTCTTCAATTCCGCAAAACATAAATAGTTCAGTGAGATAAAGAAAAGACATAACGAAGGGAAAAAAGGAAAAATCTTCCGCAACCTCGCATCATCATCATCATCGTTTACAACACGAGAAATGTTTGATTGTTTGTAAATTTTTCCTCAAAGTTGAAAAGTCCCTCCACCTCAACAAATGACGGTCGTGAATCTCACCTAACTTCTCGAGTCGTTTAGGGCTTTTTTCTGTCTTCTCACATTGGCTTCGAGATAGAAATGGATGATGAGGTTTTCCCATCACGCTGCAGTTGCTATTCCAACATAAGACCCAAAAAATGTTTGATATTTCAAAAGGAAAACAAAAAGAAGAGAAAAATGTTGGTAACTATTTCTACAACTGTTACGTAGTAAGCACGAACTGTGGCATGTGGGAAACACTTTTTTGTGAGTCTTGTATCTCTCTTTAACAAAGTCAACACTTCTAACCATGGCATGACAGAAAAATGGTGTCATAAACTACAAAAAGTATATCTAACCACAGTAATTTCACAATTACAGCAATTTGAGAGTCTTGAGTTTTAAGTATTTGCCAAACTATGCTACACCCTCCAGTTGACGTGTTCGCCATGTCCAATCCTTGTCCATTGACTTCGGACTCGTTTTCTAGGTAAAAAGCTAATGGCTTAACCATGGAAACATAAACATATCAGACACTATTTCCAAGGGAGTGGTCATGAAAAAAGAAACATTTATAATACAATCTTGAATTCCTTTATATGAATTCCAGCGTGTCAATTACTATCGCCGACGACCGACGACGTTGTCGACAACGCTAGAGTTGCCACTGCCGCATTGGACTGTCTCCTGCGGTATATTCAAAACGAGAGACAAAATTTCCAAGACATAATTAACGGTAATGCTAAGAGTTAGAGTTTAAACTATACCATCGACTCTTCGCGTCGCGTCCGTCCGACTTCACCGGCTCGGCTAGATGTCGTGTTGGGGAGTTGGACTTAAGTGGAAAAAGCTTTTATAAAGGAGCATCAATTTTCAATATTGATGTGAGTTTGAAAAGTTGCGCAGACACCTGGAATGAGACATGAAGACGGCGACGATGACCGAAGAAGACGACAACTGATGGTATTTGAAGATTACGTATCTCTGCATTAAGTTTCTCATATATAAAAGATACAATGTGAGTATCTCTTTGGGTGATGTATAACAAGTTTGTTTCTTTTTTTTCAGTTTTTTTTTTTTTTTGGTTCAACTTGTTTTGGTTGAATGTATGAAAAAATAAAATATGTTAACTTATCTTGAAGGTTATAAAATTGTCTACCAAAGTAGTTTGTTTTTCAATTTTCAGCATAAAGAAAAAGAACGCATTTTTTGAACTTGAAAATAATAAGTCAACTGACCAAATTAGCTCTTTAAAAAGCTACATACGTACAGATGTTTACTTTTTGATTTTTATCAATTTTTGTTTGTATAAAGTTTCGAACAACAAATATAAAATCCAAGTCAGCAATATAATAACCGTGTTACATGTTTTTTTTTTTCAAAAAATTTGGGTTTATTTTCATACGAAAACTGATTTCCTCTATTTTTGTACATTTAAATAGTTGGCTTGACAGACGGCGCTTATAGCTTTTAAATGTCGGTAGTGGAGTACATCTTTAAGTTCTATAAAATAAACCCCCACCTTTAAACAATTCTCCCTTAATACTCCAACTTAATAGAATGTCCTTTACCCTTGTTGTTCGCAATCGCGGACGTACTATATAAGCAGAAAGATTCTGTTTTCAGCTGCACATCAAGAATGTTGGATACATTACCCAATTCTGTTTCCAAATTTAATATTCAAAGCTTTAAGAAAGTGAGTGTGAAATATAAAACAAATTATGTAAAATCACACCAACAAATGCAATAAATATTATTTGAATTTCTATTTAATAATAAAATAGTAAAAAAAGCGCGTATACGCCCAAGTGTACCTTTTGTATTTTAGGGTTTCGCAATTTCAATTGAGTGATCGAGCACCAATATGGATTCATTGCCTTGATGGAATTGTTCAAACCATGGTAAATTCTAGATATTTTCTGTATTTTTATAAGGGCGTTGTAACTTTTCGGAGCTATCAGCTCAACCATAAAAACTCTTCACAAAAAATGGTCAGTACTAAGTGGACCCTTAATGGAACCTCAAAAATGTTTTTTATTAATGTAGAATAAGAATTGATAACATTTATTTTCAGATACTTTAAATTTGAATTTTTAAAAATACGTTTGTTTTAGATTTTAAATTAAGTTAATGCTTGAAAGAACTGAGAGTTAAAATCATGATAATTTAATAATTGTACAACCCACTAAAACTACCATAATTAATTTAATCACACTGAATATAAGAATCTCAGTTAGCATAAATAATGATACTTATTATAATTATATTAAGTCAGCATTATTTTAGCATTGAACTAAAAAACGGCATTCAAGATTTGAATCTACGTTGCCATCAGCAATTTTGAAAATGAAAACATTGCAAAGTTTGGCCTTCACGCACCAAAGAATATCAAAATCACAAATTTTAAGAAATTATTTTTCAAACTCAAAGCATAACAACTTAAACCGAAACAAAAAATTATCTGCACATAACATTTTTAATAAGCTTATTCCCCATGAACTCCTGAATTATAAAATCTGGGTTAAACAACAAAAAATGCATCCCCTTTAATGTAGTCGTCTTGAAGAAGCTTCACTAAAACTCATTACCTTATGACTCCCTATGAACTGTACTTGTATATAAATCTACATTATATACAAAGAAAAAGAAACATTAAAAAAAGACTAAAAGATAGATATTAATTTCATGTTTCTTTCTTTTTTTTTCTACTTTGAGACTGTTTTTCTTTTGGTTCTAACTTCAAGACTCTACAAAAAGACCCACATAAGAAGGTAAACAAAAACTTTACATCATCATTCAGTCAGTAGCAGCAGCATAGAAATCAAAATAAAAATACAAAAATAAAAACTAAATATAAGATACTTTTCAACTTGTTACCACAATTTGTTTCTTTTATTTTTATTATTTGTTGTTTTGTTTATTCTATATGTTTAGTGTATTTCTTTTGTGTTGTTGTTGTTGTTGTTGTTTTTGTTGTCATGAAAAAATCTTCTTTTTTTTCAATGCCCAATCCTAACATAGGCCTGGTAGGTATTAAAAAGAACGAAATAAACTTTACATACTCGTATGTAGCTAGCCTGCGGTATGGTACTTCGCACATGCTAGAAGTATGATGATGTACTCATGAACCGACCCCAAACACACTCAGCGACACGATGTCATTGTTCGCTCTAGTTAGCCAACCAATCCAACATTGGAGCAGCCTAGCCAGCCAGCAGCGTCTAAGTTTCCTCTGTCATTATATTCACTGCAAAATTTATGCGAATGCATCTGGTTCTGGTCTCTCTTCGTCTTTGTGCATACGATTATGTGTGAAGCCTGATTTTATATACGAGTAGCATGGTTACCAATTTAGTAGATTTTCTTTAATTTTTAAACATTTTCTTTGTTAAAGAAAAACTTAATTTTCTACTCACTCACTGATTGACTCATATGTTGAAGTATCAATTTTTGCAGCTTATTCTTCAATATTTAAATAAATTTCTTACATTCGAATGTCAGCACAAAGAGGTATGTTGATTTTTTTTTTATTAGGGTAAACAGGGGTAAATAAGCTTGGTGTACAAACTTCTATCTTCTAAACGGCTTAAGATAAAAGAATGATTTTTTTTGATATTGATAATATAAGACTAATTTTAAAGGTTTTTAAGACCACTACAGCATATCAGAAAAATAAAGTTTCTTCGAGATCTTAATGTATGTATGTATGTATAACAAAAAAAGTCTTGGCGAAAAACATATGTTTATTTCAAGATGTCGGTGTTTCCCTAGCGGGACCACTCTGAAGCTTGGTTTTCTAATTACAAAATCTGTCCAGACATAACGCAATACAAAATGTTTTCCCACAGAAACATTTCATTGAAGTTTGGGCAAAATACTCGATAACTCCATATTTTTCGATCGTTTTCTCTAAATCCATCAATTGTACGAAAATGCTTATAATATATTTACTATTATTATTATTTGAATCAAGCTGAATATATAGCGTGCAATAGTTTCATATATTATTTATAAATTATAGAATATTTGTTTAAAAACAGTATTTCTTACATTAGAAAAATTAACTTATAAACTATTTTTTACACTATATAAATGGAACATATTATTAAAAGGTGAATTCTTTTCTTAGTTGGTACGATAAACCTCTTAGATTACGTTTTTAAGCATTGAAATTGACGCGAGACAAGGGATTTAAACATCAATATTTCCATTATTAGATTAACAATAAAAACAAAACATAGATAAGAACGTCTTATCTCTAGGCTAATTAAATCTATAAGTTTTAGACGGCTACTATACAAAGCAAGATTTAATGGGTTATGCCAGCCTAGACTTCTATAGGACAAATTTTAAGAACCTTTTTGAATTTGTTCAATTCATATTTTGTGACAACTGTAATACGGAGTCCATATTTGACATGCATACTCAATAATTTGTATAACGAATGAGGTAAACAATTTTTTGATACCTTAAAGTTAAAAAAACTGACGAAATTCCCTTTTAATCCAGCCTAATATTGAATTGGCCTTAATACAAGTCACATTAATATAGAGAATAGATACCTCATTTACATTAAACAGATTCACGCCATTGAAACTATACCCAAAAGTTAAAACAGATAACTTTCTTGTAAGATTTATAATCTTAACACACTTGTCGATATTTAACAATACAACAATTTTAGAAAGCATTCAAATCAATTTTTAGCTTTTGACAGTAAACATTATTGGAAATGGTTTTAAATATATTAACATCTTCAGAATAAATAAGGCAGTTTGAATACTTTAAAACTGATAGAATATCATTTATAAATAAAGAACTGGACCTAAATGGCTGCCCTGGGGAACTCCAGGGATTATTAGGATTTCGATCCGCATTTATTTAGGGCGTTTTTTAAGAGATTGAGAACTGTAAATAATAACATAACTTTAACTTTAAATAGTAATAGGAAAATATTAACCTTGGGCTCTACTATTTAACTCGATTCTACAATGAAATTGATCGAATTCGAAAAATTGGTACTATGTATCTATTTGACTACTTTCGAACCAACGAGAATCGAATAGTTCTAGTAGTGCCAACTATATTCTATGAACTTTCGAATAAACGAGGAACTACGTAACTCGAAAGTAGAATTCAAAACAAGGCAAAATCGAAAATAATCACACTACATCAAATGTGTTTGCGAGCGAAGTTTTTTTTTTGTCAAAGTGTAAGAGATGCTCACTCATAGCCGGTTGAATCAGTTGAATATGAGTTCCATCTACCACCCCAATTACACCGGGAATTCGTGGTTTTTGCCAAAAATAGCGTTTTGACTTTCGTTTCTCTTCCTCATTCATTTCAAAATTCATCATCAGCGGGCACATGACTCTTTCGATTGAAGTCAAAACTTAGTCAAGTATTTTTGACATGGTTTTCTGTGCAAGTCCAGCGTACTTGTCAACACCGATTTGGTTTTGGTAACCTCCTGTTGCCAAAAACTTCAATGCTGCTGATAACTTAATGATAATCGGAACAGCATTTTGTCTTCTGCGAGTAGTCATGTCGGATGATATGGTGTTAAGTAAGAACATAAATCCGTCTTTAGAAAGACGATATTTCTTAACAAAACTAAAACAAAAGTATACATATGTACTCGTACATATATTTTTCATTAAGAATCGTTCAAATATTCTACCGTATATATGTAATGTACAAACCTTTTCTCACTCAGCTCCATTATGTTGGAATTATCTCATTCTTCTACGTTTAATTTTTTCGTACCGTTCTTAATTTGCTTGCAAATTAGACCAAATTCCAACGGTGTCCCTTTTTGTAACATTATTCTTGTCCAAAAATTTGATGTTTTATTTTTGTTTTTTGTTTTTAAAACTGTCAAACAACTCAATACTCGTTCGAAAGTACAAAATTTTTTGAAAACAAGTTGGTATAACCGGCATCCGATTCTACTTTCATACGCAGTACGATTTGAAAGTAGAATCGGAAATATGTAAGTTTCGAATAGAATCAAAAGTAGAATCGAGTTACATAGTAGGGCCCCTAAAATTAGCTTTATCCACTAAACACCGTAAAATGGACAAAGTACTCTATAAAATTCGCGAACAGTATTATTTTTTTTCAAAGCAAATTTCCACAATTTGGAAGCGTTGTTCTGATGTAAAACGTCAGAGTTGTAAAAACAAAAGTCTTTTACTGACTGCAGTTAGGACATAACTTTGAATTTTTTAAAGTCTTTCGATTTCAAAAATAACTTTGACTTTTGACACAAGAGTCAAGTCATTTTTTTTTAAAGTTATGAATTGAAGTCAATTTATAAAGTCAACTGTCTCAAAGTCAATTAGACTGCAGTCGCTTTGACTTTAGAAAGTCTTTAAAGTCAATTTTGAAAGTAAGTTAGCCATTTGAATGCAGTCTTTTTAATTTTTGAAGTCAGTAAGTCATTTGAATACAATGCTAAGGCTGACGTTTTTTCCAATTCCTAAATAAAATAGGTAACCCAATGCCAAATGGTGATATTTGTATTTGAATTGAAGTTCTTAATAAATTTGTCCACAAAATGTACAAATTTATATAATAGTCACCATCCTTACGTCAAAGCAATTGATTTGAGTCAAAAGACTGCATTCAAATTTAAAATGATTTACTGACTTTAAAAATTAAAAAGACTGCATTAAAATGACTTACTGACTTTAAAAATTAACTTGCATTTAAAATTGGCTTTAAAATGACTTTAAAGACTTTATAAAAGTTAAAGAGACTGCAGTCGAATTGACTGTGAGTCAATTCATTTTAAAACTGTCTTCAAGTCATATTCATAAAAATTACTTTTAAATCACTTTTATCTTTTATTTAATTGACAGAAATGTCAAAACAGTTGACGTTTTCAACTGTCAACCATAGAGAACAACAACCATCGAAACTTTTCTTGCAGCTAAAAAATAACACCCCTTTTGTGTGCAGGGAGGCCAAAAGAATAAAAGTCAACGTTAACTAACTTTGATATCTCATGAAAAAGATAGAGATCAAAGATTTCTTTTTTAAATTTCAAATAAATGTGACAACTTTAACCGTTTTATTAATTTATTCAATCTGACAATTTTCGAGAATATACAATTTATTCTAGGAATTGTCTTCAGCACTTAGATTTTCGTCCAGTTTATTATCATTTATTTTTATTTAATTTTTAATAAGTGGCAACCATGTTCCACAGTGCTAGTTTTCTGGTTGTTTTTGTTTTGTGTTTTTGTGAGCAATGGAGCTTGGTAGGCGATTAAAGTCAACATATATATTTGTATACACCAATGCACGCAATAACACATACTTAAAAATGATCATATAGAGATGCAATTATATACACATATATACAGTAATGGACAGAATAATAGGATAACTTTTAAAACGAAATATTGTTTAAAGAAATTTGCTTAACAAAAACTGTATTAAATGTCGCAAAGCTATAGGCTCGAACAATTGAGAACATCTCATAGCTCATGAGGTTAATCTAGCACCGTGACTTACCGAATTATCTGTTTTAATTTACATATATAAAATGATAATAAGTGTTTTAACTGAGGAGTCTACAAGGAAAATCCAAAAAAAAAAACTGAATAAAATAAGACAATATTTTTACAAAAAAATAAATATGACAAGCTTTTGGCGATAACTGAATTATGTTGGCCAATAACTGTTAAAATACTTCAAATAACCCAAAATGTAGGCTCCAACATTATACAATAAGTTTCTGCTATAAACAAAGTATTTTTTAAAATACATTTTCAACACTTGTTAAAGTGGTCATATTATTTGTTCTAATGTCTTATTTTTTGAGAATGCATTATTTCTTCTTATCTTTGTTACATTTTAACCCATGCAAATTAATTAGAGATATGTAACACTTTGAATATTATCACAAAAAAGTAGTCCTATTTATTGGTCCCTCACTGTCTAACTACATATTGGTTTTATAAAAAGTGCATTGCACTGTTGAAAAAGTATATTTACTTCATTTTAAAAAAGAATTTTGTGTGTTTGTATGATTTTATATGTATATTGAAGACAAGAGCCAATGTGTAATGAATAAAACTATTTAACGACACACAGAATATAAATTAATTCAACTCGATTGAAGTAATGATAAAAAATTTAAAAAAAAATACCAAACAACAAACTAATAAATGAAAAGATGAGAAGTGAAGAGACTGGTTTAACTTGTTGCAATAAGCAATAGAATTCGATTTTGATTTGAAAATTTATAAGATTTTTTTTTTTAATATTTTTAAACTTGTGTCACATGCATAAGTTTTTTGTTTTTTTTTTTTTGTTCATTTGAGTGTTTTTGATACAAATGCAAACAATTTTACGTATAATCAAAGGTGAACAATTAAACAAAAAAAAAAAAACAAAATTAAATTGACAACGTTGACAGGTTTGAAGTTTTTTTTTTGTTGTTTTTGTAATTAAACCTGAAACCGGATAGCGATGAACTTTTTAGGATGCATTAGATCGTGAGTTTTATTATACATTTTTGTTTTGTTTAATATACATATTTAGATCAAATGCATAACAGAACTAGAATATTGAATGTGAGTGTTATGCAGTATTTTGTTAATGTCTTAACAGGTATTTGTTAAAAATATGCTGCTAAAACAAATAAATAAAAATCAATTAAGACCAGGAATTACGTAATTAATTTTTTATTTAAAATAAATAGCATTTAGGGCCTGTTTTATAATGTTATCTACTTTAGGTTTGATCCGGATCAAATCTAGATTAGAAATTGTTGGGTTTTTTACGATCAACATTGGAACAAGTCATACAATAGCCATCTACGAGTAGGAGACAGAACTAATTTGGAAGCGATATACTGTTCAAAATTGACCCTAATCAATTTTAAAAGGTTCTCCAATAAGTAGTTTTGTTTTAAATAGACTGCTTTTTTGGCAGCTGTCACTTTTGAAGTTGACATCTTTTGACATTTGAAAAGTAAAAATTAAGCCATTACTAAAAATGGAAACATACACGAGTCAACAAAGTATTGACGTTGTTAATACTGACTAAGGAAATGGTGAAATTTAGCAGTTTGTTAGGTCATCCTATAACATCTTATCGGCTGTCAATAGTGAAACTGTTGGACAACAAACAGCGAAACCGCATCCATCAACAGTATTTTAGTTTAGTTAATTCGAATTAAGGGCTCGGAAAATCCAATCACTGATTGTTGAATAGCCTCTTCATTTTCGATAAGTCACTGTTTGATGTTTGATGATGTGATTGGACATTACTTATTCAAAAATGAGGGTTGTGCAACTGATACGGTGAATGAATGGCTTTATTTGGCTATGATTAATGATTGTGTGTGGCAGAAATTAGAAGAAATTGATAACAACGTTTGTTTCAACAAGTCAACAGAAACAAATACAAAATCGCATCTTTTTACAAGAAAATTTTCCTAACTGTGTTTTTTCTCGAAATATTGATCACAATTTTCCACCGAAATATTGTGATTGAAATACCATTAGATCCTTGGAACCACATAGAAGGTAAGGTGTTTGATACGAATGTAATACATAAAAGGTGTAATTCGTTAAGTTATCGAGGACTAACCGCCCCGCAAATGTACGAATTGGTCTTAAAAAATTTGTGAAACCGTAGTCATTGGCTGATATCTTTACAATGAAATAAATATCAATGGATATCTCCTTAAAATTTCTTTTTTTCTTAATTTCAAAATGAAACCGTTTATTGAAAAATAAACAGCTAAAATTTAGTAATTCTAATTAGAAAGCTAGTACTTGTGGCATAATGGTTAGTGCGTTGGACTATCATGCCAGAGGTCTTGGGTTCAATTCCTGCCTGTGCCATCTAAAGTTTTTCACGGGTACTTAACTGAAATTTGTCCTGTTGCAATGAAAACCAAAGTCCCTAAAAGCTTATATTTAGATATATGCAAAGATCCGTTTCAGATTTGGGAAAATTATTCTTGCTTGTTTTTCGATTTTTAATTATGTATGTATTTTACGAATATGAAATAATTTCTTCACGATGAATTTAGAACTAAAAACCTTAAATTGCTCGAAATTTATCGTACAACTATTATAGCGTAAATTCGCGATATTTCTCGCCTGTCTCTTCAAACTTGACTGTCAAGTAAACATAGAAACCCCTCAAAAACGGTAGTGATTATGATTTTTTCGGAAAATCATATACAAAAATATCCAAATGTATTAGGTATGTTCAATGTAATTTTTGACATTTCTTTAATAAACTACAAATACTTTCTTATGGCATTTTCAACACGGAAATTTAAAGCTAAATTCTTGTACCAATTTTGTAACGAACTGTTTTTCCAAAGTTTTTCTACTCCAATTAAAGACTACCTAAAAGTAACTTGTTTAAGAAAATCTTACTAAACTATATTTTATAATGAGTTTTTCAATGGTTTTCGAAATGGAATTAATTCCCAAAATACATATAGATTACATGTGTTAAATGTACAAATTATATCTAGCGACTCTTGTTTTAACGAAATCCATGATGAAAAAATTGAAGATTGTTGTAAAAAATATGTTCCGAAAATATTGTTTGGAACAATGACACTTACATTCTCCAAAAAAATTGTAAAAATCGTAACCAATCCCCATAAAACAACTCCTTTAAGAATTTATTTAAAATTATTCAAAAAAAAAATCTGATAAACTTTCGTTTTCACTTTAATAAATTCAAGAATTTCGCTACCTTGAGGTCTTTTCTTCGATTTCGAGACGAATAATTTAAAAATTTGTATATCTATTTGAAAAGTTATTTCTAATCTCATTTGGAAACAGACTATTGATAGCTTATAAATTGCTATCTTTTGTTTAAAACCAAACCAAACTAGTTTCAAATAAAAATTTTAACATATTTTAAATAATTTTGTTTTCATTAAAAAAAGAACAATACATTCACCAACCCGAATTCATGGTCGTCGCGTTTCGCCTTGCGTTCCATTGTAATTCAAATTTTTCGAATTAATTTCACTTTCAAAACATATCATCGATTAAAAAAAAAAAAAACATTCAAAAAATCTTTATAAATCCCCATAAGTCATCGGATCACATTTGACCTACTGATGATGCGAATATAAAAATATATATAAAACAAACAAGTTTCACTTTTCTTCATCTTTTCGAAAACGATTAATATAAACATTTTTGAATTTTCTTTTCTTTGTTTAAGATTTGTTCATATTTTTTCATCACTGAGTCATTATAGTTTTTCACCTAAGGGCGGGCGGGCGTTTGTATCAAGAAATATATGTACACATATTTTTATTTACAATTCACCTCGAAAAATAAAATGCGTGGAATTATTTCTTGATCATAAAACATTCATTTGGAAACTTTAGGTTATTTTCTTCTTCATATCAATTTTCTCCTCACAGTATGCGGCTTCCGTGCCTGGATCGAAAAAATAAAAATAAATTAAATTTTTGTTTACATTTTTCAAAACAAGTAAAAGAAAGAAGTCGAAAGTTAATGAAATATTGAATAAGCAACTTCCTCCTGACTCCCGAGTTGTGTGCAGATAGACATTAGACAGGGGCACCAGATGTTAATGAACTAAACAAAAACTTTTTTCCTTCTACTTTACCTATGGAAATGCATTTGTAGTAAATGAACATAAATCGAAATAAAGCATTGATAAACAAAATATAGTTCAATGTAGTTCCCTGTGGCACCCCATTTGTTAACTTTTTCTGTCTCTCTATAGGCATCACAACTATAGCTGATGCCCATCCCATTCCATGTGAAATAAAATAAAACACGTGCCAAATGGCCAGACCGACGACGACTACGACGCGACGTCTGTAACTATGACTATAACTATGAGTGAAGTGAGGGTCAGTTGTTTCACGAATTCGAAGACCCATCTCGAAAATGGCTGATCCTATGTAAAATACGTACGGTACGATAGTTGACTGCATGGTGTATCATTCGATTCTGATGGCACTGTGGGTGCATTGTTTTGTAATTCCAGCTGCGTGATGCCGATTACCATGTTAATCCGAGACTTCAGTTCTCCTCGTGGCTGGCTCCATCATCAGCTAAATTGTGAGGGCGTGTGTATGGTCTCGACTCGAGTTCGCCGGTATCAAACAAAATAGATGTATTTTCGCATATGAGCTAAGCAGAGCATAGACTTGTAGCTATGCTTACTTCTGCAGACCTATAGATTGAGTCTTCCAAAACTAATGTTGATGCCATGGTTGTGGTGTAATTGTGTTCCGGGCAGCACTCGTTTTTGTTGTTATTGTTGCTATGTCGAATCATGACTTTCATGTCCGACCGTTGAAGAAGAAGAAAGGGGCATACTTCGATTAGGTCGTGTGTTCGACTTTGTGCCTCATGGGCTTCCTAGAGTTTTTCTTTGGACACATGAATCTCTCTAAATCGAATAAGTAGAAATTGAGGGTTTCGTTTACCATCGCGCTGGACAAATGAGCTTCAAGATATTTATTGGGTTACGTTTTGTTTTTTTGCTATACATGGAAACTTTTAGGTTATATGTTGAGAAAATAGTGAACGAAACACTGGAAGAGAAGGAGTATGTTCAGGTAGGTAATCGGATATTGGCTTTTCTATTGTTTATTTTAATTGGACAGCAGTTAAATTTGACTTCATGAGTCCGTATATAAGTATTTAGAACAAAAAATAGTACTTAGTTGATGAAATGAGTTCAAATTGATTGTAGAACACGTTGATTGATTTTATTTTATTTTTACTTTTATCACAATTTTGTTCTGATTACCTCCATTTAATTGAATTGAAACCAAATAGGCCAATGAAGTCATGACATAAGGATTAAATTTCATGTCGATAAGAAAAAAAAGGTTAACACACATTTTTAACTACAGCGTCTATATGGATTTTGAATTTTGTTTTTAACTTAATTTTTTTTTAAACAGAATAAAACATTTTTCTGGGAGTGCAATAATTTTTTTTTATTTAATTATTTATCAGAACTTTAGGGATTTTTTGAAAGACTCGAATCTAGAATTTTGAATTAAGATACCTTTCCCTAGTTTCCTGAAATAATTTGTGTGCATGGTGAAATATTTTAAATATCATATGAAAGATCCATTCATAATCTACAAACTGTGTTTTTTTTTCGAAAAAAATGTTAATCTTATGTTTTCGAAAAATTTCCTCAAACTGCTTATCTTTTCTCAACTTTATAAAAAACATATTCATTAGATTGAATTAAATTTTGTATTATTTGAGAGTAAATAAATATATCATTGAATTTCGTTTAGAGATTTCAAAAGAAATTGAAAAGTTTTGGAATTATTGGGAAAATATTCTTATTTGTACTTTTCAAATAATCCTGATTTTTAAATTCATTATTTATTCTTTATTCACTTAATTATCATTTAAATTAAAGAAAAAACTATATTGACATGCAATGTGGATTTAGTATTGCGGATTCAGTAATTGATATTAATATTTTTGTATAACCCGAAAACTAAGTCAAACTTTGAAAGTTTTAGTTGGATTTTTAATTGATTTAAAAAAAAGTAAAAACGATAACAACTCGCAAATATTTCTATACTGTTTTTCATAACTTTAAGGGAAAAAATGTCAGATTAAATTAAAATTAAAAAAAGTATGTATTGCGGTCAACTTGAAAACTGGCACCTGATCATATTTTCGTTATATTAATTTTTTAACCTTTTTTCTTTCTAATTATTCGGGATCTTGATTCAATTTCTTGGAATTCATTGACGTTTTCATTTTTTATTAAAAAAAAAAAAAAAACTAAAAAAAGACTAAATTTTAACTACTTACACATAAAATGTGTATAAAGTAAAATTAGTTTGAAGTCAATATTTTTCTCAGATCTAAAAGATATTTGAGTCATTTTTTTTAAGTGATTACTGTAGTTTTCGTTTTGTAAAGAAAAACTGTTGTTTCACTGTTGGTATAAAATTTCTCAAATGTTGAGAACATAGAAAACTATGACGCCAGTATTTCAATTTTTCTGAAGATATCTTAATCGAAAAATATGTTTACTAATTTTTTGAATTATCTATCAATAAATAATACATTTTAATTTAAGACGATTTCATTATTTGTTCTTAAGATTTTTGAGACCAACAGATAATTTCACTTTTTAAATTTGCTTAATTTTTGCAAACAAAAACCATCCATTTTATTTTATTAAAATTTAAAAAATTATTTAATTAAAATTAATTAAATAAATAAATTTTTAAAATTGTCTTCTAACACATCTTGATGCTATTATTTCCAAGCCAACATTTATTTAAAGTCGATATTCCCCATGTTTTTTGAGATTTCGTCTGAGAATGAAAGTATCTCGAAGAAACGTACCAACACCAATCTAAAAACAATGGATTTCAATTTTGCAAAACCGATCAATTACAGCAACTTGGAAAGTTAAAAATTAAAGTGTCAAGACTTTTTTTTGTCAAAAATACCAGAATTATTTTCCAGTTTTAAATAGAAAAGGACCATATTTTTTTTAAATTCTAAAATAAGCGAGGTATGTATGTTGGAAATTGTGCCTGACAGGAATTAAAAGAAAGCCAGAAAGCAAAACGGACATTTCCAGAAAATCAAATAACATAAATATATGTACATATATGTATATGTATATCCAAATCTCTTGAATGCATGTATACCTAATTTCTCACATGCCTGAAAATAAGAATTTTTTTTGAAAAAAAAAATTGGGAAAAGTAAGAATGTGAATATCAGGAATTTGGTGGCTTTTTAAAAAAAAAAAAAAAATCTGCAACACTGTTTGCACTTCAGTTCTCGGATATTGAAAATTCTCTATATAATATTATGAGTTTTAGGCAGAAAGGCCAAATTTTTCTGGCAAGATTTCTTATTTTCTGACAAAATGTATTATTTTCTGGTAACAATTCTTATTTTCTGGCAAAAATTCTTATTTTCTGGCAACAATTCTTATTTTCTATCAACAATTCTCATTTTCTGGAAACAATTCTTATTTTCTGTCAAAATTTTTTATTTTCTTGAAAATTTCTTATTTACAAACAATTGTTTTCATTCCTGGCGAAATTTCTTATTTTCTGTCAAAATTTATTATTGTCGGTTTATATTTCTTATTTTCTGTCAACATTTTTTATTTTCTAGCAAAATTTTTTACTATCTTGCAACAATTTTCATTTTCTGTTAAAATTTCTTATTTTCTGACAAAATTTCTTATTTTTTGTGAAAATGTCTTATTTACTGGTAAAATTTCCATTTTTCTGGCTAAAATTTTTACTTTGTGTCAATATTTTTTTTATTTTCCGTAAAAACTTCGAAAAAAGTCATACATTTTTTTTTGACAAAAAGTTAATGTTTTCCCTCAAATTTTTGTTCTTTCTGGCAAAATTTGTATTTTCCGGCAAAATTTGTATTTTCCGGCAAAATTTGTATTTTCCGGCAAAATTTGTATTTTCCGGCAAAATTTGTATTTTCGGCAAAATTTGTATTTTCCGTCAAAATTTGTATTTTCTGTTATTTTTTTTTTTATTTTTTGGCAAAATTATTTATTTTTTGGCAAAATTATTTATTTTTTGTAAACAATTCTAATTTTCTGTCAAAATTATTTATTTTCTGTCAAAGTTATTTTATTTTCTGTCAAAGTTTTTTATTTTCTGGCAAAATTTCTTATTTTCTGGCAACATTTCTTATTTTCCGTCAAAATTTCTTTTTTTTTGCAACAATTCTTACGAGTATTTTATGTCAAAATTTTTCACTTTCTAGCTATTATATAAAATTTTGACTTTTTTTTTGACAAAAAGTTTATTTTTTCCCTCAATTTTTTTTTTTATTTTCTGTCAAAACTTTTATTTTCCGGAAAAATTTCTTATTTTTATTAATTTTTTGGCAAAATTATTTATTTTTTGCAAACAGTTCTTATTTTCTGTCAATTTTTTTATTTTCTGGCAAAATGTCTTATTCTCTAGCAAAATTTCTTATTTTATCGCACAATTTCATATTTTCTGACAAAATTTTTTGTTTGCATCAGTTTCTTTTTTTCTTTCAAAATTTCTTATTTTCTTTCAAAATTTCTTATTTCCTGACAAAATGTCATTATTTTATGACAAAATATCTTATTTTCTGTACAAAATTATTATTTGGTATCATTTTTTTCTGGCGCAATTTCTATGAGCCTAGAAAAGTAGTTTTTTGATGGAAACTCACAAACAAAATATCGCCATTAAAAAAATTGTTTTATTTTATGCTTAGAAGCATTTTCCTTAAAATTTTGGTCCCATCGATCGCCATCTCATCATACAAATCTAATCAAGATCTCCAGCTTAAAATGTTTCGTATTGTGAAAAGCATAAGTCTAAGTTGTTATTCGTTATGAGTACGACTTAAACAAATGAAGAAAATAAAATATTGTTATCTATCTAATTTTGGAAATTGGTTTATAATAACTTTTTTTCCTTTGACGAAAAGGTTCTTTGATTTATTGTGAGGTTTAAAGTCCTTTAATCTTTATTTTTATTTTTAAACCAATTTTAATATTGATCTATTCAATTAGCAAGTTATAAGTGCTTTTGTGAAGCAAATGCTTTTGTTACTCATCAATTCATCATTATTAAAAAAAAAAAAACGTGCATTTCAGTGCATTTCACAATTTTAGATTTAACATCTACCAATTCCTCATCGAAAACATACATTATCTGTCATTTGAACAAATTCCCTCATCTTTTGTTTCTCTATGTTGTTTTACAATTTACCTTGAAACACCAAGGCTAAAGAAAGCAATGTTACTTTAACATTGCTACTTCTTCGCTCTTCCAAGAATTTCAAATAAAATGCGTTGAGATATTTGATAGAAAAAAAAAACTACACTTAAAGGTTAACCAGTTTGAGTTCCAGAGCAGAATAAAATTCTTAGCAATTTCCCCTATACTCAAACTCAATTATATATATTTAATTCTTAATAATTAGTAATGATTAAAATAACACGTATACGAGTCGAGTGAAAAATATATATTTCAATTATTCACCTAACCTCATTCTTATCTTTTGAAAATTGTATGTTTTACAATGTAGCGTATAGATACACACGTCAACCTTGAAAAATAAAACGCGTCAGCTATGCCATAAAAACACAAACTTCTCTTTCTTGTCTTGTAAACGAGTACAATTCAGGTATCTAGAAGAAAAAAAACAACAACAACATTCTAAGCAACATTCCACCTTGCATCCGAAAATATCTTTCTACATTGATGCGGATCAACAACAACAACTGACATACTTTTTTCGCTTTCATAACTATCTGCTTCTGACTCTGATCTGATGGCGATATGTAGCCAAGCCATGGCTTCAGAAAGTAGCTCAAACTGATGGTCATCATCATCTTATGGGAAGCTCTTAAGCTATCTTTAAGTTTTTACTGGATCTTCAATCATATGTCACCCCTTCTTCGATGACTTAGTGCAAATTAGGTATTATATAGCCCCACAACAAAGATGAGACGATCGATGCTTCTATAAGAGACTCAAAACAAGTTCAACGAGAATTCATATTCATATAACGAATCTAAACTTTTTCCTCCACCTCTCACATACGAGTATTGATCTCTCATCCCCCAAAGAGATAAAAATAAAACTAGAAAAATTTAGCAAACAATCAACTGAGAAAAATTCCTATAACAACCATCATCCATCCATCTTTGTAGCTGCAAGATACACTTACGAGACTACTCAATCAATTTTGCAATTTTAATTTCTAACCGAGTGCAACCGGGCTCGACTATCGACTGAAGCCGATCGAAAATACAAACTTCATGGAAAGACTCAAAAAGACGACGCAAAACATCGTATCTCATAGATACGAGTATCTACGACCTACCCGCAGATACTCTCAAGCCTTAACTTGGGCAATTTTCCCTATTGCTATGTTTTCCAATCGGCTTTTTCCACAGCTTCAGCTTCAGCATACAAGGTGAGCTAGGTCTATAAGTCTGCACCATATCCAGCAGCAGAAGCAGTAACAACAGCAACTTTAGTTATACCAGCCCCATATATGAGTATCCCCAGAGGTGGAGGATAGATCTGGTTCTGCAACCTTTTTCTTATTTGTGTTTGCTTTGTTTTCATATTTTTTTATATAACCTCTTTTGATGTTTTGCAACTACTGAAAAACTCGACTTAATTTTTTTTTCTGAGCAGACGATCGATATCGTTGAACGTTGTCGAAGTCGTCTTCCTTCAGATACCAGATACAATAGATTCGGACGTTTTCGTGTAGTGATCACCATCATCATCTTCATACCGAACCCAATATGGTGTTCAAAGATATCATTCTGATCAAAAAAGATACAAAACTTCCAACTCATTGCCAATAAAGGTTATCGAATTATTATTACAGAAGACTTGCCTTGAGTCTCCATCATAATGTGCTAAGACGTAACTAAAGAGGAAAAAATAGACACAAGATAAAGATAAATCGCAACTATACAAAACAACGTATGTACAGTGTACTCGTATGTACCTAGAAAATAAATTTAATGCGATCATCAATTGGAATTTCTATTTTAATTTCGTATACAGCATAAATCTATAAACAGCAGGCATCACAGGAACGAACGGTTTGCCATAATTGGTCAGCATTAACAATGAAAAAAAACAAAAAAAAAAGAAAACATAGGTCTTGGCGCATACTCCTGTGGTATCCCAAACTTTATTTATTTGTATTTTTATTTGTTTCAAAGTGACATGGATGTCAATTTAGATTTTCTGTTTTTTACTTTGAGACATATGATAATGAATATTTGATTAGAATGTTGTTTAATGATGATGACAACCATATTGGGCGTGGAATGTTTTTTTGAATAATAAAAGATTGATGGAATATTTTGTTTTCCTTTGCTACTTTTTATTTATTGTTTATTATGACCTTGATTGACATGATTGGCATTATACGTGATATGTTTGGATATCAATGGATTCTTTTTCATTTGACTTTTTGAAGTCAATCTAGAATAAAGACGATATAGCCGACTTTTGAAAGGCAGATGACAAGATGAAAGTGATTGAGTATTTTATGTTAATACAAAAATGATTGATGCAATTTTGTTTGGAATGCTTACATTTCCATATTTTGATTAGTAAGCTGAAAATGTTTTATAAAAATGAGGAAATGAGTTCTATAACGACTTTTAGTGCAAAATTTTAAGTAACCTAATGTTATAGTTAAGGACTTTACTCCTTACCTAGCGATTTTCTAAAAACACAGTTTTCCAATAAGAAGGTTCATTTAAATTTTAAGAAAAAACTAATATTTTTTTTAGAGAAATCATTGGATGTTTATTTCATTGCTAAGACGAATGTATGACATAAACAGCGCCATATCCTTTTTATGAAATTTTACGTTACTAATTCCCTCAATTGTCTTGAATCGGTTTTGAAGCATTGGATTTGACTTTATCTATCGCGTAGCCCCTCCTCCCCCCAAAAAGGTCTAAAAAATCCCTAATTAAAGCTTGTTAGCAAAACTCATCAAACATTACTGACCGACTTTAGTTTGTGTGAACTGAACTTTAAAATATTATTGACTAAATATTTATGCCAAATACGGTTTAATATGCCTTGTCCAATATCTTAAGATCGACGAAACTCGATTTTTGTTAACACTACAGGCCGTAACACTGAAGCCGTGATGGAATGTCAACAATTCCAATGCGTTTTTTAGTAATGGTGTGATTTTTACTTGTCAATGAGACTCCAAAAATGACACAGTTGTCAAATTGTTGGGCTTTTAAAAATGAAACTTCTTTTTGGAAATGAAAGCTCCTAGTAACTTACTAGCTATTCCAAAATTCCCTTTTTATTAAAAATGGTGCATCTGAACATGTATTAGCAGTGACAGTTCGTGCAAAAAAATAAAAAGGTAAACAAACCTAAATTAGAGGAACGGTCTTATTAATTGGAAACGGCAGAAATTCAGGAGTAATTTTAGTCAGATTTATCAAATAACTAAAGACTCCAGATGCTTTCAAAGTTCTTTTAAAATTATGATTTGTTTTTACCAAATTTTAAACGTAACGTTATTGGAAAATTGTTCTGTCCTCTTCTTGTGGTACCGAATAACTTCTTCTACTAGCAGAAAGACCGCTTCCAAGTTATTAGTTATTGTGGATACAATTTTCCCTCAGAATCCAGAATGTTTCAGTATCTCGAACTATTGGTACGTGAATGATAAAAATCAGACGTATCTTCGGAACCAAATTCCCAGTGCAATTTGACTGTCATTGTAATGGATTTTTGTTCGAAGAAAAAGAAAGAAAAACACATATTTCTAAAGAAGTGAAATGGCACACTGAAAGATCCGCTAAAAAAGAATTACTCTCACGTAACTCCATTTCTATACTTAAAGTGCGCTCTTAGCTCAGTCGTTTTATTTCCCCAATATCCCTCCCTGAAAATTTGTATTTATTTCTTGTTAAAATGGAGGTATGTATTTTTTTCAATTTGTACATTTGGACATATTTAGTGGTTTCTTGTGCAATGTGATAAAAATATTTCTCGTCGTCTGGGTTCGAAAAGACTTGGGTACTCTACTTTTTAATAAAATGCTTCAACCTTATTTTATTTTATATCAAACCATATGTGACCACAAACAAAAATAAAATGCTGTCGGGATTTGTAAATATCAACTTAGTTGACCGGAACTTGACCTTGATTAGGTCTATAGAACAATCTTCGCTCTAGGTAACCTCAGTAGTCAGTACCCTTTCAACCGTATCTTGTAAACAAGTTTTATCTATTTTCCATCTGAAATGGAAAACGTTCTTGTTTCTTTGGTTTTCCTTCTTTCAAGAATAACTATTACTTCTGGAACTTACCACTCGTTTCTCGCAGTGACTTCTTAAATGTTATCATCTTTTTTTAACCACAAATGCTCAGCGCAGGGCATATCGCATTCCTGCGGTACTTAAGAAAGGATTCAGTAACACAGAATTCCGTTTGCCATAGCATCATCCATCCTCACATACAAAGAGAACAAAAAATTAAAGAATTATTATAAATGAGGCTCACTTCACTTCATGGGTTTTATTTTAAATATGTGGATCATCCAGTGATGGATGTTATCTGATCTTCACAACAGGGTGATGAGGGTTTCTTTTTTTGTTTTGCTGTCTTTTAATTTTAATTGGCTTAGTACTTAGTAGTTCTTATATGCTTCATATTCCTTTCCTTTTTCTGACAGTTCTTGATCATCTCATATTAATAGTGGTCTTGTTTTTTTTTTTTTAGTTCTCAAAACTTAATTGCTACATCATATCTTTGTTGTTAGGCTTTGGTGTTTTTTAGTTCTTGTTCTTGTTTTTGTTTTTGTTTTTTCTTTGAATTTTATTTTACTTTTTTGTTTTTGTCATATTATTTATCAAGGGGACCCAACATTAATTGTGACAATATGACTGTAACTACCAACAAAATAAAACGACATATAAAAATATACACCAAAGAGAAGGGAAGTGATTAAGAGGTCATTGTGATATTATATACCCATATTAAAAACAAGCTGAATGGCATTTATGAGTCATATAAAATGTTATTTGTACTTTGGTTAAAGAAAGAATGCTTTCTTCGGACAAAGTGGAATTCAAAAAAACATACGAAATTTCTTTCCATTTAAGAACAATAAAGTTAAAAAATAAAGTGAAAATTACAAAATAAACTTTTGATCAACGTTACTGATTTAATATCTGCTTCAGAGTATATCAGTTACTACTTTAAGTGCATTTACCTTTTTCAACTTGTTGTTTTTGATTAGTTGTTATCTAAGAAAACTTCACTTTGTCTTATCTTAGAAACCTATTTAGATAAAGTTTAAATCCTGCGGTCTTTGGTTTATTTCTCTTATACATAGTAGACAAATAGAAGCAAGTAGTAAAAGTAAAATAATAACTAGAATGCATCAACAAATGTGTTTTAACGATTTTTGTTCATATTCCTCTTGTCGCTCTGAGCATTCTCTTGCCGATGCATCTGTTCGTGCATCTCTATTTTCCCAGAGCTACATAATAAGAAGAGTAATTTTAAATAGCCCGTTATTTGGGCAGTTGTCACTTTTGAAGCCGTCAACTTTTAACATTTGACAAGTTAAAAAAAAAATATTTTGAAGAAAACTACATCCAAAATTCATAACCACTCCTCCCCCTCCCCAAAAAAAGGCTTTCTCCCTATACGCTAACATGTAACTTAATACAGCTGATAACGCGACAGATAAATCAGAACCCGTTAACAAGTAAAAAAATTAAAGCGGGGTTTTCCGAACATTCATTAATACAACAGCAACCTTTGTTCTTGTTGATTCTCATAAATTGGTGTCACAATTTGGACAAGAAAAAATCCATACAGTGGTGCATTTGATTTAGCTTTGAAACGCGTTATTTTGTGATTAGGTATTTTCTGTGATTTGGGATTTTGTGTTTCGTTATTTTGTGATTTGGGATTCTGTGATTTGGGTGTTTCTAATCTTGATTTCGTACCCAACCCTTTTTTTACAATATCAAAATTAAACTTTTTCATTGGAAAACTCTATGGTTAACCCGATTTTCCTCAAATTGAGTGCAAATTAATTTCTTACGTAATTTTTAAAATTGAAAATCTGAATTAATAGAAAACTAGATAAATAAATTTTTCTCGAACACGACCTTAACGATTTTAATTGAACTTCGTTCACTTATAAAAAAAAAACTCAGTTTTAGCAAAGAAGCAGAACGAAGAAAAGAGAGTGAACGAAATTGGGTTGAAACTTAATTTGAAATATACAAAAATGCCTGAGCATTAGGTTTTACGAGTATCATCTGTCTTGTGAAAGTTAAAATTTAAGTAATGTTAAAAAATTTACAAAGTCAAAAAATATCCTATAATAAGTTTCTCTGTTTTTGACATAGCCAAAAAGGTATAATTGTTATCTTATCCATGAAAAGTTACTTAATTTTTTAAAATTAAATAAAAGTCCAAATTTAACTCAGAGTGGGACTGTTATTTCAAGAAAATTGGCCTTTTTTCGAATTGGATATCTCTGGAACCACTTATTTTGTAAGATTTAAGAATTTAAAAAGCGTACAATTTATCCAGATTAAAAATTGCATGAGTAACAATAAAAAGATGTAAACACAAATGAAAAATATTTCATAATTCAAAATATCGTTACTCGCTGTCATTAAAATGAGTTTTTCCACTTTGTAATAACACTACTTCTCAGACTATTAATAACATAAGTAATTAACCTGTAAGTCATATGGAGAAAAGATCTATTTAAATAGTTTTGCGGCCATAAAGAAAACGAACAAGAAGACGAAGAAGCAGCTCACTCTCATTTCTGTCTTACCTATTCTTTATTATGTTGTGCACTCATTTCTTTAAAATATAAGTTGTGTGTCTTGATATTGAGAAGAAAAAAAAAACTAAAGCGTCTCACACACGATCATTTGACTAGGAATTTATGAACCATGAAACGGTGCTAAATATGAATTAAAAAGAAAAAAAAAGAAAAAGAAATCATCATCATTATTTATATATGTGCTTTTTTCTTCTTCTTCTTTTTCTTCTTGGTCTTCTAATTTTATTTTATACTTTTGTTGTTCACATCTCATCTCATCTCATTTCATCTCTCCTCCATCATCAACTTCATCTAAATATTATTTATGTGCCACATCCAATCGAATCCATTGAAAAGTCGTCCACAGCAAAGCATGGAAAATATATGCGCTGTGAACTACTTCCGCACCGGCAAAAGCGAGCATCATCATGGCAACGACTTTGGCTAAAGCTAAAGCCAACAGATGGCAATAGAAGTTGTAACTTGTAATCATCATCAAAATGCGGTATCCCAAGTGAGCAGTGCGGCGTGGAGTGGCGGTCGGTGGCTGGAGCATTCAGAGCAGTGTAACCAGTCGTCTCGTCGTCGGTCGTCCGCCGCCGCCGCCGGTCGTTTCATTCTCTGGCTGCAGTATAAAAAAAAAATAGGTAGAGTATGCACTGCACAGTAATCAATTAGGAAGAGGGCATGAATTGACTCCATCAGCATCATCATCAAGGAGGTGAAGCGGAGGGGAATCATTAAAGTTTTCTTTGGATTTATTTCTTTTTCTTCATTTTTGTATAATGTATATTTTCGAAGAAAGGGAAGATGGCGTTGAACCTTCGAGATGACCCCTTCGAGATACCCTTTCCTTTCCTATCGTATTTCTCATAGTTTTTCTTAAGCTCATATAAAAAAGACTCATTTAAGAGCATGAGAAAAACGGAGGAGGAAGTCAGTCGACATCGACTTTAAAAAATTATGGCAAAAAGGTAAAAAAAGAAGATCAAACGAAAAGAGAATAACTGAAGAAGCCGCCAATAAATCTCTACGCATATCTCCAATTACGCGATGTGCAGTTAAGACTTAAGACTTTAGCTTATACAAAAGCTAGATTTATACCTAGGTTAGGTACATCTGTATAGGTAGTCTTATAGTTTTGTGGTCTCGACTCGCGATATGAGGACGCCCACAAATCTAGAGCTATAGACTAAGCGAATTAAGGCAGACTCTATATTTTTCTTTTCTTATACTAGATAGGTTAAATTTTTATGTGAGACTTAGATGAAATAACTCCTCTTTGATGTCCGTTGTGTTTTGTTTATGTGCACCTTTAGTTTAGTTCAGTTTCTTTGTTTTGAACAATTATTTTATTAATGCTGAATAAGATTGCGGTATTTTTCTTTTTGTAGGTTTACACAACTTGTGTGTTTCTTCTTTTGTTTTTTTTTTTTCCTTCTGTTTACTTTCGTCATATGAATTTTATTTTCTCACGAAATTATTATTAAACTACTTTTCCTCTTCATTTTGAAATTTGAAACCAGTGAGAAGAGATTTATGAATTTCCGTGAAATTCGTAAGAAAATATGCGTAAACACATAAAAGTATCACAAAAGGTATGATACATGACAAGATTTGACAATTGTTGACAATTGAAAGGGAAAGGATTTGATTCAATATGAATACAATAGTACCTACAAAAAAATAGACTATATTCGTGGTTTCACTAGAAATGCTGTCAAAAATTTGAACTAATCGTCCTTTTAGCTGTTGATTTCCTAGCTTTACAGACAAAATATATAGATGTTCAATTTAAAGATCGAAGTTCCAGTATTGTAAATCAAGGATCAAATCCTCCGCTGAAATAAAAGTTTCAAGAAGAATGGAGATCGGAATTAAGTTAAGTATTGACATCGAGGCTAATCTCGACCGTGTACTTCTTCTATAAGATCGGTACAAAATCAGTCCAATATCCTGATATTGTATAAGGGTGTTTTTTTAAGCGATCGTATTGGAAATGTCATCTTGCCCAGCATTCAATTTCATTTAAAAAAAGTACTTGGCACCATTCCGCTTAATTGTATTATTTTCGTTCGAAAATATATGAAAATTCAGTGCTAACTAAACTTCAACGGCTAATAACTTGAAAAATATTAATCCTAGCGGCATGATGCTGACGTTTTTCAGAAACAGGTGGCATAACAGTGTTTATTTCTCAATTTTTCGAAAATTTTCATCGAATACTTTTCTTTCAAAAAAATTCCGAAGTAACTCAACAATAACGGAAGAAATCTTATCCATGATATTCCCCAATTTTTTAAAAAGTAAAAAAAAAAGCTATTATTTTCGGATCCTCCCTTGCCCCCTCCCCCCGTCTTACCATCCTTCGAGGGTATTTGATTATTTTATTGAAATTTTATTTTATTTGACATTTGATGAGATATTAAATAAGACTAAAACCACAAAAAAAATTTTAAATATGTATTGTCAAACGTATGTTTTTTTTATTTCACTATTTTTGGTACTGTAGTTTGACCTAAGCCCTGTAATTTTTAACCAAAATCTACGTGACTCTCGTTTAAATCGATTTTCTTATTCTTTTTTAAGTGTTGGCCGGAAATATCTTCGAATACGTGTCCTAAAAAATGTCTGATTGATGTTTTCTTTTTTTATAAGACAAACAAATATTTTGTCTGACATAGTTTCATTTTTTAAAACTTTTTAAACAATGCTTTGAATATGACAAAAATTCTAACAAATTCTTTTCCTTATCTCTTTACAGGTAAGCATCATCATAATTTATGCGGATATAGGAAAATGCAATTGCGAAACAATAAACACGTCCGACAGTGAAGTATAATAATAATAATAAAAATAATTATTATATTTATTTGTATCTACATATCTATCTTTCCGTATCTTTCTTCGTATAAGTCTATATATCCATTCACGTATGAAATAACTGTCCGTTCGTTCGTAACGTTTTTGTTATAGAAACCTATAAAACTAACTATCTTCTATCCATTGGATCCATTATTATAATATATGTACTGAACTCATTGAACATTGAACTCCATTATATGCATTTGAATATGTAAACTTCAAAAGAATTTATGCAAAATACGGTCTATTGACTACGGCGACGACTAAACAAAAACGGACAAACGGCTGGACACGGACGTCGCGTTGTCCGACAGTAGCAAAAATCGTGTCGATGTTGTACATTTTATTTGCCACATGCATCGTGATTATTATTATGCTCAATGAAGTTTTTTTTATATGTAAGATGAATTTCTATGTTAGAGATGCATCCATGAGATACTTTCATCATCATCATAACGTAGAAGCATCATCGTATCGCACTGAGCAACCGAGCGACCGACGACCGCACTAAAACAACTTGTAGCAATTTTCTTATTTTCATAAACGGAAATTCTTGTAAAGAAAATAAGAAAAACATAAAGAGTTAACGGCAAGTTGTGTGTTGTTGCAGCTGATGCTGCTGCTGTTGCCGCTGTGCACAGCTGGATCTCTACGTTTTCGTCAGTGCAATATGTTTGTTGGAATTTAGTTTGCGGTCCCCATGTTTATTTAAGCTTAAGGTGGATGTACGGAAAAATTAAGTACGGAATAAATTTTTACTTATAAAGATCGAATATTGCGTATTTATTCTCAGAAATTGTTAAGTTTTCGACAAGATATCAGATTTTTTCTGCATAAATTGTTATTTTGTTTGAATTATTGAAATGTTATCAAGACAGTTTATAAAGAGTGTCCCAAAATTAACGCGAAATTTAAATTAAATAGAAAACACAGTTTTAAGTCTTTTGCTTGCAATTTGTTTATTGATTTATTAAGTTCATGAGATGCGGTTGTTTATGGAATAAGACATATTACAAATGGCCTTCAGGACTTTGAATACATATATGTACGCACTCGCTTGTCAAAATTTTTCATTCTGCATAAATGTTGCTGAATTTCGTTAATGTAACGTTGAAACTCCTTCTTTAATGCACGTGTGGGCTTGTTGACATAGACCTGTGATAAATAAAATAATAAAGAAATCTAATGGTGTTAAATGACACAATCTAGGAGGCCAATTCTGATCACCAAAACGAGAGAGAAAACGACCCGGAAATTTCTTATGCAGTAATTGAAGTGTTTCACTGGCTGAAACCGCCATGTTGGAACCACATATTTTACACATCAATACCATTTAATTTTTGTTTAAAGAACTGTAACTTCAGTAACAGTCACTGCTTGGCCAGCATCATTTTAAAAAAAAAGGTATTGTCGTCCAGTCGAAAGCCAACACCAAACAGTAAGTGTCGTGGATGCATTTGTTTTTCGACAATCAAATGTGGGTTTTCAGAATCCCAAAAGCGACAATTTTGGCGGTTATAATAAACCCATCCAGTGAAAATAGGCTTCGTCCCTTAGGATGATTTAGATCGAAAAATCAGCTTCCATTTATTGTTGCTAAATAATCCATTCCACAAATTCTTTTCTTTGTGCTTGCTCATTAAGCTTTAGTTGTTGTCTTAATTGAATTTTGTTAGCATGGAGACGCGGATTTTTAGTGAGAACACGCTGTAAGAAGCTTCTTGCAGTTAATCAATTATTCTCTTTACAGTTGACGAAGTTTAAACACTATTTCGAACATATTTTGTGTGAAATTTTCGAAATGCGGCCGCCAAGCTTTTATTATTTTTGAAATATTGGTCAATAATGAACACACGTTACTCGTTTGTGTCGATTTAGTGTAATGGTTGTCAACACTTTACTGCATAATTGGCGATAAATTTCCGTTAGTTTTGGGACACCCTTTATAAATAAAACCAACATTCTCTTTGTTTTATATGAAATTAAATACACGATTTATCATATTTTATCAAGGATGGAATTTGGTCTTCGAAAGATTCATGGTTATTAGGAACCTTTTCTTTATTTTTAAAAAGATATAACTTTTATTAGACAACCATTTTTTAACGAGCTATATGTTTTAATGAAACAGTCAATTGAATTCCTTCCCCTTGACAGTTGAACCGTACTACTTATGCTTTTATAAATACATATTACTTTATCCTTCCTTATCCTTGAGCTCAACTTCACCTATATTGTGAAGTACAGAGATTGGTTATTTAGACGTACCACCCGAATATGGAATGTCTTACCAAGCTCTGACTTTCCCCGAGAAAACCCTTTGAGCGCCTTCCTTGAAAATGTTGGAGTAATATTTACACTTCACGTAATGTACATCAGTTTATCATTGAACTAGGTTTCGAAAGTACTTTCAGGTATAAAAATACTTATTCAGCTGCACATCAAGAATGTGGAATGTTATACATGGTGCTCAACAACTCTTTATATTGGGCACTTCATCAGCAATGTGTATAGTAACTAATTTTAAAACTCTTCTCTATTTTGTATGCTTGCACTCTGTTTAATCTTTGATCACATTAAGGAAGTTGGGCTGTGCCTCCGTTTGTGGATGATATAAAAGAATTCTAAAAAAATTAAAGTATTCATTTGAAAAATGCCTTATTTAAAATCTAAATCGGTCATACAAACATTAACACTGACAAAGGTTCTTGACTGAGTATTGACGAATTGATATTCATCTATTTAGCTTTTTTTTTTTAATGAAGTCTTTAAAATTGCTATCGCGCCGACTAAGTTCTTCTTTTGGCTCTCCATTTTAATTAATGTAACTTAATCTATATTATTCAGATTTTTTTGTGAAATTGGAACTGGTACAATGTGTGGGGAATTCGAAAATGTCACCTTTGAGTACTTGGTTTTCGAATTTTAGTAAATTACTGTAACTTAATCTATTTTATTCAGATTTTTTGGAACTGCAACAATGTGTTGGGAATTCGAAAACATCTAAAAAGATTATGGCCAGAAAATACCTTTGAGTACTTGGTTTTCGAATTTTAGCATTAGGTATTGCAATATTATTCATGGTTTTCAACAGCTCCAAACTTCAAACGCGTTTATCTCAATACTAATTGACGGAAAAGTTTAAATATTTTTTCGAAACTATATCCGTTTTGAAAGTAGTTATTAGTTACTAACATAATTATATGATGATCGAGTAGGCAAATTTTGTACTTTTCACTTTAGAGTTGCGCCATTTTCTCGCTATCAATGTACACATTTAACCCTTAAAAAAAGAATACGCCATTGTAAAAACGCTGCATAGAAGCCATTTTGAAATAAATACAAAATTATTGTAAGCAGTCAATATCTAATAAGTGCGTTTTTTTCGTATTCCATATATAGTACAGTGAGAAATTGCCAAAAGAACGATCCGCAGTAGTCCGGTTTTTATATTTGAAAGTTGATACAACTGAATATTTGCCAGAATAATTTATCAAAAAATTCCAAAAAAAATAGCGAAATTCAGACCAGGGGTGAAATCGTGTAAGTTGATTTTTGATAGTTGACTATCAAAATCAAGAAAATACATCTGTGTAATGTGAAAGTGGATTTCAAAGTTTTAACCAAACAATTTGACATAAAATAAAAACTTCAAGAAGGGGGTTTGTTCGTAGACTACTACATTAACATGTGGTGTTGAAGGAAGCTTGAAGCTCGCCTAAATTCTTTATATACCTGAATCGAGTTGAAATGAGCTTGGTTCGCCTCGATTCCGGTTGGGGATCGGAGTCGAGTCAAAATTTGTGAAGAAAAACCTGTGTGGTTTTACAGATAATGCGTTATGGTCTGTTTATTTGCATGTTTGTGTACAAAAAATATAGTTTTGTTTTAATGGTGCTGAACTATTCAATTTTTCATTGTTTAACACGAATCAAACTATCTCACTTGCACTTCATAAGAAACATCGAAATACCATTTGCATTTCAGAAAGTGCTGTCAAACTTAAACATTTTTAAATCTTCTTGTGCGGTGGAAACATCAAAAAGATTTATCTAATCTAAACTGAGATAAACCTTTGGTGGAAACATAGCGAAACTTATTTATCTTTTCTATTGTTTTCTCTTGCAAAATAAGCCCAGTTAGTCCATTTTTAATAACAAAACTAAATAATATCAACAGTAATAGATTGATTTTTTCCCCAATGGAAAACACACATGATTCCAAATGCACAACTACACAATGAACACAGCCATCGAGATACATTAATGCAATATCAATCGTACCAACATTTGAGAACGAAATCACATAAGATCCATTCGAGACTCGTATAAATGTCAAAAACCCATCCATATCAAGATTCTACTCTAACTTTTATCGGTGTTATTCATACTATGGATATTGTTTTTGTTATTCGTGTAAAATCCTACTATACTATGGATAGATTTTCCAACAAAACACGGGTAATATTTACAACAAAAATCCCAAAAAAAACTATTTTTTGGGTTCTTGGCGACTTGTTTTTCACTATCCAATTCCCACTTCTAGGTCTAAAGACGACTTGCCTTGTAGCTCTAATATTACTTTGAAATACCATTTTAAAAAGTATTATCCGTGGCCGTTCGGATTTGTCAAAAAACCTATAGTTTTCCTTCAATTCCTCTAATTTCACGTCCACGGGAATGGTTGGGAGTTGTAAGTCAAAAAGTCCTGGTTCTTCACGAACTGTTGGGCCACCGAATTCTTATTTATTTATTTACCTTTTTTTTAAAATATGACTCACAGAAAATTAAAAAAAAATAAAAATTCAGTAAAAAGTAATAAACTTAATTTGTTTTGCTTGAAGTTATTTTAAACTACCTATCTTATATGTTGAAGCTCATTTTTAAGGCTTCTATAAGTATGTCGACCGATTTTTGTTCTCTTTGTTTATCATATTCCCCTCTGATAGAATCATCAATTTTCTTAAACGAAGCTGACTTCCTGCGTGACTAACACCTTTTATGTTTAGCTTGCTTTTATATTTTTCTTCTTTTTGATTATCACACATACGAGTAAAACGTATCTAATTAAGTTCGAAATCATGTTGACCACCAGCATAGGGCATCAGGTCGACCGTATTCTTTATAAACCATTTAAGTTGCACTACTTCGTGTTCAAAAAATGTGCCTTGGCGTCACTGAATACAGGTTGAATGACACATTTGGTGTTTGCGCGTGATAAACAAAAAAAAAAAAAAAACAGAACAAACATATGCCACATGCATCAAACGAAAAAATATTATGTTGTCGTCTTCGATTTCATGTTTCGTATTTTTTCTTCTTTGAAATTTTAATGGCGATTCATATCAAAGTCTTTTATATGGCATTAAAAAAAACATGAACGGGATGCAATCAATCCCCTTTGCCGCACACACGCTTTTTTTTAAGATAACGCGAAGGCACGCCTCGCCTTGGCCAATCATCCGGCATTGTGTCAACATTTTATCAGTTCTTCTTGTAAAGAAAAATAATATAAATACTCAACTTTAAGAATATTTATTTTAAGTCCGCAAATATGTTTTTTGTTTTTTGTAATGTTTCTATATCTGGGACTTCCAATATCATAATTTTTGAACGATTTGTTGTTGTGGTTTTTTTATTTTTTAAAATGCATAACATTTATAGTATAAGCCTCTCTTTTGAGGACTTTTTAAATCTATATATGAAGAAAAGAGGGGTTCAAACCAACAATGATCTTATTTGTTTTGACAGTGCTAATTTAATGCATGAGTTATTTTGATCATCATTTTTATGCACATTTGTCTCTTTGATTGAGGGAGGGACAAATTGGTGCGTTGTTAATGCAGCAGGGACGACCATGGAGTGTTAATGCTGGTGATGGTTCTGGTGCTGTTGCAACAACTCTTTGGTCTGATACTCTGCAAGAAGTTCCATTATATTGTCCACAACACCACCGGAAGTCATACTCTAGAGATTTTTAACTCTTCTTTCTTCTCATTCATTATTCCGAGTACAAAATAAAGGGTGTCCCAAAATTAACGCAAGATTTGAATTTGCCGCCATTTGTGCAGTGAAGTGTTGGCAACCCTGAAAAAAAAGCAATTTGACAGCTAACAGTATAGGGTTATTAAAAATGGAGCGTTACACGAGAGAACAACGTGTCTTCATTATTAAAGAATATTTCAAAAATAGTGAAAGCTTGGCGGCTGCAGTTCGAAAATTTCATACAAAATATGGTCGGAATAGTGTTTTAACTTCGTCAACTGTGAAGAGATTAATTGAAAAATTCATGAAGACTGGAGCCGTTGGAGACGCCAAACACACTGGTCGTCCAAAAACAAGCCGTTCAAACGTGAATGTCGAAGCAGTGCGTGAGAGTGTTGCTGACAATCCAGGAACCTCAATTCGACGTCGTGGACAAGAATTGCAAATCTCAAGAACCTCTCTACAGCGTATACTCACCAAAGATCTGTGTCTTCATGCTTACAAAATTCAATTAACACAACAATTGAAGCCTAATGACCATGGACAGAGAAGAGAGTTCGGTGAATGGATTATTGAACATCAACAAATGGACCCTGATTTTTCGAGCAAAACCATCCTAAGCGATGAAGCACATTTTCATCTTGATGGCTTTGTCAATCGCCAAAATTGCCGCATTTTGGTTCGGAGAACCCACATGTGATTGTCGAAAAACAAATGCATCCACAACGCGTGACTGTATGGTGTGGATTTTGGGCTGGAGGCATAATTGGGCCATATTTTTTTGAAAATGATGCTGGTCAAGCAGTGACTGTTACTGGTGCTCGATATCGCGACATGATTACACAGTTCTTTCTGCCAAAATTGGATGATATTGATGTGTCCAATATGTGGTTTCAACAAGACGGTGCCACAGCCACATGTCATACAGCCCGTGAAACAATTCAATTACTGCATGAGACATTTCCAGGTCGTGTACTCTCTCGTTTCGGTGATCAAAATTGGCCTCCTAGATCGTGTGATTTAACACCATTAGACTTCTTTTTATGGGGTTATTTGAAATCACAAGTCTAGGTCAACAAGCCCACAACCACCCGTGCATTAAAGGAGGAGATTCAACGCTGCATCAACGAAATTCAGCCAAATTTATGCAGAATGGTCATGGAAAATTTCAACAAAAGAGTGCGCATGTGCATGCAAAGCCGTGGAGGCCATTTGTCCGATGTGTTATTCCATACATAACCCTATCCTATGTACTTTACGAGTCAATAAAAATATAACTATCAAAAGACTAAAAACGGCGTTTTCTATTTAATTCAAATCTTGCGTTAATTTTGGGACACCCTTTATAAAGAACAATAAAATAAAACAAATTAACAAAAATGCCACATCATCAACGAATAATTGAGGGTTGGGTTGCAGTTGATGGTTAGGGGGACAACGATGTGAATCTTGCCCTTGGTTGTGCCCATAATTGTCTGTGTCATGCCGCGACAACATCGGCAATCGGCTTGCTCTTCATGTCAAAAATAAGTATCTTTTAGGTTTGTTTTTCTTTCATTATGCAAATCATTAAAATGACAGAAAAAAGTTTAAAAATTTCGCAAAAGAGTGCATTTGTAGGAAGGTATTTCCATGTATGACATACACAAAGTTGCAATGAACGTGAAACAAGTCTGTTGAACTGTGGCAATGCAATTATGATTAACGACAACCAACATGCCGCGTGCATCATCATCCATCGTTTTGTAAATAAAGTAGACATAAAACAGCAACAAAGTAAATAATTTATTTTATTTTACGACTATGTCGTGGACATAATTTTCTATATACATACATATGTACATCATACACATTACTAAATGAACATTGTGGGAGGTGAAGAAATTTCCATGAAAAATTTCTTTACGAATAACATTTTTAAAATATTTTTTATCGTTTGTTATTTGTTGTGTTATACGGATATTAAGAAATAAGTGGTATTTTTTGGAAGACAATGAAATTTTGTGTACTTTGTACTTTTTAATCTTTGGACTCTTTATGAATTTTGAATTTTGGTTAAATACGATGTACATATGCAATACTTTTTTAAGGAAACATACAATAAATTTTTACAAAACTTGTGTCAGATTTGCCAGAATCAGAATCCATTATTTTTTAAGAATTGAATGGTGTACATTTATGTACTTTCGAACGTCAATATGTCTGTACATTTAGGATGACTCTTTTCGGCGGTTATATTTGAAGAACAATTAGAAACATCGACTTACTGCACAAATAACAACTAACATCAAAGTATGCAGAAAAGAGTCAGTGATGTAAATTTAAGCTCCCAGATATTGTGACATAACCATTTACGATAATCTTCTTATTTTCTGGCATTTTTTCTCTAAATTTTCTTTCGTTTTTCCATTTACAGAAATTGCAGAAATATCAAAAAAGTTGTTGGATACAAATCCAGACTTTTAATTTGTGGTGTTTTTTTTTATTTTCATGCCTTGATAGAACATTTACAATATTACGACATTGATAAACACAAATATGTAAATAAACTACTCAAAACAAAATAGGGCCAACAAAGTTTTTTGGTTTTCGTATGAAAAAAATTAGTGTTTAAGTTTTTGTTTTTGGTTATTTTGTTTCAGTTAAGTACTAAATAATAGTCTATATGCTTTTAACACGGACGCAAATTTTGTATTCAAGTTACACTGAAAAAAACATTTTTATAGTAAAATTTACAAAAAATAAAAAAAAAAAATAAACTTTACATAAATCACTTTTTTTTGTTATGATTTCTGGTTAATTTATTTTGCTTAGTAGCAAGTAGGGCCTCTTTTACTCTGTAAGCACTGTTTAAGGCTATCTGGTACGCTTTTAATCAGATGCCTTACATTTTGTTCGGGTATACGTTCACAGCAGGCTTTTAACTCGTCCATGAGTTCATGTGCAGTGTTGACACTGTTGTGGCTTTCTTTGATGCTTCTTTTTAACTGGTATCATCAATGCTCTATCGGATTCAGGTCTGGGCTCTTTGTTGGCCTTGCAAAAAGTGTATTATTGGCGTCAGAAAGAGCTGCTTGCGTGTTACGGGTTATATGCGGGCGAGCATTGTCTTGAATAACAACAAACACATCGCCAACTCTTAGTTAAACTGTGATCACAACAGGTCATATTACCATTTCAATTTTTTCAATAATTGGCGGCGGTAACGGTGCCCTTTATCCAGGATAATCAGCTCTGTTCTGCTTAGCAAACTTATTCCAGCCCATACGTTAATACTGGGGTCCCCAAATCGGTCACTTCCGTGAATGCACGGGTCGCTTAAACGTTCACCTGCCCTTCTTCACACTAGTACTCGCTTATCATTACTCAAAAGTTTGATTTTGCATTCGTCTGTACAGAGTACAGTTGTCCAAGGTTCAATTTAATTTCTCACGGGCGTGCCTTAATCGCGCTGCCCGTTGGGCCAGTGTAAGTTTGGGCTGAATAGCGCACGCTGTGGAACGTTGAACATCTTAGTGGAGTCGATGGTTTGATCACTGACTTGAGTGCCCTAACCGGGCGGTTAGGGTACGCTTCCGACCTTCAGAATGTACTGGTCTTCTTGCTGAGTTGTGTCCCGAATTCTTCCTGATCTTGGTCTCTTTGCTAGACTCACGGTTTCCTGGACGCGTTCCCACACGTTTCAGATAGCTCACCTCGACATACCGATTCGATTTGCAACAGCCCTTTGAGACACTCCTTGCTCCAGCATATTTACCACTCTAATTGCGTTTTCAGTATCCAAATGGCGCCTAAAACCGGCCATTGTAATCGTGTTTAATCACGAAGAAATAAAGAACAACAATTAAATAAAGAAACACTTACCAACAACGCTAGAATCGGACTGAGAAAACATATGCAATAATTTTTGCATTGATTGTTTTTTCTACTGATCGGCTTTTTTTGCCTATTCACTTGGAGGTAACGGTAAAATTGTTATTCAAAGCATCGATATGGAATCATACACATGAAAACTTTTCAATAAAATGCTGGCCTTCGACAATTTTCACCAATTAGGTATTTTTTAGGCAAAATGCAAAACAAATCTTGGGTGGGCCCTATTTTGTTTTGAGTAGTTTATATTAAAACAAACAACTTATTATTTTAAAAATTGTAAATTAAAAATTATGCATTGCGCCGTGTAAACACTGATCTGAGTATACTAACCCTTACAACTACTTACATAATAAATTTGAATAAGTGCTAGTTTGGGTGTATGTCCAACTTTTCCAATTCGAATCAGAAACAAACTTCTGGCGTTTTTTCCTGAAAACAAAGTTTTGGAGGACACTACAAGTAGAAGAATTTGATGTTTGTAAGGTGATAATCAAATTGATAGCTAAAAAGCTGTCACAACCAAATAATTTTCCAACAAATATGAGCGTTTATGACTTATGTCGCAATATGACCAGTCGAGTCCATCTATACCTTAATTTCCGGTAGCAAACATTTAGGTCGGTATTTTAAATATTTCACTTAAAAATAATACTATGGAATTCAATAAAATTGTATTTTATTCAATAAATCGTTAAACAGAATTAATGTGATTAAAAAAAGTACTTGTTTTTTTATCAAACAGTTTCTATTGCAAATACTTTTAGAACAAATTTTGTCTATAATAACTTGACAATATTTTAATATTGTGAAAAATGACGTTATTTTTTATTTACTTAAATGTTTGAAAGAATTTGATTGACAGTTCTCTATATAACAATATAACACTATTGACTGTATCGTCAAAATTAATTTATTTTGAAACTTTTAAATGCCGTCTAATTTCTCAAAACCCTTAATTTTTACATTTTTTTCTCGAAAATCTGATAAATGGTTTCTTTTTAATTTAATTTTCATACATAACATTTTTCAATTTTTCATTTTAGAAACATTTTTGATAAGGAGTTAGTGCTCATTTTGCATTTTAATTTTGTCAAAAAATACTTACCTGCAAAAATTAAAATATCGTCGATTCGTCTTCAATCTTTCGAATTAAGTATTCCACAAGTAATATTACAGCGTATTATGCATAAGGAATTAGGTATCAAGGCTTTTTTAAGTTCAGTTAACACAAGAACTGGAAAGCAACTTAAAAACTAAGAAATATGCCAATACTCCACAATTGGTTCAATACATTTATTTTATAAAATTCGCGAAGTTTTCGAGAGCATACAGCCTCAAATGTGCGAATTGGTCATGTAAAATTTCATGAAAAGGATAGGGTGATGCAACTTTTGGCGTTGTGGCTATTTGGCTGATTTAGATTTTCATTATTAATGGCATAGTTTCCTTTTTACACAAAAATAAATATTCATTGATTTCACTTAAAAAATACTCTTTTCTTGAATTTTTAAAGTGACGCCTCTTGTTGGTGTCCATTTTTAGTGCTAAGTTAATAGGCCAGACAGCTATTATTCAAGACTCCTAATAATTAATGAGTTTTGTAATAAAATGAAAGACAAGTAAATACTGATACTTATTTGAATTAAGTGCTAAATGCAGTGAAATTTAAATGTATCTAAGAAGAACTTCGAACAATTTGTATTATCAGCCTTAATCACAGACCCCGTGCGTCGAAGGTGATTTATACTCAAATGACAACAAAATAGTAGTATCAGCTTCGAACTATGACACTTTCAGTTTGTCATAATCAGAACCTTCTCCTGCAGGGCCTGTAGCTATAATAAGACTCATAAAATTTCCAAAACAAAAGCTATTCATATAATTTTCCTGCGGTCGGTCTTCTTTCAAAACTAAAATCGTAACCCCAAAAAGCTATTGATCTTTGAACTATAGGATGTTGAGTATTAAAATGCACCAAAATGAAAATGGTATTTACTTCCCTGGCCTATTTCCCACATATTTTGTTGTTTTTGTTGTTGTTGTTGTTATATATTTTTATTGTTTAAATGCAGCTCTCCGTGTAGCGCAACATAATTTCTCAGATAATGTATGTGGAATTATAAATTCCATTACATTACTCTTGTACATTGCCGCAATCCAATCAAGTCTCTACCGACAAATAGTTAAGTAGTATAATAGCACTATACGAATACAACACACCAACAAACCAACAACCAAAGTGATTAATTAAATAATTAAATTTGTTGCAACTGTATCAAAGTTACATATCATGTTTGCTGCCGCAGCAGCAGTAGTGGCAGTAGCTCTGGCTTCATTGCGCAACAGCGGAAGGTGTTAATTTTAGCTGCAACACAAAAAAGACTCAAGCCTATTTTAATAAATTATGTTTTCTTTTCTTTTTTTTTTAAACAAAAAGAAAAATATACACTTGCTTTAAAAAAGATTGATTAGGGTTTTCTCTTTTTGTTTATATTTTGATATTAAGCGCAATTGTAAGCGAGCGCTATCACTAGCAATAAATTATTTTGTTACAATTTATTGAAAAGAAGTCATATACAATTTGTTTTTATGTGAATTGCTTTAATTTAAAAGCAAGACACATTTTTAACATTTATTTGTCTTACCACCGCTGGCTGGCGCTGCTCGCATCTTTCATGTGTTGTATATGTTATACATGTCCATCATACAATGTAGGGAAGGTATGAACGGACAATTATACATCAAATAACAAACAAACAAAACAACCAACCAATAAAATTGATTGAATATTATTTAACTTTCACTTTCGATAATCATGGCTTAATCGTTAAATTAAATCGTTTTAAAAGTGGCTTATTGTAAGTCTTTCTATACCTACATAGGTGCGCAAAACACATCAATTGGGACACTGGTCGCAACTTATTATGTGAGTCTTTCGATAGCTGATTCAATTCGAATTATTGGATAAGAAAAAAAAAAAAAAAAAATAAAAGAAATATTTATGTCTCATGTTGTTATTTACGATACCAAAATCAATAAAAGACCAAAGAGTTTTGTTGCAATCAGCTGCTGACTTACATTCATTTATATGATTTCTTCGAAATGAATTAGTTCGTCATACATATTTGGTTAAGAAATTTTGTAAAGACAGGTAATAAAGTGAGCCTGAACATAATTATGGTAATAATTTTCCCTGACACCTATAACCAGATAAATAAAAAAGGTAAATCAAGACTTGACTTAAACAATCAAAGTAAACAAGTCTTTGAATAAACAAACGTCTTTATAAAACTTTCTTAGAAAATTAAAAACATGCGACTTTAATTTAACTTCGTCTCTAAATTTTCGTTTTCAATGCTGACACAATTCTAATTTAAGGTTTTTTCAGTGATCTTCGCAGTTCTTCTATTAAAGAACATGAAAATCTAATTACAATTGAAACATAAGCCCTTAGGCCACTTTCTTTAAAGTCCTCAAAAATGATGTCAAGTACTCGGTTTTTGAATTTAAGAAAAGGGTTTTTCAATTAGAACTTGATCAGAGAACGTACGTTGCTTTAAATTGTCCATCGGCTTCAATTTTTAAGTCAGCTTGTATGGGTGTAATGTAAAAACCTCACCAGTGGCGTAGCTAGACCTTTGGGGGCCCTGTATCCAATTTTTTTTGCCCCCCCCTTATAACATTTTTTTAAATTAAAACACTAACGTCAATAAATAAGATAAATTTAATTCAATATATAACGACATAGGAACTTTAACATAAATGCATACAGATACATGTTTTATAAAGCTTAAAAAAAATAATATTTGCACTTCTTCTCAAAGTACTACTTTCCTTGCCTTTTTTTCTGCAAATTTATTTATTAAATCTTCCATACCTGAAGAAGATTTCAGCTTTTTAAGATTATCTGCTTCTATTGATAAAAGTGATAAATCTGACAACCTCTTCTGTCCCATTGAAGTTCTGAGATAATTTTTTATTATTTTCAGCTTGGAAAAAGATCTTTCAGCTGTTGCTGTGGTTACCGGAAGAGTCAAAAAGAGAAAGCATGCTGTTATTACTTCAGAAAAACTAGAAGCAAGACTATTAAATTCGTTGACTAATAATTTAGCAAGTTCTTTTATGGAATGAATTTTGAGGATTTCGGATGTAAGGCATGTTTTTAGAGCAATTAGTTCATTGCAGAAATCACCAGATATGTCTGTATTGTACTTTTCCACTAGCTTTTTTGATCCTTGATTTATCTCATCATTTGAGAACGATAAAAGCTTATCCGGTTCCAACACTTTATACATACTACTTAGATTATGAAGGCTTTGAAATCTTTGCTGAGTTTGTCCAATCAAAATGTCCAAGCAGGAATAGTAAATATTGACTTTGAAGTAAATTTCCGGATCAGAAATTCTATGATCTTCTGCCAACTCATCAAAAAAGCGCTACGTTATTTTCCTCCTTGATTTATTTTTTTCTTGATCTCATTATCTCTTTTTTCTTTATTTTTTCTTTTCAGAGCTCCACTTAGATACTCCCTTTTGGTTTCACTCATTTTTCCACAAAAATAATATTTTAAGCAACGCACAAAAATATCTAATTACAAATAATCACAAAAAACTTTAGAGTAAATTTTTAAAATGTCCACGCACAGACAGATTAAACATTTCAATTAACTTGTTGAAATTCGTTTTGCCTAGTTCACTCAGACAATTAACGGGACTTTTTTTTTGATTGCAGATACATGCAGGATTCGGAGTATTCGAATTTTTCAGCTGTTAGTTCATGCAAGAAAGATATACAGGAAAAAAAATATTTGACGCATGTAAAAAATGATCATCGGAACATTTTTTTGTAATAAAACTTTATTAAATATTTAAGTGCATTTTTTTTTACACACGTCTTGTGCTCTGTATCTTTGGGGGCCCCTATACCTCGGGGGCCCTGTTACATGGATACAGCTGATACAGCGGTAGCTACGCCACTGATCCTCACTCAAAGAACGTCATAAACATAATTCAGTAGAATTAACTGATTTGGATCGTTTGCTACATAAGCCTGAACGGCAGCGATGTTTTTGAAATTTCGATCAAACCGTTGTCTCACTGACACACAAATTAAATTAAAAAAAAAAATTAGGTAGCGCAACATCTCGTAGAGAAACAGGGCCTTTTGACTTCCAAATCTCAAACATTCCTATGTGCGAGTCATGTCAGGGATGAAGGGGACCTACAGTTTTATGACGAACCTAAACGGCTAATTATGAGCACTTTTCATGACGAGAATTGTTACTATTGAAGAATTTGTCAATTTCTCACAATAGGCTGTACCCGTGAAAAAAAACTGTGGCACAGGCACTAACTATTAAGCCACGGGTATTTCACGGCAAAATCACACATCAAATATGTATGTGGTCTCGAATTTGTGCAATAAACTTGATATTGCCTTACCACTAATCACTAGAATTACGACCAAAAATTGGAGTTAACGTTCTTAAAGTTGTGGTCACCGAATCGCAGCAGACGTTGCTCGTTCGTTTATTTTACATTAATGAAAATGTTAAGTTCACTGAATAAATTGACATTTACAGTTCGACAAATTCGTTCGTTGACAAACCAAACTCAAAGTTGTCAAGTCCCTATTAAAACCCGATTGCTATTATTGAAATCAATCTAGAAATTTTTTGGAAAGGATATTTTACTGTGTTTCCTTTTGATTGAATACAAACTAAATCGATCTATTGGAAATCAGTCAAAGAATTTTTTTTGAGAAGCAAAAGATTAGTTGCAAAATTATTTTTTAATAAAATACATTTTTCTATTTTCCTGAAGAAAATTCATTTTCCTGAAGAAAATTCATTTTCCTGAAGGAAATTCTTTTTTCTGAACAGCTGGTTCTATTCTGTAAACGAAACGAATCGTTCCACTTATTTATGTTTTAATTTAAAAAAAGTTCTTATGACAGTTTTCTGATAGAAAAAATTTTTCGATTGATAATAATCAGAAAATTTTGTTCAATGACAGATTTTCATTTGCAATAATTGGTTCTGTGATCAAAACGGATGACAGCTATAACTGATCCCTATTGAAGACTTCGAGATGAAAATGAACCTTATCACCGAAGATGATTTTTCGACAAAAATCCGGATAATTTTGAACCATTTCAAGGACCCAATTAGTGACTGGCTTGAGTTCTTTTGTTAACAGACTTTTAAAAGCCTTTAAGAATCAAAATTTTATGCAAATACAATGACGAGGAATGGACAAACCTGGGTTTTCGTCAACACTACGGGCTACAGCGAAGTGGAAGGTTTCGATTCAACGCATTACTAAATTGTCTTTAACAGCTTAAATTAGTCCACCAGTTTCCATATTGCCATGAGGGAAGGTGTTTCACGACGACGCGACGGCCCAAAAATTTGTTTTTTAGTAGATTTTAACACTTTCAATTCGTTTTTGAGCTGTGTATTGTTCAATTTTTAGTAATGGCGTACTTTTTACTTTTAAAAGCTTTGAAAGTGAGAGCTCCCTAAAATGAATAATCTAATCGTAAACCCCTTTACAAGATTTTTTCTTCAGTTATGCAACCATCTCTTAAACCTGTAAAATTTTAACTTCACATTTATTTCAGCAAAATGATTGCCTCTTTATTTGATAAAATCTTAGTCTTCCGAACTCAGTTTTAAGATGAAAGATGAGGCAACAACAAAAAGTCGCTTCCGACTCGTCTGGGGATAGTCAAGTTTCAAGTATTTAAAAGCCCATTCAGGATTTTCTTTCTTCTGAAAATATGACCACTTTTCTACAATTTTGGCTTTCAAATTGTCGGGTTTTAAAAGTGTGGTGGTCTTTCCTGGTGTTATTGTTTTTTCCTTTTTGAGTAGGATTACTTCATGGCTCAACGCCTATTCGAAAAAACAGTCGCTAATACTTTACGAGACGACAAAATAGTGTTTGCTTTTTTTTTTAGAGATAATTCCTCTTTCGCATTCGTATAGCAAAACAAAGTGATAAATTCCTAAACCCAACTTATAGGTCTTTCTGAAATAGGAAAAGGCTATGTAATTATGAACGTGGGAAGGGGAAATTCTTCTAACAAAATTCCGAAAACAACATAATTTATTATGATTAACGACATAAAAATAACAGATTTTCAAACAACAGTAGTCATTACGTCCGGAACTAATTCTCTTATTAAGTATGAATTATTTCCAAAGTCTATGCTAATGAGTCTCCACAAAAATTGTACGTTCTAAAAAAACGGTCAAAAATGTATTGTATATTTTATGCACTTTGATCGCTCTCTTTTTTAGTGAAATTTCTTTATTTTTTCTAATTAAAAAAAGGTATAAATCTCATAAAAAAATAATGAATTTATCTAATGTGCTTTTTGTAGATATGAGCATCATAAGCGTTACATTTTAAATTTATAGATCAAATCAACTTTCCCTTTCTAAGATCGTTTTAAGTTAAAAAGTGAACCTTTACAAAAAATAAAAAAAAAAATAATCACCAAATCAAGCTTCGCTGATAAATTTTTACGACTTAGATTAAGAAAGCTTTTTAAGAAATAAAACTAAACTGATCTTCATCAAGAAGTACATAGCACTTACTACTAATTACTTTATTACAAGTTTTCCCTTTCATCAAACCAGTCATAAAAATCTCACACGCTATCACTTTTTTTCTCTTCATTTTCATCATCATCATCATCAATGTTGTTTTCATCAGTAGTTGTTGGGATTGGTGAACCGCATGTGCTCTGCACAGTAATGGCTCAATTCCATTGTCTAATTATCACAGTCGTTCTTCAGTCTGTTGCTTCACTTTTTATTTTTGTGAGTTTGATGGTTTACTCTCACTCACCGATTAATTCCCAACTGTCACGACACGACACCATAACGACAAACATTACAAGATGAAACGTCAATCTACTAGTTGAAGTCTTTTCTCCTTCAAAATGCACGACACCAACGCCATCAGCGCACAAAAACAAAAACATAAACAATACTGTCATTGTGAGTGTCAAAGCGATCGATCGCGATATTGGCGTAATAAATGTCACATAACTTTTTCACAGCAATCAATTTTTTAAGACTCGATACGATACGGGCGGTCATATATAAACGTAACGTACATATATCTTGTGTCTATATATGAAACACCCTAAAGTGTTGAAAGTGTCATTTGTGACACATCAAATTCATTTACTACGAACTTTTTTGTGTAGACTATAAGTCTCCGAAATTCTAGGCGTGTTTATGTGCATCTATAAAAGAAGAAGAAAAAAAAGTTTGTTATGTTAATGAAACTAATTTGTCAATAAAATAAAATTCAAACAAAAAAAAAAAATTTTATTTTTATGGGAAATAAACTTCAACCACCAGTTGAACCTTGTGGGACTCCGTGTATTTTCGTTTGGCTTGTATTTTGCGTGATTGCAGCAGATAACCCTGACCCTCGAGTTTGTTGTTGGTTTTTTGGTGTGTTTTCTTTGTTTTTGCACAACACCCACCCGCGTGCACACAACGCTTAAGATTCCTGAATCAACTTCAAGCTCTAAATACGCCATACAAAAAAAGAAAAGAAAGGGGGAACGAAATACTTTAATTAATTACTCTCTCAAATGTACGTATTTCCTTCATTCACATAGCATAAGTTGGATTGGGTTGGGTTTTTCGTGCTTGTGAAATCCAATTCAGACAAAAGAATGAAGGGTGAATTGGGGATTTTGAAGAAGTAAGAATGATTGGAATGCAGTTTTTGACTCGAAATACTGTGCGAACAATGGAATACTAAGGCAGCAAGGCAGCCAGCAGCGGCGACCTACAATCTCAGGAATTAATAGGTTCTCAGACTGGTCCATCACTGATTGATTGGTCAATTGAAAATTGTATATGTTAGAAAGACCGACTACGACGACTACGGCTTCTGTGATCCACACAGGGAAAACAAGGCATGTTTATTGAAACGAGGAATGTGTGTCGGTTGGTGATATGGGTCTTTGTTTGAATCTATTTTCGGAATATGGAAGGGTGAACTAGCGTGAAAATTTGCTGAAAACGAGAAAATAGGATCATGAACAGATAATCACTGACAAAAATAAAACTATTTATTGATTAATTGATCCACACACTGGAAAAATTATTGGGGGAATACAAATTACCCTTCAACAATACATGAAATATATTAAAACCTGTGTGTTGGATGAAATGAAATTTATTACGTTTTTTCACGGAATATATTTCGATGGGGGTCAGAACTAAGACACTTTGATTTATAGGCACATTGTGCCAGAAGGAATTTAATATCAGCTTTTAGATGGACCTGATTTCCTTGAAAAATTCTTCTTTATTCTTATTAAGGCCTTCATATTTTCGAAAAATCGGTTATATTTTTTATTTCGTGATATTACGGATAGCAGATTATGGCAAATTTTCGAATTTTAGGATTAAATTTATTGCAAACTTATTTCTGATTTGCTACTACTAAAAACTTAATACGCTTTATCTCGATAGCACATTTTTTAAGTTGACCAGACTCATAACTTAGACACTTTGCAGCCGAATGACTTCAAACTTTATTGCAAAATTATTTCTGATTTGCTATTACTCAAAACTAAATACGCTTTTATCTCGATAGCACATTTTTAAAGTTGACCGTCTGGTCATATCTTAGACACTTTGCAGCCGAATGACTTCAAACTTTGAACATATCTTGAAAAATTCATTCTCGTAGGGTTTCTTATATTGATTATTCCATTTGTTATTAACAATTATATGACGATTTTCCGGGCTATTTTTTAACTTTCCAATTTAGAAATGTGCCATTTTAACCAGAAGTCATTGTCGAAAAAATTCCTACTTACTTTTAAAGGAGTTATTAAAAATAACATAATAAAAATAAATTCATTAGCTGATTGTAGTAAAAACCAGAATAGGAAAATAGAAAACTTCTACGTGATTTTTTCTACCTGAACCAATATTTCTTTTACCGAAAAAGTCATCCACAACTCGCAAAATAAGATTTGGGAGGATGGAGACTATTAGATTGATTTGTCCACTTAGTGATCAAGTCTGTTCAACAAACATTAAGCTGCTTCAATATTTCTTCCAATTACAATCACAAAAAAATTGAAAAAAGTCGCCCAAAACTCGCAAATGCAAAATTGGTAGGATTAAGACAGTTAGGTTGATTTGTCCCCTTAGCGCAGTCTATCCAACAAACATTGAGCCGTTCCAATATGTCTTCCAATTGCAAACAAAATTAAAAAAGTCATCCACAACTCGGAAAACAAGACTTGCGAGGATAAAGACTATTAGGTTGGTTCGTCCACCTAGTGATCTAGCTGTTCTAATAATTTTTACAAAACCGAAAAAGTCGTCCACAACTTGCAAACAAAATAGAATAGCCTAACAGTCTATTAGGTTAGTTTGTGCACTTAGTAATCAAATTTGATGGACAAATTGTCCAGAACTCATAAGAAAACAATTATGTAGGTTTGTCACTGAGTGAATAACTCTGTTCGACAAATTGATCAGCTCCAATTTTGGTTCTAATAGAAATTTAAACGAAGTCGAAAAAGTCGTCCACGACTCCCAAAAAAAGACTTGGAGCTTTGGAGACTATTAGGTTGTCCACTGAGTTATCAAGTCTGGGCAACAAATTGCTACTGCGATATTTTTTTTTACTGAAAGGCATTTACAACAAAACCAAAAAAGTCGTAAACAACTCGCAGAAGAAGACTTGGGAGGATAGAGACAATTAGGTGGGTATTCCCACTTAATGATCTAGCCCGTTTAAAAAACTAAGCCGTTCCAATATTTCCTTTAACAAAACCGAAAAAGTCGTCCAAAACTCTTAAAAGAAGGCTGATGGTGATGGAGACTATTAGGTAGGCTTGTCCACTTAGTGACCAAGTCTGTTCCATAAACATAAATCAACTAATTTTTGTTTAATCAAAAAATCTTTCATATACCAAAAAAGAAATTAATTTATCCTTTGTTCTTAAAATTCCCTAACTTCAGCTCAAATCGTACTTTAAAAATTCGATGCCAAAATATTATGATTAAAAGTAGATGATGACGATGTCAATGGAACATAATTCCCATTTTATAAGTTCTTTACCTTGTTTATTCTATACAGTAAATTAATTTAACAAGAACTTCAAAATCCACTTTAATACACCAAGCGGCAGGCGATGCTGAACAGAATTTCGAAGTAATTACGTTGAAAAAAAAATTGCTCGAAGCTAATAATTTCTGCTCTCGAAAATCAACTTATGTACATGAGTTGCTATTAAACCCAACCGTTATTCATGAGAGTGTAAAAAAAAAAAACAGAACCAGGGTGAAAAGTTATGTCATGGGGGTTTATGTACTGTACATATTTCAGTTGTTGTTGTATACCAGGAGAAAAGGGTTTATGCAGTAGCAAGTTAAGACTGATGGCAAGGATTTAATTGGAAGTATCGATTTTTTTTTTCACTTCTTCACTTCAATCATACCACCATCATCGTCATCGTCATCATCATCATGCACTCTAGCCGGAAGGTAGGGTATATGTACTCGTAGGTTTAAGGTACTATGAGGAATTGAAGCATATAACACGATGGGCAATTTTTGGTGAAATTAATTTTGCAATTTTGTTTGATGATGAGAATGACGACGATATGAGTCGTTGACCTTAATGATTTCTCCAAAAAGAAAATAGCAAATGACTCAATTTGTGTTTTTGAATGTTTCGTGTTAAAAATTAATTGGAATTAGTTAGAGAAGAAAAAAGGGAAGAATTAAACATGTTGAGTTAGGTGGTGGTGTTTTTTTTTTGGATGTTCCATTTCCAGGTTTGGGTTTTTATGTCAGTTCAGACATTTTGTTGATTTACAAAGATAGAAAAATGATACAATTATGAATTTTGTAAAATTGATATTTAGGTTAAGGAGCTGATTTTGGAATCCAAGGAAGCATATAGACTTATTTTAATTCATGAGAAAATCAGTTGTAAAAATCCAAGTCGGTTGTAAGCAAGAAAAAGGTATCTGTATGACAAGAATTAGTTTATAAATAAATACAAATATATAAGGTGGCACAAAAGCTCGTCCAGAACCAGGCCCTAGTGAGTTAAAACTCTTAACCATTCCGGTGTGCGAGAGGCAGTACTTTTGAAAGAAAAAACTTTAGGTGGCACAGGCAGAGATTGAACCTAAGACTTCTGGCCTACGCACAAACCATCACGTCACGGGCACTACAAAAGTTTGTTTATATTTTTTTAATTCCGATGTTAAAAAAACCTGGTCCCATTTAAAGCACTATTTTAAGTTGCGGCCATGTTTTCAGTTGTCAGTGATTTATTTTAAGTTTCGTTTGGTATTTCAAGAACTGAATCTAAAGGATCACCTATTAAGGTATAGATTCGCAACAATATTATCGTTGATGTTTAGCGATTTAGCTCTCTTTTGGTTGAATGTCAATAAACAACACTGCCGTTACATTTACTGTAATGTATTCAATAAAGAAAAGACTTGTTGATAGTTCAAAGTATGCGAATAGAATGAATTTTATTAAGAGTAGTGAAGTATTCAGTGAAGCTAACATGATAATATACAAGGTGAATTTGATATGTTTGACAGAGTGTATTATTAATACAGTAAATTTCTTTTGCTCATTTACTCATATATATAACACGCTCCCCCTAAAGTTGAATCACAATAATTATAATGGATTATAAGAAAAAAAAAATATATTTATATCTATAAAATTGAATTTGTAAATGAAATGAAATTTGAATCAAATTAAAAAGTTAATTAATTATTCATATTTCTATGGCAAACAGGCAATTATGAAAACTTTTATTTAACTTTACGATTTCTGTACGAGCGCAATTTTCTTTGTCTTTCATGATTGCCCGAATCCGAATTAATTCGAGTTGCATTTGGAATCCAGTCCGGATCATTGGCCTTAGAATCGTTGCTGGATGACGGTGACGATTGCAATTCATTACCTGAACCCTCATCAGAAACACTGGTCACAGTCGCATTTACCTTGACATCTTCATATAGAGATTCATCTGTATCAATAGATTGATCACGAATTTGATCCAAATGACGATTTATTTCTTTATTATTGTGTGTGTAGACACAAGTATACGTACGTGGACCCATTTTTCGTTTAATCTTTGCTGGCAACCATGATGCATTGTTAGGATCTTTGTAATTTCTAATCATGACATTTTGACCTTTATTAAAAGTTAAGTTTCGTTTTCCTTTGAAATGTTTTATTTGGTTTTGTTGCTTGCTTTCAACTACCTCACTAACGGTTGGTGGTCGCAAATTACTAAAGCGAGTACGCAAAGTGCGTCCAAAAAATAATTTCGCTGGCGTTTCATTTGTTGTACAGTGGATTGTGTTACGATAATCGAGCAAAATTCGACTTATAATCGTGTCTATATTATACGACGAATTTTTTGACTTTGCACTGTTTACACTAGCAATGAATGACTTTTTGAACGTTTTCACAAAATTCTCAGCCTGGCCATTTGTTGCAGCATGACCTGGGGAAGTGAAAATGTGTTCAATATTGTTACGTGTAGTAAAGTCATTGAACTCGGCAGACTTGAATTGAGTTCCATTGTCGCTAACAATTTTGTCTGGAATTCCATAGCGACTAAACAACTCGCGCAATTTACCAATAGTAAACGCAGATGTAACTATTTTTGTTTTAAAAACTTCAACCCATTTCGTGTGTGAATCTACCACGATTAAAAAATAATGGTTGAGCTTTGGTCCAGCAAAGTCGATATGAATTCGACTCCAAACTGAGTTTGTTGGTACCCATGGTATTAGCTCAGCTTTCGGTGGACTTGCTTGCAATTGTTGACACGGAATACATTTTTTTATTAAATTTTCAATTTCAGAATCAATTTTTGGCCACCATACGTATGACCTTGCCAATGATTTGGTTTTGACTACTCCCATATGGGATGCATGTAATTCATTAAGAATATATTGCCGAAGTTTTGTTGGCACAACCGTTCGAAACCCCCACATGATACATCCATATTGGACGGTAAGTTCAAGCGATTTGCTTTTGAACACATCAAAATTGGAATCCAATTTGTCAACAGTGGTGTTTTCGATAGCTTCTAAAAGTTTACTGAGAATGGGGTCGCGTCGCGTTTCAATGGCAATATTTTTAAAATTTATTCGTAATGCATTATCTTGTTCAATCAAATCTATGTAGTTTGCATCATTATATTCTTCAATGTACGATAGCTGAGGTAAACGTGATAAACTGTCAGCCTCATTATCGATGCCCTTTACATATTTAATTTCATAATTGAAACCACTCAATATCAGTGCCCAGCGTTGCATGCGAGCTGCAGCCATCAAAGGTAAACCGTGTGTTTCACCAAAAATAGATAATAGGGGTTTATGATCTGTTGAGATGGTGAAAAAGTTTCCCAATAAATATTGTTTTAATTTAGTGACAGAGAAAAATATGGCTAATGCTTCTTTTTCAATGACGGAGTAATTCAATTCACTTTTGGATAGGGATCTCGAAATGAAAGCAACGGGTTTGAGCCCATCCGGAAACCGGTGTGATAAGACTCCTGCCACAGAATGTTTGCATGCATCAGTCGTTAGAACGATTGGAAGTTTTGGATTGAAATGAGTCATCACTTGCTCTGACGAAATGTCATGTTTTATTAAATCGTATGCCTTTTCACAATCTGTGTTCCATATGAATTGAACGTCTTTCCGAAGTAAAATATACAAGGGATTCATTTTGCTTGAAAAATCTTTTATGAAGCGTGAGTAGTAATTAGCCATGCCAATAAATGCTCTCAATTCATGAATATCTTTAGGAATAGGTGCATCCAAAATAGAGGCAAATCTGTCTCTGTTCTTATGCAGACCATTTTTATCGATGGTAAAACCAAGATAAGAAATTTGTTTTTGAAAGAAAAGGCATTTAACTGCATTCAATCTCAAACCAGCATCGGCCATTTTTTTTAAAACCGATTTTAAATTAAAGAGATGATCTTTGAAATCTCTTCCAGTGACTGTGATATCATCTTGATATACAACTACGCCATTGATACCCCTTAGTAAATTTTCCATGTGCATTTGAAAAATAGCAGCTGCCGGCTTTACGCCAAAAGGTAATCTTTTCATTTTAAATGTACCAATATGAGTGCTCCAAGCACACAATAGAGATGATGCTTCATCCAAACACAATTGATTATAGGCAGCACTCATGTCTAATTTACTAAATAATTCTCCACCTTGTAACGATGTGAAGATTTCCTCGATCAGAGGCAATGGGTATTTAACATCAACAAGAAACTTGTTAATTGTAGTTTTGTAGTCACCACACACACGTAATTTGCCATCTGGCTTAGGAACGGGAACTAACGGTGTTCCCCACTTCGCAGTTTCAATTTGTTGAAGAACGCCTTTTGCAACTAAATCTCGCAGATTTTGTTCAATTTCAGACTTCCAAGCAATTGGAATTGGTCGTGGCTTACAAAATACCGGCTTGGCTTCACAATCAATTTGCAACGAAATTTCACAAACATTATATTTGCCCAATTGGCCATCGAAAAGTTCGGAAAATTGACTCTTAATTTGGTCTACAATTACGGACAAACTTCGATTCTCTGGGGATCGAATCGAATGAACAAGGTTCTCATGATTTTGATCCATTTGCACTAGCAAAAATTTAAATGCACGTAGAAAATTTCTACCTAGTAAAGGTGGTGCGTTTGCATCGGTCACTACAACTGTAATACGTTTGCTGGTGTCCCCATAAGTAATACTTGCTAAACACTCACCAATTATATTAATTTTATTTCCACCGTAAGTTCTATATGGGATTTTACAAGCCGTTAGCGGATACTGTGATAAATGCTTCTCGTAGAAAGTCTTCGGAACAAATGTGCGCGGTGCCCCCGTATCACATGCAATGTCCATCATTGTGCCGCTGAACTTGACCTTCAACCAATACATGCCGCTGGATTCATCATCATTTAAACTGTATAAAGAAAAATCAAACGAATTGCCATTAGAAATAGAATTTACATATGGGTTAGAATTAGAAGGATTATTAGAATTAATAGAATTAATAAAATTGAAATTTTTCTTGTTATTTTCCTGTTTGGAGCGGCAAACGCTGCTTAAATGACCCTTCTTTGAACAGGTATGGCACGTGGCTTCCTTGTATGGACATGTAGGGGCCTCATGTGTCTTCCACCCACATCGCGAACACGCGGTTTTCTTGCCAGGCGGTTGTACTGTTGTTTTACGGTTATTGTTGTTGTTGAATTTGTTGCGGTGTTTTTGCCCTTTTTTTGAACTCATGTAGTTAACTTCGGAATCCGTGTTAGCTTTCATTGCAAATTTCGTTTCGAATATCATCGCTTTTTTAAGAGCATCGGCCAATGACAAATTTTCATCTTCTTCACAAATACGTGTGAAAATTTTCTCGGGCAATTGAGTAATAAACTTGTCTTTTACCATCACATCCAAATTGCTGCCATATTTACATTGCAGAGCCAGCTTCTTGATACGAGCATACCACGTTGACACACTTTCGTTTTCGTTGCGAACGGCGTCATGGAAATTTTTACGTTCATGATACACAATAGTTGGAGGTGTGAAGTGAGATTCCAAAATGTCGCACAGCTCACTCAAATCTGTATTCACTGGCGTCTTTGGATCACATAGACTGCGTAATAGTTCATATGCTGATGATCCAATTGATTTTAATAAAATCGCTTTTTTTGCTTTTTCGTCGGTGCAATTTATTTCGGTGAAGTGAATGTCCAAACGCTCTTTCCAAATGTTCCATTTGTCTTCGCTTGGATTAAATTCACTGATGGTCGTCGAATGGACTACGGTGCTTTTGTCGTTGGCCATTGAAAATATTCGCAAAACGTGTTTTCACGTTTTAGATTTTGAACCGATTCAATTCTTTTTTTTTTTTAAATAAAAACTAATCGAAATTCGATGCTTGCTTTTCTATTACAATTATTTTTTACGATATCCTCGTCGCCAATTTTGTAATGTATTCAATAAAGAAAAGACTTGTTGATAGTTCAAAGTATGCGAATAGAATGAATTTTATTAAGAGTAGTGAAGTATTCAGTGAAGCTAACATGATAATATACAAGGTGAATTTGATATGTTTGACAGAGTGTATTATTAATACAGTAAATTTCTTTTGCTCATTTACTCATATATATAACATTTACAAAAACTGACTGTTTCGTGTGTCTATAGATTTGTGGAATAATGGGTCCGTATACTTCTTTAAAAACGAAGCTGGCCAGAACGTTACAGTCAATGGTGACTAGAGCCATTATTACAGATTTATTTGTTCATCAAGCTGGAGCTGTGGTTTTAAAGCTTAACATATTATAAGACCTAAAAAATGTCACTTTCAGTTAAAATTACTTTGTTTATTTCTTACTTTAATCATAATTAATTAAGAAGGTATCCTTTTATGTAGGGTAATTTGATTGATACAAAGACTGTAGGTTCATTGACTTTAAAAATGATCTAATGTCTTTTTTAAACTTAAAAGTTATTTGCACATCTTAAGGAATTTAAAACCTTGAGAGTCTTTTTTTTACCTCCCAGTGTTATCCTTACTCTTAAGTTTATGTCAGACGTTGTATCAATAGAAGTTAAACACTTGCAGAGGGAATTTTTTTCAAGAATCTTAAAATATCAACATAAACTTTTTCGCCTTTATCCGTAGTGTGAAGGATCTTATTTCCTCTTAAATAGCATACAAAAGTATGTTGAGGACACACACTTTTTCTCAATTAAAAAGAAAAACATGAACTTTAAAAATTCTTCGTATGTTTTATTTTTTGTCTGTTATTTTGCAAAATCTAGGACATTTAGAAAAACACAATTAAATTGAAGGCAACCCAAAAAAGAAAAAAGCACTTGTTTCCAGCTTCAAGCTATAAATGTGGAACTACATAGTGAACACCATTTGTATAACTTCATTCCCTTTCCATGTCAGAGACAGACATCCCATCGTTGTTGGGATAACAAACGTTTGCATACTTTTTTTTACCATTCATACATTTTGTAGGTACCTTATATAAGAAGAACCATTCTTTCAAAAATAAAAAAGTAAAATAGAAAAACAAAACAAAGTGTTTTCAACTTCATATATTCAGGTCATAGATACAAGTGGCTTATACTTATATCTCTCTACCCTAACACTCGTCGTCGTACGAATATATAGAGAGGGGGAAAAAGGCTTAAACAATTCAAAAACAGGAAAAAGAAAATTATTCCTAAGAAATCACAAGAAATTCAAAAACAACAACAACAACAAAAACAAAAATGGCATAACAACCACTTCCACTTTAGAAAGAAACACGCAAGAGCAATGAAATTTATGTTTTTTTGCACTTCTCTCTTTATATCTTTTCTCTTATGTCAAAGCTGAAATATCCAATTACAGTTAGGTGTACAATGTACATAGGGATCCATAGGAGATATTGATAGCATTGCTGAAATCCGTTATTTATTATTATTGTTATTTTTTGAACAAGGAAATCTGAACTATGACAACAAATTTACACTGAAAATAATTAACTTTGTCCATGATTCCATTTAGCTTTGTAAGAGTTTTAGATTAGTAGTATGAACGAACCAAGGTTTAAGTACCACAAACTACAAAGGAATCTAAAGATCGGTTTAACACTTGTATAACATATTTTTACTATTGGGTTTTCCAATAAGCCTTGACTACTAAACACAAACCATTAGAGACATTTCAAAACGTTTATAATCGACTTGAAGTACTATCAAAACATTTATACATGGAACTCGACTTTGTTCATAAGACCACCGCGAGCAAGTTTGAAGCAGTAGATTCCTTGTACTTAACGTAGCCCCAAAGAAAATAGTTCAGAAGCGTTTAAGCGACTGGCTTATTTCTTGAGATATCGCACACTCATCAAACTTACTCTTCAATAAATCGATTCTGAAGTGTTTTCTCTGGCATCATCCTGTTGAAACTGCATTTCCTCCAAGTTCATATCCTTCAATTCGGCCCAAAAATAATCGGTAAACATTACCGGTGAAAGAATATGGGCCAATAACGCCAGCGGCATGCAAACCAACCAATAACACATATTTGACATCTTGACAAACCCATTACGCCATTTAGATAGAGCGAGAATTACGACTGAAAATTGGAGTTAACACTCTAAAAAGTGCGGTTGTCACCGAATCCGAATTTTATTAGAAAATTTTTATAATTTGCAGACGTTGCTCGTTCGTGTAGGTACTTTACTATGATAAAAACGTTGAGTTTATTGATTAATTTGCGGTGACAATTCCTTGATTAGTGAATGGGTGCATTCACAAATTAAATTCAAAGTTTTAAGTAACTTTTGGAATAAAAACCCTTTATCAGTCGGAGTAAGTTCTGTGAGATTGGAATAAATGACATTGAAAATGAAGAAATACAACATAACAGATTTTGTATGAAATTCATCAGTTTATTGCTCTAGATCTGAAGAGCATTAACGTTTTGATTTAGCTCTGCTATTTTTTACATTGGCTCACTCAAACTCAGTCGTATGCTACATAAATTGACCCAATATTTTGTGTTCAATCGAAACTCACATTTATTTAAAATGATACAGTGTTAATTTAACATTTTCCAGGTTTAAATTAAATAACAAAAAGCTTAAGCCTACATTTTGCTCGATGCAATAAAGAACGTTTAAATATAAAGCTGGGAATTATTTTTTTAAGGCAATGCACTAATTTGCTAAAATTAAAATAATTATTTCAAGAAATCATTTTCCGTGTGTACCCAACTTCAAGTGACTCTTTTGTACTATTATTACTTTTAGTTCTTCTAAGTTTACCGATTTAACTTTTGCAGTAAACACATAATTTCTTCAGTTTATTTTTCTGACACTTTGGAAATGGTAATAGCAGGCTTATTTTATAGTAAGATCGTTAGGTTTTATCCATATACTTGATGATGGATGTGTTCTTAATTTTTGCAGTAAAATAGAAAAGAATAAAGTGCCAAAAGCACAGCCTTGCCTTATAGTCAAGGAAAATCAGATAAAGAAATTACCTTACTTAAGAAAAAATGCAGAAAATAATGAACGTCCTCAAAATGCTCTAAAAAGTAATTTTATTTTTGGACCGCAGCAAGAAATTTAGAGTGAGGGGGGGGGGTTTAATGGGATCAAGTACACCTTTATTTTTACCAATTATTCGAAATCTATAGGTTTTTTTTGATAAAAGTTTTAGGTACGCATTGTAACTTAATTTTTTGTCAAGATGAGAAATAGAAGACCCAGACTTTTTCTCAGGTTTTTTATTACCTTTTTTTTATTTTAAATAATATTTTTTTTTATTTTAAATAATAATATAATAATAATCTTTTTTGTAATGCTTTCCTCTAAACAACTTTTAATAGAATCCCTGTATCATACAAATCGGATAATGATCATTTTGTGAAAAATAAACTTCTTGGGAGCTATTAAACAAAATGCAGAAACATATTTTTTCAAGATTTTGGGGTTTACTTTGCGGTACCACTTTGGGTTTGTATTACAAAAATATTTTCCAGAAATAACCTTCGGTCCTTTTTCTTCCCGCCCCCTAACAATTTTGCTACGGTCCGAAATAAGAGTACTTTTTAAGTAGTATAAAGGACAGACAATTGAAGGTCTCCACCAAAATTAGGCTTGTCTGTTTTTTTTTTCCAAATTATTGTCTTAAATTTTCTGAAACCATTAAGACGAATTTGTTTGGTCTTGAGACCCTCTTTTAGACATTGGGCACTTAAATAATGCTTACAAATATTTCCCTAGGAATTATTTGTTATCGAAAAATGTTTGTTATCGAAGGACATTTGTTTCAAAGGAAAGCATTCGATGGGAAATTAATTAAATCTAAAGTTTAAATTGAGCACAAATATGGAAACATTTAGAAAAATTTAAGTTTTTTTATGAGTGCCCTTTTATTTATTCCCCTATACTTCCTTGTTCCTTGTAAATCAAAAACTCTATCAATTCATAGAAATAAAATCTTTTTTTTTCAAATGATTGGCGGTTAAAAGTAATTTATATTATATGTAAGTGACGTTAGCATTTTATTGGTGGTTAAATCTGTCTATCAATGACACTGACAGCTTATGAATACAATCTGTCATAATAAATTTAGTGTTTCAAATTTCTCAGTGCAGCTATGAATCAATCAGACGACGAACGCGACGCGACGAATACGATGGATGATGAGGAAGACCAAAGGTATGGCTTCACTGCATCCTCAATCGGGTTGAAAATGAAATATTTTGTATTTGTTTTGGTTTTATGTTTTTGTCAACAGTTCCTGAAACCACAACATAAGAAAAAGAAAGACATAACATAAATAAATAGATATACTTTGTTACATTGAGACTCTGACCAGTGACCATTTAACCATGTTTTTTCTTACCGGCAAAAGCAAAGGCAACGGCAACAACCATCACCTACCTTCATTTTCACCTGTTTCTTTGGGTTCCTTCGATTCGTTGTTTTGAAAACGTCCAACTCATAACCACTTTCCACATGACTTACCACCCCTTTTTTTCTTGGTTTTTCCTTATTTTTTTTTTCTGTTGGTTTTTCATTGATTTTTCTTTCCTATTGCACCCACTCTCATTATACTTTTTATACCTTCTGAGGTTTTGGGTAAACATTAAAGAAAAATAAGTGAAGAAAGAAAAAAACCAGGCGAATGACCTGAATGTTGAAACAAACTATAAATAGCTCACCTAGTGCCAGGATACAAATGAAACTTAGTTACCGGCTTCCTTTTTGCTTACAGGCCCTTTTATCGATTAAAATAAATTATATGGTATATGGGCCTCGAATGGGTTATTTTCAGTAGAAGCAGCAGCAAACGGCTCGCTTGGCGGTTGAAATATATGGTATACGAGGAGTACGCGCCCTGACAATATGATAACGATTTTTTGTTCCACACTGTTGTTTGTTATAGTTCGTTCAGGACTTTAGTCTTCCAGTGAGTGATGCCTCAAGACACTTCCATCTTCCTCTTCACATAAGAGTGAGCGAAAAAAAATGGATTTCAGTTCGAAACCGGGTCAGGTATTCCATTCATTCATTTCATTCATTGCTTCTTTCATAAAATCCAAAAGGGATTATTATGCAGCTGTTTACCTGAGCCTTCTGGGGCATTGTTCAGTGTCTTCCTGTTCCTGAAGTGGGATATATATAATATATACATTTATAAGAAATGCACATTGCACGAAGCACCATTATCAGTAAGGATTTTTGCATGGGGCCAGGACTTTGCAAAAGATTTCGACAGCACCGACTTTCTGTAGGAGTTATGGCTGCTTAGTTGATTAAGAAAAGTTTTGCTGATTGCAAAAAAATGATAATCCATTTGTATTTTGATTTTTTGTTTTGCATATCTTTGAGCTTATTTTTATTTTTACTCATTTGAATATTATTTCCTGCTTTGCTTGATTGAGCGGAAAGATTTAGAGTTTAGAGATGGTAATCGTTTTCGATATTTTTTCGGGGGAAAATAATGACATTTGGTTCGTCTATCGATTACAGAAACCGATGAATAGATAGCGAAAAGAATCAAATGTCAATTTTGATGTTTCTATCATGATGCAAATGTCAAGGAATCATGTATGACATTTAGTTAATTTATCAAACATGCATTTTTTGCAGAGGAAATCAGGTGTCAGTTTTGATGTTTTGGCTTTAATAGAAATGTCAAAATATCACTCCGAATTCGTCGGAATTGAATGACATTTGATTCGTTAATCGACAATGCGTTTTATATTCGGAATACGTAGTTTGCAATTAAATTTCAATTTTGACATTTCTACCATGACAGAAATGTCAATAAATCACTCCGAATTCACAACTCATTCATCGGATATGAGTGTCATTTTGTTAGTTTACCTAAAATGCTTATACTCTCTAAAATTATTATAGAGTTCGATGATTGGGTTGCATAGGGAATAAATTGTTATCTTGAAATTTCTTTTATGTGACAAATGTCAAGAAATCACTCCGAATCCATTTTCAATTAAATGAAATTTTGCTAGTTTATCAAAAATTAGATTTGTATTGAAGTCGATTATAAAATGATAAGTAAGGGAATCAAATGTCAATTTTGACATTTCTACTATAATACAAATGTCAAGAAATTGCTCCGAATCGATACGCAACTCATTCATTGATTCGTTTATTAAAAATGCGTTTTTTTTTCGTTGAATATTTTGTGGGAATCAAATGTCAATTTTGACTTTTCTACAATATTACAAATATCAAGAATTAATTCCGAATGCATCCACAAATGATGCTCGTTTATTGAAAATGAAGTTTGTACTCACACCTATTACGATGAGTTTGTTACTGAAAAAGTCATATGCCAATTTTGACATTTCTACTAAAATAAAAATGTCAAGAAATCACTTCGAATCCATCATTCATTCATTGGATGTTGAAATTGGCATGATTCAAGAATTTCACCGAATTTTTCCCAAAATGTTGAGTCAAAAAATGACATCTTTCTAATTGACATTTACACTGTTTTCATTCGAACGCACCTTTATTAAAAACAATTTTGGTCATAAATCAAAACATTGCTCAAGAAAATGTGAAGCAATTTACCTCACACAACGCGCATGGCAACAATAATTTCAACTTTTAATTAACATTCGCCCGCATTTGCGCTTTCAGTTATTTTCTATAATTCACTGTCTCTTTCGTTTGAAGTTTAATGGCGTCGTTGGTAGTCACAGTCGGTGCTGTTTACTTGTTACATCGTTGGTCGTCCAAAGCCAAACAAAAGGGAAACTCAAATTAGTTAGACACACAGGTGCTTTTCACCAAATCACCTGTCAAAGTTATACTTATATCCATTCCATATGCATGCAAGATGGATTCACGCTATTAACGCGTGCGCGTGTAAAAGCGACGACGAGTGAGAGACAATCCAACAATAATGACAGACGATGTTCACACACCTTTTAGTGAAAGTTGACGTAACTTTACACAAACAAAACAAAAAAAAAACACTCAAGTGCCCAAATTTGGCACGGCTAGATACTACTTGTTGTCAACTTAATTGTGCGCCAATCCCTTTGGCTATCAGTGCTCTGCGCCTGGACATACCTTACCTAGTCTTGAGTTAACGCCTAATCAATATTCCAGTCGTCTGTGGCGTTTTTAGTTTTGTTACTAATGCGGGAGGAATATATATCTATCTGTCAACTTTATACGGTAGCCATCTTAATGATGAATATCTCATCTCTTGGAACGCGCGTTCATTTTTCGTAATCGGTTTTTATTGCGATGATGGTTTAGTTGTCATTTTGAGCTCGCTCTAACGCTTAAGGATATCTACACGTACGTTTGTATTTGATCTTTGGCAAACTTAAAAAAAAAGAAAGAAAATTGTAATATAAGCTTGACCAAGTTTTAGTAGAATTGTTGATTTTGATCACGGACTTCAGAGATGTTACATGACGAAATGTTGTACGATGTTATGATTTGAATTGACAATGTAGGCATACATAGCTCCTTTTGGGCCAAGAGACTCACGATTTCTTGTGGCTAGGCCACTCGATGCCAAATAACTTGTTTAGTTAAAAAATAAATGTTAAGTAACCAAAACGAAACACACGAGTTATTATTTAATTGAAGAATTTAAATATTGGGTGAGGTAATAGTGTACAAACTGTCACTACTGGAAAACAGGGTGTAGTGCTTGGAATGTAAAATATAGACGTGTCATTTAATTCGAAAGGCGTTACATTTCTGTTTGAGTTGAGGCTTGATTTATGCTTAAAGTTGGAAATGCAAAAAAAACTGTGCTGAAAGTTATTTTATGTCAAAGAAAAAGTATTTACAAAAATCAATATTTCGTCGAAATAACATTAAAACAAACAATAGCAGTGACATTTTGACGTATTTAAAACATAGTAGCCGGGCATAACTTTTAAATATCTGAAAAACACGGTTTTCGAATTATGAGAATGTTTTTTTTTTTTTTGTTAAACCCTTTTTAAAGTTCACTAATAGTTCTAACTCTTTTTTCACTGACAGTTTTTTAACAAAATTCAGTTATTGGTTGGTAGATCTACTAGGTTCCAATTAAGTGATCATTTTGTTCGATCTTATTTGAAAAGTAGAATCCTAGTGCTATGACTGTGTTTCTAAGTAAGATGAACTTTTAAACTGTTTTCAGTCAGCGGAAATATCGTTTTTAAATTTCTTTTAGCAGGTACTTAATATTTTTTTCGTTTACCTCAGGACATTTATTTGGCATCAAATAAATCGAAATAAACCGTACAATAATAAATGTCTTTCGTAGCGGACAATTTTCTATTTTCTAGCGTAAAGTTCACTAGAAGTTCGTATTGCTAAGTTTTTTTCCATTAGATTTTGGCATTTCTGATATATGGAAGTGTTGAAAATGTTGCAAAAAGGTCTCTTGTGAGTAAAATATCTCGAAAACAAGAGGTAATGAGTGACAAAAATTGTTCACAGAGTATTGAAAAAGCATTGACCATGGCACTCTTTTAGGCATAAATATTGATTCAACGAAAAACTTACGCCAAATGAAAATGCGCTGCTATTTTAAAAAACTATTTTATACATTTTATTCCTCAAATATTAAGCCACGTGTAATAAAAAGTTTTTTGTTCAAAATGACCACCATTTGCTTCAACGCAGATCTTGAGATGCACAGAATATATCAGCGTGTTTTTATTTGTCGTAAGTTTTTTATTGTATCAGTATTTCCGGCTAGACTAAATACAAACAACATCAAATGATGAACCCCACGTCAATACAATCATCAAAGAATTGGTGCTTCAAAATGTTTGAATAAAAGATCGAGAACTTACTGAAATTGCTGAAATATTGAAAGAATTAGTAGAAACCGTTTTGAATGATCATTTGGGTTCAGAAAAGTGAAATCTCGATTTCTGTACTCGACCCATATCGTAGCAATCAATACAAGGTACCATTAGCTTTTCCCCCAATTAAAGACAATGCTATGTATCGTTTTGAATCAAAAGAAGAGATAGAAATCGAAACGAAAAAGAAATTGAAAATTTTAACGGAAGAGGTTTTGAAAATAAGAAAACAAACATTAGCAAGTGTATTGTAAGGGGTGGAAGGAGAAATAAGTTTAAAAGAAATATGAAGATTTTTGAATTTTTTAACAAACTTAGGCAGTGGACAAAATATTTAACGAAGGGTCGAAAAATGTATCACAAAAATTATTTGACTAGTCAGCAAAAACTTTCCAAATGGTATTAATCCCAAGTGTTTTTCGTTCCGAACGACGCACGTTGACAGATATTTACGTCTTGCATTGGAGCAGTTCTTAACAAATTTAATATGTTGTTCATTATATCAGGCGATTCATCGTGCAGTATAGCTGTCAATAGGCTCTTATTGATAGAAGAAGTATGACTTTTGAAACGTCTTTGTCATTTTTGTTCAGTATCGTTTAGCAATTGGCCAATCATTATACAAAAAATTGTCGTATTATCATGAATCAGGCTCTAGAACAACTATAATTAAATCCTGTGTCATGCCACCCGCAGAATGTTTTGTTATATCAGTCAAAATTGTTCGTCAGCGAAAAACTGGTCAGAATTCTGTCATTTTCGTAATCGTTAACTTTGACTGTGTTGGTAATGTTTTTGATACGATCTTGAATATCAACGCTTTGCATATTCCACTCCATTAAAATACGTTAACTGATATTCCGAAATCGCAGAAATCAGTTTGTAAAATGGAACATCGCTTGGAAGTTGATTTTTCAAATGTCAAAATTTCCAGATGTCACAAGATATTGCCCAGTGTCAATGAGACATCAATCACCAATTTTTCATGCATTGAAGTGATCTGCTGCCCATATCGAAAACAGGTTGCCGTTTTCAGAATTCTTACAAAAATCAAACCAGATTTTCTTGAAATCGAACATTTCCTGTAATAAAAATGCGATTAGACGCGACCAGACGACGCAACACAGTGTGGATATATTACGCCGCGCGACGTCTCCAGTTGTGTAGTTGCATTCACCATAATTTTATCGCACGACTATAAATCATTAGTCACCATCCAACAACAAAGATAAAATAGCAACAAGTTGCAATGCCAGATTACACCGTGATTTTTGTTGTTGATATTCTAAAGAACTTTAATTGAGTCATTAGCCGATAGCTAGCTAATGATGTATATTTATATACTTTGCTCATATAATTCCAAGATTACAAAATTTAACTATCTCCCCACACTTTGATACGAATTCACTGGTTTTCTATCTTGTTTTTGAAAAGTCGTGGGTGGTAAATGAAAAAAAAAATACCTAGCTCACGAAATTTAATGTTGTTCTTTTATATAGAATGTGAAAATTGAATCTCGATTAGGAAGCATAAATATCGATGTTATAGACCCATTATGAAAATGTGGAGACCTACATACATGAATCTTTTAAGAATTGCTCTGACTAATGTCGATTAGGTAGGATTTATATAAATTTAAATATAAAAAAAAAGCACTTAAGTGCCCTGCATTCCTTTAAAAAGATTTTCTTTTTACCGAAAGAAGACGTTTACAAATTGTGATTTACCAAAGCTCTAAATTTCAAAAAAGCCGCCAAACATTTATCTGTTTTTCCTTCTTTCTGTGACTGATCGTCTGACCAATGGTCGTAGAAAGATCAATTGGTCTTCAATTAATATTAAATAGATAAACAGGAGATGAGGTTGCCAGAGTTAATTAATGACCCTAAATTATTTAAATGACAATTTTTTAGTCGTGATGCTTTTAATTTTTAATTTAACCCGGATACAAAACTTGTTTATTAAGATTGGCTTATTTATTAAGGCTTGTTTATTAAGATTCATTTAAAATAGTTCGCTATTTTGACAGTTGTCATCCTGAATAGTTCGCTATTTTGACAACTGACAAGTAAAAACTACGCCATTACTAAAATTTGAACGATAAATGCTTCAACAACGTATTCAACTATTAAAAATTTATTAAAGCACCTTTGGGCTTTTTTGTTATCTTAATAAAACGTTTTGTTGTGTTGTCTTATAAAAATATTTGGCAACCCTAGAATTATACAAAAAGAAACAGTCATAAACATTGATCTGGAAAAGCTTACCCAAATAAAAATATAATTTTTTTACTTTTAAGTTCTATTCGTTGGTTATATTAATGGCGCCGAATGTCTTGTTGTCTAAAAATGGTAAGGCCAGTTCTTAAGCTGGAGCTAGCTTTGGTTTGACCATATACATATTTCCAATTTATTCAACTTTTTGTTTCATACATATCTAGGTACGTCAGAAATTCTTTTTAAATAACATGTTAGGTTATTTTTGTAATGAATTTTTATTCTTATTCAATTTTTGTTTTATTTAATTTCAGGATCAGTACGACAACTTATCGATACACACAAATAAAGGTATTGATTTTTTAGACAAATATGGAAACTTCGTGCGTGAAAGACTTGCGATAGAAAGTGATTATGCGGCGAAATTAAGGTGAGTACCTGCTTAGATATCAAAAATAATTAATGATACGAGTTTGTTTGTGGGGTTGTGTAAATGTGATAAGTTTTTGTTATGATTGATTTATCTTTTCATATAAGTTGAGGTACATAAAGGCTTGGTAAAATTGTCTATTAAAAGAGGAAATATAGAAATGATAAAGTTATGTTATCTATTTGGTGTCTAATTAATAACAAATACTTGAGTTGCATGCACCTGATGTTTGTTTATCAAAATAAACATGTTTGACATTATTGGTTTTATATGATACGTTCATTTATAACAACGAAATAATAAAAGTATTTATCTATATTAAGGGTTAGGGTAGGGTTTATTATAGGTACTTTTATTTGTTTAGGTTTTTGATTGTTAGTATTATTACATTTAAGGTAAATCTTAGACATAGACAAAAAGTTAATTTTATTAAAGAACAAAATTACAATTCAATAAAATACACCTTGAGGTGTGGCTAAGTTTAATTAATTTTAACTTGTTGGAGTGACAACTTTACTCACTTAAACGAAGCTCTTCAATTGGTGTTTTCCTTTGTTTTTAATAATATTATTCAAAACGACCTTTTTAACTAGCTTTTTAAAATTATTGGAATTGATTTCAAGTTTTTTAAGCACAAAATTGTCTTAAGCCAAAAATTGTCAAATTCTTCACGAGAAACTCTTGCCATGAAAAGTGCTACTCAAATTAGCCGTTTCCATCCCTGGCATTACTCGAACACAACAATGGTTAAAATTTGTAAGTCACTTGACCCTGGTTGTCTATAAGAGCTGTTGCGTATTTTATTTTTTAAATTGGTTTAGTTTTTCAAACTAAAATGCTGACGTTTATCAGCTTCTCAAGGTCTCTAGAATCTAAACCCATGCTTTTGAAAGAAAGGTTTGGGAATACAATTTTTGGTCGGACATATCACAATAAATATAAGAGATATTAACTTCAATTGAATTTTATGTTCCACATTAATACTTTTTTTTTGAACAATCAAAACTCATAACTCAAAAAACTTAAACAAAATACTTGCACTCGACAAAATTCATATTTTTTTCCTGTTCCACAAATAAAATAATGTTTTTAAAGGATTTTATTCTCCTGAATTCGAATCTCGCCTTATAGTTTTTCTATGCATCTTTAATAATGTCAAAAACAGCTAAAAACATTGTTTTAAGGTAAAGGTAAAACACGTCATAGTTCTAACATTAAATTGATTGTATTATAATTGCACTCCGAGAAGTTGCCGGTCGCGGGCTTTTTTTTAGAACTATTAAAAGGACCAATTCTTTCATACATTATTTGTATTTCTTTCATACATTTTTTTGATTCTTAGCAATATGTTATATAGCCTCCCGCAATAAATGGTCCATCTAACACTGAAAGAATTTTTCAAATCGGAGCAGCAGTTCCTGAGATTAGCGCGTTCAAACACACAAACAAACAAAGAAACAAACTCTCCAGCTTTATAATATTTTATTAGTATATAGGATTTTGAAAGCAAACATCTTTTTTTTTCTAGATATAGTTTAAATCATTTTAGTATTATCTTTCTTAGTTTCTTCAAATTCTCCTCAGTTATGAGTCTTCATTTGAATTTATTAGAAGTTTTGAGAAACCTTGAATGTAATGCTTTCATGGATTTGAAAAAATACTTGAAAGCTTCGAATCCGAGTTTCTGTTTGAACCACCTGCTCAAATTTTAAAAATAACCGTTTTCAACATTATTATTTTATATCTTTTTAAAACAAAGTACAAAAACTTGATATGAAAGCCTTGTTTAGACGATAGATCTATTACAAAACGAAAAATTATTTCAAAACCTTTTTAAAGTTTGCTATTACATTTTTTTTTTGGCGTAAATGGTTCAACGTTCCCTTAAGATTTATGCATAAGACAGGTGAAATCTAGCAACTTATGAACATTTTGGAATTTCATTGAATGCTATATTTTTTTTAAATCAATATTGAAGATAGAGATTATAGGTTTAGAAAACCATAACCAACTATCCATTTCAGTGAAACGAAAACAATTTCTCTATGAATACATACTCTAATTTTAAAAAGTATTATATCAAAAACCTGACGTAATAGGGTGATTTTAGAGTCTTGAATCAAGGCTATCAAAACCCATTGAAAAAGTGCAGTTTGATTGCCAGGAACAAAAACCTGAGCAACCAATATTGTCAGCTCCAATATTTTACGAACAAAAAATTATATAACTTTCAGAATATGAAAATAAAATTCTATTTAAAGTTCCAAAAGCTGGTTTTACAACTTGAATAAGGCCATTTTTGAATAAGATTTCTGTTTTATATTGGAATTATTTGCCTAAAAAAACTGGTAAAATTTTGTTCAAACCTTTAAAATTCGATCTAGAAATTAAACAACTAGGTTCTAAAAATCAAATGGAATCAAAGTTGAAGAACAATTCAATTAGTTTCCAATGTTCCACAATTGGATTGATTTTTAAAAACTTCCAACTTTTTTTATTCCTCAATATCTTCTTCAATATCAATCTTCTGTTGTTTGACAAACATACTTTTTTAAGACTTTCGAATCTTTAGTTTTTGTCATCTTACTTCAAATATTTTTAAATACTCGTAGTAACGATTTAGGATCAATTGAGGTCTTGACACCTTCATAGAAACATTATTTCCATAGAAAGAGTTTTGAAGCAATTAATTTCTGGAAAGCTTTTTATTTTAAGTAAAAATAGGCCTGTGTTTTTCAAAAATGTTGGCATTGGACAAACAAACAATATTGGAGTTCAGATTCACTTTTGTGGTCTTTTAAGTACCAAGTTGAATGCACTCTTCTTGATTTGAATGATTTTAAAAATTATGTAATTATTTGTACTCCAACAAAATTTTATCCCACCTTTGGCTATAATTAAAAATAGGTTGGGAAAACTTTACCTTATCGTGTGTGAAATCTAAAAACACAAATCATTGTGACTTTGGTTAATAACCTGCAACATACCTTAGCTGACTAAAATAATAATTGAAACAAGCCTTAAGTAGATATATGTATGTACATATGTTCATGCACTGCACCTCATAGCATAGATGGTATAATTTACGAGTATTATGGGAGTGGTTATAGAATTTCTAGATTTATGCCACTCAAAAGTCTTAACTTATAAGTTGGAAATATTTAATTCGTAATGCGAACAAAAAATGCAACACCCATTGTTATGTTGCAAGAACTAATGAGAATGGCGTCTAAGATACAAAAAAAAACAGAAACTTCTAATGAATTGAATTTGTATACGTTCGTACTTTATGGCAATGTTGATGGCGCCAACTATAGAATAAGTTCTTGATTTATGTCGATGGTAAGGTGGGGCAAGAATGTTATTAAATATTATTCTTAGTCAATTAAGCTTCATGTTTTTAAACAAAAATGTTAAAGAAACTTATTGAAAGTAAAATTAAAATCGTTTCATTGAAGCGGATGTGATTTGATTTTTTCAGAAGTCCTTAGAAAATTCTATATTTTTGGGCCTCTTCTTTTTAAAGAAAGAGTTTTCTAAGCATGTTAAAAGCATAGGTATATCAACCGACAATTTTAATATCTCTAGGGTGCAAATTTTGGGCTTACAAGGAAAACTCACCAATTCTCAAAATGAGCATTTTGCATTATTGGTGTAAAAAGTGATACAAATTTTCAATCCGACTGTCTGCCATTATTTCTAAAAAAATCAAGAAGAACTGTCAAGGAAACTATGTTTTATTCTGTAGATAGTCAATTTTGCTAGTAAGTCGACGAAACTTAGAAATAAGTTAACCGATAGAAAAATAATGCCTACATCACGTAAAACAATAGCAAATAATAGCGATACTTTTATAAATTGACAATTGTTTTGACAATAGCTGTTTCTATCATGTTCATAGAGGAAGGTTAAGAGAGCAATAGTCAAAGTGACAAATTGACTCTCAACTTTCACCTTATTCGATACCACCTCCAGCTGCCAAAAACAATATTTTAATATCACTGTCTACCATTTTTCGAGCCCAATGCGATGATTATGGTTGACCGAATAAACAATCAATGAAATTGCGAAGAAATTTGAAGAGACTGCAATTACTGATGAACTATCAGTTGGAAATATTGTATCGATTTCCCGAAGTTCGCACTATTCAAAATCGGTACACTTATTAAACTATGAACTATTTTTAATTTCCATACTTATAAAGTTAAAATTACGCAATAATTTAAGCCTAATAACCATTCCTAAAACCCTAAATACTCGTCTTGCATGCTAAAAAATAGGCATACAAACTACGATTTTTCTAACAACATTTTGGTCGGCACATTTCTCAATTGGAGTGTCTGTAAAGAAACAAAATTGGTCTAGACAAAGTGACTTTGTTGTGTTCTATGGTCGAAAGATGTCGTTGGTCCATATTCCTTCGAAGATTTCAATGGGGAAGACCGTTACAGTTAGTTGAAACGAGACAATAGGCCACAAAGTTCACGTTTTTGTAACGTCAATTAGCCACTCATATAATGCGGACACCGTTAAATTTTATTTTCTGTAGGGCTACACAAAAGACTGTGCCTACACGAACAATCTCCGAACTCTAGACGCATTTAAAACCAACATTACTCAAGTAATGACCGTGATATAGCCCAAAATGTGCGAAAAATTGGTTGAAAACTACGTCAAGAGAATCGTGTACTGCGAACTTTCCAGAGCGGTCATTTCAAATATATAGTTTCTCAAACTTATCTACTGGAAAGGTCGTGTCTTTTCAAAATTGAGTTTCAGAATTGAAAAATGAATTATAGGATAATTCATTTATTATTTTATCGTGTCGTAAATAAACTATAAAGAAAATTGAGACGTATCTTTAATCAAGAATAAGTTATTTAGAATGTCGCGCAGAAATCTTTTAAATCTCACAAAGTAATAGTTCTCGTGCTTCATATACGAAAAAGCGTTTCTGGATCTTTCAAAAGAAACAAAATTAAATTTCAGAATCGATTAGTTCTGTTTCAAATGTTTTGTTGATATTTCTCTACATTTTCATTTAAAAACAATGCAATAAGTAATTAATTTTTACTTTCGATAACACTTGTCAAAGTGACAATAAACTTGACAGCTGACAGATTAGTTTTGCTCAAAATTTTTAAAAGAACAATGTTCACAAATTTGAATTACTATCAACAGCATATGTACATATAAATTGTTCTACATTTGAATCAGTCTTGATGGCGCTCTTGTTTCCGACATCTTCTTTAAGCACTTGCAGCTTCATATTGTCTTTCCAATAATCCGAAAGCGTATGGTCGCTTCATTTCTTTGTGTGTGCTTTATTTCAAGTGGCTACAACTGAGTATTGACCTCAAAACCTATTTTGAATCAAAAGATACCCTATTAAATAGTACTTAGTCTTCTACTTTAATTTGGGTAATTTTTTCAGCTGACCCCTTCTTTTCCAAAATATGTTGGATTTAACCCTAATCATCAACACATACCCTAAGATTTTACTTTCTATTAATGTTTTGCTATTTTCTTGTCTACGAAACCTGATAAACTGTTTAGCACTCAATTAAACTTAGAAAATGTCATGAGCATGACTTTACTATACGAGTACAGAAAAAATAAAAAGAAAAATTGCTATTTATGCAGTCAACACTTAAATCAGTTAACAATAAGGAACTCCTTGAGTTCGGATTGAGCTTCAAGGTCTATCACCGCTGCTGCCACAAAATAGCGACCGTTCTCTGTGCATAATAATTCTTCAGCTGGTAATTTTTTTCCAACTTTTATTTCTGTCCAACAATCAACAAAGAAACACAACTCGAAATCCTATCACTTTGAAGACAACAATAAAATGAAGAAATAATGTACTACAATTCTCTTGGATGTAGTTTGTGATGTCTTGGGTGTTGATTGTTGAACTTACAATAGCTCGCTCTTCTATAAGAAGCCATACGAATCAAGTTGAAGATTTGTGTATAGTTTTGAAAAGTTTATTACACTTAGGTCAAGTGGTTAGCTGGAAGCTGATGTTGGCATTCTGTCTTAGGACTGTTTTGTTACTTATTTATAATTTTTTCTTTATATAATGCACTTGATGATGACATCTCAATAATGTTCAAATTTTTGTAATCATCATTAAGACCTTCACCAGAAACGAAGCAACCAATACTTTTTCGGTTGACAGTTTGAAGTCTGAAGGTGGCGGCTTAACTTTCAGGAATTATGGTTAAACAGATAATTTGACGCTAAATAAATATTTCGATGTGATTATCAACAACAACGACCAGAACTGTCAAAAAAGGGGAGAATTCCCCATAAATTAACAGCGATGCGATGATGGTGCTTTTTGTTTAACTTTTAACACCATATCATCGGTCGACTTGGTCATACTAATGATTTTATTCGAATGGGGGTTTATTTTCAAAGCATTGTTGTTTGGGGGAGTCGAATGTGAATTGGGGTTGAAATTGAAACATGATACGTGTTTATTTTGATATACAATACTCGTAGTCATAGTGATATATGGTTTTGCATTGTATTACTGGTCGTATATTAATTGAATTAAAATGAGTGCATTATTATTGCCTTAGTTGTCTGGATATGGTATTTATACAAATAGCACCGAAGTCGAAGAGAACAATGACAAAGCAAATTACATTAAACAGTCTTGCACAATATAGATTAATTTTGATATAATTTAAATGCAAATATTTAATCTATAATAATCTTATATCGTATGTATGGGAGATATGTTGTGTTTTACATGGGTAATACTTTTTAATTCATAAAATAAAAATTCGCGTTGAGGGTCTGACACAATTGCCAATAAAAGATTGACATCTCTATACTCAACATATAGCAGATCTCTTATTTAGAGTTCCGAAATATGCCATCTTACTACAATATAAGGATTCCCTCATTCATGAAAAAGACAATAGGCGGTACTCTTTCATCCTTTATTCTAAGGACATCTCTCAAAGAGATTCTAAGGAAATAATCTGATGCATTCTTCTAGTAATTTCCTTTATCTAAATTTTCCAATGTATTTGTATTGAAGAATACATCAGACATAAGTAAAGATAAAAAATATGTAAGGAGGAGGGATCAGTGATGAAAATTCATTGTCTCTTTTTAAGGGTTTCAAATATTGCTAAGGGTTGTTTTTTTAAGTTCTTACACTAAAACTTTTTGAGGCTATAATGTCGCATTTTTAACTTCCCATTAGAAACGTATGTATAATCGGTTCAATTTGTCAAAATTTTGACATTTCTTGACTTTTTAAAGTCCCTATAGATTCCAAATCCATGTTTTTTTTTGTCATACGTATGATATGTCCGTGCGTTCGGTACACCTTTTTTCATCGGTCATATCTAAAGACCTAACAGAGATATCGTCCTCAAATAAATTTGATCTTACAAATATTAACATACGTTGTTTTTGATGGTGGTATAAGTCTATTTTTACACATTTCGAGATATTTAAGGGTTGCGTTTTTAATTCATTTTAAGTTTTATAAAATTTTCAAATGTAATAATAATGCTTAAATTTTGCTTTTAAAGAAAAGTGGACCTGGACAATTCTGTCATACAGTGGGATCAAAAAGAAACGAATCCCAGATTTTAAAACATTTTTTATTGGTGTTTCGCTTGTATTAGTCTTAGCGTCATTTTATATAGCATATAGCCTTTCTCTATAAATGGGTTATCTAAAACTAGAGAATTTTTTTAATTCCTTACAGTAGTTCTTGAAACTAGCGTGTTCAAACAAACAAAAAAACAAGCAAACTCTTCAGCTTTATAATATTATACGCCTCCACCAACCCCATCCTCCGTTTTTGATCCGTCTGTATAAAAGTTTATATGAACATCGTTCAAAAATGATCCATTCTCCCAAGAAGACCTGGGAGGTAAAGTCACTTTGAAGCTATAGTTATTAAACTGAGGATGGGGTATGGTGTAGTCAATATTACTGTTTATAGTTCTGAACGAGTTCAAAATAGTGGTGTGGCCAATTCCATTATTTGTCCACAGAGACGAGGCTTGAAGCCGTATGGCAGTATTAGCGGCCGTTTGCTTGCTGAAAATGTCCAGCGGTATTAGATGGAACAGAACATCTAGTGAGGCGGAGGGGGTAGAGCGAAGTGCTCCTCCCATACACAGGCAGGCTGTTCGTTGGACTTTGCTGAGTTTATCGCGATTTGTCGCTGTATCTAGCGCCGTCCACCATACCGCTACTCCATAAGTAAGGATCGGCCTTATGACCGAGATATATAGCCAGTGTGTAATACGGGGCTGTAGGCCCCATTTATTACCAATGGCCTTTTTACAGGAGAACAGGGCTACTGTGGCCTTGTTTATTCTCTCTTGAATATTAGGTTTCCAGCTTAATTTCTTATCTAAAATGAGACCCAAGTATTTTGCTTGTTCAGAGAATTTAAGTGGTACACCGTTTATGAGGGGAAGGTCAATGTGTGGGACTTTGTATTTCCTTGTGAAGAGGACAAGGTCGGTTTTTTGTGGGTTAACGCCTAGTCCACACCGATTTGCCCATCTGGTGAGCTTATTTAAAGCGTTTTGTAAGAGTTCTTTTAGTATATTGGGATGTTTACCCGTTACTGCAATAGCGACATCGTCCGCATAGGCAAACACTCTGTATCCCTCTCTTTCTAGAGTAATTAGTAATTCATTTATTACTAAGTTCCAGGGGAGAGGGGATAGGACACCACCTTGTGGCGTACCTCTACTGACACCCCTTTGTGTAGTAAAATCGCCCAGTTTTGAATTGATAATCCTGCTTATCAGCATTTGATTAACTAAGGTGTACTCTTTATGATGGAGGAAATATTCGATTGTACGTACTATACTGTGTAGAGCCGTTTCAACTGATTTCCCTTTGTTGTAGGCATGTTGAGCCTTTGAAAGGAGGGACTTATCAATACTTGCCCTTAAGTGAATATCGATCAAACGCTCAAAAGTTTTGAGAAGGAATGATGATAAGCTGATAGGTCTTAGGTCTTTAGGGTTTACGTGACTGGATTTTCCAGCTTTTGGAATAAAAACAACTTTAACTTGTCTCCAAGACATCGGGATGTATGCCAAATTAAGGCATCCCTTGAAGATGTTTTCTAGGATGGGTATTAGAAAACTTGCATTTTCTTGCAGTTCGGCTGGAATTACACCATCCGGACCAGCAGATTTATATGGCTTAAAGCTGTTAATAGCCCATTTGAGTTTTTCCCTAGTGACTAGACCTTGTGGGGGGTTGTAAAGTATTGTCACCATTATTAAGTGCAATGTTATTAATAATATCAGAGCTACCAAGAAAGTGAACGTCTAGTAGCAAGTTGAGCAGCTTGGCATGATTGGATTTTTGGAGAGGATTTTGCGCAGCCTGGATGCTTCGGAGCAATCTTCCACGTTGCTGCAGAAGTTTCTCCAGGACGATCGTTTGGTTTTCCTCAGTTCTTTTTTTATATATCTTCAGTGATTCTTTATATGAATCCCAGTCAGACATGTCTCTAGAAGCTTTCGCTCTGTTAAAGAGTTGTCTGCATTCTTTTCGAAGTGGATCCAGCCCTGAGTTCCACCAGTGTGGCTTCTTTTTACCTCTTACTTGTATAAGAGGGCATGCAGTATCTAGAGCTTTGTTTAGGGCTAATGTTAGATTATTGACTTTGTCGTCAAGATCTTCAGTGTTGGAGGGAGTATTAAAGAGTTCAGGTTTTACTTAACTATTTAACGTTCTCTTGTATTTTGGCCAATTTGTTCTTTTTAGATTTCGAAAGATCGGTTGGCAAGGTGGTTCATTTAAAAAGTCAAACTGGATGTATCTATGATCATAAAAGGAGTGATCTTTAGATATCTTCCAGTTCAAAATATTATTATTAATGAAGTCGGAGACAAGAGTTATATCTAAAACTTCTTGTCGGTTTTTAGTAATAAAGGTTGGCTCTTTACCAACGTTACTTATGAGTAGGTTAGTGTTTAGAATATAGTCGAAAAGAGACTCACCCCTGTCGTTTATATCCGTGCTACCCCATACTGTATGGTGGGCGTCAGCGTCACTTCCGATGATGAGGCCAATGTTGAGCCTTTGTGCTTCAGCTATTAATCTCTCCAGAGTGTCACCCGGGAGAGGGCCAAGATGGTCGTGGCCGAGATACGCCGACGCCAGCCAGAATGTTCCTCTGGCTGTTTCCAGACTTGCGGCGGTAATATCTCGATCGCTGAAATTAGGGAGTAAATATACATTTAGGCTACGTTTTACTAATATGCAAGATCTGGGTTCATCCTCAGCTGATGCATATAGCACACAATGGATTTAACAATCCAGGGTTCTTGAATCAGGACAATATCTTCATCGCTGCTGGATAGGCGAAGAAGAAGGGAGGCCGAAGCCTTTATGGAGTGTTGGAGGTTAATCTGGAGTAACCGCAGCATTTTTGCTACTGCACTTCCGATCAGCCTCCAACACAGTAATGTCATCCATATCAGAGGACGATTCTAAAAGAATGTCCTCATCTCCGCTGTCGTAGACCTCGGCCTCCATTGCGGAAAAACCTTGGTCGGTGTTAGGAGCTTCCACTGCTACTGGGGATACCTGAGATGCATCGTCTTCCAATGAAGGAAGTGTGACCGATGCACCAGGTTCCTCAGCAACCGTTTCCGCTTGTGTGGGTGGGGAAGGGGGAATGGTTTGTGCCTCGGCCCCATCTTTTTTGTAGACCCTCAGCGGTATTTCATCGAACCCGAACCTAATCACACCTTTTGATTGCGCCAGAGGAGAAAGGAACTCTGCATTGATGATTACAATTGCACCCTTGCAGGGTCCCTTTGGATCCTCCAATTTTGCAACCTTCCAGTTGTGAGTAGAAAGGGTTGGATTGGAGAGCCGGATTACCTTCAGAACGTGGTCAGCTTCTTTGAATATGGCCGGAACCGTGATGCGAGCTCTTGGTCTGCAAGGAATGTCCTCCTTTGCGACAACCTCCAGCTTAGCACCAGGCCAGACCTCTCCAAGTCGGCTAACCGCCAGCGTCAGTAGATCGCATGACCTCCGATCATCACAGACCAACAACTTGATGTGTCCCTGATGCCAACCGCCATCTTTTGTGATGGGCGGTGGTCCCGGATTGTCAGACATGATCTCGACACATTCCGGCCTTTATTTTCTAAATGAAATAAAATCCAAATTATCATTTTTTTTTTCAATTTTCGAACAAAAATGTACCAAATTATGTATTTTAACCGAATTACTGTTCTGAACCCCTAAAGGGAGGGAGTTAAAATCTTGACATTCCTGTGATTGCTGAATGTTCCCCATTTTTTCAATTAATGTTCGTATCTTTTTTGAAGCATATAGTGTTCCATTTTAAGTAATGGTGTACTAGTACTTGTCAAATGTCAAAATATGACAGCTTCCAAAGTGACAGCTGCGGGTTATTCAAATTGAAACCTCTTATTTTTGAGCCAATATGCTTTTATTTAATTAAAATTTAGTTTTGAGACAATTGTATACAAAACAAACTGAAAAGAAATAAAAAAAAAACCTATTTAAATGACATCACAAATTATTATTTATCACAGGTATGTATGTATGTATTTTGTTATATCCACAGATGTGAATCAAAATAAAATAAAAACTCACAAAAGTTCTCTTTCTGGCTTCAAGTCAAAAAATTTAATAATATTAAATGTTCTCTTTGCGTATGGCAAAAATAGATTTATTTCTTCTCGACCACCCCCAACAATTCTGAGCTTTTATATAGAACACTACAAATAAATATTAAACTGACAATTTTTGTAGATATTTATATTTGAACAACTTGCGAGGCACAAGCTATAAAAAATTATAGCGGAACCAAAGAGCAAAAATTAAAAGAGTGAAAGATTATGGCCACTTATTGTTTTTCATCACCTCCCACGTTCTTTCCTTTCTCTACTGGATTCGGTTGTTTAAAAAACAAAATTAAAAAAAAAACTGAAAACAAAACAAAAATGAATATAAACCAAAAATTATACATTTTATGAAAATTGAACCAAAGAAAGATGTGTTAAGAAAATTTACAAACCAAATGCCACGTAATGAAACCAGGTCGCAATTTATAGTAACTTTTATGTTTATAAGCATTTTTTGTTTGCTATATATTTTTATAAAGGTAGCAAAGGATTAATCTTGGATTCTTAATAAATTTTAGAATGTTTTTATCTCTTAACATTTTACAAAAGTTAAAATCACAAAATTGGTTTTAAAGTATTTTGCTAAATCCATAAAACCCTTAATTTTTGACATTTTCAATAAATTAGATTTGTTTGATTTGTTTTCTTTTTACAAACTGTCACTTTTTAGACATGTTCAGATGCACGGTTTTTCAAAAGAAGTTAATTAGTATTTTGAATGTAAGTAAATTACAAAATGACAACTTTTGTGCCATTAGCTTTAAATTGTTTGTATTTTAGCATTCATTTAAAAAGCAAAAGCCTTCGACTCTGATGTGCATTTAATTTCTGGAAAGCCAACTGACATGACACATGGAGGTAGATATGTTAATTTTTCGCAATTTCACTTCAAGTGCCAAGTGCAGAGGCGGCTCTATATTATCTTGTTGAACTGAGTTAAAATTTAAAAAAAACCTACAATATCTGTTTATTCTGGAAATTTATGATCTGTATGCTACTTTTTCAGTTTCAGGCAACAAAAAAGTCTTAAACCATCAACCACAACATTTTGTTGGCTTGCTTTGAATTAAAAAAACAAAATTATATTTATTTACCCAATAAATTTATAAAATAAAAAAACAAGGTGAACAAAATATACTCTCTCCCCCATCAGAAAACGAATGGTGATCAAAAATAATAATTTCTGTTTAAAAGACGCACTGCTGTGCCGAAGCCGATACCGCTTGAGGGTGACCTTGCACTACTTTATTTCTGTTGTTTATTTTTCTTTTATAAAAAATATGAAATTGAATTAAAAACAAAATCTATTTTTATATTTCTTGTTTCTTGTACAAAGTAGATCGACAGGAGACAAAAGAGTTCGATCTTTTCTTAACCAAGTTTGGACTTCTGATCAGAAATAAAAATATCTTAATAGCATAGAGGAGGTGGTTTTAGCCCTATTAGTAGATATATAGGAAAAAAACACCTGTGAAAGACAACACTGCAGAAAATGAAAATTAAATGAATATGGAGAAAAAAAGACATTGACGTATTCAATAATAATACTCGTCAGATGAATTAAGTTTTTTTCCTCCCACACAAACTAAATAAAACTTTTCCAAAAGATTTAGTTGTCCTTAATTTTCAAATTTAATATTTATTGGGGCTATAATGTGCCCTAGTTATCGAGAATCTCCAAGAGAATTTTTTTTCCTTCGGAATATTTGTTTTCCCCTCGAAATATTTCACTCTAACAAAATATTGTCTGGTGATTTAAATCTCCCTGGATTTTGTTTCCCCCAAACAAAAATCATGTGGAATGACAGTCAAATTTCCCTGAACTTTTTTTCCCGCTACCAAAAAATTCCGAGCGAAACTTTTGAACGTTCACAATATTCACGCGATGGAACATTTTTTTTGCTTGCGATAACACCAAATTAGAAAGTTTCCCTCAGAATGTTTTCCAATGCCGAAATTTAGAGAAAAAATATCAATACTTTTCCGTTATTTCTTGTAAGCTTGAAGTTGATATGTTTTAAATAAGAGCCAAAGGCTTCTTAAAACCTTATGATTAAATTCCATGGGACACTTTCATCGTTATAAGAAAGATAAGGTGTCACAATAGTTCGAATTCTATTGATTTACAACCCTCAACCATTCCTGTGTGCGAGTCATGTCAGGGATGGAGGGGACCTACAGTTTTATGCCTAATCCGAACGGCTTAAGCACTTTTCATGACAAGGGAAATTTGTCAATTTCTCGTAAGAGGCAGTACCGGTGAAAAAATGTTAGGTCGCGCAGGCAGGGATTTAACCTAAGTCCTTCAGCGTTTCAGTCCTAAGCACTTACCATCACGCCAAGGGTGCTCGGTATCTTGAATCTCCCTTGAAATCCAAAATTTGATTTCCAATACCGAGGTAAACTTTTAAGCACCATTTACGTTACCAATGTTCACGAGATGGAAACATTCCAAAGTAAAAAAAATTATTCGCGATAATACCCATTGAGCACATTTTCCGCTGAATGTTTTCCATCAGCAAATTTAAAGAGGAAATACCAATACTTTTTCACTATTTCTTGTTTGCTCGAATTTTACTTATTGAAATAAGAGCTATAAACTACTTAAAACTTTATTCCCGATATCATTGGGTTCCATGCCTTTTATTTAACATTCAGCCCTATAATAATTTCTATCGTAATAGGAAACCAAGGAAAGTGTTACGGGATTCGTGAAAGTTTCCGATTACGATGGAATTGGGTTGGTGATAATATCCCCCAAGATATAATCCCCAAAGGAAAATCCCCAAATCCATAATCCCCAAAATGAAATCCCCAGCAGCAAAATTCCCAAAGAGAAAATACCCAGGGCGAAAATCCCCAAGTGAATATCCCCAAAACAATTATGTTCAAGTAGTGAATCATGCGATTAAATCGCGCGCGCAATTTAATCGCATGATTCACTACTTGAACATATTTGTTTTGAATATATTAAATTTCATTTATATTGCATGACATGCAAGCAAAAGATTTGGAAACAATAACATCATCCATTTCAATTTTTATTCTAAAATTAAAGAAATACTCGACACTACAAAACAACACTTAGACAACACTAAACAAGCACTACGAATACAATGATTCTCTATCAATACTAAAGTCAGACTGAGAAGTGCCTTCATAGTGATTTTTTGTTTAGAAACTGTTTATCATTATCATTTATAAATATCACAATAAGAGAATTTCATAAGAGTTTTTCTAAAAACTGCATGCATAAATGAAGATATGCACAGATACTGGGGATTTGGAGATTTCGTGGGGATTTTGGCAAAATAAATTATTTAGTTGGGGATATTGTCCATTTGTCTTATGTCTCTGGGGATATTATCAAAAGGGATTAAATTTGTTTGGGGATATTATCCCGTGGGGATTCTTTTTTTTTGGGGATTCAATACGACACCCGATGGAATTCGTATATATGTATTATTAAATTTTCGAAGAAGAGAAAAATTCTAAAGGAAATATTTTTCACGAAGTGTGTTAGAAAGCTTAGAAGAAAACCTAGACTTTTGTATTAGCACAAATATTTTTTCTCGATTAACAACCCACCAATAACTAAAGGATGTTTGGAAAAAAATTGAATAAACTCAATTCTAAATGTTTTTTTTTTTTCAAACAAACAGGTAAAATAAAATTATTAATTTTTCTATTTTATTTTATTTTATTTCAGGCGACTTGTGAAAAATTACCAACCTAAAAAGAAAGAAAAAGATGAAGAGGAAAATGAGTAAGTTATTTTATCGTAAAAAAAAATTAAATATATTTTTTGAACATTTTAAAACCAATGACATTTGCTTGTGTTTATTGTCGATGTCAATGGGCTCCATTTGACATAAAGTTTTGTCAGGGGCCTATTCCCAAAAACCTATTTATATGCGACAAAACTGTTTTGAACTCAAACTCAAAAAGAGGCTGGGATGCGACCCACACTGATAACTTCCCATCCCGTGTGTCGATTTGTCCTGCTTAAAAGTTGTTAGTTGAATTATTCTTAAAAATTTTAAAATTACCAACAATATTTTTCATATAAATAAATAGTTTAGTTTGAAAATCTAGTTTTATTAAATAGATTTTTAGTCGAAAACAAATTTTTACCAATTTAAGTAGCATTTCTTAAATTTTTACAAATTGGATGAATGAAATTAATTTGAGAGATATCAAGAACCGAACATCAATTTTTACCAAATTTGAGTACTTTTTTTATTTTTTTTTTTTATTTTTTTATGAAAAAACGAACTGTTGGATTTTTATAAAAAAAATCTACTGAATATCGAAAACAATATTTTCTGTAAAATAAAAAGAGTTTGAAGACAATATTTTTAATTTTTGAAAAGCTATTTGAGTCGTAAGTAAATTTTTACCAAGTTTTAGTATTGTTTTTTTTTGTTAGGTTTTTATTTTTTGTAAAAAACCTGTCAATTTGATTTTTCTCAAAATTTTACTGAATGTTGAATACAATATTTTTTAAAAGATAAAAGTAGTTTAAAGCTAATATCTCAAAGTTTTGAAATGATATTTGAGCCGAAAATCAATTTTTACCAACTTTTATTAATTTGTTTGTTTAGGTTTTTATTTTTAAATATGTCAATTCGATTTTTCTCAACATTTGTCAGAATGTTGAAAATAATATTTCTTATAAGATAAAAAAAGTTTGAAGCCTTAATCTCAAGTTTTTGAAAAGATATTTGCGTCGAAATTCAATTTTTACCAACTATGAGTAATGTTTTTTTAGGATTTTTTTTTTATAAAAAAAACTGTCAATTAGATTTTTCTCAAAATTTTATCAGATGTCAAAAACATTATTCTTCGTTGCACAAAATTGTTTTGGAGATGAAATCATATTTTAGTCGTTAAATTTTCGAGGTGACACATTTTTTTTCAGTTTTTTTGATTTATAAAAAAAACCGTTAGTTGGATTTTTTTCAAAAAATATACTTGTCTTGTATCACGTTACAATATATAATATAAAATTTAATTCAAGATTCTAACGTCATTGGTTCATGAGATATTTAGGGTTAACCAAAATGTTCAGCTTTTTTTAAACTGCTGTGGTAAAAAAAACACCCACGCAATTTTCTTGAGAGCCCTTTCTGCATCTTTCTGCCTTATTATCTGTATAACAAAATTTATTTGAAGTCGATACCTCTTCTGGTTCTTGAACTATAGACGACGAAAAAAACGTCGCGAACGTACGGACGTACGAACGTACGTACACTACACACGCACGCACAGACATCTTTCTAAAAATCTTTTATTTCAACTCTAGGGACCTTGAAACGTCGAGAAATGTCAAAATTTTCAATTTTACAAATCGGAACCATTACAATAACTTCCTATGGGAAGTTAAAAATACCAATTTACTCGTAATCCTCGATTACTATTTCCAAAACTGAAAATCAATCACACAAAACCGCATTCAATATTTAAAAATAAAATTCCAGATAAAAATCTGAATGGGATAAGTTGGATTTATTTTGAATTTTTTTATATTTTCCAAGAAAAATTCTTCAAAATTTAAAGTGAATTTCTTTAAATTTCTTAGCATTCAAAATAAAGAACTGTAGGTAGCTTACCTCATGTTTATTTAAATGTCTGCTTCGAAATCAAAACAGTTTTCATTGATATTTTCCGAGAAAAAAAAAATAAATCTTAAAAAAACAAACTTTAAATTGGAATATTAAGGATTTACGGAAATAAGCTCTAAAAAATGCTTTCAAATATCTTAACAGCAAACAATCTAAGCAGACATGATTGCAATAATGTTTTTTTTTTTCTTTGAAAATGTCCATATGCACAAGTACGAGTATCTGGGTATAACATACCGAACATATTCCCAGACGCTTATTTTTATAGTTCATTGGCCAGCACAAAACTTTCAAAAAACTGTGTATAGAATGCTTTTCAAAACTATGAGAGAGTCGTCATCATAGACCGACAAAACGTCAGAGAAAAAAACTATCCTTAAAAAATATAGGATTTTCTTTTAGTTTTCAACAAACAAAAACATACAAGCTATGTTATTCTTATGTGCGGTGTGTATATTGTGCAATGAAGTATAATAATAAAAATAATAATGTACATATGCAGCGTACCGTACCTAGTTCTAGTTCCATTGCATGTGATTTGAAAATGAATACTTTTTGCTTATCACGCCCATATCTTTTCATCCTACCCAACGTCATCATCATCATCCTCGTAGTTTTCGTCGTCGTTCACTGACATTGTAACCAGGGGCTTTAGTCAAAATTGTTGACCTAAATCTCGCATGGATTTTAAGTCTATCATCCTTTGCTGTTGCTGTTGTTGTTTTTGTATATTGTTATTTTTCATTTTTGGAAAAAAGCTTTTTCGGGAATAAAATTGTTAGAAAATATAACAAAAGCATTGGTTTGATCCATTTTTCGAAATGGGGGCTTTTTGTGTAAATATAAAGGATTTCATGAGCATGTAGGTATTATTTGGCGTTAGAAGTGCGATTGAAGCCAATTACTGCTGAATTTGATTTTTTTGAATGAATATGTTTTTAAAAATTCAATTTATAGAATGATATTTTTGTATATTGAATTTTTTCTATCTTTTTTAAATGTTCTTACATTTTTTGCAAAAACTTTATATTTTTAAACAAGGATTTGATTTTTTTTTTGTTGGACCACCTTTTGTATTTATTAGATTTGCACATCGGTAACCCATTGATTCAGATATGTTTTCTATGTGGATTTAAGTATGGTTATTCAAGTCCGCATAAGTACATTTTTTTAACTTTCAACTGACTCTAAAATCTCTCTCTCTCACTCTCTGGTGTTTTCGTCAATCGAAAACTCTCTTTTGTCGAAAATCATTTCTGATATCGAAACTTATTCTTAGTTTCACTACTCTTTGGTCACTATTTTTAACTTCTTCGTTTTATTTACAACAGCTTTTCAAAAGAAACGTTTTTTTCTATATAAACTGTCAAATTCCATTGAAGAATGGCTACGATGTCGATGGATTAAAAAACATAACAAAATCAAGCATTTTTAAGTTGATATGAATCACGGCGTTAACCCTAACGTTCATAATTCATGTTCTTTGATAAATTCGTCAAAACTAAAAAAAAAAAAAAAATAGCGTATGTCTATTATGACTTGTTAACAATTATTACCTTCCTATTTTTCAAAACGGTCCATATATTATTTTATTAGTTTTTGAAAGCTTTTCAAAGCATATTGACATGGCAAGTCCTTATGGCAGCGCAGACCTTCCACTGTGAACTTTTTTTTTACCCTCCCTAAACCTTTGGTTCTGGTGGTAGTTCCTGTTTCACGAAATTATTTCTTTGAGCAAAATTTGGAACATTTAATCGGGTGCAATAAAAAAAAAACTCGTAGTTCTCAAAAATTTCAAGAAAAGAGTTATAAAATGTTTGACCAACAATTTTTCAAACGGAACTGTTTTTCTTGGATAACGTCGGTGAACTTGATTCGTAAATAAATAAGGCTTAAGTCTTAGGTAAAATGATAAATAAATGTAATCTGGATTTAACTGACTATATCTCACAAATTCTGGGTTTTTCGCAAAATTAACGTTTTTATTTTGAATGGCTTTGAAAATGATGTCCCAAAAGATTGTGGCCGCGAAAAACCTTTAAGTACTTAGTTTTCGAATTTTTAGTTTTAAATATGTTGTAAAATTATCAATGATTTTCTATTACTCAAAACTTCAAGGGCGTTTATCTCAATATTGCATTTTTTCAGTTGGCCAAACCATAATAAATCATAAATCAGCTAATTCTCAACTGATTGATTTGAAATTTTGTATTTTAACAACTATCTAACGTTTTTTGAGTCAAGTTTCTCACTTTCCACTTAAGAAATGCAGAATTCAGCCAGAAAATCAACGAGTTTCAAAAATCCTGCTTATTTCTATAGCAGATATTATTTTTAAATACAAATGAAAATAAAAATAAATTAGGTGGCGCAACAGTCCATCAAGAACTAGGGCCTTGTGACTTACAACTCTCAATTATTCCTGTGTGCGAGTGCTGTTATCAGGGATGGAGGGGACCTACAGTTTTAAACCGAATCCTAACGTCTCAATTGAGAAAGCACGAACCTTACAAGCAAACTTAAAAATTCACAAAATATGCAATTCTCTAAAAATGGAATAATAATCTTTTTTCCTCAACTAAGGCTGGAAAACCTGACAACACGTCATTCTACTCTAAAAACTTCTTTTTCCCAGTTACATTTCGGTGATGCAATCCCTTTTACTTGTTACTTGACTTCTTTTCCTTCGTTGGAACCAGACGCGACTTGACGTCGTCGTAATCTTCGTCGTATAGTAATAATAACTTAGATAATTATTTACTTCTTCAGCCTCTAACTACATCAACATGCGACAAGTGGGCGGAATTTCGTCTCCAACCTCGTCCTTTTCGGCTACGTCGTCTTCGACATTGTCGTTATTGTCATCGTCATCCACGCCACACTTATTCTCAAGCCTTATGTGTTGTGCGACATCAGGAATAACATGGCCTACAGATACTCTTCGACTTCGCCCATGGACTTGAGGAGCTGTTGTATTGGAGTTTACCATAAGAACGTGTTTCTTCTTCTTCGTCGTTGTCGTTGTCGTCGTCGTTGTCGCCGTCTTCTTCTTTGCGTCATTTTTGATTGATTTAAATTTTAATTAGTGAATACTTATTGCGCTTTGTACATTTGTATCTCTCTCAACGACGAGAACAACAATTTACAAGTAAACCCTGCTGCAGCACCTCTCATCCTTCGCGACTTTAGGGTCAATGTACATTGAAGTTATATCCACAAAAGCATCTTCTTTTTTCTATTGATTCAAAACAAAAATCATATATAAATATAAACTTTCCTTTACTTAAACGTGTGTTTTTATTTCTTGTATTTTTATAGATTCTCATCATGGCAGGCATTTCGAAACGTGCTCAAAGAAATCGGAGACTTGGCTGGTCAAAGAGAAGTTGTTGCAGAATCGCTGCAACAAGAAATTATTCATGGTATTACAGTGCTGTCAAAAACGTTGCGAGAAGATAGAAAAGTAAGTTTTTGAAATATCTTCAAAAGTACAAAATAATTAATATATTCTTTTTTCTATTTCTAGAAATGCTTAACAGATGGCACACATTTACAACAAATCCTACAATCACAATTAGGATCGCTGGATCGAGCTAAGCGAACATATGATAAAGCATTTAAAGACTCAGAAAAGGCTGTTGATAATTATAAAAAAGCCGATATGGATTTAAACCTCAGCCGGGCTGAAGTTGAAAGATATAAAAATATAATGACATCTAAAATTCAACAATCAGACGATGCTAAAAATGAATACGCAAATCAATTACAAAAAACAAATAATCTACAACAGCAACATTTTAATGTTCTGTTGCCAAATGTAATACAAAAATTGATTACAACTTAATCCACATCCCCAGACTAATTAAATTTTTTCTTCTTGAAGGTATTTAATAAGTTACAAGAACTCGATGAAAAACGAACCCGCGGTATTCGAGAGTTTATTGTTCGTTCAGCCGATATTGAATCAGCTGTTGCACCCATAATTGCTAGTTGTTTGGAGGGTATTGTGAAAGCTGGCGAGTCAATTAACGAAAAACAAGATTCATTAAAAGTTATAGAAAGGTTTGTCTTCTAACCGCCGATTTCTTGACAGAGTTTCAAGTAACTTTTCTTTAAACCGTGTTTTAAAACTAGAACATTGTCAAAAAAACCGCTGCTGTGCAATTTTAATAGCAGATCTCAATTAATCATATGTTTCTATTTATATTTTAGGTATCAGTCAGGTTTCACAATACCAACAGATATACCATTTGAGGATCTGTCCAAAGCCAATCCAGATTCATCAACGGAACAAATAAATATTCGACCCCTAAATAATCATTTCCAAACGATTAAGGGAACAGTGACTGGGAGCAAAAAGAAAAATCGTGGAATTTTGGGGTCTATATTATTTGGTAGTAATAAGGTGAGCTAGAAAATTTGAATAAATTCATAAACATTTTTTTAAACTTAAGTAAGAGCTTATAATAATTATTGTCATCTATTCCTAAATATAATACATATAAATATTAGTGTATAAGCATTTATCTTAAACATCCCCTTGGTATACCACCCTTTAATATGCATTTAGCAGAGATAAATATATTTCTTAAGTAATTAAGGTTTACTCATTTCACTTTGAAGAGCTTATTCGTAGTCGTAATTTCTGTTGAGTTTCAAAATTAAACAAAAATCATGATAAATGTAATAATGCAAAAGAAAAAACTACGAATAAAAAAAAGAGAAATGAATACATCCCCTAAGTAAAGAGCTAGTTTTAATGTGTCCCTTTATGTAGAAGGATATTTTATTTTATTTATTTTTTTTACGGGGAGGGTTGATTTCAGCTTACTTATAAAATTAATCGCTTGAAACACAAAAACATAATAATCGGCTTGTTTTTAAAATTAATAAATTTGGTAGAAATTTTGTAATTTTTATTTTTCCAAACTTTTCTTTACAACTAGGATTTGACTGATAGAACGACTGAAATTGTTCAATTAAATCACATGAATAATGATTTAAAAACATTAAATTCCTTTTTAACTATGTGGAAAATGTTTTCCAAAACAAAACAGTCAGTAAGTAAAAGGAGCTACTACTACCTACTCTTATGTTGGCACTCATTTTCTTTGTACTATTCATTCCTGTTGCTAAAAATAAAAAAAAAATTGTGGAATTTTCTTCCATTTCCATTTTGGGCGGAAAAATTGAAAATAATGATTAGAGTAAAGAACATTACTTCATTTTTATAGTTTTTAAGGATATTTAATAACTGTTTCAAACATAATTGTGTTAGAGGAAAACCATTATCGTGTTGGTTGTGTTCATTTTTAAGGTCATAGAGATTTTGTTGGAAATGTATTTTCATTTTACATATAAGGTACAGACTTTTGAGTTAGTTGAGAACTTAGTTTTATCTTTTATTTATATAGGGTGTTTTTTAAGAGCTTTAAATAAAAATACAAAACAGAAATGTTGTTTGAATTTTTTCTTATGAAAATCTGGTAGATCAGTCCAATTTTTTACTGCCTTTTCCAATAAATCTAATCGCTTTCAATGATTGAAGAGGTAATTGTTTTTCCGCATAAGGTAATGACTTAACTAACTCCACTAATCGAGAAGGGTTTAAGTCGCACGAACGAGGAGATCCCTTAACAGTGGCATTTTCGAAATAATTGATGGTTAAGCGCTCTCAATGAATAAGGGGTGTTATTTTTTGACGTGTGTTTTTCAATCAACTGCATTCTTTGAACACAAAATAGATCCAACAAAAGTTGTGTTTTATATTACCAATAAAAAGTCCTTATTGCTTTATAATAATAATAATAAAAATAATAAGCACTTTACACCACAAAACTTTAAATAAAGTTGGGCATGAAATCAATAAATCATCACACAGTCATGAAGCTTAGCTTTCAGTTGAATGAAAATACATGACCAGCTGTCCTTTTCACATGAGTGCAATTGACTTCATACATAGTTAGGGAGATATTTCTTGACTAACTTTCCAGGGAACTTTCCAATAAAGTTGCATGAATTAGAATGCAATTTATAGGCAGCTGACAAATTAAATTCTAGAAACTTGCCTTAGCTTTAAGTCCCTTTTGTGTCGTCTGAGCCTCTCCAATACTTTTACCGGAGTTAGTATTTATGACAGCTGTTACTTGATTTATACTCAGTACCTTTTCATAATGAATAAGCATTTTCCTGAACGTTGCGTTGGTTTAAAATTGTAAAAATTTATTACCAGAATAATGGTTTGGTTCGCGCGACCGACGCACGCATCGATACAATTAATATATTGAAGAGAACTTTTGATGGGCGAATTATCTCCCGTCTAGGGTCTGTGGTGTCCTCCTACTGATTTTTTTTGTGCGGTTATGTGAATTCGCTTGTCTACGAAAATAAACCGGACACGGTTAACGTCTTGGAAGAAAATATTTGCCTCGTTATTGCCGATATAAGGGCCCAATTACTGCAAAAAGAAGTCGAAAATTGAACCTCTGCTGGAATTTATTCAAACCAGCCAACGGCCTCTTGCCGAAATCATTTTTTAAAACATAATGGCAAAGTCTTATCTTTTTAATAAAGCTAAATTATAATATTAAATTATATCCGTTTTATTTTTTCTTGAAAACCACACGTCTAAAAAAACACTATTTAGTTGCGCAATCATGTAGGTATGAAATTTGGTCTATATTTAGCTGATTAGTTTTTAGATAGCGCTCGCCATTTACCGGAAATTCAGCTTCTTCCTCATTTCGAGAGAAATAAGGACCAACGATGCAACCACATGGTCAACTATGCCAAACAGTACATTTTTATAAATGTAATGGTTATTCGTTAATGACTTATTATTGTCTTCGGTTCATTTACTGTAATTTTTAGTGATTGAAGATATCATTTTACCAGAAATGAGCTTCCTATTTAAACACCATTCTTCGGTAAAAATGCTCTATGGACCTCTCAAATTTAAGTAAGTTTCCAAACTATAGACAACAGCCATCGAAACTTTTCTTGCAGCTAAAAAACACCCTGTATAAAGAACAATACTTTATTGTTTTGCTTAAAAGATGGGTATTAAATGCTCAGCCTAATCACAGGCTCCTTGGGAGAAGAATCGTTCTAAAACTGACAAGAAAAAGTATCACAAACTTAGTTCTAGATAAAAAATATTGACACCAAATTGAAGACTAGTGATGTCAATTTTCATGAACTACAATTTTTATGACCTTGACCAAAAAAGCTGCTACCTTTCATTCAAACATGAAACACACTATTGAAAATTGTAATTTTTGTATTTGAAACATTTTTGAGTTGCTTTTATGTCAAAGTTTACGATTTTCTTGTTTTAAATTAATCTTCGTCGGCCAACAATTCTTATGAAAGTTTTTCATTATGAACATTTAGCTCTATAACACCCATTTCGAATAACAACTGTTTTAAGTTGCGTACAACTTTTCTGTTTGTAAGAACTATTATTGTTCTTGTTCTCTTCATTTTTGATTTTTTTAAGTGTTTTAAAAATGATTTTTAATATCTGAATCAGCTTAATCAAAAACCTGAGCACAAATATAGATCTCTGAATAAAAAGTACAAGCACTATAGATTCCATGACTTGGCAGCAATTTAAAAATTCGCACTAGGCTAGGATAGGCTTAAGCAAAATACATAGAATATCACATTTTGTATTTTATTCGACCCATGATCCATAAATACATAAACTTACGTTTTCTTACACATCCAGCTTGTAACAGAAGAAAATCACGCAATTAAAAATAAAAAATTTACATACCTCCATAAAACTTTGATCCAAAATTTATATCACTTAAGTTTAGTTTAATTTATTTTAATTAATTAGTTTTTTTAATATAACATTTATTTTTTTCTCTTTTTATTTTATCTATATAAACAATGAAAACAAAAAAAAACAATAATCAATATGTCATTCCTATATCGCAATCAAAATATCTTCGCGATTTGTACAAAAAAAAACAAAAACAATATTTTCTTCTTCAAACGTAAAATATTACGTACCGAACAATATGTTATATTGGCATCTAAAAATTGACGAACAAATAAAACATAAAATTGTAAGTACTGTCGTCGATTTATTTCCATGTACAATAAAAACAAATCATACACAATGTCTCACTTTTACATAAAAAAAAAAAAATTAAAAAATAAAACAATTATTTGTACATCGTTAAATAAAACAATACTTTTGTAACTACACCCACGTTTATTGTTCAATTATAGGTTGATTTTCGTTCGTAATTTTTGAATATAGTATTTTTATATCTGGTCCCCGTCCGTCGCTAATAAAATTAAAAATTAAATGTTGCTATATGTTTTTTGTGTTATTGTTTTGAGTCCTTTTATTTATTGTTATCACTTTTTGTATAATTATATGGGTTGCTTAATTTTATACCAATTTGCTATGCATTTCAAAATTATTAAGACACATATTTTTTCAAAAGTATGCTTATTTTTATTGGATTTAAAAAATTTCAAAGAAACGATTTTATATGTCAAAAAAATGTACATAAATAAATTAATTTAATTATTGCTTGCAGATTTTATGATTTGTTTTACAAATTGAATATTTAGGCTCTTGACAAATTTGCACTTTCATTCATACATTTTGTTAAACAAGTAAAATCAGTGTCTCGGTAGGAAAGAAGAGATGAAAATACTTTGTTGGTAAATACTTTAATTTATTAAACAAAATGTTTTATAATTATTCAAAATATTTGTCTTATTGTCACAGTATTTGAATGGGAGCGGGTCGAAATGCTGTATTTTAAAATACTGTATGGTTAAAATTCTGTATCATACTGTATGATACTGTATATTCACAATACTGTATGGTTAATATAATGTATCTCAAAATGCTGTGTTGTCAAAATACTGTATCTGATAATACCGTATCTCAAAATTCTTCTTCTCAAAATGCTGTATGAGCAAAACATTATCTAACAATATTTGTATTTTTGCAAAATTCCGCTCTTAAGCTTCCATTATAGAGAACAACAAAAGCAGAACTCGATTTATGTATGTACATATGTATGTACATTAAATCATTTATTGCAACTCCGAATTTCACTTAATTCTTAAATTTGCTTTTAAATATTAACGAAATGAACGAACACGTGGAAGTTTTTACAGATCAATAAGTTCGGTGTAATTGTTGATTGTGATAACAACAATTCATATACAACTGTAAGAGAAATACATAACAATTAATGAGAAGAAAATGGGAAGAGAAAATAAGACGAAGATACCATTTTTTTTTTATATTAATTCAAAGAGTTGTGAATTATCATATGTTATTGTTCAAGGGAAGTATATTAGAACATTATGCCAATGAAAAAATATTATGATGTATTCTTTATAAAAGTAATCTGTTTTTAAAATTCTGTATTTCAACATGCTGTAAATAGGCTGACAAATACAAATCGTTTTGATAATGTAAAAAAGTGCGCACTTTTTTACATTATCAAAACGATTTTTATTTGTCAGCCTATTTACAGCATTTTGAAATACAGAATTTTGGTATACAGAATTTTAAGATACGAAATTTTGAGCTACAGTATTTTGATCATACAGTATTTTGTACATACAGTATTTTGAAATACAGTATTTTGAGATACAGTATTTTAAATACAGTATTATGATCCATACAGGATTTCGAACACAACCCAATTTGAATAGTTTTATATTCATTTCATGGTGATTAATTTTTAAACAATTAAAATCCAGAAAGAGGTTAAACCAACCAACGAAAATTCTTATGATTTGATTTAAAGGTCTACAAATTACTCAAAAGTTAATTACACTGGTCAACAAGGTTTTATAAGATTTTTTTGGTCATAGTTTGAATTCGACTTCGAAATTAATCTATCAAGTCAGGTTTGGCGCAGAATATCGATTTTTCTTAAGCCGTGCGGCACGTAGCGCCATCCTTTTGAAACCATATGCATTTTCACCCGTGAATCTCGCCTGTATTGGTTTCGTCCCATACTGAAAATGTGCTCAACTTCCAAATGTTCCAAAATCCAATTAGTGAACAAACGTTCTTATTGGAAAACGATTTATAAAATTTTTAAATTAAAAAAAATATGTTATGGGTTTTGAAGCATTTATACTAAAATAGTTTTTAACAGAAATTGTTGCATAACATCAAGTTTTTAAAATATTTTAAATAAAATGTAAAATTAATGTTGGAAAAGATCATTTTCAAATATATAGCTTAAAATGAAGTTCGCATCAGCATGAACAATTAATTCAAAAACTTTTTTTTTTCAATGCTATGAAAGCTACGTTTCTCAAAACTCCATAAATAGTCAAATAAAGACTCAAAAGTCATATCATAACTAATAAGAATTTCCGAGATGTTGAAAGGATCTAGAAAATAAAAATTGGCTCTTTACAAAATCTTCATTCAATTTTGTTTTGGGAAGAACTATGTTGCCCTTAAAAAACCTGACGTGATAGAGTAATTCAAAGGTAAGATTCCAGCTTTGGCCACCATAACCCTTTAGGAAAGTATTGTTAGGTTTGTGTGGCAGAAAAAAAACTTAAATTTGTTGACCAGTCTTATTTGAAACCATATTTTTCTTAGAGAAACCCTACTGTTTTTTTTAATCTTATCATAAAACAAATCAATTTTTTTTTTAAGTAAAAAATGAGTAATTTTTTTTTTTTAATAAATCAATTATCAAAGTTACTCACCATCATCATCATTATCATGATCACTTAAATACTTTAAGCTTTCTTAAAATCATTGGACTGTAAAATTGAATTACAAAACCCAAAACGATTCTGTTTTTGTTTTGTCGTCACCTAAACTAAAAAAAAAAACACGTTGCTATTTTAATTTTAAGATAAAAAAAACACAAAACACCATATTTATTTATTCATATTATTTTATAAAAATATTTTATTTATTTTTACATATTTTCTCTGTTTTCTTGCTTTTTCATGCTTACCGTTAAAAAAAAAAATAAAAAAAAAAACCGTAACGTTATGAAAAATACGAAAAAATATATATTTTTATATTTATTCATACATATCGAAATAAAACACTCACATTACACTACTCTATATCTCATCACGACAACACTCATCTGAAAATTTCAAAAAAAAAAAAAATAAAAAAAAATAAACAACAATCATACAAAATAAAAACAAAAAATAAAATCTGTCGAAGAAACAGAAGATTATTGAAACCTGTATTACAATGAAGGTATGCTTCAAAATAATAAAAATAAACAAAAGAATAAAATTAAACAAAAAATTTTAAAAATAGTATTTAATAATATACATAAGTGCAAATCTGTTTACAACTCGCACATTAAATTTGTATTTTTATTTTTATTTTGTAATATTTATGTTTTTTTTTTCAGTTCGTTTTTATTTTTATGTTTAAACTTGAGAATTTCTAGGATTTTTTATTGTACTGTCGTTAACTAAAGTTTAATCAACTTTTAGATTAAAAAAAAGTCAAATTATGTATGATTATAGTTTCAAACTGTAAAATACCCGTTTAATTTTAAACTTGACGCTCTCGGCGTTTGAAAAAGTAAACAAAGTTGACGTTATGTCCACAGATTTTAGATAACCCAAAATTTCTTACATGCTTATCAATTTGTACACGTGTACAATGTTCGCTTCATATGCTTTTTTTCCTACGCATTTCTTGTTACTTTTGGCGTGCCTCTAGGTAGCCACTTAGGTCCTCACTTTTTTATCCTCGCCATTAACGATACGGAAATTATTACTTAATATTCCCATGTCTCAATTTACGCTGACGTCGATAATTTATTCTTATTTCATTCAACTAGACTTCGAAAATGTTCTCAATTTGCTAGGATCTAACTATAAAACAATATCAGTCAACACATTCTTTATAATCAACACATTCCCTCTGTTGTTTATATTTGTAACCTTGGACTCTTCTGTGAACGAGAGCTGATTTTCCTGTCCCATATAATCAATATAATGCTTAAAGCTAACTCAACATTCCGCTTTGTTAAGAGTTGGTTAAAGTATTTTCCAAACCCGATTAATCTAAATCAACTTTGTCCAACCTTTCCTTAAATATGCCTCTCAAATATGGTCCGTTTATTAAGGCGCACATATCTTAGGAATTAAAAACTTTCAAAGACTTAAACTTCGATTAACATTCCGTTGACATGATCCCCTAATCCTTCTTTCATGTAAAAACACCGCCTTCAATAAATTAATCTCAAAACTCTGCAAAAACTTAGAGAGATATTTGACATCTTGTATATCCATCGTCGCTTTTCGAGCACTATTTACTGCCCAAATATGTATAACTCCATCTTCTTTAACGCAAACCTTTTTTTTTCCCAACTACCGTACCTCTTATGGCTCAAAATAAAACAGTCCGTTTCACCTCCTTGTCTTTAGCCATAAGTTTCTTAGTTTTTAAGTTAGATTAGACTATCTATGTAGCTTGCATTAAGCCAAATCAAATATTCAATAAACAGCCTGCAGACTCTAAAATACATATATGGGAAAGAAAAATATCAATCGAATTTAACTTTGGAAACTGCTGATATATCTACTATCCTAGCAACAAAACTGACACAAATTAAAAGTTTTAAAGGATTTACATTAATCCCTCCTTCATTAGGCTAGAAATAACTTTACGGACCGTTTAATTCAATTAGTTTTGGTTTTAAGTCTAAAAACCACGAAATAAATGCTGGTGTGCCTCAGGGATCTGTTATGGCTCCGACACTCTTTCTCATTCTTATTAATGATCTCCCCTCTGAAGCTTTTAATCCAATTAATTGTTTCGCTATTTCATATTCGTTTTTAGATTCACAGTTGGCAGATTCTACTGCCACAATCTTTTTGTGTTTCCTGAGGCGATGTAATGCGAATCTCTCACTCGTATGTCCAACGCTTGAATTTAATTCCCATCTTTGGGCTGGTCCTGGGCCTTAAGTCCATTAGACAGTATTGAGCGAAAAGTATTCAAATTTAGTAGTGATAATATCATCGGTTAATCATTAGCTTAAAAACCGTCGTTTAGTTTTTTGACTCACCCTTTTTTACCGTTACTTTAACGGATTTTACTCTTGCGAAATAATCAATGACATTCCTTTCCTCAAACAATTTCACTGTAATACTAACGTCTTCAGGAATGTTCATTTAACTCTCAAGCCTATATTCGGTCGTATTCTCAAGTATACACAATCGTTCTTTAGCCGTACAACAAGAATGTGGAATTATTTACCACACTGTCTTTGCCTGTCTCTGTTCCTGTCCCTTTTAAGCAATTTAAATAAAATTTATAATAATAACTTAAATATTTCTATTTATTAAAATAAAGCTTAAATAAACTTAAACCATACATAAGATGACTTTTTTGAATCTAATTATATTTTTAATTATAAATATTTTCAAATATTTAGAATTCTTAGATACAAATTATTGTGTTCATTAGTGTGGTTTTGTGATGTGTTCATAACTATTAAAGTCTTATTTTTCTCGCATGTTTTATGTAAATTTCCAATAAGAAACTTAACAAATTGTTAACCTTGAAAAAAACAAGGTTTAAAACGTGGAAGTGTGAAATGTTTTTTTAAAAAAATGTAAAAAAATGCACGTTTTCCCATGTTATAAATATTTTCACTCACTTTTCACATTCATTCAAAAAAAAAACGATACGAATTTCTATTTGTTTCTTCTTATTAAAAATAGTTAATTCCATAAAAATATTATTTAAAAATTACAAATAAATCTTAATCAATTGTTTTTTTTTCTTTATCTTTCAAATTTGAAAAATTTTAAAGAATTCCTTATCTGCGGACGGCATGAAGGAAGATTTTAGTGATTTACCACCAAATCAACAACGTAAAAAGCTCCAAGCTAAAATTGCAGAACTCCAACAAAAAATCTCTCAAGAAACAGCCGCACGTGATGGTCTCATGAAAATGAAAGTAGTTTATGAAGCCAATCCATCGCTGGGTAATCCAATGACAATTGAAGGTCAACTAAATGCATCCGAAACAAATCTAACAAATTTAAATGATGATCTGAAGAAATTCCAAGGATACCTTGAGAAGGCGAACAGTGCGCATGTGGCGAATAATAGTCCACAGGCGAATCGAATTTACCATAATGGTCATAGAGTATCGAGGTAAGTTTTATATTTTAAGGAATTCTGGAAATGTAAACCTTTTTTTACAAACTATCTTTAAATTTTAGACATTCCAATGGAAGCACAGAAGATAATAACGATGATGGCGAAGATCAGCATGACGATGCTGGAAGCTTAAGCAGGTCAGATTCAGAGGAAAATGTGGCGCAAATTCAAAATGGGCATAATAATAATAATAACGGGTACACTTATAAGTCACTCTCTCTCTCTCTCTCTCTCTCTCTCAATTTAACCTTTCATATTCTTGTCGTTTTTTCGTTTTTACAACAACAACAAAAAAAAGAATGGCTTTTGCAATGCCAAAAATTACAATTTTAATTACCTAAATATTTATTTTTCCCAAATTATTATTATTATTTTCATTTAATTTCGTTTATTTTTGTAATAATCTTAAATTTCTTTTATTTAAATTTTGTTTGAAAACTTAAAATAATAGTTTTACCTATAAACCCATATAACATCAACGAGATAAGATTTTGAAAAAGCTTTTAGCCCAATTATTCAAAATTAAGCATTTTACTTCAACATAAACACTTGTGAAGGTTTAACACCAAGTATTGACAAAAATATTACTATAAGAGACAATTTATAGTTATCATTGGTTTGCATTCTTGAACATTTTATTTCAAGATGCAAGAGCGAGCCAAAGAGCCAAATTTGTTATGTTACGACACCAAAATGATTCTGATGAGTTGTAGATTTTCTTTTACTAAAAAAAATACTTAATTTAACTCAGAACTTTTACTTTAGTTAATTATTAAAATTTTCAATGATGAAATCGTTTTCTATGATTTGATAATTTTCTGATTTTAAAGGCCAGCTATAGTTATCATTGAAATCAATCCGTAACATTTTTTTAATGCATATTTGACTATGTTTCCCTTTGATTAGAAATGAAATTGAATTGAATAATAATAATAAAAGTTTTATTGTGAATTTATTTTTCGCTAAAAATAATTTTTTTCAATTTTCCGGACGGAAATTCGATTTCCTGAACAGTTGATACTTTTATGTTCAAAAGTGAAATGAATCGTTCCACTGATTTGTGTTTCAATTTCACAAATTTCCAATGACAGATTTCTGTCAAAAAAATTTGTCGGTGGGTTTCAATAAAAAAAATGTTTAATGATCGCTATAAACTATTTAATGATTACTATAACCAACCTATAAACAAATTCCTATTATTGATTCCATTGATGAGAATCAATAATACCTACAACTGGCCTTAAAAAACAATTTGTATTTGAATTTATTGAAATCTTGAAACAAAATTCCAGGAAAATTTGATTTTCATTGCTGTGAGTGTTTCCATCGAGTGTTTTTTTTTTTGTAAGGGCTTGAGAAGTTTAAATTATAATACAAGAGCTAGCTGGTAGATCATTTAGACATTTTTCCATCACTCCAATTTTGAATTACGTCAATGGTAGCTGGAATATTGGCTTCGAATGTTCAAGAATTGCTGATTTGTAGGCATAAACCGATTTCTTAACATAGCTCCATAAACAGTAATCGAGATGCCTTCAGTCACACGAAGTGTAGGTCCAGTTAACACAGTATCACTTTTTAAAATTGCCTTCAAATTGATTAAGCAATAAGTGACATGTTGCGAAGTCTTGTTTCAAGTAAATGTCGTCGATGTTTAGCTAATTAATTTTAGGAAACAAAAAATCAGTCAGCATGTCTGGATAGCGCTCGTCCTTCACCTTTTTTCTCATTTGGAAAAAAAATAAGGACATATAATGCCACCAGCGTTTTAATGGGTATAATGGTGATTCGTTAATGGCTTAAGATTGTCTTTGCTCTATATACAACAATTTTATTAACAAAGATAGTTAACCAGAGATGAGCCTCATCACTTGACACAATTCTTTGGACAAAGCGCTCTATAAACATTGCGAATCAATTTTTTTTTCATTTACATTTCCACAATTTGGAATCGCTGTTCTAGTGTTAAAGATTCATGATGATTTGTCAAACCTTACTGAACACAAATGTGAAAACAGTTTGATATTCTCAACTGTAAAACCTTAGACCACAACCATATAAACTTCTCATGCAAAAAAAAACACCCTATACCAGGGAAATTTATTGCGAGAGAGATTAACGATTGCAGAATAACATTCAAGAAAATAAATAGTCCCAGAAACACAAAATGTCAAAGGAACCTCGTGATAGCCCACTATGTTCCACCAATGCTTTGACAATTTATCAGAAAAGTCTTCGACATTCAAAATAACAAACATACTAAATTTTGCTTCCAAGTGATGTTTTTAAAATTAATTATAAGTCCCAAGCTTTCTGCAGTTAAACTCAGTTTGTTTGCCCTTTATGAAATTAATCTTTCACCGTGTACCCATAAAGAAGAAAATGTTCCCAAAAACTTTGTAAAAAATATCTTTTAATCTCGTTGACAAAACCTTTTAAAAATATTTGAATCAACTCCAAAACGGAATAAGAAAGATACAAACCATTAATCTTCAATAGCATTGATTGACAGTGTTATATTTTTCTTGGGATGAGTTTTTATTTCCCTTATGAAGAGTATCTGAGAGTGGAAACATTGATTGCGTTTACAAAAACACGCACGGTCCATCCCCTGCCTTAGCTCATCCTAAAACTACTCATAACGAATGAAAGAACTCATCCCAAAAAATATTAAATACCGGGAAACTACCATATCAAAAGAAATGGTTTGTGCATTCGATTAGTCCGTTCAAATACTCGAACCATTCATTTCCGTACATTATTTTCCCAGTATTTCATATTTGTATTTTAATAAAAAGTAAAGTTTTTCAACAAATTATAGATTTACAATATTCAATATAAATACAATTTGCATAATCTACAACAAATTCTCTTTCTTTTGACACCTTATTTCCTAGAATTGCCTTAGTGTGAAAGTCGAAAATTGGAAACTTTCTTGCGAAATATTAAAACAAAGCATGTGTTAGGGTTTTCAATTTTAAAACAAGGCGGTTGCTTAAATTCATCCCAGTTCGATTCAGAATCAATTCCAAATTAATTCCTTTAATTTTGAAACATCTCAAGCGAGATTTGATGTTATGTCATTATTTTCAAAAATAAATTAATTAAATTAATTTTAATATCGGACTAAATAATCCCCTTCAAAGAATGTCACTTATCGTCTCATAACTTAAAAAATGTTTGTATTTTTGTACCCATTTTTGTTTAAAGTTCCCCGCTATTTATTATAATTTTTGCTGATATATTTTTTTTTAAATAAATTATTTAAGTTTTCGTTAGCTTTTGTTGCTGGCTAACAAAAAATAGTTAATAATTGACAGAATAAATGCTTCAACACAAAAATTTGCCAATGATTATTTCTAGCAGTTCAGCAAGTCCTGAAAGCGGATTGGGTACATCGCACACATCACTGCCGGGCTCAGGTCAAGGTAGTGCGAACGAGAATGCAATTGGTGAAGATGCCTATTTTGAAAATGAAGCTGAAGCTCTTCAGCCCCTAGGAACGTGTAGAGCCCTATATCCATTTGAAGGTATGTTAATAACCTCTTGTTTCTCCAACCCACTTCAGCTATTAAATCAAACTTTTATATACATTTTAGCATCAAGTGAAGGAAGCATTCCCATGAACGAAGGTGAAGAACTACAAGTTATCGAAATCGATCAGGGTGATGGTTGGACCCGAGTGCGGAGACTTAACGGTTCGAATGGTTGGGATGAGGGTTTCGTGCCAACTAGCTACATTGAATGCACACTATATGCTTAGAACGAAGTTTCCTTTTCTTTTCTCTCTTCCAAAGTTTCGAATTACATTTTAAAAAATTCTGTTAAATTTTCGGTGTTCTTTAACAAAAAACAAAATAAAGAAGAAACTTAAATTGTTTCTTGTGTGGCCTTGTAAACAACAGACTAAAAACAAAAAAGCTAAATTCACAAAAACATAACCCTTTAACCTTTTTTGAAAGAAGCCGATAAAGAATGATTATGGCCAAGAGTGATGAATGAGTTTAAGTTAGTGTTTTTTAAAAGTAATTATTAACAAAATGAAAAAGAATGAGAATGAATGGGAATATGTGCATAAAATGGTGATTTTATTATAAAAATAAAATAACAAAAATAAAATAAAGTATTTTTGTTTAAAAGCTGTGAAAAAGAAATGAAAAGAAAGGAAACTCAAACTCAACATTTGTATCTTTATCATTTTAAAATCAACTAACTGAAAGTTTAAAGTTTTGTTTTAAATACAACAAAAAAGATATGAAAGTAAAAATTCTTGTCCATTTTTATATTTTATAATAATCGTGACATTAAAAAACATGCTAGGCATAATGCCTACAAACCTCGGGTAAGAAATAAAGATACAGCAAGATTATAATAAACTATGTATACAAGAACATTTCAGTCAACTCCTCCTTTTTTGTTTAAATAATCAAAAAACAACAAATTTATCACAGCAATAAAAAGAATAAAATTGCAAATGAATGATATACAAAAATAAAATAAAACTGAAATCAATCTAATACAATATTAAAGTAATAAAATATTAAACGATATTAATTTATAAGAATATTTATGTTACAACGTTTCCCATACTTTTTTTTACACAAAACACATTCAATATAAAACCATTCTAGGTATTATAAAAAAAAAAAAAACTATTATATACTAGACTTAAATAAAAAATGTATAAACAAACAAATTATATATATATATATATATACAACCTATAAATATATAAAAATGATAAAGTAAAAACAAGAATATGATATGAATGCTTATTTTAATTTCCTTAACTCTTACATGAATTTATTTATAAGTTACGTAATTTTATTTTTCAATATAGTATTCTTTTTATTTTTATTTTTTTCTTTTTTAATTTTTATTTTGTGAAATAATTTAATTTTATATATAATAAATAAAAAATAATACAAAAACAACAAAGTATAGAAGAAATACAAAAAAAAAACAAAATGCTTTTCTTATCGATTAAAAATTAATTGAACTAAGAATAATTATTATAATATGCAATGCGGTATAGAAGTATATATATCTATAATTATATTTAATTATAAATATATGTATATAAAATGCGCTTAAACAATAAATAAGTAAAATAGAGTTATTCTGTAAAACAAAAATAAAAAAGAATTAAAATAAATTTATAATTTACAAATCTATATACATATATATATATATATACGTATATATAAAATAATATAAAAACAAAATCAAATTAAAGTGGAGATTTCCAAATTTTATATTCAAATTTTGTGTTTTTATTTTGTTTTTAATAATTTCTCATTTATTTTTTCGAAAAATGTATATTTTTTCCTTTCAGTGTGGTGATGTATTATTCTTTGACGAATTAATTTGGCAAGGCTTTGAAAACCTCTTTTTATTTCTATCAGTGTTTCTATGAAGATCGAATTTTTAAGATCTAATTTGTTTATGTTATTTTAACAGTCAATTTCTTGACAAAGTTCTTGTTTCTTAAACTTGGTTTACTGAAAAATTAGAAATCGATTGAGTTTAAGCTTATTTCTTTATTAAGATTTTAAGCATTAGAACTCTGATACCTCAGTTTGAGATACTAAGATTTACGATATTTTAGACCCTCAATCAAGAACTTGGTTTATCAATCAACCCTTTAACGAATTGTATCGTATTTTGAAACTTTTTCGAATACCGAAAAAAAAAAACGATTGCCAAATACGTGCGTAGTCTCATGTCTCATGCAATTTTGCATACGAACGAATTTCTTGATACGGTTTTTCGTGATTTTAGTTCTTCAAAGTGTTGATTTTTGGAATAGATTTGATTTGGGAACAAAATTTTTAGAAAATCCTTTCACCAAAAATTGGAAATAATTATTTGTAACACACAAATCTGTATTGGATACTTTTTGGGAACGGCAAGTGTTTTCCTTTTTTATCATAAAAAATAAATTTAACTGAACCACTTTTAATTGGTATTAATTCTTGCAGCATCTTAGGGTCTAAATTTTGTTTGAACTGTATGTAGTATAATCATCAAATTGAAACTCGTGAAATATTTCGACTTAAATTATCGCTGATACTGCTAGCTTGTCAATTCATGTGGATTTTAATTTTAAAATTGTAATAATAACCAAACAAAGAAAAAGGTAATGGGCAGGTTCAGACGACACAAGGAACTCGAAAGTAAGGCAAGATTGTGATTGAACAGGTGCCAAAAAATGTCCTTCAAATTAAGGCAACTTTATTGAAATGTTGACTGGAAATTTAGTCAAAAAAATTCTCGCTTATTATCGAGTCTAGTCTACTTACGTCAAAATGTCAGCATGTTTTTCCATTTCACTGAAAGCTGATCTTTATTACTCTGTAATTTATTTATTTTCTGCACATGTAAAAGGGCGCCTTGTCAAATGTTGTGTAGTTTTTACACGGTAGAGGTTAGTAAATTGAATTTCCAAGTTTTAAATTTATGGCACTTAAAAACTAACTAGTTGCCTTGGTCAAAATTTACATTCAAAGAATGCAGTTGACGGCAATTGAAGTCCCTTATGTTGTCTGAACCTGCCCAATGATAAAATTGTAAGGTTTTGGTAAATATATAACATTGGGCAGGTTTAGACAACATAAGAGACTTCATTTGCAGTCAACTGCATTCTTTAAACACACAATTAGACCAAGGTATCTAGTTAATTTCTCAGATGTCATTTCAAATTTGGATCTTTACCTCACTATCTTTTACCTTTGATCGTACGGAAGGTACCAAAACATTGTCAACAAAAAAAACTCTTTAAAAATTGTATTTTGTATTGTATCTTGAAACGACAATTGGCAAATCAGATGCTAGAAATTTTCCTTACCTTCAAGTCCCCTATGTCGCATGAACCTGCCCAATTATGCATTTTTCAAGGACGAATAGGAATTAGTTAAAAAAATTTAATAATGTCCAAGAAACTTCTCACTCATAGAGAAAAAGTGTGGCTATATAAAGGGTGTCCCAAAATTAACGCAAGATTTGAATTAAATAGAAAACGCCGTTTTTAGTCTTTTGATAGTTATATTTTCATTGACTCGTAAAGTACATAGGATAGGGTTATGTATGGAATAACACATCGGACAAATGGCCTCCACGGCTTTGCATGCACATGCGCACTCTTGTTGAAATTTTCCATGACCATTCTGCATAAATGTGGCTGAATTTCGTTGATGCAGCGTTGAATCTCCTCCTTTAATGCACGGGTGGTTGTGGGCTTGTTGACATAGACTTGTGATTTCAAATAACCCCATAAAAAGAAGTCTAATGGTGTTAAATCACACGATCTAGGAGGCCAATTTTGATCACCGAAACGAGAGAGTACACGACCTGGAAATGTCTCATGCAGTAATTGAATTGTTTCACGGGCTGTATGACATGTGGCACCGTCTTGTTGAAACCACATATTGGACACATCAATATCATCCAATTTTGGCAGAAAGAACTGTGTAATCATGTCGCGATATCGAGCACCAGTAACAGTCACTGCTTGACCAGCATCATTTTCAAAAAAATATGGCCCAATTATGCCTCCAGCCCAAAATCCACACCATATAGTCACGCGTTGTGGATGCATTTGTTTTTCGACAATCACATGTGGGTTCTCCGAACCCCAAATGCGGCAATTTTGGCGATTGACAAAGCCATCAAGATGAAAATGTGCTTCATCGCTTAGGATGATTTTGCTCGAAAAATCAGGGTCCATTTGTTGATGTTCAATAATCCATTCAACGAACTCTCTTCTCTGTCCATGGTCATTAGGCTTCAATTGTTGTGTTAATTGAATTTTGTAAGCATGAAGACACAGATCTTTGGTGAGTATACGCTGTAGAGAGGTTCTTGAAATTTGCAATTCTTGTCCACGATGTCGAATTGAGGTTCCTGGATTGTCAGCAACACTCTCACGCACTGCTTCGACATTCACATTTGAACGGCTTGTTTTTGGACGACCAGTGTGTTTGGCGTCTCCAACGGATCCAGTCTCCATGAATTTTTCAATTAATCTCTTCACAGTTGACGAAGTTAAAACACTATTCCGACCATATTTTGTATGAAATTTTCGAACTGCAGCCGCCAAGCTTTCACTATTTTTGAAATATTCTTTAATAATGAAGACACGTTGTTTTATCGTGTAACGCTCCATTTTTAATAACCCTATACTGTTAGCTGTCAAATTGCTTTTTTTTCAGGGTTGCCAACACTTCACTGCACAAATGGCTGCAAATTCAAATCTTGCGTTAAGACACCCTTTAGTTGGGACATTGATGCAATTTTTCTTTCACGGCTTTAGAACAGGCTGTAGATAACATACTTCCCCATCGGGAATTGCTTCAATATAGGCACTGTGGCTTCGCCTCAAACAGCTTATTCGACGTAAGTTTTGAGTTTTTCTATATAAACATGCATTAGTTTTGTTTTTTTTTTTTGAGAAGAATTTTTAATTAGTGCATTCCTTTTAAACAAATATTTTTTTCTTCAAAACTAATAAAATCAAAACCTAGAAAATTGTCAAATCTATGTTTAACAATTGGAATATGTCATTTTGAATGTGATACTTTATCAGAAGAATTTTTTTTTGAACTTATGTTGAAGTTTGCTATTACTGTGCTCAAATTGCTAAAGGCTCTTAAGTTGACTTAAGTGCTTTTAGATATTTATCCTTGTTTCAAATCTTAGAATCTTCCCTCGTTGATAAATCTTTTAAAAAAATAAAGTCAGAACAATATTTTTAAATGTATTAAATATTCTGCTTATCAAAATCAAAAATTGTGATGGATATTAAGAGCTTTAACCTACAGAACACTAGTACTGCGACAATCCAAGTTTGCTAAAATATTCGAAACTTTTCCAACATTCGATTTGTTATTCATAAAGAAGGCCAAAAATAGCAACTTATTGTTTTAGAAATAACAAAAATGTGCATAGGTCAAAAAAGGTTACTGCCAAAAATAAAGCTCACATGTTATTCAAACAATTTCAGATTTTGTCTCAAAATAGGCTACCAGGTGCTATGAAGATATCAAAAATCATGTTAGAAGTTTCATTCAATTGAGATCTAAAATCCTTAAATCTTATTTTCAATGGTAAATTGAGTTCTTAGGAAATGATTAGAAGTGAAGAAACACTCCAGTTTTTAATAATTCAAAATCTAAGTTCAAATAAAAGTTTTACATTTACTTTAGAACTTTGTCAAGAAATTTGGCCATAAATCGATTATTTTTTAAAGGAAAAGATAAAACATATGGTGTTTAGTCTACAAATCGTTCTTCGAAGGCCTGGAAATCCATCTAATGCATCAAACAAAATTTGAGTTGTTTTGTACGTTAATGAACTGATGAATCCTCAAATGGCTTGATTTGTCAATTCCTATAAGTACGATCACAGCATTCCTTGAGCGTTAAGATCTTGAATGTTTTTTGAAATTGTGATTCTGATATGGCAAATACTTGATTTGTCTCATGTATTTGTTTTATTTTTAAGTTATTTAAGATATATTTTTTTGAAAATGTGTAATTTATTATTCGCGAAACTATATTTCCACCAACCATATTTTTGATCTCGGTGAAACACGGTTATCTTTAGCTCTTGATTTTTTTAAAATTTTAATTTAAGATGCATTTTTATTTTCATTTGTTTATAATATTTTATATCCAATGCAAGTAAAATAAAAAGAAAATTGAACAACAATTTTTGCATGACTTATACTTTTAAATAAAAGAAAAGTAAATCGACTGAATTTTTATATTATAATAATAAAACAAGAAAATTTAAACAAATAAGACAAAAGAAAAGATAGATAAAGAAAGACAAAAATTAAAAAAAAACGATAAGATTTAAGTAGATAGCTACAACAAAAATAATAAAAAAGTAATAAATAAAAGACACACTCATAGAATACATTTTTATATATTATTATAAAATGCTTAGCTAAACCTACATTATAACTTGTATATCATTATGTTTTGCTAATACAATTAAATTTTTATTTGCATATAATTAGTATAATTTGTATAAAAAAAAAAGTAAAAGCAAATGAATTCGAACGCAATTTATAGATTTATTATTATTACATTTATGTAAATACATATTTAATTTAAAATATTATACTAACTATAACTATACAAGCAGACTATGTAAATATAAATTTAAAAACAAACAATATAAAACCTACTAAAACCATTTATCCAAAACAGATCTTAAAAAGAAAAAATTACCTACATTTTTATGAACAACTAACTAAATTCAACAAAAGTAAATTTAAAAATATATTAAAAAATAAAAAACATATTTTGTAAATGTCACACCTCTAAAAATCTTCTACTTGCAACAATCAGTCAACAAAATAACAAAAAAAAAAACTTTACACCTTTAACATCTGCTATATGCACCATCTTCAGAGCGTTCATGTTATTCTTTAATTATTATTATTATATATTAACTAATATTATATATTATAACGTATACTTGGCACGCGAAACTGAGAATGAAAAATAAAATAGATCTAAGAAAAAAAAATTAAAAATTAAATGAAAATGTAAAACAAAAATACGCCGAAATAAAAACTCAAAAACTCAATTATACGAATTTATTTGTTTTATTTCAAAATTTAAAAAAACTTTTCAAAATACCAACAAAATATAAGAAATTTTATTGTTTTTCAAAATATATAAGATTTGCAGCAAACCTTACCAAATTTACACAAGTTTCCATCATAAGAAAATAACAAAGTGCTGAATATTTTGGAACTTTTTGTTTTGCCTCCAGGAAGGCTTTAGTCTCAGTTAATATGTTCGTTACACTGCAAGCTGAAATAATTGTTACATTTTTGTTAATTAAACTTAATGCACCTTGAATTTTGATTTCCTCGGACTTTAAATGACAAAAACATTGCTTCAAAATAAAATCCATATCGTCTTCTTTTAAATGCTTCTTTTTGAGTATCATAACAGCGTTTACGACTTGATTGTAATCACTCGAACATATGAAGTGTAAAATTTTGTTTGATGGAATAATTTGGGCTATTTTTGGACTTGTAAGTGAAGGCTCTTGACTTATATAAGATAAAATCTGAATAAACATTAAAAAAAAGGTTTAAAAGTAAAGTAGGTTGAAATTTTTTTAAGGTCATTACTCAAAGTACCATTTTGTTTGATATTTTACTATTTGGAGAGAATCTTTCTGCAAAGTATATTATGTACTTATTAGCGGGGTATAACATTTGATTATCCGAACAAAAATCACTGCATTTTTGTAGTAAATATTCTGATATTGTTTGAACTCCAGTATATTCGAGTGCGCTTAGAAATGCATAATTTGAAAAGTACTGAAAGAAGATACAGAAATGTTTTTGAACAAAAGTAGGGTACCTATATAATTAGGGTCTTTCGGGTATAAAATTTCCCTTGGAATTTTCCGACATTTCCTTGTTATCTCAAATCTAAGACATTGAAATAAGTTTTGAAATTATTTTCATTCCAAATTTTCGAAAATGGGACAAAATTCGGTAGGAAATTCAATTCCAGATAGCACCCCATTAAGAAAATGAAAACTTACAGCATAAATTCTTAGAATCTTCCAAATCTCGTCATTATTAAGATAGCCTTCTGTATTTTGTAAGACTATTGTAAGATTTTCTAAAACTCTGTGAGCATTTATGAAATTGCGTAGTTGTTTTTTGAAAAACGAACATCCATAAAGTAAAATTAAAATTTTACAATTCTGAACAATTTCACTGGGTGTTAGGTCAATTATGGAATTAGGCAAATGACTTTGAAGGCATGTTTCAAGTATCAAAAGGCTTTGAGATGAGGATTCTCTCGAATAGACGACCAATGAAGTTAGGAATATTTTCATGGAGTATTGTGTGTATTTTGGGATTTTTCTAATTATGTATATAAAAAAGCGGAAATGGATTGTTTGAATTTATTAATACAAAAATATTTTACCTGGAGGATTTTGCAAGAATGAAAATAATCGATTCTCCTTTTAACTTTACTATCTTTTTGAGGATTTTGTTACAAATGTGTTTACTGAAGTATGGAGTCCAAAGAATGACATTGAGCATTGAAATGCAAAATTTGAATAGTTCTGAGTCGGGGCTCCTTGATTCCAATATCTAAAATATAAATTATAAGAATTCTTATTAAGTGATTTTTAAATAAAAAATATTGATTTAGTTAAAAAAAAAAATGGAAATATCAGCTGTTATATTTTTCAGAATTCTTTACATATTGCTTATGATTTTTAATCATCTCTATAACGAGTTTCCCTCGGAAAATATTTTACCTGGAAACATTTCATTTCACTTTTTATGTGTTGTGAGTTTTAAACGGAAGATAACACAACTCACAAACAAAACGATGCTTTATTAAGGGATTAAGTTGTCCTGAATCCGAACTTCGCTTCATAATTTTCCTATCACATCACTTTTAAAAATACACCTCTTTAAAAAATGTTAAAAACAACCAAAAACGGTGTTTTTAAGACTAAGATCAAACACAACTTAATTGTAACCAATAAATTGTACATATGATGATTTAACAAAGTAAAAACCTTTGTCTTCTAAAAACAGTTTAACTCATTTAAGTATCTTGCTTAGTTTTTAAAAATTCTTATTGGCTATGATTCTTCAATTGACCTTATATAAAGTTTTGAAAGACCTTGAAATTAATGCACTTTCATACTTTTGAAAAATACGCTCTGGAGTTAATTTTTAATGCAGATCTTAAATGAGATTTTAACAATTTGTTCAAATTTCAAAAGCACCTATTTTCAACATTATTTGTATATTTTTCAAAATATTTCAAAAGCTTTATGTGATAGCCTTGTTAAGATTCGTTACAAAAAAAAAAAAAGTTTTAGCATAAATGGTTCAGCGTTTTATTAAGATTTACTTAAAACTAATGAAAGCTAACAACTTATAAACATTTTTCGAAAATTGTATGAAATACTGTAAATATTTAAACTCAATATTGAAGATAGTGAATTTAGATTTTAAGAACCATCACGAATTTTTATTGAAAAACTATTTAATGAATTTAGATAGTCTAAAAACGTCTTTAATGTGTTTTTTTTTTTGTTCGTATTTAAAAAGTTTTATCTCAAAAACGTGACGTGATAGAGTGGTTTTGGAATTAGGTTCGAATTAAAGTCATCATCAGACAAAGGCCAGGAACCAAACCCTTTCGATCAATGTAATTGAGTTTTGGAAAAATTCAATACATGATCTATCATTTCGTTTGAAATTGCTGACTGTCATACCATAATTTGCTCCAAGACAAAACTCATCGGTCCATAAAATATATTCTCAAAACATTTTATTTGTAGTCCATCTGATTGGTTGCAAGATCTTTAAAATAAGAATTCAGATAATGTTCTTCAATTGAAGGATTTAAAAAATTCCATGAACTTACCTTAGTAACCCGAACAGAATTTCAATGATTTTAAAAAGCCACAACTCACTTGCATCTTTGTAATATTTTTGAAGCAAATAATCTAAAAACAAATCAGCTAATTGAAAAACTTTCATTATCAATTGAAAGTTTTTGAAAACACATTTATGAGTTTCGATGATGCTCAATAAGTGAAGATAGATTTGAATTGTCAGATGTTTTATTGGTTTTGCAATACACTGTTCATCATTTACTAGTTCGATAAATTTCAAAAGGCATACGAAAGTTGATTGTAGGTCTTCATCTTGACTTGGTGAAGACTCTGTCAGAAGGTACCTGTTAATTTTAAGTTGCATATAAGTTATATAAGTTTGTTAAATTTTGAAAATTTTATAGAAAGGGACTTACTTTTTCAAAAGAATATCCAAACAACTTAAAATCTCGAAAAAATCAAATTGAAATGATTCAATTTTTTTATTTCGAACAGATAAAATCAACACTCGAATTATATTTTTAAAAATATTTAAAAATTGTTGGTTTCGAAAATGGTTATCCTTCATAAGGTGTCGAATTAATTTCAGAGATGGCATTAAAATTGATAGCTGTGAACTGATGATATCGGTTAAAGAAGATCCTATGTTAGTTTTTAAAACATCTTCGATGGCTCTTTGTTTTTTGTTACTTTTTTCAATGTAATCAACAAGTTGCCAAATTTTTTGAATTTGGAGTTGGAAATTTTGAGACGTAATCGAAGATGTGAGAGAATAAGAATACCCTTGAAATTTATTCATTTTTATTAGGAAAAAATTAACTTAATAATTTGATTAAACAGCGGATATGCTTTTAAGTAGGCTTTTCTTATTCAGGAACTGAAACGAGAATGATTTTACCAAACTCTAAAACAGTCAAAGTCTAACTCATGGCTTATTGAGGAAATTAACTGGTAGCCATCTTTAAAAAAAATTCATCGGTGCTTTTAAGTCATATGCATTATGCACAGGGTGGTTCAAAACTTCGATAAGCTATGAATATTATTACCACTTTAAAATAGGAAGTAACTTTTGACCCACCCTGTATGTACAAACACACCAGTATATTTCCAAGCAACCACTGAGCTTAAAGATTGTATTGTTGTTATTGTTGTAACATTCCGTTTAATGAGATATAAAGCCGTTTATTATTAGGCGGGTAGAAAGCAAATTTTTGTCACTTGTTAATAAAATTTGTATTACATAATCCATATTTTGTTTGATTAACGTTGTAATCATTGTACAGTTAACAAACTGGCTCTCAATACATGGCTTTAAAAGGTAAATACCTAACCATATCCGTCCACAGAAATTGTGGTGGGGTGGAAAGTTGTCGCAAACGAGAGTTGTATTTATTTATCAAATTTTTTTTTCAAATACGAAAATTCGAATGTTCTTAAAAACTGCCCCATACAAATTTTCTTTAGCATTTTTCTGAACTTGGCTTCAAAATCCACATCAATATCTTCCAATTCCCGCCATACAAATCATTAATCGTAGCTCGGTCCATTCACCATAGTAGTTACACCAACCACATTTTTGAATATGAATAGTTCAATCAGATAGCCCTCCCGGCAGCTCAAAAATCTTACCAAAACGAAGTTTTTGGTCTTCAAAGGTGACGATTGTGCTTATACCGTAAAATATTGTCTTCGTTATTGCTCTCGAAATAGTTAAACGTCTACTCTTGAACCATCTTATTAATTGTGAATTAACTCTCAACTGTTGAAATTATCAAAGACTGAAAATTAAAAGTTGTCGAGAAAAATGAAAAGTGATTTAATAATACCCTTAAATGCCTAATCAGCGCTTTCAAAAGTCAACACATGCAACAACGCACTTGAATGATTTTCATCAAAAATTTCTCGATTTTTACCAGGCGATCATTATGCAAAGTAGGCATGTTATTTTGGTCTTACTGAGCGTATACATACCTTCCTAAATTCCTTTTATGTTCTTCTTCTTTCTTACTTAAAGCTAGCTCCGCCCTTTAACTGTTCATAGAAACTAGAATCAGAGCAGAATGAATAAGCTTGTGTATCACTTCTTTTCTTCTTCTTTGTTAAATAAAACGAACTCCACCCTCTAACTGTTCAAAGAAACTGAAGGCTGTTTTGTTGGACGTGTGGAGTTGATGTTTTTGATATCACTGTAGCTTGATCTATGATTTATTTGATTCGTCATTTATTTCAAAATGAATGGACTCGCTACTGAACAACGTTTGCAAAACGTGCAAATTTATTACAAAACTAATGATTCGCACCCAATCTGTGTTTACTCACTGTGCACCTTCCTTACTCGTACCTTCTATAAAATGGACAGGACAACAATCCAATAAAGGGGATTTGTGGAGACTTTCAATATTCTACTGAGGGATATTCGCTGAGTCCATTTTAATCATAAATGTTCATAAATTAATTATTTCGAGGTTCAGGGTACATTTTAATCCGAAGTATTTTTGAAATGAAAAGTGAAAATGTTTCAATGTATAGAAATATTGTACTTTGAAAAACATCATAATAAAATTTGTTGATGGTTCCATATTTTCGTTATTTCTATTCGGTATTCTTGTAAAATAAACAATTAAATAATTATTTAACATTTTTTCAAATAAAAATTCTGATCTTCAAAAAGCTTATGCAACGTTTTTACCAACTGAAATCCAAATGGGCTTAATTCAATCTCAATGCATCATCGGGGTTTTATCAGTGATTTTTTGACACATTGAAACTCATATTTTAAAGTGCCAGACGTATTTGTCATTGGTTTTCTTCATTGACAGGTCGATTATAGCTATCATTGAAAATTTCTGTCATTGTACAAAATTTTTCTTTAGGAAACAAGCATATGAGGTTAAAGTCGATCATGTAAAGAAGAACTGATAGTTAGGAACACAAAAAGTTGACTTTCCCAATCACAAAACATCTTTTTCAATTATGTAAGCCAATGATAGCTTTTAGGGACCAGTTACAGCTTTAATAGAGTCAAATTTGTAATGTTTGGTGTCGATTTGAAGCTTGCAAAATGTAGATTTTTAGTTTTTTGAGATTGTACAGTTTAGTTGTACATTTTTTTCTAATAATGTCTTTTTAAATTTTGTTTGATGAAAATTCATTTTTCCTAAGCAGTTGATCCTATTTTGTTAAAAAATAAAACGAATCGTTCCAATGCATTGTGTTTCAATTTTATACATTTTCAATGATTATTTTTCGCCAGAAACATCTTTTCAGTAGATTTAAATATGCATATCTTCAATAATCACGACCTGTCAAAAAACTACAACAATTGGAACCAATAATATAGGGTCCGCCAAATAACTTCTTTTTTTTTTTGAAAATGCTATAAAAACATCGAACCTCAGTATTGTTTGCCTGATCCTGAAAAAAGGAGACCCTCTTTATACACCAATTATAGAGGAATCAGTCTACTTCACATCGCTTATAAAATCTTCTCTGCCGTAATATGTGAACGTCTAAAGTCCATCGTCAACAACCTGATAGGTCCTTATCAGTGTGGTCTTAGACCAGGAAAGTCCACAATCGATCAAATATTCACATTACGGCAGATCCTGGAAAAAACCCAAGAACAACAAATCGACACCCACCATCTTTTCATCGATTTCAAGGCCGCATATGACAGTATCTACAGGGACGAACTGTATAGAGCCATGTCTAGTTTTGGCATCCCTACCAAACTCGTCCGTTTGTGCAGGATGACCATGGAGAATTCAAGGTTGGAAACAACTTAACTGAACCTTTCGATGTCAAAAAAGGTTTTAGACAAGATGATGCGCTGTCATGTGATTTTTTTAACATCGTACTTGAAAGAATAGTGCAGAGCTCACACGTCAACACTAGAGGCACTATCTTTCAAAAGTCTGTCCAATTACTAGCATATGCTGATGACATTGACATAATCGGAAGAACTCAGCGTGATGTCAATGGGGCTTTTGTGAGTATTGAGGCAGAGGCGGCAAAAATGGGTTTAACGGTTAATGAGGGCAAAACAAAGTACATGCTGTCATCGAGAAAGGACCTACAACACCGACGTCTTGGTCAAAACGTCACCATCGACAGACGTAACTTTGAGGTAGTCAAGGACTTCGTCTACCTAGGCTCCGCTGTAAACGCAGAAAACAACACCAGCTCTGAGATCAAACGAAGAATAACTCTTGCTAACCGCTGTTTCTTTGGGTTAAGAAAACAATTGAGTGGAAAAATCCTCTCTCGAAGGACCAAAGTGTCGCTATATAAGACCCTTATCATCCCCGTCCTGCTATACGGTGCAGAAGCATGGACTATGACAAAAGCTGATGAAAGCACCTTGGGTCGTTTCGAGAGAAAGATTCTTCGTGTGATCTACGGTCCCGTATGCATCGAAGGGGAGTGGAGGAGAAGATGGAACGACGAGCTGTACGGGCTGTACAGCGACGTATACTTAGCCGGGAGGGTAAAAGTCCAACGACTAAGATGGCTGGGTCACGTAGAGCGCATGGAAACCAATGCTCCGGCCCGGAAAGTCTTCAAATCCACACCCATAGGACAGCGCAGTAGAGGAAGACCGCGAATCAGGTGGCGCTCACAAGTGGAAGGTGACCTCACCCAACTCGGAGCGCGAAACTGGAGACATCTAGCTAGGGACCGAGCTAGATGGAGAAGTTTGTTGGGTGAGGCTCTAGGACAGGACTGTAGCGCCACCTTATGTAAGTAAGTATAAAATCATCGAGTGTAGCTTCGGCTGTGTGGCACGTAGCGCCGCGCCGGCCGTCCTGTTGAAACTAATATTGTCAATATCCTCCTTCTTTTGTGAACAAAAATTCGTTCAAGATGGCCCGATAACGATCGCCATTGACTGTAATGGCCACTCCTTGCTCATTTTCGAAAAAAATGACCCAATTATGCCTCTGGACCAAAATTCGCACCAAACAGTTACTCGTTTTGGGTGTATCGGCTTTTCAATGTATGCGTGCGGATTTTCTGTGCCTCAAATGCGACCATTTTGCTTGTTTACATACCCGCCAAGATCAAAATGAGCTTCACCTGAAAAGATGATTTTTTTTTGGCAAAATCGGCATCTTCTCTAAGCGTTGTTCCCAGCCTTGTTCAAGCGTATACACAACCATATTCGTTCAGCGGAAGGATAAAACTAACTATCTGTCAAATCAGACATGAGCTATGTGAGTGTTACCATTCACGAAATAAGCACTAGAAAAAAAGCGTTATATGGCGGACCCAAAACTTTATCTGGTCTTTAACATGTTCAAGGGAAATAAGTAAAATCCCAACTTTTCTGTGTATTTACAGATTTTAGCAAAGCATTTGACAAACATAGCCATAAAGTACTTTTAGGTTAATTAGAGCAAATCGGCCTACATGACAAAATAATTACTTAGATATAATCTTACCTTACTGATAGACATTATAGTGTTGTCTTCAAAAATGATCATTCTAAATTATTGTTTATTGTTAATTTTGGTGAACCTTAAGGTAGCCATCTTGGTCCGTTGTTATTTGTTTTGTTTATAAATTACCTTTCCTGTATCTTAAAAAATTCGATGACATTAATATACGCAGATGACGTGAAAATATTTCGAACAATTAATTCACTAACGGACTAATTCACTAACGGACTAACGAATTATTAAATAATGATCTACTCTCTAACTTCTCTGACCATCATCAGGCATCATTTTAGACTTAAAGTCAAATTTTACTGATCATAATCAACTATATTTTAAAAAAAGCTAAAAGAACTCTAGGCTTTATAAAGAAATTTGGTAGGGAATTCCAAGTCATTATGTGTTTAAAACTCTATATTTATGATTTGTCAGGTCATCCCTTAAATTCAGTTGTAATATAATTTGGGCCTCTTATTACTCTACTCATATTCATAGACTTAAAGGTCTCCAAAGAGGGTTCTTTACATGGAGTGGCTTTGCCTCCTTGCCTTGCTAAGCTTAAGCTAATAGGTCCCTTACCAATCACCGAAAGTATTTGTAACTTTGCTTTATTGTTAGAACTCTGATTGGGTTCATTTCATCTTCGTCAGTTTTGTGTCGATTCCACTTTAATGTTAGCTAAAATAACTTGAGAAATCGAGTGCAGCTTCAAACAAATTCAAGCCGATCCAAGAAATTAAATTAAATCCCTCAAAAACATGGAAAATGACTAACGAATCAAAAAGAATGAAATACACGTTTATTCGTATTCAGAAAACAAGGGTTTCTAAGCCGGTGAGAAACATCTTTAATGAAAAAGGTATCCAAGCTAACTCAATCCCAATTTTCACGAAGATGCTGATCCAAACAATCTTGTGATCTTTAGCTAAAAGTCTAGCTTTTCCAGCAGCTTTATATGTACACCAAAAAGCTTAACTTAACAAAAATACTACAAAAATCCCTTATATTTGTAGGAAGACACCAACAAAGCTGTTTGTCATATAAATTAAGCTTAAATAACTAGATCTGAAAATAAAAATAATTACTGTATACACGTACACGTATCTCATTGTTTATTTTAAGGTCATAATAATTTAATTATTCTCTGTAGGTACCTTATAATTATTAGATAATACGTTTTAGATTTTAACATTATTTTTTAAGTTTTGGGTAATTCAAGCAAATAATGTTTTTAAAGCCTAATAAGAATTATTGTCTCTATCCTGAAAAAAAGAACAACCATACATTTATTTCTTGATAAAAGAATCTATATATTTTTGTGTAGTATACTTTACCACAAAATTATTGTTCTTTTTTCAACTAGCATGTCAGGTTTAAGCTTTTTGTTCTACCAATTTTTGTATTCGCATTTGATAGAAGTTCGAGTACCTACTTACCTTTTACTTTTTTTTATTTTTGGATTCTAACATAGCAAAAATTATCTTATTTTACAGCTTCTGACCTTCAAATAGTAAACAGTCCAAATTGAAAAAGCAAATTATTGGTTGGTATAGCTTGACGATGCTATTCGTATGTGTTTTTATCGTATGTTTTGTTAATTTCATCTCATGTTTCGGATGAGTTGTTTACCAACTTTGGTTGCTCTTTCAAAAAGTTTAAATCTCTTAAAAAATACTGCCTTGAGCTTATAGACAAAAAGCTTCAATTAATGACGTTCCAAGAATAGAGAAACTTTACAGTCCAACTTAATAGTTTTTAGGAATTTTTTAAAATCGTGTAAATGACTTCAGTTAATATTTATCTTTAATGTCGTGGACAAAATTTCCCCTTCCAATATTTCCCATTTTCGAAAATTTCGTAGGAGCCTAGATTCCCATTTGAACTAACCAAATTTTAACATTCAAAGAAGAGCGTTACCAAATTTCGTGTATTTGGAAATTTTTCAAGCGAAATTTCTTTAATGAAAATTCCCAAAAATTGTCGTTAGTGCTTGAGATAAAAGAAGTTTCAGAAATTCCTTTTCAAATTTGTTTTCCAAGAACACGAAAATATTGTTTCTCTCTCTAGCTCACAAACTTGCGGGTTGTACAGCATTACAATTTTTAAAACAAACAAACAAACAAATTATTCAATTCAACATGAGAGAAAATTTATTTTTATAGTATTAGGACCAAAAATGTATTATTTCCTTAAAATATTGTATCTAAGTTTTATTTAAAATAATTAAATATGTATAAGATTGCACAAAATTTTAATATGTTTAAAAATTCTTCTAGGAAAAATTCCTCTTAACTGTTGTGCGATTGAGGATAACATTTTAGTGTAGGTATTCTATTCTTTAATTTATTGAATACTTAATAAACAAATAAAATCATAGGGATTTTATTTTAACAAAAGTCGTTATTCTAAAATCCCTATATTTTCCCTTAATTTCACATCTTCCAGTTATTTTTGAAATAAACTATTCAATTTCAATTGAATTTCATTGAGTATTTCAATATTTTGTAGCCTCTTCAAGAAGCTATCCCTATGCTACATCCGGTGTGAGTTGCTGGAACGTTGAATAACGCAACCCTTAAAGGAGTTCAACCGGACATCTATTTCGCCTTCTTCTAGCTGGAAAATGAAAAAAATCAAAACCTTAACATCTTTTTGTTTTCTAAATTTAAATAAATTTTTCTCTTTTACCTCATCAAATGCATAAATATCCTGATAGCACGAATGTGAAATACATTTTCGAGCACATTTTACCTTATCAACTCCTTCCAAATCCTCACAAGCCACCGAATGCTCACATGAGGATTCGAATTCCCGGTACGCAAGTTCCTGCCGTGACAAAATAAATGCATTAAAAAAACCAAACAAAAAAATCAATAAGCGAAAACAGGTGGATTGGAAATGGATGTGGATGGTTTTTCTTTTTGGGGGTGCGTGCTGACTTACATTTTTACTTGTTTCCTTGTAGGCATATTCAGGAAAATGAAATGTTACTGATTTGGCATTTTTATCATTATCACTTTTAAATGCAGAATTGAATTTAATTCCAAAAACAATTAAATAAATTAAAATTAATTTGGTACTTAGTTTTTTGTGCATTAATTTACTTTTATCAAGTGTGCGGGAGGTCGACATTGTTTTGACTATTTATTCTGAAATGAGAAATTTTACTATACCTGCCTATGAAGTGAGTCCTTTTTGACAGAAGGATATGCCGGAATAGAAAAGATAGAGGTATATGTATAATAGGGCATGCGTTTAATTTGGAAACCAGGTGGAGTTGTGTGTGAAAAAGCTTATGTTTATGTTAAAAATAAATATAACGAGCTTTTAAAGGTTTTCGTTTGAAATTCAAATGTTTTTTCAAACTGATTTTTGTAGAATCAACACTTTCAAAAATGTTCATAAAGTAATTTATTTTTTAAAATTTTAGATTTATATTTATAACATAAATAAATAAATGATTTTGAAATGAAAAAAAGCTCTAGGTTAGGTTAGGTTAGGTTATAGTGGCTGTCCAAGATGGCCCATTGTAATACCACATGAATCTTGAGGCTTCCTCCTAAGCCCAATGGAACCTTTACAGTAGGCATGTTGAGACGAAGACAGAAGTCTTGTATCAATACTTGCCCTTAAATGGATATCAATCAATCTTTCCAGGGTCTTAAGAAGGAATGATGATGGATTTATATGTAGGTCGTAGATCTTTAGGATTGACTTGCGAGCATTTACCTGCCTTGGGTATAAAAACAACTTTAACTTCTCGCCATGCCGAGGGAACATGGACCAGGTAAAAACAGCTGGTAAAAATTGCCTCAAGGATTGGTGCAATTATGTCAGAAGTCTTTTGTAGCTCGGCTGGTATTATTCCATCAAAAAAAGCTCTAACTTATGACACTTTGCTTCTGAAGGGACAAAAGTATCAAATATGTCGGAACATTTAAAACACAAAAGTGTTCTGTAATCTTATTTCTTTGCCTGTTTTTGGTTTAAAAAAAACCGTCACCTTCTGAAAAAGATTATTTTTAAAGTTAAAAAACTTATTACACAAAAAGTGATTGACATTAAATTTTTGTAAAATAACTTTTTGAACTTTAAAAATCAGCTTTGTTTTGAAAAAGGCGGGTTTTTCACCAAAATTAAAAAAAAATAGCTTCAGGCCCTTGGGAATTTTTCCAGAAATATTAAAAAATAAATTCAGGTAATAGAAACGGAATGTACAAATCAGAGACTACTTACAATCTTTTTTTGTAGTTATTTATTTTAAATTGGTGTCTGTGCAGAGTTCTTGGAATGATTTTCCTTTTTTCAGGGTCAGAAATCTGTAATTTTGTATTTATAATGATGCAATGAATTTTGTTTTTAGATGAGATATTAAAAATACTTTAGAAGTACGTAGAATTTTTGTAAAATCTTGATTTTTGGCCAAATAGAGCACTTAATTGAGTGGAAAGTGAAAAACTTGCATAAAACAACGTCAGATAATTGTTAATAACAAATAAACTACATATATGTATATAAAAACCTTAATGTGTTCAGAATTTCAAATCAATTGGTTGTACATTGTGTGAGTTATGAGTCCGGTCAACATTAAAACATGCTGTATTAAGATAAACGCTATTGAAAGTAACGAGTGTTTTTTTAGACGTGTGGTTTCTAATCTGACAACACTTTTTTTTCGGAGTTGAGAGTCATGAATAATATTGCTATACTTTTAATACTGAAATATACAAACAAATACGTTTTTTTTTTCGAACATGAATTAAAAAATAGTCTTTAGAGTTTGGAACATGTTTTTATTTTTGGTACTTTTTTATACGTGCCATCCTTTGATCTGAATTAAAAGAGGTCTAAAATGTTTGTTTTTTTTTAATTTCATGTTTAAAAGCACATGGTTAAAAAACAAAAATAGTTAAGCAAAAACTAACGAATATCACATCGATAGTAAGGTATCCTCTACAAAGTATGATTGTTTATTTTATTTGAAAAATGTTTATTTGTCTTCACTTTTAAAAAATGTAATTTTAAAAGTTTTCATCAACTGAAATTATAATGGGATGTAATTTTCAAAAATTCATGGAAATTTTCTATGAAAAAATAATTCCTCTGTATTTTTGGGTCTGGAGCTTCTACCCGAGCGTCGAACTTGTCGAGTTGTAGAAGCTGAGTAAGGACAATGATTCTCGTGAATTATTTCTCCAGAAGAGTCCTGAAACCAAAGGTCGCTCGCCCCTCCCCTTCCCAATCCTTTACCCCCTCCTCCGTCAGCTCTGCGCTATTATGCTGGCTGATGTCTCCTTATCCCCTGACTGTATGGTGTATAACTGTCTGTCATGCCTAGTTTCCTTCCTGGGACGCTTATGGCTTAATTGCTGTTCGTCTCTCCTTTCTCAAAACATATCCTTCCCTTAAACTTCCCAAACTTCCCAATTGGGCTGGATCTAAGGTGTTATACAACCCGTGCCGATGATCAGCCAGGCTGAGGGCCCAATTAAAAAACTAGCTCAGTCGCGAACGGAGTATCCGGATACCTGGCGACCTCCGGATTAACCAGCCTTATCTGTATACACGGATCTCTGTACAGATGGACCACGTAGATCTTTAGGATTGACTTGCGAGCATTTACCTGCCTTGGGTATAAAAACAACTTTAACTTCTCGCCATGCCGAGGGAACATGGACCAGGTAAAAACAGCTGGTAAAAATTGCCTCAAGGATTGGTGCAATTATGTCAGAAGTCTTTTGTAGCTCGGCTGGTATTATTCCATCAAAAAAAGCTCTAACTTATGACACTTTGCTTCTGAAGGGACAAAAGTATCAAATATGTCGGAACATTTAAAACACAAAAGTGTTCTGTAATCTTATTTCTTTGCCTGTTTTTGGTTTAAAAAAAACCGTCACCTTCTGAAAAAGATTATTTTTAAAGTTAAAAAACTTATTACACAAAAAGTGATTGACATTAAATTTTTGTAAAATAACTTTTTGAACTTTAAAAATCAGCTTTGTTTTGAAAAAGGCGGGTTTTTCACCAAAATTAAAAAAAAATAGCTTCAGGCCCTTGGGAATTTTTCCAGAAATATTAAAAAATAAATTCAGGTAATAGAAACGGAATGTACAAATCAGAGACTACTTACAATCTTTTTTTGTAGTTATTTATTTTAAATTGGTGTCTGTGCAGAGTTCTTGGAATGATTTTCCTTTTTTCAGGGTCAGAAATCTGTAATTTTGTATTTATAATGATGCAATGAATTTTGTTTTTAGATGAGATATTAAAAATACTTTAGAAGTACGTAGAATTTTTGTAAAATCTTGATTTTTGGCCAAATAGAGCACTTAATTGAGTGGAAAGTGAAAAACTTGCATAAAACAACGTCAGATAATTGTTAATAACAAATAAACTACATATATGTATATAAAAACCTAAATGTGTTCAGAATTTCAAATCAATTGGTTGTACATTGTGTGAGTTATGAGTCCGGTCAACATTAAAACATGCTGTATTAAGATAAACGCTATTGAAAGTAACGAGTGTTTTTTTAGACGTGTGGTTTCTAATCTGACAACACTTTTTTTTCGGAGTTGAGAGTCATGAATAATATTGCTATACTTTTAATACTGAAATATACAAACAAATACGTTTTTTTTTTCGAACATGAATTAAAAAATAGTCTTTAGAGTTTGGAACATGTTTTTATTTTTGGTACTTTTTTATACGTGCCATCCTTTGATCTGAATTAAAAGAGGTCTAAAATGTTTGTTTTTTTTTAATTTCATGTTTAAAAGCACATGGTTAAAAAACAAAAATAGTTAAGCAAAAACTAACGAATATCACATCGATAGTAAGGTATCCTCTACAAAGTATGATTGTTTATTTTATTTGAAAAATGTTTATTTGTCTTCACTTTTAAAAAATGTAATTTTAAAAGTTTTCATCAACTGAAATTATAATGGGATGTAATTTTCAAAAATTCATGGAAATTTTCTATGAAAAAATAATTCCTCTGTATTTTTGGGTCTGGAGCTTCTACCCGAGCGTCGAACTTGTCGAGTTGTAGAAGCTGAGTAAGGACAATGATTCTCGTGAATTATTTCTCCAGAAGAGTCCTGAAACCAAAGGTCGCTCGCCCCTCCCCTTCCCAATCCTTTACCCCCTCCTCCGTCAGCTCTGCGCTATTATGCTGGCTGATGTCTCCTTATCCCCTGACTGTATGGTGTATAACTGTCTGTCATGCCTAGTTTCCTTCCTGGGACGCTTATGGCTTAATTGCTGTTCGTCTCTCCTTTCTCAAAACATATCCTTCCCTTAAACTTCCCAAACTTCCCAATTGGGCTGGATCTAAGGTGTTATACAACCCGTGCCGATGATCAGCCAGGCTGAGGGCCCAATTAAAAAACTAGCTCAGTCGCGAACGGAGTATCCGGATACCTGGCGACCTCCGGATTAACCAGCCTTATCTGTATACACGGATCTCTGTACAGATGGACCACCCCTTATCTGCTACTCGCGGGATTTTCAATGAACTTTAAAAAAAAAAAACAAAACAAAATAAAAAAACCGTATCGGCCAGCAGTACGACGGCAAAGTTGTCTGCTGTACCGGCCAGCAGTACGACGGCAAAGTTGTCTGCTGTTCATCCCTCTTCCACTGGTGCTGACATGGCTGTGGACACTCACAGCCCTGTTGTCGCCAGTGGAATATCGGATAATCAGGTAAAATTACCTTCTTCCTGTAGTGAGGCAGTTGTGAAGAACGGCTCCTCTACTACCACTGAGAGTAAACCTCTCACCTCGTCAACACCTCGAGTCGGAGGTAGTAGGGCTGTGATGCCAGGTTCTTCTACCTCCAAAACAAAGGATCCTAAAGAAGATCCTGGGAGAGATGGGCGTAAGCTCAGACCCTCCAAGGCCTACTACAGGAACATACGAAATGCTAAGAGGATTCTCCAGACGTTTGGTGAACAACTAGGCGCTGGAGGAAACTCTCAGCATGACGCCAAAATAAATTGGGCCAAGAACTTTCTCGCCAAAAATAATTTAAAGACCAGCCAAGACTCAACGTCGAAGCGACAAAGGTCTATAGAAGGTAGTGTTTCACTACCCAAACGCCCCAAAGTGCTAAACACCAACACTCCTCGTGACCCTCGCAAGGATAAAATGTCCTTCAGCGACGTTTTAAGGGACAAAAAGGTAGTCGCGATTATCGACAGAAGCGATGTGGATGGCACGATCTCTGCCGATAACTGGACATTGGCCAAAGGACAGCTGGCCTTCAGTTTTGTCGAGATAATGTCCGACAATCCGGGACCACCGCCCATCACAAAAGATGGCGGTTGGCATCATGGACACATCAAGTTGATGGTCTGTGATGATCAGAGGTCGTGCGACCTACTGACGCTGGCGGTCAGCCGACTTGGAGAGGTCTGGCCTGGTGCTAAGCTTGAGGTTGTAGCAAAGGAGGACATTCCTTGCAGACCAAGAGCTCGCATCACGGTTCCGGCCATATTCAAGGAAGCTGACCACGTTCTGAAGATAATCCGGCTCTCCAATCCAACCCTTCCTACTCACAACTGGAAGGTTGCGAAACTAGAGGATCCAAAGGGACCCTATAAGGGTGCAATTGTGATCATCAATGCAGAATCCCTTTCTCCTCTGGCGCAATCAAAAGGTGTGATTAGGTTCGGGTTCGATGAAATTACGCTGAGGGTCTATAAAAAAGATGGGGCTGAGGCACAAACCCTTCCCCCTTCCCCACCCACACAAGCGGAAACGGTTGCTGAGGAACCTGGTGCATCGGTCACATTTCCTTCATTGGAAGACGATGCATCCCAGGTATCCCCAGTAGCAGAGGAAGCTCCTAACACCGACCAAGGTTTTTCCGCAATGGAGGCCGAGGTCTGCGACAGCGGAGATGAGGACATTCTTTTAGAATCGTCCTCTGATATGGATGACTCCGACATCACTGTGTTGGAGGCTGATCGGGAGTACGGTAGCGAAAATGCTGCGGCTACTCCAGATTAACCTCCAACACTCCATAAAGGCTTCGGCCTCCCTTCTTCTTCGCTTATCCAGCAACGATGAAGATATTGTCCTGATTCAAGAACCCTGGATTGTTAAATCCATTGTTCGAGGAATCAGGACTCCCAAATACTGCGTGCTGTATGCATCAGGTGAGGATGAACCCAGATCTTGCATATTAGTAAAACGCAGCCTAAATGTATATTTACTCCCTAATTTCAGCGATCGAGATACCACCGCCGCAAGTCTGGAAACAGCCAGAGGAACATTCTGGCTGGCGTCGGCGTATCTTGGCCACGACCATCTTGGCCCTCTCCCGGGAGATACTCTGGAGAGTCTGATAACTGAAGCACAAAGGCTCAACATCGGCCTCATCATCGGTAGTGACGCTAACGCCCACCATACAGTATGGGGTAGCACGGATATAAACGACAGAGGTGAGTCTCTTTTCGACTATATTCTTAACACTAACCTACTCGTAAGTAACGTTGGTAATGAGCCAACCTTTATTACTAAAAATCGACAAGAAGTTTTAGATATAACTCTTGTCTCCGAATTCATTAATAATAATATTTTGAACTGGAAGGTATCTAAAGATCACTCCTTTTCTGATCATAGATACATCCAGTTTGACTTTATAAATGAACCACCTTGCCAACCGATCTTTCGAAATCTGAAAAGAACAAATTGGCCAAAATATAAGAGAACGTTAAATCGTTTAATAAAACCTGAACTTTTTAATACTCCCTCCAACATCGAAGATCTTGACGACAAAGTCAATAATCTAACATTAGCCCTAAACAAAGCTCTAGATACTGCATGCCCTCTTATACAAGTAAGAGGTAAAAAGAAGCCACACTGGTGGAACTCAGGGCTGGATCCACTTCGAAAAGAATGCAGAAAACTCTTTAACAGAGCCAAAGCTTCTAGAGACATGTCTGACTGGGATTCATATAAAGAATCACTGAACATTTATAAAAAAGAACTGAGGAAAACCAAACGATCATCTTGGAGAAACTTCTGTAGTAACGTTGAAGATTGCTCCGAAGCATCCAGGCTGCGCAAAATCCTCTCCAAAAATCCAATCATGCCAAGTTGCTTGAAAAACGCCTCTGGCCTCTGGACCAATTCAAGCGAAGAATCGCTCAACTTGCTACTAGACGCCCACTTTCCTGGTAGCTCTAATATTATTAATAACGTTGCACTTAATAATGGTGACAATACTTTACAACCCCCACAAGGTCTAGTCACTAGGGAAAAACTCAATTGGGCTATTAACAGCTTTAAACCATACAAATCTGCTGGTCCGGATGGTGTAATTCCAGCCGAACTGCAAGAAAATGCAAGTTTTCTAATACCCATCCTAGAAAACATCTTCAAGGGTTGCCTTAATTTGGCATACATCCCGATGTCTTGGAGACAAGTTAAAGTTGGTTTTTATTCCAAAAGCTGGAAAATCCAGTCATGTAAACCCTAAAGACTTAAGACCTATCAGCTTATCATCATTCCTTCTCAAAACTTTTGAGCGTTTGATCGATATTCACTTAAGGGCTAGTATTGATAAGTCCCTCCTTTCAAAGGCTCAACATGCCTACCACAAAGGGAAATCAGTTGAAACGGCTCTACACAGTATAGAACGTACAATCAAATATTCCCTCCATCATAAAGAGTACACCTTAGTTGCCTTCTTAGACATAGAAGGTGCATTTAACAATGTCGACACATCTGCAACTGCACGTGTATTGGCATCTCTGAAGGTAGATAAGTCGATCAGCGAATTGATTAATCAGATGCTGATAAGCAGGATTATCAATTCAAAACTGGGCAATTTTACTACACAAAGGGGTGTCAGCAGAGGTACGCCACAAGGTGGTGTCCTATCCCCTCTCCTCTGGAACTTAGTAATAAATGAATTACTAACTACTCTAGAAAGAGAGGGAAACAGAGTGTTTGCCTATGCGGACGATGTTGCTATTGCAGTAACGGGTAAACATCCCAATATACTAAAAGAACTCTTACAAAGCGCTTTAAATAAGCTCACCAGATGGGCTAATCGGTGTGGACTAGGCGTTAACCCACAAAAAACCGACCTTGTCCTCTTCACAAGGAAATACAAAGTTCCATACATTGACCCTCCCCTCATAAACGGTGTACCACTTAAATTCTCTGATCAAGCAAAATACTTGGGTCTCATTTTAGACAAGAAATTAAGTTGGAAACCTAACATTCAAGAGAGAATAAACAAGGCCACAGTAGCCCTGTTCTCCTGTAAAAAGGCCATTGGTAATAAATGGGGCCTACAGCCCCGCATTACACACTGGCTATACATGTCGGTCATAAGACCGATCCTTACTTATGGAGTAGCGGTATGGTGGACGGCGCTAGATACAGCGACAAACCGCGATAAACTCAGCAAAGTCCAACGAACAGCCTGCCTGTGTATGGGAGGAGCACTTCGCTCCACCCCCTCCGCTTCACTAGATGTTCTGTTCCATCTAATACCGCTGGACTTTTTCAGCAAGCAAACGGCCGCTAACACTGCCATACGGCTTCAAGCCTCCTCTCTGTGGATCAATAATGGAATTGGCCACACCACTATTTTGAACTCGTTCAGAACTATAAGTAGTAATATTGACTACACCATATCCCATCCTCAGTTTAATAACTATAGCTTCAAGGTGACTATACCTCCCAGATCTTCTTGGGAGAATACATCATTTTTGAACGATGGTCCTATAAACTTTTATACAGACGGATCAAAAACGGAGGATGGGGTTGGTGGTGGCGTATACTCAGATAGACTTAACTTAAGTCTCTCCTTTCGTCTACCCGATCATTGTAGCGTGTTCCAAGCTGAAATCCTGGCTATAAAAGAAGTCCTATCCTGGCTTAGAGAAAACGTTATATCAACTAATGATATACGCATCTTCTCGGATAGCCAAGCTGCGTTAAAATCCTTAGACTCTGTCTCTACAAATTCACTAAAAGCCCTAAATTGTCGATCATCTCTTACGGAGATGGCTACACAGTTCAAAATTCACCTTTTCTGGGTGCCGGGCCATAGAGACATTCCAGGAAATTGCAAAGCTGACGAACTTGCAAAAAGCGGAACAACTAGCGTAGGTATTCCCTTAGCTACATGTAAACTCATGCTAAAGCAAGATACCATAGAGAAAACAAACTTCAGGTGGAATAACACCACCACCTGTGTAGCGACTAAACGCATTTGGCCTAATCTTAGCACCAAGCGCTCAAAACAATTAATCTCTCTGAGTAGATTGCACATTAGCTACGTTATAGGTGTCCTGACTGGGCACTGCTTAATAGGAAGGCATGCTATTCGACTTGGAGCCCCTGCAAATGATTTTTGTAGGAGTTGCATGGACGAAGAAGAAGAGGAGACAATCTCTCATCTTCTGTGCACATGCCCTGCCTTATCACAAAGACGTAGAATCCACCTTGGAGACTACTACTTTAACGATACCAGCGATCTAAAAAATTCAGACATTAGTTGTCTCCTACGCTTCATTCGAAGCTCCAATTGGTTCAACGAGTTAAGCTGATTAACTGGTCCATGTGGTATCACAACGGACCATACTTTGGTCTAAGTGTGTTGGTCGTCCCAAACCAACAGCCACTTTAACCTAACCTAACCTTGGGTCTGGAAGACTAAAAGCAACAAAAAGCAAACAAGCGAGTTAAACTTCAGAAAAAGTTGATAAAATTCAGCATAAATATTTGTGTAGTTTTGTATTAATTTTTTTTTAATCATTTGATGGAATAACAGAATATTTAAATTAGAAAATGCTTTTCAAAATTGGGTTAGTTTACCTACAAAATGTTAGATAAATGTAATTGATTAGACGCAAAATTCCTTAAAATTTGCTAACTAAAAAATACATATTAAAAACTCACTTTGACGATATTAGATAATACATTGGGAGAAGGCATGTCTTTTAATTACTGCACACATTTATTGCAAAAGTCATTAAAATAAAAATTAGTTTGAATCTCATTTTGCTAAAAATGTATTCACATACACAACTTAATGACATCATTACTAAAAAAGTCAATATTATTTCTTTTTAAAATGATCGTATATGACTGCATCTAAAGGGACGCCAAATTTGTCCGTTTCTGCAGGATGACCATGGAGAACTAGCGCTGCTCCATAAAGGTTGGAAACAACTAAACAGATAACAGAATATTCTGATGTCAAAAAAGGCTTTGGACAACGTGATGCGCTGTCATGCGATTTCTTTAACATCTTCCTTGAAAGAATAGTACAGAGCTCCCACGTCAACACCAGAGGCACTATCTTTCAATTACTAGGATATGTTGATGAAGTAAACATAATCGGAAGAACTCAGCATATGTCAATGGGGCTTTTGTGAGTATTGAGGCAGAGGCGGCAAAAATGGGTTGACGCGTAATGAGGGCAAAACAAAGTACATGCTGTCATCAAGAAACAACCTACAATCGACATCTCGGTCAAAACGTCACCATCAACAGACGTTAAGGACTTCGTCTACCTAGGCTCCGCTTTGAACACAGAAAACAACACCAGCGCTGAGATCAAACCAATAATAACTCTTGCTAACCGCTGCTTCTTTGGGCTAAGAAAGCAATTGAGTAGGAAAGGCCTCTCTCAAGCGACCAAAGTGAGGAAGACTGCGGATCAGGTGGCAAGCACAAGTGGAAAGTGACCTCACCCAAAATTTTACACTGTTATGGCCCTTTCAAAATTATTAATGTTTTCATCTCAGGGAAATAACTTCCCAATATTTTACTGTTAATAATCCACAAACTAAAAATGAATCAGAGTGTTTTTTTTTACTTCTAAAAAATATTTACAAAATTGGACCTAAATCACTACTTTGTGGTAACCCATCCTTTCGAAGACTTTGAATATCACAGGAACAAGTTGAAGAGGTCTTTAATATTTCCTCGGTTTCTAAATAAACTATTATTTTGAAGTAATAAAACAGTTCAACTATTATTTGTTTTTTTTTTGTCACAAAAAGTTTGTTTTTCATTCAGTTGATACCAATTCGTTAAATGTTTAAACTATTTTTAGAAACCATTATAAATTTTCATTCATTCATTTTTCTTCACTATCGATCTTCTGAAATAATAAAAATAAATACGATTGATCATAATAAAATTCAGTAAAGTCAGCAAGTAAAATCTTATCAAATCACAAAATAATAGAGACAAGCTTTTAACCACAGAAAATGAGTAGATTTTTAAAGCTCTACTTAACAAGAGATATAAAAACCATCAACAGAACCCAAAGAGCATCATCGCATTCTCTTCTATCTCTCAAACCAAACCCACAACAAAAAGAAAAACCTAACAGATATAAAAATAAAATAATATAATGTATCTTATGAAGTCATCGGGCGATGGCGATCCCACCTTCAATACCACAATAATAAACCCAGGTTTTAAAATATACAACCTAAAACCTAACCAATATGAATTTGTGAGCTTCCTGATCAATTCAGTTCTCTGTGAAACATCCACAGTGGCGGTGATGGTGGTTGGTTGTGGAATTTGAAAAAGTATCTTAAAAATCGGTTTAAAAAAATAAAACAAAAAATTTAAGAATATCTTTTAAAAAGAAGAAGAATAATCAAAAATATATAAAACAAAAAAACATAAACAACAGAAAACAGAATAGAAAAGGAAATTGATCTTCATCAACAAGTTTTGTATCTTCTACCAACTTCATCACATAAGAACAACAGCTGAATAATAAAAGAAGAATCATGAAGATCTGCTTGGAATACAAATGAAGATAACTTCCTAGACAACAAAAATCCAAACAAAAATTCTCAATTTTTGTCATTGTTTCCTTTGGTTTTTCATTCTCCTACACCATCAACAACAACAACAATCGACGACTTTAAAGTGCAATAAAAAGTGAAAACCTTTTTATTTTAATTTTTTTATTAAACAACAACTTGTGGAAGTGGAAAACAAACAAACCAAAAAATAGTAAAAATAAAGAAAAACACGTCCATCAAAGTGGTAACAAAGTTAAGTTAAGTTAAAGAAGCAGGAGGAGGCATTGAACTATACGAATAAGTATCTAGATACTTCAAAACCCCCCTGCATCTCAGGTACTGTGTGGTACTTGCGCTAACAAAAATAAATTGACAACGCTTATTTGGAATTACCATGCAAACAATTGCGTGCTTTGTTGCAAATTTAATAGACTTTTGATTGTGCAATAAATGAAATTATAGATACTTTAAAAAAAAAAAAAAAAAGGTGTGTGGTTGTTTTTTTAATTTTTAAAAAAACTTACAGTGTTGCCATTTTTCCGAGATTCAGCGGAAACTACTGCATTTTTAACTTTAAGTCAAGTTAAGTCAAGTCAAAAAAGTGACATAACACTCTGCCTGCTGGTTTTGCCTCTCTTCGCCAAAGGCAGGCACATCGTTGGTCGTCGTTGACGTCTTGGTTGTCGTAGCTCGTCGACTTACATATTTGGCCAAGAACAAGTTATTAACAACAAAATACAAAATCAATTCCGACCTTGATAATCTTATGCCCACAGCATTCCGGTCGTCTCAGTTCGTTGTGCCCATTTTGGGGTTTGGTTTTATTTAAGTTTTGGTTTTGGTTTTTCGACGATCGCACTATTTGGCGTAGATACATTTAATTATTTTAGTATGCGCATCATCTGAGATACATTTTTAATCAATATTCTAAGACAAATAAACAGTACGAACAAAAAACAATAAAAAAATGCCTAGAAAACTGTTAAAGTTCTTGATAATCTTCGATAACACATCGTTGTTATATTTTCCGGGGCAATTTCTGTCGGGAAAGGTTCTTCTAGAACTTCAGGATGATACTCCGGCACTGGGTCTGCACTTTCATGTTGTTGGGGAGGGAGTCGTTCGAGTTGGATCGGCTCGACAGGAGCGAACTTACGACAAAGAGAACTACATTGATTTTCGTATGAAACTTCTGGGTGATCCTGATCAGGGTCCATCGGTCTTATCGCCGGGAATCCATAGTTTCCCATTTAAATTGGGACTCCCCGTGGGACTGCCATCGACTTTCTTGGGTCGTTATGGATGGATACAGTATTATTGTAAGGCTGCGTTGCGTGAACCAACGGGACTGATACACAAGAATCATCAAGTATTTATTGTGATGAATCCGATTGACTTGAATCTGGAGAAGCCTATTTTGGCGGTAAGTTGTGGATTTTTTGAGTTCCTCGAAGAGAGGAGTGGCTCTGTCTTTCTAGAGCTTTAAATTAATTGTGGGTGATTTTGTTTCAATATAGCAACCATTTACATGTGAAGTTGAACACAAATTAGGAGTTGCATGCGTAGGTGGAGGAACAGTGAAATGCAGAGTTGCTTTGGATCGTGGGGGCTATGTACCTGGAGAGAGTATATCTGTGACAGCTTATATATCGAATCACAGTAATATAACAATCAAGAGGACAAAGGCGTCATTGACTGAGGTAAATTTAATTTTTAATTAGATTTGCTTATATTTAGAAATTTTGAGTGTGCATAGATGGGATATTTTTTTAAATGATTGGACTCTAAAGGGAGTTTTTATGATGAGAACTTGATTGACATTTAAATTGCGACGGAAGTGGATTTTGTTTAAAAATGTTTCGATGCATACATTAATGCTGACTTTCCTTGTAATTGAATAGAAAAGGCATAAATTGGTTCATTTAAACTGTTATAAACTAAAGGTCAGTTTTTAGCAAAGCGTGCTGGTTCAGAATTCGCATAACTTGTTAAAGTCAATTTATAAACTTAAATCTCCATTAAAGCTTAGTTAACTCACCAAAAACATCGAGTAAAGAATTGCTTAAGGGGCTAGAAAGTTGAGGTCGGTGTACATGGGTTTTGAATTTATTAAACATTGTAATGACGGGAAAATTTATCCCACATTCGTGTGGTACGACTAAAGAACAAATATCTGTACTTTACAGTAGACTAGATTTAGGCTCGATGTTGAAAAAAGGAATAAGTTCATCTTCAAAAATTTTAATCCCATTTTATTTCTACAAAAGAGTTAATTTAGTAAATTTTTTTTGTCAAAAGCCGCTAGATTTTTTTTTTAATAATTTAAAGTAAAACGGGTATTTCTTTAGACGTGTGGTATTATGTATGTCAATAATTTGTTCGGAGTTGGTCTTTTTGACAGCTGTCACTTAATTTATGCTCAGTTTGATTAACATTTCATAAAGACTACTCCTCAACAACATTTGCAAATTTATTACCAAAATAATGGTTTGGTTCACTGCACGCATCAATTCAATCAATTTATTGAAGGAAACTTATGGTGAGCGTATTATCACGTGTTTGTGGGCCTGAAGGGTGGCCTCCAAGTTCGTTCGATTTACAATTGCTGAATATTTTTTGTGTGATTGTGAGAAGCCGCTTGTCTACGTAGCCTGAGACGATTGACGCCTTGCAAGAGAATATTTGGCGAGTTATTGCAGCCATATGGCCCCAATTGTGTTCGGAAATTTCACCTTTTTGGCTGGATTTTATGGACAGCGGCCCTAACATTAAATTATACGCATTTTATTTCTTCTTAAATCCACACTTTAAAAAACACCCTTTACAACTAAAGACAAAAGAAATTTTCAAAATAGGAAAAAAAACGCACTGCGCAGTCGAACATCATCCTTTCCCTTTGCTTCTTCTACCACACTTGTAAAAGATTTAACGAGTTTCATCAATTTTCTTGATTTGCGCCTGACAAAATTTTCATTTTCTTCTTCTTTGTTACTTAAAGCTTGCTCCACCCCCTAATTGTTCAAAACTAGAATCAAAACAGAAGTAATTAGCATGTGTATTGCTTCTTTTGCATAGTGATGGGAACAAAAATTGTTACACTCGTTATCGTTACTGTTGTTTCGATATAATCGTTACTATGGTTTAATTAAATTTAAGGTGGTTAACAACTGACCAATGAAATAGCTCTATAGAAAGCCAAAATCTTTCAAAAGAAATGAAGACCAATTCTAGTTATTTAAAAAAATTTCTTGATAGACGTGTGGTTTTTAAGAAAAAATAAAACGCATACAATTGTATGTTAAAGCCAAGAATTTAGCCTTATTATAAAGATAAGGCTTTTGCCATTATGTTTTAAAAATTATTTTGGTCAAGTGGCAGCTGCTGCTGCAATCGCTTCTCGCTTATCTGCGTAGACAAGCTTCTGTACATAACACCACACTTATAGTCCAGCAGTGATAAATCGCACAATCTAGGGAACCACAGGCCTATGACGCGAGACTGTTTCATCATCTGTATTAGTTAATATGGCCTCCTCAAATTTAAGGTGGTTGTCAACTCGCCAATTCAATGCAAAAGCTCTAGATAGCCAAAGACTTCGTAAAGAAATCGAGAAAAATTTTAGTTACGAGTATGTAAAATGCGTTTTTTTTAAACATGTGTTTTTTTTTCAAGAAGAAATAAAACGCATAGTCCGGTATTATTAATCGGCTATTTTGTTTTGAAGTGTCATTCGGTAATGTGCGCGTTATTACACGAAGACTTTTCGGATTTTTAAATCTGTACATTCTTTTGACAGATATCTTTTATTTCTACTTTCGTTGGTCGCTCGGTGTACCCAACTCACGGTTGCCACATTGGTCATTTGTGACCAAATTTAATTTTTAATTCCATTTGGTCATATTTTTCGGAAACGAAAAAAGATGTTCCACAATTTGAGTAACGAAAACGTTCTTTTAACATACTTACTTGGCTAAACAGAAACAACGGTTAAACTCATTTAGGCAACTTTGTGTGAATAATAACTTAATTAAAAATATAAACTCTTGATCTAAATTGGACTTAGGGAACAGAGAGAATTATCTACGCATTACAATCGAACCTTACTACTATTAATAAAATTATTGAAAGAACTTATGTATATACTGTGATCTCATGTTAAAACGCTTTGTTTTTATATTTCGTCATCTTTATTTGGGTTTATCTAATTTAATTAAGTTTGTTAGGGATTCTGTGAGTTTATTTGTACGTAATTAAAAAATAAATGTCATCTGCATAATATGGAAAATCTGTTAAACAAAATGTGATGAATTCATTAATCTGTGTTTACAAATTTTTCAGACTTGAATTATGTTGGTAATTTTTACCTACAACTTTTTATGTTTATTTTCAAATTTGGACACAAACTTTTTTTCCCATATTAGCTCTACTAAACACGAACATAAAGTGAAGCAAATGCGAAAAAATACGAAGAAAAGGAAAGACAAACGTCAAAAACATGCAAGAAATAGCTTGTACGTGCATGCTGAGACAGATTTATTTCTATTTCATTTTTTATTTATTCCTTTCTCTTTCGAACTTCATTGATGCAAGGAAAAACATGCGCTGTGTAATAGCGAATATATATTTAGTGGTATGACCAAAAATTTTGTTATTTTTGATCATCGTCAGAAATACAAAAATATAAGTTTTATGTTGAAAAAAGCCGAATTAAGAAAGTAATTTCATCAAAATCTATCTAGTCGTTTTTGTGTAAATTCAAATTTTAGATTTTCGACCAAGACATTTATTTTTAGAATACGAAAGAAAGAAAAAAATGCGTAAGGTGAATCTGCTTAAGACCTTATTTTCCAACATTTAACTTATTCGACCTAATAGTTTAGACTATCGTGAGAGGACAGAAAGATTGACAGACAGACAAACGGGATCACCGGACTCACTTTTTTTTACTTCGAAAACCATATTTCATTAAAATTTCGGCTTCAAAATTTGTTACGAATATAACACTTGCCGAATAGTATATACATATATACATATGTCGTAAGTTAAAATAAAAAAGAGTGTCGGAGACACAACATATCCCTGAGGCACACCACCGGCACTTAAGGTGCATTTATCAACAAAACACAACTATGTACATCACATAAATAGAATATTCCTGGTCTAAAATAAGCATTAAGCAATAGCCTTAAGTTCTAGTGCAAAAAGTTTTTATTTCTTAAGCAAGTTGTCCTTAATACGGTTACTAAAGTGACTATACGTATCTCAATTTTACTAATTAATTATGTATTTGAAGAATGTGTGTCACATCTAGATTATTGCAAAATTGGCATAGAAAACTTAGTCAGCTTCACACGAGTGATATATTTGGCTCCAAGCTACTTCGATCCAATTTTTGCCTCGGTGGGCTTCTAATTTTATAGAAATCTACTTAAATTTCTCGCCCAAGCCAATTTATGACTAAGGTCGTCCGAATCAATTGGATTTACAACAATTTGGCAAATTATATACATACCTCTAAATGACGCGATAGAATGCAGTAAAACTTGTAAAATTGGATCAGCGAACAATTTGGCTCGGACATGAATAGAATGCTTAAGAATCAGCCATTTTCGACCAAAATAAAGCTTTATTTGCAAAAAAAAGTACCGTTATAAGGATTTCTCTATATTTATTAAATATTTATTTATTGAAAGTCTCAAAATTCATTTTTTTAATTAAACCTTTTTTATGTTATACAAAAAATTCATTCATATTTAATTTATGTTTCATCTTTTATTACAGACTGTTGAATATCTAGCCCGTGGCAAAACCATCCAAACCGAAAAACGTGCTCTAGCCGTTTTAGTTCGTGGTAAAATTCGGCCCGGTGGTAAAGATGAATGGCAAAATGATAGTTTATACGTTCCCCCTCTGCCACCAACAAATCTGAGAGGATGTCATTTAATAAAGATTTCGTACGATGTCTTCTTTGTGATTGAACCCAAGTCATTAGAAAAAGAAATTAAATTACAACTGCCGATTGTTTTAGCCACATATCCATTTAGAAGTTCACAGAATGATATTGCAAATACATGGCCAGAGGCTGTCTTGAAGCCAGACACACATTATCCATCGACATTACCAATATTTAGACCATGGTTACATGAGAAGCCTGAATCAAGCTAAAAATGTGTGAATTTGTGTGTGTTTTTTCGCTTAAATTTTGTATTGTATTAATTTGGATTTTATTTTGCACGATTAATTGAAGAGATTTTTTGTCATATTGTAGTCATAAAATATTATCGCAACGATATTCATCACAAACAAAAAAATGCCATACACTAAAGTGACTTACTTATATTATTTTTTTTTTAATTTTTATTTTTGCTTTTTTTTGTATTCTTTATTTTATTCAATAAAATTATTATTATTTCTTTGTTTTTAACTAAATACATTTTTTTGAAAAATTAAAAAAAAAGGTTTTTTATTGATGGGAGATGTTTTAATTGGATTTTGTCAAGTAAAAGAACAAAAAGAAAGTCAATAAAATATGATGCTGAAAACAAACGAAAGAGCTGATAAGCGAACTTTATTAATCTTAATATGTGGAGTAAAAGATTTGTGTGCTTATTGTGACGCAATTTCCAATGAAATAAATTTGTGAGCATTTGTATAACAAAGAGATTTTCTATTTCGAATAATTTAAAGCACTTATGGTATAAAAATAGAAATATTAAGTGCATTTTGTGACTCATAGCAGTTTTAGTCATTAGAATTTTATAATTAAATAAGTCGACTGGAAACAGGCTTTATAAACCTAATTTCTGTATTTGGTTATTCAAATTTTATAAAATTAAAATTATCTAATATATAAAATTCTCCTGTCACAGTGTCAGTTGCCATACTCCTCCGAAACGGCTTAACCAATTTCAATGAAATTTTGCATATACATTCGGTACGTTTGCGAATAGGTTCTTATTTATTTTTTATATTCCTAAGTGCTATGGTTTAATTGCACCAACATCGTACACGGTGCAACGATCTTACGACAGTATTCAGTGACGCTATGTACAATGAAGCATTGATTGCTATTGAGGATCTTTGCATTATCATTGCCAACTTACCACTCAGTCATTTCGGTATGCATTCACCAAATCGAAATGCATCTGATTTAATAGACACTGAATTGAATCGTGAACTACAATACAATACTGTAGAAATGGCAGCGATTATCGCTCGCAATGTCCCACTAATGAATGAAGAACAAAGAACCATTTATGACCACATCATGCTAGCAAATTCGGCAGGACAAGGTGGATTATTTTTTTTTGATGCACCAGGTGGAAGTGGCAAAACATTCCTTATTTCCCTAATTCTTTCTAAAATACGATCAAATAATGGTATCCCATTGGCTGTTGCATCTTCTGGTATTGCGGCAACTTTATTTGTTAAAGGCAGAACAGCTCATTTAGTATTTAAACTGCCACAAAATATTCAAAATATCCCAGACGCGGTGTGCAATATAAAAAAACAATCATCAATGGCCACAGTGTAAAATTATCATCTGCAATGCACTATGGCACACAAACATTCGCTTGAGGCGTTGAACAGGACATTGAAAGATATACAAAAAACAACGACAGACTATTTGGCGGCACTCTGTTACTCCTTTCAGGTGATTTCAGACAAAACTTCCCGTTATTCCGCGTTCCACGTACGTTGATGAGATCAACGCGTGCTGAAAGTAAATATGCATGTTCAAATGCTTCAAGATCCGTCCGCTGAAACATTCTTAAAACAACTGTTTGATATAGGCGACGGAAAACTTACTACAGATGAAACGTGTATAAAATTACCGGTCGATTTCTGCACGATTATTGATTCACTAGATGCTCTCATTGACCAGATATTTCCCGATGTACACAGGCAAATCATGATGGGCCGGCAGAAAGAGCAATTTTAGCAGCAAAAAATGTGGATGTCAACAAATTAAATATCAAGATATGTACATGTACAACATTTGATACAATTTGTGATGCTACCGAAGCTCTAAATTATCCTACTGAGGTTTTGTACACATTGGATTTACCAGGTATGCCACCGCATAATTTACAACTGAAAGTTGGATCTCCGGTAATTTTGCTTTGTAATTTAAACCCACCACGGTTGTGCAACGGCACGCGATTAGTAAATAAAAAATTAACCAAAAATGTTGTCGAAGCCATAATTCTAAACGGAAAATTCCGAGGTGAAAATATATTATTAACGCTCCCTATTATACCCACAGATGTGCCAATTCAATTCAAACGCCTTCAATTTCCAATTAGATTGGCATTTGCAATGACTATCAATAAGTCTCAAGGCCAAACGATGTCTGTCTACGGATTAGGTTTGAGCACTTCATGTTTTTCACACGGACAATTATACGTGGCGTGCTCTCGAGTGGGCAAACCATCCAGTTTGTTTGTATTGGGGAAAGATGGGATCACAAAAAATATTGTAGACTCTGTTGCATTAAGGAATTGATATTGTTTTTTGTAGTACCTATTGTCATAACATAATTAGCGATATGCATATAATTTTAAAGAATTTATTTTGATAAATTAAAACAATTTGTTTGGTGATTTTTTATTTTAATATTTTGTCACCTTTTACAGTGCTCTATATCTCTCCCACTTATATACCACATCCTTACACACTTACAATAAGTAAGTTATTTATTTCTAGCAAAATATTCTCTACAAATTATTTATTTAAAAAACAACGTTTGTCGGGTTAGCTAGTATTAAGATAGATTTAGTTTATGGTCCGATCTACATGTCTGAGTACGTGGACTTATAGACTTAGACGTTTTTCTTTAAAACTACGATTAACTGTTTCCCCTTCTAAAATCGGATAAGGTTCACATGTTTATAAAACTTCACCGATATCTTCCACACGACCTCACTGTACCATCAATAATAATCTAAACTAATTCCGCGAAAAAATATTAAAATTCATAACCATTTGCCAAAAAATATAAAATGCAAACAATTTGCTTTTGACCCAATACCATGTATGTAGTTGACACTTTCATTATGTGTATTTTTGCAGAATCCCAAATCAATTAACACCATAAGTCAAAATAATAAAAGAACGGTACTTTATCACACTTCACTGGTACCTTCTAATCAATTTCATCTGAATTTTATTCCTATAAATAGCTTAAGAAAATATTAAATCTTCGCAGTTTACAATTAGACTTATATTGAAGATCATCATGAAGAGATTTATTATCACCGTGAGTATTTTATTTGAAGTTTCTATTTTTGAGATGATTTGCATTATTTTCTGAAAATTTTTTAGATTTTATTTTGTGTATTGGCTGCAAATGGCTTAGCTTTTCCAGTACATCATGTTGAAGACATCCCAGTGGAATTAAGAACTGATGAGGAAATCTTGGATTCACTTAAAAGTACCGAAATAATTGTGGGTGAAAAAATTAATTTCGATGGAAATTTAAATAATGATCAATATGCGAAAATTGGTTTATTGGGAGCACTTCTACAAAGATTTCCATCACCAGCACCTGCTTCATCAACAGGAGGTATAAATTATGTCTTTTATAGTCCTCTTGCTGGTCTGTTTCAAAAATTGAGATCAACGACGACAACAACAACAACCACATCGACAACTACTCCAACTACAACAGAAACCACAACACCAACCACAACACCAACTACAACAGAAACCACAACACCAACAACAACACCAACAACAACACCAACTACAACACCAACAACAACACCAACTACAACACCAACTACAACACCAACTACAACACCAACTACAACACCAACTACAACTCCAACAACAACACCAATTATGTAATGATAACACTGATGTTGTAGAAATAGTTTAAATTTTGTGTTTTTTTTTTAAATTTTATAATTTATTTATTTATTAATAAATCTTTAACTTCATACATTTTGTAATAAAATATTGCGTTTAACAGTTTTTCAATATGGGGCTTCGTTTTGAATAGTCTTCTATATGGGCAACTTTTGAAGCTGTCATCATTCCACGTTTGACAAGTAAGGACTAAATTCGTTTATTTTAATTTAAAAATTAATCCTCTCATTGAAAACCCTGTATTTTATTATAAATTTGTTGCTTATTTTAGATTAGACAATTCTATGTTAAAGGATTTAGTCCTGAAATGTTTTAAATATAAAAAAAAATAAAAAAAAATTAAAAATTAAGCAAGAACACCAAATAGTTCTAAACAATAGTGGTCTTGAAAAGTATAAGTATTTTCTTCTAGAAACATTCATAAATCATAAATTATTTAAGCATCTCCCTTTGTTTTTGGAAAATCTAACTAGTTATGCGAGATTACTTCTGAGTCTCCATTTGAAGTTTTGAGAATTTGAGAGAAATTGAGATTTGAATCTAATTCAGGGTTATGTTATGACCAAAAATAGGTTTTTGAGTTAATTTTATCTGCTGATTTCTACTCCCAACTTTGTTTTCTTTTTTCTATTTGAAAAACCTCTTTTATTACTTACCAGTTATTGAATCTTAGAGTTATTGGCAGTTTTCTTAAATGTTCCTGTCCCAATACCTTTGTCCGCCAGTTTCACTATTGTCAGGTGAGAAGGTGCTTAATGAGGTTTGTGAATTGTTACTGCAAGATTTTCACCAGATTTGTAGTGAACAAACAATAACAATTTCAATGCGTTGTTGGAGCGTGTATCTTTCCATGTATAGTAATGGGGTATTTTTTACTTGTCAAATTTCAAAAGATGGAATATGTATTCGAAACTGTCCAAAAAACCTTCAATTCAATAGGAAACCTCTGATTGGAAAATCTTTTACTCTAAGTGATTTTCTGTAATTTTTAGTGCCAAGTTCTGTTAATTAAATTAATACCATAAAAAAACTCTTCTCTCTCCAAAAACTATCGGGGATAAAAGACAGTCGTTCTTTCTGAAAAATAGCCCGTTCAATCAATAGTTTCATTTTGGTTTAAAATATTAAACTTAGAACTAATTTATTAGCTGCACATTTTGAAAATTTACTCACCAAGAAAATAAATTCAAACGAGTTGATGCTCTATGCCATGCCGTACCACTTTTACAAAATGAAGATCTTGATTGTGTCTTCACCGTTGAAGAAGTTTCAAAACTGATATACCAATGAAATCTTAACAAAGCTCCAGGAGATGTAGTACAGGGTGAACTTAATTGAAAAACTAACTGAGGAGAATAGTTCCAGAAAAGTTTTTCGAAAAAATATCATACTCCCACATTTCAAAAAGGATGATGTTAACGATCCTTTATGAACTCGGTAATGAAAATATTCTCTGGAGTCATTCGAGACGGGTCATAACAATCTCGGTACGACAAAACGACTTACTGAGCGTGTTTCAAGTCAGTTTCAGGAAAGAGTATTTCACAGTTGATAATATTAACAGGGGGGAAAAGTTATATGGTTTCTTCTTTGATTTCAAAGCAGCATAAAACTCAATCGATACAAATGTCAAATGTCCTCTTTTATAAGCTTAGTTTCTTTGCAATTCCCACAAAAATGTTTAGGTTCAATACAAGATCTCCATAAAAATAATACAACGGCCGTTTGGGATGGAAGCGAGAGTTCCGCATGGTTTCATAATTCATACCAATACTTGAGTAAAGTAAGGCTGTTTGCTTAGTCCACTTCTTTTTTCAATTTATTTGGATGATTTAGTTTTGCTGGAGTTAAAACCAAAGCACTATTTATGCAGACGATAGCTTTATAGTAGCTGAGTTCGCGAAGAAATTGAAAAAGATGATTAAAAAGTTGCAAGACTATCGTCACTTGTGGAGCCTTAAGGTTAGCACCAACAAATCAAAAATACTAATTTCCCGCAATTGAACGGGCAGATATGGAAGAGATGAAAAAATGTCCTGGGAAAATGAAACATTTGAAATCGTAAAAGAATACAAATCCTCACAGGTTTAATGGACTAATAAAGTAAAAAAAGGCAATCGTCCGCAACTAAAAGTGTGTTAATGAAAAAGAAGTGCTACCTCAAGAACCACATACAAACTATATGAAGCAATTTAGCGAGCAATCATGTCCTATGCTATTCAATTAGAAAAATTGCTAAGGTACTTTCACAACAAGGTATTCTGATTACCGAAAAATAGACCTACATAAATACTGCATCTAGAGACTGGTGTATCGCCACTTTGCATTTTGTAACTCAAAATGCGTTTTGACTACATAAGAAAAATACGAACGCTCCTAAATCCTCGACTGCTGCAACAAAAATCTCAGTTTTTTTTAGGAAAAGTTACGGATAGAACTCCAGTAACTATTAGAAATTAATATTCCTTTTTCTGGCTGACTGCAAAAGCGATTATTATATATAGTGAATTTTTGTGATGATTTTTAATTATTTGTTTCAACTCTTTTACTATGGCCTTACATTCATCTTACGCAGTAAATCACAGATATTCAAAGACAGAAGACCCATTGACAAGTTTTGACATTAAAGTTGCCGTATTTTTTCAAATAGCTCCTTTTATAATGCTCGGAATTCACCATACTTGCAGGTACAGGTCGCCCATTACGAATTGTGATAAAGTGATTTTAAATTGAGGCTATAAAAACACTTTAGAAAAATATAATATAGGGTTTTTAAATTGACGCGTGTAGATTTTGGCGCCCCATGACGGCCATTTTGTTTTGGTGACATCTGTCAAATCTTTTGTTTACTATTCATTTGCTTATGCCAAGTTACACAATTGAACAGCATAGTCAAATGATTAAACTTTATTATCAAAATCAGTGTTCGTTAACGCAAACGTTGCGCGTATTGCGCTCATTTTACGGTAGATGTGGTTGCCCTTCACAGTCGACTCTTCTACGTTTGGTGGCCAAATTTGAGACGACCGGTTCAGTAAACAATCAGCCACTACCCGTATGTTCAAGAAACGCAAGATCGGCCGAGAACAACGCCGCGGTTCGTGAAAGTGTACAGCAGAACCAGAGACAGTCAATTCCTCGTCGTGCACAAGAACTCGGCCTTTCGCAGACTTCAACTTGCCAAATTTTGCTTGGGGACTTGAGCCTACACCCATACAAGATCCAACTGACCCAGGAGTTCAAAGTTCATGACCATAGATAACGCCGTTTGTTCGCTGACTGGGCTTCGAATCGTTTGGAAGAGGACCCCAATTTTGGCCGAAAAATCATCTTTAGTGACAAGGAGCGTTTTTAGATGAATGGCTGTGTTAACAAGCAAAATTGCCGTTTATGGGACGACTGAAACCCACGCGAGGTTCATCTGGTGATAATGCATCCTCAAAAAGTTACCGGTTCGTACTTTTTTGAAAACGACGTTAGTGAGGCGGTCACCATCAACAGCGAGCGCTACATAACGATGGTAACTAATTTCTTATGGCCAAATTTGAACCATATGGACCTAGACGACATCTGGTTCCAGCAGGACGGCTCTACGTGCCAAACAGCAAACGCCAAGAGTGACATTTTCATCATCTACCCGACCTTATTGAAAAACCCTATATATTTTCCAATTGGTAGAAAACCTTGTCAAACAGAGCAAAGGCTGAAGTATTTTTTCTTCCCCCCGAAATTAATCGATATAAGCTTGTGAGTAAAAGTGGCGGTGTAAATCCAACTGATTATTAAATTTATGTCAAAACATATTTTTTTGTTAAATTTTGATGATAAATATAACAATTTTTATACAAAAATAGAAAAAACATTTTTGGGCAGTGTAGCTCCATGCAAAAGCATATTCCTCACATTACTGTACCGATTTATCGAAGACATCTTCTATCCTCGACACAAACCAGCGTTATTCACAGAAATCAATTTTTTCCTCCAAACTGCAACCAACTTCACTTCGACTTCGACACAGTTCTGTCAAAATAATGCTTGCAGTGGGCGTTTTGCAAAATATAAACAACAAAAAATTTTCACAATTCACAAATTTCGCAAAATATTTCCATCAATTAAATGTTTAAATCAATAAATTTCATCATAAACAATTAACTAAGTTAAATATTGTGAAATTGTGATCGAAAAATCATGTCTCAAAGTGGCGGAGGTGGTGTAGCAACGTCTGCTCCTGGTGGTGGTGGCGTTGCTGCAGCATCCCTTGGAGCATCGCGAAGACATCGAGATCTTCCTCAAGATGGAAGCGCATCTGGAACATCGATATCAGCTCGATTTGGAGAAACTGAATGGGAAGCTCGAGAGGTGAGTTTCAAACAAAACCACAAGAAAAGAAAAATAATGTAGAAACCCTCACTTTTTTTTAGTCCCAGCGGCAAAGAGAACTCGAAGAAGCCCGAGCTCGTGCCGCACAAATGGAAAAAACCATGAAATGGTGGTCGGATTGCACAGCCAATTGGCGTGAGAAATGGAGCAAGGTAAGTGCAAGACCAAAAGAGTGCCTACCACCACCGACCGCATTCGATTACGTGTTCGAGTTTGAGTTTCAATTCGATTCGATTCGACTTGAAGTGACTCAAGTGCGATTGTAATTCTCGATAGTGATGTCCGTCCGAAGTAGTTTAATAGTTTGATCGATATGTGATTGCACACGAGAGACACAACCCGACGCCCTCGAATTTAATGCTTGCAATTTACTGCAGCAGCACAGCGTCGTTACTCGTAGTTAACGTCGGTGGTGGTGGAAAACCCCAAACAAACAAACATTGAAAATATATTTTCGAATCAATTGCATTTTTAGGTTCGTAACGAACGCAATAAAGCTCGCGAAGAAGCCAAACAATTGAGAGCAAATCTTGACATTGCCATGAAAGAGTCGAATTCGTATAAACGAGAGAAGAATGATCTCGAGATGCAGATCACGCAGCTGAAGAAGGAAATGGAAAAGGTCCACATGTTGATGATGAAACATGCTGGACAATTTCACAAGGAAGGGTAAGTTTTTCAAGGGAGGCTCTTTGATTGCTTTTCAAGGTCTCGGGGGGTCTAATTTTGATTTGATATCAATCCAACAGAATCGACAACAGTGATGAGCCGGAGCGAGATGGACGGGATAACAACTGTTCTCCTGATATTTCGTCTGATGGTCTGAAGAAAGTCAACAGCGAGGATGGTTTGGTAAGGATAAAAAAAGTTTTGTTAGTCTCAGGCACCTTTCGTAAAAGAGGAGGGTGTTAATAGCTTTATAATTCGTCTAGAGTTTCTCCCTATTTGAGTCCCTTGAATTTCTTTCCTTTCTTAGGTGACCAAGGCAATTGCAAACGATATAAAAGACGTTGACATTGAAGAGTATGTCTTGCAAGGAGCTGTGCCAAAAAATCTCAATGAATTATTAGGTAAGAAGTTGAGAATATTTAAACAAGTTCGAATATTCGTATTTTGAATTCAATTCAGATGAAGAGACAGCCGAAGAGAAACGTCTCATCCAACAGCTATCGAAAGACGATTTTGATGAAGAATATTTATTGCAGAAAATCTCTATGCTCCAGCTGCGTCTAGATGAAGCTCAGAAGACAATTCAAGTTGAAAGAGAGTGAGTTCTTTGAGTTTATCAACATTTTTTAAGCTAATTTACTACATTTTTGTGCCTTTGTTTTTTGATTTAGAGAGAAACACATGTTACATAAAAATATTGAAAAAGTTTCTGTGGAAATTCAAGAAATTCGTGACAAACACGAAGAGTTGAGGTCGGCTAAGCAGGTGAGTCTCTTGTTTCAGTTTCACAGCTGCATAAGCATCAACTTGTTTTGTTTTTGGTATCGTTCTTTAGGAAGCAGTTCGAGAACTTTTAACACTCCAGGAACAACATCGAGCTGAAGTGAGAATCTTAAATAATTCCATTCAAGAAGAAGTCTCAGCTAGAGAAAATCTTGAAAGGCGTCTTTGTGAACTTAGAACTGAGGTATACTTTATTTTTACTTATCAATCTATGATTTCATGAGTGGATAAAATGTAATTGATTTCAGTTGGAAAGATTACAAGCTGAAAATGCATCGGAATGGGGAAAGCGTGAACGACTTGAAACCGAAAAGCTTGCTCTTGAAAGAGATAATAAGAAGTTGAGGTCGGAAATACGTGATTTACAAGAGCGTTCGGATCGTAAGGGAAGACCTGTTTTAGCAAGTGATGTTGAGTTTCGAACATTGCAACAGGAGCTATCCGAAAAGAATAAGGTAGGTGGTTGCAAAAGTTTTCAAAAGGTTTGTTCCTAGAATTTCAAAGTTTTGTCAAGATAATAAAATAAAATTCAAAGTGACGGAACTTTTATATGTGAAAGGAATGCCCTTATAATGGGTGTTCCAATAAGTGGTTCTATTTTAAAAAGCATTAGCTGTCATCTTTTGACAAGGAGCTTCAAAAATGCATTGATGAAGTTGGTGGAAATTTTGCAGTTACGTAACTCAACTAAAGCACTTTTGATTCGTTGTGAAGCAATTGTACGGCAAGAGTAAAACTGGTGGGTAAATTTGAGTTGTTGGGAAGAGTTATTGAAACCGCTTTTCGTTATCTTTACCCTTTTTGGTCAAAACATGCTTAAAAGCTTCCAATCAAGAAATTGATTTTTTAGATAATTGTTCAAACTCCAAACTTATTTTAAGGTCAACGAACAACAAAGTCCTCAAAATACATCTTAGTTGTTGTATGTTAACACTTAAATGGAAAATATTTAGGAAAGTATTAAATTGATATCATAAGTTAAGAGATGTTGAAGTATTTATATCTTGTTTTGTTGAACCACAGTTTAGATGACTGCACAAAATCTAAAACTGTCACTGTTTAGCTCACCTTCCGCTCTATTACTGTTACATGTGTGTAATTTTAGAGTGGATGCGTATTATTTATTTCAAATAAAAGTTCAATATTCTTAAGCTACCTTGGCAAGGCATTAAATAAAATTTGTAGGCACTTATGTCCAAAATTCGATGTTCTTGTGTGTGACTAAGTTTGTCGATTTCTCGTCGATGTTTGGCATTCCACAAACGATATTACTACACTGTATTTTGCATAAAGACTTAGGTCGTAAAGATTAAAATAATGTTACTGTTAAAACTAAAAACGGTCTTTCCTTATTGGGTCCCCGAAATACATCAAAATAACCCATATTTTCATCGAAAAAAAATGTAAATTAATGAGGCTCATTCTTCATTAAGAAAGCTATTTTAATAAGTAGAATTGTCGCATTTTTTCAATGATTGTTAAAAAGGTTATCCATCCTCAACGTGTTGTTCGTTTTTGAGTTTCTGAAACTGACGGCGGCGGCGGTGGCGGCAGTGTAATGTGGCCTTACTTATTCAAATGAGGCTGGTTCGGTGAATGGGTTGCGCTACAGGGCTGGAATTAAAGGATGTTGATGTGTAGGACGTTTTTTTCAACAAGACGGTTCTACGTTTCACACAATGAATGAAGCATTCCATTTCGGAAGACAAATTTCATGGTCGTATTATTTCTTAAAGCGGTAATCACAATTGGCAGCGGAAATTTTGTTGTTTAACACGTTTAGACTTTTTTCTTTGGAATCACGTGAAAGATAAGGTCTATGCCAATGCTCCACCATCGATTCAATACCTTAAAAATGGAACATGTGAAGTTATCGAGGACAAATCGTGTGCAAATGTGCGAATTATTGATGGAAAATTACATGATCATTTTTTGAATTTTTTCTCACTTCTGACCTGAAAAATACACACTTATTGCATTTAAGCCTATTGGCACACCGAATCAAAGTGTCGTATCTGTTAATTTCTTGTATCGAATAAATCTAGTTGGAGAATAGGGTCATAAGAGAACCGTTTGGGAGCAAGAAAAGGCAACTCGGATGGTCTCAACTGGTCACTATGCTTATATGTATTTTAAAAAGGTGTTCTTTCACGTTAGCAAAACCCCTTTGTAATCTTTTCCATCTATCCATTTCTTCTGCGATTGTTGCGGGTAATTGGACAATAGATTTTATCAAGTATGTCCTTTTAAAAAGCGTATCTTTTTGCCCCTTTAACTATCGTTCAATCGCACTAACGGCCCTTCTTTCCAAGGTCGTTGATTAATTACACAGGTCAATAGTACATTTGTGGTTGAGATGTGACCATGCAGTTTATCAATGCTCATTTGAGGAAAATTATTTTTTTTTCTAAAAAAGTTTGCCTTTGTAGTGAATTTTTCAATATTATTCTTTTCTGGAAGAATAAAACTAATAACTGGATTAAGTTCGTAAAAATACTCAAGATTGTCTCAATCGATTTGCATAGTTATTATTTTTTGGTCATAGTCATCTCAACATTAGGATCACTAAGAAAAAAAAGTACCAACAAACTGTAGCAAACTAAAATCTCTACAAAATTTAGCAACAAAAATTGTAGAGCTGAAAATTTCGAAAAAAAAATGTTTTGTCTTGATAGTTTTTTTCTGTAAATAATGGTCTTCGTTCTATAAAGCCTTTAAATACAAAATAATAAAATACATACATAAGCTCCGAAAACCGTATTAATGCTATCAACACAACAGAGGCAAAAGGTTTTGATATCATAATTCATCTCAAGAAATACATACATCGTTTTGGAAAAAGCAAAATTATATCACTTGATATTTTAAAAGCATTTGACAGAGTTTGGCATCAATCTCAATTATCGAAAATTTGTGCTTTTGGTATTGATGAATCTCTTCTTCTTGGGATTGAAAATTATCTTTCTTGTGGATGGTTTTAAATCTAAAATCTAAATTTCACCAGAGCTCCGTTTTGTATCTATTCTAATCCATTAAAATGTTTTCTTAATTGTAGTACCCCCAGCTTTTCATATACAGTGTTGGAAAATATAATATGTAGAAGCAAGCTTCGTGTTCATTCTTTTTAACACATAAAAAGGTATTTGTGAAGGGTACGAAAATAAAAACAACACAGATAGATTAGGAATAATTTATTGCTTAAATGCAACATTTTTTTTTAAATAAAATAATGGGAAATAATGATAAAAAGTAGACTTGTGATTATTATGCTGTTTCATCCTGGAAAACATAATAGAAATAAAATTAGAATGGTACTCTTTTTGTAGCGAGAAAGTAACTTAACGGTAGAAGTATTTGAAATTCTTTGAGTATTTTGTAGTGGCACTCTTATTATTAATAACTGCCTCCACTGTTCGCCCCATCGAATTTACCAATTCAGCACATGTCTCTATTTTTGACCACAACTCGACTTTCTTTTTGGTTTTACCATCTCCGATCCTTCGCTTTAGGATGCCCCATAAGTGTTAAATTATGATGGCCATCCCATAACATTGATTTTGTTTTGTTGTAAGTATTTTTTAGCCAATTTAGAGGAATGCTTCGGGTCATTACATAATGTTACATGTGGACATAATCCACATCGAACATCTTATCTTTGATCCAAAATATTGGACCTACACCAGATTCTGAAAAGTACCCTCAAATCATTACATATATTCCCACCACCGTGCTTCACTGTCATCTTTGAGTATTTTGAGTTAAACTTCTTGTCTTTTGGCCTTCTCACATAAATTTTTTCATTGGAAGTAAACAAATTGATCTTTGTTTCATCCGGCCACAAAACGTTATTCCAATAAGAACGGTGTAAGTGTTTGTTTTCAAAGGAAAGTCTTTGTATAATGTTTTGCTTTATTAAAAAATGCCACTTTTCGTGGATTTCTACCAGGAAGACTTGCTTCTATAAGTTGGTTTCTTATTGTTCTAGCTGGGTTGGGTACGATTTATAAATAAATAAATTGGGTGGCGCAACAGTCCGTTGAGAACTAGGGCCTAGTGACTTCAACTCTCAACCATTTCTGTGTGCGAGTACTGTTGTCAGGGATGGAGAGGACCTACAGGTTTAAGCCGAATCCGAACGGCAAATTTGAGAAGGCACTTTTCATGACAAGCAATACTCTTGGAGAATTTGTCAATTTCTCGCAAGAGGCAGTACCCGTGAAAAAAACTTTAGATGACATAGGCAGGGATCGAACCCAAGACCTCTCGCATGACAGTCCAACGCACTAACCATCATGCCACGGGTACGATTTGCCGATTTTTAAAATGTGGATTTAAAAAAGTCGACCATTATAATGTCGATTGTCGAAAAGTCGATTGATAAAAATACCGACCGAACAAAATGCCGACTCTTATAATGTCGATTTTGAAAATATCGACTAGTAAAAGGTCGACAGTGACAAAGTGAATGATGTTCACATGCATGCGGCGCCGCATGCATGTGAACATCATTCACTTTGTCACTGTCGATCAACAAGTCACTCTCGGTTAACTGTTAATGTTTACATTCGCCGCATGAAGAGTTTTTTTATGAGCTATGTATGTCATCTAGCATCTGAATATAACACTCCATTATCCCCCGAATTTAGTTTGAGTGATTTTGAAAAAGCTATCATTTCTGCAACTAAAACAGTTTTCCCTGAATCCAGAAACAAAGGATGTTTTTTCCATTTTGGTGCTATTATCTGGATTCAAACCAAAAAACTTCAAGCTAAATATGGAAATAACGAAGAATTAAGTCGTCAAATGCGCATGCTTAAAGCACTTGCATTTATTCCACCAGACGAGATACCGGGATATTTTCAGAAGTTAAAAACAGTTTTTGACAGTGATGGCAAACGAATAGCGAATTGGTTTGAAAAGAATTATATATGGTCTAAAAGCAGAAAACGATCCTCCTCAAATAAAATTAAAATTACTTCTCCTTTTTACAAGCCAGAATTTTGGTCAGTGCACGACCAAATGCGATTCAAATTGCCAAGAACTCAGAACACCTTAGAAGCTTGGCATAGGCGCTTAAAGGTTCTTGTGGGAGCGTCACACGTTGGTATATATAAATTAATTGCGAAATTAGCAAAAGAGCACCTTGTTGTCAAACAGACTGTTCTCAAAATTAAGAAAGGAGAGAGAAGAGAGCCAAAAAAATCGATTTTAAAAAAGGAGAAACAACTGTTAAACATATTAAATGAACAAAATAATTGTAATAAAATCGATTTCTTGAATAATATTGCAGTTCATTTAACGTTGCAATGAAAACATGTTTTTATATGAGTTTAAAGTTTTGTTTAAAGAAATTATTAATTTTTATTTTTTTATGAACCGATGTGTATAGTATATCATTGAATTAAAAATAAAATTGAGTTTCCACATTAAAGAGAGAGTTTCTTGTTTTTTTCTTTACAACAGTCGACATTTTAACCGACAACTTTTCAGTCGACATTTTTTATAGTCGACATTTAAATGGGCAACTTTTTTTTTTGTCGATCAAACTTCAGTCGACATTTTAAGAGTCTGTAAAGTTTTCAGTTGGCCAGTCGACATTTTTTTGTCGACCATTCGTACGCCACCCGTTCTAGCTGTCACTGATCCGTTTAATTCATTTTTGAGTTCTCTTTTAATGAACGAAATTGTTTCTTCTACATATTTTTACTAATAGTGTATCTTCATCTTGTTTCTTCTTTAGGCGTGAATGTAAAGTTTTAAAAACTTTTTTCTTCGAACAGTTAAATGTTTTTGCAATTTCAACCATCGGTTTTTCAGCTTGTCTTAGCTTTTTCATCACTTCGCGTTCATAGGGAGTACAATGTAATCTACGAGACCACGACCCATATTTATTAAAATTATAGATGACTTTTAAAAATTTTGTTTAGCATCTAATATAAAACATCTGACAAACATATAAACAAATTTAAAACGCCTATTTGCATACAAAAAAATGGATCCTTGCGTTAGAATAAAGTTAAAGTAGGTTGTTTCTATTATTTTTTCCAGACGAAATCATCATTGGCCTCGAACTTTTTACCGTTAAGTGAAAACAAAAAGTTGTGTCCATAAAACAATTTTGTCATTTGAGGGCATTATTAGATACTAATAAAATATAGAAGGACTAACGACAAAAGACTTACATAATTGCTAAAAAATATTGTGTATCGAATATGATGAAGACACTTGTTTCTATTATTTTTTCTAACACTGTACATACTTTTAAAAAATCAAAAACGAAAGCGTATGATAATCTCATTAAATTCCAATCTTGACAACGTTGTGCAATGGAGAGTTATTAACCGTGTAGAATTCAAAGCTCCAAAAACTCAATGTTACCTCCTTTCAGTAAAACAGAACTAATCGACTTTCAGTACTCGGTGTGTTTATCACAGATCACGTCTTATGAAATTATCACAACATTGCCTAAAATGCTGCTTAATGCTTAGAATTCGTTCAGGCGTAAGAAATTGTCAATCCTAAAGATTTAAGACCTATAAGTCTATCATCATTCCTTCTTAAGACCTTGGAAAGACTGATTGATATCCATTTGAGGGCAAGTATTGATACAAGACTTCTGTCTTCGTCTCAACATGCCTACTGTAAAGGTAAATCGGTGGAAACAGCGTTACACACCTTAGTACGCACCGTCGAATATTCCCTCCATCATAAAGAGCTCACTATGGTTGCTTTCCTTGACATCGAAGGTGCCTTTAACAACGTGGACACATCTGCAATCACATCTGTACTAACATCTCTAAATGTAGAGAGTTCGCTTCGGGAGTTAATTCATTTAATGCTGACTAGCAGAATAATTAATTCAAAACTGGGCAACTCTTCTGGCAGACGATTCGTTAGTAGAGGGACACCGCAAGGTGGTGTTCTATCCCCTCTCCTCTGGAACCTAGTGGTGAATGAAATCCTAACTAGTCTGGATGCGGAGGGTTGCAGAGTGATAGCCTATGCGGACGACGTTGCTATAGCAGTTTCAGGAAAGCATCTCAACACGTTAAAAGAACTCTTACAAAATGCCTTAGATAGACTAATACTTTGGGCTGATCGGTGTGGACTGAGCGTTAACCCACACAAAACTGATTTAGTCTTATTTTCGAGGAGATACAAAATTCCATTTGTCAACCCTCCCCATATTAAAGGAATCCAATTAAAATTCTCAGACGAGGCTAAATACCTGGGTCTTGTCTTAGATAAAAAACTAAATTGGAAATGCAACGTACAGGAAAGAGTCAAAAAAGCTACTGTAGCTCTCTTTTCTTGCAAAAAAGCCATCGGTAATAAATGGGGCTTACAACCCAGAATCACGCATTGGCTATACACATCGGTAATCAGACCGATTTTAATGTACGGTGTGGCAGTATGGTGGACTGCTTTAGAGAAAGGTATAAACCGGGATAAATTAAATAAAGTCCAACTTGCCTATGTATAAGCGGATCGCTTCGCACGACCCCATCTGCGGCACTGGACACCTTACTCTACCTAACACCTCTTGACATTTTTAGCAAACAAATAGCTGCAAGCTCTGCTATTCGCCTCAAAGCTTCGTCGCAGTGGACTAACAACAACATTGGCCACTCCATAATTCTTAGGTATTTAGAATCAACTCCAAAGCACACAGAGATTACACCATCCCCCAACTTCAATTCGACAGAAACTTCCAGATTTCTATACCTTCCAGATCCTTTTGGGAGGATAGGACATTCCTGGAAGATGAGTCAAAAACAAAAGAAGGGGTTGGTGGAGGTGTGTACTCTGAACGACTGAAATTAAGTCTCTCTTTCCGCCTTCCCAATCATTGTAGCGTGTTCCAGGCGGAACCTTTGGCGAGAAAAGAAGTCTTGTCCTGGCTTAAAGAAAACGTGATATCAACATCTGATATCCGTATTTTCTCAGATAGTCAGGCCGCTATCAAATCTCTGGACTCTGTCTCTACAAACTCTATAACAGTCCATAACTGTCGATCATCTCTAATGGAGATGGCACAACAGTTTAATATTCACTTTTGCTGGGTGCCGGGCCATAGAGGCATTCCAGGTAACTGTAAGGCAGATGAACTCGCCAGGAACAGTACAGTACAGCCCATCCTACCACGTTTGGCACGTACTGGCATACCAATCGCTACTTGTAAACTGTTGCTAATGCAAGACGCTGTGAGGAGGGCAGGCACCAGGTGGAACAACATCACCACGTGTCAAGTCACAAAAAACATCTGGCTAACACTGGATTTAAAACGTTCAAGGTGCTTGCTCTCTCTAAGTAGATCGCATATAAGCTCGATAATAGGTGTCATAACCGGACACTGTCTAATAGGAAAACACGCCACGAGACTAGGTGTATTCTCAAATGACTTTTGCAGAAGCTCTATGGACGAGGAAGAGGAAGAAACAGTTCTTCATCTTCTCTGCACATGCCCTGCTCTGGCTCGAAAACGCAAGAATTACCTAGGAGAATTCTTCTTTAAAGATATAAACGATCTAAATCGTATCAGCATAATCAGCCTCTCACGTTTCGTAAGGGACTCAAACTGGTTCCATTGAGCTTAGGAGGAAGCCTCAAGATTCATGTGGTATCACAATGGGCCATTAAACTGGCCTAAGTGTGTCCGTTTCCATCTTGGACAGCCACTATAACCTAAACCAACTTAAGAAATTGTCATTTGTCCAAAACTTGAAATATATCTCCTATATTTAGCAGCTCCCCTTAAACAAGTTTAAGCCTTTTGAATAGAATCCAAAAGAGGGGTCTTTTACCAGAAACATTTACTTTGCTCAAACATCGCCGTAATGGTCTCGTTGTTTTACGAATATTTTTACAAATATGTCGAATTGTCGTGTTCTATTTCCCCTCACCCCTTTCCCTCAGACAATTCAGTCGTAATATTAACACTTCCAGGAATTGCCATATTCATACCCTTGAGCTCAATTTCGAACGTACTCTCAATTAAAGAGATTCTTTTTTTAACCTTACATCAAGAATGCGAATTGTTTTACCCTACTCTATTTTTCCTTTTTTTTTATATTAATGACTTAATTTTCCTAACGTTCGCACTGGGTTGAAACTTTAAACATGTTAAGATGTTAAGGGTAGTATTAACCCCTTTTTCAAATTTAAAAAAAAAATCAATTTTCAGTACAAAATGAAACCTTATTAGAGCACTTCAAAGTATTTTAAACTTAATTTGTACCTTTACAGGAAATCGGTGAAATAAAGCAGTCACATTCCAAACTTAAAAAACTCCTTGCGGAGACAAACACAGAATTGGGTCATGCTGTTCGACGAGCAGAACAATATGAAGGAGAGGTAAATTTTATAGCTTGAAATCACTCTTTAAAATAAGCAAATCCTTTCAACTTTTAATGACATATTTATGTTATAAGGTAAAACGCTTACGAGCACGAGTGGAGGAACTTAAACGAGAGCTAGCTGGTGCTGAAGATGAGTTAGATGCCGCATGCAATCAAGTACGACGTCTTCAACGTTCCAATGATGAACTCATCGGCCAAACAGAAGGGCTTCAAGTTCAGATTCAACATCTTCAAACAAGGTAAGGGTGTTTTTTTTGTTCCGTGTGACACTCCCTGTCACACGCTGTGGTGGTTGAATCCTTGAATTCGCTTTAACAAAATACCTTAACACTCTTTTTTGGACGCTGCTTTCCTTAAAAACAAAACAAAACAAAAAAACTAACATTAACACATAGACGTTCAATCAGTCCACAACAACGTCCCACAAATTTTGGTTCGTCATCCCTAACTTCAGCATCGGGCATACCAATTGTCTCGCACAAAACAAGTAATCTCCCATTAGTAGAATGCAAACCGAACATAAACGATTTGCGTCAGCTTTTTGATGATCCGCCACGTCATGGCGGCGGAGCACCCACCGCCAGTGGGGAATCATCAAAAAGATCAAGTCAAACCGATCGAACTTTGAATCTAAATCAGTCGTTTTTCGACGCCAAGCCAACGCACTTAGAAGAGAACATCTTCGAGTCGAAGGCTCGAAATCTCGATTTCGAAAGAGCTAAGCAAAAATTTGATAATCCACATCACCACCATCACCAGCGCGAGCAACGCGAACGATCATCAGGAAGATTTGCCAATCTAAAGTGCTCCTCTTCGTCTTCAAATGCGAGTGGAAATAATAAAAATTCAGATTTAATAATGTCCGGGTCGGGATCGGTTGGCAATGGTAATGGTAATACAAATGTTGCTGTTGCTGCTGCTGAATTGTTAAATAATCGAAATATAGGTGGCACTGGTGGTGGGCCAACTTCTATGCAACTATTCGATGATCATTTCCGTTCCTCTGGTTTTGGTGGTGGCGGTAATGTTGGTGTTGCTGTTGCTGTTGGTGTTGGTGTTGGTGGTTTAAGTAACAGTATTGGAGGTGGTAGTAGCGTTGTTGGCGTTGGAAATAATAAAAAAGATCCATTTTCTAGAAATAGCATCAATTTGGATGGTTTGAAGGTTTCCGATGATGATGAAGTAAGTAGCGGTTAAAATGTGTGCTGTGTGTAGTTTTCTAAAAAATTAAGCTATTTTTAATTTAGTTCAATTTAACATTTCAGTCAATCTTTCAATCTTCCTTTTGATTTTCTTACTTTTTTTCTTTTTTAATTTGTTAAAAAAAATAACTGCTTTTGGTGTGTCTGTAAGTTTTTGTTCGGTATTCCAACAAAATCATTAAATATTTGATCAGATTCTAATTTAAAGTATTTGTTTCTTTTTTGTCAATTATTTCAGACTCCGTAGTTATGGATCAACGAGCATGCTGTTAGACGAAGAAACAGAAGGAAATAGCGATGAGGGTATTTAGGATTAGGACAAACAATAAGATAACCTTTAAACAGTTATTATTAATCATCACACCTATTAGTTAGGCATTCATTTTAAAATATTTTAAGTGCATTTATGTTACAAAAATAACTTACTAAGGGCAAACAAAAACGATTAAGTCGTATTTTCTAACCCATGACCCAGTTTATAGTATTTCCAGACACATTTTTCATAAATATTTGCCCTTAGTTTGTTTGGTATTCTTTTCTAGGTTAGGATATTTTGTTCTGTGTTGTTTGTAGCTTCATATTAGAAATATCTTCCCAGTTCCATTTATTTATTCTTCTTGATAAATTGTGATGTCACTTTTTATTATGCATCTTTATTTTTGCCATGTCCGAACAATAAGAAAATGTCGTTCTTTTATTGTTTTAATTTTTTGAATGCAATTCATTGCCATTTTTTATATTAAACTTCCAATATTTTAGTTTTGTTAAGAAAATTTTTAATTTTTTTTAAAAAGAAAAACCACGAAGACTTATTTACAAATAAAACCTAACTATTTTAGTTGTTGATTGTATTACTTAAATAAAAATACTAAAAATTATTATGTATTCGACTATTTCTAAGATATTGACCATTTAACAAAAATATTACATGAATATATTTATAAATTTAAACAAAAGTAAAGATATCTAAAAATCTATTGACAGTGTTAAAATTAAGAGCATGATATACGAAGAATATGAAAAAAGTATTATATATGTACGTATTATAAAATTTCATTTTAATAATACAATTATTATTATTAATTAAATAATAGTAAGAAAAGAAAATAAACAATATTAAAAGTGTTAATACCATTAAAATTAATTGAAATAAATAAAAATTAATATTAACAGTTAAAAAAAAGTTAATTTGAATTGAAAACGAATTTTTGGATACTTTAGAGCTTAGTAGGGCTTTTAAACTCTTCAATAACGTTTCTGGAAAAAATATAATTACTAGTTCTATTTTATTAATTGCATTTTGCTTGTGTGTTGCGATGTTCTGCTGTCTAACAAAAATGGTTCAACCAATGTGCTAAAACTTTATGTAAGAATTGGAATTGAAATTATTAAAATATTTTCTCCGAAGGTCGCCCCTCGCCCTCCATTTCAAAAAGCACGGACAAATTTGTTATGTAGAATCATTATAATAAAAATTGTCCGCATATCTGTTGGGTTTTAGTGAAATTTTTATAATCCGAATTTAGTGGAAATAAATGTTTACTTACCTTGAAAAGTAAGTCGAAAACATTAAAGTTTTCCAGACTGTCAAAATTATCAATATTATAAAAAAAATCTTAGGTATAATTGAGAAATTAAGTGCTTTTTTTATACTCGCTATTTGTCGGCACACTAGATTGATTTCTCCAGCCTTTACCTCCTACGTTCATCAGATTAAGACCTTTGTAAGTTTTTCCAGGATTGAAGAGACTCATGAAAGGGTGTCTAAATCAAACTAAATCGCTGAGAGATCTTATTGACATACTAAAAAGTGCATATCGAAAGTGCTTTAAAAATTGAATGGGGTTAGCTTTAAAGGTAAAACAACAACGATATTTTTGAAAAATAAAAAAATTCATTTAAATTTGAATACAAAAAGACGTTTTTAAAGTTCATATTATGACAATTAAAAATAATTAACTTAAGTTTAAGTTTAAGTTAAAAATTTTAATTACACAGTTCGACTAGCTTTTTAATTGGAAATCAAATTATACTTTTCTGAAAAGTTTAGATGACTTTAGTTCCAATCCGACTAAAAAATAGTACAAAATCTCTATCAGGTCAGGTTTTTGAAGTATCACTTTTTATAATCGCATATTGCTTTGGAAAAATTAAATTTGCTTGTGTAGATCATAGAGCTCTTCGTCCCTTTTACTGTGTGATGAAGCTCATTTGGCTTCGTATATGTAGCGAAGATAATCCTCAAGCCATCATAAAATCCATTTAAATTGACTGTTTTGTGCGATCTACACGTTGGCGCTAGATTTATTGAAGAAATTAGTTACAAATTGGATTGATGAAATAGATTATTTGCCGCGGCAGAAATATGTCAGCGGCAGAAATACGTCGGAAATAGTATTTGAAAAAATAAATGTCATGAAATATTAAATACATTTTTCCAAAAATATTTCTGTCTTGTATTATTTTTAAAGTTATCAAACTCTAGTTATGTAAACTCAGGAACTTATTTTTTCCATCAAAATTCATTATAATTTTTCAAATCCTCAATCCGTACCTTCAAAACTCAATTAAAATGCTCTTAATATTTTTTCACTCATTAAGTTGCTAAAGTCGAAGTTTGGATTAGAAATCAGAAATTAAAATTAACTCCAAAACATATTTTTCAAAACTATGAAAGCATTGAGTTCAAAGTTTCTCGAAATTTTACATAGAGTCAAACGAAGACTTAAAACTAACAATAATTTAAAGAAACTAAATACGAGTAAGATACCAAAGCTCCACCACCACCTACCGACACCAACGCCCCCTGCTGCTAGTTATGATGGTGATGGGTATATTTTAAAAGTTCATTGACTGCCTTGAGTATAGCTATGAAGGTCTATGGGATAGGATGACTCTGTGTGTCTCTGTGTCATTTATTTGTTTAATGTCAGAGGTTTTTGGGTTTATCTGCAATATTGCAGATAATATCCTGAGGGATTCAATATAAATTGAGTTATAGCGGACAGTTTACCGTCATCGGTTTCTGTTTGCGAGGACAAGATCCAAAGGTAGGTGTAAGTTTACTCTAACTACTTTTTGAGTTCATCGAATTCGAAAGATCGATGGATGGATGGACAAATGATGGACAGGTGAACTGATGATTAAATTGAGGATAACACAATTATGGCTGAAATGGAATTACAGCTAACAAAGTCATTGACTCTGGGAATGGTCTTGTACGATTTTATGATTCATGATTTATTTGCTTTTGAAATCATCTTAGTTCATAAAAATTCATGATATCTAAAAGATTTTTGTACTTTTTAAAATCACAATACATAACAATACAATTTTTGAGAACTGAGTTGTATTTTACTTTAGCCTTTAAAGAATTACTATTTTTTAAAACATTTTTAAAGAAGTTTTTTTCAAAAACCAGGTGTGATGGGAAATTGTAAAGCTTGTTTCGAATTCAAGACACCTAAATCCTTAAATAAAGTATTTTTTAGTTTGTGGGTCAGAAGCATGTTTAGAAAAAATACTCGGGGCTTATTTTGGTGCAAAATTAAAGCTCAGCAATTGGACTGAGTTATAAATAAATAACTTACTTGGAATGTTGCATTCATGATAACAAACATTGACAAACAAAAATTTATGTTTTCAGGAAGTTATAACTAAAATTCACAAACAGGTACTTTGAGGTGTTACAGTGGTGATTTCGAGTTCGGCCATCTAACAGTTGTATTTTGTCACCGGTACCAGGAGTTGTGGTTGTGGGGGTAATTGGAAACTGATATTCTCCATATTTTTGTTCGCAACCCATTTCACACTTTGATTAAAGAATTCGGGGCCAGAGACGTTTTGTGTGTCGCCACGTCGTTAAATTCGACAAAAAAAAACATTTGTACTCTTTGTCCGATATTCAAGATGGTGGCATTTTCCTATATCGGTATCACTCTGAAACTTGGTTTTCTTAAAAAAAAAATATTTTTTCAGGCATACCCAACTTAATTTCACACCCAAAAATATGATTTTATTATTTTGTGACTAAATGTGCAACATCCCAATATTTTCGACCATTTTTCTCTGAAACTATCCAATTGTACAAAAAAACCTTTATGAGCTACAGGGTGGGCCGTAAATAAGTGCACTTAAAAAAAAATTATATTAATACAACTGTAGCGCTTTTAAATGAAATATTTATTTTAAATTATACAAAACGAAATGAATTTTTATTTTTTAAAAATTAAATCATCCAAATATTGTCCATTTCGCCTACAGCACTCTTCCAATCTGACTCTGAGATTTTGGAATACTTTTGTCAAAAGTTGCGGAGTGATTAAGCGGATTTCTTCTTCAATGTTCGCTTTTAATTCAGCCGTCGTTGAAGGATTATTAGAGTACACCTTACTCTTGAGGTAGCCCCATAAAAAGAAATCCGGTGGCGTTAAGTCAGGGCTCCTGGGTGGCCAAGCAATATCACCCCTCCTCGATATCAACCTTCGAGGAAACATTTCTCTAACGACCTCCAGAGAGTCGTTACTTGTATGGCAGGTAGCGCCATCTTGCTGGAACCAGGTGTGAATAGTGTAACCACTCGATTCTTGCAGTTTTGGAGCTAAAAAATCTCTAAGCATCGAAACATAACGCTCTGAATTAACAGTAACATTACGCCCGTATCGATCTTCATAAAAATACGGCCCTATGATCCCCCACTTGGCTATTCCGGCCCAAACGGTCACTTTCGGAGAGTGTAACGGTCGTCCATGTTTTAAGCGTGGATTTTCTGTTCCCCAGTATCGACAATTTTGTCGATTAACAAATCCGTTGACATGAAAATGAGCTTCGTCTGAGAAGATAATGTTATTGAAGTGAGGGAATCTCCGTAACATTTCTGTTGCGAAATTGAACCGTGAAACAAAATCGGATTCTTTCAAATCTTGGACAATCTGAATTTTGTAAGGGTATAACTTCAAATCATCCCGTAAAATGCGACGTAAAGTCGTTCTGGGTACTCCCAGGGCCGCAGCGCGTTTCCGTGTAGAGCTTCTTGGATCCTCGCGCACAGAAGCTTGTACGCGTTCAATTGTTTCTGCAGTCCGCCTGGAACGTGGGCGTCCTGTAGGTCGAAGTTTTTGCGTTTATCCCGTTGCCTCGAATGTTACGATCCATTTTTTGATTACATTCGTACTTGGACACTCGGTGATGTTGCGTAATCCAAACTTTACCCGAAAAAGCCGACGAACAGTCACGTATGAGCGATTGTTTTCATAAAAGGCGCGAACGCAGAAAGCGCGCTGCTCTCCCGTGAACGGACTCATTGCGACTAAAAATTTAGATCTCGAGCTGCAAGGAGATACCATCCCCGCGCGTCTCGGTTATTACGTTCGGGAGTTAGAGCGAGACAAAAAGTGCACTTATTAACGGCCCACCCTGTATAATGTGTACTAATGATTTTTTTCAAAGAACTATAGTTTTGGAGTAATTTGCAAAAAAAAAAAGAACTTTATCATCTTTCACCACCTCAAATTTGTTGCTCCGATTCAAAATAAAGAAACCTTTTGGGGAGTATTAAGGACGTACTAATAAAGCTTCAATGAGAGTTTTTAATTTTCCTGGACCTAAATGTATACATTTTTATTTTTTAACTAGTTATACTTTTTAAGCTTATTTATTCACTTATTTATTTATTCATTTGTGTATTTATTTATTTATTTATTTTTCTATTTATCTATTTATTTAATTATATATTTATTTTTGCACTGATAAAATAAATCATCGGAAATTAATTTCTATTAAATTTAAGCATAACCTATCTGTGATATAATTATAAACAAAATTCGAATGAAGATATACACGTGTAGGTTCAGACGACATAAGGGACTTGGAAGTAAGGCAAATTTCTAGTATCTGAAAATTACCTTCCAATTAAGGCAACTTTAATGGAAAGTTAACTGGAAAGTTAGTCAATAAAAATCTCCCTAGCTATCAAGGCAAGTATACTAATGTCAAAATGACAGCTCATGAAGTTTTTTCATTCAACTGAAAGCTGAACTTTATTACTATGTGATTTATTTAATTTCTGCACAATTCTATTTGATGTTTTATATAAAAGGGTTCCTTTTCAAATTGAAAAAGAAATTAGTAACATTTTTTTAAAATACAAAATACAGGTCGAAATGTTATTGTAGCGTTTTGTTGACAATTATGTTTTTGATAGTTTTTTACTATGAACATAAGGTAGAGGCTTGTGAAGTAAAGTTCTGAATTTGAAATTTATGACACTTGAAAAACTAACTAGTTGCCTTGGTCAAAATCAAAAACACTCCATTACCAAGACCGGAATCTTTCGTACGTTTCACTCTCCAAAACCCGTTTGTTTACATTGTTCTATTTGTAATTTTGACAATTAGTCCATGAATAGATGTGAGCACAAACAAAAAAAAAAAAAAAAAAAACGATGCCGTGGGCTAGCGGCACTTTGCATAGCAAAAGCAAAATGGAGGGGTTAATAAGTTTTTTTTCAGGTTTTTCCTTTTACTTTTTTCGATGAAAAAGTCAGTTTTAAGCTTTAATTTTGCAGGCATTTTGTGGATTGGATAGTGAACCAATGTACCTTTTTGTCTTGAAAAAAACATGTTCAACATCAGTTTATTATTATTAATTCACTACTTTACAGTAATCACTACGAAATTCTTCAAATTTCAAAATTAACCTCGGATTTTTGTATCAAAGATGCGTTCGAAGAACCATCAAGTTAAGGGTGCGAGCGCAATTTTTGTATTGAATTCTAATAAATATTTTGTTTGCAACTAATTAAAATCTGTATCAATTTAATTAATCCAAGTATATTTATAGTTTGTTTTTAATGATTTAAGCTTGCAACTATTTTTCAATTCCATTATGATTAATAAATATTAAATTTAAAAATAGAGTTATAATCGAAAAATATCTTATCCATAACATTCTTGATTGATGGAAGCATACATGTATTTGCTATCAAAAAAAAACTATGCATCAAAGGAACACCAATGTTTTAAAAAAGTAATCAGAACGATTATAGCGAACCTGTTGAATAAATGCAGAGCAAATAAAATGCAAATTTTGACATATGTATATCACAAAATAAAAACGTCTTAAAATCGTTCTGAATTCATGCACAACTCATTCAATAGATCAAGTAATCGACATTAACATTTATTGTTGACGTACAGAAGTTTTTTTTAGTGAATTCCCACAGTTTAACGAAAAATATAATTTTCATTCATTCCTTAAAAATGTTTAGTTACCAAAGTTCAAGTTTACTTATTATTGTTTGAAAAGTATGTTTAGTAAAAATGCTGCTAATAATAAAAAAAAATTAATGAGTTTTACGTATATGTTTTTGTTTTTCGTAATATAATAAATACTACCGTTAATTACATTTTATAAATGCAGAACATAGAAGAAAATATACATAAACAATAGTTTTCAGGTATAAAGCAGAGGTTAGTGTAGAAAAATATTTTTGAGAAAGCCAACAATATTTTAGGTATGTTCATTAAAGAAATTTCCGCTTCGGCTAACCTTCATCAACTTTTTAGAAAAAAAATTAGCATTAATAGCAGCCAATTATTTCATAGCATAATTAATTCAGATTGTAAAATGTCTAGAAATTTTCATACGCTACAAAATTCGTAATTTTATGCGTAAACATAGAAGATAATATTATTTAGTCAAGAAGTATGGATTTTGGCGCGTATACCGTTTTTTTTTCTATTGAGTGTTCGGTTTCCCCATACAGGAATAAAAAAAAGTTACTTAAATCTATTTATTGCACTCATTTAGTTGGTATTGTGTGTAAACATATTGCCTTTTTCTATTCCTTAAAGATTTACACAAAGCAACTTATTTTTAAAACATAGGTTAGGTTAAAGTGGCTGTTGGTTTGGGACGACCAACACACTTAGACCAAAGTATGGTCCGTTGTGATACCACATGGATCAGTTAATCAGCTTAACTCGTTGAACCAATTGGAGCTTCGAATGAAGCGTAGGAGACAACTAATGTCTGAATTTTTTAGATCGCTGGTATCGTTAAAGTAGTAGTCTCCAAGGTGGATTCTACGTCTTTGTGATAAGGCAGGGCATGTGCACAGAAGATGAGAGATTGTCTCCTCTTCTTCTTCGTCCATGCAACTCCTACAAAAATCATTTGCAGGGGCTCCAAGTCGAATAGCATGCCTTCCTATTAAGCAGTGCCCAGTCAGGACACCTATAACGTAGCTAATGTGCAATCTACTCAGAGAGATTAATTGTTTTGAGCGCTTGGTGCTAAGATTAGGCCAAATTCGTTTAGTCGCTACACAGGTGGTGGTGTTATTCCACCTGGAGTTTGTTTTCTCTATGGTATCTTGCCTTAGCATGAGTTTACATGTAGCTAAGGGGATACCTACGCTAGCATTATGAGCCAGCAGAGGTAAAGTTGTTCCGCTTTTTGCAAGTTCGTCAGCTTTGCAATTTCCTGGAATGTCTCTATGGCCCGGCACCCAGAAAAGGTGAATTTTGAACTGTGTAGCCATCTCCGTAAGAGATGATCGACAATTTAGGGCTGTTAGTGAATTTGTAGAGACAGAGTCTAAGGATTTTAACGCAGCTTGGCTATCCGAGAAGATGCGTATATCATTAGTTGATATAACGTTTCTTCTAAGCCAGGATAGGACTTCTTTTATAACCAGGATTTCAGCTTGGAACACGCTACAATGATCGGGTAGACGAAAGGAGAGACTTAAGTTTAGTCTATCTGAGTATACGCCTCCACCAACCCCATCCTCCGTTTTGATCCGTCTGTATAAAAATTTATAGGACCATCGTTCAAAAATGATGTATTCTCCCAAGAAGATCTGGGAGGTATAGTCACCTTGAAGCTATAGTTATTAAACTGAGGATGGGATATGGTGTAGTCAATATTACTACTTATAGTTCTGAACGAGTTCAAAATAGTGGTGTGGCCAATTCCATTATTGATCCACAGAGAGGAGGCTTGAAGCCGTATGGCAGTGTTAGCGGCCGTTTGCTTGCTGAAAAAGTCCAGCGGTATTAGATGGAACAGAACATCTAGTGAAGCGGAGGGGGTGGAGCGAAGTGCTCCTCCCATACACAGGCAGGCTGTTCGTTGGACTTTGCTGAGTTTATCGCGGTTTGTCGCTATATCTAGCGCCGTCCACCATACCGCTACTCCATAAGTAAGGATCGGTCTTATGACCGACGTGTATAGCCAGTGTGTAATGCGGGGCTGTAGGCCCCATTTATTACCAATGCCCTTTTTACAGGAGAACAGGGCTACTGTGGCCTTGTTTATTCTCTCTTGAATATTAGGTTTCCAACTTAATTTCTTGTCTAAAATGAGACCCAAGTATTTTGCTTGATCAGAGAATTTAAGTGGTACACCGTTTATGAGGGGAGGGTCAATGTATGGAACTTTGTATTTCCTTGTGAAGAGGACAAGGTCGGTTTTTTGTGGGTTAACGCCTAGTGCACACCGATTAGCCCATCTGGTGAGCTTATTTAAAGCGTTTTGTAAGAGTTCTTTTAGTATATTGGGATGTTTACCCGTTACTGCAATAGCAACATCGTCCGCATAGGCAAACACTCTGTATCCCTCTCTTTCTAGAGTAGTTAGTAATTCATTTATTACTAAGTTCCAGAGGAGAGGGGATAGGACACCACCTTGTGGCGTACCTCTGCTGACACCCCTTTGTGTAGTAAAATCGCCCAGTTTTGAATTGATAATCCTGCTTATCAGCATCTGATTAATCAATTCGCTGATCGACTTATCTACCTTCAGAGATGTCAATACACGTGCAATTGCAGATGTGTCGACATTGTTAAATGCACCTTCTATGTCTAAGAAGGCAACTAAGGTGTACTCTTTATGATGGAGGGAATATTCGATTGTACGTACTATACTGTGTAGAGCCGTTTCAACTGATTTCCCTTTGTGGTAGGCATGTTGAGCCTTTGAAAGGAGGGACTTATCAATACTTGTCCTTAAGTGAATATCGATCAAACGCTCAAAAGTTTTGAGAAGGAATGATGATAAGCTGATAGGTCTTAAGTCTTTAGGGTTTACATGACTGGATTTCCCAGCTTTTGGAATAAAAACAACTTTAACTTGTCTCCAAGACATCGGGATGTATGCCAAATTAAGGCAACCCTTGAAGATGTTTTCTAGGATGGGTATTAGAAAACTTGCATTTTCTTGCAGTTCGGCTGGAATTACACCATCCGGACCAGCAGATTTGTATGGTTTAAAGCTGTTAATAGCCCAATTGAGTTTTTCCCTAGTGACTAGACCTTGTGGGGGTTGTAAAGTATTGTCACCATTATTAAGTGCAACGTTATTAATAATATTAGAGCTACCAGGAAAGTGGACGTCTAGTAGCAAGTTGAGCGATTCTTCGCTTGAATTGGTCCAGAGGCCAGAGGCGTTTTTCAAGCAACTTGGCATGATTGGATTTTTGGAGAGGATTTTGCGCAGCCTGGATGCTTCGGAGCAATCTTCAACGTTACTACAGAAGTTTCTCCAAGATGATCGTTTGGTTTTCCTCAATTCTTTTTTATAAATCTTCAGTGATTCTTTATATGAATCCCAGTCAGACATGTCTCTAGAAGCTTTGGCTCTGTTAAAGAGTTTTCTGCATTCTTTTCGAAGTGGATCCAGTCCTGAGTTCCACCAGTGTGGCTTCTTTTTACCTCTTACTTGTATAAGAGGGCATGCAGTATCTAGAGCTTTGTTTAGGGCTAATGTTAGATTATTGACTTTGTCGTCAAGATCTTCGATGTTGGAGGGAGTATTAAAAAGTTCAGGTTTTACTAAACTATTTAACGTTCTCTTGTATTTTTGCCAATTTGTTCTTTTCAGATTTCGAAAGATCGGTTGGCAAGGTGATTCATTTATAAAGTCAAACTGGATGTATCTATGATCAGAAAAGGAGTGATCTTTAGATACCTTCCAGTTCAAAATATTATTATTAATGAAGTCGGAGACAAGAGTTATATCTAAAACTTCTTGTCGATTTTTAGTAATAAAGGTTGGCTCATTACCAACGTTACTTACGAGTAGGTTAGTGTTAAGAATATAGTCGAAAAGAGACTCACCTCTGTCGTTTATATCCGTGCTACCCCATACTGTATGGTGGGCGTTAGCGTCACTACCGATGATGAGGCCGATGTTGAGCCTTTGTGCTTCAGTTATCAGACTCTCCAGAGTATCTCCCGGGAGAGGGCCAAGATGGTCGTGGCCAAGATACGCCGACGCCAGCCAGAATGTTCCTCTGGCTGTTTCCAGACTTGCGGCGGTGGTATCTCGATCGCTGAAATTAGGGAGTAAATATACATTTAGGCTGCGTTTTACTAATATGCAAGATCTGGGTTCATCCTCACCTGATGCATACAGCACGCAGTATTTGGGAGTCCTGATTCCTCGAACAATGGATTTAACAATCCAGGGTTCTTGAATCAGGACAATATCTTCATCGCTGCTGGATAGGCGAAGAAGAAGGGAGGCCGAAGCCTTTATGGAGTGTTGGAGGTTAATCTGGAGTAACCGCAGCATTTTTGCTACTGCACTCCCGATCAGCCTCCAACACAGTAATGTCGGAGTCATCCATATCAGAGGACGATTCTAAAAGAATGTCCTCATCTCCGCTGTCGTAGACCTCGGCCTCCATTGCGGAAAAACCTTGGTCGGTGTTAGGTGCTTCCACTGCTACTGGGGGTACCTGAGATGCATCGTCTTCCAGTGAAGGAAGTGTGACCGATGCGCCAGGTACCTCAGCAACCGTTTCCGCTTGTGTGGGTGGGGAAGGGGGAAGGGTTTGTGCCTCAGCCCCATCTTTTTTATAGACCCTCAGCGTAATTTCATCGAACCCGAACCTAATCACACCTTTTGATTGCGCCAGAGGAGAAAGGGATTCTGCATTGATGATCACAATTGCACCCTTATAGGGTCCCTTTGGATCCTCTAGTTTCGCAACCTTCCAGTTGTGAGTAGGAAGGGTTGGATTGGAGAGCCGGATTATCTTCAGAACGTGGTCAGCTTCCTTGAATATGGCCGGAACCGTGATGCGAGCTCTTGGTCTGCAAGGAATGTCCTCCTTTGCTACAACCTCAAGCTTAGCACCAGGCCAGACCTCTCCAAGTCGGCTGACCGCCAGCGTCAGTAGGTCGCACGACCTCTGATCATCACAGACCATCAACTTGATGTGTCCCTGATGCCAACCGCCATCTTTTGTGATGGGCGGTGGTCCCGGATTGTCGGACATTATCTCGACAAAACTGAAGGCCAGCTGTCCTTTGGCCAATGTCCAGTTCTCGGCAGAGATCGTGCCATCCACATCGCTTCTGTCGATAATCGCGACTACCTTTTTGTCCCTTAAAACGTCGCTGAAGGACATTTTATCCTTGCGAGGGTCACGAGGAGTGCTGGTGTTTAGCACTTTGGGGCGTTTGAGTAGTGAAACACTACCTTCCATAGACCTTTGTCGCTTCGACGTTGAGTCTTGGCTGGTCTTTAAATTATTTTTGGCGAGGAAGTTCTTGGCCCAATTTATTTTGGCGTCATGCTGAGAGTTTCCTCCAGCGCCTAGTTGTTCACCAAACGTCTGGAGAATCCTCTTAGCATTTCGTATGTTCCTGTAGTAGGCCTTGGAGGGTCTGAGCTTACGCCCATCTCTCCCAGGACCTTCTTTAGGATCCTTTGTTTTGGAGGTAGAAGGACCTGGCATCACAGCCCTACTACCTCCGACTCGAGGTGTTGACGAGGTGAGAGGTTTACTCTCAGTGGTAGTAGAGGAGCCGTTCTTCACAACTGCCTCACTACAGGAAGAAGGTAATTTTACCTGATTATCCGATATTCCACTGGCGACAACAGGGCCGTGAGTGTCCACAGCCATGTCAGCACCAGTGGAAGAGGGATGAACAGCAGACAACTTTGCCGTCGTACTGCTGGCCGGTACAGCAGAAAACTTTGCCGTCGTACTGCTGGCCGATACGGTTTTTTTATTTTGTTTTTTTTTTTTTTTTAAATTCATTGAAAATCCCACGAGTAGCGGATAAGGGGTGGTCCATCTGTACAGAGATCCGTGTATACAGATAAGGCTGGTTAATCCGGAGGTCGCCAGGTATCCGGATACTCCGTTCGCGACTGAGCTAGTTTTTTAATTGGGCCCTCAGCCTGGCTGATCATCGGCACGGGTCGTATAACACCTTAGATCCAGCCCAATTGGGAAGTTTGGGAAGTTTAAGGGAAGGATATGTTTTGAGAAAGGAGAGACGAACAGCAGTTAAGCCATAAGCGTCCCAGGAAGGAAACTAGGCATGACAGACAGTTATCACCATACAGTCAGGGGATAAGGAGACATCAGCCAGCATAATAGCACAGAGCTGACGGAGGAGGGGGTAAAGGATTGGGAAGGGAAGGGGCGAGCGACCTTTGGTTTCAGGACTCTTCTGGAGAAATAATTCCCGAGAATCATTGTCCTTACTCAGCTTCTACAACTCGACAAGTTCGACGCTCGGGTAGAAGTTTTTAAAACATGGTTCCCTCAAATTTTTATTCCAAAATTTAACTACAAACAAAATTCCAACTCTAACATAGTCCCTTAAAAAGAAATTTTCAGGAATATTTCTGCAACAAACAAAACTAAAATTTGGTCTTGCAACTACCGAACTGCTTAAATGATGAAAATACTAATCTAATTGAGGAATCTGAACTAGCTAAAGTTGGCAATGGAACTTCACAAGTATGCTTCTCGTAGCATTGTCTGTACAAAAAAAATACGGAGGCACCCGCCTATTGTTTCCACCTGAACTTCTAACGTCGCCAAAAAAATGCTCTAAGCAAACTACAGCTGAAAAAATTGTCTGTTTTGTTGTTTTACAAAGTATTGAGTTACACTTTTGTCCATTTGCAATAATTATACTTAACCAGTTGCAGCGCATGTTGCGTTCGCAAATAATTTAAGTAAACAAAATAAATAATAATAAACTAATAAATCATTAAATAATATGTATTTGGTAAATTTTATTTTATTTAATATACATTTACAACATTTATTTGGATTGAAATTAAAAAGCTATACAAATCTTCCAATTTAAGACCATGTCAGCACTTCAGATTCTGTTGGTTAGGATTGCTTAGTTTTTGAACGAGGCCATGAAACATTCAAAATGAAGCATTTAGATGGGTCTGATGACTATAATGAAGCATTTTGATGGGCCGAAACACTAAATGTGAGAATGTGTTTGGGTTTTTGCATCATTTCACGCACACTTTCTCACATTTAGTGTGTAGTTAGCTTGTAGGCAAACCGAGATGTCAGTCTGAGATTCCGGTCTTGGTAATGGAGTGTTTTTGGTCAAAATGTACGTTCAAAGAATGAAGTTGGCTGCAAATGGAGTCCCTTATGTTGTCTGAACCTGCCCATTATCACATTTAAAATTCGCCTTCGAATTCGTTGATTGGTCGAATTGAAAACGAAGAAGGCGAAAGCGAAAGCAATAATTGAAAAATGGCAATCTCGCTAGCAAAGCGATTCGTCGCGAATCCCATAATCAGGCCCTAGCACGTTTTTAGTTCTGGAGATATGTTATATGTAATAGCTATACTTAATCGGATCTCTTTGGATCCATTCTTTGCCCCTTGTAATTTTTTAAATCTAAAACTGACGTAAATTGTTTGAATTTCAGTATTTTTTTTTTCGCTGCAAAAATGAAATATTTTCCGAGGATTTTCTTTCTGTTTTACAGCCCTCTTCCGGCTCCTCGTTTCCACTATACACCTTAATAAATGATATGAGTAGTTGTCACCCAAACTATTCATGTTGGTTCCAATCACACAAGCCCGGGGCTATCTCACCAAGTCAATTATTACTGTCTAAAGCTGACACGTGAATTATAAAGGGTTTTTATTCTATATACATAGTTGTATATGAGATATCAATAAGGTTCTATCTTTAATTGAGAGCCCTATATCAATGACATTATTTGTGAAATATAACATCGCTTAAATGACTGGGTGGCGCGCATTCGAAAGGTCAGTTTTCGATGGTTTTGGCTCAAAAATCAGGCTGAATTTGACCGATGGCATCGATTATGTTACCTTTGAACGCCGCGGTGGTTTGCGCCTTACATATTTGTATAGACCTGTGACTTTAGAAAGCTCCAAAAGAAAAAGAGTAAAAGGTGGCTAATTCACGTCGCGTCGCCTCGGCACGAGATAATCATGCCATGAAACCACACTTTTACGACCAGCAGCGGAAGGAAAGACGAGCATGTACCTTATAAAAAAGTCGCACCACGCGCATCGTTTCTACTAGAGAACACCCATTTTGATAATAAAGTTTCATCATTTGCACGTGTTGCTCGACGAGGGTAACTGTGCCATAATGATTTGTCTCTAGTGGCTGATTAAAAGAAGATATTTTAACAGAAAGTAAAAGAAACAATATGGCCGCCACGAGCTGTCAAACAAACGCTTTACTTTCGAGAGATCTTCTGAACAAACAAATTAAGGAGATTTAGCCAACGAAAAAACGCTATCCCGAACCTACGGAAAGGCATCTCCCTAAAAACCATGGATTCTAGAGCTCTTGAAACATCAAAAAAATGCCTAAATGTTCACATTGACAAATTAGACCGATTTCAATAATTTCCAATTGGAAGTAAATAAAAGACGAATACAAAATTTTCTTAACGAATTTTTCATTTTTATTATTTATTTCTTTGCTAAATTGAGCAAAACTTATTAAATCAAGACATAATCATAATTTTTGTATTGATAATTTTCTGTTTTTGTTTTTTTTTTTTTTTTTGTCATTTCAATATATCTTTTTGTTTTGTTTTAATATATATATATATTTTTTTTAAATAATGATATCTATTGATATATTGCATTTAAGTTCTGTTTATTAACTACAAATCAAAAAGTATCTACTTTACAAAAAATTAAAAAAAAAAATTACAAAACATTTAAAAACGCAAAATTTTATGTTTTTCAATGAAACAAAACCAAAAAATAAAAGGAATTATGTGTGTTTTGTGTGTTTATAATTTGTTTTTCTTCTTTTTTTGCAGTTTTAGAGTTTTTACAAAAAAATACAAAATATTATTTAATTTGTTTTTATTTAATACAAAACAAGAAATTCGAATTTTCTTGTCAATGACTGCATCACAGTGGAACAAAAAGACAACAAAATATAAAAAATAAAATAAAAAAAAAAAACAAAGAAAATTTATTTTGTATTTCAGTGTGATTAAAATTATTTTTTTTTGTTCATTTTGTTTTTGTTCTGATTTTCTTAATTTTACACCTAGTTGTCTTTTTTTTGTTGTTGTTGTTTATTAATTTATTTGATTTTCTATTCTTGCGGTTTGAATTTTTTAAATTTCATTTTTGGTTTTGTTTAAATATCTGTTTTGTTTTTTTTTATTTTTTTAATATTTATTAAGTCTATAAACTGTTGTTTTTTTTTTAATTTATATTTGTTTATTCCTTTTTTTGTTTACTATACATAAGGTTTTAATGTATTTACATTTAGAATAACGAACAATATAACATTAACTGCCATTTTTGGCATGCCCTTTGTTTGATTGTTGTTTTAGTTGTTTTCAAATATTTTATAATTGGAATTTAAAAAAAGGAACACAAATATTATTATATTGTTTTTTAACCTTCAAGAAGTTTGCAATGGATATGTCTTTTTTTTTTGAAGTAGGTCTTTTTATGTAAAAGATTAAGTTTTTCTTTTGTTTTATCCATTTGTTTACATAAATTTAATTTGAAATAAATTTTTAATTTGTACAAGTGCATAGCAAAAACAGCAATTAATTAATATCGTAAAGTCGTGGTCGGCAATGCACTCACTGAAGGTACACTGAAACCATTATCGACAATTTTATTTTGTTGTGTTTTTGTTGTTATTTTGTTATTTTGATAAATTTAAAATGTATTGATTAATTGTTTATGCTAGTGTTTTTTTTTTAATTTTATTTATTAATAATATTTAGTGACTTGTATCAAACTATTTTCATTTTAAATTTAGTGTTTTGCCTTTTTTTTTAGTTTATTTTTGTTTATTTAATTTTAGCATTTTTTGTTCAACTCTAATTAAATTTTATTGTGTTTTTTTTTGTTAATTATTTTTAGTTATAACTTTAATTGTTTTTTTTTTTACTCTTATCCAAGTCCAATTGCTTTCAAATTTTCATATATATTTATTTTTTTTTATTCTATGACTTGGAGAAGAAAGAGGAGAGAAAATAATTTTTCAAAATGCATTAAAGTATTTATCATAGTTCAACTACTTAATTTAAATTGGATTAGTTATGCATATATTTGTTGTTATTTTTTTTTTAGTTTTTTAGTTTTTATAAGACTAACTATTTTTTTTTTGTTGTTATAAGGAATTTTTATATTTATTTTTCTCTTCAATTAGTTTTTGAGTGGGTGTAATTTTTTTAAATTTAAATTCCTTCGTTTTTATTTTTATTTGATTTTCCTTGGAATTATTTATTTGTTTATTTATATTTTTCCTTTCGTTTTAATTTAACTATAGTAATTTTTATTCGTAGATATTTTTTTTATAAAAAGTTTTGAATACTGGCATTAATAAGTAAGTAACGCTTTTTTTTATTATTTTATATTTCATTGCTGTTCATTTTGTTTAATTTTAATTTTAACACAATTAAAAAATACAAAAAAATAAATAAAATGTTGTTAAATTTATTTACATGATAAATTAAAAAATCATTTTTAAGCACTAACTTAGTGCATGGGTTATAATATATAGTTGATTTTCATTTGCTTATGTTTTTCTTTTGTTTTGTTCTTGAAATAATGTAACTGCTTATTTTGTTTTATTTAAATTTTTTAATTTTTATTTAATGCTGTTTGATTCATTTTTGTGCATTCAAGAATATTTTATATACATATATGTAGGTTAACTCTTTTTTATATATATATATTTTATATATTAATTTTTATAACAGTTTTGCAGGTAAAAAATAAGAAAAATTACGTTTTTTGTTTTTGTTTTGTTTGTTTGTTTAAATTTATTAAATTATTTTTCTTTTTCTTATGTTTTATTTTTTATTTTAAATTTAATTTAATTAGTTAAAAACCGTTTTGGCAGTGCATCAAATATTATATATTATATAATAATAATATGTACTTAAGTTTACTTTGTTTTTTATTTTATTTATATATATTGTTTGTTTTTTTTTTGTTGTTATTTTGTTTATATATATTTATTTAAAGAAAAAAATTATATATTATTTATTTATTTATTTACATGAGAATTTTCTACAAATAGGTACTTCGATTTGATGAAACAAATACTTTTATATATTTATTTAATTAAAATTTATCTATAGATTTAAATTTAAATAAATAAATTTATTGTAAATTAAATAAAAATTGAATACAATTTCAATTTAAAGTAAAATATTCAACTTTGTTGGGAATTGGGAAATATATTTAGGCTTAGTTTATTTATTAAAAGTGAAAAAGCCGGCCTAAAACACGTGTTTTTGGGCTTATAAGAAAAGTACGTAATACTCTCAATTCTGGAACAAAAACATTTCAGGGTTCACGAAGAAAAGTCCTCAAGGTTTATTTCGTGGTAAAAAAAATAAGTAGCTGATTTCTCGCTTTGCTTTTAGGCAGTGAAAAATTTGTTCATTTGCAATATTCACTTGTTTTCAAATAATTTTGATTTCCATTTGAACTTTTTAAAAAAAGAGGAATTCCTATGATTTCCTTACTTTTCTATCGAAGTCTGTAATTTCTTCTTCTTCTGCAAGGAATTGCATCAGTATGGGCTTAATTTTTGAAGCTTCAGACTTGAAAAGGCAGTGTGAAATTCATGTTGAGGGGCTTAGCCTCCCTAGAGGCCGAACAAAATATGCTTTATGGAAATTTGTTTTGAGATATACTACAAAATGTCGGAAAATTGCCTGAGTTACGAGTCCGGCCAAACTTCAAAAATGCAGTATTGAGATAAACGCGTTTGACGTTTTGGGTAAAAGCAAATTAAGAATAATTTTGAAATACTCAAACATTCTTCCCAGCCATAATCTCTTGAGCCTACATTTTGAGATCCAAAGATTTATGTATAGGAAATCATTTAAAATGAAAAATATCGATTTTTTTAACTTCTAAGGTTGTCCTAAAGCCTTAAGAACCAAAGCCTAGTGACTTATAACCCTCAACCATTACTGCGTGGGGTAAAGGGGGACCTACAATTTAATATCAATTTATACTTTCCTCGCAAGCGAAGTACTTGTAACAAAAAATTTAAGGTGGCACTGGTAGGGATTGAATTCAGATGGTTTGACTAAAACTATTAGACTTATAAGGAGGGATCCCTTTTTAGTTGAAATTTCTTCGATTCTTTTCGAATCGAAGGATTTGTGCTTAGAAGTATTCTTTTGAATAGTTGTCCGAAATACACTCCGGCAAATTGATTAGAAATGCGATCAACTGCACTTTTCTGAAATTTCTGACAGCTAAGAGGTCATTTTAGAAATGCAAATCAAATTATTTTGACAAAAAAAAAAAGAAAAATTAACTGAGAGAAAGAAATTCCGGTGGATTTCAATCAGGACATTTTATTCAATGACAAACATTTCCAATAATACCTAAAAACGACCTGTCAAAAAATTTCTAATAATTTGTTTAAATGATGAAAATCAATGGTACCTTAAACTGTTCCCTTATTTCGAGGTACACTTCAAAACAGCTTATCGAAGTATTTCTCCGATATTTTTGTCAATACTCCACAGTTGTCCGAAATACACTACGGCAAATTGCTTAGAAATGCAATCAACACCAATTTTGTGAAATTTGTGACAGCTAAGGAGCCAGTTAAAGCTATTTTTGAACCTAATCATTAGAATTATTTTGACATTTTGGTCTATTCGATCATTTAAAAAATTAACTGATGGAAAATTATTTTTCTCTGATTTGTGTTTTCATGTTAAACAATTTCAATGACAGATTTCTGTAAAAAAAAATTCACAGTAAATTTCAATCAGGAACATTTTTTTTTCAATTATCGCTAAAAATGAATTCAATGAGTTTCAATGGTGAGGACCAATGGTAGCCTTAACTGTTCTCATAAATTCGAGGTATTCTTCCGAAGCTGTTCAAACATTTTCTTCGATATTTTTTAAAAGCACCCCGGTGGATTTCGATCGTTGCAATTAACTGCATTTTTGTGATATTTTTGACAGCTATGGAGCATTGAAACCAAACAAACGAATTTTTTTGACAGGTTGGTCATAGTGATCATTTAAAAATGTCTATTATTGAAAAAAAAAGTCCGAATTGGAATTTATCCGGACAGAAATTATTCTGACGAAAATCTATTATTGGAATTGTATAAAATTAAAAAAAAAAAACAAATTAGTGGAATTATTCACTTAATTTCTCAACATAATCTGTTATTCAGGAAAATGAATTTCTGTCAGGAAAATAGTTCTTTAAGTTAATTTCAACTGATCAAAATATCCATTCAAATATTTTTCCGGATTGCTTTCAATGTTAGCTATAACTATCCCGTAAATAAAATCTTTTTTCCGATTTCCTACGACTCAAATTCTTAGCAAAACAAATTAATAAATTGCAATCGCAAGCTAAAAAACAATGAAGCATCATTACAGAAACGTCTAATGCAACATGTTTCTTCGGGGAACTATGCATCAAGAACAAATATTTACTCCAAACGGATGCCTCGCTAATTCCGATTGTGTTTTTGATTGCATTTATTAAATAATTCAAAAGAATGCAAAGACTTTCTGTGAATGCAAATTAATGCAAAAAGCAAAAAAACGATTGCAATCAAATGATTGCAGTTAAATGATTGAACAAAATGATTGCAATCGTTTTAAAGTCAAATGATTGGTAGTTGCATAATATGAAGTCCCAGTATCTCGGTGAATACAAATAATGTCAATTTTAATATGAAGTCATAAAAGATTTCATTCGCAAAAGATTGCATTCTTTTACAAGCCTACAGGAACATATTCGGGACTAGCGAGGCATTTGCTCGGAGCAGGAAATATTTTTGAGTTCTCCTGGGAAACTTATTTGATGTTTTACATCCTGAAAGAATTGCGAGCTCTTTTTCAAGCTCAGATTAAGTATTAGTAAATTTCACTACCCGTGATCCAACAAGTACTATTAAGTTTTCAAAAACGTTCAACTTCTTAATTGCTTGTTTTTTGTTGTTGCTAGTTTAGGTTTTTGACGACAACTTTTAAAACATACTAATCGTTAGAGAGATTATACTATGGCTTTAAATTTAACATTTCTATCCCAACGTGTAGATTTTTATTAAGAAAAAAAAAAAATATACATTAAAGAAATAAAAATATCAACTATTTGTATAAATGAGAAAACTGGAAGACAATAGTTATTTTTTTTTCATTTTGTTTTTCAATTATTAAAAATCATATAATTTTTGGAAAGAAAAAATTAAATAATTTTCCTAAAAAATACATTTTCTTGTTTATACATCATAACAAAGAAACAGTAGTTCTTTTATATTATATTTATATAAATATTTTACCTAGCGCCTTGACTTTCTACTACTTTGAAATTTACAATCTTAAACTATATTTTCGTTACTTCGGCTGTTTTTGTTTTTTTATTTTTTAAATTTTCATGTTTTTGTGCAAAGACGAACCCTGTGAAAAATTCTAGTTTTTCACAGACAAATTTAACTAAAAATATAACAAAATTAAATTTATTTATATATTATTTATATTAAACATTATCCTATTTACCTAAATATTTATTAAATAATCAATTTTTGTTGTTGAAATTTAAATAATAAATGTTTCGAAACTATAAAATAGTTAATCAGTGCGTAACTATATCGGTCACTTATTTTATATTTTATATTATTTATATTTATTTATATTAATTAACTCTATAAACGAAAACGTGTCACTTATCTATTACAGTTATATAATATATTTTATTTCTTTTTTGGTGTGTTTTTTTTTGTTGTTTTTATTAATGAAATTTTATATTTTTATTATTTATTACAATCAACCTTAACATTCAGCTTCGTATATAAATTTAGAATTTTTCTCCTCTCGCTTGTGTGATTTTTTCGTATTTCTTTAATTTATTTTAATTTTTAAATTAAATTATTTTATATGATTTTTGTTTTTGTAGAAATTGCATTTGATTTTTTATACATTTATACCTATACTTTATCTAATATAAAAAATAGTTAAAATTTATAAAAATAAAAATGCAATTATTTTTTACTGTTTTTTTTTATTATTAATTTTTTGTAACAAAATTTAACAATTAAACAAGTTTTTGTTTTCCTTTATTTTTTATTTTTACAATAAATACGGATTTTTGTTTTATTTATATCATAGGTATGCTTTACTTGTTTTATTTTTGTTTGTTCTTTCATTTGTTTATTATTATTTAAGAGAAGTTAATTTTTGGTATTTGCTATAGCGTTATCATCACCAGTTTTTGTTTTTGTTTTTATTCATATTAATTTATTAATTTATAGTTTTTTGTTTTGTTTGTTTGCTTAAAAATACAAAATTACAAAATGAAATAGGACTACGACAGTTTGTTTATATTTTTTGTTTCACTACATTTTACATTATATTTTGTTTGTTTTTGTTTTTGTTTTTTGTGAATAATATTTTGTTTTTGTTTTTAAATCAAAAATACAGGTTAAATTTTTAGTTGTTTTTTAAAAATTTTCTAGGGATGAAAGTTTTTGGAAGAGTGTTTTCTGATGATTGAATGCGATTTATTTGTATTTTTGGTTATATTTTAGTTTTATTTATGTTTTGTAACATTTTTGAAAGTTTTTTTTTATTTGTTCCTAATCGTTGTGTGCGGTGTTTTTGAAGGCTTTCATACGAATGTGGTAAAATGCGATTTTTTGTGGTGCTGCGTTGAATAAGTTGTGGATTCTATGTATGTATGTAGATCCCATCACGATAGGTGTGGATGTGTTTTTAAAATTAATGAACTATGGTTTTTGATACGTTGATGGTTTAAGCTAGGCTGGTGGCAGGAGAATAAATTTGAAGTCGTCTTTTCTTTTATGCAAATGTAATCATGGGTTGATTGTTTTAAAATGGCGGATCAAGTTCCCATTTCTCTGACATATTTCAAAATGGCACTTCGTTTTGTTCAGCTGCCAGTTTGAACAGCCATTAAAAAGTGGTTGACAGTTTCAATTTTGACAGCGTGGGCCTTATGTTAACATAGTTTTTTGTAATGTGACAGGCTATCAGGTTTGAAATATTAGAAAACCAATGGTTACATTACGAAATTAAATCATTAATACAATTACTCTGAACCTGGTTTTGAAAGCCAATCTTATCTGAAAGTTAACTAGTTCTTGAGCTGATGCCTACTCTGTAAGCTGCCAGTTATAGCTATCATTGGTTGATCCTAACCGGGAAGTGCTTGATTTCAACCAGGAAACATTTATCGAATGACATTTATTTTCCAATGATTCGTTTTAATCATGAAAACCAATGGCCCTAATTCGAAACAAAATCGGACGACTGAAAGTGTTCCATCTTCTTTGCATTTCCATCTTTAATTTTTCCTTTCTATTATCAACTTGAACCTCAAATACTTGATCCCAATCAGGAAATGCTTGATTCCAATCAGGAAATTTGTATCCAATGACAAAAATTTTGAATGAATAGAAAACTGTAACCAAACTGTCAAAAAATTGCAATCATTGGATTTTGGCTGGTCGTTTATAGCGATCATTGAAAATATCTGTCACTGAGAAAAAATTCTTGATCGAAAGACACTGGAATTGCATAGAATTGAAACACAAATCAACTGGTCAATTTTAATTTATTAAAATTCTGAGATTTTTCTCAGTCAAAATGACAGAACAGGAGAATGAAATACAACAACAAAGTTACTCATCATTTTTAGCAAGCAATCAATTTAGTTTCGTATTGATTTTCTTCCCTTTTGAATTGTGCGATGGCGAATATTTGAGAAATCGAATCATAGAAATTCTAATCTCATAATTTTGACACCAAAAACAAAACATTTTTATTTGACATTTTGTTTATATTTCTGAGAATATAGAAATCTCCGAGATCTCAATAATATAAACTGACCCAGTAGAACGTTTTGTTTAATTTTATGACAAATAAGAATCAGCTGTTCAGGAAACTGTGTTTCTGTCAGAAAAATAATAGAATGTGGATTCTATGATTTGTCTCCATCGTGACTATTTTCTCAAAAAGTTTAACATTTATTTAAAATCTTTCCCCCTTTGGGGAAAAAATGTCAGCTTGGAATTTGGAAAGGTTCTGAAACTTATAATTGAAATTTGACAGATAGCACAGCGTTAAGAATGGGGAATTGCCAGCTCATGTCATTTATGACAGTCCTGTCAATCTGAAAAATTTAAACCAATCACCACCGCCTTTCCTAAACACAACATATCCTCTCTGGATCCGATTTATGTATGTAATGTAACTTGCCGTTTTTTCCTATACACTGTCAATTGTTTTGTTTTTGTATTCCCCTTATTATTTCTTCTTCAAGTAATCAGCACATTTTCGCGCTCGTTTTCTCACCCCCTTAAAAGCATTGGTGAATTTGAAATTCTCCGTGACGTGGTGCCATCTGTGTTGAGATGATGTAAAGTGATGATGGTGGAATCGATGTCGTTGTTCGCCATTTTGTCCGCCATTCAGCGCCGATACCGAGGATGCCACCGATGCTGGTGATGTTGGTGAGAATTGATAGTTAACACGTCCGTCATTGAAACTGCCATTTAATGAACTTCGATGTGACAGAAGGTTATTGTCTGAAGCTTCAGTTTCGAAGCTTTCAAATGTCACCACTGCTGTCGCAGAAATAGATGGCACACCTTCGGTGGCTTTATGCATCCTTCCCGCTATCGATGTGGATGTCATTGTCTCGTCGGAAGGGTTGATTTCATCAATACCCAGAGGCTTATCGAATTGAGAGTTCGATGACATATTGGTGTAATCGTACGTTGGATAAGTGTACGGCAGATAGCCAGAGTGGTGAGCCTCGGCGGAGACGACATTTTCACGGGATGTATTGATGAATTTCACTTCATTGGCATTACGTTCGAGGTAGGAATTAAAGACGATATTGATGTTGTTCGAACTTGAGGAGAGATTTATGTTCGTTGGTGATAATGGTGTTGAGTTTCGTGACTCGAGTGTACTGCTGCCACCACCGCAACCGCCATCAGTGGAATTTTGATTCAAATTGGTTTCTTTTGTGGAACTACGTCGTGATTCTAGGGCACCGCCACTGCCACCGCCAGCACCACCTGCTGCCGGATTGTTGTTGAAATTGTTTTTATATTGGAATTCGAGCGCATTGCAAGGTTGGAAAGGGTAGTTTTTGGAATTATTCAAAACCACACCCTGTTGATTTCCCTTCGACAGATACTCGTGAATATCTTCGCTGGTGATTTGCAGATCGTGATCTAGGTAAGAATTGCATTGAACGTAATTGCTGCAGCAATTATTGTACGCCTCTCCCTCCTGATGGTAGAGAACTGTTGTAGACTCTTCGTATTCATCTGAAGTTCCAGCACCGCCTCTTATATGCAGCGGGCTATCACGACACTTTCGACTGCCACTTGTACTTGCTCGATCTCTATCGCGATCATGTGATTGCTGATGATCACGATGATCACGATCACGATCACCTCCTCCATGGCCACCAGCTCCGGCTGACTCGTAATCTGTGGGAGATTTTCGAGTAGTGCCGTCGGCTAAGAAGCTCCACCGTATCGGTGATGGCGAGCAGGCATATTCGGGCAGTTCCTTGTTGCTGCCGCTATCCTTGCCCGATGCCTGGTGCTCGATGGTGACTTTCGAGGGGGAGACGATCATTTTGCCACTCTCAATTTCTCGTGCTCGATCGAAAATCGACGTTAAGGAACCCAACTGGCTGTTTGGCTGGCTAGCGTTAAGGCCGCGAAGGGAGATCGATGTGTACGACGGTTGGCGATGGTGCACTCGTTTCCTACTGCGCATAGTTACTGATCCCGATTTGATGGAGTTCTGTCTGCTCAGCGAAGATCGCGATCCGTACAAACTAGTCGAGTCCGTGTGGTAGCAGTAGTCCGAAGAAGTACAGCAAGACGAAGGGCGGCGGGAGGTTCCATAGAGGTCTTCCGCAAAATATTGGGCCAACTCGGTGCGCGATGAGGTACAACAACTCTTCCGAATGAGAATCTCTTGAACTTCCCGATCGGGACAGGAGGGCTCGTGGCACGTGTTGATCGATGTTGTGGAAACGTCAGTTGCCGATCGATGACGTTTTGGACAACCCGACTCGTGGTGCTGGCGTCGTTGTTCGCCGCCGTGCCCGTGATGGTGGCCGTGCCCCGAACCAATAGTTCCACCGCCTCCCGCTCCACCATTGTGGTGGTGATGATGTCGCCTTCTTCTCCGATGATGATGGTGCTGGGAGTGAGAATGGTGCCGTGTTACCTCACTGCCGTCTATAGTAGCAGTACGTTCGTGATCATAGTGCTGATGAGCAGTGCTCTGGTGTGGTGACGAATGTAGGCTATGGCTATGGTGGCTGTGAGGTGACTGATGATGTGGCTGCTTCTTGTGATGCCGCAACGTGCCGTCATCGTACTCCGACTGCTGCTGCTGCTGCTGGTGCTGCTGATAGTAATGATGATCGCCGCTGTGATGGGACACTGGATCATCACACACGATGTCCTTTTCATAACTACAGTGCATGTGATGATGCTGTGACGATGAGGGCTGATGTTGGTGGTGCAATTGTTGTTGTTGTTGATCGGCGTTGGAATGAAGGCTAGCGGTCTCAGGAGGGGAGGCGTTCCTCAGTCAAGGCCCGCTGTTCTGGCAGGCAGGTACTTGCTGACGAAGGTGATGGGGCACAGAGGCAGCGTTCCGTTGTGTATTTCGGCCGCCTTCTAAACAACGCTCGGATGCAGCTGTTATTCGAGATAAAAATAAATACAAAAATTAGTAAGCAAAGAAAATCGAACAAAATTTGAAAATTTTTGGGAACGATTTTTATGTTTTTTGGTTTTAATTTTGTGCAGATTTTTTCTTTTTTGTTTTTTATTAGTTTAATTTATTTTTTAATTTTAACTTAAAAAATTAAGCGAGTGCATGCAAGATTAACATGCCAACAATGTTTCAATTCAATCACATATTTATTTTTGACACATGAGAGGAAGCAATTTTTTTGTTTGAAATTCATGCGTTTTTAGGGTAACGTATAATTTTGAAAAATGAGTTTCTACATGCGCTTATGTAGAGGAAAAGGTATGTTAAAACTTAATTGTACATAATTAATCAAAAAGAAAATGATACTAAAATTGAGTTATGTTGCTTTGAGGAATGTGATTTTTCTTCTTTCTTAAAAATGAAGTTTATGGATGGATGTTCCATAATATGAAAATGTGTTTTTATTTGGCTTAAAATTATATATATTTTTTTAACTGTTTTTGTTTTTTTTTTTCTTTATTTATAAGTAATTTATTTTTGTTAAAAATATAGTTTTTTAGTTGTTTTCTTGCGGTTGCACACATTATTGGCATTGTTTTTCTTTCTCTTTCTCTCTCTCTTTTGGATTTGTGATGTTTTGAATATTAGTTTGTTTCTCAAAAATTCTTAAAGGCATTTTGCAAAGAAAGGAATGTTTGGTGTTTTTTAAATCATATAAAATTTAGAACAATATTGCAGCTGTTAGTCCTGAAAGAAAATTGTATTATTGTTAAATAAATAAAAATAAAATAATAAAAGAAACAATTGTTTTTTTTTTTACAGTGAAAAAAATAATCCGACCAAGATATCGTTTGGGTCGTTATTAAGCGGTTGTTAAATAAAAAAATTTAGAGCAGTGTTCCCAAATTTAATTTTTAGATTTAAGATATTGCAAAATTTTGAATTTGAATATAAATTTTACGAAGTGTTCCTCATGTTTATCTTTCAGAGGAAATGAATCAGGAAATTCATAAATGTACACACCGCTAACAAAGAAGAATAAATATAAATGTTAGAAAAAAGTAGCGAGGAGAGAACAGAACCTTGAGGGACCCCACCACCTGTTTCTTGCAAACAAACACCATCCGTTTGCAACAGAATAAGTTTTTTTTTTGTGCATGGAATAAAATTTAATACTTGGCATTAAACGTTTGTTTTGATAAAAAAAAAACAGTCACATCTTTTTGTAAGCTTAACAGATATAGACAATCGTTAAGGATTTTTCAAAAAGACATTTTGAAAATAGAACGAAAGGAAATTCAACAGCGTAATGATATTTTTAGAATTCACAAAAAAATTAAAATTTTAAAGTCACATTTCACAACAAGATCTTCTATCGTGCGTCGTGAAAAAATAGTAAAACTAGTTGAAAATTTGAGCTGTTGAAAAAAGTTCGTGATGTAGAAAAAAGCCGGTAATACTGCGTAGTCTCGACGAAAAACCCAGGTTTGTCGATTCCTCGTCGGTCGGTTAGAATTAGACATTCCACAAACGATGTTACACTGCGACCTTAGCTTTAGTGATTAAAAAGATCAATTAACACAAAGGCTCTAGTCGGTTGAGCTGGTTCACTGATTTAAGTCCATGAAATGCATCAAAATGATTCGAATAATTATCGAAAAATACTCTTCTATAATGAGGACAAATTTTTCAATATAAAATAATCCTTTAGAAAAGTTAAGATCATAACATTATGTTTGACCGATTCTGATAAATCAGAGATTTCCGATAGGAAGGTTACGAGAAATAAAATGATAATAAAAGAATATCAGGGCCACTATGATTCATCAACAAAATTCTGAAGAAGTTTTGATACTTTATTTGTGTTTGTTGCACTTGAGAGTTTTCAAATGAAAGGAAGAATATTTTATGAAAAGACTTCAAGTACCGAACTAGAGTAAGCTTAGGTAAGAGTTAAGGATGGCCTCTTATTAGAAATAAATACGAATTTTTTGGAACAAAATTAACAATAACGAATATAAGAACTTTTCCCATCACTATACAAAAGAATTAAACGATTCTTTAAAGAGTTAGAGGGCAGAACTTGCTTTAAGTACCAAAGAAGAAGAAGAAAGTAAAAGGTATTAAATTTAAGTAATCTCACACAAACATTCTTAGGTACACACATTCTAAAATAATCTGACACGATTTTTTTGAACAGTTAGAAGGCGGAGCTAGCTTTAAGTAGAAAAGAAGAAAAAGAAAATATAAGGAAAGGAAGGGAAAGGAGACTCAAATAAGAGCCTAATTTTTATTATGATCGCCTGGTAGAAATCGAGAAATTTTGATAAAATTCGCCTTAATAAAATCTTTTATGAGTGTGGTACAAGGGCAAAGAGAAAGAAGATGTCGTAAGCGCAGTGCGTATTTGTTTCCTATTTTTGTAAAGGGTGTTTTTAGACAAGTGTTTTTAAATCTGTTAATACTTTTTTCGAAATTGGTATTTTTTAAAGCTGTCTTTTGATTTATGCTAAGTTTAGTTTATTATTTCAGATTGAATAGACTTAGTCCTTGGAGGATTTTGGTGTGGTGGCCCTTTTACTGAAGGAAACTTTTAGTGAGCGAATTATCTCACGTTGTGGGAATATGGAGTGCCCTCCAAGATGATATGATTGCGATTGAACACCGCTGGACTATTATTTAGTCTAATTGTGTAGGGTGAAGTGAAGTCACTTATCTACGCAGGTAAGTCCGAGACGATTCACGTCTTGGAAGATGATATTCGAAACTTGAGCCAGTAGCGGCCACCTGTTAAAAATAATTTTTAAAATATAATGTCAAACCTTTATCTTTATAATAAAGCTAATGAATTTCATGACCATAACATTACACGATATTAGTTTTTTTTTTTACTTTCATTGGCTTCCTTGAACTTTTGCATTACCCAACCATCTTAAATTTAAGGAGCCCATAGTAACGATTATTTATAAAGAATGTAACAACTTTTCCCATCACTACGCAAAAGAAGCAAAACACGCTCTAAATCATTCTGCTCTGATTGTGGTTTCTTTGAACAGTTAGAGGCGGATCTAGCTTTAAATAAGAAAGAAGAAGAATATAAAAGGTAGGTAACCTTGCACAAACATTTTTACACACATTCTTAATCATTCTGATAAGGTTTTTTTTTTAACAGTTAGAAGGCGGAGCGAGATTATGGTAGCAAAAAAGAAGAAGAAAATAAAAGAAAAGGAGACTCAAGTAAGAGCAAACTAATATACCTACTTTCTATTATGATCGCCTGGTGAAAATCGAAAATTTTTGATGAAATTCGCTTTAATAATCTTTGACTTGGGAGCAAAGGGAAAGAAAAATTTCGACAATGCAGTATGGGTATTTTTTCTTAATATGGAACAGGTGTTTTGTTCGACGTGTGGTTTTTAAGAAAAAATAATTTAATTTAATTTCATGGCCAAAAATATAGCTTTCTTTTATAAAGATAAGGACTTGGCTTTATGTTTTAAGAATTATTTTAAAGGCTTTAATTAAAAGGTTTAAAGGCTCAATTTTCGACAACTTTTTACAGGAATTGGAACCATATGTCAACAAATAACACATCAAATATTCTTTTCCAAGGCGTCAATCGTCTCAGGCTTATCTCCCTAGACAAGTGGCTTCGCATAACCCCACAAAAAATAGTTCAGTGTTGTTAAATCGCAGGATCTTGGTGACCACACCGCCATAGGCCCACGACGCGAAATAATGTTCCTATCAAAGGGTGGATGCGTCGCTCAAGCCGAACTATTGGTTTTTGTAGTAAATTTTCAAGGTTTAACAAACCTTTAACAGGAGTAAGTCTATTCATTAGGAAATAGCAAACCAAGTGACAGCTGTCAAAATAACCAACTCCGAAAAAAAATTGCCAGAACACCCTTTATTTTCGTTGAACAGTTTGGGGGCGGAGCTAGCTTTTAATAACAAAGACGAATAAACAAAAGGCTTAAAGGTAGGTAGAGGTACACTCCAGTAAGAGCAAAATAATATACCTACTTTCTATTATGATCGCCTGGTGAAAATCGAGAAATGTTGAAGAATTTTGCTCTTAGGGAGTCGGGTAGGTAGGGGCAAAGGGAAAGAAGGATTTCGACAGTGCAGTGCGTTGTTGTTGGTTGCATGTGTAATTTTAACTAAAAAGTCAACTTTTGAATGCGCTGATTTTAGATTTAGGAGTATTATTACAGCACTTTTCATCTTTCTGGACAACTTTCTTTCATAATTTCATCAGTTTAGAGGTAACATATAATGGATAAGATTTTTCAAGCGTTTGAAAAGAATGGAAGGTTATTGCATTTCGAGCAATTACGAAGACAATATTCTACGGAATTAAGAACAATCGTCACTTTTGAAGCCCCAAAACTTTGTTTTGGTGAGATTTTTGGGCTGCCAGGCGGGCAGGCGATGTGATTGAACCTTACATATTTAAAAGTGATGCTGGTGCAACTGTTATGAATAATTAATTCTTTACGGCCGGAATTGGAAGATATTGATGGGAATGAAATTTAATACCTTACAATTAACGAAACAATTCCTATTTTTTCTTGAAGAGAAATTTTTCGAATAAGCACTTCTAAACTTTTTCTTTGGGGCCACGTGAAAGTTACGGCCTATGCCAATGCTCCACAATTTATTATAGACCTTAAAAATGTAATTCGTGAATTTATCGAGGACATGCGGCAACCGTGCGTCGTAGTTGCGGCTATTTCGTTGATATCGTCTTCCATTGTTGATGACTTACCTCCTTTTTTAAAATGGAATAAACATTTAATGATTTCTCTTAAAAGTTGCTCTTTTATAATATCAAAATAAAACCGCTTATTGTAATTTTCTTACATAAAAAAGTATCGAGGGAAAGACAGAGTCTTGCGGGATCCCACCTGTTTCTTGAAAAGATCACAAATGTTAATAGCAACACTTTTCTTCTATCGAATTAGTTCTATAATCAAAATTCTGACGGTTTTTCGGAGTTTTTCTGGTTGAGAAATTGAAAAAAGAAAAACTTTTGAACTGATGAACTTATGTGTAAAAGCTTTCGCAAAAATTACGAACAAGTAACTTTCCTTAACCTTTTTCTTAATATTTAATTTTCCGTTTTAGGAATATTGAAATTATACACATTTTCAGGCACTGAACCTTTGATGCTTTCTTTCTAAAGAGCGTTTCCTTTTTTTGATGCAAATCTTTAATGTAGATCTATTTTTTTTAATAAATTTCTCCAAGTTATAGAATTTTATATATTTCTTCTTCTTAAATTGGGAACATTGCTGAAGCGTGAAAATAATCAAACATGAAATACAAAACATTTATCCAACGTTATAAATGTGACTGCAACTTTTCTTCCTTCCTTCCGAGTCTTTAAGTTACAGCCATAGTATTTAAATACTCAGAATACAAATTGCAGGTGATTAAAATATCAAAATGGTGAGTAATTTCAAAAAATCAACACTTTAAAAAAAATTCAACATAAATGTCGTGAAATTCTTTTTCAAAAATATTTTATTTTTTGTTTTTTTTTAAGTACTTCGGTGATTTTCAAATACATATACAAAAATAAATTAATTAATTAAAAAATTTGCTGTTTACATAAATATTTTGTTTTAATTTTGTTGCTTTTTTTTGGTATTTTCGTTTGTTTTTTTGCATATATAATACCTGAGGAACATATTCTTCCATGCGCTGAATGCCTTCGGAAACTGTCTCTACTGTAGTAACATTTTCGTATAGGAACTGGAGTATTTATATTTGTACCATAGTTCGTATAATGACAAGTTGAGCTGCCAGCCAAACTTGTTGGACCCAATAAATTGGTGCTATCGCTTAATGGGTAAGGTCCCATGCCTTCAACCGTTAATGAAAACGAAGTGGTCCCAAAAACTTAATTTTTTTATTTACAGGTAGGTACATATATATTTTTTTGTATTTGTAATGCATGCAGTGTTTTTTTTAAATTGTTGTCATTTTTATGATTGGCCAAATTTTTGTTTAAAGTTTTTTGTTCAAGATTTGATTTCATATTTTTAAATTTTTTGTAAATGTTCATCCAATATCCAGAGAAAGTGTAGAAGTTTGGTTTTAATATTTTGTTTTTAATTTTGTTTAAGTTCAAATGAAAATGTAAGGAACGCAAGAGGATTCATAAAATGGGAAGAAAATTAAAGTTCTTAATTGGTTAATAATTTGTTATAATAATTTTAATAAATTCAAATCACACACAGATTAACTAAAGGACGACTAGAACAAACAAAAAATAACTTACAGTTAGGACACTTTAAGTGAAATATGGATAATAGGATAGCTCAGTTCAAAAATTCCAAAGTATTCTTCGAAAATGTCGGTTTTTGATTGAAAAGTTTACATTTAATTTCATAAGTTATTTATGTACCCGAATGTTAAAATATTGAAGTGAAAACTGTCCTGTTAGCGAAATCTCATATTATCTTCCTCATGTAATTTTATGTTACGATACGTTACGTTACTATACGTTGCGCCATGTTACATTTCTTTACGTTACGTTACGTTTTTTTAGAAAACATTTTTTAAGTTCTTATTCAAAAACAAATTCGTGAACGGGTGACTTTTCTCACATTTTTTCTTCTGAAAACTAACTGAAAATTGTAGCAAAAGATTATTTTTCTACGTAAGGGTACCGTTTTAAAAATTATGACAGAAAGCAAGGAGATAAAATTGTTTTAATGATTATTTTTTTAAAGCTGTTCGAACGTGTTGGTTTAGACTTATAAGTTTTACTCCATTTGAAATAGTTGATATCCATATTAAACTTTATTTTTAAACAAAACATACAATAACTACGAGAACTTAATGCATTTAAATGGATTATTGGTACGTAGCACAAAATAATCAATATATGAATGCATATTTCAAAATGAATTGACTACAAATGAAAAACAAACAAAATACAAAAACGCAAGCCAATATTATTAAATCAATAAAATATTTTTTTTAAACTTTATTTTATATAAAACAAAAAAAAACGAAATATTTAAAAAATATAAATAAATCATTTTCATCTCAAAATAAGACAGACAGAGACAAAAGATTAGACAGTCAATATTTTATTTTTTAAAGCAGTAGTAGTTATAGTTTTATAGACAGTATAATAATTTTAATAAAAATAAAAATGAGCATTTACCAAAATAAAAAATAAATAAAAATAAAATAAAAACACATATATTTTGTTTTAAAACACAAATAATTTAATGGAATAATTTATACTGACACAAACTTATTGTTAATTATATTTTTTTTTAAATGTTTTGTATTGTAAATTTTTTATTTTCGAACGGTGAAACGTTTTATGTATTATGTTGGTGTTTTTGAAATAAAAAATATATATATAAATTGAGTGTCGTTGTTATTTATATTTATATATAAATATTTTAATTTACTTTAATTTTAAGAAAGATTTTTTAAATATATTTTGTTTTATATCGTTTTATATGTATAAATATTTGATTTATGTATATTTAGAGTTTAACCAAAACAAAAAAAAAGTATTACATTTGGAAGTTAAGTTAGTAGAAGAAATTCTTACGTGAATCATGTTGGGTTTTTTCCTCAGATACCATCAATGCGGCATGTTCGATGCCAGAATTCATACTTTGCGGCTCCAAACTATTTACGCAGTTTAGCATACTCCTGAAATTCGCACACTCTACGATTATGTTTTAAGTGTATTTTTTAAATGCATAATATAGATTTATTAAATATTTTTTTTTTTTTTTGAGTTTGTTTCTTAAAAAGGGGTGGAAGTTTTTATTTGAGTTTTCCTTTTTTTGTGTGTGACATTTTTTAGGTTATTTTTTTGTTAAATTATTTCATCTAATATAAGTAAGACGGTATTTTTAAGAGAATTAATGAGGACATTTAAGAATATCTTTTTTGTGAAGAAAGTTAATTCAAATTGAGTAAAATTTTTAAGAATTTCGAATTTGAAATCGAAGGTCTCTGAAAAATATTTAGAATTATGAAGTTTTCTCCATGGACTGAGGACGAATTTCTTCTTAGCAGATAAAAATTCTATATTATATCAAAAAAAAAAGCTTGAAATTTAGACATGTTATTTTCTTATTTAGAGGCAAACAATTGACTAATTCATTAGATCGAATACTTTACAACGATGGTTGTACAGTAGAATGCTTCAAAAAATCTAAGACGCCTTCGATTTTCAATGCAACTAGCTTCGAAGTTAGAGCTTTGAGAAATAATCTTGTGTCAAAATTTCATCTGTTTATACTGATATTAATTTGATGATTAGACACTGTGTGGTTCTTTTAAGCAGATTTCCGATGTTAGGAATAAACAACATACTAATGCTGGATATGGAGAGTGTGGCCCATGTAAGCATTCGGGTCAGGATTGCGGGTTCATGAATGGTAATGAGACATTTTTTTGAGACTGAAATATTCATACATTGTATCCGGTGCTTAATTTAAGCGATGCGACCAACTTTGTCAGTGAGAGACAATAGTACTCGTTTCAAAGTTATGAAGTTTTATTGAAATTCATGGTTAATTCTACTATTTTTGGGATCACCCGTTGAAATTATCAACTTTAATACTCTATTTTGTAAGATGAAAAGATTTATAAAAAAAAACAGATGCTTGCAGAAGCATTTTTTATAAACAAAAAATAAGTAAATATTTTGTTTTGATAAATATTTTCACTTCATAAAGTTTCAGCTAACAATTTTAACAAGTAATATTCAAAACAGTGCAATACCAATGGATTTGAATTAAACTCCTGATAACTTTTAAGGGATTGCTCTAATTAGAAAATATGTCCAGACCTTTTTTAAAGTCCGTTTAAATATTTTTTAAAAAAGGTCACATTTATGACTTAAATATACCTAACAGGTTTTAAAATTAGAAAATGAAGAAGCAAGAAACCCAAAAAAAGAAAGAAAAACCCGATGAGTGACTTCTAAATATATTAATCTTAAAAGCTGAAATTTGGACAGTACTATTTCACCAAGCTCTTAGAAAAAGTTTTTAGTTTTTTTTTTAATGGGCTAGTATTCAGTTAACAATTACTATCGTTTTCGAAAATATATGTTGGTTTAGTGTCAATGCCAGGACTTCTGGACCATGATTCAGTTATTTATAAAATTCTTCCGTATGCATAATAATAGTTTTCATATTCATATTAATATTTCGATTCTAAGAACTTTCCAAAAGTTAATAAAGAAATTTTACATTTTACGATTGTTAATTCTCATCATTACTTTATAAAAAAAGTTTTTACCAAATGTGGACCAATCCGGCAGATAGCGAAATTTCAGTTAGGTTAGGTCTCAATTCTTCTTTCAATCGTAAATTTGTTCAGTCGATGAGATGGAAAATAATTGAAAAATGTGAGTTTGGAATCTATTGGGGTATAGAACTCTTAATTATTTTCATTTCAAAGGAATTACAAAGTAGTAAGCAATACAAAAAAGTTGTGCAGATTGGTCCTTTTAATTGAAGAGAACGTCGAACTCGCCAATGAATTTTGTTCCCAATCTGTAGCTAAGGCAAAGTGTTACAGTTTCAGAACGAACTTCAGAAAAATGGCAGAGTATAGAGCGATCAGCAAGGCAACATTTAAAACGTAGGTACTTAATAAATTGTTCTATGTACTGTAATGTGTTTTCTTTACGTAAAAGTTAATTTATAAACAATAAAAATCAGATCGACAAATTGGTAGAGCCGAATTTTAAAAGGAAGAAATTAAAGCCCCTGCCGACTGTGCATTGATGTCATTCAACACCTTTGTCGATCTACCTGTCATAGAAATTGACCTTGAAATTCCAAGTTTGATAATACAATTTGCCGGTTGCAATTTTACCGGTGCAATTAAATGAATCCAAAATAAAAGTTCTTTAAAGAAAATGTTTTATAGCTTCTTGGTTGATATTATGACCAGTCTTCAACCAAATATTGCAAGAATCTAAACACAGCCAGTATGAATTGATGTTTTTTTGGTTGTTGTTGATTTTAACCTTTGATAAGTCATCAAATTTTAAATATTAGCTTTTTCAGCTTTATTTTAACCGAAAAATAGTTCTATAGTGGTAATATTTTATAAACGAAAAATTCGCGATTGACTTAAAATTTAGTAACAAACAATAATTATACCAATATTGTCAATTTCAATCATTCAAAATAGATCTAAAATCTGAAGTACGTTCACCACATTTTGTAGAAAAACTTTGATTGGTGACAACGAAAATACCTATTTAACAATTTCATCAAAAGTCAAATAGCGTATTGATAATTGACAAACGTTAAAAGGTTACTTTTAAGCGATTGATCTGTGCATATATGTATATCTATTTATTACAAACGAATTTAGCTTGGTATGAAAATTTATAAAAATTTTCTTGCTGTTTCGAAAATACGTCTTTGTTTTTTTTTTTTCTTTAGTTGGTGAACTCGCGCGTGTACGCATTTTTTGTATTCAATTCTTCTTTATATCGAGCGCACATTTAATTAGATTTTGTTACCTTTATTATGCCAAAAACACAGTGCGATCATTAGGAAAAAGAAAGAGGGTTTGACAGAAGAAATAATTGCACATTGGGTTTTAAATAATGAATATTGTAAAGAGAAAGAAAGATAAAGTTTGGAAAAGTATTCCACATTCGCTTAGTACGGCTAAAGAGTTGATCTCTGTATATATCAGTACGACCGTAATTGGGCTCAAGTTATTTTATTCATGATATGTTCCCTTAACCTCTTAAAAATTCCGATTTACTTATAATATGATTTAATTTCTTAAATTTGTTTAAAACTATCAAAATATGTTGTTGTTGCCCTAAACCTTCTTGTATCCCTGCGAATCCTGATGTATTCTAAATGTTTTATAATTGTAAATAAAATTAAATTTCATAGAAAGAATATTTCCTTATTTTTTCATTTATTAATTGTTGATTTATTTTATTCTTATACAAAAAATGGAACTTAAAAAAAAAAAAACTAAAGTGTATATAAAAAAAATATTTATAATATTAATATTTGCTTAAACACTGTGCGTGATTAAAATAAGAAAATTCGTGAAACTAAATTATTTTAGTGAGAATATAAATAATAATAATTGTTTGAGACAATTTTCTTTTTTGTTATTTTTGAATTGCTTTGTCAAGAAGAAAATGCACTTTAGCAACATAGAAAAAAAAATAATAGTACCTAATATTATAACAAAAATGTTTAACTTTAAAATAATAATTTCTAAATTTAAAGCTCCTTGTTTCGGTTTGATATTTCAATGTCTGTCGAATTACTTTGCCCCGTTGTTGTATCGTCATCGCTAAAAAATTCAATTAAAATAAAATTCAAAATTTAAAATAAAAATTAAAAAACTTAAAATAAATAAAATTAAAATATAAAATGAATGTGAAACAATGAGGATCTAAAGTCTAGTGAGTTTGTGGGTTTCGAAAGAGTTTTTATTTTTTGGGTTGTGGGTTGGTGAAAAAAGGAATGTATCTCGTCGATGAGTTCTTTAATATCAATTGTTTTTTATTTTTAATTGATCGCATGATGAAATTGGTGGACCAAAATTTTAACGTTTCTATTTAAAAATTTGTAAAAGAAAATGTATTTTATTATTTTTATATAGAACATGCATTCAAGCATTCACAAAATATTAAAGGGAGAGGTTTTTTTTTTTTTTAATTATTCTTAAAGTTCTTCTACTTTTGTCGAATTATAGTTTTCGAAAATGTTTTTTAAAATTTATTTTTCATACATAGATGATATTGGAAAGCATGATTTTTGTAATTTTTTTTTTTGTTGACTTGGAATAGAAACTATTTAATCTACTACAAATAGGCAGCGTTAAAAAACTTTTTTTTTTATTTTGTTTATAAAAAAGAAAATTAATCAAAAGTTCCTTTGCTTTTTTTTTGGTGTGTGTAACGGTGTAGTTCATCATGCAACTTACCCATACAGTCTACTATCTCGAAATGTCCTTCTGTGTTATATATATATATATTGTATATAAATTCAATTACAAATTTAAACAATTGAATATATAAAAAAAGGATGATTGTTTTATTTTTTGTATTAAAAAATATGATCAAATTATATTATTTGATTTAGTATTTTATTTAATTTTTTCAAAAACATATAGGTTGAAGTTTTATTTTTTAAAAAACTTTTTTACAAAAAAAGTCTTACTATGTCAAATTAGATAAGACTTAACAAGGAGGAATTATGACAAAGGTGTGAGCCAAGGATACGTAAAAGAAGAACATTTATTTTTGTGTGTGGAAAATTGTGCTGAAATATTTGTTTATTGGAATAATATTATATTGTGGTTGTCACTAAATTAAATTAAAATAAAATTCAACAAAGTATTGAAAAAAAAAACATAAAACTATTATAAAATTAAATTCTGTAAACACACAAAATAAGTTAGAAGGTCTTATTATTCGCCCACATTGAAGATTTTTAATTCAATTCTCATTTTTAAAACTAGGTACCTATTTTCAAGCTTGTTTTATATAATTCTAAGATTGGAAGACTTTCAAAATTTTGAAGCACATCTCCATTAACTGTCTGCAAGATTTATAAATGGAATTGGTGGATCTGCTTTCCTACAACTTATTGGATTTTGTTGGTAAAATGTACGTCCTTTGCCATCTCGCACACTTCGTGACGAAAATAAACATTTGTAGCAGATTTTTGACTAATTGAACATTTTCGCTAAAATAAGTCTGAATTTAGCAGACAACATTTTAAATAATGGACAAAATTAAGTTTTGTTAGCCTCGAAATCTTTAACTTTTTAAATGCTTTTAATATGCAAACATTTCATTTTGTAGCTTCAACCGTTCAGCAAAAATATAACGTAACAATTACTTTTTGATATAAAACATAACCCATTGGAGCTACTCATATGTATAACTTTTGATTCAAAAAGCATTTTGATGGATATATGTATATAGGCTTTTGTCTTACTGTAGCGAAATTTATACTAATATTATAAAGCTAAAGAGTTTGTTTGTTTGTTTGTTTGTTTGTTTGAAAGCACTTATCTTCGGAACTACTGGTCAGATTTGAAAAATTATTTCAGTGTTAGATAGCCCATTTATACGAACGGAGCACCAATAAGGAGTGTTTTAAAATCGGGGATTTTTCCCCCTTCCAGAGCTTCCACTGCTTCCTCTGCGGAAATGGTTAAAGTTTTGCTAAAATATAGTAGGACGGAATTATTAGGTTTAAAAAAATCTTTTAAAGTTGGCTCACTATAACCATTTTATGGTAGACAATTTTGTTTTAAAATAAAGTATGCGAATAACGCCGGGCCGCGAGGTGCAGCTAGTATTGAATAGCACAAAAACTAGTAGAGCGACAAAATCAGGGTTTGCGGGTTTCATTAAGCTAAGGTTTATCTGTCACAAATTCTTTCAAATAATTTTTTAAAAATCTAAATTTTGGATGTTAGAAGCTCACTTTTGAGCTAACTTTCTCACCAGAAAAAAACTTTAATATTTACGAAAACTAAAACTCTTCGAGTTGAAAAAGCGGGATCGTTTTAAATTTTCTACTACTAAAAGTGTATTGAGCTACAATGTACACGCCGCCATATTGTTTCTTTGCATGAATTTGATGTCTGTCAACATTGATCAGTGCACATTGTCAGCAATTTTATAAACAAAGTCAGTTTTCCCTTGTGTAACCATGCCTTAGTTTTGTGCTAAAAGAAGACCGTTATGAAATTATTTATAGAAACGCATCGAATGCTTGCACAAGCTAATGTAACGATAGTGTTTTATCCAAAACGGATTGGCTTCTTCAGTTTAAAGACAGTAATTTTTAATTGTGGGGCAAGAAGCGTGAAAATCAGGCTAATAAGGTTAAGGACTACAGCATTTTTGGACGACGACAAATAGGCAGCCGTTTCTAATCATCTCCGTGCAATGTTTAAACTGCATTAATTAAACAACAGTCGGATGGAAGCGAAGTCCCGTTTTCCAAGCAAAAAAAGAAAGTCTAAATTTTCTTTATGACAAAGCACTTGTCAACAATGATCGAAAACTACTTGGAGACACTCAACTGGGAGGTGTCACCCTTATTCCGTTTCACTTAAAATGGGCCACGCCAAGCACCACATCGATATTTACAAAAGTCGGAAAGTGGTTAGAAAATTAAGACATTTTTCGGTGTAGTATTCCAAAATTGCCCGAAAAAAGAAAATATAAGTATCGACACAAATCATTTCGAAACTTAAAAAAAAAAAAAAAAAACAATAAAATTGTGGTTTTCGTAAGATTTTTGATGACTTTAGTTTGAATCCAACTATAAAATAAATTTATTATGCCATCTTTTCGAAACATACCCTTTTAAAATTCGAAAAACACTTTGAATAGACTCTTTGAGGCTATCTTAATTATGCAGTAGTTTTGGTTCAATAAAATGCAAACTTTTATTCCTATTTTCAATATTCCACTTGAATTGTTTTAATATATTATATATTCCTTTAAGCACTTATGCTAAACTGTTTTATTCTTATTTTGAAAATATAACAAAAATATGGAAACAATGCTGAAAACGGGAATTTTTTAATTTAAGCATATAGTTTGGATTCGAAACGAGCAATAAAAATTAACTCTAAATCGTATTTTTCAAAAAAAAACACGAAATTACACATTCAAGGTTTTATAAAACTTTTTATACAGTAATATGAAGACTTATAAGTCATTTCATAATCAATGAAAAACTAAGTGAGATACTATAATTATTTGAACTTTGTAAAATAATCATTAAATTTTTTTTGGAAGAACTATGTTGTATTTTAAAAACTCCGTATTATGTTTTTCTTTGAATTTTAAGGAAGGAGGTTTATTTAAAAAAAAAACTGACCTTAAGAGAAATTTGAATGTAAGATTCAAATTCAGGAAAACAAAATTCTTTTGAAAAATATTGTTTGGTATCTATGTGTAGCGAAAAAAAAGCTTAATTTTGTTGGCCAGTGTTTTTAAAAGGGTTTCTTCGTGTTTAAAAAAAGTCAGTACTAAATTCTGTTGAATTGAATTGTTCATGTTTAAATTTTATCTATTTCTTTTCTTTTTCACGTATTTTGAAAACACGTACAAAATTGTGTTATTCGAACGATGCACTCTCAAAATCTCATTTCCCTAAAAAAAAAAGTTAATAACCCAAAAACTTAAATTTTGAAAGTTAAAAACACAAATTAAAAAAAATCGGAAATTAAAATCAAAACATAAGATAATAATATTTCGTTGTTTTTTAAATTCCTATACCCAATTTAAATTTATCGGTTTGAAATATTTCTTTTTCAAATATACAAAATATTGTACTTCAATTCTAGTCTCTATCACCCTCTAAAAATTTATGAATCTGTTAAGTTGTTTTTTCCTTTTTTTAAATGTATTTCGTGAGTATGTTTAAAGTTTCATAATTTTTTTTTGTAAATCATATAGAAATTATATATTATAGGTATTTTAAAGTTTATAAAACAAATAAATAATTAAATATTTAAGACAATAAAAAAACATACCTTCCATTTCCGTGTCGGAATAGTGCTAAAATTTCTTCGAATGTCTTATTTTTGGTCTCAGGAACCTTTTTATAGGTGAATATCCAAAATATAGCTAAAAATACGCTAAATGGCAAGAATGTATAATTTTCCAATGCAGTCTGAAAATTTAAAAAGAAATTATATTAATATTTGTTTTTGTTAAATAAGAAGAATATAATAAAACTTACCCTTATACTTGGGAAACCAATTCCGACAACAAAATTTGCCATCCAATTGACTAGAACAGCAATAGCCATGGCGCTTGGCCGAGGACCTTGTGAGAATAATTCGGCAGTTATCATCCATGGTATTGAACCTGGTCCAACGGCAAAGAACACCACAAATGCCAGTATCGAAACCACAGAGAGATATGACATCCAGTCGATCATTTCCTGTACATAACCAAAAAACTCCTATACAAAAGCGGTAATAACAATGTCCTACTCGAGTTTGAAGGCTTTTTTATGTTCTTTTTATTTTTTCTTTAGGTTTGCTACTTGTTTTAGTTTTTAAATTTTTTAAAAATTATTTTAAATGATTTTAAAGAAAATTTGGATAAAATTACAGTTAAAGGAAGAAAAAGAAGGTGGGAAACAAATGAAGGGAGGAACTTAAAAAATATCGAGGGTAATCAATTGAAATTAATTATTTTCTTTTTTTTTTTTCAAATTTGTGTATCAAATATAAAAATCTGTTATTTTTCTTCTTCTCCTTTAATCTGCACTGTAAGAGGTTGGGTCTGGCTTTTTTTTTGAATATCCGTGTTTTGAATAATATTAAGTTTTAAAATCTAAATTTTTATTAATATAAGAAACACAGATGATTTATTTTGAAAATCAATAATTTTCTTTTTAAATATAATTTTGCTCTTCATAAAATCTTTGAAGTTGTACGACTCATAAAACCGTGAAAAATTTAGTTTTTTTTTTTTTAAATACTCATTTCCACAATTTTCAGATTATTTCAATTTCACTCAAAGTGTTTTCGTTCACATTGAAAGAAAAAAATAGTTTTAAATAGGAAATTTCAAAGTATAGAGCTTTATTGACAATTAATCAGGTTTTAGCGTTTGTACAGAAACTTCCAAAAGCTCACTTCAAATTATTTCAACTGATGACAGTTTGCCTTTTTGACATTTGACATGACATTTTTAGGTTTTTTAAAGACCCTTTATGGCTAAAAAATAATTATTTTAAAAATTGAAATGAGCTAAGTAGTCAAATTTTTGTTTTCTTTTTGCACAAGGTTTTCCAATAAAAGGTTTCATTTAGATATTTGAAAATACATTGGTAATTTGTTTTAAATAAATCAATTGATGTTTATTGCATTGAAAAGAGAAAGGCATTTACAATGGAAAACGGTATGAGTAAAATGGCTTGCAACACTATATTCTTTTTATGAAGTATTCCCTGACCTATTCCCATATATGAGGCTGTAAGTCCCCAACAACTTCAGAAATCAAATTTAGAGCATTGGCATAAACCTTTACTTTCTCGTGGAACTAATGAAATTTTTTTCAAAGTGTTAAATCACAAGATCAGCAAACTTTTCTTGCACAAAAAAGTGTGTTTGGAAAATGTTCAACATTTATATTGTACATTTTAACAATTTAATTGCTTTGTTTTTAAGCATCGTTCCATTCTTAGTTATGACGTAGTTTTAACTTGTGAAATGTCACAAGATGACAGCTGTTCAAAATGGCGGCTATTCAAAATGAAACCTTCTGACCAGTATAAGGAGAATTCATTAGAAATTCCAAAATTTATTTTCTAGAGGTCAGAATTTGAATTCATTTTTATTTTTTTATTGGTATTCTGAAGGGAAATTTTTAACCGTAATCGTGAGAAATCTTCATTTTTATTAAATACAGGAATGATCCTAGAGCCTTTTGTTCCTTTTGATATTTTGAAATTCTCATGTACTTCCGTTTGTTTTTGTTTTTAGGTAGTATTTAAAATACAAATTTCGGAAGCTGTTGATCATTTACAAACGATAAAAATTACGCTTAAATGAAAAGCCCCTATCATAAGTTAACAAGGTTTGTATAGTATTCCATAAAATTTTGGAAAATATCAAAACCTTGTAAAATTTCAACTGTCTTACATACATTTTAAGGAAACGCTGAACGATTTAAGCTAATATGGTTTTTAGCACAAAAATGCATAACAGCTGGAAAGTGATTTCTGCTTTTATAACAAATACGTCGTCTTTTTTTTGGAAAGTATTTGAAAAATATAAAAAATGTTAAATGTGTTAAATTTGAGCAGATAGTCAAAATCGAAGTTCAGATTTGAAATAGACACTAAAAATTAACGTATTTTTCAAAAACACGAAAGCAAAAGAATTAAAAACTAGTGAGAATTTCCAGAAACTAAGTAATGTACTAAAAATATTTAAACTGTATCCAGAACACAGAGATTTTGTACTTTTCAGAACTATCATACAATCATATTGTTAAGAAAAATGTTGTGTCTTAGCTTAGCCTCAAAAACACCGTTTTTGGTTGTACTGAACATTTTTGAAGTGGCATATTTTAAAATTCGGATGTGATGGATAAATTCTCAGGTGCCAGGTAGAAAGGGGTTTAGTCATCAGTTCTTAAGGTCATAAGTGGACTTAAGTCCTTTGAAATTATAGTTATTTCATATTTTGAAATAATAAAGTTACTACAAAGAACTTAAGTCTTCTTATGCCTCTAGTACTAAACATATCTGTAATAATCTTGTTGCTCATAAGGGCAATGGCTCTAATACAAGAAAGAAAGAATACTAGATAGAAAATGTCGTTAAACGATGCTGATTTTGTTCACTCCTTCCCCTAGTTCCATCAGTCTTTCACAAATTTAATAAAAAATTGAAAAATAAGATGACTTTTTATTTATAATTTATTTGAATTAATTTTATCTATATATATAAAAATCAATGCCACTTTTCGTTGTAATGTTATAACTCAACAATGCCTTTACCGATTTGGCTAATTTTGGTCTTGAATTATTCGTGGAAGTCCAGAGAAGGTTTGTACGTAGAGAAAATTCAAACAAAATCTTGAAAAAGTGTGAAATCAACATCTTTCTATACTCCCATATACAAACAATTTGTACTAATACTTAAAAGCCAATTTGAACCTTTGACAAAACAATCGAAGACAAAAAAGTAACGTTAGTTCTATCAAACAAATTTAATGTCATCATATGTCATTTCATTTTATCAGCGATAATTATTGCTTTGTTGTGTTTATATTTTCCAAACTATTGTTGAGTTATTGCTTTTTGTTTATATTTTCTAAAATATTGTTGAGTTGTTGAGTGAAGGTAAAATGCCACGAGCAAGACGACCAAACATAGGCCGGCGAACGCGTAATGCAAATCAAGTGGCATTATTAAGACGATCTCAGATTACAGATGAACGCGCACAAGCTAATGCATCGCAGCGTGAACGTACTGCACAGAATAGATCTGTTGACCCTGTACCTGTACTTAATCACGAATACATTGTGCTGTTTTGGATGAAATGCTGGGTGCTGCTTTTAATTACAATAGTCAGATTGATTATAGTGTTTACGGATACATTGGAATGATGGACGCAATATGTCCACATTGTGATGCGGCTAACTTTCCAGGTGAAACGCCCGGAATGTGTTGTGCTAATGGCAAAGTGAGATTGCCAACATTAGAAACTCCACCCGAACCATTGTATTCATTTATTTTTGGTACATCTCAAACGTCGAAGCAGTTTTTGAGTAATATTCAACAATACAATTCGGCATTTCAAATGACTTCTTTTGGTGCTACTAAAATTATTAGAGATAATTTTATGCCGACTTTTTAGGTAAATACCTCAACAGGATTGTCCCATGTTTATATCAATCTGAATCATAAAGTCTTACAAATTCTGATTCAACATCTACCTTAAATTGCATCCATGTTACAGATTCGGGGCCAGATTTATCATCAAGCTGGTTCGTTATTGCCATTACCCCGACGCTGATCATCAATTTTTGCAAATTTATTTTATTGGTGATGAAAATCGTGAATTGGATCAACGTTGTGCAATAGTTTCAAATACAAGACGAGAAATTATTCGTGAGCTACAAAGGTTTTTCCATCAGCATAACGCATTAGTTCAATTGTTCAAAATTGCTCTTGATCGTATGCCATCTGATAATCACAAAATTGTAATAGCACCAAATTGAATATTCAACAAAAACATATATATGACACAATCATGCAAGTCGTTTCCATTAATGCAGGTGGATTATATTTCTTGGATGCACCTGGTGGTACAGGCAAAACTTTCGTTGTATCATTGATTTTAGCGACTATTCGATCTGAACAGAAAATTGCATTGGCGCTTGCATGTTCGGGAATTGCTGCTACATTATTAGAAGGTGGTCGGACCGCACACTCTGCATTAAAATTGCCTTTGAATGTACAGGTGATTGAAACTCCAACTTGCAATATTTCGAGAAATTCTGCTATGGCAAAAGTTCTGCGATTAACGTCAATTATTAATTATTATATGGGATGAGTGCACAATGGCGAATAAAAAATCAATAGAAGCATTTAATCTAACAATGCAACATTTACCCGGTAATCAACAGCTTTTTGGTGGTGCTCTGATATTGCTGTCAGGGGACTCGTCAAACATTTCCTGTCATTTCTCGATCAACTCCTGCTGATGAAATAAACGCCTGTTTGAAGTCATCAGTTCTTTGGAAATATGTACCAAAATTGACACAGAACATTAATATGCGTATTCACCTACATAATGATGCAACTGCCTATGAGTTTTCAAAACAATTGTTTGAAATTGGTGATGGCAAAATACCAATCGACAGTACCAACGGATTGATCACTTTACCGAACAATTTTTGTACAATTGCGCAATCTATAGATGAGTTGATTGAATGTGTTTTTCCGAATATTCTTCAGAATTACAGAAATCATGATTGGTTGAGAGAACGCGCCATTTTAGCACCGAAGAACATTCATATCAATGCCATTAATTTTCAAATTCAAGCGAAACTGCCAGGTGTAGTCACGACATATAAATCAATTGACAGTGTTATGAATCAAGATGAAGCAATGAATTATGCAATTGAATTTTTAAATTCATTGGACTCGGCTGGTATACCACCGCATTGCTTGAATCTGAAAATTGGTTCTTTGATTATATTATTGCGAAATATTAATCCACCAAAACTGTGTAATGGCACCAGATTGACAGTGAAAAAGTTATTGCCAAATTTGATTGAAGCTACAATCTTAACTGGTAAATCAAAAGGAGAAGTGTGTTTGATACCGCGTATCCCTATGATTCCAAGTGATATGCCATTTTAATTCAAAAGATTACAATATCCTGTGCGTTTATCATTTGCGATGTCCATAAATAAGGCCCAAGGGCAAACACTTCAAGTTTGTGGTGTCAATTTGGAGGAATCATGTTTTCACATGGCCAAATTTATGTTGCCTGTTCCAGAGCCGATACCCCTGTTTATTTATTCATGCTCAAAATGGAAAAACAAAAAATATTGTTTATCCAACTGTTTTAGACTAACCCATATAGACCTACCATAGTAAGAGTACCCAATTCTTTTTATTTTTTAGTTTTTACTCTTTGCTGATAAATATAATATAAACAATATATCATTTGGGTCATTTGGACTTTTAAATAGCTAGCAATTTAAAATATTTTTTTGTTTGAATCAATGAACTTTATAATCATTTTTTTTTATTACTATGCCTTATGCGTAGCGAAGTACGTACCGGGCCGCTAGTATTTCTATAAATTAAAATAATTTATGAATATAAGCCAATATTCTTTTTATTGACTTAAGTGCTTAGATAAAAGTTTATTTCAACAGGTAATAAAAATACATATGGCTCTAAGGAGACAAGTCATCAGAAAATCTAGTTATGAGCTTAAATTTAAAGACGAACGTTTTGATGACTGTTTTGCATCATTATTTCTTAGAAAGAAAAATATCTGGATTTACAATAAAAATTAAATCTTCAATTGCATTTTTATCAAAATTAGGATTTTTGACTTAACTCCTTTCTACTTAGCATCACCAGAGAATTATTATAAGGCGAGATTCGAGTTGAAGACAACTTAGCCCTTAAAAAAAGTGTTGTTTTGTTTGTAAAGAGTAAGTTACGTTTGCATACAAATCCCATCGGGCTTATAATAACAATTTAATTGAATTCAAGGCTTAAATTGTTATTGAGCTATTTTTAATTCATACGAATAAATAATCTGTTAAAATTTTATTTTTATGTTTTATGTTTACTTTAGAAAGCAGAAATTCATACCTGTGTTTCTTATACATATATAATAACTTATGATTAATTAATTTAAATAATAAACATTTTCAGTTCATTCTACAAACCATTGAAAAATGTATTCATTTTCTTTAAGTTAAGAAAACAATAAAACTTTAGCTTGCGTCTAGAATATTTTGTTAAAACTATTTATTTTTAATTGTATAAATAAAATTAAACCTTATCGATCTATATTCACTCGTCAAGTTGAGAGTTTTTGCTCATCGTAGGTTAATTTTCTGCTTGCAATTTATAGTAATTAATTATTTATTTAAAAAAAAAAAATCCGAGCGAGAATTAAGTAATAATTCATTCTCTCTTGTTAACTGTTTTGCAAGTTTTTAAACAATTTATTCATATATAAAAATTAAATGCAATAATATTTTTAAGACAAAATAAATGAAAATTTAAATTGTTTAAATAAAATTAAATAAAATTTAAAAAAATAAATATTATGTGATTTTATTTTTCACTCGTGTTTTATTTTTTTTTAAAGTGTAAAAGAACTAAATCAGTATTTTGTTTTTAATTAGTTCTCATTAGCAATAGCTCGCAGTGTAGTTATATATATATAAGTATATTATGAAAATTTGCTAAAATTTATTTAGTTTTTTTTTTATTTTGAATTTGTTTAATGGGTGATAAAATATATAGTATTTTAGTGAGTATAAAGATTTACTTGTATAGATACAATAGTGTAGTTTTATTTTTCTTAATTTGTTTTATTGACTTTATGTGATTTTTGCTATTATATAGTTTTGCATGTTTGCTTAAAAAACAAAAGCTACATTTTAAACAAAAAATTAAACATAAACAAAATTTAAACAAAAAAAACATTAAATTTTTCTTTTTTTTTTTGTTGAAATCTGATTTAAAGTTGATTTTTGTATATTTGTCGCTATTATATGTCAAAATAAATGTTTTAATAATTTTCCAACCTAGTGCAGAATGTATACACAGTGCTTACGATTTTGATATTTTGATTTTGCTTTGCAAAAAGACACTATACACAATTTTTTGATTTTGTTGTTGATTTTTTTTTGAAATTAATATTTTACTGGACACCACAAAAAAAAAAAACAAAAATAAAAGCGGTTAATAACAACAAAAAAATTACTCCAATAATTAAATTAAAAAAAGATTTTCGTTTGTTAATGAATTTTTTGTTTAATAAGTGGACAAACAAAAAATATAAAATGAAGGTTTACGAATTTATTAATATTTTTTTTAATTAGTTTATATTTGAAAGTTCTTTATTACGGGACAAAAAGCCTGGCAAATCGAGATAAGTTTTAGTTTAAAAAGGGGCGAGACAGCTGAATAAATAAGTTATATTTTAATTGTTATTGTTTTTTTTTTAACAAATGTATTGACATTTTATGTGAAAAAGAACTTTTGCTCAAGGATTTGACACCAAACATAAAAGAATGGAATAAATGTCATCTAATTTGCCTAAAATATTGTTTGTCTTGAGAATTTAAGACTATCAAGACACTAGTATATTGACCTTTTTGGCAGGAAGAAATAAAAATGCTAGTAATAATTGTATTTTTGTGGGAGCTATTGTGAATAAAAACTTTCCTCGTAAATAAAAATATTCCTCTCTTGAATACAAATTTACATCTCATGAATACAAATTTCCCTCGGAATATTTCCCTTTCTAGAATATTGGGAACGTAAATAATGTTCAAAAGTTTTCCTAGGAGTTATTTGCTATCGTGAATAAAAATTTCCCTCTCGTGAAAAACAATTTCCCTTGGAATATTTAGCTTTGCTCAAAAGATTACCTCGGAATTATTTCCTATCGGGAAAAAAATTTACAGCAAAATTAAGCTGTCCATTGAATTTATGTTCGACTGAAATTTATATCCAGGTAAATTCATAATTTAGGAAAAACTTCCGCGGGAACGAAAAATTCCGAGGGAACTAAAATTTTCAGGAAAATTCACGATTGGCCGATTATGATGAAATACAATTATAAAACTCCTAAAGCCCAAACATTGATTTATTTTTGTGGGTGTTTTTTTTCGTCCATTTTGCCATTTCGTAATGAATGGACTTGCTACTTCACAACTTTTGGAAATCGTACAAGTTTATTACCAAAATATTGGTTTTATCTTTTCTTGAAAACCATACATCTAAAAAACACCCTTCAGATTAACAACTCAAACTCAAAATTTTGAGACATTTCTAAAAATCTGAAGAAATTGTTAAGAGTTCAAAAATTGTACCTTGACTTAAAGTCATAATCATGGGATATTTCTAAAAACTTAAAGAATAGTTCATACTTCAAAAATTCATGACTCAAAGTCAACATTTTGGGATTAAAGCAAAATCTTAAAGATTTCATAGCTCAAAAATTTAATCAATACTCAAATTCAAAATTTTGAGATATTTCTCAAAAAGTGAAGGAATAGTTGTTAATTAAAAAATTACCATGATTCAAAGTCAAAATTTTGGAACCTTTCTAAAAATCTGAAGAAATTTTGAATATCTCAAATTGTAACAATGACTGAACGCCAAAACTTCGGAATATTTCTAAAAATCTGGAGCAATTGTTGTGAGTTCAAAAATATGTTACCATAACTCAAAGTCAAAATTATGAGATATTTCTAAGGATCTAGACAAAATTCCAAAACTGTAACATGACTCAAAGTTCATATTTTGGAATATTTCTAAAATCTGAGGGAACTGTTTGTAACAGTTTAAGAAGTTTACCATGACTCAAAAGTCAAAATTTTGCGATATTTGTAGAAATTTAAGGAAATTGTTCGTAGATAAAAATTGTACCATGGCTCAAAGTCAAATTGTTGGTATATTTATAAAAATCAGAAAAAACTGTGGAGAGTTCAAACATTTTATTATGACTCAAATTCGAAGTTTCGAAATGTTTTGAAGAATCAGAAGGAATTCTTCTCAGAGTTCAAAAACTGAACCACGAGTTAAAGTCAAAATATTGGGATATATAAAGAATTGTTTATACTTCAAAATTTAATCATGACTCAAAGACAATATTTAGGGATGTTTCTAAAATTCTGAAGGAGTTCAGAGATCAAAAATTGTACCATGAATCAAAGTTAACATTTTGGGAATAAAGAAAAATTGGAAGGAATTGTTCTTATTTCTAAAATTTTACCATGACTCAAATTCAAAATTTTATATATTTCTCAAAACTGAAGGAATTGTTGAAAGTTAAAAACCCAAAGTCAAAATTTTGGATAATTTCTAAAAATCTGAAGGAATAGTTTCAAGATCATATAGGGTTATTTTTGAAAAATCTGAAGGGTTCATAGTTTTTTAAGACTCCGAAAAGCACCGAAAATGTCAATTAATACAAAAAATTTCACGTCATTGTCAATTTTCTTAGATTAGCAAGATTTTTATTTTTTGAATTAAAATATTAACCCATTTATTCAGCACCTTAAACCTAATCACAACACCAATAGCTACAAATTAAAGCAACAAACCAAAAACCATTAATCAATTAGAAAACAAACAAAACTAAAAACACGTAAAACACAGTTATTTGAAAATTTAATAAAATGTATGTTTAAAAACAAAATTAAGCAATAAATAGATTATTAGTATTTATGTTTAAAAGCTTATAGCGTTTTATAAGCAAAATGTTGTATTTTTACATTAAAAAATATAATTATATTATTTGTTTAGTGCGGTACATGTGAGTTTATTTTGTGAAGAGTTTTATAAAGTTTTTTCAAAAAATAAATTATACCTTAATATTATTTTTTTAAGTAAAAACAAATTTAAGCATTAAAACGAAAATAATCAAAATATTATTTTACATTCCATTTACAAAATTTGTTTAAAATTCCAAAAAAAGTCATTCAATAGTAACAAATAAAACAAAAAGTCTTCAAAATAAGAGAGAAACAAAAAGTAAATCTTTAAATATTAGCATCATAAATATGAAAAAGAATATTCATATTTAAACATTTCCAAAAATTAAACATGCATGTGTCTATACATCATACCAGTTTAAGTAAAAAAATAACCAAACTTTATTTTTTATTTTGGCAAAAACTTCAATCATCAAAAAAAAATAACATTTCTCATATTTTTTCGTTCAAAAATATTGTTTAAAAAATAAAAGAACATCTCTTCAAACATTTGAGACTGTCAACTCGATATAAATATATAGTAAGTAATTTCACTAAAAACTTTAAAATTCTGATATTTTTTTAAAAACATACAAACCGTTTTTCATCCTTGATTTTTTGTACTGTCTTACCAAATAGTTATAGAGAATTTTATAAAGAGTAATATTAGTACTTGCCTTAATTAAAAATGATATCGTTATGAATATTGAGAATATGAACATTCCACCTAATCCGTAGAGATGGAGTGTTCTTCGACCAGTTCGGTCCATTAAGGGGATGGATACTAGAGTCATAACAACCTTTAATTAAAATGTTTTTTTTTTATTAATAAGGAATTTAAAATTGTTTTAAAATAAACTAACCATAATAGCACCGATACCGATAGTTGCAAATTTGGCGCTTTCTTCTGTTAAGCCTGAACTATTAAATAGTGACGTTGAATAGTAAAATACGGCATTGATACCACTAAATTGTTGACTAAGCTGCATAACAATTCCTATTATAAGTGGAGGCCTCAGAGTTGGCGAACAAATAAGTTCCATAGTTGATATATGACTTTCGCATTGTTGGGCACGCTCTTCGGCACGCATTTCTTCGATATCTTCTTCAACTGAACTCGATGCACGAAGTCTTCGAAGAGCTTTTAGAACAAACATTTATCAAAAAAAATGTTTTTTTAACGAATACTTTTGAAGATTCAAACCTTTTCGAGCTTCTTCTTCCCATTGTTTTGTTATAAGAAGATATCTTGGCGATTCCGGACATACCGGTAATAATATCAATTGTAATACGGCTGGACATATTGCTAAACCAAGTAATACTGGCCAGCCTTCATTTGTTCCTAAAATTTGCTCGATTCCAAGGACTTGGGATAATAGTAAACCTATTGTCACAGCCAATTGATTTACAGTACCTAAACCACCCCTTAAATTAAGTGGTGCTATTTCAGAGATGTACATTGGTACTAAAGATGTATTTAAACCTATTATTTAAAAAACATTAATTTATTATTAGTATTTAAGAAATCGCATTTTTAATTTACCGCAATTAACACCAATAATAAATCGGCCGAGGAATAACATTTCATAGGAATGACTGACTTTAGTGAATCCCATTAGGCAAGCTCCCGAGATGCCAAGTACGTTGTTTAGTAATAATCCCCCTTTCCTAAAAAATAAATAAACAAATAAAATATTACTGATTTTTTCATATTTAAGCAAATACAAATTTTATCAAAAACTCATTTTTTAAATTCGTTTTCAACCCAAAGAAAATCATTTGACAGACCAAGTTGTTGTAAGTTGTTTATCAATTTCCATTGGAAGTTATAAGGCCAGTTTGTATATTTCTAAGATTTCTGACAATTTTTTCAGACGGTTTGACTGACTGAACAGGATTCACTTTTCATTCTCACTTAACAACCAAATTAGCTTTGCATTTCTTTTCTTCCTTTTTGAATTGTTTAATAGATAGAGATACAAAAAAACCTTAAATTATTAAATTTGTTTTTCAAAAATCGTAAGTAAGTCTCTCTTTTCCAGCTTTCACACTTAACCGATTTTATTAAATTAGTTGTCAAAAGAAAGAGAATACAAATATTGAAATACTGAAAAAATAATATATCAAAAGAAATGCTTTGTGAATTTGAACCAACTAATCAAATATACAAACCATTTCTGTCGATAAGTTAGGCCAATTATCCAAGGCGCAAGAAACTACGGAAATTGCAGTTTGGACAGATGTTGTGTTATGTGAATGGGCTTAAATATCCGGCTATTTGGAAAGTGAAGAGTCCCGATTATAGCAATAGGAAATCAAGGATACGAGCGTTTAGTTCAAAAATTAAAAGACAGAATTCCAAATTCAGCCTGGGAGAGAGCTGTAAAAAAAATTAAGAACTTCTTGCAAAATTACCACAAAGAGTTGAAGAAAGTCTAATGCAGTCAAAAGTCAAGTTCTGGGATGGACGACATTTATGAACCGTTTTTATGATATTTTTCAACGCTATCAAACTAATAACCCATGAAGATCTTCCTTTTGCGATGGAGATACGGTAACGTATTTAAGGTTTTATTTTATTGAAGTAAGATTTACATACATATAATATATTATGTCTAATTACAAGCACGACAAGATCAAACAAATATTTCAGAAGAAGATAACCTCATAAAATTGACATGTCGACACCTTCAAGAGGACCGCCCATTTTTCAACGACAACGATGCGATTGTTCAGGTATCGGCACTCCTCATCGCAAGAAAAATGTAACACTGGTAATCTAAGATTAATGGCTTGGATCTTTCCTATTCCCGTTCGGGTTTGAGGTTAGTTCAAATTATTTTTGTATATTTCCATTTGTACGGTTCCACTTGATAAAAGGCAAAAAAACTAAGACTTGCCACAAAAAGCTTGAGATATACATACATATAATTAATTTCAAACTTTTAAACAAAATTTGATTTTAAGAGTTTCCGCACGGGTATTCTAGTAAGATATTACTAAAATCAATAACCTAATAGATATGAACTGCTAGTAGCCAACTTCGAGTTGGTGTCATCTATTCCCTAACGCTACAAGCCCAAAAAAAGCTTTTTGAAGCAGGGCCAGCACGTAACTTGATACAATCGAGGATTGTCGATCGTCGATCAACTCGAAACAAATTATTTTTGACAGCACGTAATTTGAGACGAGTTCCATTGTGACTTTTACTTAAAAAAGTCATTGTGAACTATAAAATGAAATGTCAAATGAGTTTTCTTTGAAATTATTTCATTCTAGTTTCAATTTTAAGTTTTTTTTTTAAATGTTTTTCTTTGATTCGGAGAGTGAAAGTGAAGGCGAAGAAGTGTCCTGTGCCTTTTAAGTGAAGTTTATTACTTCTTAGCTTATTCTTTACCTAGTATTTAAGATCACTCCAGGTAGTACCCGTGGCATGATGGACGATGGTTAGTGCGTTGGACTGTCATGCCAGAGGTCTTGGGTTCAATCCCTGCCTATGCCATCTAAAAGTTTTTTCACGGGTACTGCCTCTTGCGAGGAATTGACAAATTCTCCAAGAGTAATTCTTGTCATGAAAAGTGCTTTCTCACATTGGCCGTCGGCTTAAAACTGTAGGTCCCCTCTATCCCTGACAACAGTACTCGCACACAGGAATGGTGGAGAGTTGTTAGTCACTAGGCCCTAGTTCTCAACGGACTGTTGCGCCACCCAATTTTTATTTTACGTAATTTGAGACGAGTTCCATTGTGACTTTTACTTAAAAAAGTCATTGTGAACTATAAAATGAAATGTCAAATGAGTTTTCTTTGAAATTATTTCATTCTAGTTTCAATTTTAATTTTTTTTTGAAATGTTTTTCTTTGATTCGGAGAGTGAAGGCGAAGAAGTGTCCTGTGCCTTTTAAGTGAAGTTTATTACTTCTTAGCTTATTCTTTACCTAGTATTTAAGATCACTCCAGGTTTAAAAAAAAAATGATCTGTAAATATGTGCATACATATATACATAATATTTAACAACAACCTATGTTTTTCCAATATTTAAGATCTTTTTGTGGAGGACCCTCTGTGTTTAGAGATTCAATCAGTTTTCCCCACAGCATATTGCTATTTTTCCTCCCTTGGGCAGTTTTAAGAATTCCCCTCGCTAAATCAACGTGAGAACTCATAAGATTGGTCAAAATCTCAGTCTGTTTTTTATTTATTGACATATTATTTTGCTTTTCCATTTTTCTCATACAAAAATCACTGCCGACGATAACTAATTTCTGTCGAGTGAAAACTTTTTTTTCAAACGTCAATTTGAAGTTTGTGTGCTGCAAAATCTGGCGAAACAATCGAGGACACTCGATTGAACCAAAATGTGTGCTGCCAATGCTCGATTGTATTGACTAAACTCGGTTGTATCAAGTTAAGTGCTGGCACCCCAGAGAAGCGGCAGACCTACAAGAGGGCAAGCTTAACTTAAGAGGTGTAATTAGTTTTAAGGAGTGTTTTTATTATGTAAGAAAAAGTATCAACTAGAAGTCCATATCTAGTCTGTCAATGATTTAGGCAATCTTAGAGCTTGTTCAAAAAAAAAAAATATTTAAATCAGTTCATTAATTTCTGAGAAGAAGAAAAACAAATGTCATACAAATCTATTAAACCGTTTTTGAGAAAATCAATTTTTGACGAACAAAACTTGTATAGGGACTTTTTCTCTTGAAAAAATAAATCTAAAAAAATCTAAAAAATCTACTTAAAACCTTATTTTCCAAGTTTGAACTCAAACGACCAACTGGTTAAGGCTGTAGGAGCGAGGACAGACAGAAATCTGTCTGTCCTCGCACGCAATTGCCGCAATCGCCGGACATAATTTGTCCGACTTTTTTTTCTCATTGTAATGTCGTGTTTCATTTAAATCTCAAGTTCGAAATTTGTTGCAAATGCTATACTTGAGATTTAGTTCCTTTAGATCGCAAGTAAAAACTGAACGTTTTTGTTGGTGTTAAATATTTCGTGAAAACATTATAAAATGTTTTTTAATAAAAGGTTTCATTTTGAATATCCCACTATTTGGGCAGCTGTTTCTTTTGAAACTGTCATATTTTGACATTTCAAAAATAAAACATTTTCAATTACTTAAAATTTAAAAATTCACTCTTCAACAATTGTAAATTTTAAAATGTATTACAAAAATGGTGAACACTTTTTTTAAAGTAAAAACTGATCCGTATTTATCTCGAAAAATCATGTTATAATTCAAGAATGATTGTTGAATAAATCTTTCAATTTGCCAACTTACCATTGTTAGGTCCGGCTTTGGAGTAGCGGTCTGATTGGACCTTACTTATTCCAAAATGAGACACGCACAACTGTTACGGTGGATAAATTGCGTTACCGAGCTATGATTAATAATTTTTATAGCCGGAAGACGGTCCTATGACATACAAAATCAACGAAAACATCTCAATTTTGAATTATGTATAAGTTATTTCTTCCAGATTTCGGTAACCAATTGTGATCACTTGTGACTAAACACCTTTAGAAATTTTCATATACGTTGGTTTGACGTCTCGAATATCTCAACAGAAAAATGTTTAAACTTCATTTTATAGATGTCATATTTCTGAACCTCTTCGATTACTTCAAACAAATATTAATAATCAATATGAGTCGTATCCCTGCCTAGGAAAAAAGTTATGAACGTAATCATGTTCATTTATTCTATTATATCTGATTTTGAAAATGTATTTATTTTTATTTTTGTTATTTAACTCATGAAAAGAATAATTTTTCCAAGTTTTTATGAAATAAATTCGTTAATAGCAATCTCTTCAATATGGGAACGGTATTTTAAAAGTAAATTTATCCAGCACAGTGCAAAACAAAAGATATTCCGCTCTACAGCAATTTCAACTTTACTGTATGGATCTCAAGTCTGGGGATACACCTCCTTCGAAGAAGTAGAAAAATTTCTTCGATTTTTCATTAAAAGAATTTTCAGATTGCCACGAAACTCTCCGAACTATATGCTGTATCTAGAAACAGGAACTTCTCCTCTGATAATGGATACACTACAGATGCATTTTAACTACGTAGTCAAAGTAATGAATACGGCAGACAGCAGAATTCAAAAAATCATTCTTAAAACAGTTATCCAAGCAAAAGGATCTATGGTAGAAGAGTGAGAGAGCCTTGTTTCAATATGCGATATTGATCTTGAAATAGCAATGAATGCACAACCCACCCTATTAGAGTCAAAATTCAACATGATTTTGGAAAAATTTGGAAGAGTACTGTATGGAAGATATGAGTCTGAAGCTAGATCATCGATATTCAGGAACTACTACAGTCGTTTAAATTTTAATTTGCAGAATAGATCGTATCTGATAAATAACAACACAATCGATAAAATTAGCATTATTCTTAAAGCAAGGGGAGAATTACTTAACCTTAATTATATGCCACATCGACCCGATCTGCCTATATTATGTAGCCTTTGTAATATGAAAGCACGGGAAGATACCTTTCACTTTATTGTGGTGTGTCCAGTCCTAAAAGAATACCGGATTATCTACTTCAATAAAAGCAACCTCGATGAAACTGAATTCTTCGATTATTAAATGAAGAAGAAGGCTGGGACTCGCTTTATAATTATTCTATTGCTGCTCTTAAATATAGAAAACTTATAATCGAAGAAGATTTTTAAATTAAAAAAAAAATTAAGAAAAATATTTATCAATGTAACTTATTACTCCTATTTTGTTAAATAAAATGTATCTGTTTTCGAAAACGTCAGTCTGGTAGACGGCCATAAGCCATACCGATACGACTTATAAGATAAATATATTATATTATATTTTTTTATATATATTATACGAAAATGTTATATGAAAATGAGTCAAATAACTAACTAACTAACTAACTAATTCGTTAATAAGAAACACTCATGTATCTATTTTCAATATTAAATAAATCTATTAGAAAAATTTGTATTAAATAAATGGAGATAAAGTTATGTGTAGTAACAACAATTATAAAAGATTGCATATTCAATACTGAACTGGACGGGGTAAAAATTATAACTTTCAATTAAAGTGGGGAACTAATGTAGAACAAGAGTAATTAAAAACTCAATTATTCACGCTGTCATTGATTGACATTGAAATGTTTCAATCAAATCAAATGCATTTTGCTTTTAAAATACCTCAACTAAACAACTATTTAAACAAGAACTTCTAAGAATGAAGTAATTTTCCTTATTTATTTCTTAATTATTTATTCTTATCGATTCTTTAACAAGAAGAATGTTTCGACACACCTGAGAAAGATATGCGTTGTAAATATTATATTCAATTGTATTTCTTTTCATTGAAGTTCATTCTTTTGCACTATAGTCGAATGGCAGAAGAAGGAATGAGGGTTTTGATAAGTTTATTTCTTAAAGTCTTATCATTATGTCTTTATGGCATCATTAAAATAATACAATGCTGTTTTATATTTCCTCTATGTTTATTCTCTCTATAAAGACTTTTTTCTTAGCGAACAATGATAATTTTTAAGATGAAGAAATAATGCAATAAATCTTCAATTGTGTGGTAAACATCAAAAACAAATTAATGTATTTTTCTTACCCAATAAAGAAAATTCAACATTTTCATTTTTTCCAACATAATACTTGATATTTGTGAAACTTGTTCCAATCGTCAGAGAAATTAAATAATTAAGGTAAAATTCAAAAAGTTTTATGTTACTGAAGTTAAATAAATGAACAGGGTTGGTTACTTTTTTATTTATATTTAGATACTAACATTTCAAGCGAAGGTAACATGAGAACCGTGTAATGTACAACAAAGTTAAAAACACCCTGACGTAGCATCACATAGTAATTATAAGTCAGTTTGATTGATGCGACTTAAATTGATTTTTTAGATGAAAAGGTATTAAAAAGGGTGTTTTTTAACTGGATGAGAATTTTCGATGGTTGTTGTCTATGATTTAACAGCTGATAATAGTAAATTGTGTTACAATACTGATTTAAGTAAGATTTGGCAATCCATAATGTATCGTCTGTCGTCAAAACAATGCTTGCAATTTGCGGAAATATAAAACTTAGTCTACTTTTCGGTGTTAATTTATGAGCTAATTTCTGTTTAAAGGCTTCGTCTATGAGCAAAATTCTTGTTTATAGAACGAAGACAATCTTCAAGCCATTAACAAATCACCAATATATCCACTTATATTGACTACTTGGTTTGGCTTACCATCTGGCGGTATCATTGGTCCTTATTTCTTTCGAAATGAGGAAGTAGCTGCTATCGAAACATGTTACCTCGTTTTTTGTTTCTAAAAATGAGTCTTCTAAAGACCGACACCATTTGATTCCAACAAAACGGCGACGTATCATATAGCGTGCTTAACCATCAATTTATTTCAAAATCAATTTGGTTGTGACAATTCTGTTTGCTAAAGTAATCTTGTTTGCTAAATTCTTCGTTAAAGCTACTCCTTTCGATTTTTTTTGGACTATGTTAATTCATTAATTAATGCTGCCAAAAATTCTATTTTTGAAGAAGTCAGTATTCAAGCCACTGTTGATGTCGTACATTTATTGTAAAAAATACCGGAAATTCTATTTAAATACAAATTCATGTTTAAATTCATATTTAAATGATAAAAAGCACATTCCTACAATATTTCTGTCTTGCATGGTATTACTATCATTGTTTTATTTAAAAACAAATTTGGTTAGCATAATAAAGGTTATAGTGAGCCAATTTAAAAAGATAGGCATATGCTTTCCCGGACTTTATTTTAGAACTATAAAAGGGGAACAATTCTGTCGCACATCGTTTTAGCAAAATTTTAACCGTTTTTGCAGCTCACGCAGTCGAAGCTTTCAAAAGGAAAAAAATCCTCAATTTTGAAACATTTGTTATTGGTGTTTCGCTTGTATTACTCTCAGCGTTATCTTATATAGCTTATAATCTTAATCAATAAATAGGTTATCTAATATTGAAAGATTTTTTCAATTCGAATCAGTAGTTCCTGAGATTAGCGCCTTCAAACAAGCAAGCAAACAAACAAATAAACGAATTCTTTACCTTTATACTATTAAGTATAGATTTTCAAGTTCTTTAGGAAACACCCGATATTTTTCATATAAAAATGTTGAAGTTGATGTAAGTGGTCATTATTTAAAAAAATATACTTGTGTATAAAGCCTTCCAATGTTTTAACCTGAAATATTTCTAAATATAGACATTTTTACACCTGTTATGCAATGACCCCATTGTCATTGTCAAAAAAAAAAAAAGCCTTCAAATTCGTCCAAAACTTAAATATAACTTGAATAATTTAGCAAGTCCCCTTAAAAACGATTAAGTCTTTTGGACAACATAAAAAACTGCTGTTTCATGTCTTTCGTTGTTTTACCAATATTATTACAAAAAGTGTTCTGTAGGATTTGGTAGTTGCATTTTCCACTTTAAACAATTCAGCCGTAATACCCTTGGAAGTACTGCCCAACATTGAGATTCATTTTTTAACCGCACATCAAGAATGCGAAATACTTTACCCTTCTATTTTATTATTTCAATACTTAAAGGCGAAATTAATTTTAAATAAATATTTAAACAAATCTTTTCCTGTAAATACCTTTATTATTTTGATTTTGGTATTATTCTTAGTCTCGGTCAGTAATGAAAATAAATTATTGTGTTTTTAAACAAAGGCGACAGCATGAGATAGTGAATGGCCAAATCTTTAATAGCAAAACTGGAAACAGCTTAATATTAGTCGTATATCAAGCATCTTCACACCTTCTACTTTTTCTTCCTCATAATTCCCATGTGGGTGGGTTGAAAGTACCTTTACGTATTCAACAATAATCCTTGCCACAATAATCTGTTTCTATTTTCCTTAAGACCGTCTTTGCTATCAACTAACTAAAGCAGCATAGGTGTAGCTATAGAATCTCTACAAATATTTGCGTCAAATACAACCCTCAGAAACATTATTTATCTTCTATCATCCCAGGATAATAGGTGATACATTAAGTCCCCGCATACATACCTAAAGTTTCTATACTCTATGTACCGTTCTATATTCTCTATTTGTACTTATTTATATACATTTAGGTATTTTCTTATTTCTTTGTTTGTTTCTTTTATTTGGAAAACTCACCGTCCAAATCGATTTGCCATCCATCCACCGCTAAATCCACCCAGCATACCACCGATGGCAAATATCGATACTGCCACCGAATACAATTGCTGTATGAATTCCTCGCTAATATCCTCCCCATATCGATCCTTGTATACGTCCTTCATGAAATTCTCAATATTCTTTTCTGGTGCATTTATCACTCCGGTATTGTAGCCAAACTGGAGCATTCCCAAGACGGCCGAAAATATCGAGTATGTCAGAAAGAACGTGAGTCCCTGTAAAAAAGATTGCGAAATTTTGTTTTAATTTTATTTTTATCTTTCTGTCAATTAGTTGAAATAGAGAAAGAGAAAAAGATAGGTAGAGAGAGAGAGGTAGAGGTAGAAAGGTAGATAGGGTTAAAGTTCAATTAGGAAAAAAATAATTCAAAGATTTTTCACGTCACTTCCAATTCAATTATTTATAAATATTAAAAAAAAATATCAAATCAAAGCTTGAAAAAAAATTGAATAAAGATAAAAACAAAGGTGCATTTTTTGAAAAGTAAGAATAAGTTCAATTCCATCTGTAAAAAAAAGTGCGAAGAGAATTTTTGAAAGAAAATTTGTGATGCAAAATGAGGAATTATGTAGTACAAAGAATTGTTTTTGAAAAAAAAACATAAATTAAAAAAAAATAACAAAAATAAGTTTTAAAGAATTGTTTAGAATCAAATCAAAAATACAAATTAAGAACTATTTAATACTGACGATTTTCGGAATTACATTTTGTACAGATGTCAAAAGTGCTAACTTCCAAATGTGCTCTTTGGGATTTCTATAAATCTTTTATTTCTGAAGAAATTTTACTTTCAACACAAGATCTACAATTTTAAGCCGAATCCGAACGGCTTATTTGAGAAAGCACTTTTCATGACAAGAATTACTCTTGGAGAATTTGTCAATTTCTCGCAAGATGCAGTACCCGTGAAAAAAAAAACTTTAGATGGCATAGGCAGGAATCGAACCCAAGACCTCTGGCATGACAGTCCAACGCACTAACCATCATGCCACGGGAAGCATTTTTGCTTGGGAGATGTTTATTCCGGCAGGGATTCTAGACAACACATTCAATTTTCTTAAAAAACGAAGAGATCCAATGATTGTATTAATTCTTTAAAGACTACACTAAAGAAAAAGGAGAAATAAAACAGATTTTAACAAAGCTTATCGTCTTTTATTAATCAAAAACGTTTTGTTTTTGGAAAAACAACTAATGTGTATAATATTATTCCTTGAAATGAATAACACTGGTTGGCTAGGGTTTTTGTTCTGGCTATTTTGCTATTTTTCGAAGGATTTTGATAGACTTTATTCAAATCTGACTTCAATACACTCTAATAAATGATGTTTTTCACATATGACTTTTTAAAAGTAAAAAAAAACACATTCATAAATGAAACTTCTTGAAGGTATCTACATTTATAAAGAAGTTTTTGTTTAATCATTTCAAACATTTATGGTATTTGAAATTTTGTTTGAAAAATGTTCATATATTTAAAATAAACGCTGAACCATTTATTCGGTTTCTAGCAGAAAACAGACAAAAATATTTTAAAATAAATTTTTGTTTTTATAAAAAAATCCATCCCATAAAAAGAACTATTACAATAAGTTTTTGAAATTTAATGAAAAAATAAGAAAATAATGTTGAAAACAAGTATTTTTCAAATTTGAGCAGATTCGAGTTGAAACCGAAGTTCGTATCTCAAATGAATACAACAATTATTTAGAAAACTTTTTATTTTCGAAACCAGTAAAGCAAAGTTCAACGTTTCTAAAAACTTTATTAAGGGTGTTTTTAGAGTATCGTAGCACTTTTTTAACCGGCAACAATTTTGTAAGCTGCTAAGTGATTGGAGACACATGATAACCTAGCAAGGCGCAGATTTAATGACTGACACCATTAGATCCGCAAAAACTTACTGTTTGGTTTGTTTAATGGGTTAGTAACATAATTGGTCCGTACTTAATAAAAAACGATTGTGGCCAGAACGCTACAGTCAATGGTGGCCGCTATAGAGCCATCAGTACTGACTTATTCGTTCATCAATTGACCAACCCTGATGTGCAGGAGCTGTGGTCTCAACAAGACCGAGTAACATGTCTCAAAGCTCGTGTTACAATTAATTTATTGAAGGAAACGTTTTGTAAAAGAATAGTCTCACGTTACGGACCCGTAAATTGGCCTTCAAGATCATTTTCTGTGGGGATATGTGAAGTTGCTAGTTGACGTAGCGCTGATAAGCTTGAAACTATTGGTCACTTGGAGGACAAAAATTAGCCGCTTTAATGCGAAATACGGCTACAAATGTTGGAGAATGTTATTGAAAATTGAACCTTTAAGACATCCGTGGCGATTGTATTAAATAAATCGTATTTAAGTTATAATTCCAGAAAGTTAGCTTCCAAATAAAGTTAATTGCATGTCATTTTTATTTTATTTCATAGTTCTGTACCTTTTAAAAAAAAAACACCCTCTATAAAGTCAAATAAAAAGTCATATTTGGAAATAAAAATTTCCAGAAACTAAATAAGATATTAAACTGTAAATATTTATATTTATATGTAAATATCGTCAGACAATTCTTTGTTAAAAACTACGTTAGTGTTTTAGCTTAACCTAAAAACACTGTTTTTTGTTGACTTTAACATTTTTTTAAAGAAGAGACTTTTTAAAATAAAAGCTTATTTTAAGGCGAGATTTGAAATAAGAACAACTCAATCCTTTAGAAATGCATTGTTTCGTTTACGGACCAAAAAAAAAAACTCAATTTTGTCAACCAGTGTAATTAGTTTCTGCCATTTTGCTTCAACAGAAATTAGTCCGATCGAAAGTAAGAACTCCTTAATTGCGGTTACTTAAGGCTTAAAAAGTTTTTAAAATCTAAATTTAAAATAAAATCTCGGGCAAGCAGTCTTTTCATTAAATAAAATTGGAAAATTGGAAATTCAACTGTTAAGTAGACACACTTCATATTTTATGCCAAATTGTCAGATTTTGCTAAATGAATTTCAAATTGAAATATAAGAATTTTACTTCATTCATCTAGATGGTTTCCTTACAACATAAACCACAGAAATGTTGGTATGTAGGTCAAAAGTTTTGGTATTTTCATAACCGTCAAAAATCTGCGTTACTTTAATCCTTTGTTGCATAAATGAACACACCATTTCTGCAGAACATATGAAGGCTTGCTTAGGTACAATTTTAAGTATAGTCACTAAATGTTTTTAAAAGTCAGTCAAAAATCAAAAAAGGTCGCGTCGAGATTTTATTTTTTGATACCCAAGACTTCAAAATAAAAGAAACTGTATTAGTTTCAAAGAAAACCATCTTCTGCAATATCATCTGCGTTTGTTCGATTGCAAATCTGACTTTATGAACATTTCTAACGCAGATCTATGTTAGGCAGACGATTATGACAACACATTTTTTGATTTATTTCAGAATGAAGCGAATAGAATCGTGCTCAAATCAGCCCAAGAATGTACGGAAGGAATTCTGTGGATAAACTATATTGATAAGTCACAGTTTAGAAAAAAAACTATGTCAAATTTACTTTTGAATCTTTTCTAAAAGTGGTGCAAATTATATTGACATACATATGTATGTCCAAATCGTTCACAAAATTATAATATGATAAATAAGAAAATTACGTATACGCCTAAGTGAACATTTCATATTTTATGGTAGCTTTCAGTTAGAACAACTGCAAGAACTCTAGTTTATCGACCGTTTAATTTAATGGTCAATTTGATGATTGAGATGACGTCCCATTATTTTCTTGCAGTTTTCAGGCAGAATAAAACTCTATTTTATATAAATCTCTATTTAATGACTTAAGCTTCATAAACTAGAAATGTTTCGAAATTATTGTTTTAACAAATAGAAAAGATTACACATACGCCTAAGTGTTCATCTTGCATCAAATAAAGCTATCAGAGTGAACTTGGGCATTGGGTTAATTTTTTGACACTTTAGGCCAACTGACATATGTTTTGAACATTTTAACTCAATCTGTGTGTCGAATCGAATGTGATTTAAAGAGACATTTTTATTAATCATTATATAGAATTAAACTATAATATTTATAGGCTTCACATTTTTTAAGATCGAGTTCAAGTAAGAGTTCAATGATAATATTCATGCATTTTTAACAAGGTTGAACACTCAGAAATGGTAAAGTTACCAAAAAAGCATAAACTAAAAGGCCTCAAAAAAAGTCTGATGACCGAGATGGCACTTGTGAAACATCATGCAACTCTAATCCATATATTATATTGGTCTTGATTCAAGTTCTAGTTGAAATATTCAAACCTTCTTAAATTAATTTGGTCAACTTAGAAAGTTAGAAAATCCACTCAAAAAGAGTCAAAAGTACCGCAGTGTAGCTCATTCATTTAAAGTGTTACTACTTCTCTTTAATAAATATTCTTTTTTCCACTTAAAACAGCATTCATAAAATTTTAGTGTCCAGACCATTTTTAATATTTCATTAAAGTAACATCGATTTCATATTTAATTCCACATATCAAAAAATATTTATAGGCAAGATTGTTGTTCTATTAAATTAAAACCATTTCATCACCGCCGCCACCGCGCCTCACCGCCCATATATATCAGAGGATAAATTGAAATTGCATTTCATCCAGGATAAAAGGGAGGTTGGAAGAGATCAACACAGACCACGGCAATCATTCTCCCTTAACCCCAATCCTGTGACTTATCCTGGATGCCAATGCCCACAGCCTGTCACTATGTTTTGTGCACATTTAAAAACAATCACTAGCATCATGGTGATGCGGTTGTTGTGCTTTCACAATAATTATTTGTATACCACAATATTTATTACTTTGGTATTTTATTTTTTCCCTTTTTTTGTTTTTTTATTTTATTTTGTGGGAAGATGGAACCGAACAGAAAAACCGACATCGACAGAGTAAATTAAAAACTCAGGAATGTGATCGAAAAAAATATATAAATATAAATAAATAAATAAAAATTAAATTGCAATAAACAAAACCACCATCATCGTTGGCAACAAACATAAAAAAAAAACATTATCATCTGTATATAATTTTAATTTAATTTAATAAAATAAAATGTATATACCATAGGGAGACAGCAGCAAAAACAAAAATTAAATAAAAATAAAACAAACAATTTTGTGTGTCAATGATAAGAACAATAAATAAATTTTATTTAGGCAAAAATTCATAATAAAATAATATAATATCATTTTGTAGCAGGTAGATAATAATTTTAATTTATGTACCAACAAAATTAGATAATAATAATGATATAATTAAATTTTATTGAAAATAAATAAGTAATAAATAAAATAATTTTTTTTGGTGTTCTTTTGCGTATTTTTTGTCATCATTTTTTAGTTTTTTTTTTTTTTGGAAAGTGTAGAAGAAAAAATGTTAAATGTATTTAATTACACAACATGGCAAAAAATTTAAGCTACAAACTTGTTCTAAAAGTCTTAGCTTCCGCCTGTGCGTGTGCTCCTCAAGTCGATCCACATATTCACGCAGCTCTTCGATTTCTTCTTTAACTTGTTGCACTGTGTCCAATTCATGTTTTATTGCTACCATATCACGTTTCACCTAAAATTAAATATTTTATTTATAGATTTAAATTGTTGTTGAAAAGTGTGATTTCTGAAATTAAAATAAAAAAACTTTCAAAATTGTGGAAAAGTTAACTACACTCGTCTAAGTTACGTCAATGCAATAAGCTATCCATCATAAAATAAAATTAAAAGTAAAAATATATAAAGTATACATTTTTTTCATTTGTATGCCGATTTTTTAGAAATTTTGATTTTGCTATATCAAAATCTTACTTGTTTGATCTATAGAATTTCCTATCAACATAAACCGCACAAAAAGAAGTCTCTGCATAAGAAGTTTTTAATTATTTTACGCCTAATTGTACTTTTTTGGTATAGTTAACAGACGTTCAAGGGGATGTTTATACTCTTAATATATTTAAAGTTTAAAGATTTAAAAGGAGATACCGGTGGTGCACATTGGTCTTAAAGTTTTCAATATCAAAATGGAAAGGGAAGACAGAACTGGGTAAAGAATTTCACATTCTCGATGTGTGGTTTGAAAAAGAATTTCTATACTCGTCATTAAGTCCGAAATTAAGCTCAAGGGTAAAGTGATGATCATTCCTGGAAGTGCTAGTATTACGGCTGAATTTTATCAGGGGTGGGGATGTAACAACAGGAGACAGCAGTAATTTTTTTTAATAATTAAATTCTACATTACATAATAATTACTCGTTGGACAATGCTGTCGAGTTAGGTATTTAACGCCGGCGTAGAACTGAATCTGAGTGACAAGAATGTGAATCTATAAGCGAAAATGAGAAGCCGTAGGTACTGTCGTCAGTGAAACAGTTTAATAGATTAGAAGTTTATGAATATAGGGAAGAGAATGGGAGACAGAACTTAGCCCTGTGAAACACCACAATTTACTTTTTTAGTTTCAGACTTAAAACCATCCAAATCAACTTGTATTGAAAGATCTTAAAGGTAATTTCTATCTCAATAAAGAAAGGCTTCATGCTTGATGCCAAAAACCTATCAAATACTTTTCAAATATCAAGCTAAAAATTTGTTCCACTGTTCGGTGAGATGAACCAAGAGATCACCATTACAGCTACGAAAGCCATACTGCCGTACATGAAGAAGCCTTTGGTTTTTGAGATATTTCTGAAGCTGATAATTAATCACTGTTTCCATGAACTTGGTAAGAAGGGAGGTAAGTGCAATCGGTCGATATTTAGAAGGGGTAGGGAGGATTCACCTTTTTTGGCTATGGCCCGGAAAAATGCAGTTTTCCTTCCCCTCGGAACGAGTCCTGAAGATTAGAATAAATGAAGAAGTTTATGCAGTGGTTCTGCCAGAATTAAAGACAACCTCTTAATTAGTAGGAATACCATCTAGCCCAATTGATTTGTGAATGTTGACATCTTTAAGGACTCCTATTACAGTTCCAGTACGAACGAAGATTGGTTTCATACAATCATTTACTCCTCAAGTACAGGCGATGTCATTACACTCTTTGACAGTATGAATTTGCGGTGAACAGCCTAGCAATGAAATAAACATTCTTTGAAGAGCTAACAAATAGAGTGTTATTAACAACAAGCTTAAGAACCCTATTAGAGGAAAAATGTCTCAAGTTTTTTAAGAAATACTTAAAATTTTGACTACCTTTGGGTATTTTAGCCCATGTATAAATTTGGTCCTTCGAATATGGGCATTGCAGGCCTTCCTGGCTTGCTTGAAATTTTTTCGGTTTTATTCAGTTGGACTTTAACACAGCAAAACTTACCTCCTTAACCCTAAGCAGCTCTTTGCAGCTCCAATAAAAATAAATAGTTCTCAATAAAATTAAGCTTGTGATCATATCAGCACTAAAGTCAACCTCATTATCGAGGAAGCATAGTGAACAGTTTAAGACCCTGAATTAATTATTAAGACCGTCCCACTTGGCTTTCTCGTATTGTCAAACGGTTCTCTTAGAAGCCCTTTCTTCAACTGGCTATTTTTGACAGGAGAAATTAGCTGATACAACACAATGTCCTGATGTGCCTAAAGGAGATAAAATACAACACTAAAAGTGTACTTATCAGGTTCAGAAGTGAGCAACAAGATAAGAGTGTTTTACACTCGAACATTAATGTCTCGACCATTAACGTCAAAATGTTGTTTGACCCAAATGTTGAAGCCAAAAGATTTGTAACTATTAAAATCACCCGAGACACAATTATTTGGATGGAATCAGACAAAGCAGCAAATTCATGAGAAGTTAAAACTATGTCTAGATTTGCATATATTGAAAAAGGAATTAATTAGTTGAAAAAAAAATTAAAAAAAAGTACGTATAGGCCTATGTGTACTTCCAATTTTATTTTAGCAGTGCAGTTTTAAGTGTGACAACGGGTTGGTCAAAGTGTGAAAATATCGCTGAATTTCAGGTATCAGGCAACAAAGGATCCAAAATAGTCTATTTTACGGTATTTTCAAGAATTAGGCATCGCCAACACCACATTATGAAGTATTTTGCGTAAAAACCTTGGTTTACCTATACAAAATCAAGCACACTTAATAATAGAAGCTAATGGATCATTTGAAGCGACTAACGATCTCCAATTTTAAAAGTTGTCAAGTCCTTATTGGAAAACCCTCAAAAATTGACATGTTACCAAACTAAAAAAAGTATGCATATGCCCAAGTGTACACCCAAAATGGTTTCTGCAGTTTTCAACAGTTCAAGCTTTATAAATCGATATAGTTCCAAAATTAATATTGCAAATTAAAAAAGTACGTACACGCCTAAGTGTACATTAAAATGTTCTCATGCGGTTCTCGAGGAGAATTTGTATTCTCGGCTTTTCTTACAGCTTTATTTTCATGCTTCAAGCATCATTATTTGAAGTGAAGGTGCATCAAATATAGTATATACTCCAGAGGAAATTTGGACATTACTTTTACTTTTTTGGTTCTAGACCAACTTATTAACTTCCCATAGGAAGTTAGTGTAATGGGTCCGATTTGTCAAATTGAAAATTTTGACATTTCTCGACGTTTCAAGGTCCCTAGAGTCGAAATAAAAGATTTTTAGAAAGATGTCTGTGCGTGCGTGTGTACGTACGTTCGTACTTCCGTACGTCTGTACGTTCGCGACGTTTTTTTCGACGTCCATAGCTCAAGAACCAGAAGAGATATCGACTTCAAATAAATTTTGTTATACAGATAATAAGGCAGAAAGATGCAGAAAGGGCTCTCAAGAAAATTGCGTGGGTGGTTTTTTTACCATAGCAGTTTAAAAAAAAAGGTAAAAATTTTGGTTAACCCTAAATATCTCATGAACTAATAACGCTAGAGACTTGAATTAAATTTTATATTATATATTGTATTGTGATACAAAATAAGTATATTTTTGGAAAAAAATCCAATTAACGGTTTTTTTTTTAAATCAAAAAAACTGAAAAAAAATGTTTGTCACTTCGAAAATTTTACGACTAAAATATGATTTCATCTCCAAAACAATTTTGTGCAACGAAGAATTTTATTTTTGACATCTGATAAAATTTTGAGAAAAATCGAATTGACAGTTTTTTTTTATAAAAAATAAAAACCTAAAAAAAAAACATTACTCAAAGTTGGTAAAAATTGAATTTCGACTCAAATATCTTTTCAAAAATTTGATATTTTGGCTTCAAACTTATTTTGTCTTATAAAAAATATTATTTTCAACAGTTTGAAAAATTTTGAGAAAAATGGAATTGACAGTTTTTTTCCAGAAAATAAAAAACTAAAAAAAAATTAATAAAAGTTGGTAAAAATTGATTTTGGACTCAAATATCTTTTCAAAACTTTGAGATATTGGCTTTAAACTACTTTTATTTTTCAAAAAATATTGTAGTCAACATTCAGTAAAATTTTGAAAAAAATCGAATTGACAGTTTTTGTACAAAAAATAAAAACCCAATAAAAAAAATTAATAAAAGTTGTTAAAATTGATTTTCGACTCAAATATCTTTTCAAAAATTTGAGATAATGGCTTGTAACTAATTTTAACTTAATTTTGAGAAAAATCGAATTGACAGTTTTTTTACAAAAAATAAAAACCTAAAAAAAATTTATAAAAGTTGGTAGAAATTGATTTTGGACTCAAATATCTTTTCAAAACTTTGAGACATTGGCTTCAAACTAATTTTATGTTATAAGAAATATTTTTTTTTAACATTCGATAAAATTTTGAGAAAAATCGAATTGACAGTTTTTTTTACAAAAAATAAAAACCTAAAAAAAAAAACAATACTAAAACTTGGTACTTGGTAACTTTCGACTCAAATAGCTTTTCAAAAATTAAAAATATTGGCTTCAAACTTATTTTATTTCACAGAAAATATTGTTTTTGATATTCAGTAATTTTCTTATAAAAATCCAACAGTCCGTTTTTTCATAAAAAAAATAAAATCTACAAAAAATAGAACGCAAATTTGGTAAGAATTGATACATTTAGACAAACTTTTAAGCAAGACAAATCGATAGACGGGATGAGAAGTTATCAGTGTGGGTCGCATCGCAGCCTCTTTTTTTTTGATAATTTCAGAACAATTTGTGTGAATTTTAACCAAATTTGTGTCAATATGAGTCATTTTTATTTTTAATTATAAAGCATTTATGTACATATACACTCAATGGGTGTATGCCAAATGTCTTCATCGGATAAAAACTATTTTTTGGGTCAAGCTAAAACGATCCTAAAGTCTATTGAATTCACACAATAAAAGTCAAATGTAGTTAACTTCCCTAAAATAAATTTGTATTCTATTTTTAAAGTTTCAAATCAATTTATTTCCACTTACCTCTGAAACTTCACTTTGGCAACTCTCAACGGATTTCGTTAGCTCCTGCAGCTGTGTCCGTATTTCACACAAGGCGACTGTCGTCTCCAAGTGCCTATCGCCTCTCTGAAGCTCATCCAGCTTAGCTGAGAGATTCATACTCATCACGCTAACTTGCTTTTGCAAACTATAAACATTCAAATTATAGCGCACGCGAGAGCAAAATGTTTTTTAACGTCGTCGAGCAAATAAACAAAAAATAAAATCAACACAAAACAGAAAAAAAACAGGGAAGACAAAAATGTATTTCATTAAAATATCCACACAAAAATTTAATATATTTCATTTTAAAATAAGAGAGAGAAATAGAGAATATGAGTAATAATAAATATAAAATAAAAAAATATTTGTAGATATATTTAAATTTTTATAGATATATATTTTTGCAAATAATATGAAATGATATTACATGAATAAATGTATCTAATGTTTTGTATCTTTTATTTTCGAGAGAAGTCTATACTCCTTTTTTTGATTTCATTTTAATTCTGCTATGTAAATTAAAAACGAAGCAAATATAATAATAAGCCCTCTAGCAAAAACTACGTTGGATATAACAAAAATCACATCCTAAATCCTGCGAAGCGAAGGATCTAGTCCAAGAGGCAAACTTAAAAAACGTAAAAACGAAAACGAAAAACCAAAATAAAGTACTGAATCGAACTGCATATTTTATTATATTACGAGTATATTAGAAATTGTAAATTGGGTGGGAGCAAAACTACTTAGCTAACAAGTTATTATAATTTTTCTTTTACAAAATTTTTCGCGAAGGAAGCATTGGGGGGGGGGAGTGAAGAGATGGGGTTTTCGGGGTACGAATGTACATAATTTAAAAAAAAATCTTTCTTTTTTTTTAAATTGCAATATATGCACAGCAGAAGGCGTTGGAGGCGGATGACAGGACGAAAGGATGACAGGACGAGAAGGTGGGAGTTGGTAGGAAGAGGAAATAAAAAAAAAAAGAAAAATATTAGCTGACGGAAAATGCCATGCAAATTATTAAAAGACAGACAAAATAAAAGCTGCACAGGTATAATCATCATCACAGAATTTAAAACGGCAGCAGCAAGGGAGTACTCTACTATATAGCACACTAGCGGATTGCAAATTGCGGGTGGGAAGACTGCGGTTTGGCGAACGGAAGCAGCTACATTATCCTGTCGGATGTGATGTATCCAAGACCGTGTTTATCTATCTATCTATCTATGTATATGGAGGATGATGTGATATGTGTTGATGATGATAGTTATAAATGTCTATATTTTTTATGCCACTATACTATATATGCTATATGATATGTAAATGCACCTGTAGATAGGTGTAAAGTGTTATTTATATATAATTTTTGTTGTTGCTCCGGATGTTGGTAGTAATGCATTGCAGTCCTGAGTAATATTAATATATGTTTTCTGCATCATGCTGCTTGATATAACCGCACAGATAGAAATATGGTATTATCAAGAAGAAGCCTTTTGTCCTTTCACCAGCTTTGGATTATATGGAAATATTTTACCTATGTACATTATATACACTATATCTATCTCTATGTATATGTACATAAGTATGTAATGTATAAAGGAAGTGAAACTTTATTGTAGTATAATTTATTGGGTACCCAAAGACTCCTAGCAGTTGATTTTTGAGTTCTTTATTTTGTTAACACTACAGTTGCATATATACGCGCAGAATATATGCAAGAGCTGTGTGCAGTATGCAGAACTGCATAGGAATATATTATATTTGCAATGGATAAGATATTTTTTTTTTTTTGAAAATAAGTTGATTTATAATATATGTAGTACATAATGAAAGTATAGTGTGAAATTGTTGAACCGAAAGACTGTAACAAAGAGAATTGCCTGGATGTATAGTATCCCTTTATCATTCTGGTTATAAATGATTACACGGGAATTACATTATTTCATTTTTGCACTTGGTGGTAAACCATAAACAAAAAAAAAGAATACTTTTAATAAAAATGCCCTTTTTTGTTATCAAAATCCTTCTGATAATTATAATTAAAAATAATAATTCATAATTGCCTTAAGGTGCCACATGGGTCTTTTTGTATCTCTTAATGAGAACATGCACGCAAATGATGGTCACCAAAGTAAAGTAGACTGGAAACACACATTTTTTTCAGAACGGATTGATTTAAAAGTGTAGGTAGGTAGGTAGGTAGGTAGAAATGGAGATCTCAAGGCAATCTAGCCTGAGATCCAATTAGCGCTGTAGCGCGCCGTTTTCATACTAAAACTCGTTTGACCTATGATAGAAAGGAAAAGATTTATAGAGAAGCTTCATAGCGATTATGTTAGAGCCATTTTGTCGCATTGAGAAAAAAGATTAGGTCTCTAATCTTTGTCTCAGATAGCTCATCAAGTTTGCGAAAGAATGCTTTCCCAAAGCATTTCATTCTAGTGCTTGCCAAAGCAGGACATTTGCAGAGGAAATGGATTATCGTTTCACTTTCTCTTTGGTCGCTACAACTACGGCAAAAGATGTTGTAAGAGATACCCAACTTCTCTGCATGAACTCCTATAGGCCAATGACCGGTACAAACCGCAACAAATCCTGGCTATGTCTTGCCTTGGCCTGCATAGAAGATCGTTTGTACGGGTTTTATTATAGGTGGGCCATATCTTCCTAGATATAATGCAGTTGGGTAAATTGCTCCACCTTCGGTTTGATTCAGTTTGGTAGATAGAAAAGATTTTACCCTTCATAGCACCAAGAGGAATGTTAACCATTTCCGCAAGTGAGCTATGAAGGGCCGATCCTTGCCTGGCTAGCTCGTCAGCCCGATCATTTCCCACGATATCACTATGGCCCGGAACCCAGATCAGGGTGACACCGAGGTTAATGTTCAGGCTCGCAAGCTCATCGCGACATTGCTGGACCAATTTAGATGAAGATGTAGCCGAGTTAATGGCTTTGACAGCTGCCTGACTGTCTGTGAAGATAGCCGCATTTCGGTTTTGGTTTGAGCTTTATTGAAGTATCTTACATGCCTTCCTAATTGCCAGCAGTTCAGCCTGAAAAACGCTAGCAAAGTCAGGAAGCCTAAAGTATTTAGCTACATTTAGGGACTCAGAAAAGATCCCGTCAGTAAAGATGGTTGTATCAAAACCTATTGACACGATGTCATCCTCCCAATCTTCTCTGGATGGGAAAATGAAAAAAAAAAAAAAAAATAGTGTAAAGTAGCAAGACTTGTTCTTAATTGAATTAGGACTCGAGCGATGTATACACAGTGCAAAACCCTTAAGCCGACGCTTGCTCATAGCTGTCGTTTGTATGCGTATTAAGCTTGTTTTTACACGCCATATTGTTTTTGTTATGAGTTTGAAGTCTGTCAGCATTAAACGGTGCACAAATTCCATTTTCCTTGGGTAATCATGTACCAATTTTGTGCCAAAAACAGAGCTTATGCGAGAAGCTCAGCTTTTCTGCTTCTATTTGAAGAAATTGTCTATAAAATCGAATGCTTTTACAGACCTTTGTCATGACAGTTTTATGTCAGTTTTAATACAGAAAAAATTGATCTGCAGGAAAAGAAGCATGAAAATTGGATCGAGAATGTTGGGGATGTTGAAACCTGGTGATAGTGTTAATTGCCACTGCTACCACCAAAAACTGATCAAAATGCACGGTGTTCTGTGTAAAAATAGGTCTTATTATTATTAAAAGAGTGCAAAAGCTAATTTTTAATATATCTGTCAAAAATTTTCCAAAACCACTTAGAGAAACATATAACTAGGAGGTGCTACCCCATCCCACTTATTCTTCAGTAGTGGCCCTTTCGACTTCCACCAGTTTTCTTCTATGGACCATAAGCTCGTCGTGCAGAACTGCGATTCTTAAGAAAATGTTCAAAAATGGCTTGTTGAATAGTTTGCATCGAAAAATATGGATTTTTTGGCGTAGTTTCCAAAAATTTAACTAGAAATTGGAGACATGAATAGATAGTAAAGGCAAGTGCTTTGAATAAATTAGCGTGTTTATTTTGACTTAAAGCCGATTTAAGGTTATACACCTAGTTGAGTATGACTTTAACAATTAGGTAAGTCAGAATTATTTTTAGCACATGAGTCTACTCTGATTTGAAAAATATTTCCGAAAATTCAGTTTGTGTAATGCATTAGGTTTGTTTATAATCATACACAAATATTTTTCATGTAGAACCCACAATTAATTTGTATATTTTTTTGAAAATTGAAATACTTTTTTGTAAAAATGTGATGTTTATTACTGCTTATTTTTAAAAATATATTCTTATTTCAGCTGTCTTAATTAAGCCAACGAACGTCTTGTAATTACAATTTTGTAGGCTTAAATTGAAGAAAACAGCTTACTGTTTCATTTGAGTCGATAACATTTTTATTCGATACTATACAATAAATTTTAATGATAAGTGGTCTCTGAGTCATGTTAATAAATATAAGGATAAGTCTACAAATATAGGGTTAAAGGTCACATCAAACATTTTTATAAACACTTTTATACTAGCTGCGCCTCGTGGCGTTTTTTGCATGCTTTATTTTAGAACAAATTTGGGTAAAATACAAATGGTTATTCATACATATATTGTCGCGGACTTTTTTAGATCTATTAAAGGGAAACAATTTTGTTTTTAACAAAAATTTAACCGTTTTTATAGCGCACGCAATGGAAGCTCTAAAAAGGGAAAAAAGTCCCCGATTTTCAAAAACATTCTTTATTGGCGCTGCCTCGTATTAGTCTTTGCGTGATGTAATATAGTTTATAGATTTCCTCAATAAATAGGCCATCTAAAACTTAACAAATTTTCAATTCGGATCAGTAGTTGCTGAGATGAGCGTGTTCAAACAAACAAACAAACAAGAAAATTCTTCAGCTTTATAATTTTAAGTATAGATTGTTTTAAGGGTCGTTTCCTTAGTATTTTCCTATTGTACTAAAAAAAAACATAAGAACTCCATACAAAATGTTATAACTTTGCTCAAAGCTTTAAAACTGTTTTGATTTTCGTATGGAGGTGTTGCAATTTATATTGATGAGAGTTTGACTCACCAATGTTCAATATAGAAATTTGTAGTGCTTATTTCGTAAAGTTGTCATTTTGCTATCAAAATGGAAACTAAACAATGTTGTGTATATATAGATTGCAGGCGTTTAGTAAAAGTGTCTTCTTGGATAAATTCAGTCAAATTCTAAGTAAATAAAAAACTTGTAATTTAACTTTGATAGGTGACATTAATATTGATATTTTAGACACATCTGATAAAGATGTTGAAAATTACCTATTTCTTATGGCTTCATATGGTCTCAAAGGTTATATTAAAGAGGTAACCCGCGTTACATTAACTTTTAGTATTAAAGTGTTCTAGATTATAAAATCACTGATCACAAAATGATCGTTTTAAAAATCAATGACATGGAAAATATTTCAACTTCAAATAATGATAAAGAGCACCTTATAATAGATTATACCTTATAACTTAGCATTTTGAAACATGAATTTTGGGATCAAGTTTATTCTGAAAAGAATCCATCTTCTTCGTTTAATGTTTTTAACTCAATCTTGCAAAAGCACATCAATACATGTACTTCTTTTTCCATTAAGAATAATAAAGGGAAGTTTTTAAAGCCTTGGATGAGCCATTCAGCCTTATTTTGACATTCTGTTTCGTTCGAAAGTTATTCAAATTCGTATGATACGTATTTTCACTTTCTAACGATTCTAACGTTCATTTTAACTCGAAACTTAAGCAAACTTTGACTTTCTAATCATTCGAAACAAACGTCATTTATTAAGCGTTCACATCTTGATGACAGAATTAAAAGAAAAACATGTAAGTTCTGTTTTTTTTTTCCGAAAAATAAAGAAAATGGAATATATTTTTATGAAAATCTATTGATGTTTTTTTTAAAGGTCACAGTCACACTCAAATTGGACAACTAGAGAACAAAAGGAAGTTCTTATAAAATGAATGGAAGAAAACCATGAAATCGCTAGAGGTTTTCTTACAAATCGAATCCCCAATCGATTGGATGCATCCATAATTCTTCTTCGATTTATGCTGCTTTGATTTTTCATAAATAAAACAATTTGAAGTTTTGAAAGACAATTTAAACGATTTTAACGACTGTGTTACTTTTTGATTCTTTTTGACAATTGTGAAGTGTGACCAGGTGTGATTCAAATAAAGAGACTTCAAAGTTACATTTTTTGGCAATGCATGTGGGACAAAACAAATCGAATTATAAGTACATTAATTATTTTATTAGATTTAAAGGTGCTGAGTTAGCTGTACAAAATTTGTTAATATATTTTTTTTTACTTTTCATATCAATAAACTTAAATTTATGTTCCCATATTCAAAGCATTGATGGTTTTTTAAATAATTAACATCACTAGCACTTAGAACTTTATTAATTTAATTTTTCTTAAGTTAAGGTATTTTTTGTATTCCATCCAATTGTTTCAATAAAATTAAAAGTTTTTGGAACAATTTTAAATTTTGTTACTTTGGTCACACTAAATAAGATCGAAACTTCAAACAGCTAACTTCAAATTCGAGTTCATTCCTGTTCATTTAATATATTCATTCAACAGTGAACATTATTCGTTAGAATGTCAAAATACAGAAATTTCATTCTAATGAATAGATCTATTCTAACGAACTGGGTATTCATTAGAATGTCAGAATAAGCGTGATTGCCTTCTTAAGCAGAAAAAAAATAAAAACAAAGTTGGTACTAAGATGAAAAAACACCCAAATAATACAAAACTACAAAAATATTATGATTCGTTATGTAAAGCTTTTAAAACTAAAATCGAATCAACTCGTGAAAATTATTATTCTAATTTATTCAGGAGTTCTAAAGGCAATACAAAAAAGGAATGGAAAATTATCAACGATATTTTAGGAAAGAAAACGAACTCTAACGCAATAGGAACTATTGTTTCAGAAGATATTTCACTATGCGATTAAAAATGTATTTCAAACAAATTCAATGAATATTTTACGGAAATATCTGAAAAATTAAAGCCGTCTTTTAATTTGTATGTTGATTGCAACTGTTCTGATCAACGCAGTTTAGATTCCGAATATTTACAACCTAACAGCTTTGTTTTCGATGCTATTTCCTCTTTTGAAAGTTATAAAATTATTTTATCATTGGAAAACAAAAACTCTTGTACTTCAGATGGAATATCTAGTAACTTACTCAAAAAAAATTGCTTTATATATGTATGTCAGTTATATATTTAACTTAAGTGTTGAACAAGGCTGTTTTCCTCAACAATTTAAATGTGCGGAGGTGATTCCTCTTTATAAAAAAGAAGATAGAACAAATATGTCAAACTTTAGACCTATTTTTCTTCTTCCCACCTTTTCAAAAATTTTCGAAAAACTAATGAAAAAAAGAATTACTTCTTTCTTAGATAAAAATTGTTTTTTTTTAGCGAAAATCAATTTGGATTTCGGTCTGGAAAGTCAACCGAAGATCCAATTCTTCGACTTTGCAGTCAACTCATGGCAGCTTGAATCATAATAAACCGACTATGGCTCTTTTTATTGATATGACTAAAGCCTTTGATATGGTTGATCATAATTTACTGCTAAGTAAATTATATAATGCAGGATTTAGAGGAGTTATCTTTCAATAGCTGAAGTCATATTTAAAAGAAAAAGTTCAAAAAGTAGTAGTTAATGGTGTTATGAGTGAAGCTCGATATCTGAAATCTGGAGTACCTCAGGGCTCCGTACTCGGCCCCTTGTTGTTTCTGGTTTATATTAACTCTCTCTTTAGGTTGCAGTTGAATGGCCTTCCTACGGCTTTTGCGGATGATATATCGTTTACCTACCAGTCTAACTCAGAACATAATTGTAACATCCAAATTGAAGAAGATCTCGAAATTCTAAGAACTTAGTTCTCTATTCATAAGTTAATATTTAGTGAAAAAAAAATTAAAATAATGTCATTCAAAACTTCTAGTCATCAGCTTTGCAATTACAATTTTATATTTCATGGGTCGAATTGTAGACAATTCACCTTTCCTTTACATATGTAGTTGTGGTAGACCTAGTTTTTAAGCAGCTGGTTCTTGTTCCGATTCTTGTTTCAAAATTGATTAAATGCACAGTTTTAAATAAATCTTAACTGGAAAGATCATATTTTCACTATAAAAAATTATTTGATGCTCATTACTAGAAAAATGTATCTGTTAAAACCATTCTGCTCAAAAAGCGTTTTAACTTTAATTTATTACGGGCTTGCACACTCCAAAATACAATATGGTTTATCAAGCTGGGGTGGTTCATATGCTACTACTTTAAGACCCTTGTTGATTGCTCAAAAACATCTAATTGGAATCATTTGCAACAAAAATCGATTAACTGAAAGTTGGCCCTTATTCAAGGATTTGGGAATTCTACCTTTGAGACACCTTTACATTTTTAAAGTACTGAAAGATTTTTTCAAGCAAAGTGGTAACATTCCACGTAGGAACTCGCAGTTATACAAACTACGCATAAATAATATGCGTATCCCCTTAATTAAATAAATAACTGACCCCGCAGACGTTTGGTACCTATTTTTCGTTAAAAATTCCATTAAATAAAAAAGTGCTCATACGCCTGAGTGAGCTAATATATTATGGTCTTTGAAATCAAAGAAAAATAGCGAATTTTTGTCATTTTTTTCTTTACATTGTAGCTGCTGAAAATAAAGTTGATTTTGGAAACATGAAACTACATAAATTCAGGACGTTTATGATTTCAATTCAATCTTTTGAGCAACAAAGTTTTGGCGAACTTTTAATTTGATCATAATCTACATTTGAATTGATCATAATCTACTTGAAATTTCTATAAAAACAAATTCATTTTAAATTTTCTATTTTTTGCAAAAATATTGTTGAATAAATATGAATTCTTAGAAATTCGGTATGAAGAGTATAGAAAAACCAGTAAAATTATGTTTAATTTCCAAAATCTAAAAACAAGTTGTATCTTAATATTTTAAATGTTTTTGCAATTAGCCCCTCCAGCAGTAATGTCATTTTAATGAATTATGGTTGCTTCATCGTCGTGTTCGGTTATGCATGTCTTTTCTTTTAAATCAAATTTCAAAATCCAAAATAATTCATTCATAAGATTTTGATGACAGCAAAAATATTAAGATGCTTTGAAAATGATGCTAAAGCTGATTAGCTTATCTCTCTGACACTGACTACTACACTACATATCCTGGCATATAACCAAACATAAAATTAAATTTCCTTTTCCTTGTAACACAGACGTCTTCTTGTTCATCTTCATTTTGCTCATCATAATCATAATCATCATCGTCATAACATATCCTTGGAATTTGGAAATAGGAATATTAAACAAAATTCCAATCTCTCTAACTACGAGGATACATTTTGATACAACTGCAGGACACTTGTGAGTATGAACAACATGTGAATAACATGTTTTATTAAATTGACCTATTCTCAAACCCAAAAACATTTAGTGTTTCTCTCTTGTATCCTTTATGTTTTTGTATTCCTATTTTGTGTTATGTTGTGTTATGAGAATATTTTTGATCATATTTCATTGTCAATCACCACATAAATGTCATCTGATATCATCGCACAACTTTACCTTGTGCACTATGCATTTGTGCACTCAAAACAATAAATTCAAACACCTTCCTTGTCATTTATCCTTTTCTCTTTTTTTTTCCAACCCCCCTCCCCTCATCTCTCCTTAACTACCCTTGGCTCCTAACTTTCAACTAAACAAAACAGTCACAAAAAAGGACGAAAAACAAGAAAACTACTGATATCTATGTACGTGCGAACGAATGAAATATTTCTCGATGAACATTCGGGAGAACCATATCTAAATTGTATCCAATCTTGTGTACGGAGGTCCTTGTATCTATATTTTTTTCCTGCTTTGCAACACTCAACTCCCAGTGCCTATATCTACCCCCTCTACTAGCATCCACCCTCAATTGAATTTATAGTCGAAAGCTGGAAGTACAAAAGCTGAAGAGAGTGTAGCTGCAGTGTGCAGAACCAGGACCAAAAAAAAGGACGAAGAAAAATACCTATTTCGTCTATTTATCACTGTTACCACAATTGTCCTATAGCATCCTTTTACAACCTCTAACACAGTTCTCAATTTCAATCTCTCCGCCCGCCTCCTGCGCACATTTATTTTGTATCCTTTTTCTTTTTTTTTTTGTATTTTTTTGAAAATACAAAAAGTAATAATAATGAAAACATGGAGGAAACAACAAATACTTTTTGATACACACAAGACTCCTACTGAAAAGGACTAAAGACCATCTTTAAAAGTTTTGTCCTTAAAATACAAAACTTAGTAAAAACAAAGTACCTATGTAGGTATGTATAAATAAATTCTTATAACTTAAGATGTATGTATGTAGGTATATGAATTTATTTTGGAAAATAAAGGACAACTTGCATATTATGCATATTTTGTAAAATATGCATATGCATATTCATACGATGCGATACGATGTGATGCGATGCTTTTGTGTTGTTTTCTTAAATTAAGTTTAGAACAGAGAAGATGATGATTTGCTTAAATATTAATTTGTGAAACATGATTTCACATGCAGTGATTTTGAAAAGGCTTTGAGTAAAATGTAATTTACTGTCAATAAAGCTGTCAAGGCTAAGTTATTACATATACTCGTATGTATCTAAGAGTAGAGTAAAGAACAAAGTTGTAATATATGTATGTAGTTATTTAAGATTTTACTTGCATGAAATTTCACATAATGTAGCTAATATTTGTAAATTTAGAAAATATAAAGATGATGAAAAACATCATGTTAAATTAACTAGTTATCAGGTTGTTATTTTTAAGGCACTCGGTCATGACAGTGTAATATTATGATAGGTCATGAGAGTATAGAACGCTTGACTTAAAACTATCCATAGAATCAAATTCTTCAAGAAGTGTCATAAATCAGTAAACCTTTTAAAGTCACTGACTCAAAATCATTGGTGATTTAGTACAATTTTTAATCCTTTTAATAAGTTTTGTATGTTATAAAGATGGTTAAGATAATTTTAAGGGGTTTTTAGCACCTTAATAATTTTCAACATTTTACTTAAGTTTCATTAAGTGCGTTTTTTTCGTATTCCATATATAGTAAAGTGAGAAATTGCCAACAAAACAATCCGCAGTAGTCCGGTTTTTATATTTGAAAGTTGATAAAAATGAATATTAGCAAGAATAATTTATCAAAAAAATCCAAAAAAAAAAATAGCGAAATTCAGACCAGGGGTGAAGTCGTGTAAGCTGATTTTTGATAGTTGACTATCAAAATCAAGAAAATACGTCTGTGTAATGTGAAAGTCGATTTCAAAGTTTTAACCAAACAATTTGACATAAAATAAAAACTTCAAGAAGGGAGTTTGTTCGTAGACTACTACATTAACATGTGGTGTTGAAGCGAGCTTGAAGCTCGCCTAAATTCTTTATATACCTGAATCGAGTTGAAATGAGTTTGATTCGATCGATTGCGGTCGGGGATCGGAAATTTATGAAGAAAAACCTGTGTGGAGGAGTTGGTTTTACAGATAATGCGTTATGGTTTGTTTATTTGCATGTTTGTGTACAAAAAATATAGTTTTGTTTTAATCAAATAAGAACAAAATTGCACATGGAGTAGGTAGCATATTCCTATATGGTGCTGAACTGTTCACGAATTAAACTATCGCACTTGCACTTCATAAGAAACATAGAAACACAATTTGCATTTTAAAAAGTGCTGTCAAACTTAATCATTTTTAAATCTTCTTGTGCGGTGGAAACACCAAAAAAGATTTATTTAATCTTAACTGAGATAAACTATTGGTGGAAACATTGCAAAACATAAATATCTTTTCTATTGTTTTCTCTTGCAAAATAAGACCAGTTAGTACATTTTCACTAACAAAACTAAATAATATCAACAGTAATAGATTGATTTTTTCCCCAATGGAAAATCCACATGATTCCAAATGCACAACTACTCAACGAACACAGCCATCGAGATACATTAATGCAATATCAATCGTACCAACATTTGAGAACGAAATCACATAAGATCCATTCGAGACTCGTATAAATGTCAAAAATCCATGCATAGTAAGATTCTTCTCTAACTTTTATCGGTGTTATTCATACTATGGATATTGTTTTTGTTATTCGTGTAAAATCCTACTATACTATGGATAGATTTGCCAACAAAACACGGGTATTCTCGATATAGCTTTTTTATCTTTTATCAAATTTTCAAAATCCATTTGAATTTTTTGATTTTTGTTTTTACGATTTGCCACTGTTTAGACGTGTTCAGGTACACTATATCTATTAAAAAGAGAATCTATACTTAAATTATAATAGGAAAAGTCAGTTTGTTTGTTTGTCCGTCCTTTACTTCGCAACGCAGCAATATTATGACTATGAATATTATAATTTCTGTATGTGGAGGTAGTTCCGAGGGTGGAAAATGTTTAAGTCACGTTTTAGTGCGGTTAAATATGTTATTCACAACTTATTTGAGGAAATCCGTCGGTAAAACTGATAATTAGATATTTAATATTTTCTTTTTTTTAGAACACTAATTAGTAGCATATCATTAGGTGCCGCCTGCTTTCAAACCTTTTTTCGTTGCTTGTCATTAGACATTTCTTAAAATGACATTAATGCACGAAACTATGCTGAAACACTGTTCAAAATAGGGGATGTGCAGTTAAAAACCGATGCAAGGGCATTTCAGAGTAGTTCTGAATTTATTGTAAATGTCTACCCTGATTTACAAAATATCATATAAGACGATTAATTTCTCTGTCAAATAGAGATTCTAGCACCAAAAAACTATGTTCTTTTGAAAATAAATTCAAACATATTGAATAATAAAGTAGCAGGAGATATGAGGGAGTATTTGTCAACACACCATCATGGACTCAGAACAGAGTATTTCATATCCAGTAGAGTTTCTTAACACATTTTAGGTATAGTTGGTGTGCTCTTACTTAAGCTGTAATTAAAATTATTTGTGCCAGTAATGCTTATGCCGAATTTAGATACCCCTCTCGATTTTTTTGATTTTCATTTGATTTTTAACGCGCGATAAAGGCCTCGGGTATCAGCTAGTTGATATTAAAAAAGGATTCAAATCTCGGAATAGCTATTTAATGGTTAAGTTTATTAGAAAACTATTTGCTAGTGAAGTGGTAAGCTTTTAAAATAGAGCTGTTCAAAAAACGTATTTAAAAAGTAATTTTTACGAAACAATGTTGTGTACCAAATTTTAACGCAATTTTTTCACTCACTAGTAGTCCAAGAAAATTAGATAAAATATTTTGCTTAATTTGAATAATTCCAAAAGAGATGCATTTTGGTGGAGGGCCTCACTTATCTCTTACAACTCAAACAAATAAACTTCTTGGGAATTGTTAAACTAAATGTATTTTTTTTTGTCAAGATGGCTGCGTTTACTAAGCTTTTTACCACAAACAAGTTTCTTCCAGACCTTCGAACACAATTTTTTTTTTGCTTTGCCTAACACTACAATATTTTCAACCACTTTTCTAAAAATTTATCAAATGTACGAAAAAAGTGCTACATTAAGTAACAATGCGCATCAACAACTTTTTTCATAAAAACCTACATTTGTCGATTAATAAGCAAAATATTATACTTGAAAACCCCATCTAAAATTTTGTTGCTCCGATCCAAAATTAAAGGTTTTTTAGGCAGTTCGAAAAAAGGCAGTATAAATGAAGTTCTCTTTTAAGGTTTGTCTGTTTCAAAATGCATATATATTTTCCTGGGACAAGGGGATCTAGATGAAATTTCACATGTGATGTAAAAAACACAAAAGTGATGCACTGGGGCGTATAAGTGCTTATTTTATATTGAATTATAAACTTATTTTCATTATGTCTTGATTTTAGTGTCCTAATTTTTATAAAGCAAATCTTGTACTTTAAGACTAAATTAATTTTTTCTAGGCTAGTTTTATGATACTGCACATGTTTTGATTAGCGTTGATACAAACAAATCTAAAAAAGAACTGTGGTTGATCTGTAACGAAATTTGTTAAAATTCACAATTGTTGCTTCTAATTTTACAAATTTAAATTTAAATTGTTGCCTTTAAAATAATTTTTTATTTTTAAGGAATAAAAGAGTAAAACTCGTTCCTTAAATATCTTTAAATGCAATTTATGTCAATATTACAGATGTCATGAATTAAGGAGAGTGGGCATTTTGGTCTAGCTATCACCCATAATTGAGATGTACTATATCTCGTTGGACAGCTTACATAGCTCTTTTTTTTTTAGTATTTTACTTAATATTGCTCAATATTTTGTCGAATAACCACCGTTATCAATTACACACTGTAATCTTCTGGGCATAGAGCTAACCAAATCTAACTGGAGATAATTTGGTTAGAAGCATGCACCAAATTATCTGTAAGATATGGTCGGAAGAAAGTATGCCCAATGAATGGAACTTCAGTATTATTTGTTTACTCAATTCTGAAAAAAGGAGACCCTCTAAACTGCAAAAACTATAGAGGAATCCGTCTACTTAACATCGCCTACAAAATCTTCTCTGCCGTAATATGCGAACGTCTAAAGCCCATCGTCAACAACCTGATAGGTCCTCATCAGTGTGGTTTTAGACCAAGAAAGTCCACAGTCGATCAAATATTCACATTACGGCAGATCCTGGAAAAAACCCAAGAACACCAAATCGACATCCACCATCGATTTCAAGGCCGCATATGACAGCATCTACAGGAACGAGCTGTATAGGGCCATGTCTAGTTTTGGCATCCCTGCCAAACTCGTCCGTTTGTGCAGGATGACCATGGAGAATTCACGCTGCTCCATAAAGGTTGGAAACAACTTAACAGAACCTTTCGATGTCAAAAAAGGTTTTAGACAAGGTGATGCGCTGTCATGTGATTTTTTTAACATCGTACTTGAAAGAATAGTACAGAGCTCCCACGTCAACACTAGAAACACTATCTTTCAAAAATCTTAGCAATTTCTAGCATATGTTGATGAAGTAAACATAATCGGAAGAACTCAGCATGATGTCAATGGGGCTTTTGTGAGTATTGATGCAGAGGCGGCAAAAATGAGTTTAACGGTTAATGAGGGCAAAACAAAGTTCATGCTGTCATAAAGAAAGGACCTACAACACCGACGTCTTGGTCAAAACGAAACATTCGACAGACGTAACTTTTAGGTAGTCAAGGACTTCGTCTACCTAGGCTCCGCTGTAAACGCAGAAAACAACACCAGCGCTGAGATCAATCGAAGAATAACTCTTGCTAACCGCTGTTTCTTTGGGTTAAGAAAGCAATTGAGTGGAAAAATTCTCTCTCGAAGGACCAAAGTGTCGCTATATAAGACCCTTATCATCCCCGTCCTGCTATACGGTGCAGAAGCATTGACTATGACAAAAGCGGATGAAAGCACCTTGGGTCGTTTCGAGAGAAAAGTTCTTGGTGTGATCTACGGTCCCGCATGCATAGAAGGGAAGTGGAGGAGAAGATGGAACGACGAGCTGTACGGGCTGTACAGCAACTTAGACATAGCCAGAAGGGTAAAAGTCCAACGACTAAGATGGCTGGGTTACGTAGAGCGCATGCAAACCAATGCTCCGGCCCGGAAAATCTTCAAATTCACACCCACAGGACTGCGCGAGGAGGAAGACCGCGGATCAGGTGGCGCGCACAAGTGGAAAGTGACCTCACCCAACTTGGAGCGCGAAACTGGAGACATCTAGCTAGGGACCGAGCTAGATGGAGAAGTTTGTTGAGTGAGGCCCTAGTTTACACAGGACTGTAGCGCCACTTTAAGTTAGTAAGTAATTTTCGATCGAATTGAAATTTGTTTTTGTTATGTTGCTGAATTTCCAAGAAAATTTTGGGGCTATATTCGGAGTTTGGTTCTAACTACACGTCCGAGAACATTCGAAAACATAAGCATGCATAACTATGCATTACGTTTAGTTGATCATCTGTTGAAATTGGCCTATTAATATATTTTTTCTTAACTTTAACAACATACTCGTTGTTGCTTAACTGCTTAATTGCCTTAAATAACATTTCTCTTCAAGTTTCTAAATAATGAGATAGTCGCCCACCTGACAACTCGTATCTATTTTCCGGCCGTCCAAAGTATTGAGTATTTCCAAAATGGCTTAAGTTCATTTAAAACCGACTGTTACGAAAGTTCTGTGTAATTTCTGTAAGAAACAATTAGAAATACAAGGACCTTTACTTGAAATGTAGATCTGGTCATCCGAAAATGAAATTGAAAAAGGTATTCCGGAAAATCCTTGATCGTTTTTAGGAAATTTTTATTTTTTGGAACATACCCTATTAACATCCTTCTATAAAGGTTTTCATATTCAAAAACATAACTTTCTTATTATTGACAATTCATGTCCCATGTTTTCAAAAACAGTTTCTTACGCAAGGTCAAACGCTAACAACAATAAGTTTTAAATTGTTTTTGTTGATACCAATTTTAAATGTATGTACTTGAAATCAAATCAAAAGATTTCATTAAATCTTAAAAAAAGTATGATGATTGCCCACTTGCAGTTGTAATTGTGTTCATAAATATATTTGAGTATATTTAAGCAGGGCATAGGCAGGGCAACAAAGCCTGAAATTACGAACTCAGTCTTATTCATCTTTTGCACATATCGAAAAAATTGTTTTTTGAAACATGCAATATTTCGGAGTTTTAAGAAAACAACATAACGAGAATGGAGAAGTGCAAAAGAGGTACAATCCGTAAATCCGTAAACCCGTTTTGTCCGTACATCTTATGCTTATAAGACTCAACCCTTAACCGGTGACCGGTGAACCTATCCGCTTCAAATTTAGTGTTTAAATTCAATTTTCAATTTTTCTATTCATTTGAAGCGGTTTTATAGCAACTTTGATAGACTTTAACGACCAACTCAGAAGTGATTGAAAGGTCCTTCATAGTACAAATTAACAATATTGCTTAGAGAACTCATTGAGATTTACATAATATCATATTTTCGATTTAAGTCAAAGTTTTTGCCTTCCAGGAGTAAGTATAAGTTGCAGGCAAAATAAGTTTTTTGAAACTTGAAATTTTCAACAAAAAGCCACCCTTAGTCCTTGCTGAAGGCTTTTTGCCTTAGGTTTATTTCTATTTTATTTATTTATATTTAAGACAATTTTGTATCCAAGAGTTATATATTTTATTTTATATTGTTATCGTAATGAAGAAGAAATTATGAGGACGACAATGTATAGGACTACACAGAGAAAATGTCCTTCATTATATATCACACACTCGAGAGTATAAACCTCACACATGAATTATTATAAACTATTTAACAATTCTCTTGAGATTCACATTTGTAGATATGTACAATATGTTGTATATCTATAACATCGAGAGCATCATCTTCCTCCCTTCTCCCCCATGGTCCACCCAGCATCTTGAATACCTACATTCATGATGTTTTCTTGAAAAAGGCAAAACTAACCAAAACCAAAACCAAGAGGAAAATCATATTCTATAGGAGAAGAGACCATCAAGTCGAAAGATTACACACGTTTCGCGTTTTGGGGTTGTTATCCATGAAGGAGGTACCTACATATATTCCTTCTTTGAAGAAGACTTAGCCTATCCACTCTCGGCACTCTTGGTGTTGGAAAGTAAGTCAAGCGTCATATGGGAGCAATTTATTATGGTTTGCTTTGTGTGAGGCTCTCGGTATTATAAGAAGGTTATGTGAATGCCCGTGAAACCTATTTAACAGATTTTCATCTCGATATATACTATAAACTATATGTACATAGGTAGGTATGAAATATGATAAGCACGACCTCAAATTTCCGCACCACTATCATTCCCAATGAAGTACCATAATATCCACAACCCCCCCCCCGCATTCTACTGGTGACAAACAAAAAAATAAAATATTATTGTGCCGCAGCTATAGCTTGGCAGGAGCTTGGAATGGAAGGAGAAGCAGCAGTGCCTGCAGCTATTCTCATTTTTATAATATGTGTTAGAAGAGGTGCTCTTTAGCAAATCAACTTCATTCTCCAAGATGTCTTTTCATGATTCCATAAAGCCATTTTACACACTCTCAAGATTGCACATATGATTGTATATATAATAAGGAGTCGGAGAATATATAATATTCGACTCGAAGGATCTTCTCTGCATCACCAGAGAACAGAGATATCCTTTATTTTTCTGTTGCAAGTTTCTTTTAAATATTTGTCATTGTGATTATTATATTCCTCCATTGGATTGGATTGGAGGCAGAGAATCGTGTTGGAAGTTACCTCAATCCTTGTGGATGGTTCATCCCCTATACACTGTACCTAATACCAATAAAGATGATGGTGCACAGCAACAGTGTGAACAGTGGGAGTGGGATTTATTTCATGTATCTATAGTTTTGGTGGCCTTCTCCTTTCACCTCGAATAATGCTTAGATTTTCAATTTTTTTCAATCTTTTGTTTGAATCCTTTTTCATCGTAGAAGATATTTATGCATATCACTAGTTTATGGTTTATGGTGCTCCTGTGTCGTCCTTCTTCTTCTTCTTCTTCTTCGTAGAATGTCAGGATTATTATGTCTTTGTTTCAGTTCCATATCTCTTAATGAAAAATCCTCGTGCAATCAATCAGAGGCCATGTTTAATTATGCGAAAGATGTGACTTGTAGACATTTACTTTGAGATTGTTATTTGACAAGCACTCGCGAGGGTTAAGACTTAAGAGTTATTAGTTTGCTAGGGTATAGAAATCTACACACACACGACTTGACGTACATACTCGTATGTAGTATATATTAATTTTAGAAAAAGATTTTTCTATACCAAGTCAAGGTAGATGGTTTATTATTGTACCTACTCGTATATACGACGACGCACGTTCAACGTTCAAAGAGCTTAGATTCATTAGAGTAAGAAATTAATATGCAGATTCAACGTCATCAATCTTTTAAAAAAAAAACTTATTTTGATAAATGGTGGTGCTTGTTCTCATATGTAGAGGGGGAGAAATTAAACGTGGCAACTAAAGTTCAATATTTTTAGAGGGATTAACTTAAATATCGGATTTTTCCAGTAAGATGTTTCATTTTGGATATACTGCTATTTGGGCAGTTGTCACCTTTGAAGCTGTCATTTTTTGACGTTTAACAAGTAAACGGTATTCAATTACTAATAATGGGACGATATACTCTTCAAAAACACGTTGAAATTATTAAAAATCACTACGAAAATGGTAAACATTTTTGCAGTCACAATTTGCTTTAACATACTTTTTTCACGGGTTTTGACTCATCCTCAAAGACTAATTCTTGTCATGAAAAGTGTGTGTTTCAAATTAACCGATAAGATTCAGCATAAAAACCTTAGGCCCACTCTATCCCTGAAATAAAATCATTAGGCCCTGGTCCTCTACGGACTGTTGCACCACCTAGGGACTCTAGGCACCCTATATGCTGAAATACATGGACTTTGTATGAGTTTTGTTGGCAAATACTACACAAAATTCGAGAATACAGAAATGGAAATTTAACATATCAGTAATTGTAATTTTTGTAAAGCGATCTATTTCAAAATGGCTGCTTCCAGCGTTTTTTGTGATAAGGTCTCCTTTTTTTCCAGAATACAAGCCCGGATTTAAAGTTCTTGTAATTTTTTAATATTAGTGAGCCAATCAATTTTCTTACTATAGGAAACAATAATTGCTATAGAAGTACGCAAGATTTTTACGAAATATTGATTTTTGGCGAAATGACGCACTTGATTGAGAAGTAAAAAGCTTCTAAGAAACTGTCAGAATATTGTTAACAACGGATAATGCAATATTGAAGAAATCTTACAATTCTTCAAAAAAAAATTATTTTTGAAACATATTCAAAATTTTGAGTCGATCGGTTAAAAGCTGTCTAAGTCATGACTCCGGGTAACTTAAAAAAATGCCGTGTTGTGATAAACGCGTTTAAAGGTTTGAGTAGTAGGCATGCAACCCTTTTACACTTGAATTCGAATACTTAAAGGCTTTTCGCGGCTAAAATCTTTTTGGGGCCTTGAAGACCATTTAAAATTTAAAAAAATCGATTTCTCAAAAATTCTAGTTTTCCATTGTTCTCTTATTTTGTATTTGAAAACCCCATTTAAAATTTATATTAACAGAAGTTCCATGTTCTTAAGACAAATTCAAGAAATTGTTTTTAGAAAAAGAAAAATTTGTCTCTTAACCAGAAATCTAAAGAATAAAGTCTTGGGATCTATAAAGGAGTTGATAACTTTTGTTTTAATCTTGTCAATTTATGAAAATCAATTCATTATTTCAATATTTAATTGATTTTCACAAATTGACAAGATTATTTTTTAGGGTATTTTATGTCATTTATTTCAAACCAGGTTTCGAAAAAACTTCGAGTTAGTACACAATGAGGAGATCTTTGTTGGGCAACCTGTATAACATTGTCCAGTACTTCGGGTGTTATAGCAGCTATTTCAGTTCCTTTATTAGCTTTGAGTTTGTCAATATTCTGCTAGCATAAGCTTTATTTTTTTAAATAAAAGTCACCAAAAAAGTCTATAACTGCTATCTGGACACTTCAAATCATACTTTTTTGAGATAACGCAAGAAATCTAACTTTGAAAAATAAGACCATTTGATGGCTTGGAACACACCCAGGAACAATTGTAACTTTTTGGTCTGCAGTGGAGTTTAAGGAATCACGTGTGGGTTCTAGGCCCCCAAAATCTACAATTTTGATTGGAAATGCGCCTCGTTCGTCATTAAAATTGTGTACCAAAAATCAGGTTTCTACATCAATCACTCTTTTGACAGTTCTAATTTCCGTTTTAAAAAAGGAGTGCTACTAGATTTTAGTGCGCTGTGTATCGACTTAAAGCTAAAATAACAGTAAATAAATGACTTTTCAGAATTGTTTTTATTTGTCAAAATGACGGTGTTATTTACTTTTGAAATAGGTTACGTCCAGATGGCGCAACTATGAACTTATGGGTAACAAAACTTTGAAACACTTAAAATTCGAATCTTCTTGTTTTGTTTTTATAAAGGGTACGCACTCAAGGCGTTTTCAGTACTCTTTCTATGTCACCAAAAACACAGTGTGAGCATTTAAAAAGGGACAGATGGTTGAAAAGAGAAAAACAGCGTGTATTAGAGCATTTCACATTCACGAAGTACGGCTAAAGAACGAATATCTATACTTGACAGTACGACCTGGATAATCGAGTATTACGGTTAAATTGTCTTAAGGGAAGAAGGAAATGTTAAAGTTACGTAAAAAATTCAACAATGATAATTATAATCAGTCAACTTTAATGCTCTTCTTTCCTTACTGTTTAACAGAGTTAAGTAAGTTGCCGGAGTACCAGCCCACGGGTGGACATTTGTAGCTTGTTATTTCTAAATTCTTAAAAAGGTTTAAAAACCAAAAAAATAGTGATTTAAAACTTGTCTGCAATTGCAATTTTGTTTTGTACAAATACAAAATTTAATACAAGTGATGGAAACTTAAATACATAAGTGCAACAAAGCAGTGCAAAGTTTAAATTATTTATAAATATGCTGAGTTTTTAGGTTGGAAAAACTATATATACACATAATGACATTTATATTGAAGAAGAAGAAGGTATAAGTGCTGTGCCTAAGACTTTTACGAAAATTCCTTCAGAAATGAAGTAAATATGGTGCATATAGCCTTTCGGCCGATCCTCCATTTTATTAATTTTTTAACAGGAAGGTCTCGAATGACAACCCAAAAAAAAAAAACCTTTTTTTAAAGTTAAATTTTTGGTTAGCGACAAGTTACATTTTTTGATGGAACTGCAGTTAAATTTGAAGTTGACAATTCTACAAGCCTTTTATGGAGAAGCTAGTATTCCATTCCACTGTCGGCTTGAAAGGGTTTAACTCCTGAATTATGTTATGTTGAATACGTCTCGTGGTTTTGATTCTTTTCAAATTAAGTTGCATGCAACTTTTAAAAAAATCAAACCAGCGATTTCTGTTTTATTTTAAGAAGTCAATTGACTTGTCGCCTATTCTCATTAAGGACATTGAAACGACAACATAAACATGTTGATATTTCTTCAGTTTTATTATAGGTACAAGAAAAAAAAGGTCATCTTTTCAACTTAACAATAAAAAAAAAAAGAATTATACTCATAACAAACCACTTACAACCCCCATTTCAATTGAATTTCTAGGTCATTTTAGTCATAACATGGTCTAAGTGGCTCTGGCTGCTCCTTGAGTTGTTGTTGCTTTATAAAGTATATACAACATGCTGCTCATACTTGAGACTCAAATGAGTAATGGTCGCAACATGTATAAAGTACCTCTCCGTACATCCGATACCATACCGACCGCCGCCGCCGCGCCGCCGCCTTATTTTATATGTTATTGTTGTCTTAAATAGCTAAGAAAAAAAAGCCAAGTATATTTCAGATTTCGAAATGAAGGAGAGCCTTGTTTTGATGGAAAACTTATCTAAATGTAAGTGTAGCCTTTTTTTTTATAAGGGTGTAAGGGTGGATTTCTTATTGTAGCCTTTTGACCTTCTATTTCTGCTGCTCTCTCTAGCAACGATATTAATGTAGGACTTTTTGTATCGTAACCAATTCAGCCAATTTCTTTACAGTTGGCTTTCTTTACGAGAGAAGTTAAATATTTTACTGTAAGGGCGATTTATATGTTTTGAAACTATGGAAATCGATATTCAGAGTTTAAGATTACTACTTGACTTTTTAAAAGCTGTTTTTATGAAGTAATTCCTTAATTTTAAGCATTATTCAAAATATTTCCATGGATCAAAATTCAAACATGTTTTTGAACATATTTTTGATTTTACTTCCTTTTTTACTTTTGTGTGTTGTGTTTGTGTGATTTTGTTTATTAATAATACAAATTTATTTAAAAATGTTTTAAAATATGAACCTCAATTTTTTTTTTGTTGGGACTAAGGAGAACTCAAATATGCACATTACAACATTTTTAACGATTGGCTCATATAATAAAAAGTACTTAATACTTCACTATATCTTGACATATGACATTCACCAACTATGCTGAAAATAGAATAATTATCTAATCGCGTTTTTTGTTTAAGTTTGAATATTATTTAATTTGTTTAATATGTTCGTATTTTTCGTAGGCATTATTTTTTATTTTTCAGAGGAATAAAAAACAATATTTTTAAATGAAACTTTATGGTTATGAAAAGATTTCGAAAAAAAAAATAATATATTTTGTTATCTTGTATAAAATGTTTTGTTTTTTCTTAACAATAAACAAAAAATAAAAAATTAATGAAACGTTTTTGAATACTGAAATATTGGTAAGGCTTAAGATAGAAAATACGAAATCTTTTTTTTTTTTTTAAACAAAAAATATTGAGAGACAAAAGCATGATTTGGTGAAGAGGCCATTTTGCCAATCTATAGATGAAGATATATTTGTTTGCCAATTTGATTTGCTTAGTTGAATTTTTTCAATATTTGAAAAGATAAATTATTGTTGTTGAAAAATGGCTAAAAAAGTGAAAGTGTTTCGATGGTAGATTTGCGACATTGATCAATATACATGAAAATGTTGAAGTTATAAACATTTTGTTTTAAAATGGTTAATTATAATGGACATAAAATGGTTATTATGGTTTTGAAGTGAAGGTGCTCGATATGAGAAATTTTACAAAACTGTTGTTAGGTAATAAGTGTTAAATGCTTTATCCCTTCATTACTTATACTATATATTTTTTGACATTATCACAAGATCCATCTTCGGATAAAATTTTATATTATATTTTATAAATGTCATAGATCCAGACGTAACTATTTTTATTGATATCGATTTCAAGATTACAGGTACGACTTTTTGGTGTTAAGATATTCGTAGATCCTATGACACTTTTGTGTATCCTGTTACGAACTTTTTCCTGCGAAGACGGGCCTGTGATAAAGACGATTATTGTTTGTATTCGACCAATATGAAAATAAATATTGAGAGTTAAAGAATATACAAATTTTGAAAGAGGGAAGGCTACATCACCTTTGTAGCTCATACTTCTGACAAATTTTGTGTTCATCTGTAACTTATCTAAAATAATTTTAGTTTAAAGTTCAACTAAATAACGATCTTTAAAAATGTAATTTTCTAAAAAAAATTTGTTTGACAATTTAAAAGGTCGCTTCATAACCTTTAGGAAAGTAATAATTTTTCCTCAGATCAACGTTTAAAAAAAACTGGTTATACCATTTTAGGTTTTTTTTTGTTAAAAATTATTATTTATTATTATTATTATTATTTAACCTAAATTTGATACTTCAGTATTTGTGTTGTCATCTAGAAATTTCCTTAGAAACACCTTTGGGCAAGTTATAATTAAAACTGTACACAATTTAGATTTTTAGTGGACATTTTTGTTCGTACTTATGTATTTGATGTAAGTAAATTAATTTATTTAGAGGGTTTATAGCACATCAAAAACGAACCGTGTAAGTGCAGTCAACGAAACATAAATACGAACCCGGATTTTTAAGTTGTCAATTTTAGGAAGATATATTTTCCGTAAAATTACGATGTTTTTTCTCTGAAACTTCTTTAAATCGAAATACTCAAATTTCCTAGGAAAACTAATAAGTTACCTCATCTAGTTAAAGGTCTTTAAGTTGCAGTAAAGGGAATAGTTTGTTGGTAAAACGAAAAACATAAGATTAAGTTTTGTTAAAAATTATAAACATCAAGTTTAATCATTGGAGTTATTTTTGAGAAGAATTTTGAAAGTGAAATTATTGAATTGAAGGAAGTTCATAAAATATTGAATGAAACTGTATGAAGTTATCAAAACATAAATCGTGCCAAAAAAAAAGTGCATCCACTTTTTGGAACGTTTTCATGTATATTTTCTCATTGAAATAATTTTATACTTTTCTCTGACAGCTTAAATCCAACACTTTCTTGATATAAACAAATTCTAAAGGAAACACCGTACTATGGATTTTTAAAAATTTGTATTCTCCTTACACTTAAAGTGAGACAATTCATTTTGGTATTTACTCAAAAACATATTTTCGTCAATGATGTAAACAATTTGATACCTGATTTAATTTATTTGTGGAACATTTTTTGACGAAAATGTTAAAAAAAATGTTCATTAAAATGTTGTCTATCTTCCAAATGATTTATCAATGTCGGGAAATAATTTTTAAGGGAAGTTTGATTTCTTTTTGTACCTTAAATAGTACAGTATAATAGGGGTTTCACCTCGAAATGAGAGATACTCGTAGTAAGCTGGACATTTGTTAATGACTTCTCTTTGGTGATTTAAAGATAGCTAAAAATATTGTTTTCTCATGATCATATAGCGCCGATGGTTTTAACATCTTTGCCAAATTTATAAAGCCTACGATTTCTAAACATTTTTTAATGTGATCAACCGTTTGAAAGATAGAAGGTAGAAATTTTGCAAGGCTCAGAAATTTTTTTGATGTTAAATTAATAGTGAACAAAAATGAAGTTAGTGGAAAGAAATATTGTTTTTCTTTGAATTGTTAAAGCCTTGAAGTAGTTGTTTAATGTTCCACCGCTAAGTGTTGACTGTTTCAATTTTAAAAATACAAATTGTAAGGATTTATACACAAATTTTCAGATTACTATCTCTTATTCCGATGTTGATCTCTTTTTTTTCCGCCTTATTTCACTGGACTATTTCTTTCATTGAGCTTAAAAGAATTCAGCTTTTTCAAAACGCTTAAAATTCTGCTAATATCTCGCTGCTATGTACATATTTTTGCTGTTAAAATTCTTTTCTTAAAAATATGACACTTGAGAAAAACAGAGTGCGCTGTTTGTTTAACGCCAATTTGCGTCATTCGAGTTACAAAAAGGATAAAATAGTTTCAAAATAATGATATTTTGTAGCTCGTTGAAATTGAATAAAACAAATGATTTTTTCAATGTTTTTTCATTAACTAAACTATAAACAATAAATTGGCATTGAAAATTCGTTTAAGTCAAACTTTTTCTGTGGTACTTGGTTTAATAAAATTTGAATTAACTTCGGCTTTCTGTTATTTCTGCTTTTAATACCTTATAAATATACATATGTATGTATACATTATACATAGATCTGACTGTTTTCGGAACAAACCTCTGATTTTTTATATCTTAAATATACCAAGTCACAGTGTGAGCATAATAAAAAGAGGTGGGGGTTAAAAAGGAAGTGTTGGTGCACATTGGTATTGAATTCTTGAACATTGCAATAGCAGGGAAAAACAGAGCGTGGTTATTTATTCAACATTCGCGTAGTACGGTTAAATCTCTTTACAGTACGATAGAAGTTGGGCTCGAGGATAAACTGATTTCTAGAATTAAGTGTATTCTGTTTAAACTGTTCAAGAAGAGTAATGTGTTAACATTACAGTAATAAGGGTGATGAAAGAAACTTTACTATCAAAAGTATTTCTTGTAATTAATTATTTGTAAGCATGCATCGGGTACCGAATTATTTTCTATGAAACTATGGCTCTCCTTAAAATAGCCAAAAATCAATGGACACATTTTGGAAATTGTACATTGTATTAAAAGGAAACATTTCAAGGAAAATTGTTTTCGCAAAGTACTACCGTAAATTCAAATATTTCGGCTAGTAACTGTGGGAAAATAACATTGGCCGACAAAATTACGTTTCTTTTCTGGTGCACAAAAAAACAATGATTTTCAAAGGATTAAATTGAATTCAAAATCTCGCCTATAAATTTTTCTATTACATCAGCTTAAAATATGTCATTGTATGATGATTTTGCAAAGTACAAATCTTTTCCTGCGAGATACTTTTTAATTCATTTTGATATCTTACTTACTTTTCCAAATTTCTCATTAGCTATGAGATGACTTATGGGTTCTCATTTGACTCTTTCAAGAGTTTAGGTAAACTTTCAATATAATTCCTTTATTTTTCGAATAATTCATTTTAGTGCTGATTTCGAATCTAAACATCAACTTTACCTTTATGTGCTCAAACTCAGGAATACCTATTTTCAACATTATTTTTATATTAATTCTAATATATTCCAAAAACTTGATGCTGTAACCTTAAGACTACAAATTTGTAAAACGATCATAAATTGCCGTTTTTCGTTTTTCTGGTAAGAACATTTTTAGCATAAATATTCTTAAAGGAATATCAATGATTTTTTAAATCATTACGTATATTATTGAAGAAAAAAAAAATACTTCACGGATTTATGTATGTAGCCTCAAAAAGCCTAATATATGGTTGATTGTATCTCATAAACCTGACGTGGTAGATTCAAAAGTCGCATTGGACCTAAGCAATCAATGTTTTAGAAAAAGCATAGTTTGATTTCCACCTTCATTACCTTGTTGACCTGTGCAATGAATTTTACTTTATTTTAATAAAGGGGCTTAATTATGTTTTCTTATTTTTGCATAAATATAATATTCTTCTAATCGCGCAGCTGTGGAAAAGCGGGAATAATGTAGGACAATGAAGTGCGTCTAAATCAACTTGGAGTTCAAAATTGTTAAAAGTATGGTAAGGATGGAGAAGCTTGCTTGATTTTTTCAGTTTCAGGTCCATCTTGGATAACTAAGTTTGCTTTTTTTTGTATTTCCCTTTTTCAACGCCTTCATTTTCACTAAAATATAAATCGTCACAATCCTGAAAAATGTTTTTGAAGCTCAATAATCAAAAACATACATTTTACTCGTATGCTTTTCAAATAAAGTTCTGAAAACCTATATGGTGATTTATTCAAGTGCAATTGAGTGATTTAATGAAGGAATGGTGCATGAAGTGATTGCATAATTATAATTCGATTGTCATTCATTAGGTGCTATGATATTCTCACGTGCAATGAACTAATCACTGTCTCATATAAATATTTAATACCATATTAAACATATTTTTTCGTATCTATCCCCCTACGAGTATATTATTAAAACCATATCAAATTCCATCTGGAAAATCTCCAAGGTTCTACATAAAATACAATTAAATTTACGAGTGTTTTTATATTCCAGTATCGGTGGTTAATGCTTACATGACATGCAAAATGGTGTTAGGAATGTTTAAAAAACAAAACAAAAATAAATTAAAAAACAAATCTACATAAATAATTTGTTTAATTTTTTCTAACACTAATTACGATACGATTTGCATTTTTTGTTTTTTAATGAAGATTATGAAAAATTTACAATATGAATTTACATGAAACTTAAACACAATAAAAATGAATAAACTATTTAAAAATGAGCAATGTAAATGTACGAGAGAGACAGAGACAGAGAGAGAGTATTGAAAATATTAAAATGTGTGGAAAATAAAAATTATAGCGAGTTAAAAGTTAAAAATATGAAAAAGAAAAACATAAACCAGCGAGAAAATGTTTTTAAATATAGACAAACAAAGTAAGTTTACGAGTAAGTATTTTGTTTAAAGTATAATATAGTAGTTTGTTCAGAAAGTTTCATACTCATTTAGTGGTGTCAGAACCATCCGACTAAAAGTTTTGGATTTCAATTTTTTAAATTTAGTTTTTAATGTTTGTAGATTTTTATTTGTTTTTGTTTTTATGATTTAAGTTTTTTGAGTTTGAGTTTTTTGATTTTTAGTTTTTGAGTAATTGGAGAAGAAGCGAAAATAAATAGAAAAAAGAAACATGAAGATGATGATTGTAGAGACATATATTTTTAAAGTTTTTTTTGATTTTAAGACAAAAAAAAATAATTATATAGCAGAGGTCACTTCGGGATTTATTGATTTTTATTTGATTTGGTATTTGTTTGATTTTTTAAAACAATAAATCCCGGTTGAGCCTCCATAAAATTTTTATATGGGATTGAAATAATTTTAAAAAATGACAACGAGAGAGATAGAGAGAGGGTGTATATTTGAAATTTTGTTCTTAAAAACAGCGAAAATTGATTTTGAAAATTAAAACAAAACTGAATACAAAAAAATTCGATTAATTTTTAAGAATTTAAATGCAAACAATATACAAAAATTAATAAATATCCAAATTTGTTTTAAGAAAATTTAATTTTTGGTTTCTTTAGAAATAAATTAAAATATGTTTGCATAAATATTTATATTTTAAGATATAAAAATAGAGGAAAAATAAATGAATTGATATGTACCTTGGTGGCATAGTGCCCATCATTTTGATGCCTTTTTTTGATAGATTTTTATTTTCTTAAACTGGCTTTATATTTTGTTCTTACGAAAATGCGCGACTTTTTGGAAGTTGCAGCGAATATAAGTTATGTCTTTCTGATTTGTTGGTTTTTTAGTTTTTGATTATATTATTTAGATTTTTTTTCTTTGTTCAAAAAGGGATCTTTTCTTAAAGGTTTATCTCTCAATTTGTTTTAATATTTATATGGTTTTCTTTGTTTTTTTTTAATATTTATTTAATTTTTCTTTTTTCAGGTTGGTGAATGTCGTATGTGCCCAAAACAGACTAGGCTATAAAGTGTGGTGAGGATTTCTTTAGATAAGATTTTTGTTTTTTGTTTTTTTAACGAACCACACTTTGCTAACATAATCTGATCAATTTATGCATATCTATAAACAAACAAATGAAAATAATGCGTTTTTAAATTTCGTTTTTTGTTTTTCATTTTAAGTACTTAATTTTTGAAATTTTGGTTTTGAAATAAATTGAAAATTATACAAAAAAAAATTAAAATAAATACCAAATGTGCATTTGAAACGAAACAAATTTTTTTTCTCGAATTTTGTGTTTTTTGTGCTTTCGATATTATTTTCTTCTTTTTTTTTTAAATTCATTTTGAGTTTTGTGATTAATTTTTGAATGCATTGAAACAGTATAGAGTGCTTTTTCTATAAACAATTATATATTTTTTCGTTTAAATCTAGTGAAAGTCAGTGTTAGAACATGTAAATATTTATAGTGTTGAAAAATTTAATTCAATTTTCTTTTTCAAGTAAAAATCCTTTCGTAGTGATTAAAATGTGTGTGTTTTTGGTTTTAAATAAATAGTTTCTTTTGAAAAAGTACCAAAAATTTAAGTTTGAAGGTACTTGAAGTGGAAAATACAATAATGGCACTTAGAGATGATCATAAAAAGATGAAAAAGGGTAAAAACTGTTGTGGATATTTAAAAACTAGTGGTTAGTGCGTGACAGGCTTTTTCCCATAAATCCACTATTTGCTTTTAGATGGCATTAATGTATGAATAAAAGTTCCATGGAGACGCCATTTTTTTCATGAGTTTGACGTCTGTCAACGTTAATAGCTGAGTCTGAACTGTCTAATAAGACGTTTTATTTCGCTTTTACCACTGAACGTTCAAAACTTCAAATTTGTGTTTAGTTTTTCGTTCTGAACATGTTTTGAGCTTTTTCAGAGCGTGCTATAAAAACTCAGAAAGAACTGAGCAGACCAATTTGAATGTTGAATACAAGCATTTGACGGGTGAAAATTAAATGCTTATTTGATTATAACTAATTTTTCCATTTTATTCTGTAGAAGAAAATGACAGTTGAATTGATAAATGTCAAATAGTGACAGGTGTGTTACAAAAATAATCCTTAGCCTTTAGAACACTCTTTATTTAGGGTATACTCAGATAGTTCTCGATATGATTGAACTTTATTTAGAATTTTGTTTGAGCTTGAACACAAATTAAATCAAATCAATTTTTTTCTTTGATTTAATTAGTGTCCAGTGCTAAGCTAATTTGAAGAAAAGACGTGCAAAGTTTGGTTTCTTAGGTTTAAAGACTAAAATTTAGACCTGGGAGACAATTAGAAGCCTAAAAATCGAACAAAGAAGTTTGAGGACGCTGAAAACTGTTAAAATTGTCAACATCAAACTCTTAGAAAATTGCTCAAACTGCACCAAATTCTCCGTGAAATATGTTGGATTACTAAGAAAGACATGAAAAGTTGATTTTTATCTCACTTTTTAAAAATCGTCTAAAACTACCGACTATCATGTGTTTTCGTCAATGGCCCTCGTCCTTCTTGAGAAGCACTCTGATTCTTTTGAAGACGTTCAAAAATTAATTAACCAACCTTGAAATAAAAGGAATTTATATAGCGTGGTATCCAACAATTGTCCGAGGAAAACAAGAAATATATAGCTACCGTGGATAAGTACTTTTAATAAATTAGCTTTTGTTTTTCCTTGAATAAGTTTTGCGACTAAGAAATGGCGGATTTAAGATTATACATTTATGCAATCTTTTGTGAGTGCAGCCTTCATAAGTTTCCAATCGACTTCAAATTGAAAATTGTATTCCATGAATTCACTATGAGACTGCGACTTAAAATCTCAACCATAATTTGACATGAAAGGGATTGTATTAATTTTAACTTCAATTTTCAATTTAAACTAAGAATTGTTATGTTTTGAAGTGTCAACATGAAAATTAATCTTATTTTTTGACAGCCACTTAAAATTTTGATTTTTTGAAGTTGACGAAATTTTTTCTTAATTACTCAAGACGAATTTATGTTGAATTAAAATCAGCTGGTGAGTATTGAATGGTATAAAATAATGAAGTCTGATTTTTATGGTAGATAAACAAACTTTCTCCTCAACCATCTTCCAGTTTTTGTCAACTAGAAACAGAACTAGGTTGACATTTTAGGCAGCCATTTTTGTTTCTAGGTTGACTTTCTTGTGTCAAATAGTTTGTCAAATGGGTAAATTTGAACCGTATGCTAATTTCGTATATTTTTATTACGACGCACCTTTTAGAGATCTTTACAAAATTAAACAAACATCAATTAAAAGACACTCTATAAAATTATTTGGAGCTTCAGAAGGATAATCAACCACTTACCAACACTTTCTGTCAAATTTCGTGTCATATTTCAAAATCAAGGAATTATTGAACATTGAACTTTCATGATTAAAATCAAGAAAAAAAGGAAATCATGAAAAATGTATCGTTATATGAAATACTATTTTAATGAATTTTATGAGACAAATGTTGGACTAAAAATAAAGAAGATGTTTACTAATAGAGAGAGAGAGGCAGAGAGATGATTACTTGAAGGCTTAAGTATTATTTATACAGGGAAGAACTTGGCATAAAAATAATGATATAGCTTGAACTTTTATTTTTCAAATGTTTAATTGAGAAAAGCTACTTAAGCACACAACTTTTAAGTGGTATCTTTTTTTTAACACACGGCATGCGGGCTTAAATTGTAAATTCTTTTTAAAAAATTTTAAATATTTTTACGAAAAAAGATTCAATTCAGAAAAATAGTTTTCAAACATATATAATATCATAGAAAACGTTAAACATAAGTAAACATAGTATTACCATGGTAAATATATTTTTTCAAAAAACGGAATTTGTTTTAATAGAAATTTAGAAACCAAAGCAACACATTTATAAAAATATTGAAAGGATTTTTACTCTCTATTTTTTCATGCTTTTTCAAAAATGTTTAAATTTTTGTATTTTTTTTTATCTTTTTCAAAAGTGTTATTTATTATTTTAAATAAATTGGTGTATACAAATATCAAACGAAACTAAACACAAAATCTATCAAAAAATTAATATTTTAGTGTATATTTTGGAAAATAACAATAAACTGTTTTAATATTGAACATTTTTACAGATTGATACTGTTTTATTTTATATTCGTTATTGTGTTATTTTGTGTTTATGGGTAAATATTTTAAATGTTAATGCACCAGAATGAAAACGTTTTTATTTTTATTGTGTAATGTTTTTAATGCACATATATAAAATATATATAAAGAGGACATTTTAGTTATATGTACAAATTAATTTAAAAAATATATTTTTAAACTTTTAAAATGATACAAAAATAAAAATGGAATTATTTTTTCAAGTTAAAAATTCAATAAAATTAAAAACTGTTTATATAAGAATTGTTTTTTTTTTTTTTTTTTATAATAGAATGAATTACAACAATTTTATAGGTAATAATTAATATTGTTTTTATGTTTTTGAATACATACTCGAGAAGCAATTGTCGTAATGTTGCTTCGTCCTCCCCATGACATCTCCTCGATGTATTTGATTCTCGTTCACCACCCCCTACGTTTCTGTATCGTTTTGGTGCATAGCTAAATGAATGTCGATATAATCTGCCATTATTTACAATACCATCACTTCGATGATGTCCGGCTGAAGGATTAAATAAATAAATAAATATAAAAATTGTGAGTGGAAGGACATAATAAACACATTTGAAACAAAGTGCGTTGCATTTAGAATGGATTTAAAGAGATCGATATTTGAAAACTAATTAAGCACAGAAAATATTCTTTCAATTAAATAAGAAACAAGTTTAATAAATCTAAAGTAAAAAGGATGTGTTCATATTTTAAGGGGTATTCTTTCCCCCCCCTTTATTTTTACAGAGACTCATAAAGTGTGAACTTTTCAAAGCGAGTAAGGTAGAGATTTTTTAAATTCTTAGACATCGAAAATGGATCAGAAACTTAAGGGTCCAACTCATTGAATACATCAAATGCATTTCGAAAACGTATACAACTGACAGCTCGGTTGATTACACAAATTCTTATAAGAAGCGACCCATAATTAACATAACCTCCGGACACAACTCACAAAAGTCTTTTTCTTATTTAGATCATTAAAGAGTTCTGAACAAAATCCGAGCATATCAAGCATGGTTCTGAGCAAAGTGAAACACAAAACTGAACTCTTAGCTGTCACTATTTGACATTTGTCACTTTACTTCTCAAACAAGAAATAAGATTCAAAACAAACAAGCATTTCATTTATTTATTTTGAAGAAAGTGATAATGAAAATTCTGATGTTTGTGTTCAGCATTCAAATCGGACGATTCAGTTATTATTATTATGAACTCATAGAGCGCGCTTTGAACACGTTCAAAAAGAAACACAAATTTTAAGCTCTGAATGTTCAGGCTCTGTTCTGAACTCTGCTAAACTTTTTTAATTTTTCTTTCCGTCAGGTCTGTCGACAGTAGCTGTCAGTATTAGGCTTGTTCGATTAGGGCATGCATAACTCGGACTCGGAACTAGTTTTTCGTTTTATACAGACAAAAAACTGATTTGAGCATTTCGTTGTTGTACTGCAAAATTTTAGCCATTTAACTTTTAATGCGTAAATCAGCATATTTTTTCTTTATTAAAAGTGACCAAGTGCAACAGATATTTAATTCTATCTTCTTGAATTTTATTTTTATTAAAAACTGCTTCTAGAGGACAGATACATATGTATATTTATTCTTTGTTTTCCGTTTGCTTTCTTTTGATTGTAAAGGCTTTGTAACTTTTTCCAGTTGAATAGGTTTTATCAGTCAAATGATAAATAATCCTGAATTTTTTAAACTATGATAATTTTATTTATTATCTTGATAGTTTTGTGACATTAATTTTAAAATTTCTTAGTTTTAAATATAAATGCACTGACATTTCTCAGCGCACACTCGGTTTTAAAAATCGAACAGACCCAGTGATTTGAATTTAGCTGTCAAACAACACAATGCATTCATAAATAAAACTCTATCCTTTTCATATGTCAGTGTCAACGGAATCGTTGCCGCAACGCAAGTGATAGAACTATATTTACACAAAATCACTGTCCAGTTTATATTTCTAAGATCTAAAAGATTTGTAGATTGTAATCTTAGAATATGAACACAATTTTTCATAAGACTTTTTTCGTTTTAGCTGTCAAAACTCTGTTCTTATTTTGACATCAGAATTTCGAATGAAATAATCACGTGGCAGAAATTGACAGAAGCTGACTTTAGAATTTGACAGTTCACATAAAATAGTCACTTCGACTTTCACAAAAATCGAAACTTTTGCAACTATTTTTAAAAATATCAACAATTCATCTATAGGGTTAAACAATACAACAATGCTTTTGTATACATAAATTGTAAAGAAGAAGGTCTTTTACCAGCAATGCAAACCAATATTAGCCCATTCGTAAATTTGCGGCTGTATGTCCTCGATAACTCGAATAATTCCATCTTTAAAGTCTGGAATCGATGGGGAAGCATTGACATAGTCCTTATCTTTTACATGGCCCCAAATGAAATAAGTCAAAGATTGTCAAATCGCAAGAACACAGTTGAGGCCCAACTATAATAGACTTAACCAAGCTTAAGCCAGCTTAAGGGAACGAACCAATACGCAGCCTTATATGTCACTAACCATAATAGACGTTCTGCTCAGTTTCGTTAAATTTCGCTAACTTTCGCGCAATTACGCAAGAGCCATTTAAATGGCTCGAGCTTAAGCAAATGTCAAATTTGAAACTCATTTCGTTTGACATTTGCTTAAGTTACTTGAATCCATTATGGTTACTTTTTGTTTTGACGATAACTTCTGATAACTTTTCGTTCGGTTTTGACATTAGCTTACTTTCGGTTAAGTCTATTATAGTTGGGCCTTTGCCAATTGTGATCACCTATTCGAGAAATACAACAGTATGAATACTTGGTTTCTTGTCTGGCACATATCATACGAGGAGTAATATTTCAGTGATTTAATAAATTTCAATGCCTTAAATCGTTCTTGTTTTAACAATGTTTTGCTTGTCAAATGTTGAAAGATGAGTGTTTCAAAGTGACAGCTGACAAAATAGCACGTTATTCAAAATGAAGCCATTTATTTTTCGTCAAAATAATCACTTCAGAAACTGACATTAGTTGAATTTTTGGAAAATAAAATCTTCCAAAGAGAAAGACAAAAAAAATAAAATGGTTGCTGTCACTTTGACGTTCCAACCACTGTGGTTTGATAAGAGGGTCGCTAGACTCTTTTGAAGCGTCACAGTTTGACGTCTCATCATTTTCTTTCTCTCTCTTAACCTCACTTATTTTTAAGAAAATAACATTTGAATTACCCACTTCCCTTCCTCTCTTTTAAAATCAACTAGTGAAAGGACGTCAAAGTAAGTTTGAAAACTGCTTAAGAATATAAAGTAAACAGGTAACATTTTTTTAGAAATCAGATTGAAAACAATAAAATAATTCGTTTATATTTTAACTTAGGGATATCCTAATTAAACCTAAAGTGTGATTAATTAAATTCTCATTTAGATCTCAATAATTTAAGTTTTTTTGACATTTTGTATTTTAGGAGTAAATAAAGTTTTTAGAAATTTACTTACCGTCAGATCTCAGTCTAATTGGAGGTGAGGTCAGCTTAAGTGTTGATGAAGGTGGGGTCTTACGTGGACCACCAAAAACATAATCGTAGGAGTCTTCACTCAAATTGGACACTAAATTATGTTTGTTTTTTAATTTTTATTAAAATTTAATTAATTTTAACTTGAATTAAAAATATATTTATTTTTTAAAATCACTTCTACAATTATTAACATAAAACAAAACAAAGAAGTTGCTTTTGAAAAATATTGTAAACTAACACAACGAAAAAATATAAAACTAAACTAAATAGGAGTTCATTTTTTTTTTAATTAATAAAAATAAATAATTAACTTTTAATAACTTTTTTTTTGTTTAGCAAATACTCACTCTACAACAAAATCAACGATAAAGCCACACGTTTTATTTTTATTTTTAAGTACACATTTTTTTTTTAAATTAGAACGAAAGAAGAAAAAACAAAGAAACATGTATATTTTATGTTTCCTTAAAGGTTTGTAAGTTTAGTTTTTAAGAAAACTAAGTTTCTTTTTTTAAATAAAATAAATAAGAAAAAAAAAATAAATATTGTAATCAAGTGCAGAATATTATTTTGTATAAAGTGTGCAATGGATTGCTATAATTTTTGAATTTTTTCTTTCTAAGAATTAGTGCAAAAATTAAATTGCTGGTGAAAGGTGTTAAAAATTAAAGAATATAAGAAAGTAATATAATTAATTAATTAATAATTATTATTTGTTGCAATCGTTGTTTAAATTTCTGAAATTGATTTAATTTAAAATCAAAAAGCTAAAGGTATAATTTGAACAAAGGACCTATTTTGATTTTCATTTATATCCAATTGCAGGTAAGCCTAAGAAAACAATTAAAAAACAACAAAATAAAAATCAAAGGAATGCCAACTAAAGAGAAAACAAGTGCATTGCTCTCTTAAAATTATAACCAACAAAAAAAAAGAAGAGAAAACAAAATCAAAAGAGCAATAATTTATTTAAAGAACAATTTAGCACACCTGGAAAAACCGATAGTGGTTGAATCACTTGTGTTGAACGCAGTGGCGGTGGCAGTGGCGGCAACTGTCCAAAAGGATCTTGGCCGTTTGAAATGGAAGACGAAGGAGGTGAAATCATCGAGATGTCACCGTAAGCCGCCATTTCATACCTACGGCCAGCTGAAAAATAAGTTTAGTTATAATTTAGAAAATATGTATAGTTATTGAAAAAAAGGTCAAAATTGTATCAACTGAGAATTCAGAAATGGAATTAAAATAAACAAATTCGAGAAAAAAGACTATTACAGAATCAAGGCTTTTAAACATTTTTAAGATGAATTAAATTAAGAGAGACGTTATTAAAAAACTCTCGTAAAGCAAATCTTGGTCATACACAAATGTATCAATAATTTCAAAACACGCTGAGAACGGTATTGACTATTTCCAGACTTAAATTTTGCAATTACGTCGGGAGTAAAAACAACCTACAACAATAAACTATTAAAACGAAAAGGTTTTTCAATAAGAGGCTTTATTTTGACAGCTGTCACTTTCGAAGCTGTCATCTTTTGGCACTTAACAAGTAAAAACTACGCCATTACTAAAAATGGACTTATAATTACTAAAGGAGTATGTGAATATCATTTCTTTACAAATTTATTGGAAATTAGCGTAAAAAAAGAAAATTTAACATTTTTGTAATCTTTTTTTAAGCTCTAATTAAGTCAGTTTTTATTAAGTAATATATGTATAAGAAAATGTACAAAAGTCCTTTAAAGTATTCACGCCCCAAAATAGTCCGAAAGAAAAATATGAGCATTGCCATCATCAGTAGTCTCGTTCCCAATTTTCAGATGAAAAAAGAGGCTGGGATGCGACCCACACTGATAACTTCCCATCCCGTCTGTCGATTTGTCTTGCTTAAAAGTTTGTCTATATGTATCAATTTTTACCGAATTTGCGTACTATTTTTTGTAGATTTTATTTTTTTATGAAAAAACGGACTGTTGAATTTTTATAAAAAAAATTACTGAATATCGGAAACAATATTTTCTGTGAAATAAAATAAGTTTGAAGCCATTATTTGTAATTTTTGAAAAGCTGTTTGAGTCGAATGTAAATTTTTACCAAGTTTTAGTATTGTTTTTTTTTAGGTTTTTATTTTTTGTAAAAAAACTGTCAATTCGATTTTTCTCAAAATTTTATCGAATGTTGAAATAAATATTTCTTATAAGTTAAAATTAGTCAGAAGCCGTTATCTCAAATTTTTGAAAAGATATTTGAGTCGAAAATCAATTTTTACCAACTTTTTTTAATTTTTTTTTTCGGTTTTTAATTTTTTGTAAAAAACCTGTCAATTCGATTTATTTCAAAATTTTACTGAATGTTGACAACAATATTTTTGAAAGATAAAAGTAGTTTAAAGCCAATAACTCAAAGTTTTGAAAAGATATTTGAGTCGAAAATCAATTTTTACCAACTTTTATTAATTTTTTTTTAGGTTTTTATTTTTTGTAAAAAAAACTGTCAATTCGATTTTTCTCAAAATTTTATCAGATGTCAAAAACATTATTCTTCATTGCACAAAATTGTTTTGGAGATTAAATCATATTTTAGTCGTAAAATTTTCGAGGTGACAAATTTTTTTTTTTCAGTTTTTTTGATTTATAAAAAAAACCGTTAATTGGATTTTTTTCCAAAAATATAATTGTTTTGTATCACGTTACAATATATAATATAAAATTTAATTCAAGTCTCTAGCGTCATTGGTTCATGAGATATTTAGGTTTAACCAAAATGTTCACCTTTTTTTTAAACTGCTATGGTAAAAAAACCACCCACGCAATTTTCTTGAGAGCCCTTTCTGCATCTTTTTGCCTTATTATCTGTATAACAAAATTTATTTGAAGTCGATATCTCTTCTGGTTCTTGAGCTATGGACGATGAAAAAAACGTCGCGAACGTACGGACGTACGTACACACGCACGCACAGACATCTTTCTAAAAATCTTTTATTTCGACTCTAGGGACCTTGAAACGTCGAGAAATATCAAAATTTTCAATTTGTCAAATCGGACCCATTACAAAATCAAATAAAAATCTGACTCATTTCAAATACTCGATTTACTGAAATATTAGAACGTGATTTATTTCTAACCTATTTTTAAGTTGAATTCTAAGCCATTGGAGTTCTTTAAATCACAGTTTGAGATAGAATTTAAATATAAATTTTATTGGAGATGAAGAAATAATTTTTCTTTTCAAAGTTTAACTACCAGCTGAAGAAACTTGAGCACATACTTACATATGTGATTGCCCCGTTACCAAGATCGTAAAAAACTATTTTGCTACTAGGCCAAAATGAATTTAATGGTTTCCAAGAAGTGTTTTTCAAAATTCTAATTTAAACAAATTTATAAAGTCAAGTTCTAAGGTTTTAAAACAATTTAAAGAAATGAGTTAGAGTTCTAATTTCATATCTGAGCTTCTTGAGTTTTAAAACTTATTTTCTTATATTTGATGTAGTAACCTTGTTCTTGCACTTACGTTTAAAAACTTAATATCAACAAATTTCCAAATCTCATAACAAAATGTACACATTATATTTGCTCATATCTTTATCAGCTTTAGCCAAAACCTATGAATCTTTAGTACAACAAAAAAAAAACATCAATCTTATCAGAAAAAATAATCGTTTAAAACGAACAATTTCTTATCGTAAGCACGTTTGATATAGCTCCTGCTCCTAGAAAACGTACATATAAGAAGGCATACTTCTATACCTATCCTCTATAAAACTCCAGCTCTATACAGAAAACTTAAGTGCTGTATATATGTATGGTTGTGTACATAATGTGTAATGTGGTGTACCTATAAGGCGCAAAACGGGGTCAATAATATCATTACATTCTATCGAATTGTTGTTTCATTCAAATTCAAAATTTGCCGCGATCCTTCCTGGGCCCATTGGCATAACAATGAGACAGGATATACGATAGGTTAGGTATACTCTATAACCTTTTCCTAAACTCAAGAAAGATCCACTTCAGAGAATAGAGAGAGATAGAGACGCAGGATTTAGTACATGTGTACCGCCGCCGCCCGCGCCGACAACGCGCGCCGCAGTGTACCAGTGAACCATCAGAACCTACATAATATATAGGTACATAAAAAGGACTTGTCGTTGAATAAAAAAATGAAAACAGAAAAGAAAACAAAACCATAATGAACCACTGGCGTTTGTCTATGAATAAAAAATTAGCGTACAAGGGTTAAAATCCGGGTTCATGGAAGCTAAAGCCATCGCCATCGCCATCTCCATCACCTTCACCATCGCCATCGCGCCGTGCATTATCTAAAAACCGTTGTAAAAGGACACACCACACAAAAATACTTAAAACCCATGTCCCATAATGTTTTGTGTTCATGTTTCCGGTACAAAAAAGGATGAATATAAACGAAAAAAGGACGAAACATAAATTGTCAGTTTGACTATATACACTCCACTCCACTTCCACTTCCACTATAATATTATATCCTTACAAACAAACAAACATACGAGTAAATGTATGGCCTAGGATGTTTTTATCTCTCACTTTCTGGATAAGGAACTTTGTAGCTTTTCATGAACACCCATCATCAGTAGGTACAAGTAGGTATACCAACACCACCACCATGTTTATCTCTAGCTCTTGGTTTGGCTTGGCTTGGCTTGGCTTGACTTGGTTTGGCTTGGCTCATGGCTTGAATGTGATGCGATGTGGATTTGCGATGTTTGAAGAAGACAGTCAGTAGGAGAAAAATAAAAGTTCCTGCTAAACGCATACAAGACGAACCACGAGTTTTCTATGACGAGGACGAGAACGAGAACAAGGGCCAGGACAGGACGACCCACAACCAAAACCAATGTCTATGACATCATTGACGTTGACGACGATGACGAGCAACGACGTCGAGCGACGCACGGTCCTTAACCCTTGCCTGTTGTATGACGAGATGATGGTTCAGTTCAGTTCAGTTGTATGACTTGAAAGAAATCTAAATATTTGCTCAAGTTGTTTTGAGGTTGGAATTTTTGTTCTTCGTGTTTGCTTGGTGGACGTGGATGCATGAAACGCGAAACGCGGGGGGTTGAGGGGGGGAAACAAGCAAAATGACATATAAGATAGGAAAATACGAGATTTTTCTTCCTTTTTTCTTCTGTTGTATGGTTTTGGTTTTCTTTTATTTTTCTTGCTTTTCTCAGTTGTTTTTGTGTTAACGTTTGACAGGTCTACTTGTATCTTGTAGCCGCAATGTTGACAAATGTGTTCAGGCGGTGGCGGCGGCGGGGGATAAGAAATTTCCTTGAAAGAATTCAAAATAACTTTATTATCATTGGGTTAATCTTATAAGCATCACAAGGACTAAAATGGTCTACATATAACTCTACAAACTATAGCGAAAGTTACAAAAACAAAATTATGGAAAAGGGGTTAGTTGGAGTTTAAAGGAATAGAAAGGTTGACTGATTTTTTTGATAAGATGTTTGAGAATACAAAAATAAGGAATGAGATTTATTGAATTGTATATCATCGATGTTTTTCCAACCCCTAACACTGCTTTTCTTATAGTGTCCTGCTTCGTCGACGATTTTAGTTGCTATAAGGATTTTCCTCTTTTATCAAAAACCGCATGATTAATGAGAAAAGTTAAAACTTAATTGAACAGATGGTGACATCTAAAAATTCTTCCGTATCTTTTCTTTTTTGGAGATAATAAGTCAAGAAATCTTCTTTTATCTAAAGAAGAACAAAAATTACTATATATCACTATATTCTTTAGTTCGCATTTCATCTTTTATAAATGTCATAGAAATGATTTTGAATTTGGTCAAGGTCCACGGATTACAAACATTGAAATTTTAATCTAGCAGAAAAATATCAGCAATCTGCTAGCAAATAGTAACAATTTTTCAGGAACTTTGTTTTACCAAGTTCAGAATTTATTTAAAAGTCCTTTGGGAACAGAAGTACCTGTGGAGTGATGGTTAGTGCATATAGAACTTTCATGCCAGAGGTGTTTGATTCAATCCCTGCCTGTGCCACCTAAAGTTTTTTTCAAGGGTACTGCCTCTGCGAAGAATTGACAAATCCTCCAAGAGTAATTCTTGTCACGAAAAAGTGTTTTCTCAAATTAACCATTCGGATTTGGCATAAAAACTGTAGGTCCCCTTAATCCGTGACACATGCACATGCGGGAATGGTTGAGAGGTTTTAGTCACAAGGCTCTAGTTCTAATATAATATTTTTTTTTTGGGACATTGGTCTTTTCCAGCAAGCTTAATGCATACCAGCTGATCTTTTTAAGGTTTCTTTTCGACTTAAATGTGTCATCATTATTTTTCACTTCAATTCAACGTCTAGGGAAGAAAGTAAAACATTCTGAAAAAATGGACTAAAACCAGTCTAACATCGTTTGTTTCTTTCTTTTCAAAAGGTCTTATTCTTGTAGAAGACAAGAACAAGAACAAGACCGTATTCCTGTAAAAGAGTTTTCGTGTGGTGTTCTTAGTTATGGTCTTCCAATAAAAGGTTTTGTTTTAATATTTAACAAAATGAGTATTTATTTAAATGAAATCAATTACTGTTTATTTTATTGTGAAGAAAAAGCTATGTATGATATTAAAAATGAAAAAGGGCTGAGATGTGATGTGCACTGATAACTTCCCATTCGTTTCCGCATGTCAATATATCTTAAAATTTTACAAAAAATATATTTCAACATTTTGTGTAAAATACAGTAGTTAACAACAATATTTTTTATATGATAAAATAAGTTTAATTCCAAAATCTGATTGTATTCCCGAGATATTTGAGTCGAGAGTCAGTTTTGCATTTTGATTTTTCTAAAAAATTTTCCAAATGTCAAACACAGTATTCTTCGATTGATACAATTATTTTCGAGGCAATATCATAAAAAGTGTTTTTTTTAAGACATGTGGTGTTCAACCTGGCATTACCTTTTTCGAAGTTTTATGCTAAGGTTGGTTTGCCATTTCATCTATACTAATATTATACAGCTGATGAAATTTTGTTGCTTGTTTATTTTTTTTGTTTAAACGCTCGAATCTCAGAAACTAATAGTCCAATTTGAAATATTCTTTCAGTGTTAGATAGCTCATTTATTGAAAAAGGCTATAGGCTATACAACATCTTACTAAGACTAATACGAGCAGAGCACCAATAAAGAATGTTTCAAAATCGGAGATGTTTGTCCCTTTTGAGAGCTTCCTCTACGTGAACTGTTAAAACGGATACAGTTTTTTTTAAATAATGTATTACAGAATTGTTCCCCTTTAATAGTTCTAAAAAAAGTCCGCCACCCTATAACCTTCTTTATCCTAACCAAGCAATTGAGTGGAAAAATTCTCTCTCGAAGAACCAAAGTGTCGCTATATAAGACCCTTATCATCCCCGTCCTGCTATACGGTGCAGAAGCATGGACTTTGACAAAAGCGGATGAAAGCGCCTTGGGTCGTTTCGAGAGAAAGATTCTTCGTGTGATCTACGGTTCCGTATGCATCGAAGGGGAGTGGAGGAGAAGATGGAATGACGAGCTGTACGGGCTGTATAGCGACGTAGACTTAGCAAGAAGGGTAAAAGTCCAACGACTAAGATGGCTAGGTCACGTAGAGCGCATGGAAACCAATGCTCCGGCCCGGAAAGTCTTCGAATCCACACCCACAGGACAGCGCAGTAGAGGAAGACCGCGAATCAGGTGGCGCGCACAAGTGGAAGGTGACCTCACCCAACTCGGAGCGCAAAACTGGAGACATCTAGCTAGGGACCGAGCTAGATGGAGAAGTTTGTTGGGTAAGGCCCTAGTTCACACAGGACTGTAGCGCCACCTTAAGTAAGTAAGTAAGTAAGTAAAGCATGCGAGTTACGCCATGGGTCGCAGGTAGTTTATGATAAAGAGTTTATTTAAAGGCATTGTTCAAAAACCGAAGGTATTCAAGATAGCACAAAAAAGGCCAAATCTTAAATAAATAAAAATTAAGTGGCGTAACAGTCAGTTGAGAACTAGTTCCTAGTGACTTACAACCAAAAATACTCCATTTACCAAGATCGGAATCTTTCGTACTTTCACTCTCCAAAACCCGTTTGTTTACTTTGTTGTATTTGTAATTTTGACAATTTGTCCATGAATAGATGTGAGCACAAACAAAAACAACCAATGCCGTGGGCTAGCGGCACTTTGCACAGCAAAAACAAAATGGGGTGGTTAATAAGTTTTTTTCAGGTTTTTCTTTTTACTTTCTTTCGATGAAAAAGTCAGTTTTAAGCTTTAATTTTGTTGATAGCGAACCAATGTGCATTTTTGTCTTGAAAAAAGCATGTTCGACATCAGTTTATTATAATTAATTCACTAATTTAGAGTAATCACTACAAAATTCTTTAAATTTCATAATTAACCTTGAATTATTGTATCAAAGATGCGTTCGAAGAACTATCAAGTTAAGGGTGCGAGCGCATTTTTTTTATTGAATTCTAATAAATGTTCTTTAATGAACGACCCAAATATTTTTTTGCAAGTAATTAAAATCTGTATAAATTTAACCAATCCAAGTATATTTATAGTTTGTTTTTAATGATTTAAGCTTGCAACTATTTTTCAATTCCATTTTGATTAATAAATATTAAATTTAAAAAAAGAGTTATAATCTAAAAATACCTTATCCATAACATTCTTGATTGATGGAAGCATACATGTATTTGCTATCAAAAAAAAACTATTCATCAAAGGAACACCCATGTTTTAAAAAAATAATCAGAAGGATTATAGCGAACCTGTTGAATAAATGCAGAGCAAATAAAATGCAAATTTTGACATATATCACAAAATGAAAACGTCTTAAAATCGTTCTGAATTCATGCACAACTAATTCAATAGAACATGTAATCGTCATGAATGTTTATTGTTGACGTACAGATGTTTTTTTTAGTGAATTCCCACAGTTTAACGAAAAATATAATTTTCATTCATTCCTTAAAAATGTTTAGTTAACAAACTTCGAATTTACTTATTATTGTTTGAAGGGTATGTTTAGTAAAAGTGTTGCTAATAATGAAAAAATGAATGAGTTTCACGTACATGTTTTTGTTTTTCTTAATAAAATAAATACTTCCATAGATTACATTTTATAAATGCAGAACATAGAAGAAAATAGACATAAACAATAGTTTTCAGATATAAAGCAGAAGTTAGTGTAGAAAAATATTTTTGAGAAAGCCAATAATATTTTAGGTATGTTTATTAAAGAAATGTCCGCTTCAGCTAACCTTCATCAACTTTTTAGAAACAAAATTAGCATTAATAGCAGCATTTATTTGGTATTGTGTGTAACCATATTGCCTATTTCTATTCCTTAAAGGTGCTTTACACAAAGCAGCTTATTTTTAAAACATGGTTCCCTCAAATTTTTATTCCAAAATCTGCCTACAAACAAAATTCTAACTCTAACAAAGTACCTCAAAAAGAAATTTTCAGGAATATTTCTGCAACAAACAAAACTAAAATTTGGTCTTGCAATTATCGAACTGCTTAAATGATGAAAATACTACTCTAATTGAGGAATCTGAACTAGCTAAAGTTGGCAATGGAACTTCACAAGTATGCTTCTCGTAGCATTTTCTGTACAATGTTTTTCCTATTGTTTCCACCTGAACTTCTAACGTCGCCAAAAAAATGCTCTAAGCTGAAAAAATTGTCTGTTTTGTTGTTTTACAAAGTATTGAGTTACACGTTTGTCCATTTCCAATTAAACTTAACCAGTTGCAGCGCATATTGCGTTCGCAAATAATTTAAGTAAACAAAATACAGCACTAATAAATCATTAAATATGTATTTGGTCAATTTTATTTTATTTAATATACAATAACAACATTTATTTGGATTGAAATTAAAAAGCTATACAAATCTTCCAATTTAAGACCATGTCAGCACTTCAGATTCTATTGGTAAGGATTGTTTAGTTTTTGAACGAGGCCATGAAACATTCAAAATGAAACATTTAGATGGGGCTGATTACTATAATGAAGCATTTTGATAGGCCGAAACACTAAATGTGAGAATGTGTTTGGTTTTTTGCACCATTTCAAGCACACTTTCTCACATTTAGTATGTAGTTAGCTTATAGGCAAACCGAAATGTCAGTCTGAGATTCCGATCTTGGTAATAGAGTATTTTTGCTTACAACTCTCAACCATTCATGTGTGCGAGTAATGTTTTTCAGGATTGGAGTTACATGTGGCATGATGGTTAGTGCGTTGGACTGTCATGCCAGAGGTCTTGGGTTTAATCCCTGCCTGTGCCATCTAAAGTTTTTTTTTTTTTGAGCATGGTAAGCATTCCACATTCGTGTAGTGCGGCTAAAAAAAGTATCCCTGTACTCAACAGTACATCCAAAATTGGGGCCAAGGGTAAACTAATGAGCTTTCATAGATATACGGGTGTTACGGGTGAATTATTTGAGCGAAGGAATGCAACTAGACATTTTGCTAGAGTTTTTGTTTATAAAAATAGCGATAAAACAATGATAAGCGGGGGTGTTCTCAGTAAGAGAACGATCGCCTTTAATTGTTTTGAGCTTTCTTTTCAATTCTAACAAAAATATTTAAGTACGTTATTTGGTCACCAGTTCAGATATGAGAATTATACTCAAGTTTTAGACGAATGAAAGCTTTGAAAATTATAATCAGATAAGAAGGGATAAAACACTTTTTCATCGTCGTCGTCGGAGGAAGCATTAAAATTAAAGATAATTTTTGGTGATGTCAAAATTGTGATGTGATCACTCCACAAAAGAGGGTTTGTGATACACATACCTAGAATCCCCTATCTTGACGACAAAATGATTGAACTTTGGACCTCTTTAAGTTAAGAACTAATGCATTTATCATTTTATAGATAATTGTATTATCTTCAAAATATTCTCAGATTATTTAATGAATAAATAAACTTTTTGGGAGTTCTTGAATAAAAACAAATATTTTTTTCAAGACAATGACGTTTCCCTGTCTGGCGGTATCACTTTAAAACTTGATTTCCTAATAAAAACAATGTTGTTTCTAAACATACCACAATAAAATAAAACTCCCCAACGAAAAATGCGGTTTTATAACATTTAGTTCGACTAAATGAACTACACTCCAATATTTTAGACTTTTTTTCTCAAAATGCATCGAATGTAAGAAAAAAGTCGGGTAGTTTTGCAAACACATTTTCGCTTGATACCTTCTAAAAACCCCCTCCCACCGTGAGTAAACTTTGTGTTACCTTTTCAAAATATGAGGTCTTTTTTCGAAGCTAGTATCTATCGCAATTTTCTTAACTTTAAATGTTTTAATATTACAAACAGTGACATTTGGACGTCAAAAATTCAAACAGGCGATAACGATTCCTACTTAAGTACATTAACTATTCTGTCACATTTATTTCAAAATCTTTTCCTTCTTAGAAAATTGTATCTTACATTCGAGGATTGTGCTACATTCTCTTTTTCCAGAAATATTGAAACGAAACGTCAAGAAAGCTTATTTTTGATTTCCTAAAGAAATTTTGAATTTTGTACAAAGTTAACAAAAGAAAAACACTAACGGAGAAATGATTTTTCCATAATATCATAAACATAAACTTCCCTTTCCTCTATCTTCGAAGCAGAAGGCATTACCTAACAAAAATTCATGACTTTAGATATGTACTGTACAATATGTAAATATCGTTTCCTTCCTGGAATTTTAACAAACAAAGTAACATGATTTCACTGCGGCATGGCATCGCATCAGCATCATAAAATCATAATATTCGTCTTTCTATTGTTTGGCTTTTATGATGTTTTTAGACTTATCTTCTTTGCACCAAGCCAATTGTTATAAACAAAGAAGACGAGCGACGACCGACTACGACGATGCGACGGAGAAAAAATTGATCAGCTAAATTTTAAAACCAAAGTTTTAGTTATTCATACACAAAACACACACACACACACAGCTATTCAGAGCTACATATAAGCAAAAGGATATGTGAATACGGTGGACCTGGACATATGAGATCGTTCATCCTTATCTCCTGATGGTAATGATGATGAAATGTTAAATTTTAACAGCAAAAACCCATTCAACTGTTCTTGTCATCATCATCGTCGTCGTCATCATCTGCATCATCAGGAATATCATCTGCTTCATCGTCAATGAACTTGTGCACTTCCGGCAAAATGCAATAGAATATCAAACTGGAACTTCCGCAGTAAAATGTGTGCTCTTTAGAATATTGTGCACAGGGATGCACAGCACATTCAGCCAAACAGCCATTAAAAGGCTTCCATCGAATCGCATCGTCAGACAGGCAAGTTAGTATATATCTTATGTCCTCGTATATACTCGCATAACTATCTCATCTTCGTCCTGGAGAAGAATTCTATGAACATGAACATGAACAGGAACCAGGAACACACACATCAGAGATGGACTGGACATAATAGCTGTTGGGCTTCTAAAGCTGCTTCTGCTGACTAAAAACACACAGCACTGCACCCAAAACCTAAGTTCAATGCGGACGGACACTCATAAAGGGATTAATGGCACAAAATGGATGTGCATCCTTTTCCTATACATAGGTACATAGCGAGGGAAAGGATAGAATATGGGAAAAGGATATCCCTTCTGAATGGAGGAATAACTTTTGAATGGTTGTTTGACTACACTTTCTATCTCTCTCTAAAAATTGTCCTCTTATCGAAAGTAAATGCAGTCAAAGCTTTTCTAATGAGTCTTCTGATGGTTAGTTAGACGACGCGATTTTCTTAACTTTTTTCCTATTTTCCACAAATCGTCCTTTTTTTTGTGAAAGACCATCGATTGAAAGCCTTTTTTACGAAATCAAGAATTCTGAACAAAAACAGGAAGGAACCTTTTTTTTTCGAATGAAATATACTTAATACCTTACAATGATTTCAGCGAAATGATGTTGAAGCCGCCGCCGCTGACCGCAGCGCCACCTCCACCGGCCGCAGTTCTGATATGTTGATGGAGTGTATTACGAGGACCTACCAAAAAATGCGGTGCACTCAAAGAGCTTAGATGTTTTTTTCAGATTTATTGTAAATGGCCCAATGGAATTATTGTCAATAATCCGTAATTCAATTAAAAATATTTTCTTTTTTCAGTATTTCCGTTTTTTTTGTTTTGTTTTAACTTTTAAACGGATTTTGATTAATTTTATTTTGGAATTTTATTTTTGTAGGTTGAAAGAGATTATTGGACATTTTGATTAAAAAATAAAACTGCCGAGTGGGATTTTATTTATTTTTTTTTCGTTTTGTGTTATGTTTTTTTTTATTTTGTTCGCAGGTAAAAAAAGGGCTTGAGAATACCTTGTTTCCCTCTGCAAAAGTATACCTAGTATAAGTGTCTGTAGATATATATACATTGGTAAAGGCATATCTAGAGCTTTATTTTTATTAATATTCGGAAAGGTTTTATTTTTTCTATTTGTATAGTGGACCGGATATGGAATATCACAGCCTAAGGAAAAGGATGGATGTGTTATAAAGGTAAAGCCGTTTCCGTTGTAAAAAAGTGTAAACTTCGCATTTTATGAAAATTGGATGCAAAGTAAATGCAAACTTAAATCGAGATTTTAAACTTTTTTGTTTGTATCTAAAAACTTAATTTAATGATTTTTTTGTCAAATGATTTTTGGTTTTTGTGTTTCCTGAACAATTTTTTATTTCCTATTCATGACAAAGTAAAAATTCTATACTAAATTTGAGTTTCGATGATTTTCAGCCAAAATTCTGTCAATTTCTTTTTAATTTCCATAATTGGAAGTTATTGCATTCGATCGGATTTCTGGAATAGAAAATTTTGATATTCTTCGACGTTACCAAGGTCGCTCAAACTTTAAAATTTCACACAAACTATAAAATTTCTCGCAAAAAAAGAAACAATCGAAAATTCGATTTAGAGGGCGTTGCGTCCACCCACTTTCTTAAACAAGGTGTAAATTATAATTAATACTTCCAAGTGCTGTAAGATAGTAAAATTCAGTACAGTAGTAGGTACAAAATTTGTGCACTCAAGGGGTGTTACATCCACCCATTTTATTTTTTCTTATAATGATGTTATGTACCAAAAATCGAAAAAATGGGGTTAAAACAGTAGCGTTGCATCCACCCATTTAAGCCAGGGGTTGGGTTCGATATCCCGGTTTTTATATTAACGTTTCTTAAAATCCCGATTTTAAATTCCCGTTTTTTAAAATCCTGCATTTTATAATTCCGATTTTTTTTAAATCCCGCTTTTTGTAATCCCGTTTCTTACTATCCCGTTTTTTATAATCCCGTTTTTTATTACCCCGATTATGCAATCAAAACTAGTTGTTCAATTTTTAAAAATCGCCCGATTTTTTTAAATTAAACAGCTAGTTTTGATTGCAAAATCGAAATTAGAAAAAAATTAAAACAAATAAAAAAATGAGATATTTTTCTAGATTCATTTTATTGTAACCTTTAACAAATACAACATATCAAAAAATTAGAATATAAAGTAAAGCAGTATTCTTTAAAAACAAACTCAAATCAATTAAAAAAGTCAACGATAGCGGTAAAATCGTTATAGAGAGGTAGATTTGCTGTAGGATGCACATTGTTTGTGCAAAAGTTAATATTGTAAACAAAAAATGAATGTTTAATTACTGTAAAAACAAAACAAATTACGATATTATTATATTTTAGTCAAGTAATTTAACATAAAACCTTTGACTCCTATTGTTATTTAGTTTAATGCACGTATTTTGTAAAAAAACGGGATTGTCGGGATTTGACGGGATTTAGAATAAGCGGGATTTCAAAAAATCGGTATTTTAGAAGACGGGATTTTAAAACTTTTTTATCGGGATTTTTTAAAAACGGGATATTAAAAAGCGGGATTCCGATACGCTCCCTTAAGCCAGTAATCATTTAATACAAAATATCTGTCATTGTTATAAGTTTCTTCGAACGACCCATGAAATGTTCGGCTCAAGTCCCTGCTTAAAATATTTCTAACATCAGAAATAAATGACAGTTGAAAAAGAAATGGATTAATATAACTACCTTTAGGTACGCTTGAAATATTTTGTTATATTTTTATTTTATTTGAATGGATCCAATTGCTTAAGTTCTGCTTAAAGTACTTAATACATTAGAAATAATTGATATAGAAATAAGATGTGGCGTTACTTGACTGCCCTGAGAAAAACTTGAACTATTTAGTTGAATTTTCCGTTCTGGAATGCTAACACTTGCTCAAAAATATTTTGGTACAGAAAAATCAGATATATACTTTGATGCCAAATGCCCACAATGCTGAATTCTGGTGGAGAGTTTTATTTATAGGCTCTAGCCACTATCTTTTTTTCACAAAATGATATTTGAACAAACTGTAGACAGAAAAATTATCTATAAAATGATATATTAATGACGTATGTACTAGGGTGGAGTGAAAATTGTTTTCTTTGAAATTCTAAAAAATACCCCCCGCAAAAGTTGCATATAGTTTTAAAACCAATTTTAAGAATTTTTTTTATTTTCACCACTATGGGTCGCGCAAAGCAAAGAAAAAAAAAATGTATTTAAAAAAAAAAAAAAAAATATTTTTTTTATTTAGTTTATGGGGTTTCCTACAACTTTGATATGTATGAACGAGTTTAAGAATGCCCTATTTTTATAAAACAGACCTTTATTTTTCTATTTTCTTTTTAGCAATTTTCTATTTATAAGGTACCTATATTTTAATTATTCATAATAGAATTTGATGGGTTTTGGTTTTGGTTTCCTTGCACCGTTGCTTGAAATAAAATTTAAAACCAAAAACTTAGTTGCCCGGCATTAGGTGTCATTTTAATAATTCAAAATAAACCTAACTGCTTTTCACTCGTGTCTCGTGCATTACAAAAGAAAATTTGATTTACAAATGCGTAAGTGTTCCTTTTAATTATTTTCTACAAAACATTATTGTTTGTATGCAATCTGGACGAATCGAAAACAATATTTTACTGGAATTTTTTTCTAGAAATTAAAGTCAGAATGGATACTATTACTCGCTCACAGAGAAAAGTTTGGCAAATATTTGGAACGGGGAAAATATTATCGATGCGTCTGTTGCCAACTAACGAAGATGTTTGTCGCCACATTTTCTTCCTCGAAGAAGAAGAAATCTCCTTGATGAAGAGAATATCACTCACAGCTTCGAAAATCATGCAAATCTACGTTATGTCTTCAATGACAACGGTCGGTAAGTTCAGTGTTGAGAAAAAAATTAAAAAATTAAACGAGAAAAGGACTGCACTTCTTAAAACACCAAAAAACAGAAGGTCAGGTGCATTTGAGCTGCAGTTAAGCGATTTTAAGAACGATGGTAAAAAACTCTTTGACATATCAGCTTGTAAGTGCATTGATTTGAAGTGCTGCTCCTGTTTAAAAGAAAAAAAAGTTCCAGTAAAAGAGCGTTCCTTTCTTGAAGATCAAAGGACTCAAAGAAAAATGGCCATTGGCACAGTCGATGTTATTGAAACCAGTAAGCTTCAAAAATCCCTTGCAAGAAAGTTGATGAGTTCTTCAGCTTCAAGCTCTTCCAGCAAGCCGACGCAATTCATCACTGAAACAGATGGTACCGAAATCTACGCTTCAGATACCGAATCTGTTGTGATTTCAATGCCACTAGAAAAAAAACAGGGTTAGGCAATGACGCTCTTTTCAACACCAACCGAAAATGTCTCCCTAATGTTGCGAAGGTGGCAGACAGATTCAGAATGTCTAATAGAGCAACAGCAACAATGGTAACAGCAGTTTTAAGAGACTACGGTGTTATCCATGATATGGATCAATCAAATATTGCTGACAGAAGCAAAGTAAGGAGGGAAAGGTCAAAATCAAGGAAGCAATTGATTAACGCATCTATCCGTGAACCCTTAGGGATCTATTTTGATGGTCGCAAGGATTCAACAAAAACGCCTCGTGGTAATGTTATTGAAGATCATATCGTATTGATTGCAGAATCAGAATCCAAGTACCTTGGTCATATTTCACCAGAAAATGGAAAAGCCGAAACTGTTACAAATGCCATAATCCAGTTTCTTGAAAAAACTGGTATCTCAATGCACAATATTAAACTTATTGGGTGCGACGGAACCAATGTAAATACCGGGTTAAGAGGTGGAATTATTCGGCAAATTGAGATAAATATTCAACGCCCTCTGCAATGGTCTATTTGTATGCTCCACGCAAATGAACTGCCTCTTAGACATCTATTTAAGAAGCTTTATGGAAAAACATCTGGAGCAAAAGCTTACTCTGGTGATATTGGAAAAGATCTAAAGAACTGCCAAAATGTATGTGTTGCTCAGTATCAGGCAGTTCAAATTAACTTACCTGATCTCCCATTGTCTTGCCTGAGCTCGGATCAAAAATATTTTTATGAAATATGTAAAGCTATCAGCAACGGTGTCCGTGAAGGATCAATTTTTGATAAAAATCCTGGAACGATGCGGTGCATTCAAGATGGCTTACGACAGCTAACCGCATTCTTCGAACTTATGTGTCAAAAGAATCTCCTGAAGAGCCATTGAAGCAGATAGTCGAATATATTGCTAAAGTTTATTCTGTTATGTGGTTTGAGATAAAATCTCAGCCTTCCTTCGTATATGGTGCCAAGCACTTTTTTAAGGCAATTAAGTTGGCAATGTATTTGCCAGATGATTTAAAAAAAGTAGTACATGCTGTCTTCGCTCGGAATGAATATTTTGGGCACTGTGAAAACATTTTAGTAGCTATGTTGTTTGATGATCGCCAAAATATTCGAGAGCTAGTTCTTCGCAAGAGAGCAATTACTATCATGTTTTTTTATATAATAAGATGGAAACGACCTTTTTTTAAAAAATTAAAACAAATAAAAAAAAGTACCCAGTATTACGGTTATTTTTAAAACAAAAAAAAAAGTAATAAAACTAAAAATAAAATGTAATAAAACTACCCAACAAAACTTTTGCGAAACTGCGCGAGGTATGTTTTTGTTAGACTTTATGTCCTTTTTTAGTTTTAAATTGCGATGCGCGACCCCTAGGGTTTGTTTTCAAAACTAAAAATAATTTTTTTAGTTCATAAAATGATCAAACAATTTTTTTGCTTTTTGTAAAATTGCGATGCGCGACCCCTAGCGGCCATTTTGGAAACTAAAAACAAAAATTAAAGTTATTAAAATAACCCTATACAACTTTTGCAGGGTGTATTTTTTCATATTCTTATTTTTTTTTTTCATATAAGATCACTCCACCCTAGTATGTACGTCAATTATTATTACTCAAGCGGTCCAAGTCTAATTGTTTCAACAATGGGTATGAAGACTTAGACTTTTTCTGTGAGCTCTTTATCATGCATACATATTGGATATTGGGTATTTTTTTCGAAATTTGTTTGGAATAAATGACTGAGAAAGAAGATGTGGCCCCATATCACTGCCCTGTGGTACATCTGAAATATTTGATTTAAATGCTAATTCTGAAATGGAGAATGCTTAATAATTCAACGCATTTGAATTTGTAAATTTAATACATTTTGGAACAAGATATAAATAATGTAAGGCAGTATTCACACTATTTTTCTGAATGAACAGCAAACAAAAGTTAAACAAAATATTCTTTTCTAAAAATACTTCCTTGTTGATTTTTAATTTTTTTTAAAAAAAACTTCATCAAGAACGATTATCAAAATTAAAATTCAGATAGTTAGGTTCGCTCATTTGCTGAACATTTAGATCTTAGAGATACCATGTTTCAAAACTTTAACATATATCAGTTTATTTAAAAGGTTTCTTTTTTTCCAAGGAAATCGATTGAAGAAGGTTTAAAAGTCGTATCACGGCACCCAGTGGCCATAACTTTAACAGAAATTACAACAACATATTTATGATAAACTTTTTTTTGTCTTTAAGAAAAACAATAGGTTCAGATTTCATATTCTGTTTTCAAAAACAGACGGAACAATTTATGGAGAGCTGCTTTCTAAATATGCAAATTTTTCAAATTGTCAGTTCTGCTTCGAAGTGAAATCATAATTTTGGCAAAACACCTGATAGATCTGGGTTGATAAAAATATTACGGTTGAAAGATTTTTCGAGCGAAACTTATGTTAGGACTGAATGTCTTAATTGAAGTTTCCAGCGTTATTTTTTATTAGACATCTGAATCAACTAAATTTGGTACTTTTTTTAAATTGCTAAAGTTTTTTTCAAAGCCCGTTGAGTAGTTTTTTTTTAAACAATATTAATTTGAAGTCGATTACTCTGCAAGTTCTTGAGATAACTCTGACAAATAAAGATATCAACAACACGGACACTTCACCAAAAAACATGTATTTAGATTCTAGGGACCTTTTAACGTCTAAAAATGTTCAAATTTTCAACAAAAAAAAAAACGACTGATTATCATAACTTCCAACAAGAATTTTAAAAAATTAAGGCATTAGGTCAAAAGACTCCCGGAAATTCCGCCAGCCGAAATTACGCCACAATTTTCATTTGATCAAAATCCAAAAAACTCTTCACATAAACAAAATTCCGTCAGACGAAATTGTCTTTGGATCAGAAGCCAGACAATTCTTCATTCTGGTTCTTTTTTTCAATTTGAACTATAAAATCAATTTCGTGACCTGACCGGCTTATTTCTTAGGTTGACACGTGAAAAGAATTTCATATCAATACCAACAACATATGTACTGTACATCGGAAACAGATTGACAACGTGACGAAACCTTTTTACAGTTTGATTCTTTTTCAGGACGTAATGTTGCTTTTAACTTTGGAGAATAATTTTAGAACATTCATCAACAAATTTACGTCCAATTTATTGTCAAAAATTGACTTTTCCATCATCAATTGTTGCTTCATCACCTTGACACTTATCTTAATAATGTATTAATCTACCTTATTCTCTAGAATTTTCATATACCTATAGTAAGTTATATGGTTTAAGAAATAGAAAAATTAATTTTAAAACTTAACATCATCAGACACCATTGACAAAATCTCTGATTCTCAAACTACTTCAATTGGTTCAAAGATTTTGAAGCCCTCTTAAATATTATTTTCTTTTAAGTAAATCCACAAACCTATCATAAATCAAAACTTCAAAAACTTATAACTTTATGTAACTATCTTAAACGAGTTGTGACCAAAAGATTCTTCAGATTTCACGCCTTTGCCTACCTTTACATTTCGCTTTTTATGTTGCAACAAACAAAGTTTTATTGCAACCAATAAACTTTACGGTAAATTATGTTCAATTGATTTTCTCCTTATCTAAATTTCAAAAAGATTCAGTTCTCAGATTCAATACGATGTCTTTTATATTCAAAATATGCTTCAATGGAAATCATTCCCACAAAAAAGCCTCTTGCATTATACAACTTTTATATACATAGTATATACCTTACCTACCTACGAGTAAAAGCGTAACTTTCTTCCTGATCACCACAAAATCATTAAGGATATACTCTTTGCTTTGAGTGTGCACGAATATAACAGCACGTAGCACTGAGAGTCCTGAGCTTCGTTGTGTCGTCGTTGTGAAGGACAAACCACACAATTCTTGTAATCTGCTTCGATTCAACTGAACTCAAGTCGATTCGAATCGAATCGAATCGAATCGACTCGACTAGGCTCTATTTACGATACGCTCCAATCGTTGGAGATTGTGTATATTCGCCCAATACAAATGTTCTCATTTGAAATTCGATTAAGTGCGGCAAACATTAACCTCAAAAATAAAATAAAAAAGGATGAAAGACCGAAAGGACGAAATGACGGTATCTTTCTATTTTCATTCCATTTAAGGAATACCTGTTATTCGGAATACAAACATCGCAATGCTTCCTTCCTTCCCATGCATAGGCAAATACCATCAGTGATGAGGCATGCAGCAAGGACTTGCTTGCAGTGCAGTATGGAAATAGAATATCCTGCTCCTGTTTCTGTTTCTGTTTCTGTAAACTGTTTCATTGTTTCATTCCGACAGTAGTTGAACTTCCTTTTGTGTGTGGATATGGTTTAGTTTGTGCGTCTCTTCAGTTCTAGAAACACTGAAGCTGAAGCTCAGGTTGAGGCGATGAGGTTTTGCTTTCTTCGCTTTGCTCCTCCAACTCAGAGTTATCAACTATCTTACCACCCCCACCTCTGGTTAAAGTGGTATTTTTGATGTCAGCAAGTCCTTTATGTACCCTCTCATGCAGAATGGTCGTGGCTTTCCTTGAAATTCTGTGCTCCTTAACCAAACCTTAACAAAATACATGCCTCAATATTACAAGAAGTGAAATACATATACAATTGTTAAATTCACCAACAAAATAATTATTTGCAATGTAAATAAATGTGCATTATCATCATCATCGTCATCGTTAAACACGAAGACAAGAGGACCCTTTGAGTTTTTGAGAGACATAGAGAAAACATTTCCAAGGATGTGCAATGTGCAGAGTTCTGCATATAAGTGGAGATTGTATGGCAAAAACATTTGATATGGTTAACCAGGCTTTTTGACTGAGATAAGACTCACACATTCGTACAGTTAAAAGGACCTTCTTTTCCCCTTAAAAATCATTGAAGACAATATTGATGCTTTTCAAAAGCCATCTTCTGTGGTAAGCTGCTAAAGACAACATCAGTAGTCTTATGTGTCTTGTGTAACATTTATACAAAGATTGAGGTTTAATATACTTACTTTTAATTTAAAGAAAAACAAATTGACCTTGGTCTTCAATTTATTTAAACAAACAAATAAGACAAAAACACTTACCTTAATGTTTATGCCAGCCATTTCGTAAAACTACTTGCAGGAAATTCTGTTGGGTTTCCAGTTTATCGAAATAGAATTATTCTGGGTCCTTGAGATGATGTTTTTGTAGTGTTGTGTTAAGTGATGGGTTATGCTGTGCTTGAAATGTGGTTGAAGTTAGAATATGTTTTGATTCTGTCTTTTCAGAAAAGTGGTTTGTTTATACTTTTTTTGTTGATATTGTTGTTCTAACTATTGAATGATAACAATTTTCATAAATTGCATCGAGGAAATAATAATAATAAAAGGAATATCAAGGCAGCAAAAGTGCCTATACAATATTATTTAGCTATAATTAATTGTTTTTGTTGTGATTTTGAAGTTTAATAAGTCGATGCTAGGCTTCCATTTTGTTATTGATTTTAAATGCCTGAAAGAAAAAGAGAAAAACAAATATTTAGTGATTTAATTTAGAAAATATTTTTGTAAATAGTTCTTAAATTAATTTATTTTTCTTTAAAATTTATATAAAAACTAATTTTATTTACAGTTTCAGTAGGAGTTTCTGGACATAAAATACTATACTCTGAAATTCTGAAAATCCCATGACTTTCTCTGATTTTTGTTCGAAAATTTTGTCACTTTTGTTTTCTATTCGAACTTATCAGGTGTTTGTATTAAAAAAGTTCAGAAAATTGGAAAAATTCAAAATAAACGAACAGGTCCATAATTTTATTTGACAGTTTTCTTTTTGGACTTATTATTGCATCTAATCAATTTTTCTCATTCTTATATAAAAGTAGCATAGAAAAGACAAGTTAGTGGGTGCGGGGAAATAAATCCACGGGAACTAAATCCACTTTAGTAAAGTGGATTTAGTTCCCATGCTAAGTGGGAACGAACTCTACTTTCTTATGGGAATTTAGTACACATTCAAAAATATGAAGAGGGAACAAATTTCTCACAACAACAGCTTCAAATTACAGTTAGTTATCAGATTCTTGAAACTTGTTCGATTTTGATGAGTACAGTCGAACATCAGTCTTAAGCAATTTAAGAAAACAGTGCGTAGTGTGAATAAAATTAAAATAAAAAATTAAAAGCATGGAAAATAAAATTGAATTTATTCCTACCGGGTTTCGTAAAAATAGTGTGTTAATTTATGACCGTGAAGAAAAACAAATTAATGTTAAAAAATATACTTGAACAATATTTCACGTTACATTTGCTATTATGGTCAAAATTGCAAGGGCAGCTTAGTAATTGATGAGCAAGGTGATACAAAACTAATAAAACATTGTCCCCAAATTTTTGCAGAGCCAAAAAAGAATATAAAGTTTTTGTATTTCAACACAATGAACAATAATTTTTTGATACGGTGATAATACAAAAATTAGGAAAAACAAAAAAAGTTTATTTTCAACATTATTTTCGGGATCTCAGGATTTTAACTCCCTTTTTGGGGTCACACCCGCTCACGCAACTCCGTTGCTCTGCTTAGAGTTTGTAAAGTCGCCAGGAAGGCGCCTATATCAACAACTTCTTTCAATAAAAGCACCAAAAAAAGTTGGGCGTTATGTCCCTGGGCCCTATGTCCCTGCGCCTTATTCTACTAGCTTCTTCTTTTAAAAAGTGGGAATTAATTTCAAACTCAAGGAGAAATTAAATCACACATTTTTTTCGGAATTAGATTCCCAGTTAGCATGGGAACTAAATCCACTTTACTAAAGTGGAGTTAGTTCATGTGGATTTATTTCCCCGCACCAAGTTAGTGAGGTCAGAATTTAATTTTTGTTTTTCCTAATATTAGTGTCGGAGAGAATAAATGATAAAACGTCAAAATGAGTCACCTTTAAAGTTGTATTGCGGATTTCAGACATAAAATTAACTGCTCCGAGAGGGCAGCTAACGTCCCGTTTTTAAACACTCAAAGAAAAAAATACAGTGTAAACATTTCTTGAATAAAAAATAATCATATACACTGTGGTTTAACCTTATAGCACTTTCATAGACATTATTATTGAACACACACGATTTTGTAAGATACAATTTAATGTTTACAATGTTACCATCAGCCTTCTTCTAAAATAAAAATACTTATGACCAATTTCTTGATCTTTTTAAAACTCGATCTCATAAATCTGGATTTATCTTTTTTTAAATATTTGGAACTCGAGAATTTCTTCAGAGTCTGTAATTTCCTTAGAACTTGATGTTATTAAGTTTTAAGGTGTTAAATCTCAGTTTAAAAAAAAAAGTTCTAACGAATAAATTACTACTTTTATAGCACCCGGCAGGATTTTTTGACATTAAATTCTGACATTCTATTAATAAATTATTGACTGTTTTTCAGGTTAGATTTTTTGGTAAATAGTTTTGAATTAATTGTAACAACTATAGACTTTGTGTCTGGGGTAAAGGAGTCACTGTGGCAAGGTAGCCTTGGGATGTTCAGTGAGTAACGAGAATTGTACTCACCGATAAAATTTCCATTGAAACTTATATCGTTTTTCGACATAAAATATGACCAAATGACATTTATCTAATTTAAATGTTCGTGGATATGAAGTTGTTTTTTCTGACATAATGTCCAAAGCTTTAATGTTCTCTTGTGATGCCCTAAGGTTCATGGTCATAATAACTGCAAATATTATAGGTCTCCGTATAACGTGCAAAAAGTTCATAAAATGTATAAAAGCACGTACAACAATTTATGTTATGTCAAAAATCATATTTTGTATCCGCAATCTGTTTGTCGGAGTCTGAAACTCCTCGTTTAAACATTTCTTAATATAGTTCTAATTTCCTAAACCCTCAAATTTGAGAATCTTATAAATCGAAGTTCTATCTCAAACTGAGATCTAAATCAGAACTAAAGAACTTAATGAAGAAATGAGTTGGAACACAATCGAGTTCTTATTTGTCAATAAAGCGAGTTTTTGAGTTTAGAACTTTGTCAAGAATTTGCCGGTAAAGAAATACCAAAACAGTTTTTAATTTTAAAAATGTACAACAAATATTTTTACGAAAAAGAATTATGGTGCGATAACTCTAAGATCAAGGTATTTGGTTCAAAACGGACGTTTTTCGTTCGAAGAAATGCTAAACAAAATGCGATATACTTGACTGCATGGTTCTCACTTTTAAACATGGAAGCAGATCTGTAATGGTATGGAGTTTTTTTTTCAAGTCTATGGAGAGACAAGTCTCGAGTTATTTTTAAAAATTAACAAGAAGATATTGGAAGAAAACGCTTTGATCTTCAGACTTATATTGATCATATTTAATATTACATTCTTATTTGAATAAGATAAAGAATCTGATCACAAGTCCAGACTGTTCCAGGATTGCTTAAACAAAGAGAAGATTCAGAAATTTGATAAGTAAAGATATCGTCATAGATATCATCGGATATGATCCCTATAAAGTTGTTGTGGAAGGAGCTAGATAGATATAGAAGAGTTTGGTATAAGTGCCTTTTTTCGGAATCTGCGTTCTTGATACATTACAAGACGGCTAAAATCATACACCACATGAAACAATCTAAAAGCATACTTGCCTATAATTTTAAAATAAAAAGAATAACTGGGTTTCTAGAACTTTTTAAAAAACAAATCTGTAAAGCAAGTCCCATATATCTTCAAAAATTAAAATTGTTTTTAATTCCTGAAAAAAAAACTTAATATATAATTTGTATATTGTTATTAATGGTCTTAAAAAAGCGGCTAACACTAATCTGCCTAAAACTTTATTTGACAAATTTTAATTCAATGGCTCAACTGATTTACGTTGGAAGGGCGAGGGCAGACAGACAGATAGACGGAATACGCGGACCAACTTTCCTAACAATGTTATTGTCATGTTGCATTTAAATCTCGATTTCAAAATTTCTGAAAACTGACACATTTTTGAAAAACTCATTAAAAAAATCAATAAAGCACAAAAAGAGCTCAAAATAATTTTGAAATGTCAAAACACCCGAGTTGGAAATTGTTTTTTGGCCTTATTTCACAAAGTTTATGGTTTTCGACACTTAAATATAAAATCAAATGCTTAGAAATACACAAGTAGTTTTTATAAAAACAAGGAATGATTTTTTATTCTAAGTGCATCCAGAATTAAAACAAAAATTAAATACTGTAGATTGAAGTTGCTTAAAGCTGTCAGCGTCAAAATTTGTTAAATCAACAGATTTATTTGTCAGTAAAATCGCACTTTTCTCGGAAGTGAAGTGAAGTGAACTGGAATGAAATGGCGCGGTTCAGAAAAAAATTACTATGGATTGACCACTTGTTCTCATCACAAGGGAAGTGCAATTTGATTGCATTAGAATCCATTAAATACGATCCACCAGTTAAAGTACATACCTACCTAAACTAACCTAAACCTATACGAATTTTTAATCATCACTAATGTTAAATATATGTAACAATTTGTATATATGAACTGTATATACGAGTACCTATGTTCAAAAACACACATCAACTCTAAGTATATAGTCGCGAAATCCTGTAATTCTTCGTAAATCGCAATTACTATTAATTAACCAAACCTAACACAATAGTCCAATCGTATTTTACGTATAGGCTACATACTATAGAATAGAAAGTAGCTAGTTGCAGATAGAGTACATGTACCTACTCTATCTATAAAGCTTGTCATTGCGTTTGGTTGGTTGTATAGATCACATTGCTTTGATTAAGCTACAGAATTAAGTGCTAATCGAAATGTGTACTGTACAACGTATAATGTATACATATATATGCGTTGGTGCTTGTGCTGTGCATTCACTCACAAACGCTTGAGTTGTAATCCTTTTAAATAAATTTCCGAAGCAAATCCCATCAACTCGAACAGAGATTATTTGCCTAGCCTGCCTGCCTGCCTTCCTGCCTGCTTTGCGAACTTGAATAAGTTTAAAATGCATTATATACTTGAAGATATAAGCAAAGGGTAGGACATGGGATGTATACAGGGTTGCCAAAGCATGAATTAGCTGAATAGTCCAGTTTAACACATATTTGTAGCTCAAATAGCTCAATTTCATTCAAAATCCGGTAAAATATTTGTGTTCATAAAAAAAGATTAGGTAACAACATTACTTGTTATTATTTCTTGAAAAGTGTTTGGGTAAAAATATCAATATTAGATTTGGGCTATTTATAGCAAAATTGTGATTGTTCTGTCGAACTAAGTTTCTTGTAGCCCAATTCAATTTCTGGCCTGCATTCAAAATGCATTAAATACTTGGCGATATAAAAGAGTAGGAAGAGCGATGTATAGAGTTTTGTCATGTTATGAAATACTTCAATAGCCTAGTTTAAAACATATTTGTAGCTCAAATAGCCCAATTTCTATAAACAATCTCGTAGCTTCAATTATAATTTATTTGTATAGCGCAAAATAAAATTTACATTTTTTGTTCATAAAAAAATATATAAGAAATTTATATAAATTGTAATTATTTTATAAGAAAATGTGTGGAGAAATAAATATGGATACTTAGATTTGGGCTAATTTGAGCAAAATTGTGATTGTTCTGTCATTTTTAAGTTTCTTGTAGCCCAATTTTCAATCTGGCAATCATGTGATGTACATAAGTTCAATTTAAGGTACCTACACAATAATAAACATTTTGTATGAACTGTGTGCATTTGTACTGTATCCAGTTGATTGGGGCCACTTTTCTATGCGCCCGGGCTAAAACCTAGAAATTTGTGTTACGATGATGGAATCACGCAAAACAATGGAAAGGGATGATAATTATGTTGATGATGCTTTCGGATTCGGATTTGGATGCAGATGACGAGGTCATTGACGATATACACAAGACCGAACGAACGAGCCATCAGGCAAAGTTCACTCCCCTTATAAGCCTCCCAAATTCAACTTTTGTATCCATGTCCTGTCCTGTGTCCAGTTCATAGCCCATTCCAAAGTGCCAACCATCAGCTAAGGCAAAAGCACTGAACAGAACATTGAACAACTCAAAATGAAATGAGCATCATTGCCTTTTCCTTTTTTTTTTTGCAATGACTCACACAAAATGGAAACTTCCAACATCAGTAAAAATCATAAAACGAAATTACACATTGTATGAAGTAGGGAGCTCCACTGGCACTGGCACTGGCACTGGCATACGAGCACGAGGAGTAGAACTAAAAGTGGAGGCATGTGGCATGGGATGTTATGTGATGTGCTTCCAACGTCAGAGAGATGCCATATAGATACGAGCGAGTATAAAAACCATGGGCGAACTTGAAGGGCGATTGCTGTTACTGCTTCGCTAATATAGACCCAGCAGCGATTTAGGTATTTTAGTGTTCCAGAATCCAGAGTACTGCCATTACCCCTTTTTCTGATGGTGTTTGATGGGAGTGGAGTTAACTTTAAATTACAGAGCCAACTATAGATACACCAACATGCAGATGCTCCAGGATCTAAATCTGATGCATATATGCGGAGTGGGGAGAGTGGGTATAGAATGGAAGGATGCCTAAACCACAATCCCATCATAGTCATCAAGAAGGTGGTCATTTTTGAATCATTCATGACATGAGCCTGATGAGTACTTTCTCCTCTGTTGTTTTTCAACTGTGCAGGGCGGACAGGACCGACGGCCGGGCGTACGGAAACAGCGATGACGTGCGGAGGATTCAAGACGTGAGTTTCCCAAAATATTGCTGTGGGATGTGAACTTTGTGCTCCTGCTCCTGCTCTTCTCTCATTCATATGAAATAAGTTTTTTGTATGCTTATGGCTTTTCGTGTGGTTCCATCGTGTGTATAAAATAGGAACAAGACCAAACCAAAGTTAAAAAAGAAATATAAGTAATATAAAGAAGGGGTTGCGATTTGGAGCAAACTATTGCCCTAAGGTGTAAGAATTTCAAATTGGTTGGTTTAGTTTTTGGATTTCCAAAGAAGAAGGCGCGATGATAGTTTCCATTTAAATTTCTATAAGTTTACTTAAACTATACCAATCGTGGACAGAGACAAAAATAAATTGCCTCTGTCGCAGAAAGGACGAAAAAGTGGTTTAGGTTGAATATGGGTGATCATGATGATGGCTGCTTTGCATAAGTTAACCAAATTCGAAGGACAAAGTTTTTGAGAGTCAAGAATTTGGTGTGTAACCGCGCAATCTTATAAAAACTTAAGTTTGCAATTGAAGAAAAACGAAGTTGTTCTTTTGAGAGTGAAATATCAAGATTCTATAATTTTGTTTTCTGTATATAAGATTTCAGTTGGTTGCAGACTTTGGAGGGATATTAGAAGAGTTTGGTACTGAGATGAAATTTGCGAAGGAAAGTTAGTCCTACAAAATATATGGATATTGTAGATTTATGAAAATCTGGATAAAAATTATGCAGAGTTGGGAGCAACAGACCAATTTTTTTTTTTCATTTTCAAAAGTCTTTATTTTAACATTTTTTTTGTAAGGCTCTTCGCAACAGCTCACTTAGATACATATAATCAATCGGAATTAATTTTAATATATACAAATATTTTTAAGCCAGCAAGTCTCTCGATAACAAATGCTCCAGTACATCTGATGATATAACCAATTGCCTGCTTAAGCGAATTGCCTTCTATATAGTTGACGTGATCTGCTTCATATTCAATATGAGTATGAACTCTGGAATTTTTCCATCGTCTTTGAAAGAAGCTGAAGTCATTCCGTTGTTTAAAAAGGGTAGTCGTAGTGTTATGAGTCAATACCGGCCAATCTCCATATTACCAACGTTCTCTAAACTTTTTGAAAAACTCATAAAGGATCGTATGGTGGTGTTTTTAGATAAAAATGAGTTTTTCAGCAACGACCAATTCGGTTTTCGTGAAGGTAGGGGTACTGACGATGCCATATTAAAGTTTTGCAGTGAGGTGAGTGAAAGTTTTAACAACAATAAAAGTGTCCTAGCGTTGTTTATTGATCGGACTAAAGCATTTGATTTGGTCAATCATCAGATCCTTTTAGAAAAAATGTATAAAGCTGGATTTAGAGGTCCGGTTTTCGATTGGTTTACTTCCTATTTATCCGCCAGAAATCAAAGAGTTAGAATCGATGGAATATTTAGCGATGTTCAGGAGCTTACTACCGGTGTTCCTCAAGGATCTGTGCTAGGTCTAATATTGTTTTTGATATACATAAACTCTATCTTCAAACAATCATTAATTAGTAAAATAACAGCGTTCGCTGATGATATGGCTCTAACATATGTTAGCAATTCGCTATTTGAAATGATCGCTATGTTACAAAAAAAATTAAATGTACTAAGACAATGGTTTTCTAGGCATAAGCTCATTTTAAGTGAAAAAAAATAATGGTCTGCAATTTAAAACAAACAGCTCCAATCTTGGACTGTAATGTTATCTTCCATTCAGACACATGTAAGAAACTTAGCTTAGCTACACATTCTTGTGGAAAATCCAACTTTGAACATATGACACCTTGTTCCAATGATTGTTTTGAAATCGAATTCGTTAATAGTTTTAAGTATTTAGGTGTTACAATTGACAAAAATTTAAATTGGAAACAACATACTGGGGAATTAAAAAAATACTTAATGTCTGTAACACGTAAAATGTTCTTATTAAAACGAACTTGTACAAAAAATCTATTAACAACAATATACTTTGGACTCGTTCATTCTAAGCTACAGTATGGAATAACTAGTTGGGGAGGTGCATATCAAAACACGCTTGATCCCATTATTACATCGCAGAAACATATTGTCCGAATCATTTGTAAGAAATCAAGGTTAACAAGTAGTTGGCCTTTATTTCAAGATCGTCATATCTTGCCGTTGAAACACCTTTATGTATATAAAGTTCTTAAAGTTTATTTCATGAGAAGTGGATACAGTCAAGTACTCAGAAACTCAAATACATATAGCTTAAGAATTAATTCTCTATTTTTAGTTAATATTCCAATGAGTAATAGAACTCAATTCTCAAATTTTTACACTGCAATAGCACATAAACTTTTTAACCAATTGCCTTTTGAAACTAAAAAACTTCAATATCCTAATTTATTTTTGAAATCAGTAAAAAGATGGCTCTTTGAAATGAACAGTTCGATGGTCAAAAATCTGTTTTTAAGTATAGCATAACTTTTTAGCTTTGTACTTACTTTTCTTTTCAAATTTTGTTCTACTCCATTTAAAAATTATTAATTTTTTTTTTTAAACTTTTTGCTATTTGCATGTAACAAAGTACCCCAAATATTCATTCGTTTTATACATATGCTTTAAATTTTCTGATATGGTTCATTCGCCTCTAGTTTTCAACTATAGAATGATACCTACTATTTTTTTTCCTAAATAAATACTTATGTTAACATTATTAAAATTGTACATAGAGAATGGAATGAAAATAAATAATTAAAAAAAAAAGAAAAAAAGTTGTCTACCCTGCGAAAAAATTAAGTGCGGTTTTGTCATACTACGAGCGGTATTATTGGGAATCCTTATTTCGACTGCATATTGGTCTAAGTTTAGGTTAGCTTGATAAGCTGGCGATTGATAATGTTATCGCCACACTTAGATCAATAAAGATCCATTGTAATACCCTAAAATATTGAACTTCCCTAAAAGAGTGCCATCCTCTCCAGCTCATCAGCTCTCTCGTTCCGAGGTTCATATAGCTGTAACCTGGTACCCAGCAGAGTCTAATGTTATGCTGTGAGCTAAGAACCGTTCTTGGCGACAATTCGATTTGGATAGAAATCTATATTAATGCTGCTTGATTATCAATGAAGCTTGTGATAGCACCATCATTGAGACTTGTTTTGTAGCGTTTGCTACTGCAAATACTTTGGCTTCAAAGACGCTGCTTAAATCGGGAAGTCTGAAGGATTGGGCAAGATTAGAAAAAACCTGCTCGTACTCCAGCATCTATTATGGATATTGACGAGTCAGTCATGTGTGGAACATTGTCTACCCATTTGTTTATGTCAGGAAAGATGGTCTTAAGGGTATTGTTGAAGTGAAGACAGGGTATCATGTAGTCTGTATTTAAATTGTTCCTCATGTGTTCCTGAAGAATCTGCACGTGTCTGATGTGGCTGGTTTTACAGTACTTGGTCTGGCTCAGCCTTAAGCTTTTTAGGTTTTTACCTATTTCTATAATTTTAGGATTCGGTCCCCAGTTTTAATTGAAGATCATATTACATGAGTAGAATGTTATCTGTTATCTTTTTTGGAGCTTTCTAGTTGAGCCACAATTTATAAAGGACTAGCTTTTACCCGCGACTTCGTCCGCATTAGATAGTTTTTTTGGATGGTAGTATGAAAAAACCTGAGCTGTACTTTTTTGTACGTATGTTTGAATTGTGCCGAGATGGGATGAGGCCATACTAAGTGTGATTGTCATAGGTTAGGTTAGTTTACTGCAATACATTTTTATATACGACGTTTTTTGTTTTTTCCTTCCTTGGCCAGAACGTAAAGATTCTGTGGGTTTGAGACTCGTGAGCACGCTACATATAATTGTCCATGGGAAAAACAGTTTTTTTTCCAAATTTACACCTGCAACTTTCAGTGTTTGCCCCTGAGCTTTATTTATTGTTATTGCAAATGAAGCTTTCAGAGGAAACTGCACTCGTTTAAACTGAAACGGCAAATCGGTTGAAATTATCGGAATGGTGGGAATTAAAACATTTTTTCATTTTGCTATCCAGTCATGATTATAGCTTTTATAATATTTCGTCCTAGGTGAGTAATCTGTAGCCGTGTACCATGACATAACTTTGATGCGTCAAGATTTCTCATTAACAGGACTGGAACACCAACCTTCAATCTCAACTTATAAGAAGGGTTGGGAATGCGTTGTTTTCCTGTAATACCAATTTTATCCAAATATTATTCAAATATTCGGTAATTTAGGAGTGAAAGCGATCAAATTCCCGGGCAAGTAATTTTTCCCATGGGAATGCGTTGTTTCCCGAGGTCAAAAGTAACGCATGTCCTTTCTTAAGTCTCAAACTATCTCTTTACAAAATTTCATTTAAATCTGTTCAGTAGTTTAGGCGTAAAAGCGATCGGCCCACCTGAATTTTTCCACGGGAATGCGTCATTTTTCCAGGGTAAAAAGTAGCCTATGTCTCTTCTCGGGTATCAAAATATCTGCATACCAAATTTCATGCAAATTTATTCAGTATTTTAGGCGTGATTGAGTAACAGACAGACAGACAGAGTTACTTTCGCATTTATAATATTAGTATAGAGTATATAGATTACACTTAGGTATTTAGCTTGGACTGATAATTTCAGTTTTGTACCCTCAATACTACTTGGGATTGTATAATTTGGGATTTTCCTCATAACTGTAAAGAATACTAGGTCTGTTTTAAGGGGGTCAATAGTCAAGCCGCAGTTCTCCACCAAGGTGTTAATCCTAAATAAGGCTTCGTTCAATTGTTAGGTTAGAAATTTTCGAACAATATTTTTAAATCTTAGAAAAAAAATAAAAATAAATTTTTTTAAATAACTTTATTTAAAAATCTGTATCATTGGTTTTAGAAAACCCCATTTTTTTATATTATAAACAAAATAAATTCTAAAGACTTGATAACATGAAAACAGTTCGCTTAAAGAAAATTTGTGTTAAGAACTTTTTTGAAGGAAACTCAATTTTCTATACAAATATAATATACGGATTAATTTCTTAACTTCAAAGATTTTGATGTTTTGATGCTTTAAAAAAACACTAAACCAAAAATAACAATAGTAACCTCTTTACAATTTGTTAAAAGACTGCCACTAAATTTTTTTTTCAGTCATTTTGAATAATATTTAAATTGGGTATTTTTTCAACGGCGGCGTGTGAAGTTTTAATAGTTGTTGTCTATGCTTAAAAGACCATTGCAACTTCTCTTAAACTTCAGTCCACCTGAACCGTAAATGAGCAGGTTCGACAAGTCCATTGTTTTTTTCAAAAATTTAGCATTAAGCCTAGATACGATATATCAAAATATAAACAGAATGCAATGGTTGCCATTTTACTTCCACAGTGATACTTCGTCCTTGGAAATTTTTTCCGCTTACATTACTTACATATATACCTCAAGAAATATGCCTTAAGTTTTTTTTTTTTTTTTTTGTTGGTTGAAAGCTTACTGCATTTAAGACAGTTTGACCTTTAATTGAGAGGAGGATTTTGTTGTGAATAAAATTTTGTCAGGACGAAGTGGTTATTTACAACATTCAAGGGATTTATACCTCCTCGCAGAAGAAAAGGACGTAATTTTTTAACCTGAACGAAAGGACATACATACATCATTCAGTGAAGGCCCGCGCGCGAACGAAACATCAGCACTCTACCAAGGACCTTATATATGTACATACTACGATCTCAGAACGAAAAAAAAGACATTAAAATATTCATGTTCATGTTTACCAACTTCGACTTGAGTAGTTTTATTTTAAACCAGTCCCACTGTTACTGTAATAAGCAGAAAATCCATTGTACCATTGGGACATGGGACTTTATATTCTATATATACTCTATATATATACATATGCAGGTATGTAGGAAGGACCAAAGGAGCAGGACCAAACCTCGTTTCTTTCTGCACTATAAGCGCTCTATATGCTGATGGCATGATTTGGGCAGGGTATAGAGGAGTTAGAGATGAAGTATAAAGGTAAAGGAAAAGGATATCTCGGGTATTCTATTAGTAACAGTCATATAAAGCTAGTTTTAGTTTCTTATGTGTCGTGTCGACATATAGTCATAGAGCTGTCGTCAGTAAGGTGGTGGTTGCCAACAATGTCATTGGGTTTCATTTTAATTTTATCTCTCGTGTCTCTCACCGACAACCACGACTACGAGCGACGATGACGACGGATGAAGATGAAGACGACGACGACGACGACAGAATGGACGACCTGAGGTCCTGATGGGGAAAAGAATTTCATGTCGATGTTGACAGCCTCAGCTTCAGCTGATGTCATCGCGTTGTCGTATTCGTTTTCGTTTTCGTTTTCGTATTCCTATTCTTTTAACTTTTCTACACTTCGACTTTGACGTTGTGTCATTGCAGTGGGCCTTGGAGGTCATTCGTCCTCGTTTCCATTTCAATTTTATTCAACATAAGTCACCCAGCACCATCACTGAGCTCCAAGCTCCGAGCACCATCTCCAAAAGATAGAGACATAGCGATAGCGAGGAGGAGATAGAGCTCTGCATACATTTTACATTTTTAATGTACCAGGAAATATATCCGCACAGAAAATCCAGTGTGTCCATGCAACCCGACCGACATCGACATCAAAAGAGAGCTCTCATATAGATCCTAGAGAACTATACAAAAGCTAAAGGAAAGGCACATGGAACACGATAGTATATTTTATATATTCTAAAGTGTAAGTGGGCGCGAAGCTAGCGTGAGATTTTTCTCCTTTCTCTATTGGCATGATGGCATATACACTAAGGAGCACAACTTTGACATTAAAATTCAAGGCTTTTGTGAGTTGGTTATAAACGGAGGGAACTATATATGCTATATGCAGTATGGGCCAATATGGGATAAGGCGTTCGTCGTCGTCGGGTGTCAGGCATTGAGGAAAGTTGCAGGTGGTTTGGTTAGAGAGATTGGAGGGAGATTGGGTTGGTTGACTTTGAGTTGAGAAAGCTGCTTTAAAAATGTGTTAAACTGTAAATAACCACCATAGTATGAATGGTGTACTGTACAATACAGTGTAGTGTACACTATACAGCAGTAAAAAAAAGAGTACATTTGGTATACCGTCGTCGTTGTCGTTGTTCGTATATCTACTGCAGTAAACCAAATGAAATGGAAATGGTTTTCTATTTAGTTTGAGAATTGTATGAGTACATAGTACACTATACAAAAATACAGAAATATACAAATGTACCTTAACATTTTTGCTACGCAAATTTAGTTGACTGCAGGGAATTATGTTGTAGATTGTACTATATTTATATATCTATACAGTACATTTATATATATATATATGAGTACCCTGATGGTCTACACGTTTAAATGAAGGTGTAGGTAGCTAGCTAGATTGATTCAACAAGGATACTGACCCCATGGCAAATGTAATTACTGACGACAACGATGGATGGTGTCCATTCGATTTAAGGGTGGACACATTAAATCCTCGTTTACATGTTCTTTATATCGAGAATAGGATAGAGCACGACAATATAATAAAATCTATCTATCGTCGTCGGTCGGTCGTCAGTAGTCGGTAGTCGTCCAAAACGATTAACGAACTAATGGAAGTGGCTTTAAGTGCCGATGATAGTTTTTTTGGTTCTATTTGCTTTATACATGCGATAGTTCCATTTTTAGGGAAGTCTATAGGAGTCTTCTATATCGAGCGACTTCGGTCGTCGTCGTCGTAGGTGATGACAGATTACGCATAATAGTGAATAATGTTTTCTATATATAGATGAAATTGGTTTAATTAAGGTTTGAAAAGCCGATTCGACACATCATCGACGACATCAGTGCTTCAAGCTCAACTCTAAGTGGTGTATTATTAATTTGATGTTAAGCTGATTTGGATTAGGGGGGATAACCCCAAAAAGAACATTAGGCAGGTTATATATTATATTGAGCGATATGGTGATGAATGTAAACAGTTTATAATGAATTTTGTATGTATATGTATTGCCTTAATGTGAATAAATTAGTTAAAAGGGGTGATTCATTATACAACGAATTATTTTAATTTCAGCGTGAATAAAACAAATTAAGGGTGTTTTTTGTTTTGGAGGTGAAGAACTTTAAATTGATGTAACACTATTTTAAATGGCAGCCATTTTGTGTCAGCTGTCAAGTGATTTATATTTGGTTTGGTTTGACAACACAACGCTTCCATATTTTGTTTGGTGAGCTTTATAAATTAGTGAAATCCGGACTTCTAAAAAGCTACGATTACATTCTTTTTCGTTCATCACTTGAACAATAATGATGTGAAGGAGCTATAGTTTCAAAAAGACTGCCCGGTCCAAGCAACAAGTCACACAGCTCATGCCCCAATTGATTTATGAAAAAAACGATTGGTAACGTTTGGCGTAGTTTTTCGTTCCGGAACTGTGACTTGGATTCTAAAATCGTGACATTTAACGCCTCGCTTGGACGTTCTGCTATCTTTTCTGAGAGGATATGTGAAGCCGCTAGTCGGTTTCAAGAAGCCCGAAACAATTGACCACTTGGAGAATAAAATTCGGCCTATTATTGACTACGGCCACAAATGTTGGAAAAAGTCATCGAAAATTAGAACTCCAGATTAGATTAGGTCAGGGCCAGCCGTGGCGGTCTTATGCCGTAGTAAATTTCAAATATAGTAAATTTCATGTCAATTTAAAAAAAAAATCGTCTTTCTTTAATTCCGTTTCAAAGCTTTAGCCCTTTTGGTTGGTTTATGTCGCAAGTTAAAAAATTGTGCTCATATTCGATAAAATGTATAAAGTTTTTTTCTGTAATTCTTGAATTTTAAAGATTTTTTAAGTGATATTTGTATTGATTTTCTTTTGTTAAAAACACATGTCCTTAGCAGCGTTGCCGATGTGGCACGATCGTGCCATTTTGACACGGAAATTTTCTCGTGGCACGGTGGCACGAAAAGTTTAAATATGGCACGTTTTTTTTTTACCCAAAAATAAATTTATTAGTTTCAGATATATTTACATATCTACTTTTCACAAAATTATCCTTAAAATTTTTTAAAAGAAGATTATGTTAATTCTTTAAAAAACAAAGATTATATTTGCTATGAAATCGAAAACTGTAAACCAATAGATGATATTTTTTTGGGAATTGAATGCACAGAAGAGCTTCAAAATTTAGAGACTAACGAAAAATTGAATGTTTTAAAAGATTGTCAAAAATTCTATAAAGAACTTTTACAAGAATTTGAAAGAAAACTTAATTTAAAGGATAATGCGTTTAAGATAATTGATCCAACCTTTTTAAAAAATAATCCAAACATACAAAGTATTTTGTCTCAATTCAATATTTATATATTTTTTTGTAAGTAATAGTAAAAGTATTGAATTAAAATTTATTTTTAAAGAACAACATGAATTTTTGTTCATATTGCACGAAAATTTCATAAATGGCACGTTTTTTCAAAAAATGTGGCACGAAATTTTTTTTTGGCGGCAACGCTGTCCTTAGGCGATAAGGCTAAAGAAAAGCAAAAATATAGGACACATACTGATACCTTGACCTTAATCCGTCCCTGTTTAATAATGCATATGAAATACCCTAAGTTAATTATGAATATACTCGTACAAACTAAGGTAAGTGGTATATTACAAAAGTATAAGTTTATAGTTTATGTAATTGCATCTATGTAAGTTGTGGTTATACGGTCTTGAGTGTTTTCTTGCAAGAATTTACATCATATATGCAGGTTTATACTACATGCCTTTATATACAATCTAAATCTATGTATATTTATACATGCATTTCATATTTCAATTGAAATAATTGCTTTGCGGTTTAACAATGAATATTATAAACATACTTGTGTATATTATTTCATATATAAGAAAAACCACTTTAATTTGATTTTGTATAAACTTATATTGATTACAACATTCGGATGTAGTTACAAAGGCATTTCCTTATATGATTATGATTTTAAAATTTTGAGCAATTTGTGAAATTAACTAAACAACAACCTTTTCGAAGGAATTTGACCTTCAAGATAAAGTATTTAAAAATTGAACAAAAACTCAAACAAATTTTGCACTTTTGCAATGGGATTTGATTATCACTATTAATTCATGACGTAATATTTTTTCAATAGAATTCGTAATGGTTTTCCGAACCTATAAACCCTATTCTTCAATATTCAGTTTGAATATCTATAGAATTACATTAAATTTTAGAAAAGTCTTCACAATTTGTGAGAAATACATTTCTTACATAAATCTTAAAGAATCACTGAACTATAGTTATGATAAGCCGATTTTGAACAGAAAAAGGTAAAACTGTTTGAAAGTTAATTTTATTTCCAAACGATTTTATTGTCTGAATAAAGCTATAACACTGAGTTTTGAAATATGGTATATTGAAAACAATATAAAAATAATGTTCATAAACAATTTTTTTTAAAGTTTAAGCAGAGAATAAAAGTCGTACGTATTTTTCAAACCATGAAAGCATTAAATTGAAGGTTTCTCAAAACAGTTGTTAGTGGAAGTGACCTTTTCCAAAATGATGAGATGATGACGGGCTTTAGGTCAATGACGAAATTTTAGTATCTTTTGACGTTGTTTCCCCCTTCACTAACATTCCCTTGAAACTGGCACTTGACCTTATAAAAAAAGTATGACATAATTAAAGAACACACTACCATCAAAAAATCTATATTTCTGGAGCTAGTACATTTCTGTATAATCGACAACAACTACCTAGTTAATGGTAATAAAATATATCAACAAAGGGATGGAATGCTGATGGGAAACCCTGCATCTCCGATTATAGCAGACATCGTACTCGAAGAACTTCTTGACAATACTCTGGACAAACTAAAAACTAAACCTAAAATTCTCACAAAATATGTAGACGACATTTTTGTGATTGTAAAAGAAGAGGACGTAGAAAATACATTAGCCAGCCTCAATAGTTTCCATAAAAAGCTTCAATTCACTGTTGAAAAGAAAAAAAAAATAACCGACTACCGTATCTTGACACAATCATTATCAGAAAAGAAGACAAATTAAAAATGGATTGGTTTCAAAAACCAACTTCATCAGGAAGGATCATTAACTTCAACTCAAAACACCCAAAACAAACTATCATAAATACTGCTAACAATCTTATAAGAAGAGTTCTCTCTATAAGTGACATTGACTACCACGTCAATAATAAAATCACGATCAACAACATTTTACTGAACAACGGATACCCACAAAAACTTATAACCAACCTGATAAAACAATATGAATACCAAAAACCTAAGACAAGATGACGAAAAACACATGACGAAAAACACATATACAAATCATTCACTTACATAAAAGACATAGCAGATCGCTTTAGAAATACTCGACTCTTTGATACAGACAAATATATAATAACCATATGAAAGCAACCAATGCAACATCACAACTTTTCACCAACCTTAAGACGAAAATAGACAAATTGGAGCATTTAGATTTAATTTACAAAATAAATTGTAAATGCAACTCGAACGAAGAATGCAACCAAATTTATATTGGAACCACCAAACAAAAATTAAAAAATAGACTTTCAGGACAAAAATCAGACTTAAAAAGTAATGACTCACAGAAGACAGCACTGGCATCGCACTGTATTACTCTTAACCACACTCCTGACTTTGAAAATGTTAAAGTACTACTAAGAGAAGACAACTATAATAAGAGAATGATAATCGAAACGCTGCATATCATCAACGCCAACAACACCATGAACCAAAAAACTGACATGGAAGAGATAAGCCCTCAGTGCAAACACTTATTAGAGAGTTCGAGAATAAAAGCTTCTAATAATATGATCTTTTGACACTAATTTTCCTATGCCTGTTACTTGTCAGTTGAACTTTGTGTAGTTAGGTCTAATTTTTTAATTTTTGTAAAAATTGTTGTGAATCAAATAATTTTATTCTTAAGTGCAATATTCATGTACCAAGTGTAAGTTTTCATAGTTTTTCAATGTTATCAAATTGTAACCAATTTATTAATGCAAATATAGATTAATTGCCACACCTGATGATGTTCATTGACACAAACGAAACGTCGTCGTGACAATATAAATGATTGTTTTTTTTTTCAGGTTTCTCAAAACTTTATTTAGAATTAAAAGAAAACTCATAACCTTAAAAACACCGTTTTTGGTTGTCTTTAAAATCTTAAAAGACAACCAAAAATCAGATGTGATAGAACAAAAATATTTATAATATGGTGAGATTCTAAAGCAACTTAATTCATTACAAAAGCATTGTTTTAAAAATTAGCAAATTACAACTTTTTTTATTATGGCTTATTTTTAAATTAATGTAATTTGATTAGATTCGGTAAAATTCCTAACAGTTTTTTTTTCTCATTTTACCAGTTTATTGAAATAATTCTTAGCTGATCATAAGATTAAATCATTAATTTCTAAGTCATAAGCTTGTCAAGAAAATATACTTAAATCAGTTTAACTCTTTGGAATTTAAATCACAATAAATCATACAAGTAAACATTATTGAATCATTTAAACAATACCTTAATGTTCCCTGCTTCACTCTTTGTTACTCTTATTTTAACGTAATATGATGTGGTGAAATATTCAGATTCATTCCACTTCTTTTACAGTTTAACCGTAATACTTGCGTTTCTAGCAATGCACATCAATTTACCCATAAAACCAACTGAGTCCGTACTCTAAATTACAGAGATTTGTTGATTAGCCGTACAATAGGAATGTGGAATGCCTTACCAACACATTCTGCCTCTCCCACACACACTTCTGCAATTTTCAAGAATTCTAAGCAATTATACACGGACGTCGTTTTTTTTAAGCCTCTTTTTTTCGTAATATTTACTTTGGGTTTCCGGCATAATATTCCGAAATTTGTATTATTTTCTTGCTTAAAAAACACAGGGTTACTTATTTTGTTTTTTTTTTTTCAAATTGGTATTACCATTGGCGTGATAGTTAGTGCTTGGGGCTGTCATGCCAGAGATCAGGGGTTCAATCCCTGCCTTTGCCACCTAAAAGTTTTTTCACGGGTCCAAGAGTAATTCTTGTCATGAAAAGTGCTCAAATTAGCCGTTCGGATTCGGCATGAGAGCTGTAGGTCCCCTTCAACCCTAATGCTTGTGAGTTGTAAGTCAATAGTCCCCGGTTCTATACGTACTGTTGCACCAATTATTTTATTTATTTATTTAAGTTGGTAGCACTGGCTTTTGACACCTGTCAAACTCATCTATCATTTCAAGTGTCATAATATGTAATACATTTTCGCTTAATAATAACAAAGCCAGGAAATTATGAAAACTTTCTACAAAAATAGTGATTAATCGTAGCCACTCTTCTTCATTGCAATATGATGACTATGATTGTCAGAATCAAAAGGCTACGCCGTGAAATGTTTCAGTAATTTGAAAGATTGAAAGCGTTTCTGATGCGTATCTATACAGTGTCAAACATTTCTGCTACAAGTGTTGCCGATGATTTGAATTTATCGATATCCCAAAATTTGCAGAAATTACACTTGCCGTATACCATCTTTTTTAAGACCATAACTTGTTCAATATGGGGTTTCGATAAGATGGGACAACAAGACGCTTAATACAACCAATTATGGATTTATTTGGGTAGTTTCTTGGCAGCGTATTGATTTAACAATATTTAATTTTCTTACTTAGGGCTACTTAAGGTACCACATTCGTGCGAAAAATCATCTAATTCTAAACTCATTGAAAACCAACCAATATTACACAAATTATAGCCGAATTGTGTGAAAAGGTGGTAACAAATTTTATGAAAAGAATTGCATGCTGCGAATCTACCAGAACCTGACATTTCACACTAAATGGCAAAGTCAAAACTTTTAATGAGATAAAATGTTCATTAAATTTGTATCGCGGTGTGTTTTACTTGGATTTTTAGTACAGAAAAATGTATGACCCTTTTTATTCTCTTTTATTAAAAACTAGCTTTTTACCCGCGGCTTCGCCCGCAGTGGAGAAATTAAATAAGTATGAGAGATAAAGGGTAAGGGTATAATAATAGAAATGAGTCAATATAATAACTAAATTTTATTGCTTGGCTGAGATCAACAATTTTTAAAAATTACTACAGACAATGAAGTTTCAACACCTTAATATATGCTTATTGAAATGCAACAACCAATGTTAAAATATATTTCACCGTAACAAAAATAAATAATTCTGAATTCTAACAATTTAAAAAAATAAAATACAAAGTATTAATTTAAGATATTTTTATAGACAATGTTATATGTTATAAATTTTCCCGTCGGGTGCAAATATGTGTAAATTCCGGGCATTAGATACACATGAACAGTCTACATAAAGTTGACCATGAGAGAAGCATGGGTTTTCTAAATGCACTCCTGCTACCTGTAATTATTATTGTCCTTGTGCCTTGTTTATAGTAACAGCAAAGCTAAGCTTTACGGGAAACTGAACCCTTTTAAATTGGAATGGAAGATCAGTGGGAATAATTGGTATCCGAGGTATTATAACACTATTTCCCTTACCGACACCTGTTAAAATAGTAGCACCAAGTATGTTCCCAATTTTGTTATCCGAAGCTTTGTTCCATTACATAGCGGAGGAGCATCTAGATTTCGCATAAGCATTACTGGTACATTTAGTTTCAATTGAAGTTTATGTGACGGTACACCCGATAGTTCAAGTGAATTTAAAATATATATTAATTATTATATATATTAACATATATGAATTAGATATTGTCGTCACCGTCGGTAATACAGTGGGTTGGTATTACATTATTTAGGGTTGAAACCTGATTACTATGATGCTAGATGATGCTAGATGGCGTTGAAGTTGCTAAATTTGACGATATTTTGACAAACAATTTTCTTATTTTTTGTAAATTTTTTTTATTTTTTTTAATAAAAAGTATCCTATGTTACTTCTAATACCTTCAAGAGTGTATGTGCAAAGTTTCATGATGATCGGTTAAGTAGTTTTTGCGTGAAAGCGTAACAAACATACTTACATTCGCATTTATAATATAAGTATGATTATACATCAGAATAGGTCTAAATATAGTGACAGTTCGTGACAAAAAAAAAAAAAAAAAAAAAACAACAGAAAAGTACGCAGTACGTTTTTTATCCAAACTTCAGCTAAAACCTTAGCTAAATTTTGACAGAACAACATTGTGTAGAAAATGAAATTGATGTTGCGGGTACGGTTGCCACTTGAAAAAAAAGTTTGTGTCCAAATTTGTAAATAAAAATGACCACTTGTAGCTAAAAATGACCAACATAATTCAAGTCCGAAAAATTTGTAAACCTAGATAAACGAATTCATCACATTTTGTTTAAAATATTTTCCATATTATGCAGATGACATTTATTTTTTAATTACGTACAAATAAACTCACAAAATCCCTAACATACTTAATTAAATTAGATTAACCCAAATAAAAATGACGAAATATAAAAACAAAGCGTTTTAACATGAGGTCACAGTTAAGTTTTTTACAATAATTTCGGTTTCGAGAATTTTTACGGCTTGTGTAATGCGTAGATAATTCTCTCTATTCCCTAAGTCCAATTCAGATGAAGAGTTTATATTTTTAATAAATTTATTATTTACACAAAGTTGCTTAAATGAGTTTAACAGTTATTTCTATTTGGCCACGTTTTCGTTACTCAAATTGTCGAACATCTTTTGTCGTTTCCGAAAAATATGTCCAAATGGAATAAAAAATTACCATTTGACTAAGTGAAAAAATAATGACCAATTTGGCAACCGTGGTTGCGGGAACTATCCTCCAAGTTCCAAACTGGAGGATGTTGGCTCACGAGCATTGCCAAATTTGTTTTCTCGTTAAAACTTAAATTTGTTTTTTCGTATTTCAAGATCTTTTTTTTTGGGCTCCAAAAGTATTTCTTTAAGAAATAACTTCTCAATATTTATTTTATTTAAGCACTGCACAAAATAATCCCATCACAATATATTTAGAAATGAAAATAAAGTTGTTCTTTTAATGAATTAAACGTTGCCAAAGAAAATTTAAGGAGGTTCTGTATGGCGTCTACTTTTATTTAAAACAAGAATAATATTTATTTAACATGTATTGGTATTTATATTCGAAATATCATTTTTATCTGTTAAAAAAAAATTGTCTGAGGAGATGTAACCCCAACCATTCCCCCTTTAAGCTGCGCCTTTCAATAATCTGTCAAAAATTTGCTCGAAAAAAATGCGGCGAGCAATTTATAAATCCGTTAAATTTTGACAGCTCAATAATGTACACTATAAAACAAAAACATGAAATTTTAGCTAGAGCTGCGTACTACTGGACTTAATTGCTTAGCTTTATTAAGTTTTGTAGAGAATTTTGTATGAAAACTAAATTTTACGTCGAGCTGCGTCCCATTCTTTAATCTGGGGAACTGACCTATTTCTTTATTTGAAGTTTCAAAAACTTGAAAGCAAATTACTAAAAGTTAAAATATTCACTTACTGATTTCCAAAAAATAAATTCTGAAGAATTGCTAAAATCTTTAAATCTTTGTCAATTTTGTGAAAAAAGGTTAAATTTAGTTTCATGTGGAATGAATAAATTTCATCATGCAGCAACATTCTTTTTATATTTTATGCTACATAATTTTTATTTATTGACTTAACTGATTTCAATCAGATTCTATTTCCAATGATTAAAAAACGTAAACTTTTCAAAATACCTATGGCATACTAAAAGATGCAAGAACCTGTAGGTTCTGTTTGTTAACGTTCTAAATTGTAATAAAAACAAGGTTCTATAACTTTACTTGTTTCTTTCTTTAATATACAGTCCGTAACATTTGAATAGCCTCACACATAATTTATTTTCCAATTAGATTTTTTTGGCACTTCTTTGATGTCTATACATCGAAATGTGTATTATATGATAAGGTAAGACTAAGCTCTAGAGATAAAAAAAAAATTCAAGTGATTTTTAAAATCTGCCGGAATTTTGTGAGGTGGTTTTGTTTGTAGTCGCAAAAACTTATATTTTTTTTGTCACATTAGAATAGCCTCACCATGTTTATTTTGGTCAAAATGAAAACAAATTTTTTTTTTTTAAGAAAACAGTTTTTATTTATTTTATGTAGTTAATAACATCATTTTAGTACTTTGTACAGCCACCCTATTTTGAATGACGTCAAAAACGCGATCTTTTAGGGAATCATACAAAGATTTTAGGAGATCTAAAGAAATTTGTGCCCAGGCCACTTTAATGCCTTCAATAAGCTCCTCTTTATTTGCGTACTGCTTACCACCTTCATAAACTTTGCGTGTTAACCACCCCCAAACATTTTCGATTATGTTCAAATCTGGAGAGTAGGGTGGCCAGGATAATTGTTGAATATTTTGGTCTTGCAATCATGTTTTAATTACACCAGCAGTGTGGATAGGTGCGTTGTCCTGCTGGAAATTAATAGGAATCGGTCCAAAAGTATCCTGGAACTGAGGTAGTGCTGTTTCTAATATAGTCTTGTAGTATGCCGCCGTCATTTTACAGTTCACAAAATATAAGTCAATTGTGCCATAAAATGATATTGCAAACCATACCATTACTCCTCCCTCTCGGCTATGATGTCGATCTAAAAATAACTGTTCTTTTCTTAAATCATGGAAGTAATAGTTATATCCGTCCGGCCCATCCAAGTTGAATTTTTTCTCGTCTGAAAATATCACTTTTCGCCAATCGTTTGAATGGCTGCTGCCATCGGCATTCCATGCCATGTGAAGCCTTGCAAAATTGAGCCGCTGTAACTTACGCACATTGTTCAGTGGTGGTTTTTTCTTTAGTTTTAGGTGCTTCAAGTGTCCAGCACCTTTAATGACTCTACTTATGGTCATTCGGCTAACTTCTAATCCAACTTCGTGCCTTATCTTATTCAGAGAGTAGGTAGAATTGGAAGATAATCTTGTAATATTCCGCTTGTCTCGGCTCGAAAATACTTTAGAAGTACGCCCTTTGTATTTTTTCCATAAAATAACGGATCTTTAAAATAATTGTTAATCACTTTTGGGCTTCGATTAAGTTTATTAGCTATTGATCGATTAGAAACCCCTTGCTCACTATAGGCCTCTATTTTGGCTATTTCCGTTGCAGATAATGAATTTTTCCTGCCCATTTAAACGATATAAAGAAAAAAATTTAAATAGAAACAGAAGAAATAAACTATTTATAAATTCCCGATGGCTTTCCGATACTCACTCTGGCAATAAGTCAAATGAGGCTATTCTAATGTTACAAAAAAAATGCATATTTTATTGACTGCAAACAATATTAGCCTAAAAAAAACCGATAGCGTTAAGAGATTGGTTAAAAACTCTCTTAATCTCAAGAAAACTCTCTTATCTTTAGATCTAATATGTATTTCGTTATGTTCTCATCAAAAAAGCATCAAAAACAGTTAGCTGCAAAAAAAACAAAAGGTGAGGCTATCCAAATGTTACGGACTGTATGTATGCAAGCCGAACCCCATCAGTATCCAATTACCCATGTTTTTAATAGGTCTTATGAGAAATGCAATTTACTATAAAAAAGGTTCTTATGTTCTTTCTTTGAGTACAAACCTATTTTCTTGAAATAAATAAATCACATACATATACATGTACATAATTTTAAAAGTTAACCCAAATTCAAATAACATCAGACGTCTAGTCTATTCACTTATCAGACTTTAATGGAGAAACTAGCTTCATAATGTGAATGTCTGCTATAAAAGAAGTAATTTGTTATCTTAACAACGCTTTATTAATAGACATAATAAATAACTATGGATATAAGATGATTATAAAAAAAATAAAATAAGAAATAAATACTCGAACCTTGAAACTCAAAACCAATACAAAAATGTTTGTACATTTTTATTGTCTCGTGCAAATGCAGTAAACAAAACAACAATTGACAATGACCTTTCTCAAAAATTCACATGAAAAGTACTTAAAAAACTAAAATTAATACAAAATTTAAACCTGTACTGTATACCTTTTAAAATAAGCCGATTTAAAGTTTGTTTATTTATTCCAAATGCATCTCATTTATAAACACTTATTATCACTTTATCAACTAATCAACTACCTAATCAACAAGAAAAATGACCTTTTTAAATTTCACTTTCACAATTTATTCATTTAGAAAATTTTATAATTATTTTAATTTGTGCTTAGTGAGTACTCGTACTAAGCAATAAAACAAGCTATATGCTAATGTGCACTCTGTTATAATTAACATTCACTTTTATTTTTTTATTTGCTATTCAACGTGTCATAGAGAAATGCGTTTACCATCAAATTTTGACGCTTAATCAAACTAAAATCCAAATGAATAAGAAAGAATTTAAATACTAAATAAACTTAATTCCACTATAAAACAATTGAATATTAAGAAACACGCATAACTTAAACAAATAATAAGTTTTAGAAAACTTTTTAGTAAATATCAAAAAAAAGAAGAAAACAAACAAACGGAGATCAAAACATCATATAGATTGAATTACTATGCCGCGCTTGAGCCAAAATAGAAAACCAAATACCATGATACCGATGAAAAGACTAAAAACAAAAACCGGCTGAAGTTGAATCCGGCTAAGGTTTAGGTTTGCAATCAAAACATTGGAAGAGATCAACGAACACGAACAACCGATCGACCGCTAGCGATGAAACAAAACAGCACGACAAGCTTAACAATAACGCTAGAGAAGTAGAAGAGGCTAGAGACACTACTGAGGCGAGGCTGCCTGAAAGCTGAAAGCCAGGCGAGGCATCTACAAATGTTTACGTTAAACGTTCACGATCATCACGATGATGGTAGTCGATGGCGGTGTGGTGGTGGTGGCGAGGGTGGCCATAAACACGTTTATAAGAGCAAGTAAGTTATTGGAATGGAGATGGAGGTTGTGTTAAAGTGGGAGAGTTAGCGGTGAATTTCACAAGTGAAAGTGGATTTAAAAATAACTTAAATGGTGGAAAGATGTAGGCTTTTTGGATATATTTAGTAGATATACAAATTTGGCAGGTAATTTTAATCTCATCTTGTATTTTTGAAATAAAACTTTTCAATAAGTTAATAAGGTTCAACACTTTGTAAAATAAAATTGAAAAAGGCGAGATTTTTAAACTTTTGTTAACAACTTTTGACTATATAAATGACCTAGAAGTCTATGTCTTCGGGATACGTTTTTTTCGCTAGCCATACCTCAAGAACCCGTAGAGCAAATAACTTCAAATTAATTCAAACATTTGATTGACTATAAATATCTGACAAACAAAACACGCTATGGACTTCAGTTAAAATTTACGTTGCATATTGTGACATTATAAATAAATTGGTATGAAATATTTTTCACTTTGAATATTTTACAAACATAAAATATTATATCATCTCCAGAATAATTTATACAACAACATTAAGGCTTTTGAAATTTAGTTTAAATTTTAGAGAAATCGGATTAGGAAGTTTTCGTTTACAAAACTTAAGAAACTATTTAAGGTTGTAAAAATTTGTTTCTATTCAAATATCTTAAAAACTGGATAAGTAATTAATTTCAAACATATTTCTTTATATTATACAAAAATATTGGAGCAAAATTTTGGACAAGCTATTGTTAAGGTCTTAAAATTTAGCTAAGTAGCAATTTTCAAAATATTTAGCAATTTACTAGCGACCTCAAACATTTTTAAACTTTTCTTTTCGTTTTGATAACTAGTAAATAATTGATTATTCCTTTTTATTAAAGAACTAGCGGCCCGTCCCGGCTTCGCACGGGTAGACATAAATAGGTACAGATATTTAAGTTATAAGCATGCTAATTAAAACCATCGAGAAAGAACTAATAGAGAGAACCAACTTCGACGGTTGCTCTCTTTTTGCCTACAAGCTGTGATTTGGCCACCAACTTGCATATGTATTAACTCCATATAAAAAAATGTGGTTAACAAATACTTATGCAAGTTTGTGCACACGAGAAAAAACTTTTCTCTCTGCTCACCACCTTTGAAATATGGCCACCACCTTTGAAAAATGGCGGATGTAGTCAGCTGTTCAGAGGTGTTCAAAGAAAATTCAAAATTGTGGATGAACAACTTTTTGGTAATCTCATTGTGTTCGTTTGAGAGTAATATCATTCGAATATGAAGTGAAATTAATTACTCTTGTTAGGTGCCAGAACAATGAAGATTTAGAAACAATTCTAAATTACGCATTTAGATAAATATTAGTTAGTTATTTGAAGCCAGTTTTAATCATTAAGTAAGTAAAATAAATTATGTGGTGCAACAGTCCAATGAGAATTAGGACCTAGAAACATAAAACTCTGAAAGCACTACAACTATTATTTGTATTATTAGCTACGTTTATGCGTTTAATTTTCGCTCAGACCGTTGAAAGATGCAAAAAAAACTCAGATTTGTTTCAATTTTCAGAGTTTATCGACTTAATTTTGTCGATGCGAGAGTTGCAGGAACATTGAAAACGAGAGTTACAGAATGTAAACATGGAACATTGAAAACATTTTTATATACTCATCTCTTTTTTCCATTCCTATTTTATTTGTGTGTACTCGTTGTTTATTTTCTTTACATTACTCACGACATTTCCAAAATGCTGAAAATAAGTGATTTAAGTAGACACTAAATAAAAAGACCGTCAACTTGTTACTTCTGTTGCCAATTTTCATTGCACAAGATTTGTGAATAGGTGATAAGCTATTCTTACTGCTTTCCCCTAAGGTAGTGTGTTGCTTTTAAAGGCTTATGTACATAAGCCGAAAAGTACTTTTGTACAAAAGTAAAAATATTTGTATTCTCGCTAGTTCAGTGGTTTTGTGAAAAGAATATACAAATTTGTTATTCAACCAAAATTTAAGTCTTATGCATCATTTTTATAAGTTTTCCAGTTCTAACTATTTATATCTTATCTTTCAGTTATATAGCGACAAGGAAAAATCTGTCAGGGAAAGTTCTAACTACAGTTTTTCTGAAAGTACACTGTGGCTTATTCATAGATGTTTGCTAAACTTTTTAGGCTATTCATAAATAAATGCAAATCAAAGTTAAGGGCTAAACCTGAATAACTATAAACATAGAAAATGCTGTGTTCAAGTAATTATTATCACAGCCAAATTGATTTTTATGGTGTATAAAAAAGTTGAAAAAGTAATTCATGACAAATAAATGTTACGTTAACACTAAGTTCCAGAAAATATCGATTGATACCGCAATTGCAGAAGATATGGATATTTTATATAAATATTCCCGGTAAACTATAGAACTTTATTATTTTTGCCTTTTATAATTCAATGTAAAATAATTCAATGCAGTATATTTTAGATAATACAGTAGTTAAGTTAATAGTTAAGGTATTACAATTGAAATAAACATAACATTCATTTATAAAAAACATGTACTCGTTCATATATACAAATAAAGTCTAATCTAAAAAGCCTTAACCTTGTTAAACACTTTCTGCACACATCCTTTCTTGTTTTGGTTGTTCCTGCCATCTATCTGTAACTTAGATAAAAAGAAGAGAAAAACAAATTCACCACGAACTACCGGTATAACTTCTTCCGTTATTTATTGACAAACAAAAATGTTTTGCTAGAATTAATTTGAATTATAGGAGTATTTTTGTAGATATAAAAACGACAAGATGTTAGCAAAATTAAAAAAAAAAAGAAATTCATGAGAATTACAAATATTATAATGAGACTTTAAAAAACATAGCCTTCTTGGCTATCAATAAACAAAAATGAGAAATGTCGCATTTCCCGGAAATGATGTTTTTTTGTGTACTCTTCTCCGAGGTGAAAACATGTATACACCGATACGAATTCAACACGCTATAAAAAATGAGAGTAAGAGGTTTCGAAGGGACGGAGACGAGGAAATTTGGCTCTCTCATTTAGTTTTTTCTCTCTGATTAAAACGACCATGAATCACTAAATAAGAAAACATTTTTTTGTACTACTCGTATCATTAATACTCTTCGCAGCGTATGCGATGAAAGACATTTTATAGCTAATTTTTTTACACCTTCGGTTGGTTTTAATAGGAATTTCTAAATTTTCTAGTACTAAATATAGCCTATGTTACGCAGTGATAATGTAGCTTTCTAATGAAAAAAGAATTATTAAAATCGGTCCAGTATTTCTTGAGTTTATTCGTTACATACAAAAATACAAATCTTTCCTCTTTATAATATTAGTGTAGATTGGTATTTGAACATGTCTAAAAAGTGATAGTTCGTGACAACGGACCTATTTATTGCAGAGTGGACCATTCCATCCATTGTTCTTATAAGATTAATTGTAAAGAAGTCATATGGATTTACCAATTTGCTAAGAGTTAAAACAGCCGTTCTGTGATTTTAACTTTTGGAAATTATTGTTAAGAAATAGTAGGATGTTAAAATCGTTAAAAAAAGGGTAAATCATGTTTTTAGCTTAGGTAATTGGTACGAACTTATTTAACATTTTACTAAATAGTTTAAAAATTTGCCCCATTATTGTTTACTATATTATAAGTTAGGAAATACATAAACTTTCAAAGTTTCGGAATTGTTAGCCACTTTGGACTTTTTAAAATACTTACAAATATATATTTATTACAATTAAACTTATTGTAGCTTCAGCTTTTTTTAATAAACAGAATGAAACTGCGGCTTTTTGTTAAAAAAAAAAACAATTGTGCGTGTAAGAATTTTAACATGTACAAATTATATTGAAAACTGTGCATTTAGAAGCCACTCTTATTTTCCTGTTATTTTTGATTAGTTTGTCACCAAGTTTAAGAAAAAAATACCTTCTAGTTAATTTGTAATGGGCATTTTTTCATACGTTTGGTTTTCAATCTGGCAATACTTTTGTCGGGGTTGTTTTTTGACAGTTGTCACTTAATTTATGCTTAATTGTGAATAAACTTACTCCTAAACACATTTGTAAATCGTACAAATTTATTGACAAAACAGTGGTGTGGTTCGCCCGAACTCATCGAAACAATCAATATATTAAAGGAAACTTTTGGTGGAAACTTCCCTGGGCCTGTATCGTGGCCTCTAAGATCATGTGATTTAACACCGCTGAACTTCTTTTGTGGGGTTATGTCGAGTCACTTGACACTTGTCTATGCAGATAAGCCCTAGATGATTGACGCATATGAAAAGAATATTGGGCGCTTGATAAGTGCCACTAAATTCTTCGCCAGAAAATTAAATTATATGGGTTTAATTTCTTCTTGAAACACACACGTCTAAAAAGCATCCTTTTTTAAAATGTTAATTTTTAATCGGCTCAAAGTTAACTTAACTTACTAAATGCAGAAACAGAGTTTCAAACACATTTTATAATCCTAAAAATGTTACTCATTTTGTGTGAGATATTTTTTGCGATATTTTTAGGATTTTTGAGAATTTTCTCTGTTATATTGACATATTAAGGTTAGAAATAAAAAGAAAAACTGTCTGCAAAATAACTACTCACCATCACCTAGCTAGAAGTAATTGAGAATTAAAACAAAATTATATTCTAAGAGTCTTAACAGCAAACACGAGAAATCAGTATGAAAAATGTTGTTTATATTTTTAAATATAAAATGGAAAGATTCTCCCGGCTACAATCTCTTAATATCTTCAAAATCTGACATCTGTTGTTGGTTTGTGAGTCATACCTTCAAGTCAACACAATTTGTTATCTTATAATTGAATTAATGCAGTAAGCAATAAAATATGCCTGGCAATGCTATCGGCATGTTTTAAAAATTCGTTATGCATCAATGGAGATGTGAAGATATGTAGAATAATAATAATTGTAGAATAATCACTTGCTACTTTAAACATCAATTTTCAAAGAATTTTAACTCGATGATTTGTTTTTGTTATGAGTTTGTTGTCAAAACATAATTAAATAGCTCGTAAATTTATATTTACGACTGGACTGGGGACTTCATGTCGGATTACTGAACAAATATTGAAAATATCTATGTACATACATATTTAAAACGGGTGCGTGGCTTATCTAAGTTAATTAATAATTTTGTATGATTTTCACTTGAAGTGATGTAAAAGCTTAATTGGATGATAAGAACTCGAAGCGTGTACTATATACCCCAGAAATTCTTGGATACCTTTGGATTCCTTTTTTGACATCGGAGTTGTTTTCGATCAGCTGTTATTTTACACGTAAAACACTAACAAAAAGGTATCTGGATACCCTATCTGTCTGAGATTGAACGCAGCCATTTGATCTTGGCCAGTAGAGAAGTTATTTTTTATATCAGGTTTTCCAATAAAAGGTTTCATTTTGATATATGTATGTAAATACGTACATATGTATGTACATATGTATGTACAAAGTAAACGAATAATTTGTTCGATAAATCAATAGATGTTTATTTCATTTTAAAGAGGAAGATATGCAATTAATAATGGAAATTGATATCAATCAAATAGAATTTATGCCTACAGTTGCAGCACCATAACATTTTCATGAACATTTCTATGACCAATTCGCAAATTTCCAGCTGTATGCCCTCGATAACCTTACGAATTTCATCTTTAAAGTCTTAAATTGATTTTAACCATAGAAAAAATTCTTTAGGTGTTAAATCACAAGATATCGGTAAACAGTTGTGAATACCTCTTCAAGAAATTTTGGGAAACTTTTCTTCCAAAATTGAGACTGCATCAATTTCAATACCTTTGCTGAAGTGTTATCATTCTATTTTTGGTAAGAACGTAGTTTTACTTTTTAAATGTCAAAAGATGACAGCTACCCAAATAGCGGGCTTGTCAAAATAAAACATCTTATTGGAAAACCCTATTTTCAAACTTGATGAAACAAATTATTAAAGATCTTTGTGAATTTTAAAAATTCAAACACAAAGTACAGCTGTGCACTTTAAATATAATCCGCTCATCAAAGAATTAAAAAAATCAGTTCCTCTTCATTGATATATTCGTTAACAACCTCTATTTTGTTCTTTATGCATAAAAAATACATCAACAATTAAATACCTTTACCTCCTCTCCACATTGTGATTCCGTTGAATTTCAAAACGAATAAAAAGATTCTAAAACAAGTTTATAACAAGTGCAACCACATATTATTATTATCAATGTCACTGGTATGTGGCGGTGGTGGTAAAAGCGCAGCGGTGGACGTATGGACGTATCGCACAAAACTTCCACTCACACGTCACACCACTACCACTGCCATGCCGGCCGCCGCCGCCACCGCATGACCACTCAATGGACGGTCATCATAGGTACATACGAGTCTAAACCAACCACATTAAAATTCCAGTGGATATGTCAAGCAATATGGCCACGAAATCTATGGCTAACAGTTGTGAGGCTCTATAGAAAGGAGCAGGAGCAAGAGCACTATAAGGACTAAGGACTGCGGCGGAGCACATTATGTTGGTGATATCCTACAAAACTGGTGATATATTGAAATGCATAACTTGCGCTGCGAACAAACTATACCATAGTTTGAAGGATTATTATTTGTCCTTCCTTTATTTTTCTTCTTAATTTACTCACAAGTGTATTATATCCTTGTGTGGAAAATATTCAAGTCAAGCCACCCACTCTCCCACCCACCACCACCACCACCACACTATAGCCAGTTATCATCATCATCAGCAACCTCCCCAAAAACCACCCACATCCCACACTTGGCCTGTTTACATGTGGTGGAAAATATGATATGAGAGGGTGTGGTGTGGGGAGTTGTGTGTGTTTATACTTCATGAGAAATAGGGACATAATTTGTTAAGGACATGAAAGCAAAGGCACACATTCTGTGATTGGCAGGTGCACCCCCTGCAGCCAACCCCATCGCCATCGCAATCGCCATCGCCAACGCCAACACCAACGCCATCATCATCAACATCGTCCTCGTCGTCTTCATCATCATCATCTCCTTGAAGTTCTGGTTAACTTTGCAGAAATTGTAATAAATTCTTATAGCTCGCACTTGTGTCGCTGCTGTCGACTAAATGTAGGTTATACCTACATATACCGTATATAAAGACGAGTACGGCTGGCCGGCGGCGGCGGCAACAGCAACGGCGAACGGTGGCAGTAGCACGGCACGGTACAGTGGCACGGGGGTTTGTGTGTGTTAATATGTCCATGACCCACACAGCAGATGGATGGATATGTAGGAGGTACGACAAGTGGTGGCCGCAGGCTCGAGAGGCACAGTAACGCATAAAAGGATTTGTTTTTTTTTTCGCTCAGTTTTATTCTTTTTCCTTTTGCATAAAATATACACGATTTATGGTGTTCATTTATTTAGACGTGTCGTCGTCGTTGTTGTTGTTGTTGTCGTCATCGTCGTCGTCGATCCACCATGAGTTTTCTTTTGTTCGAGAGTGTTCCATCAGTCCTACATTACTTACGCACATATCCACCCCCACCTCCCAATAATCAGTTAAATTCAACTCTCACCACCCCCCCAAAAGTAAGAAAGAGTACGAGTAGACTCTGAATGAACTATATCGGCGACATTGATTTCCTTGGATTTATATTATATACTTCCATATGTAAATATATAGATGACTAGATAAATATGTAGGTACATAGGTACATATGTATATACAGGGTGTCCCATGATTAATGATGGGCCAATGCTCCCCTATAAAAATGTTTTTGATTTAATAAATTCGTCTTAAAACAATGACAATTTCTGGAATAAGTAATAAAGTCATAAGTAATACAAATTATTGTCATTTTTTTACTCTTAAGATTAAAATACCCTTAAAATGTTTAAAGTTTAAACACAGTGCGAGAGGAGTTAGAAAAAAATTAAATGGATCTGAGGCGAGATATCTGTGCTACGATGCTAATTTTGAATAGTTATATCTGAGAGAAAAACAAAGTTCCACATTCTTGATGTGCGGTTAAACAAAATGCACGAATTTGTCTCCCAAATACCTTCGCAATCCAAAAAGTGTGTTTAAAAATAGTGCCTTCATTTGGGATGCATGCAAAATAAGTTTATCTTCAAAAATTTAAATGATATTTAAGTTCTCAAAAAAAACTTATCTTATACATTTTTGTTTCAAAAACGTTATAGTGGATTTTTTAAAAATTTATTTCTTACATATACACAAATTTGTTCAATGATTTTGAGATACATATGTAAATATGCAGTTATTTAATGCTTATAAATGTATATTTTTCATTTGCATTTCGTTAAAAAAAAATTTACCCATTTTTGAAGTTTTTGAAGAATAAAATTTTAATACTTTTTAAAATACAAAAATAATAAGACATTCATCAAATATTATTTAGATAATAAAAAAGTTTGTGTAGAAAATAAATAATTCAAATTGATTTATTAGTTCCAGAGGGAATTATTATAGCGAAAGAAACCAAGTTAAGAAAAAAAAATCAGGGGAAATTTCATGAAAATCCATCGGGCCGTTTTTGATAAAATTCGACTTTTCGTTTTTTGACCCAAAAGTAAGCATGACGACTACTGTCATTTTTGGTTTTAAAGAAAAGGAAAAGAAATATGTTGAACATGAATATGCTTAAAGTCTTAATTTCCAAGATTGAACTCAATCGAGCCAATGGTTTAGGCTGAATCGGCGAGGACAGACAGACAAAGATGTACCAAGTAAAGAAAGAGTTGGAATAAGCATTACACATTCTGAAAGTGCGTTTAAAGAATGAATCGCTTGAAAGTACTTTCTTAAATAAGCGTGGAAGTGTGAATATTTTGGCAGACTTGTTTGAAGAGGCGGGGGGCGGGGTAATTGCTAATTCAACACTTTTTTAAAAATATTGTTAAAACAACGAGAGGCAATAACCATAACTTCGGTGTTGGAACAATCTGAATGTTTCTGTTACAATTCTATCGTCTATCATTTTCAGATCTATTTTTGGATTTTTTCCAAAACTAAAGGGAAACCTCGCCTAAAAGTGAGTAAATTATAACCAGATGAGAAGTAAAAATTTTCTTGAACCGTTTTGAAGTAATCCTGAACACTTAGCAGCATTTTCGATAGCGTCAAATAAGTGATCATGTCATACAGAGTACTGCAAGTTGATTAGTTTCCTTGATCCAAGTGCTTTTCATTTAAAGTGGCATTGGAGGGGAGGAGGGGGTAACGTCTGAAGACAGTATTGAGTTTTTGAAGCATTAAATTCAATTTAAAAATACGTTTAATAATTGACCATTGGGAAATGTCATCGTGGTTGGAAATTAATGAGCTTATTGTACGCTGCCGTTCTTCCACATTCGAAGGACAAAGATGTGAAGCTAGAAATGAGTATGAAAAGTTGGGAGTACTGTCATCAATAAAATAGTTCAATGGATTTGAAGTTATGGTTAAGAAATTATTTAAGAATAGAATATAATAAAAAGTATTGGAGATATTACGGAGCCCTGAGGAATACCATCCAAAACAAATTGTTGGAAAAATTCCAATGGTAAGAAGGTAGTAGTTAGCCAACGAAGATGAGATTCATTAATACTTAAAGCACGCATTTTTGAAAAGAGGGTTTGGTGCCAATACAGTATTGAAATTTCAAAACATTTATTAATTTTAAACGAAATATCAATGACCATCAAATTTGTTTTAGTAAACCATCATTTTTCCGACATTAGATTATTTCAAAATGCCAAAAATATTAAACACAAAATAGTTAATGGACAGGGTGAGTAAAATAGTATATGTTTTTAAAAATTTCATTTTGCTTGAAAATTGTAAAGATGCGGTGTACACAACTTATCAAGTTCTGTTAGGTCATGACCTACCCTTTCAGTTTGGACCATTACTTCTTTGACACCCTGTATGGTATGTATCAACAAAGAAAGATATAGTTTTTGTACATACGAGTACATAAGATAGTTTATTATTTGTATATTTATGAGGGTGAATGAGTAAGAAAGAAGGGTGGGGGAAGGTCGGGTAGTGTAAGCTGAACGAAAGTATAGTGACTGGTTTTCTTATAATGTTTTTTTCTTGTTGTTGTTGTTGTCTTTTTTTTATATCACCCAGCGTATAGTAGTGATATCTTTCAGCTATTTCAAGACGTTTTGAAATTGGCTATGAAACGTGATACAATCAGGCGAGAGTGAGCTCAAATCTAAGGGGCTGTGCTGTGCTTGTAGATCTCTTTTTTTTTTATTATATATCTATAGGTACATAGTAGTATATTATGTATCTATGTATGTATGTACATATGTAAGCTTTAGAATGAGGATTTAATCTTATAGTCATATAAAGATTGTGTATAGTTTTATTAATGACTAGCTGGAGGAGAAGATAATAATTTTCAATAGACTCATAATGATTTTTCATATTTTTTAAGATTTGTAATTTTTTGTTTTGTTGTATTCAGTTTGTCATTCATAATAATAAAAGAAGATCAATATCAAAAGTTTACATCTTTATGATTTTGCAAAATGTTTAAATTTCATACTAAAGATAAATTAATGATACAAAAAATAATGATATTGTTTAGGGGTACATTTTGTATGGCACGTAAATACCTTAAAAAAATAAACTAGAATATAAATTTGAGAACTACATATCTGTTGTATCGTAACAGAATAAATATAGTCCAAGGTCATGTTAAGTCACATTGCTCGGTGAGTAATACTGACGGGGAATTTTATTGATCACAAACAATAATGAAACAAAATAAAATAGGTAAGTAATACTTATAACCACAATAGGTATTTATAATTCGTTTAAGCAAACAAAAATACTTCTTAATGTTATTTCAGATGAAAATTGTAGGAACGATTTTTATTCGGAAACGTGAAAATAATTTAAATTTAGTTTGGTCGTATACGAGCAAAATTTAAATAAAGAGGCTCTGAGTTATCAGGATCAGGAGTATAATTTATGTTCAGTTCCATATCTAGAGTGGTATGACATGTATTTTGTATGTTTAAATTACTAAATATTATTATATTCATTTAAATGAATAAATCAGTACATTTTTCTTTGCAAATGATCCCAAAAAAAGTAACACCATCATCTTGAGAAGACATTCAAATAGTATAAAAGTCTTGTAAAATAGAATAACTACAAATTAATTTAATACTTTGACTCTCGTTTTACAAACTAAAATTTTTGTTTTTCATAATAATAGAGATAAAACATTCGTAATATATCGTCGGTATGCTGCAAAAAGAGCTCAAGTCCACTTTTTTGTGATTTTGACTTAATGATGCAAAAATGTCCCAAAGTTCATAGTCTATGCTGTGTAAAAAAAATCCCATGTCTATTTACATTAGTTTTGTAGTTATTGTATAAAAACAATTCAGTCTATGTCCAAAACATCCAAACGTGTGGTGCAAAAAGATCTCAAGTGGACCTGGGTTTTTCTTACACAATTTTTTTTTCTATTATCTATACGTATATTTTTACTGCAAAAAAAAGCTCATGTCTTATGTCCACAAATTCAAATATTCCAGCAGACAAAATATTTCATAGCCTACTTCAAAAATAGTTATCAGGGGGTTTCCCAAATGCCTTTTAAATGATTTCCTTTGAATTTACATGTAAGGAAATGTTCATTATTGAATGTTCTCAGTGTGAAAAGGTTGAACTTTTAACTTTACGTACAAAAAAATTAATTCTTCAAGTCGAAGTGCTGTTCTACTACAGCTTGCATTAAAAAGGTAGTAATTTTTTTCAGAATAGTATTTTTTTTAATTTAAAGCCAAAATACCTTTAGGACATTCTGTTGAAAACCTTGATAAAAATTTGTGCATTCCCAGTACTTCAAAAGCAAATTCCACAGAATCAAATGGTACTTCTTGATCTTTTAAAACCTTTGATGATGAAGATCTTAATTTCACACTATTCAAGACTGGCTTACTAAATATATTCCGACTCGCACGCTCCAAAAGGCTTAAGAGCAAAGGAAGTCCGTATAATATAACCCAAATGAAGTATACTGATTTTCTGGACTCATCAAAACTATCGGTGATTATACCAAATACAAATTTTAACGAAGGTGGAGAAAAAGTTAATTAGTTGAAGGTTGAAGGTAAATTTTAGGTACCAAAAAAATAAACGTAGTGTGATTGAATACAAGTACGATGACAATGAAAATTATAAGCAAATTAGGATTTTCGGTAAAGGTAGGCACATAAATCTAAAAGAAGTTAACATCCATAAAGTTTATAAAAGCAGCCTTCCTATAAGCATTCAAAAGAGAAAAGACTTAATCAATTTGTGTAAATCAGGTGCCATCCCAGATGAGTTCATCACTGGTATAGAGGCTTAAAAACAAGCAAAGCTATCAAAAATCGAGCTCCGGAACTCGATATTAATGATGATACTGAATCAGATCAAGATTAATAAATTTAAAAAAAAATTATGAAAAAAACCCATGCCCATAAATAAATACTTTTTTATGCAAAAAAAGCACATGTCCAAGACATATTTTTCTTTTGTATGAAAAAAATTTAAATAAACTAAATTAAATACAACTTTTTGGTTTCATCATATTCATAAATGATTTAACTACCGGATTGCTATATCCATTTTCGAATTCAACGATTAAATGATTTTTCCAGCTGCCATAAACTTTGAAATGTCAATAACTCAGAAACACAATTATGTAACTTGAGTTGTTTTTGCAGCATACCGACGATATATTTTGTTGATATTTGCTTAATAGTTTTTAAACCTCAGGAACTATGGATCACAATAAACGCAACATACAACACAATTAAATTCGCTAGAGTACACATTTTTATTAAATATTACGCTACAAATTTTTTTTTTAAATAAAACAAAAACGGTTTAGGATATCAATGAAATTCTTTATTCCTGTAAAAGTGCGTTTGATGCCATTATGTATGGAACTCAACTTTTTTTTGCATGGCCACCAAGGGCACGCTTGCAGAAGTCCAGACGCTAAACCCAATTTTCGACGGTTTTCAAGCATAAATCGGCCGATACTGCTGGAATTTCACGTTCGATATTCGTACGAAGTTCATCAATCGTCGCTGGCTTGTTGGCATAGACCATAGACTTGAGATAGCCCCACAGAAAATAGTCTAACGGCGGCGTCAAATCGCACGACCGAGGCGGCCAAGCGACTGGACCATTTCGTGAGATAACACGTTCTCCAAACTTGGTTTCCAATAAATTGATTGTGACATTCGCTGTGTGGCTGGTGGCTCGACGCAGTCCTGTTGGAACCACATGTCCCCCAAGTCCATATCATCCAATTCAGGCTTCAGTTCTTGCGTCAATTTAATCTTTTAAGGAGGTAGGCCAAGATCTTTTCGCAAAATTCGCCACAACGACGTCACAGAAATGCCCAACGCTTGAGAACGACATGTGAGAGACACATTTGGGCTTTCTGCAACTGAAGCCTCAGCGGCATCCTCTCGACACTACGGGCACTTCTTTGTCTCACTGGAACGGGAACATTTTGTACTGTGCCTGTGGATTCAAGTGACGCTCAATTGTTGATCTGCTAGAACGATTATGACGACCATAAATTGGACGTAGCGCTTTTAACGTTGAGGCCACTGACTCCGAATTTCGGTAGTAAATTTTAATAATTTTGACTCGTTGTTGGCTCATATGCAGCGTTGCCGCTGGGCTTCACGAAAGTGTAACACATTTTTTTTAAAAAACGTAACAAAAGCAAAAAAAATGCTCTTGAACTCAATTTTTTATTTTTAATAGGAACATACATTTTCTTCATCACAGTTTTTAAATTCAGTACAAAACTATACATTAAATAATAAGTTAATAAATTATTATAAGTAAGACACATTTTAAGTTTTACATAAAACATGTTTAGGCAAATTAAGATAATTGATCTTTTATTTGTTTTGCAAACATTATTGATTCAATGGTATTCCAGTGATACCTATTGGTTAAATTGGTTCGATCGAGTCGAATGAAGGTGATTTCAACTCAATTTAGGACGTAGGTGTACAAATAGGAAAAAGTTTGGAGAAAAAAGTGTAACAAAAAGAAAAAAAAAGTAACATAGTAACAAATACAAAAAAATTAAGAAAAGTGTAACACTTTTGTTACACTTGTAACATTGTGGTAACGCTGCTCATATGTCCTTCCATCATGAAATGGAAAATCTTACTGATGAGAAATGTCAAAAGAACGGCAAGAAATATGGCGTTGTTTGCTTTCCCTGTCGCTCTACTTTTACAGCGTCATTGTTGAAAAACCCTTTACATTTGCCTATAGTAACGTTGTTGTATGCCAAGGAATCACTACATGGAAAAATAAGTTCAAAAGCTAAATTTTGGTGCTAATTTCGGGTATGAACTTGGATTTTAGTTAAAATCGTTTATTTTTAAATTAAAAAGTTTAAAAAAAAAAACGTCAACATTAATTTTGTTCTTTATATTTCTTTACAACATCCCAAAACATGATGTTATATCTTTGTTTCTACTAAAATAAAATAATGATTTTAATGAAAATACTTAAGTCCTTCTTAGAACTTTTGAAAAATTTATTTTTAAAAGTCTCCTAGGGCCTCAAAAATGATGTCCCAAAATATTATGTCCGGGCAAATTGGAATAGCAAAATTATTTATGATTTTCTACTACTATAAACTCAATCAATTTTCAATGAATTAAGTTTTGAGTATCTTTGTTACAGCGGTTTTTATGTATTTAAAAGTTTATTTGTTATTAACAACAGCCATCAAGGCACATTTTTTCAGATCATCTTTTGTGTGATGATGGATCTTTTACGTAAAAACGTCTACATTATCACTATAGTTCCTGGAAGCTCAGTTAACACTGACAACGAGCCCTTCATCTTTTTAACTTCAAATAGGAAGTTATTGTAATCGGTCTGATTTGTCGAATTGACCATTTTGACATGTCTCGACGTTTCAAGGTTCCTAGAGTCAAAATAAAAGATTTTTGGAGAGATGTCTGTGCGTGCGTGTGTACGTACGTTCGTACGTTCGTGACGTTTTTTTCGTAGTCCATAGCTCAAGAACCCGTAGAGATATCGACTTCAAATAAATTTTGTTATACAGATACTAAGACAGAAAGATGCAGAAAGGACTTTCAAAAAAATTGAGTGGATGTTTTTTTTACCATAGCAATTTAAAAAAAAGGTGACCCAATAACGCTAGAGACTTGAATTCAATGTTAAATTATATATTGTAAGGTGATACCAAATAAATATATTTTTGTAAAAAAATCAAATTATCGGTTATTTTAATAAATTAAGAAAACTAAAAAAAAATATTTGTCACATCGAATATTTTACGAACAAAATATGATTTTACCTCCAAAACAATTTTGTGTAACGAAGAATAACATTTTTGACATCTGGTTTAATTTTAAGAATAATCAAATTGACAGTTTATTTTGTATAAAAAATAAAAACATTACTAAAAGTTGAAAAAATTGATTTTCGACTCAAATATCTTATCAAAAATTTGAGATTATGGCTTCAAACTAACTTTGTCATATATTATAAAAAATATTGTTTCAACGTTCAATTAATTGAGTAAAATCGAATTGACAGTTTTTTTATAAAAAATTAAAACCTAAAAAAAAAACATTACTAAAATTTGGTAAAAATTTACTTTCGACTCAAATTGTCTCCGACTTCTGGACATTTATGAATGTTCAGTTTCCAGTCGTCGCAATATCGCTGAATCTTGTCGAAATCACGCTGTAAGAGAATTCTAATAAACTCAACCTTACGGGCCGTTCTGTACGCAAGAGAATCGGCGAATTTACCGCTCCCTGTTAATTTGGAATGTTGTGGTAGAAGTTACATTGCCACTTTTGACAACAAACTTTCTACCGTTAAGCATATCATAAAGTATATACAACAATGGTTTGCTTATGCCAAGCCTGCTCAGTTTTAGGTATAGACTCTCTAACCATACGGTGTCAAAGGCCTTTTCCAAATCAACCAGAACAGCACCTGTGCATTTTTGTTTTGATTTATTCCATTGGATATCAGAAACGAGTTTAGGCGCAGCATGAATTGTGTCATGACCCGCCTTGAACCCGAACTGTTTATCGGGAATTATTTTGTTGTCTGCAGCCCACTTAGTCAGAGCCCTATTGATGGTCTTCTCGAAAACTTTGCTGATGCTCGGAAGAAGTCTTATCGACCGAAGATTGGACGGGTTGGAGTTGTCCTTTCCCTTTTCGGGAGAGGATGAACCACAGCATTCTTCCAATGCACTGGATAATATACATTATTGAAGAATGTGGTATAAATGTCAATTGCCTCCATCGGTAAAAGTCTTAGTAAAGGGTGTCCCAAAATTAACGCAAGATTTGAATTTGCCGCCATTTGTGCAGTGAAGTGTTGGCAACCCTGAAAAAAAGCAATTTGACAGCTAACAGTATAGGATTATTACAAATGGAGCGTTACACGAGAGAACAACGTGTCATTATTAAAGAATATTTCAAAAATAGTGAAAGCTTGGCGGCTGCAGTTCGAAAATTTCATACAAAATATAGTCGGAATAGTGTTTTAACTTCGTCAACTGTGAAGAGATTAATTGAAAAATTCATGGAGACTGGATCCGTTGGAGACGCCAAACACACTGGTCGTCCAAAAACAAGCCGTTCAAATGTGAATGTCGAAGCAGTGCGTGAGAGTGTTGCTGACAATCCAGGAACCTCAATTCGACGTCGTGGACAAGAATTGCAAATTTCAAGAACCTCTCTACAGCGTATACTCACCAAAGATCTGTGTCTTCATGCTTACAAAATTCAATTAACACAACAATTGAAGCCTAATGACCATGGACAGGAAGAGAGTTCGTTGAATGGATTATTGAACATCAACAAATGGACCCTGATTTTTCGAGCAAAATCATCCTAAGCGATGAAGCACATTTTCATCTTGATGGCTTTGTCAATCGCCAAAATTGCCGCATTTGGGGTTCGGAGAACCCACATGTGATTGTTGAAAAACAAATGCATCCACAACGCGTGACTGTATGGTGTGGATTTTGGGCTGGAGGCATAATTGGGCCATATTTTTTTGAAAATAATGCTGGTCAAGCAGTGACTGTTACTGGTGCTCGATATCGCGACATGATTACACAGTTCTTTCTGCCAAAATTGGATGATATTGATGTGTCCAATATGTGGTTTCAACAAGACGGTGCCACATGTCATACAGCCCGTGAAACAATTCAATTACTGCATGAGACATTTCCAGGTCGTGTACTCTCTCGTTTCGGTGATCAAAATCGGCCTCCTAGATCGTGTGATTTAACACCATTAGACTTCTTTTTTTTTTACAACGTTGGATATACCATCGACACCTGCTGACTTTTTGTTTTTATTGAATTAAAGATGAGCTGAAGCTCAACCTTCGTCACTAACAAGGGACTTGGTCCCGTTTGCTCGGCGATTATGACATTTGCCAAGGAATCGTCATTGCATCGCATGAACAGTCCAACGCACTAACCATCATGCCACGGGTGTCTTGAAATGCATACATAATTTTCTAAGGACACTTTCCCCTACAAGGAAAGCATTTTGAGTCGTACTTTTGAAAACTTTATCACACCCAAAATAGGGCCTCCACAGAGTGCAACCACGTACTATTCTTCAATGCTACTTTATAGATCCAACTTATCGATACACACATTGTAGTTTTTTTCAAGTTCCAACTTATCCTACAAAGTGATTAATTGTTATAAAATAATCAAGATGGCCCTGTTTTTATTTTTTTAACTTAAACTAGTTAAAGATCTTAAATGCACACATAAGTACCTACTTTATGGAAGGAAATTTTACCCCACTTATTTTATTTTGTTGCATAAACTTTTAAGTGCCATCATTACTTGACACGTACCTATAATTATACTTCAATCTTTTTTTCATATACTCCCATAGATTTTAGATTGTTAAAAAAGGTTAAAGATTGAAAAGATAATGCGCAAGATGATGAAAATGATCAAAGAACATAAACATAACGCTTTCGATAGAATAAGAGGTGCCCTTCTCCTATATTTATGCATTATCTTATTCTTCTTTTTATAAAGTGTAAGAAAACAAAACGTCAAAAGTGCTAGAACTTAAAAAACATTTTTCACAATGCGCGAAACTGACTTAAAAGAAAGCACTTCACTCTTGACATCATAATTACAAAAGCAACAAAATACAAAATAGAAGGATAAAATAAGGAAAGTTCTTAAGAGATGATGTGTTTTTAATACTTATAACTGTATTATGTATGTATAGTGCTAGAAAGAAGAAAGATATATCGGACGATACGGTATAGAGTTCGGATAAGGATATAAGTGTCTATACGAACACGGACACTAACTTGGCGCTTATTTTTCTTTCTCGTATGAGAGTATAAGTAGTTTCTCATTTAATATCGGTATTTTCTGCTTCTTCTTCTTTACTGTTGAGCTGCACTATCTAACCTAACACTTGATATTTCCATAAGGACCTTCGTATCTCGAAGAAGAAAGTGGAGCACTATATCTAGATCCACGAATTCACTATCACGAAAGCATGGCTTAAAATATAAATTCGACTTTTTTCGTTGCGTTTTGTATCGTTTTATCCTGTTTTTTTTTCTATCCTGCTATTGTATTTAGTCCTTTTCGTCTTTTTTGGTCCTAGTCGTCGTCGTCGTTGTCGTTGTCGTTGTCGTTGTCGTCGTCATCGTTGTAGGTTTTTGTTTTTTTCTTTGGAATTCTTATTTTTGTATTCCCAACAGGAAAGACTTCTTCCTGGGCTCAGGCTTAGACTACCTAAACCTATGTATGTGTATGTTGAATGTTGAAGGAGACTCCAAGAAGGACGATCTTTCTTTGCTTGTTATTTTAGCTTCCTTGTGATTTTTTCTTTTTTTCCTTTTTTGTTGTTGTACCACCTTACAAGTTAAAACGCTTAGCTTAAATCCACTGTGATATACACATTACACTACACATGCCTCGTCCTAGTCGTCCTCGTCATGTGGGACGTGGGTGGACAAAAAGTGGGGTACTTCTGAGAGGAAAAAAAAAGAATGTTTATCCTTTTCACTAAAAGCTTTACTTCTAACAAAATAAAATAAAAAAACAACAACAACAAAGGAGTTTAGTAAGGGTGAATTGAGAGGAAACTCAACCCAATCGGTGGCGTAAAATCGAAACAATATAAATTTTGTGCATGCATAAGTATTTTTTGGTGTATTTGTAGGTTTCTATATTTGTATGTATGCGTGTGCAGTATGCAGTGCAGTGCATATATTTTATTTAACTGCATGCGTTATTTTGTTTTTCTGTGCAAAACATTGTGATTGTATAAGTGTGTTACTTGCATACATACAAACATTTTATATCCTTATTCGTTCGCATATGTATGTATATATGTACATATATATTTTGATTGTAAGTCTATAGTTGGAAAAGAGTAGGTACTCGATTTTAATTAAAAGTTGACGTAAACAGAGGAAATGAGGCGATAAATCGATAAAGTCGTGCAGTGAATATATGTATAAGAGCTCTCTTTTGCCTTTTCCTGTGTTTTCTTTTCCTGGCAAACTATTTACCGAAGAGAAATACAATTGCATATCGTTTTTTGTTTTACATTTTGTTTTTTAATTTCTTTCTGTTTTTTAATTTTGTTTTTGTAATATTTTTCTTTGTTTTTTTAAACATGCTCCTGCTTCATTTAGTTTATGGTTCGGTATAGACGTAGTACCGTACCTATGGTACGCCACCCGGAGTCACTCGTCCTCGTCATCATCGTGCTTAATGTACAAAAGTATATATGAATGCATATATGAAATGTTAATTATTTCAAAGGAAATTCATAAAGTTTCAAGTTTTTCTAAGGATGTTGATATATGAAGGGGGTTACACGTGCATATAAAGGTATACGTAATGATTGTTATTTCATACTTCAAGAAGGTATGTACATATGTACCTGTAGAAAAATAGAGAAAAATAGAGCGAATGATGTTTAAACAAATCAATATTAATTGGATATCAACTTGACAAAACATCTTTATTTTCTAAAATAAGTATCTTATTTTTTTGATATTTACATGGAGGATGAAGTAACATCAACAGGACTACATGCTCTTTTCTGGCAGGTCTGTATACAAAATTTTGTTTGAAATTTAACACAAATAAAATTTAAGTAAACCTGTCTGTCAAAAATTAAATTAAACAAGGACTTTTAAAACCCTCAACCCTCTGTCCTGAAAACAGAATATAACGAGTGGTTTTAAATCAGGGTCTTTTTGGAGTTGGGCTTTTTGATAGCTGTCACTTGGTGTATGCTCAGTTTGGTTTGCCTTTTAATAATGAGTAGACTAACTCCTGAACAACATTTACAAATCCTGCAAACTTATTACCAAAAAAAAAGGCTGTAATGCGACCCACACTAACAACTTCCCATCCCATCTTTACATTTTTATAAAAAAAACGGAATGTTGGATTTTTATAAACAAAATTTTCTGTGAGATAAAATTAGTTTAAAGCCAATTTTTTAATTTTTGAAAAGATATTTGAGTCGAAAATCAATTTTTACCAACTTTTGTTAATTTTTCTTTCAGGTTTTTAATTTTTTGTAAAAAAAAAGTCAATTCGATTTTTCTCAAAATTTTACTGAATGTTGAAAACAATATTTTTGAAAAGATAAAATTAGTTTAAAGCCAATATCTCAAAGTCTGAAAAGACATTTGAGCCGAAAATCAATTTGTACCAACTTTGAGTAATTTTTTTTAGGTTTTTATTTTTTATAAAAAAACTGCCAATTCGATTTTTCTCAAAATTTTATCAGGTGTTAAAAACGTTATTTTTTGTTGCACAAAATTATTTTGAACATAAAATCATTTTTTGTTCGTAAAGTTTTCGAGGTGACAAATATTTTTTTTGCAGTTTTTTTGATTTATAAGAAAAACAGTTAATTGGATTTTTTTCCAAAAATATATTTGTTTGGTATCACGTTACAATATATAATATAAAATTTAGTTCAAGTCTCAAGCGTTATTAGTTCGTGAGATATTTAGGGTTAACCTAAATTTTCACCTTTTTTTAATTGCTATGGTAAAAAAAACACGCACGCAATTTGTTTGAGAGTCCTTTCTGCATCTTTCTGCATTATTATCTGTGTAACAAAATTTATTTGAAGTCGATATCTCTACTGGTTCTTGAGCTATGAACGACGAAAAAGAACGTCACAGACGTATGTACGTACACACGCACGCATAGACATCTCTCTTAAAATCTTTTATTTTGACTCTAGGGACCTTGAAATGTCGAGAAATTTAGGACAAATCGGACCGATTACAAAAACTTCCTATGGGAAGTTAATAATGCTTCGGTCCAATATTCCTGCGACTTAATCATCCAGCAGAACCTGTAATTTGAGCAACCATGGATTGTTTCCGCACCACGTTTACTCTAGTAGATAATGCGCATCCTCAAAGATGCCGTACAGTTCGAACCGAAGACGCTATTAGGCTCGTTTCACACTACCCAGTTTTGACCGTACGGCAAAAAAACCGGACGGCATAAACCGGATCAATGGCTAATAACAGATTATACGGTTTTGACCGTATAATATGAAAGCGTATATGCTCTTCTTCGCGCCTCTAACCAAATGTCGCCGTCCGGTTTTTTTTCCGTACGGTCAAAACCGTGTAGTGTGAAACGAGCCTTACTTCCGTAGAGCAGAGTATCGAAGAAGATCCGAATGAGTCCATTCGCCATCGCGCAAAGCAATTCGAACTGTGCCCATTGACTTTATGGAAGGTTTTGCGGAAGGATCTTGGTTTGCAAGCTTACAAAATTCAACTTGCAAAAGAATTAAACCCGAATGACCATCTAGCGCGTTGCGTGTTCGATTTTTACAAGTACATTATGTCCATGCGATGTAACCTTTGGTTAAAACAAGAAAAGCTTTAGCATCTCTAATATGGTATTGAACAAATTTCATAAATTGAAAATATAAGAAAGAGGGGTTAATATAGAAAATGTAATCTTTTCAAAACATCATTTATTTGTTACTATGTTTTGTTTTTATATTGTTTTCATTTTTAATTTCATGAATAAAAAAAATTAAAGTCAAATGTTTTATAAGTTTTTGAAAAAAGTTTTTAATGTTCTACATTTGTGGAAAATTTGTAAAAAATGAAAAAGAGCCATTTTAATGTTTTGTGTGGGTTTTTTTAAATTAAAGTTTTCTCCAGCTGGCTTAACTGAGTTATTGAATGTTTTGTATTGTTTTTTTTTTTATTGTAATTTTAGAATCAAATATAAAATACTAATATTATAAATGCGAAAGTAACTCTGTCTGTCTGTCTGTTACTCAATCACGCCTAAACTACTGAACCAATTGACATGAAATTTGGTATGGAGATATTTTGATACTCGAGAAAGGACATAGGCTACTTTTTACCCCGGGAAAATAACACATTCCCATAAAAAAATTCAGGTGGGCCGATCGCTTTTACGCCTAAACTACTGAACAGATTTAAATGAAATTTGGTAAGGGGATAGTTTAAGACTTAAGAAAGGACATGAGTTACTTTTGACCTCGGGAAAACAACGCATTTCCATGGGAAAAATTACTTTCCGGGGAATCTAATCGCTTTCACTCCTAAATTACCAAATATTTGAATAATATTTGGATAAAATTGGTATTACGGGAAAACAACGCATTCCCAACCCTTCTCATAAGTTGAGATTAAAGATTGGTGGTCCAGTCCTGTTAATGAGAAATCTTGACGCATCAAAGTTATGTAATGGTACACGGCTACAGATTACTCACCTAGGACGAAATATTATAAAAGCTATAATCATGACTGGATAGCAGAAGGAAAAAATGTTTTAATTGCCCGCATTCCGATAATTCCAACCGATTTGCCGTTTCAGTTTAAAAGAGTGCAGTTTCCTCTGAAAGCAGCATTTGCAATAACAATAAATAAAGCTCGGTGGCAAACGCTGAAAGTTGCAGGTGTAAATTTGGAAAAAAAACTGTTTTTCCCATGGACAATTATATGTAGCATGCTCACGAGTCTCAAACCCACAAAATCTTTATGTTCTGGCCAAGGAAGGGAAAATAAAAAACATCGCATATAAAAATGTATTGCAGTAACCTTCTCTTCTTCTTAAAATGTATTAACCTAAAGCTTAGTGTACACGATTGCCAGGTCTGACAATCATTGTCAGATCTGCAAACGTCTGACAATGTGTGAAAATGAGCTGACAATGAGCTGAAAATTTAATTTGTGTGTACACACAGAGATATCTACAAACATCTGCAAATCTGTTGCCAAATATTTGTCTGACAATGTCGACAAACTAATTTGGCCAAATAGCTAGCAATAGATTTGCAAACATTTGTAGATTTTCTGCCAACCGTGTACACACCAAATCAAATTTTGGATCTGCAAATTTATTTTCAGCTCATTGTCACACATCGCATCAGTCAGAAAATTTGTCTGCCAATGAATAAATTTGCAAATGTTCCTCAAACTGCATCTGCAAATTTATTCATTGTCAGACGTTTGCAGAAACGTCAGAAAATGAAAAAAATTTGGTGATCTCCCAATGAATTTTGTGTACACACGATTGCCACATCTGCAAATTAATTTGTCTTCAAAATGATTGATGAACAAATTTTTCTGCAAATCAATTTGGTGTGTACACGGTTGTCAGCTTGCGTGTACACGATTGCCAGATATCTACAAATTAATTGGCAGATATTTGTCTGCAAATTAGGAGCCAAACCATTTGTCTGCAAATTAATTTGGTGTGTACACGATTGTCAGCCATTCGAGACAATTTTTTCAGTGACAGATCTGGCAATATTTGCAGATCTGGCAATCGTGTACACTTAGCTTAACCTTACCTAACCTATGACAATCACACTTAGTATGGCCTCATCCCATCTCGGCACAATTCAAACATACGTACAAAAAAGTATAGCTCGGGTTTTTTCATACTACTATCCAAAAACAACTATCTATAATGCGGATGAAGTCGCGGGTAAAAGCTAGTCAAATATAAAATTTTCAGCAAACGTCTGCATTTTTGTTGTCTCTACCTTGAAACCCATATACGAGTAACTTGTATTTTACTTTAAAGTTAACAATCTAATCATTGGAATGGTTATTTTTTGTTTGATAGTGTCTTAAAGTCTTTTCGTTAATTCAAATAAATTTGGTGAATACACTTTTGAAACAACCCAATTATCCGTTAGCATGTTTAACTGGTATTACATGCCATCTTCCGTCTACAAAATATTGATTCGTAGCGGGAAAATCATTCAATATTTTGTTTTTTTTTTGACAATTTTTCAGATTTTAGAAGATCCTCAGAAAACACGAGATAAATACTTTACAAAATGTAGGTTACATTGTGCAAGAAAATGCTCACGGTCAGCTATTTACGAAGATGTTTTTCATGCATTATTATATATGTATGTACATCTGTTCCTTTCGTTTTAATCTAGGTCAAAACTAGAAAAGTGTTTGAATTCTTAGAAGATTCTAGAGGCTTGATTTGTAAAATTCTCTTTTCTGCAGAATATTTAAAAATTTGCAAACATCTTGCAGGCTTTACGAAATTTACTTTACACAATTTAATTTTGAGTCCCTTTTTTAAAAATTAAGTTGTCTGAAATGTGAATTGTTCTTGCATTATTCTAATTTCTCTTTTCGCCCAGATTCTCTCAATATCTAGTATATACAATTGTTATTTATTATTTTTCAAACTTAAAATAATATTTGATATATGATCTTAATAATAAAAAATCTCCTGGAATGGACGGTACTAAAAAGCAATTCCTTAAAGAACTTCCCATGAGTGGATTTGTTTATTTAACTTCTCTGATAAATGCCTGTTTTAAAAGTCAATATTTTCCCCTAAAATGGAAGATGGCAAAAGTTGTTCCAATATGGAATTTTGGAAAACCCCGAAATGATCCACTAAGTTATAGGCCAATAAGCCTACTGAGTAGTACGAGTATGAGTAAGATTTATTGAAAAATTAATTCGCTGCAAATTAGAATCTTTTTTGAATGAAAAGAATATCATACCAATACAGAAATTTGGTTTCCAAAAAAAACATAACTAGTCACACCAATTTGTAGACACATAAAAGAAACATTAAGAGATACAAATTAAAACAGCATTAGTTTTGCTAGATGTTGAAAAAGCTTTTGACACTGTTTGGCACAATGCACTCATACACAAACTTATTATAAACGAATTTCCAACCTTTTTAATTAAACTTATACAAAGTTTCTTAAGTGATAGAAAATTTATGGTTTCACTTAATGGCGTTCCTCAAGGATCAGTGTTATCTCCTACTTTGTTCAATATTTTTGTTTCCGATTTTCTTGGCTTGCAAAATTGTGAATTTGGTATGTATGCAGATAACATTGCGATATACTCATCCGATGAAGGTCCTGTCAATATAATGAACAATATTCAAACTGATTTAGAAATTATTTTTTGAGTATTACAAACACAGGAAAATTAAAATAATTGCTGGGAAAAGTCAAGCTTTTTTTCACTAGAAAAAGAAAGGATTGTTCTTGCCCAGAAGTAATATCAACTTTAATAACTGTGATATACCTTGGGTCAGCTCTGTCAAGTATTTAGGTATTTACATAGATAAAAAGAAGTAACTTAGCAAATACAATAAACTTATTGGCGCAAAATTTTAGACGATTTAGTACGATGTTAAATCATTTTTAGTATGATACTAGGTTAAAAAAAGGATTTTGATAATTTTAAACGAGTTTAGTATCGTACTATCTTCTTAACATTTTACTAAAATTAAAATCACCAAATGGCTACTTTATATTTTTAGTATCAGGCAACGGCCTAGTCACTGATAAAGCTTCGGTTCCCAGGTTAGGACACTGAAGTCGTGAATAAAAAATGTCAATCTGCTGATTAAGGAGAACTACAGGTTATCGATTAACAAGTACTGGGACCGCAAGATCCTGTCAGTTAAGTCCAGTGACCCTAGTATGTTCCCTAAAATCAACAAGATATTCAGGAAAAAGAACGACAATGACCTTCCGTGTCTGAAACTTCAAAGAACTCACGAGAACACAGACGTACTCAGGACAGCGCAAATAGATCCAGAAGAAGCCATCTTTGACGATGACTTTTTTATAATTGAAGATCCGAAGGAAAAAGTGGAGGCGGTGGGAGCTGCTTTCCAGCAAGTGTACAAGGTGAATGCTAGCATTCGCCCCAACCACGACCTGGAAAACAGAGCCCTACTTAATCATTTTTACCTTCGAAATGATATAACACAATGGCGATCTGAGAACCGCGGTTTCGTGCGGTTCAATGACGATTCCTTGGCAAATGCCATAATCGCCGAGCAAAGGGACCAAGTCCCTTGTTAGTAACGAAGGTTGAGCTTCAGCTCATCTTCAACTCAATAAAAAATAAAAAGTCAGCAGGTGTCGATGGTATATCCAACGTTGTACTAAGATATTTACCAATGGAGGCCATTGACATTTATATCACACTCTTCAATAATGCATATTATCCAGTGCATTAGAAGACCGCTGTGGTTCATCCTCTCCCGAAAAAGGGAAAGGACAACTCCAACCCGTCAAATTTTCGGTCGATAAGTCTTCTTCCGAAAATCAGCAAAGTTTTCGAGAAGATCATCAATAGGGCTCTGATTAAGTGAGCTGCGGACAACAAAATAATTCCGGATAAACAGTTCGGGTTCAAGGCGGGTCATGACACAATTCATGCTGCGCCTAAACTCGTTTCTGATATCCAATGGAATAAATCAAAACAAAAATGCACAGGTGCTGTTCTGGTTGATTTGGAAAAGGCCTTTGACACCGTATGGTTAGAGGGTCTTTACCTAAAACTGAGCAGGCTTGGCATAAGCAAGCCATTGTTGTATATACTTTATGATATGCTTAACGGTAGAAAGTTTGTTGTCAAAAGTGGCAATGTAACTTCTACCATAACATTCTTAATTAAAAATGGTCTTCAGCAGGGAGCGGTGAATTCGCCGATTCTCTTCAGCATTTACACCAGCGATCTGATAGGTAGTCTTACAAAGGCAATTGCGTACGCCGACGATCTAATTGCGTACAGAACGGCCCGAAAGGTTGAGGTTATTAGAATTCTCTTGCAGCGTGATTTCGACAAGATTCAGCGATATTGCGACGACTGGAAACTGAAAATAAATGTCCAAAAGTCGGAGACAATTCTGTTCCGGACTCCGTTGGCTAGGGCCACGAGGGATACGTGCAAGAATTGGCGCAAGATGGTTATCGTTGATCTTCACGGGCAGCCATTAGCGAGCAAAAGTGTAGTGAAGTACCTCGGTATCTGGTTAGATCAGTATTTATATTTCGACAGACATATAAATGCTGCTCTGACCAGGGCCAGAGGAGCCTTCGCTCTGACGAAACGGCTGTTTTTTAGCAGTCGGCTTGACCCCAGAGTGAAGGTAATTTGCTACATGGCCCTCATACGGCCGATGATCGTTTATGGTTGTCCTGTGTGGTTCAACGTTGCCCCTTCCCAGATGGAGAAGTTTCGGGTGTTCGAGCGGCAGTGTTAACGACGCTGTACCGGCTTGTACAGAACAGCCGAATCTTCTTACGTGCATTACTATTCCAACGAGGTCCTATACAACGAGGCTCGAATCAACAGAATTGACAATTTCGTGATAAAACTCGTCCGAGGTCACATTGCAAGAGCTATGTCTTCGACCAACAATTTAATTTTCGGGGCGTTCTATCCGAACGACGAGTATTTTGAGAGTGCACGCTTGAGCGGCTTCATTCCACCAGAGGCATTCCTCTTTTTAGACAGATGCGGTCTGATACAGGATAGATTGGCAGTTCCGCTAATCTACCACGTCAGACGACGAACCGTGGATAGGCGACTCCTGTACAATCGGGACGTCATGGCACAAGGCGGAGCAGAGCTCCTTCGTTTCAGTAGGGCTGTGTCCGAACGGGACCGAACTGATAGGGTGAAGCAGGAGAACCAGTTTTGGTGGCTTCAATCGGCAATTGATAGTGGGTAGTCGGGATGGGGTATTAAGCCTTGGCCGCCTTACATACTTGTTTTATAGTTTTAGGGTTTAGTTTTAAGTAGTGTCATCGAGTCTTATTTTTAAAAATAAAACTTTCGTATGGCAACATTCTAATTTGTCATGTCAAGTATAATTGTCTCCCTTTCGAACGAAAGAGAAAAACAATTATAAACTTTTGGCGCGCATGATCTCTTCTCTACAACATTTTAAGGTTATATTTAAAAGACGAATTTTGGTTTAGTTGCTAAGAGCAAGATTAAAATTGAAGTTGTTAATCGTTACCAATTGTAAGTTTTGCATTTTTGTTAAGAAATATTTCTAATATTATATTTTTTTTAGAAAATAAAATCGAATCAAATAAAATACATTTGAGTTGTTCTTCGATATTTATACTTGGCCAGAGATTCAAGATTTTTTGTGCTTGCAGCAACATTATTTTATTTTAATTGTTGGTGGTACCTATTCCACAACCGATTTTCTTAGGAAAAGACCACCACTACAGTTTTTCCTAGCCATTTGTTACGGAGAAAATGGTTCACAGTTGCAGTTTGTCCAGTTGTCGTCTACCAGATGATGACTCCATGGTATCTTGTGAAAAGTGTAAGCGCTGGTGGCATTACAGCTGCCACGATTTTGATCCCAGCAAGTACGACACAATAACTCCCTGGTTTTGTGAGGAGGAAGATTGTGTTCTACGAGAAGAGGGTGAAGTTTCAGGTGTGTTTCCAAGTCGCAGAGGTTCTTTGCCAACAGCCGCTTCCACAGTAGATGAGGTCGAAGATGAAATTAATTTAATCATAGAAGCTGCTGCAGTGGCGCAAGCTGCTGTGGCTCATCGAGACAAGGAACTTTTGGAGTTGCGTGCTGAACTTGCGGAGACCAAGTTGAAGTTGTCAAAGGTCGCTATCGTCAATGATCACGTAGATTCTAACTCCATCAGCGTTCCGAAATCGAATTTAAACGCTTCAAAAACGACCAAGTTAGAAATAATTAAAAAGATCCAGGCTAATCATCAGGCACTTTTGAACAGCACGATTGGACACTACCAGTCTACTCCGTTACGGCAAACTTTCGCCAAGAAACCAGACCAGCCTACACCACCGTTGCAAGAAACATCCGATCAGCATACAAGAGGAAGTGATACTTTTTCTCGAGACCAAGATATGGCAAATCTCCTTACTATATTAAATCGCAACAATGTGCAGGAGCTGCCGAATTTCTCAGGTGATAATAAAAGAGAGTGGCCTTACTTTGAAGAGGTTTTTAGATGTACCACGATCGAGGGGAGATATAGCTCTAAAGAAAATGTTGCACGTTTGCGTAAGGCATTAAAGGGAGAGGCCTATCAACTTGTAAGCGACCGTCTCAAATACTCATCTGATGCTGATGCGATAATGGATTCACTCCGCACCATGTTTGGTCGCTATGACGTTTTAGTTCACGACTTGACTTCGGATTTATTAAATCTTCCGAAGCTCACTTCGAAGTGTGATCCCAAGATTCGTTTATGGGCAGTAAAGCTCAACGGATTTGTCGCAGATGTCAAAGCGATGAATAGAGAAGAAGACCTTACAAATGGATATGTTCTCACTAACCTAGCTTCTAGGTTAGGTGCAGGGCTTTACCAAGAATGGCAAAAGAGAAAATCAGTTTTGTCAAGAGTTAACTTTCAACATTTTGCTGAGTTTCTGACGGAAAAGGTTCTTGATTTACCTCCTGATCTGATGAAACCTGGTGGAACTTCAGAGCAAAAAAAATCACAGTCAGCTGTTATCTCGAAATCTTCTCGAGTGCTCTTACATCAACCTGTTTCCTCCTCTGCGTCAACCAGCCCATGTTGTAAGTGCCACAAACAACATTCTTTGCTTCAGTGCGAAGAATTTTTAGCTTTGACCCCAGATCAGAGGCAGAAATTTGCTAAAGAGAACTTTGTCTGTTTCACATGCCTTGACCCATCGAAACACCAGTGGAAAGCATGTGGGAAAAAAAGATCTTGTGGTACTGACGGTTGCAACCGACGTCACCACCCGCTGCTGCACATGACATCAAGTGGCAGCAACTTCGAGTTAAATTCAGCTGCAGTTCCGTTCAATCCACAACCGCATTTCCACTCATCCCATGTTGGAACCGATGTCTCAATCATGTTCAAGATAGTCCCAATAAGGATTTATGGTAATGGAGACTTGTTTGCGGATACTTACGCTTTTCTGGATGATGGATCATCATTGTCGATGATTGAGCAGGATCTTTTTGTTGAACTTGGGCTGGATGGACATCCCGAACAACTAACGTTGCAGTGGACGAAAGGGGTGTCTCGGATCGAAGATTCTATACGTACGTCTTTGTCTGTGTCTGGCATTAAGAGTCGTAAGCGGTATGTTTTAGAGAATGTTTACACCATCAAGGATCTAGGACTTGCTAGTCAGTCTATTGATGTTGCCCGTTTACAAAGCAAATATCCCCATCTTCGAGGTCTCCCACTTTCTGATCTGGTGGATGCTCGTCCAAAAATATTGCTTGGCTTGGATCAAGCAAAATTCTTACTAGGTCATGGTCAACGTCATGGCAAGGATGAAGAACCTCACGCCTTAAAGACTCTCTTAGGCTGGATCGTGTACGGCAAATCAGTTCCATCGATGAATATGTCTAGTTTGAATCCGGTTTCGAAACCATCTATGAACCTCATGTTCCACCATGCTATTAGGGAGGAAATTGAACTTCACGATCTTGTTCAGCTCCATTTCACCACCGAGGAGTTTGGTGTCATGCCTCCGAAGGGTGAATTGCGAAGTCGAGAAGTCAGTCGTTCCTTCGATATAATGGAACGGTCATTAAAATTGGTAGACCGGCAATATGAGATCGGCCTTTTGTGGGACTCTGATGACGTAAAACTGCCTGACAGTTACGATATGGCTTTTAAACGTCTTATTGGGTTGGAGAAGTCATTAAAGAAGAAGCCTCATCTACTGGAATGGCAAAACAATTATTTTCGTAATTTGATCTCTAAGGGTTATGCTAGAATAGCCTCGAAGGAAGACCTGGAGAAGGATTGGCCTCGGGTTTGGTACGCGCCAACCTTTATAATTGTAAATCCAAATAAGTTTCCACCAAAACCCAGATGTGTGGCAGATGTGGCTGCAAAAGTCAATGGTATATCGTTAAATACCCACTTAATGAAGGGCCCAGACAACCTAGTCCCTTTACATGCTGGACTTTTCAAATTCAGGGAACGGCAAGTAGCTGTAAACGCCGATGTACGAGAGATGTTCCACAGAATCCGAATCAAGTCTGAAGACCAGCAGTGCCAACGCATTCTATGGCGGGAAGGAGACACCTCTAAGCAACCGACTGTTTACATCATGGAGGTCATGATGTTTGGTCCTAGATGTTCTCCAACATGCGCGCAGTATGTTAAAAATCACCATGCCAACCATTTTAAACTTGAGTGCCCAGAAGCCGTTGATGGATTGACTAAACGCACGTACGTCGATGACTATTTTAATAGTCATAACTCAGTTGAAGATGCTATTTCTGTTACGAGAGATGCTATTCGTATTTGCCACACCATGAATTTTGATCTCGTAGGCATACAATCAAATAGTCGTGGCCTTTTGGACCAGATGCCAAAGGGTTATATTAATTCTAAGTTGGTAAGCATTGATCCTAACGAAAGCGATAGTTTGGTTTCTAAAGTTCTAGGTATGTTTTGGCATCCGTCCTCTGATCACTTCTCATACAAACTTTCGGACGAGGAGACGATGAAAGAAATGTTAGCTGAGGATGCTGTTATATCAAAACGAAAGATGCTTAAAACCATAATGAAGATTTTCGATCCTCTTGGTATTGTGTCATTGTTCATCATCCGAGGACGCATTATACTTCAAGAAGTATGGAGAGAAGGGTATGATTGGGACGAACCAGTGTCACCTCATTTGCGAAGCTTGTGGTTGAGCTTTATATATGATCTAAAGCAAATCGAGAATATCAGAATTCCTCGACGCTACGTAATGTGGAACCCTGACGATTGTAAAGTAAGTCTCATAGTTTTTGTCGATGCGTCAGAAAAGGCTTTTGCCGCAGTGGCCTACTTCCGTTTTGCTCGCAATGATGAAGTAAAAGTTGCACAGGTCATGGCGAAGGCCAAGGTTGCACCTGTAAAACAATTATCGATACCTCGTTTGGAGTTACAGGCTGCTGTGCTGGGTGTTCGATTGGCAGCCACCATTCAGGAGTCACATACCATTAGAATTGACGAGTTGTTGTTTTTATCTGATTCGAAGACTGTGCTTGCATGGATCAACTGCACCAGTAAATTACCCTCCTTCGTTGCATCTCGAGTAGGTGAAATCCTAGAGTCTACTTCCTCGCGCCAGTGGTTTCATATCGGCTCCAAAGATAACGTGGCCGATGATGGCACAAAACGATTCGAGGCATCGATGGGAGATCAAAATACAAGATGGTTCCAAGGCCCAGATTTCCTAAAACTCTCAATCAAGGAATGGCCCATCACACCTTGCATATCTGCGTCCAATTCCATGAGTAATAATAGTAAAACCGCCTTATTATTGCTCCACGTTTATAATCGAAAAAGTTACTATGGTGCATATAATTTGTTATCCGCCAGATTTCAAGCCAGATGGTCTTCCTCCGTCAGAGTCATTGCCTTGTTGCTACGTTTCAAACACATCCTTCAGAGAAAGAAAACCGATAGAGAAGTTTTTGTTACGCCGAGTGAGTTTCGTCAAGCCGAAGACTGGTTATTTAGGAAGATCCAAGAAGAGTCTTTTTCGAGTGATATCACTTTTCTTAGGTCAAGTGGTAAGGTCAGCTCGTCGAGCTCTATTCTGAGTTTGTCGCCGTTTCTTGACGAGGATGGTACATTACGACTTAGTTCGAGGGCTCAAAAGGCAAATTCTTCGTATTCATCTCGAAATCCAGCAATACTTCCCAGCAAACATCCACTGGTCAACTTGTTCATCGATTATCATCATCAAAAGAACTGTCATATGGGAACTGCCACTGTTATATCTGACATCCGTGAAAGCGCCTGGATAATCAGCATTCGAGGAGCCGTTGAGAGAGTGCGAAAGGCGTGTTTTATGTGCAAACGTCTCAAGGCAAAAGCGGTTGTGCCGTTAATGGGCCAGCTTCCCAAAGCTCGCTTAGCGTTTGACTCCAGACCTTTTACTCATGTTGGAGTAGATTGTTTCGGCCCTTTGTTGGTAAAATTTGGTCGAGGTACTGTAAAACGCTACGGTATGATTTTCACCTGCCTTACATTCAGAGCAGTGCAGATAGAGTTGTTGAATGACCTAAGTTTGGACCAATGTACTATGGCTGTTAGACGTTTCCTTATTAACCGCGTTGTCACCAGATATTTTTATAGTGACAACGGTCTTAACTTTGTTGGTACAAAAAATGTATTGGATAAGGATGTTAAAGAGATGGAAGGCTCTCTCTGTGAATATTCGTCAAGGCAGGAGGGTGTTTTATGGCGCTTTATCCCGGCCTATTCTCCATGGATGGGAGGGGCTTGGGAACGTCTTATCCAGTCTATCAAAAGGAGCATCGATTTCGTCCTTAAAGGTCTCGTTCCTAGAGAAGACGTTTTGCGGAACGCCCTTATGGAGGCTCAGGGCCAGATAAACCGACGCCCGTTAACACACATTCCGGTTGATCCTGAAGACCCGAAACCTCTTACTCCGAACTCTATGCTCTTCGGAGAAGATGATCGAGACGTCACGGCCCCTGGAATATTCTCGGAAGCAGATTTTTGCAGCAAACTTTATAGTCGCCGATGCCAACACTTGATGGCTCAGCTAGTAAGGCGCTGGTACCGCGAATATCTGCCTGTTATCACCAGACGGTCAAAGTGGTTTAAAGACACGAAACCGGTTCAGATGGGAGACATCGTAATCGTAATCGAACCCAACGAAATACGTTCAGCCTGGCATTTAGGTCGTGTCATTGAGATTTATCCGGGACCAGATGGAGTTGCACGAATGGCTGACGTGAAACTATCTAACGGAATTATAAAATCCAAGCGATCTATTGGAAGACTCGCTGTGTTAGACTTGGAGTCTTCATCCTAGGACCTAGTTCTCAGACGGGCCCCGGAATGTCATCGAGTCTTATTTTTAAAAATAAAACTTTCGTATGGCAACATTCTAATTTGTCATGTCAAGTATAATTGTCTCCCTTTCGAACGAAAGAGAAAAACAATTATAAACTTTTGGCGCGCATGATCTCTTCTCTACAACATTTTAAGGTTATATTTAAAAGACGAATTTTGGTTTAGTTGCTAAGAGCAAGATTAAAATTGAAGTTGTTAATCGTTACCAATTGTAAGTTTTGCATTTTTGTTAAGAAATATTTCTAATATTATATTTTTTTTAGAAAATAAAATCGAATCAAATAAAATACATTTGAGTTGTTCTTCGATATTTATACTTGGCCAGAGATTCAAGATTTTTTGTGCTTGCAGCAACAAGTAGAATAGGCATGGTGGCACCAAAAAAAAAAAAAAAAAAAAATACAAAATACAAAATACAAAATACGAAAAAAAATATACACAAAAAATAAAAGAAAAAATAAAAAAAAAAAAAAAAATACAAAAGAAAATAATAAATACAAAAATAAAAAAAAAAAAAAAAGATAACAAAATATGAAAAACCAAAAAACGTTAGATAGTTAGATTTGCTGCTGTGGTTGTTCTAGTTTTAAGTAGTTTATAGGTAGAATAGGTAGTCTTAGTTAGCTTTAAGTTTTATATTAAGGACCTTATTTTAAGTAGTTTTTAAGTAAAAATAAAAAAAGGATATTGATATTAGTTTTTTTGAAATTTTCTAATGAATAAAAAAATAAATAAAATGGATTTGAAGTTAAATAGATCTTAGGGCCGAAAGGCATTAGCATTAAGTATTATTGTTTAGGTTAGAGTGTCCGTATGGGACCAGTAAGTTAGTTGTAAGTTATGGTTAATTAGGCTAGTTTTATGAATTTTTGTCTAGCTTTAAGATAGTCTTAAAAATGAATTAATAAAAATGAATTAAAAAAAAAAAAAAAAAAAAAAAAGCTTCGGTTCCCATCGATCACCGAAATCAAGCATCAGTGAGCGTGGTTAGTAGAAAGATGGGGGACCGTCTCGAAACCTACCGCTTTCTGTTGTCATGTGTTCTTTCTGTATGTTGTTCTTTCTCCTCTGTCCTTCTGTTTTGTACTAATGTCTTGTGTTGTTATCACCTTATATAGTCTAGTCGCTCAAGGTGCTGTGTTCTCTACTCTGTACATTTATGTGCTGAGTAGTGTGAAATGTAATGTAATGTAATATTTTTAGTATCGTACTAAATCTGTATGACATATGTCATTTTTCTCAAATGTGACAAAAGGCGCAAAATTTTAGACGATTTAGTATGATGTTAAATCATTTTTAGTATGATATTAAGGTATGTTTGTTTTGTTTGCTCCACAATCTGTCATTATTTAGATGTGTTCATGTTTTTTTTTTTTTAATAAAATGGTTTTAGCATGATACTAGTTAGCAAAACAATAAAACGTGTTTAAAATTAGTGAAAAGTTAGTAGATTACTATGTATATAGTAAATTGTTAACTAGTATTGTGCTAAGGCCTTAATAATAGGTTGTTTAAAATTTTCAGTAGTAAGATACAATTTGATATCATACCTCTGTGCTGTGTAATGACTTAAAAAATATTGTAAACTCTAACTTTCTCTTTGCAAATAAAATAAAATATCTATCTATCTAAAATACTATTTACAGTTCTTAAAAGATTTCTGATTTCAAATATGAATTTTTTGTTCAAAAAACAACTCATAAAAGTGGCAAACCTGCAAAATGTATTTTTCCTGATACTTATTTTAAATTAAAACTCTGAACCAACTTCGTTGTATTCAATTTTCTAGTAAAAAAATGTTTTTTTTTTTTAATCAAACAAAGAATAAAATCAAAAATTTATTATTATACAAATTGTTTTATTCATGTACTTTAGAGAACAATCTTGCATTTAAAGGGTCGAAAGACAAACGTTGACTCAATAAAATTTCATAGAAAATATTAAAAAGTAAGAAAAGCAATCCGGAAATAATAAAAATGTTCTATTTCTATTAAATTAAATCTACTCAAATTCATGCATTTATTTCAATTCATTCTAAAAATTGCCATATAAAAATTATATTTTAACATTTGACAATTATTGTTTGTATACTCATAAAATTCGTGAATTTCAAAAATTTATCAATTTATTTTTAAATTCCATTTAATTTGTCGAAAAATATAAAAGCTACAGATTTTTAAGACAATCAAGCTCGTTTGCAATATACAACCACTTGCCCAAAATAATTTTTAAACATAATGGCAAACAATTATATTTATAAAAAAGCTTAATTCTTGGCCATAACATTAAATTATTTCTTTTTGAAAACAACATGCTAAAAAAAACACCCTTTAAAACCGTGATAAAAACAAATGGTCTAATGCGCCATTCAGAGCTACCATTTTCAATGATGAAAACAAACATTTGAACAAAATCTGTCATTGGAATTGTGTGAAATTGGAACTCGATTCGTTCCACTTTTGAACATATCAGCTGTTCAGGAAAATGAATTTCCATACGAAAAATAGAAAAATACATTTTTAGAGAAAAATTAATGCGCAATTACACTTTTTTCCTTGTGGGATTTCCGATCGATCAGTATATAATCTTCATTTCTAATCAAAGGGAAACATCGTCATATATCGATTAAAAATTTTTTCCGGATCGATTTCAATGATAGCTATAACTGGCCTCTAAAGCTACTCACACATAAGATGAAATGAGTTTGACACTGATACAGTAAATGTTTGCTAATATTTTATCTAGAATACCAGAAAGTCCAATAGATTGGCCACGGTATTAAGATTTCGCCAAATGTTAAAATTCGCTTATTGAGTGTGATATAAACCTGCTTCTTTCAAAGGTTTAATCATTCTTCATTGTTTCTAAAAAGTACTTCATACATCCTAAAGCAGAGCCGCACCTAATAGAAACACCTGTCAAAACGTCAAACAAATTTTACACGTCACTGAAAAGTAAACAGAAATTCCATACAAATTAAAAAATACCTTCCCATAACAAAAACGAAAAAACAAGATATAAAATATATGTATGTGAGAACCTTCCCAATCGCAATAATTCTTAGGTCATAATCAATTAAACTTTTTGAATATTTCACCTCAACCTATGAACATATTATTATTGGTATATGTTTTAAAATACCCAAACCCAACTTCCAATATAAAAACAATAAACATGCTATAATAAAATTTTTCATTGCGGCACACAACATGAAACTTGTTAGCCATAAATTCAAGAAAACCCAAAATCACGTTCCACACCACACCGGCGGCGCCGCCCGCCGCCGCGCCACCACCACCGACCGCACTGACTACTGACAGATGAACAAGTTACATTCGACAAAAATACATGAGTTTTAAAAAACAAAAATGAAATAAAAATAAAACAAAATATCCCAGCAAGCGAGCATTGTTCGATAATTAAGTCAATTAAATTATTTAGCTGTCAGTTGATGGTGGCTGCCTCTTGTTTTATTCATACGATTTTAATTGTTTCAATGCAGCAGCAGCACCAGTAGCTGATGTACGAGTACGTAGCATCACTATACGAGGAGTACCATATGCAACTTTATAGGTACATACATAGATAAAAGGTATACGGAGCGGAGGTACATCCAAGTGCAGTGATGCAGAAGTTTCCACTCCGGAATCAATGTAAGCCGAACAACAATAAGGTATTTGGAAGCAGTGACACCCACACTCGAATAAAAGGACGAGAACGACATCGACAACGAGAACAGCAAGGACGAAATTGTTACAGTTGCAGTCCTCACAAAATGCCACCACCTGCACCAGCAACTGCTCAAAGGATACAACAAAGGATATGCCAACCAATAGCATCTGATGCTACTTCACTTGAAAAACGTCAATTGTCAATGGAAAAGCCAGCAGTGAAAGTTTGTAATCGAGTTTTAACCAAAGAAGAGGCTGATGCTGAAAATGTTGCCACTTGGAATGATCTTTTGAGTAGGAGCAGTTTTTGTTGTATTCGTAAAGACAGAGGATACTACTCCAAGCAGAAATTGAAGCAGGACCAAAAACAGAAGCAGCATCAGGTAAGTTTTTGCTGATATGATGTTGAATTGCGTTGGAATTAAGGTTGTAACTACATATGTATGTACGCGTATGTATGTATGTATGTAAAAGGCTTGTAGAGGGTGGGTTGGGTATTAAAGGTAGTATGTTCAATGATCCTTTTGAGATCCTATTAAAATGCAAATTAAATTTTATTAATTCAATGCGTAATATATGAAAGTAATTTTGTTTTTTAAAGAAGTATTTATGCTTATGTAGTAAATAATGAATATTTTTTCATGACCCGTTATACATTCGAAGGATAAACATTTTTTGGAAGTCCATGTTCTCTTAATAAATGGTTCATAAAAAGGATGAAAAGTCCATATATCGGACGAGTTCTTATTATTAATTAAAAGACAACATTAATTAAAAAGACAACATTTATCAGCTATGAACTTGACTTAGGATTCCATCAAAAAGCTCTTTTTGAATTGCGGATGAAAGATGAACTAACTTGAGACTCATAAAACGCATCGAAGTCATACAAACCCAACTAGAAATGGTATGAATTGTGTAAGACCTTGAATTATAACAGGGTTTCAAAGCCTAAGTTGTTATTTTTAAGTTACATTTTTTTGCAAAATCTATGTTTGCATACAATTACTAAACTGAAACAAAAATATTCCACTATTCGAGTTTTGAGTACTCCATTGATTCAGATCAAAATTCATACATTTTTAGATACCTTTATTTGCGTCACAAATGCAACTGCCATACTAGAGGGTTATTACTACCCTTGACAGTTTTAAACAAATTTGGAGCGTTAGAAAAACTGAGAAGGGTTACTGAGGAAATAATGGTACTTAAGTGCAAGTTTTTAATGTCAAAATTTAACAGGAATATAGAGTTGGGCAGAGCATTCTACATTCTTGACGTACGGTTAAAAAAGAATATCTATACTTAAAATTATAAAAATTTACTTCAAGGGTAAACTGAGCTATTGGTTTTATTGATAGAAAATTAATTATAAAAATATCGATAACACAAAGAAAAACATTGAACATTCCGATAGTATTCATGCATCTGTCTAAAAAACTTTTGCTTGTATTTTATACAAGCAAAAGCCACTTGAATGTTTCTTAAATATGAGAAATGTAAGTACTAAATTTTTTGATGATAAAAATAATCCTTATCAGAATAAGGGAAATCAAAAACACTTACATACATATTTGACATATGTACATATTCAATATCTGATGGAATGATAAATAAATGTAAAATTTTAAAGTTGATTTTATAAGCATATTTACAAAAGGACTGTTTGGCTTAGTTGCTTCAATACAAGACAATCAAATCCAGGTCTAGTCAAGGAACATACTAACAATTTGTAATCGTATACGACATAATGCAATTTTACAAAAATCCTCAAGTATTTCGGATCAACTACAACAAGAATAAGATACAAAGCTTCACCGTGGCGTTACTCACATGCTTTATTTTAGAACAAATTTGGTTGGCATAAGGTTACAGTGAGTCAACTTGAAAAAATAGACATATCTTGTCATTTATTACTAATAAAGATTAAAAATTCTGTAAAACATTATTTTAGCAAAACTTTTACCATTTCCGAAGTGCACACAATGGGCTATCTAACACTGAAAGAATTTTTCAAATCGAACTAGTAGTTCCTGAGATTAGCTCGTTCAAACAAAGAAGCAAACAAACAAACTCTTCAGCTTTATAATATTATCATAGACAACTACATGGTCCCATTGTTTTAGTTACGGAAACTGTAATATTTTAAAACTATTTTCCTATCAGGTTATTAACCAGGTTATTTAAAAAGAATCACAGGTTAGTAAACAATCCATATTTTAAAATAACCCAGGTTAAAAAGTAATAAGGTTATAAAATATAACCCAGGTTATAAGATAACTAAGTTTAAAAAAATACCAAAATTCAGCATGTCACGCTATAGCTCGTCCCTGTTAACACTATCGTAGGCTGCTTTAAAATCGTTGTATTCTTGGGTCTTTTCCAGGATTTGGCACAAAATTTGGCACAAAGTGAAGATTTGGTCAATGGTAGATTTTCTAGGACTAAAGCTATACTAGGAAGTGCCAATGTATCAGCAAATGGTTTCAGACGTTCACATAATACACTTGACATTATCTTGAGAATACTTTTTTCCGACCAAATGTTGGCTGCAAGTTGGTGTATATGCACCTTATTCAACTATCTCCGGTTTACTTAAAAAGTTCCGTTTGTAGCCCATCATCACCACCAGTTTTGTTCGACTTCAAACTGGTGATAACTGTCTTGATCTGATTTCAGTGGGGGGGGGGGGTGAGTGGAACTCCTGATCATCAATCAGATGGATTTGTTTAGTCTGTTTATTATCAGGATCCTGCACTTCTTCACCGTTAAGCAGATACTTGAAATAGTCTTTCTAGATTTTAAGCATTAACTTCGTCTAATCTTTAATATTTCCTTAGCGGTCTTCACTATCGGGGACCGCCAGGTGCCTTTGTGAATATCCGGTCGGAGAAATCTAGTGATACTTAAAACCATGTTCTTCTCGGCTACGGAGTCGATAAGCCTGATACCGTTTTCAGGATGGATGTCGTGTCTTCCAATTAGCCTACTAAAGATAAATTCCTTAAAAAGTAATCAGTTTATAATATAACTCAGGTTAAAAAATAACTTAGTTTAAAAAATATCTCTGGCTATAATCTAAGCCAGATTTAAAAATTAACCCAAACTACAAAATAATCCTGGTCAAAAAGTTACCTGGTTAAAATATAACCCAGGTTTATAACCTTTTTTAACAGAGGTTATAAAATAACTCTATGATAACACCGGTCGACAAAACAACGTTCTTTTCAGAAACACAAACAATGGGTTAAGAAGTTATAAGTTGAAATTATCACATATTTTTTTTACATATTCCTCTTTAAAAATGTTGAAAATATCAAAAAACGGGGTTTTTAAGGCAAAGTTTTATTAGTCATTGGGCCTTTATTAGACTCTATACGAAGTTTTGAGCAAAATTTAATACCTTCGAAGTTTTGAAAAATACGTTTTTCAGTTAATTTTTAGTGCAGTTTTCTTTATTTTTAACTATTTACTCAAGTTTTCAATATTGTTTTTATATTTTTCTATATCATTAAAAAATTTGATATAATAGAATTGTTAAGACAACAGATTCGATAAGAAAAGAACAAAACTTACTTTCAAACTGTTCTTCCTTTTTCTGTTTTAAAACCCGTTTTAGTAAAAATGGTTTAGCGTTTCCTTTCAGGTTTTTGTAAGAAAGGTGAAATCTAACAACTTATGGAGATTTTTTAAATATTTTATGAAATAATATAAATATTTCAACTAAATATTGAAGAAAGGTATTACAGATTTGAAAAACCATCATGGATGTTACTGAAAAAAGCTACTCCATAAATTTAAATAAATAAATAAATTGGATACAACAGTCCGTTGAGAACTAGGAGGGCCTATAGTGACTTACAACTCTCAACCATTCCTGGGTGCGAGTTCTGTTGCCAAGACCTCTGGCATGACAGTCCAACGCACTAACCATCATGCTACAGGTACGAACATCATAAATTTAAATAGCCCTAATAAATGAGTTTTTCAAATTTTAAAAAGTAATATCCAAAACTTAACGTGATATATTAATTTTAGAGTCAGTTTTGAATTAAGGCCATCAAAACCGATTGGAAAGTGCAATTTTATTGCCAGTAAAAAAACCTTGTCGACCAGTGTAATTTATCCATCCTTTGTGTAACACCTGCTAATTTGAGCTTTAACTAAGCAACTCTACAGGTCAAGCTTCAAGCAATGGAAAACAATATTCTCAATTAAAATAACAGCTTTGGGCTGTTATTTCATTTCAAACATCAACAATTTAGCACAAAAGTGGGGGTCCCCAGGAGGCTATATAAGTTAATTTGTGAAAGCTCAATTTTGTTTTAAAAGATTCTATTAAAAATTTTACATTGCTCGAAGGCTAAAGTCCGTATTATCTTATGATTACTCCTATCTTTTTAGTTTCTCTATCCTTACCAAAAAATAATATCAAAAACTAAACTAGGTATAAAATTAATGGAAACATATTTTCTGTTTCATAAACATGCTCCAATATTTATGTTTAAACTTACTTTTTATACCTATGTTGATATATTTTAATTCAAGTCCAGTTTGGCTTTAAAAGAATAAATTGACATACTTTTATAAGCGGCGCTAAAAAGTGGAATATTATACATTTTAAATGGACACTTAAGATGACAACCTCTCTCGCAATGTGTCGATGTTGGTCGCTCCCCTATATATATAACATAAGAGTTAAGCAGACCACTTGACGTCTTAACACCTCCCCAAGTAGGTATCTACTCGTATCTATGAGTACGAGTTTTATATGAATGTACCTATAGTCAAGCCCGACCAAAAGAGTGTTGTATTTTTATCGTTAGTTTTATCGTATATCGTTTCTCATTCAATGAGGCTAATGTCCATTTCATGTTGAGGTATCCTTCGTTATCCTTGCTTGTTGTTGGATGCCATCACCATCGCCATCGCCGCCACTGATGGTGATGGTGCTGGTGCTTGTGCTGGTGTATATGGTTAGATGTCGTTTTCGACGTCTTTACGACAACAAATGTCGACTTTTTGAATAAAACTCAAGACAACGACAAACGGAAATTCTTATCTTTATCGACGAATGTTAGCAACGCTACTATTTACCACTATCCATCGTCGCGTCGTCTTCGTCATTCGTCGTTCGTCGCTGGTCGTTTATTTCGTCCTTTATTTTTCATTTCAAATCAATTGTGAAGGACCAAGGATCGTTGGTATAAGAACCATAAACAGGTATACACATATCGTGTTGTAGTCAAAAGAAAAAGGTTGCAAAACTAACAACAAAATATTACAATCAAAGCTTGTATGAGAAAAAATTAAACATAACAAACAAAACACAACAACAACAACAACAACAACAAAGGACGAACAAAAAAGGACGAGGAACAAACATTGAAATGAACTTTAACTGCCACCTTTATGTACGAAAGGAAGCCATTAAGATAGAAGAAGGAAAATAATGTCGGTCTATGTCCATCAACAGGCAATTAAAATGCCCTTTTAACTGTTTCTTTTTCACCGTTTAAGCTATTTTTTCATTCTTTCTCATTCCTTCTGTCTCAGTTCTCTGTCGCTCTTTCTAAAGGTTTTAAGAAATGTGGAAATGTGGTGGATTGGCTGCTAGATGGCGTTTTTTTCTTTTTATTAACTTGAATGGTAGGATTGGGGGGAGGGGGGGGGGTAGAGGCAGTGTGATTGAAGTTTGTATATTTTTATATCCTTTCTTCTCACAGTATTGTTATAAGGCTCTTTAATGGAGTTTCTAACGCTTATTTTCTTTTTTTTTTGTTGTTGTGCTATTTGCCAGGGACAGGGACTTTGTTTAAGGATTAAACCACTAAGCTAGATTTTATTAACTTTTATTTTAGATTCGTATCTCTATGGATTCAAATAATGAAAAATAAAAGGAAATCGTGCTTTTACATAGAAATTACATTCTTATTATTTTGTTGTTTAATTTTTGATAAAATTAACTATTACAGAAGAGAAGGTAGGAGGTACATACATAAAGGAAAGTATTTTGTAAAGTTAAAACTACAAAGGTAAATCATTAAACTATCTATGTAAACATTCCTTCCTATAAAAATATGATATAGAAATTTGTCAACCAAAAATGTGCCTATCAAAAAGCTTAGGAAGGAACAAAACCACTCATAAATTTGCATATGTAGAGTTTCTATAAATAGTTAGAAAGTACATATACAAAATTTATACCTGCCTATCTACATATGTATGTATGTATGTACATAGAAATGTTTTAAATAATTTTTGTATAGACATTTTTGATAGAAATCACTTGAACTTCAAAGAACATAGGAATGTACCGTATAACATATTCAAATAAATATCAAGGAATTTATTGAAAATTGTGATGTTAATACTTGAGAAATTCTTTTGTATGGCATTTTGTTTCTATTTTTTCGTTTCTGTTTATGAATGTTTTTAGTTTTAAGAAAATAACAGGTATTTTTGTGCTTTGAAGGCAATACTTGGAATTTTTTCAACAATGTTGTTTTCTTTTCTATTTCTAATTTAATATTTTTCGAATCGAATGTATGCAACACTCGGTTACGAAAATACCTTAAAACACATACATATAATGGGTGATTTTTTTGAGGTTAGGATTTTCATGCATTAGTATTTGACAGATCACGCGGGATTTCAGACATGGTGTCAAAGAGAAAGATGCTCAGTATGCTTTGACATTTCATCATGAATAGACTTACTAACGAGCAACGCTTGCAAATCATTGAATTTCATTACCAAAATCAGTGTTCGGTTCGAAATGTGTTTCGCGCTTTACGTCCGATGAGCGATGAGGCTCATTTCTGGTTGAATGGCTATGTAAATAAGCAAAATTGCCGCATTTGGAGTTAAAAGCAACCAGAAGCCGTTCAAGAACTGCCCATGCATCCCAAAAAAAGGCACTGTTTGGTGTGGTTTGTACGCTGGTGGAATCATTGGACCGTATTTTTTCAAAGATGCTGTTGGACGCAACGTTACGGTGAATGGCGATCGCTATCGTTCAATGCTAACAAACTTTTTGTTGCCAAAAATGGAAGAACTGAACTTGGTTGACATGTGGTTTCAACAAGATGGCGCTACATGCCACACAGCTCGCGATTCTATGGCCATTTTGAGGGAAAACTTCGGAGAACAATTCATCTCAAGGAATGGACCGGTAAGTTGGCCACCAAGATCATGCGATTTGACGCCTTTAGACTATTTTTTGTGGGGCCACGTCAAGTCTAAAGTCTACACAAATAAGCCAGCAACTATTCCAGCTTTGGAAGACAACATTTCCGAAGAAATTCGGGCTATTCCGGCCGAAATGCTCGAAAAAGTTACCCAAAATTGGACTTTCCGAATGGACCACCTAAGACGCAGCCGCGGTCAACATTTAAATGAAATTATCTTCAAAAAGTAAATGTCATGGACCAATCTAACGTTTCAAATAAAGAATCGATGAGATTTTGCAAATTTTATGCGTTTTTTTTTTAAAAAAAGTTCTCAAGCTCTTAAAATAATATATAATATATAATAATATACATATATATATATATATATATATATACAGGCCCCTCTTTACCACTGGGCCCACTGGGCCAGGCCTAAATTGCTGAAACATCACCTAACCTCTATTGGTCTATTTTCAAAAAAAAAAATATTTCGATACAATTTTAGATGCATAAAGAATGATCAGAATTCGTACTTTCCTTGCTTAACAAGAAAGGATGAGGTGTAGAAGCTCACGCCAGACTTTTTTTGACGGCTCTGGACCCTCAGTAATTCTGACTGGGAAAGAAAGATTTAAAATTGAAACCTTTCTTCCCATTGTCGACACACTAAGCGTTCATTTGAAACAGCGACTAGGTTCATATTCGAAGATTGGCCAACGTTTTGACTTTTTTTCGATTAAAAAATCTGAATTCAGAAGACTTAAAAGAGAACTGCAAATCTTTTGCTAAATTTTACACCGAAGATGTGAACGGAGATGAACTACATGCTGAATGCCTGAATCTAAAAGAGTACTTGAAAATTAGTCGACACGAAAATGAAAAAACTGACAACATTCTAGAGCTTTATAATTTTTTAAAAACTAATAAAATTGAAGATCAATTTCCAAATATTGAAATTGCACTAAGAATTTTCTTAAGTATGATGGTGACCAATTGCAGTGGGGAACGTTCCTTCTCTAAGTTAAAAAGAATCAAAAACAAACTCAGAACTACAATGATTCAAGAAAGATTGACATGTTTGTCGCTGATGTCAATCGAAAGCGACATCCTCAGAGGCATCGATTTTGAAGATGTGATCAATGATTTTACTGATCTCAAATCAAGAAAAAGACCCCTTCAATAAATATTCCTTTCTTTTACCTGAAAAAATATAGTCTGTGTCACTATATTGTTCTTTAAATTACATTCTCAATAACTAATTTAATTGTCTGTTATTTAAATTTTGTTTATTTTTTGAATTTTATATGACATATTTATTTTTTGTTTTTATTTTTACATTGTTTAAGTGTATGTTTTAAATTCTGCAATAACTATTTATTTTTTTAATGAATTAAAAAAATGTATTTATTTAAAATATTAAAAGAATAAATATCAATTCAAAGTTACATATGTGAAAAGTGCCTAGGGCCCCCAAAAGGGTAGAGACGGCCCTGTATGTATATCTTTAGCTTCGTTAGCAACGTCATGCCTTTTTCTAGCAACTATTAACTTAAGGAAACCTGAAGACGTACAAAAGTCTTAAACTGTGGTTTAAATTGCAGTAAGTTTTTATTGGAAATTATTCAAGTCTGTCCAAGATCAGTTTTTACCAATTTTGTAAAATATTTTTAGGGCATATTTTCCATGGTGACGTCTTACAGAACTTATATTTCTTAACTAATAGTTTGCTTTTGAAAATTGAAGAAATAAGTCTTTCAATTTTCAATAAGACAAGTGTTCTAAAATCGAACTTAGAAAAGATACTTGAGTAATTTAAAATAAATTTTAAGTATCTTAGACCTTAAAAGTTTGGAATTAAACTATGAGTAGCGCAGAAAAGTTTCGAGTACAAGTACGGAAGGAAAATTTATATTTGTACTTAAAAAATTCTAGTGCCAAGAAATTTAACTTGAGTTCAAAAAAATAAAAGTAAATTCCAAGGAGCGTAACTGGAACACTCATCACCCAAAAGCAAGATGACAAATGTCATTATCGTGCAATACCTGAGAATTGAGTGATTTAAATCCAAAAATGCTGTAGCTCAGAACATTTTGGTCCTTCGAGCCGGATTTGCAGATTTCCCATGTTTAGGGACGGACAACAGACTAATTCTGGACAGAGACTGAGGCCGATAAGCATTCGAGTCAGGGTAGCGAGTCCATGAGAGGTTGGATCAGTTCCTCCTCTAGAACGACAATGAGACATATTTATGCACTGAAATATTAATACATTGTATCCATAGGTCGCTGGTTCATCCGGCTCGGAGGACCACAAAATGTTCTGAGCTATTTGTGGCGGCAGCATCCAACAATAAGTTTAGATACTCTTGTTGGTTGCTAATCGAAGAATGACTCTTCTCCAAATGGGCCTGTGATAAAGAAAGCCAAGTTCTTGTCAAGCTAAAATCCTTCAAGGTGTTATTCAAGAGATCTACATTTTTGACGCAAGCACTGCCTCTTGGAAGGGAAACAAAAAATCGTTTCGTCATGAAACTTGCCATTGTGTGTTTTAAAAATTTAAAAAAATTCATAAACATTTCTGTCGCTTCGAATAATTTTATGAAACAAATAATAACATTTTGACAGCGAATTGACAAATTTTTTTGAAACATATATAAGAATCTAGAAAAACATTAATAAAAAATGGTGAAAATGGATTTTCGACTATAATATCGATCGTTATAAGTATAACCTATCTAATAATAAATTAATAAAAAAATTTCGTAACTCAAGTACTTGGTGTGTTTCTAAATTTCGAAAAATTTATTTTTCGCGGTAGATTGTTTTCAGTTTTTTTTTTAATACAGTAGAACTTGGATCTTTTTTTTAACATTTATGTTTAAAGTCTGATTTCACTGCTTTTTTATTATTTAGATTTAGAATATTTGATCAATCTTGATGCAAAACTATAACATATTTGAGGTCGTATTGTTTGTGTTAACTCGTAATACACATTTGTTCAGGTAACTACATAAATTATGTATGATAAAATCCCTGCCTAAGCCATCTAAAGTTTTTTCACGGGTACTGCCTCTTACGAGGAAATGACAGATTCTCCAAGAGTAATTCTTGTTCGTTCGGATTCGGCTTAAAACTGTAGGTCCCCTCCATCCCTGACAACAGTAATTGCACACATGAATGGTTGAGAGTTAGGTAAGTCACTAGGCCCTATAGTTCTCAACGAACTGTTGCACCACCCAATTTTTTATTTATTTATGTAAGCCACGTCCGTAGATCTAAAATCACAGTTTTTCCAATTTATTTTTCTTTCCTTGCATCTCAAAACCTACCTTTTTGAGAAATTTCAACATTCTGCGTATGAGATGTGCCTCATAAGTGGTCAGTGAGTCAGTTATGGTATATTTTTGTTTTCAGGAGTGTTGTACCCAAGAAAATCTTTTGGCTTTTCGGTGCTGAAATTTGATATGGTGTATTACATCAACTAGCTTAATAAGTGTTACAAATTTGAAGTTACTGGCTTATTTAGTTCTGTATTTAGAGTAAATAGGTAGTAGTGCTAGAATTTGGACACAAACCAATCATTTCTAGGTGTCTAAATTAAGTCCATTATTTCCTATTGTTAACTTTATTTGTCTCACTCTGGATATACATCGAATAAGGAAGCCTTACAAAAATTCGACATCATATAAATGAAAAGCCCAAGTGTCGTGCCCAGACGATGCGCATCTCAATCTGATAAAATCTCAAAAAAAAACGCCAATTGTCCTGAAATAACCCATCAAGCATCTCAAATCATCCACTTCATATCATCATTTATAAAAATTGTACAATTTCTGCTTGAATGTGTACCTATCTCTTAGCTACCAAACCTATGATAATTTTATTAAGTTTTACTTTTTGTTCCAATAAACAAAAATGTTGAGCGTTTAATTAAAAATAAGGGCTTTTATTGTACATAAATAATCCTTACATAATATTATCTACAACTTAATAATAACAACCATAAACAAAACTGATAACTCAATAATTTTAACCCAAACAAAATGTATTAACCCTTTACAATTCCAAAAAACAAATAAAACATCTAAATACAATGTTGTATGCACCACATTTGTATATTAACAATTCTCTTTGGGAATAAAAGTTTATACGAATATGTAATAAAATTATAATAATAAGTTGAATTAGAAATAAAACAACATTAACATTATTCTTACTAACACAACATCCCTCCAAAACCCTGTTTTATCCCAACAAAATGAATTAAACCATCCCAGCTATGGGGAGGGTCGTTCTTCTTTTCCCATTTAAATTAGAGGTAACCTAAAAAAAAAATGTACAAATTTATGTTATGCCCTCTCCTCACTTCAGACTCCTCCCTACCATTACATTCTTATAACTATCCAAAAAGCTCACATATAAATAAAAAGCACAAAATGTTTTTCACATTTCAATTTTCCTAAAAGTAGAGATTAACCGAGAATATGGATTAACAAGAACAACAAAAACACCATTAGTTCCATTTCCATATACCGCACAAACCAACCGCACTCTATACATATACGACTATACGACACGACGACAAAACAATTACATGATTATGTTTCATAAATTTGCATAAATTTGCAGTTTCTTTTATCCTGGGCTTTTTCACCAGATTCACAATACCTCTCTATACCCGTTTTCATCTTGTTTCAGTTTTTGTTTTTGTTTTTGTTTTTTTCTTGCATTGCCTCGCCTCCCAACAAACCCACAACACCCTATAACCCATCCCGACACCATCATCATCATTAGATAGAAGAAAATTCCTTCCCAAAAAAAGAGGAACGCCAAGCATCCCTTATAACTCCCTATCTCCCTATATAACTCCCTATTTCTATATAGAGCCAGCGCGGCAGCACCCAAACCCAAACCCGATACATTTATTCTTTGTGAAACCATTGTGACCTCTTTTAGCCATCAAATACAATATTTTGCAATAGTAGCAAAAATGGACAACAACAGCAGCAACATAAGAGTAGAATTGGTGCTTTAAAAACAATAACAACCAAAGCAAAACTGAGCTGGTACAATAATAGAGCGGCAAAGACGCTGACGACCCCCGCGCCACACCGATGAAACGTTAAAGTAATAACAACTAAAACAAATGACGTCATTCAATAGAAAATATGTGTACACTTTTAAGACATATGAGTATGTCCTATACTTAGATTTAGATGCTTCGTGCTTCCTTCAGAAGATTACAATATTCTTAGCAGGATTATGCATTTTGGACTTTTTGGGACATGACCGCACTTTTTTCAAAATGTCTCACTTTAAAAGGGCCGACGCGACGCACGGATCATAACACAGGAACAAAAATAAACTGACAGCTGGAAACATCAAACTATCCACTTCAATAGGCCACTATTTCAGCAGCTTTCACTTTAGAAGCTGTCATATTTTGACATTTAACAATTGAAAACTACGGAACACAATACACGATTTAATGTGCAAATGTCATGGAAAATGTCATCAAACGAATATGGTGTTGCAACCGTAGCCTTATGTAGTAGCCGTGGCATGATGGTTAGTGCGTTGGACTGTCATGCCAGAGGTCTTGGATTCAATCCCTGCCTATGCCATCTAAAGCTTTATCACGGGTACTGCCTCTTGCGAGAAATTTACAAATTCTCCAAGAGTAATTCTTGTCATGAAAAAGTGCTTTCTCAAATTAGCCGTTCGGATTCGGCTTAAAACTTTAGGTCCCCTTCATCCCTGATAACAGCACTCGCACACAGGAATGGTTGAGAGTTGTAAGTCACTAGGCCCTAATTCTCAACGGACTGCTGCGCCACCCAATTTATTTTTTTATAACCGTAGCCCTGGCGGCCATTTGATTGATATCGTTTTCAATTTCTAATAAGGTACCTTTCTTATTACAACGAATTAACTATCCAATGATTTCTCTTATTGGAAAACCCTGTACTTGAAAATTTTAAGTACCAATACTCCAAGCACTTTAATTTTGAATTCCACTTTTTCAATTCTCAAAGTATTTCAGTTTCTTTTCAATTACTTCAAATGATTTTTAAACCCTTCAAGTACTCCAATTCCATTTCAATTTCACAAGTACTTTCCTTTTTGATTTTTCAAGTACTTCGAAACTCATTTAATTATTTTACTTTCTTCAGGAGAAATATTTTAAAAAGCGAATTGATAATAAATACTTGAGAAATGTAAAATAAATTAAAGTACTTTAAGTACTAAAAATTTAGAAACCATGTAAAAGAATCTCGTTTAAAAACTTCTACTCTCATTATAAGAAGTATTTTAAAACCAAATTAAAAATAGATACTTGAGAAATTTTAATTGAAGTACTTTAAGTATTTAAAAGGTCAAAACCAAGTAAAAGTACAAGTACGAAAATATAATACTTGTACTTAAAAAAATTCGTGTACCATGGTTTTTATTTAAATTCAAACGTGTAAAGCATATTTCGAGGTGTTTTTGAAAAAAATCAGAAGAACACTCCTAGTTAAAAAACAAACTGATAAAATGTCAATATCACAGCAGTTGAGTGTAAAGAGTTTGAGTCTAGGTTAAGCCTGGCGATTGGAGGTTTGAGTCTAAAAATCCAAAGTTGGCGTTACCACAGAGAGGGTCATGACCGAAAAGATTCGTAAATAATCTTAATAATCTTAGCTTAAGTCACAAGAAAAATATATGCCAGGAAATTTGAAATTCCTGAAAAATTGGTATTAAGTCTCAAATGCCTTGCCACTTAAAAAACATAGAGAGAAAAAAGATAGATGTGTACAATTCTTAGGACTTCGATTTATATAATTGAATTTTCTACAAGAAGGGGTCCGTTATAAGGCCAAACAACTTGTAAACCGTGGACATCAAACATTTTTACTAAAGCAATGCTTCTTACAAGAAAATGAAAAATCGTCTTTCCGTGAAATTGGTCTTTATGATTTGACATAAAATTGTAGGTTCCCTCGACTCCTGTTATAACTTTTACACACAAGAATGCTGGAGACTTATAAATCTCTAGATACGGGTTTGTAACGAGCTGTCATTGCTTTGTCAAATTAATTTATTTTTTAAACTGACAGCTGTCAATTTGGTTCTTAAGTTATTTCCGTATCGTGATGGCTATTGCGTCCATGCCTGTGCGACTTTAAAGATTTTTCTCACGGGTACTGTTTTGTGCAAGGAAACGAAAACTAGTCTTGTTATTAAATTAGTCTTTTTGATTTGACACAAAATTTTAGGTTCTCCTACTTCCTGTCATTGATGACACACAACACAGAAATTATGGAGAGATGTGAATCACTCGGCCCTGGTTTTTACGAACGAACTGTCATTGCACGACAAAATTCATTTATTTTTTGAACTGTCAGCAGTCAATTTTTTGATCGTAAGGGTTTTCAAATCCATTTTTTAGTGGCGTTACAGTTATGGCGTACGATTGTGTGGGTTCAATCCCTGTCTGTGACAGCTTTTTCACGGGTAATGCCGAAAGTAATTCTTGTCAAATTTCTGATATAATTCGTACACATGAGATATTGGGAGTTGTAAGTCAGCTAAAAAGACAATTGATGACAAATTTAATTTGTATGACCTCAAATAATGGTTTACAGCAAACTCTTTTTGGATCGCGAGTTAAACTTCCAGAGAAAGTTTGCGGTACCCCTGATTCTTATCGAAAATAATCCCAATAACCACTTCTTGACCGAAAGTGTATGGAATTTTACATTTGACCAACTTTTGAATGCTGTATCAGAACAGAGCAAGAGCTACTTAACTCATGAAATGCATTAAAGAAGTGTCAAGTCAAGTGTCATTTCAGAGAAGATTTACGTGCGACAAGGCCTAACAAACTTGGATAGCATATTATCACATTATCCATTAGCAGTGCTTACTGAATTTAATGACTTAACTCGTGAATTTAACTTTAATCCCTCACTGAAAAATGTACTTCTGGAGATTTGTGTTTCTATGGGTATTTTTATATATGTATCTATGCTTCGCAAATGCGGCCCTGCGAATCTGCGAAAGATAAAAACCTCCTTCCCAACGAATTACACAGTATACAGACATTATTTTATTAACTTTTTAGTGTTCATGCTTCCGTGGAATGATATGTGGTTTTTAGCCACGGTTTTCTAGGATCTAGGACGTTGGATGTCTGGACAAAGTCCTGTTCTACAACAACGACGAGTATAACTTAAAAAAAAAAGCAGTAAAATTGTGTAAATCCCTCCTGCTGCTTTGCTACTGCTCCATGCTGCTAAAAATAAAACTTTTTAACAAATTAAATATTTAACATAATATCCTTGTGCTGGGTTATTTATTGAGAAACACACACACACACAATTTCTCACTTTCTGCATTTGGTTGTATTTTATTATTTTAAAGGATTTTTCCTTCTGTTTTCTTCTCTGACAGAGCAAATCTTTACTATCGTCGTCGTCGGCTGTATCCTTTGTTTTGGGAAAGGATGAGGAGGTTCAGAAAGAGAAGGTGGTGGCAGTGGATTCAGATATTGCACCAGCAGAAAGGAAAGAACCATCGGTGCAGCGAATAACGTCAGCATCAGCAGGAGAAGGAACAAAATTAGAAGTGCCTTGCAATGCAACTGTATCATCGTCGTCGTCCAACAAAAATACCAACAAAAACAACAATTCTGATACCAATGGAAACAGGAGCAAGGACGACCATGATGATGATGACAACAATCGTCGTCGTCGCAGTCGGCTGGAGCTAAAGCTGGGAATAGAGCAGCACCAGAACCAGCACCAGCACCAATACCATCAGTACCAGAATCACCAGAGCAAAACACAGACAGAAGCTGCAATAATGTCGGCAGCTGCCTCAGCTCCAGAATTTATAACCTCTGAAAGACTAAGACTTGGTGATCAAATAAATTTTCTTCTATTCGATCCATATCGTACGTTAAAGTTCTTGATTACGGAGTTGAAATCAAGATTGAAGACCGTGGTACCAGGTAAGTTACACATTACATACATACAAACACATATAATTTTAGGGTGGAAGGACCTTATGTGGTGTAGAAAATGGGATGGGGATGGAGATTACCGATACCAATACCGATACCGAGCGAGGTGGTAGTGATGATGCTCCTAGCTGATTGTGTGGTGTTTGCGTTATGCATTATAGTTTTGTTGAACCAGCAGGAACAGGGGTAGGAGCAGTTGCAGTTGCATCAGGAGGAGCACCAACAACAACAACAACAGCAGCTCGGAGTATAGTATAATAGGAATAGTGTAGCATTACGGATCCGGGTACATTTATCCTTGTTTGGTTTGTAACTTCATATATACGTGATTAAGTTGGAGAAGAAGGACGAACGTGGTTTCAAGGAGTGAATTTATATTGGGAGCATGAGCTAAGTTAATATTGTTTTTGTTGTTGTTGTGCCCTGATGACTATAAGGGCTGATCGTTCGTCCTGACAAGAATAGAATATATGAAGACAGACAAAGAGAGAGAGAGTGGGAGAACGGGAGAGAAAGGATATGGATAAATTAATTTAGTTATTAGAGCAAATGCTGAAGACAGCCTAATAAGAGTTTTGTTACCAAACTGATTTTGTCTGGTTCACTATAGTACGAGTAGTTACCTAACCTACACACATAAACGCTATACAGTTGGGTGTCCTTTGCAGAGTTGTTAACATCATACATGATGCAGAATGGTTGCAGAATGGATGCAGAATGGATGCAGTATATGTGGTAAAGGTTCGTTAAGTCACGATAAGTGCATCATGTTTTTATTAAGAACTTTTGGTATGTGCAATGTGTATAGAAAGAAGGAAGTTAGTTAAGAGAAAAATTTACGTTACGTAGATATATGGAAATATTTTCCATAAGGAATAAGGATGATGATAGGATTTTTATATTTTCATGTAATTAAGGAAGAAAACAAAACTGTATTGTAAGTGTTGTGGGTTGATACAAAAAGAAAAACAAAAACATGGACATAAGATCCTTAATCTAAGTCTTGTATGTTAATTTTATTTTCAAGGAAATATGTTTAATAGAAACTTAATTTTCTTTTGCAGAATAGATTTTAATTTGAAAGCTTCATGTTTCAGAATAATGCACTATAAGAGAAAGGTTTTTACGAAACCACGACATTAATGACTTCAAACTTTATGTGGATTCTTTTATGCTCTTGTTAGACAGAAATATGAGGGACATAGAATTGGCGAAAGTAATTTCGAACGGATAATAAAAAATTCCCACTCAGTTATCATAAAAGACTGCTTGGAAATTCGTCAATACCATTCTATTTAATTTTGAATCAGTACCTGCTGATAAACAATCTTTTAATAACAGTCCAACGGAATAATCGTGATGCCAAAGACTTTTAAATTAGACTTAAATTTTAGCAGATTTCATTAAAACTATGCAAGTTGCGATGATCTAAGACAAATTTAATTTTTAATGAAAACTAACCGTCTCAGCTTCCTTTAAAATGTACTCAATTTTCCGGTTAGATAGTTTGAAAAGAACATTCAAAAAGAGGCTGGGATGCGACCCACACTGATAACTTCCCATCCCGTCTGTCGATTTGTCTTGCTTAAAAGTTTGTAGGTTTTCCTGTTTTGTTAAAAAAGTTCTCAATTAAATTATTAATACAAAATTTAAAAACTAACAATAATATTTTGCATTCAAATTATTTTTTTGTCAACTAGATTTTTAGTCGAAAACCAATTTTTACCAATTCTAGTAGCATTTCTTTAAAAAAAAATGATTTCTTATATAAACAAATACAAATTGGATGAATGAAATTAATTTGAAGTCAATATCTTCTTTTTTCACGAGATATCGAGAACCGAACATCAATTTTTACCAAATTTGCATACTATTTTTTGTAGATTTTAATTTTTTATGAAAAAACTGACTGGATTTTTATAAAAAAAAATACTGAATGTCGAAAAAAATATATTTTCTGTGAGATAAAATAAGTTTGAAGCCAATATTTTTAATTTTTGAAAAGATATTTGAGTCAAAAGCAAATTTTTACTAAGTTTTAGTATTGTTTTTTTTTTTAGGTTTTTATTTTTTGTAAAAAAAACTGTCAATTCGATTTTTCTCAAAATTTTACCAGATGTTAAAAACATTATTTCTCGTTGCATAAAATTGTTTTGAAGATAAAATCTTTTTTTCTTCGAAAATATTCGAGGTGACAAATATTTTTTTTTTCAGTTTTTTGGATTAATAAAAAAACAGTTAGTTGCAATTTTTTCCAAAAATATACTTGTTTGGTATCACGTTACAGTATATAATATAAAATTTAATTCAAGTCGCTAGCGTTATTGGTTCGTGAGATATTTAGGGTTAACCAAAATTTTCACCTTTTTTAAATTGCTATGGTAAAAAAAACACCCACTCAATTTTTTTGAGAGTCCTTTCTGCATCTTTCTGCATTATTATCTGTATAACAAAATTTATTTGAAGTCGATATCTCTTCTGGTTCTTGAGCTATGGACGACGAAAAAAACGTCGCGAACGTACGGACGTACAAACGTACGGACGTACGAACGTACGTACACCCGCACGCACAGACATCTTTCTAAAAATCTTTTATTTCGACTCTAGGGACCTTGAAACGTCGAGAAATGTCAAAATTTTCAATTTGACAAATCGGGCCCATTACAATAACTTCCTATGGGAAGTTAAAAAGACTTTAATTTAAAGAGATCTAGTCGATATTAAAGTGTAATTTGGTTTCATTTTACGATTCGAAAAGCATTAACACAACACATTTTTGAATATTTTTGTTCTTCCATCTAGAAAGGGAAACCCGAAACCCGAAACCCGTCTAAGTCTCGTCTCGGAAACTTCAAAAGAATTCTCTTTTCGTTGACAGCCCTAAAATGAATTAAGGCTTTAAAAATAGGTTGTTTGTGCTCTTTTTTTTCAAAAAAATAAATAAAGATATCAGAAACGTGATTTTATATACACTCCTCGCCACTTGAATAGGACACCCCTTGGGCCTGTTTTTTGTATCCTCCATTGCTTCCAAACCAAGCATGCTAGAGACTATTTCTATTTTTGTAAATTAAAAATTCTTGTTATTTGACCAAAAGAAAGATTTAATCCTAAGGCTTTAAGTGTTAACAAAGTATTATCAACCAAAAACCAGCAAAATAAGGTGTCGAAAGTTTGTACCACTTGAATAGGACATTTTAATGAAAAACGCATTTTAGAGATGCCTGCTTCTTTTTATTACAAACATAAGTTAAATTGTAGATAACTAAATTTTATATACAAAAAAAATACTTATTAGTGTGTTGAGCCGCCTTTCTCCTCCAAAACTTCAAACATCTGGATGGGAAGCCAAATAATTATTGTTTTCAACATTCAGTAAAATTTTTAGAAAAATCGAATTGACAGTTTTTTTTACAAAAAATTAAAAACTGAAAAAAAAATTTAACAAAAGTTGGTAAAAATTGGTTTTCGACTCAAATATCTTTTCAAAAATTAAAAACATTGGCTTCAAACTTATTTTATTTCACAGAAAATATTGTTTTTGATATTCAGTAATTTTCTTATAAAAATCCAACAGTCCGTTTTTTCATAAAAAAATAAAATCTACAAGAAATAGTATACGCAAATTTGGTTCTTACCAATACATTTAGACAAACTTTTAAGCAAGACAAATCGATAGACGGGATGGGAAGTTATCAGTGTGGGTCGCATCCCCGCCTCTTTTTATTTTATTATTCCGCTTTCTTGTTATGAGCAATTGCAAATAAACTATACAGGGTGTCCTATTCAAGTGGCGAGGAGTGTATCGGTACCTACTTAAAATAACTTTTTTGAAATGATTTATTTCAGATTCTGTTCTGTTTTCAATCATAATGATTTAATTAATTTAGTTTTGATTATAATATTACGATATTTGATTTTTGGCTAAATGGCTCTTTTCTAAATCCTAAAATCGCAGGATGATTTTAAAAACCAATAAGCTATGTCAAAACAATCTTTTGTATTTTTAAAGAGAATGTATTTTCAGATATATTCAAAATGTTAAGGCAATCGGTTGAACATTGTCTTAGTTACGAGTTCGTAGTAGAAAATAATGAATAATTTTGTAAATACTCGTAGTTTTAATACCAGAAAGACGCGGTCATAAACTTTTGCGACATCATTTTTATGTTTTGAGGCAGCCTAAAGCCTTCAATTTTGTTTTAACTTATGGTATATTGCAAAAAAGAGAAGCAACAACCAACAGAAATATCTGAGGGTTTCCTGAAAATTTTGAAATAAGGAAAAAAATTGAAGCTAAACCTCAAGTTTTCTCAACCAAATTATCAGACATTCACCTAAAACACTTAATCCAAAACAATACCAAAAATTAATGTTTACATTTTTGTTCTTTTTAATTTCTCCACTGGAAATATCTCGTTGGAAATAATGTAGGCCCCCTGTCATTAAAGTTTTATGTGACGTTAATACAAAAACTGTAAGATAAAATTATACGGCTGCAATAAAAAGACAAAAATAAAATATATATGCATGGAAAAATGTATAGATATTTTTTATTTTGTCTTTTCTGTCAAAAATTTTATTTTTTCCTTCTGTCTTTTTGTATATTCAAACAATATACCACAATAATAAAGCACATCCTTCCTGTGCTGTGGTGTACAAGCAAACAAATAATTTCCACCTACATTACAAACAAAAAAGAAAAACATTTGTTCTTGTTTTGGAACTTAAAAAAAGAACAAAATATATAAATACGAGTATAAGTGAAATGTTTAACTTTATACATTTTATATATTTATGTTTTTTTTCTTGGTTACATTTTCATTGTTTTCAACCTCTCTCTGTGTAAATCTCTGGACTATTTTTGTTGGTTTACATACCAAATATAAATACATATTTTCATTTACAGACGACATAAATGTTCAAAAGATCCTTGTAGAGATTCAACAAACCATCAAAAGGATAAGAATTCCAAATAATGCAACCAAGCCAGTATTGCACCAGCAACCAGCAGCAAAAGCAATACGAACGATAACGCTAAAAGAGGCAGCGGCGTCAGAAACGACGACGCCGACAACGACAACGACGGTGGTGGCGATAAATACAGAAGAATTACAACAACCAATGGCAATAACAACGTCAAAAACGCCAACAAAGAAAACGGAGGTGGAGGCAGAGGCAATATTAACGGCTGAAGCAGTTACGAGTAAATACATTTTACCAAAAGAAAGGTGTCATGTAATCAAGGCAGGTACATTATATTTATGTTCCGTCGTCGTATTTTTGTTTGTCCTCGGAGGACAAACTTACAACATGTAGCACTATTTTTTTTAATTTTTTGGTAACTTGATAAAATATTGAACTTTCCGAAGAAGAAGGGTTCGGCGCTCTTTTTAATGTAAATATTGAACTTGTGTGTTCCAGTTGAGTTCCTTAAGGTTTCCTTTGATTTGCATATGTAAACAGTTTTTTTTTCGAGTAAAAGAACCGTCTTATGCTTTACAGAATTTTCAATATATTCAACATATTTAAGTAAATTGAATGTTCGTATTTTAAAAAATAGCCCATTTAAGAGTTTTTGTGTTTGGATTTCAACTTAAAGAAGGAGTTTTAACTTGTGTTTCTTTTTCGAAGGTCTTAAGAGCAGTTTGCAATTTCCTACAAACCATCAGCATCAGTGTCTTTTAAATTGAAGGCAAATATGTATGATTCCCTGAGCTTTCTTTGCATGTTATAACATCAACTTTATTGTGCTTCCGCATGGGCCATAGGTGCTTTATCAGGCTTGTAAGAGAATGCAATATTTTGGGAAAGTAATCACTACAAATCATTCATTAAATTTAACTTACAGGTTGCATTCATTAAATTCACCTAAAAATTAGGACCACCAATCATTTGAATTTAAAAAGATTTCAATCATTTTTGCTCCAATCATTTGATTGCAATCTATTAATTCATTTGAAAGCTTTGCACTCACTAAAATTCATTGCATTCACTTAAAGTCTTTGCATTCTTATATGAAATTTCACAACACACTTTAAGAATTTCGATTTTGATCTATTGGTGTCTGTTATCGAAAGTCGATGTCTGATACCGAAAATTGGTGTGCGAGGAATATGATTGACTTAAGAATATTTTGTTTAGTGAACTTTTACTTAAGAATGCAAAGACATTAAGGGAATGCAAAGACTATAAAAGAATGAATGAAGTCTCAAATGCTTGCAATCAATTGATTGCACTCAAATGATTGGAGAAATAATGATTGCAGTCTTAGGCAACGGCCTAGTCACTGATAAAGCTTCGGTTCCCATCGATCACCGAAATCAAGCATCAGTGAGCGTGGTTAGTAGAAAGATGGAGGACCGTCTCGAAACCTACCGCCTGTTGTTTTCATGTGTTTCTCTTGTTGTTGTTTTTTCTCTTCTGTCCTTCTGTCTTGTATTAATGTCTTGTGTTGTTATCACCTTATATAGTCTAGTCGCTCAAGGTGCTGTGTTCTCTACTCTGTACATTTATGTGCTGAGTAGTGTGAAATGTAATGTAATATAATGTAATGATTGCAGTCTTTTTAAGATCAAGTGGTTGATGATTGCAAAATGTAAATTCTCAATCCTACGGCGAATTTAATGAATGCACTCTTTTCATTGAAGTCATTACAGATGCATTTCCAAAAGACAGCATTCTTTTACAAGCCTTAAATCTTTCACCAGACTCCTTTCTTTGGGCTGAGGTGTTGTAATGCTATTTACGTGAATTTATTCAAGGTCAGAATTTAAGTGATGGTAGAAATTCTTCAAATTTATATGAAAGCAGCATAAATAAAGGAGTCTGATAATCAAAGTTGTACTCGAAAAACTTGCAACTCCAGCCCAGATGATAGCACAATCAAATTTTTCGATTGATATTTAAACTCTTGAAAAATATTCCATCGCTTTTTTTGACTGAAGGGTTGTCAAGGCAAAATAATATGACTATTTCTGAATTTTGAGATTAAATATTTTTTTACATAAGTTAACTAAAGCCGTTATAAGGTTTTTAGGAAATTCGGGTCTATGGGGGATACCCTTTTAGAGTAATTTCTTGGTCTGGTCAAGTTTTTCAAAATGATAAAGTCTTTATCATAGCACACAAACGTATCAACAATAAATTGATAATAATTAATAAATATCAAAGTTAAACATTTCACCAATCAATGTATAAGACTTTTCATGATTGGCAATGTTTCAAACTTTGGTAAATAAACAGAAAATATATTATAAGCTCAAATTTTCCTTAATGTGATACTGAATGAAGTTTCAATCTCAATATAATTTTAACTATCAATCGATAAATTGACATTAGCAATAGGAGTGAAACAAAAACGCTGAAATGGAAATTTCCAAGTTCATTAAAAAGCCTTAAAAAAGGATTTCAACTTTCTATAGCCTTTAATGCTAAATTCTTGCATTGACGAAAATCGTTTTTGTTAAATAAATTGTTTATTTTCAAAAATAGGTTAAAAATGTTCACGACAAAAACTTTTTAAAAACTTTGTCTATAATTTTTCTCATGACAATTTTTTCTCAAGGATTGATATTTTCTTAGTTTATTTCGGAAAATAGACCACTCATAGACAACCGCAATTTTTAAACACTTATAAGTGGGTTGGAACGGTTTCCGAGACTTCTCAGCATTTTATTGCTTTTATGTAAAAAGAAAAATCGTACATGAAGGCTAGACGGTAACCCTAGATTAGATCCATTACGAGATTTGAACTCACAAAGACAAAAATGTCGTCGCTTTGATTATTATAAAGAGAATGTGTGTAAATACAAATACAATCCACATCCTTCTCTAGCCCCCACCCTTTCAACCACAAAAGCAAACGGCACCATCGCAATTTTGTTTGTGCCGCGAGATGTGTGTTTAAATAGTTGCTATCTGGATTTGGATTTGAATTCTGGAGTGGCAACAACGACGAACGCAAGGACGAAGCTTTTTTTGTTGTATTTTTTGAGGAGTCTCTCTATGTTATTGTCAACAATGCTAACCAACCACACCACATCACACCACACATCGTCGTGCCTACCACCTACCTTCCATACCACCTCGAACAAAACTACCCTTCTTCTTTCCTAAGCGGGCTAGAAATACAAATAAAAAAAGTCAACTGAAAAAACAGCGGAATTCAATTCTGTCCATTTTTTCTTTCTTTTTGATTCTCAGCTTAGAAACACATGAACATTTTTTTCGTCCTTTATTCACAATGGACGAACGACACGAGCGATGACAGGTTTTTTGGGGTATAGAAAGTTTTGCAAATCTTCGCGTTTCTGTTTTTTTTTATACTGTTGTTTTTGTTGTTGTATGTGTTCATATCTATGTTAAGCTTTGTATACACTACACATAAATTGATTCTAATGGAAAGGATGATGGCAAAAGCGCGCTATTAAGCAATTGTTGAATTCTTCAAACAGCTTGACAGGATATAATATAGATAGAGGGGGGTTATATTTTTAATATGAAACGCGTCTAGACACATAGACCGTAATCGTTGTGTCGTTTAAGATTTTAGACTTTGCATTTTATGTAAATTTCCTTTGACTTGGAAAGATGATAATGTGACAGGCGATGATGGGTAAGAGTTGATGGAAAACTATGTCAGAAGTGAGAAACGACACTAGCGAAAGAATAAAAACAAAATCAAAACATTTTGAGATAACAGAAAAGAATAATTTAAGGTTGTTTTAGATTTTCATATTTTTTTAGACTTTCGAGGAGGACTTGTAGGAATTTGTCTCTAAGAACGACTTATTACGACATTAATAGCGCAGTATTTCTAGTGTTTTTTTTTTTTGTTTAACCAAAACTTAGATTTTAGTTCAATTTTTCAAACTGTGTAGATGGGCTACAGGTACATAGATCGTTCCGATCTCAGTTTTTCCACAACGATTTGAACGAAGGTGTTCAAAGCTAAATTGTTTTTGAATGCGAAAGATAAAGTTGAACTTTAGAAAAAATTGTTGCCATTTTAAAGTTTAGTAACACATACAGCCAAAATAGTAGGAACAAAACGTAATTTTTCGTAATTTTGTCATAAGCACTTGTGTAAGGCAAAACAAAAACAACCGGCGGAAAAGTTTTTTTTTCTGGCAACCAATTTTAACTTTCACCTCCAAGTTTCGACATTTGTTTTATGAGCTTAGTTCATAGCTTCTCACTTTAGGCAACGAACAATCATTTCTAAATTCATTCCTTTAAACCATCATTCCTTAAAATCATCAAATCCCATTTGTTTGTAATTGCACTTTATATTTAGAATGTGCGTAGAAGTAAGCTTCGTCCAGGATACGGAGAAACATTTTTAGAGCTACCTTACGTATCAAAATCTTGCTGCAGAATTTTTAAACGCAAAAATAAATCAGCTTTAGACTTTCTACTCTCTAAAAATCATTCCAATATATTACTAATTTTTCACCAAATCCGGGCGAATATTGTTTTCCAATGCTTCCAAAGTTGCTAGTTTGTCTGCATAAGCCAATGACTTAGTATTGTTTTACAAAAAGTTATGAACAGGCACTAAGTCGCACGAAACATTTTGCCAAATAATAGAAGCACTTCTGGAAAAGTTGTCTAAAGTCTTCTAAAGTTGTCACCGAATTGATTTCGCAACAAATTGATTGATAAGCACGCTATAAGTTGCATCACGCCGCCGCCGTCTTGTAGAAACCAAATTTCGTCGATGTTTAGCTGATTCACTTTTGGATACAAAAAAATCAGTATCCATGATAGCGCTCGGAATTCACCGTAACAGCAGTTTCTACCACATTTCGGAACAAAAATAAGGACCTATGAAACTTTCAATTTTTAATGGATGAAATACTGATTCGTTAATGGCTTGTGAATTGTCTTCGATCCGTATAAAGAAATGTTGTAATTTAACCAGAAATGAGCTTCGTCACTAAACACCGTAAAATGGAAGAAGTGCTCTACAAACTTCTTCACGAACATTTTTATTTTGTTCAAAGCAAATTTCCACAATTTGGAACCGTTGTTCTGGAGCTAAACGATTCATAGTGAACTATCAAAGCTTACTGAATATAGTTCAATATAGTTTGATATTTTGAGCTGTCAAATGATAGACAACAATCTTAACTTAAAAAAAAACACTATATTAACCTTATCTAGGGCAGGCAACTTAAGAAACTTTAAGTTCTTAACATTGGTGGTTCCAGAGATTGAAGACTTAAAAACTTGCCAAATTTCATAAGTAAAGAATTTTGAAAATGTGATAATTGTTCGTCTCTGTTGAATGTCAATTGTGGCAACCCTAGTTTCTAATGTACGAGAAACGCAGAAATAAAACATACGGATTTATTTGTAACAGTTTTTTCAAGTGTTGTCGGCATCGCTTAGTTTTTCGATATGTCTTTCTGTTGCCACAAGAAGAATAAAACCCGGTTTTATCGCATCGTGTCGTCGCCGTACGTCATTGGAGTATGAAACTTTTTAACGAGAGTTGCATATGATTATCAAAGCTGTCGCTAACTTATCACGACCATGATTGCTTATATGATTTTTCATGCAGCAATAATCAGGGAAGCACTGCATCAGGATTATTTCCAAACAAAGTGAAGTTCCACTTTCTGCACGAAATAGTTAAACCAAAGATTCGGCCTCTTATGGTCACAAACTGTACGTGTTCTGTGCATAGCATCAGCATTCTAGGTACATCACATCTTGTATCTATGGGGTTTTATTTGGTGTTTACATTAAAAATTTAATTTTTGTTGTTATAGTTTTTGAAGGGGTTTGGTTTTAGGGGATGAAGCGACTTTTAAGGAGGTAGGTAGGTAGGTAGGGTAGGTAAGTAGGTATGAGGTATTGAGTCGATTATTTTTTTCTTTTTTGTAGACCAAGTTTATTTTTCTGCATTTGGCAAAAAGCATTAAAGTATTACTTCTCAACTAGAATAGAGTTCTGGAGTTTGTGCAAACAGTTTCGAAAGTATCCGCAGAATAAATTTTATCCATTTTCATCTTCATCCTTTCACTGGATATGGAAGGATGAGATGATGGGGATGGGGTAAGGTTTTACCTATCTCGCCTTGGTCGCAATTTTTCGTTGTTTTAGTTTATTCTCGTATCTAGTAGATACCCGTCGTAGGTACTATCTGTTCTATGTACCGTCATCGTAGTCGTTGTGATGTGGTGCTTTTAGTGGATGAACTGCTTCCATCTTCTTAAACCACTCTCTCTGGCAATGGCGATGGTCATGGACAAAAGTTTTTCATTCTATAGAGGTAATGCCAGAGTAAGGGCTATGCTGATGGTCCTGGTCCATGGTTTTGAGCTCGTTGCTGGTTTATAGATTTATATATTTATAGGTTTTATACGGTGCAACTCTATTGCATTAAAGTTGTTTGGTTAACTTTGGATTTCTTCTTTTTTTCATTCCCATCATTTTATGTGTTTTGGTTTTATTTTGTTCTTATTTTTAGTTGAAAAGTTAAGGAAAAATTGCATGAAAGAATAGTTGTGAAGCGTTAAGTGTACATTTCAGCAAAATTGAATGAAAGATGAAACGGATATCTTATCTCTCTTTCTATCTATCTGTGGGTAAAACAATGGATTGTGGTAATGAAATTTCATTACGTAAAGTAAAACCTAACGAATTGATATTTTAAAACCGTTTTCTTTACTTTTCGTTATTTCTTTTTTTTTACACTATTTTGTGGGTGAAACATTGAAATAATGCCTTTACTTTGAGATATATACATATATAAGAGTATATAGAGAAAGAAACTTTATGAAATTGTTGGTTTAGGTTTTGAAAATGTTCAATTTACCTTTTTTATGGTCTTATACTCATTCAAACAGAAGAATTTAAAAATGCATCCTACAGAGAAAGTATGTTTTTCTTTTGTGGAAAAAAGAAAAGGATTCAATTCTCGATGCTCGTCCTTCGTTGTTTTCGGCTTTTTATATTTCACGTAAAGTTGATTGAATTTCCTGTTGGCTAAGTTTTCAAAAAAAAACAACAAATAATAAGAGTTGATTATTGTTCTTCATCGTACTTTTGTTGGTTACGCAGATTTTTTGGATTCAAAATTGATGATTTTTCATAATTAAAAAAAAATAATTGTTTAGTTCTCTTAAAAGCAATTTTCTATTCTTCTGAGATTAAATAAAGGATGATTAAGTAAGCATTAAGCTCAATGGTATTAATGTTGAAATAGTTTCTCGGAAAAATATTTAGTTACACTCGGTTACCGAATATTATTTAGCAGAGTTTCTGACTGTTGTAAAGAGTTTAAAGCAGTAAGATTTTGCATCTTTGTTTTAACTTTAAAATAAGTCATATTGATATTTAAGTTAATTTAACCGTCAAAATTAAATATACATCCGAACCAAATACTTCTCATTAACACCAAATCTTCATCAATAAATTGCAGAAATCCGGCTCGAATGACCAAAAACCGTTTAAGGCAGTTGACTTGACTTCTTATTTTTGACCGTTGCCGCTCAAAAACAACTAGGCTCTGGAGTTTTTAGTAAAACTATTTTTATTGTTGCACGAAAAGAATGAATAGCGAAGAGAACACCGAAGATTTTGTTTCATTTGACAATCAATTTTATTGCTCTAGTTGTGTCGTGTTATTGTTGTGTTAATAGAGAGATTACTGTTAAAAAACTGGACTTTTAGAGACAGAACAACATCAATTTTCTTCAATTAAATACACATTTTTAAGATTCTGTAAAAAGCATTTAGCAGTTAATCGTTAAATTTGATACATGTAAATCAAATGCTGCTCTTTAACAGTAAATCTTCAATTTTACACCGGAGAAATCCGGCTCGAACGACCAAAATTTTTTTTAATTATATTGTTTAGCTAAAACAAACAAAGTACTCTGTACTATACTTTTCTGTAAAGACTTTGATATAATCGGGTTTTTACCGTTATATAAGACTCAACAAAAACAAGGCTGTATGATGCGATTTTTGACTTTTGAGACAAACTATTTGCATAGTAATAATTCATTTAAACACCTTTTAGGTTGTGTCATTTTTTTCCTTGATTCAATAAAACAATAATTCTTACAAAGTTATTTTTGAGAAACGTCAATTTTCTTCACTTTAGCACAGATTTTTCAAAAAAAAATTGCTAAAGAAGTTATTCATTTCAATATTAACTTTATCCATTTTAAAAAATACCCTTTTTTGACCCATAGAAGTTACACGCACATATTCATATATGTATACTCCTATATAACACTCAAAAGTCCTTGTACATGACAGGAACCTTTTTTATTTTCATGCATCAATGGATCCCCCTTTCTCCCCTTTTACCATCAATTTTCATTCAGAATAAGCAAAAGCAATAACATTCGAGGTAAAAAGCCCATCAAAAGATTTATTTGATTGTGAAGTTTAATGAATGACAGAAAACTGGCCAACACATATTCTGCTTCTGCTTCTACTTTTTGCCGCCTGCCCAACAGCAGTGTAAAGCACTAACAATCATATAATTAGCATCAGCACAAGCTGTACAGTATAGAGTACTAGTAAAATGTACTGTAAAAGTACAGATATACGAGAATATACTATACACAGTAGGCAGTGCCAATGCCAGAAGAAACTAACAAAAAAAAGTAGAACTTTGCGGGCAATTAGCTGACTGATTTCATCCCTCACTGACCTACCAAATAAAGGCACTTTAACATGGCCCAAAAATAGGGACTAACATACAAGCAGAACACAACCACACACACACAAATTAAAAAAAAAAACACCAAGAACAACGACGAAACACAGAAAAAGAACACATTCCAACAAAATTGCTAAAAAAGGCAGCCAGTCAGCAAATTTAACCCCTAAGCTAAGCTCTTCATACATCCCCATACATACACCATACATCCACCATACATACACCATACACATCATACAACACATATACATAGAACAAAAATAAAACAAGAAAATAATCAAAATAATGAAAGCTACAAACCATCCAAGCCAAGCAAAGCAGCAGGGGGCTGGGGATAGCTTTATAGCAACAAAAATCCTCCATTGACCACATGAACTATTAATCTACACCGCAGGGCAAGTGGGAATGGTTTGGGCTGCTATTTTTTCTTTTTTACCCTTCTGTTCCATCTCTATATCCTCATGGTTTAAGGTAGGGGTAGCTGATGGTATACGAGGAGCAACCATCAGACCATCCAAATCAGAAACGTTTCGATAAACATTCATATCACACACATGACTTAACGCACACTCATAGTTTTTGGGGTACGTGTTCGTGCGTCTCAAAGCCCAACCGAAATATGGAGTCACCCCTGTCTCCCGATATCAGTAAAAAAAGGGTGGATTTCCCTCGAAACGCCAAACAAAAGCAATTGGATGCAGCGTTCTCTTGCTGGACAAATTCCCGGTGCTGGGTGTTTGCAGCTTAATGGACCAAAGGTATAATCATTACATTTGGCCCTTCTAAAATTATGTTAAAGGGACTTGCTACGATTGCTACGATAGCTCCGATTGGGAAGTAATACAAAAACAAAGCAAAGAGAAAACTGACCGAACACCGAATATTCTCGTCGCATCGACTGGAATGTGTGCAGTGGTATTTGGTACAGATGATGCTAGTTCAGATTCAGGATAAGCATAATTTCAAACGAGGTATAGGATGACCTTTGGAAATTGGTGATAACCCTTAAAACAAGAAAACTGCAGGTATTTTTAAACACATTTAGCACTGCTGTTGTTATGTTATGTTATATATTTCTTGCTCAAAAGTTAAATAAAATGACAAATCCAACCGAATGTGTTTAAATAAAGCCTTCTCCATTTTATTATGAGTATTTTAACCAAATATATCAGGTGTACCTCAGGGCAGTCATATGGGCCCACATCTTTTTCTCAATCATTTGTTCTGGCTTTGTAAAAACAGGAAAACAGGATACAAAAATGGCCTTATTTCCAAAAATTGCCCGAAAAAATAGAGTTCTTTGGAACTCATTGCAATGTTTTTTAAGTGCACTACAATAATTGTTGTCAGGATTATCAAAAACAGACTAAAGTTTTTTGAGATTGAGTCAAAGTGTTCCAACTTTGTTAGTTTTCTTGACGATAAAACTTAAGAAAAGGTGACGTACATAAGTCATCAATACATTTTATAAATACTAATAAAATATAAATAAAATGATTTTTTGAAAAAATAAACTTCTTCGGAGTTATTAAACAAAATGCAAACAAAGTATTTTTTCAAGATAGCGGTGTTTCCCACTCTGAAACCTACTTTCCTAATACAAAATAATTTACCACCAAAAATATGATTTTACTAAATTTTTCGACTCCAATACTTTTTGACAGTTTTTCTCAAATTCTATCAACTGTGCAAAAAATGAGTAATAAATGTTTTTTGAGCATAAGCATTCATTTCTCAATCGATTATTTGGATTGTATTTAGTACTTTAAAGTTTAAACAGAACTTCAGAAAATGGAGGCATTCAGCACTGCAGTGAAGACATTTTAACAAAAAAAATTCAAGCGTACCTTAAGGCAGTTATATTGGTCCACTTCTTTTTCTGTTCTCATTTATTTCTGCTGTTTCGTTATGTGTTTTCAGCATAACATAAGCAAATGGAAGCGTTATGCACTGAAGTACCAACTTTTCAACCAAATAGTTAAACCATTTCTCAGGGAAGTCAAATGAATCCACATTATTCCTCTGTCATTTATTTCTGCTTAATACAATATTTTGATATCAACATCTGATATCCAGATTTTCTCAGACATTAAATCTTTGGACTCTGTCTCTGCAAACTCTATAACGGTCCATAACTGTGAATCATCTCTAATGGAGATAGTTCAACACTTTAATGTTCACCTTTGATGGTGCCAGCCAGAGACATTCCAGACAATTGTAAAACTGATAAACTCGCTAAAAATGGTACAGTACTACCCATGCTACCAAGCTACGCATAAGCTTTTGCTTAAACAAAACGCTACAAAGAAAACAAACATCAGATGGAAAAACATCACTACCTGTCAGGCCTACCCTAGATTTAAAGATATTGCTATATAATTGATATCATAACTAAGCGCTGCCTAATAGAAAGCAAGGCGTATTATCAAATGACTTTTGCCGAAGCTTAGAGGAAGAAAAAGTTCTTCACCTCCGTTGTAAGTGCCCTGATATAGCTCAAAAAAACGAAAGACCTACTTACGAGAATTGTTCCTATAACGATCTTATTAATCTCAGGCACACAACACTAGCCTCTTACGTTTCATAAGAAACTCCAATTGGTTTCATTGAGATGAGAAGAAGGCTTCAAGATTCTTGTGGTATCACAATTGGTAAAAACTGGCCTAAGTTTATCCTACTCTATCACTTTAACCTAACCTAACCTAACGTAATCTTACCTTGATCAAATGGAGGCATTTTGCACTGCAGTTGAGAAATTTTAACAAATTAATTAAAGTGTTCCACAGAGTAGTCAAGAAGGTCCACATCTGTTTTTTCATTCTTATTTAATCATTTATGTATATTAAACAATGTTAAGCAGAATTCGGGCAGATAAAAGCATTCTTAGCAAGAAAATTTTACCAGATACTTCAAGCGTTACACATCTTTTTTCTCAGCCTTTTATTTAGAGCTTATTTAACTTCTTCAAGCTGAACTTTAAACATTCTAAGTGTTCCACAAGATAATCATATGGGTCCACATCTTTTTTCTGAGTCATTGACTTGAGCTGCTGTCTTAAGTAAATTGAGTAGAGGTAAAGCAAATGTAGGCATTCTGCACTACATTGTCGACAATAAACCAAATATTTCTAGCGTACCTCAAGGCAGACATATGGGTCCACATCTTTTTTTCCAGTCATTTATTTCGACTCTACAAAGTATTTTAAGCTTGATTTAATATACAAATACATTTTTTGTCTGTTATTTAAATAATAATAATCCATTTAATTTAATTTAGCTTCAAAGCACATTTTGAATTATATTTTAGATAACTTATTTGTTTTTCTCTCTTTTGTGTGATAGAGTAAAGTTGGCAAAAAATTAAATATTATATAAAGCTATGTATAAATTATTTGCTAAGCTGGTATAATTTATCTACTCGCTCTCTCTCTCTCTCTGTTGGAGTCGAGTTGGATTTTGAAATATTTTATTTTTTTTAATGGTGCATCTAGTTATTCAAGCCCTGTGGTATTAAATTATCTTATTTAATACTATATAACGGTGATTCAAAGTATCTATGCATGTTTTAATTTTGTGTCCTCCATATAATCTACATTATCATTTCGTTTCGAAACTATAGCGTATAATTGTGTGTATAACGGCCAGGTTTCTGTCAGGCTCTATCATAGTCAAAATTCAACAAAACTAAATATAATACCCTTGGAGGTTTTTGCTTTGCATTAAATTATCCCCCTTTTTTAGTTTTATTAAATAAAACTTTTTCCTCAGATAGCTATGTTATTATAATCTACAGGATTGTGTATTATGATGGAAGTATGTTAAATGTATGTAAATAAGGTCTTTTGGTACGCGACGACGTTCAACGCGGACGATGGAATGGAAAATTTTCAAATATTAAATTTTCCCATATAGCCCAAAAAATATATTCGACAGCAGACATGAGGAGGACCGCATATGCAATTTTAATATCAATTTATGAGAGATTCGCCATCTAATAAAGAGCAGCAAATGTGACCGCTGAATATTTAGTGGTCTAACACTTTTGCCGCCTCATAAACTCCAAACTTATTCCCTTAGAAAAACATGCAATTGGTTTAGGAGGTGGAGGAACATACTTTATAGGACTCCATTCATTTGGGATTCCCTTTCTCCACATAGACATCTGTGCTACCAACAAGAATTCTGTTGGGAATAGTATAAACCACAATTAGAAATTACCCAATTACAGGAGAATCCATTTAACGCTGGATGTCGCTGATGTAGCTATGTCCTTTTGTAAATACAACTGAATAGGGTAATGGAACTACGAGTATGTATGTATATCCAACTGTTACTCCCAGGTAAAGGATAAAGTTTCAAAACAAATACATTTGTTAATTAAACAAGCATTTAGACTGTACTAGAGAAGTCTTGGTGCACTGCTGCAGATGCCGTCAGTTGTGCTACTTCGTATATTTACTCGTATAGCAAACCTCCGCGTTATATCTTCTGCCGAGTTCATGAGATTCAAAATTACAATTACAAGTACAGAATTTAATTACGTATGAATTTTGTAATATTTATTCGAAGCTTCTTTGTTTGTTCTTGTACTCTATCCAAACCCAATCAATCATTCGAACAGAACTTTTTTTCGATATCGGTGACGTAGACGACGACGATGACGATGAAGATACGGTGTATAATTGGGTGGCTTTTGTTATGTCATTCTAGTGGAGACTTTTTTTTTGTAATTTTCTTTCCGTTATTTTAGTCATCTTCATGGCCAGAGTAACTTGACAGTTTTCTCATTCTTCCAAAGAGTAATGGACAAATATGTATATCAACTTGACATAATTCAAAAATGTCAATCGACCATGATCTCTGAATTTCAAAGTGACATATGAGTGATATGGTGTGAAGAAGCAAAAATCAAAAGTCACACGAACCAAGCTTTGGACGAAAGAAACAGCAAATACTGATTTATGTAGTATAGTTAAAAATTGTTTCAAATCAGTAGAAAAAACTTCATTGCAGGATTGAAATTTTGTCTTGTGCTTGAGAAAAATCTTGAAACAACCAATTCTAATGTCTTACTTAAAAACAAGTCCTTGAAGTCCTTTAGGAAGACAAATTGGTATAAAAATATGGCGAAAAAAATTTCATTTGTAAAATGACAAACTGATTTTCATATTTTGAAAGCATTGGCTTTTTATTAAAGTTGACAGCACTGCATGACAAATGACAGCTGTTTATTGGCATTGGATACGTTGGGTAAAATATCTGAACGAACCTAGATTGGTTTGTGTTGTTGTGAATAATGCATAGGAAAAATAAATGATTTAAAATAGAAATTTTGAAGAACAATTTATAATTGTTTCTTTTATTTTGGTTATTTTTTTAATTGAATAAACAACACAAAACACTAAAAACTACAGTTAGAAAATTATCCTTCAAATTGTATGGTTCCGATCTTAGCAGTTCTCAAACATATCCAACTTTTACCCAAATGAAGCTTTTTTGAAAAAGACAATTAGTTTTTGAAAAATTCGGAAGCACTTGCTTTTTATTGAAAGTGACAGAACTGTATATTAACTGAGAGCTACTTATTGACATTAACCGCGTTCGGTAAAATATCCAAAATTATCCGGATCGCGAGTTTTTTTTAAGTTTATCAAGTTCATTTGAATACAAAACAGCCGATCATTTTTTTAACTTAGTTACTTTAGATTTTGAATACAAATTAGATAAGCCATCGTGCAGTTTCATTTTAAAGCATAGCTGGAATTCTTAACAGAAAATCAGTATTATACCTTCTCAGATCGAAAAAAGTTGGGAAATGTTGAATACTTATTTCCAAAGTGAGAAGTTTTGGCCGAAATAAAAATACCACTGCGCCAGCTTTGCGCAAGTGTATGAACAAAATTTCTAAGACCAGTATGCTAATAAACAATACTTTGACACTGACAAAAATGTGGCCTTAAAATAATTCTGCAAAAAGATCTCGTAACCAGTACGTTATTTTCGAAAGTACCCACAGAGAGTGACATGAGTGACATTATGAATGAATTTGGAGTGCTGTCATAATTTAACCTATATTTTGAAAATGAGGCCGTTAATAACGTTTTAGTCAGTGGTGTGGTTGTTGTTGCAAAGGCATGGTACTCAACTTTTTTTTACCAAAGAGACATGAATTTGGACAACTTCTGATTCTTTCAGTATGGTCCGCCCAGCAACAATCGATTTTTTGCACACCGAATTTCCAAATCATGTTATTAACCGTCTTGGCGATGACAACTTGGCAGCATCGAACCTCTGATATGACCTATTTTATCGTTTTTTCTAACAACTGAGAAACAATTTATGCACTTGACGAAAATATCAATTAAGCTACCACCCGAAACTTCCAACAAGGTCTTGGATAATTTAAGTGACATTATACACTTTTTTATCTTCTACGAAGCCTGTCAAAGCAGCCACTTAAACTACGTTGTGTTCCATAATTTGAAACTCTGAAGAAATATATGAGCAAACAGAACAAAGGTTTGACCAGATATTCAAAATGTCAATTAAAATGTTCTGTCAAGCTTCCTATCTTACTTTTTCCATATTTTTAAAGGGTATCCCAAAATTAACGCAAGATTTGAATTTGCCGCCATTTGTGCAGTGAAGTGTTGGCAACCCTGAAAAAAAAGCAATTTGACAGCTAACAGTATAGGGTTATTAAAAATGGAGCGTTACACGATAGAACAACGTGTCTTCATTATTAAAGAATATTTCAAAAATAATGAAAGCTTGGCGGCTGCAGTTCGAAAATTTCATACAAAATATGGTCGGAATAGTGTTTTAACTTGATGGCTTTGTCAATCGCCAAAATTGCCGCATTTGGGGTTCAGAGAACCCACATGTGATTGTCGAAAAACAAATGCATCCACAACGCGTGACTGTATGGTGTGGATTTTGGGCTGGAGGCATAATTGGGCCATATTTTTTTGAAAATGATGCTGGTCAAGCAGTGACTGTTACTGGTGCTCGATATCGCGACATGATTACACAGTTCTTTCTGCCAAAATTGGATGATATTGATGTGTCCAATATGTGGTTTCAACAAGACGGTGCCACATGTCATACAGCCCGTGAAACAATTCAATTACTGCATGAGACATTTCCAGGTCGTGTACTCTCTCGTTTCGGTGATCAAAATTGGCCTCCTAGATCGTGTGATTTAACACCATTAGACTTCTTTTTATGGGGTTATTTGAAATCACAAGTCTATGTCAACAAGCCCACAACCACCCGTGCATTAAAGGAGGAGATTCAACGCTGCATCAACGAAATTCAGCCACATTTATGCAGAATGGTCATGGAAAATTTCAACAAAAGAGTGCGCATGTGCATGCAAAGCCGTGGAGGCCATTTGTCCGATGTGTTATTCCATACATAACCCTATCCTATGTACTTTACGAGTCAATAAAAATATAACTATCAAAAGACTAAAAACGGCGTTTTCTATTTAATTCAAATCTTGCGTTAATTTTGGGACACCCTTTAAATTCTGTGTTTTTTTGTTGTCTTCAGAATCTATTTTAAATATTTTTTGTCACTTGACAAATAAGTAAAAGTTTGGCTCAGGAATTTTCTCGGTCATTTTATCATGAGCAAATTCACCAAGTTCTGAGTTAGTTTCAATGTGAGAACTTTGTTCTCCGTATATTTGAGCTAAGAACACATTGATTTTATTTTGATAGCTCTGTTCTACTCAAACGCATTTATTTTTTCAAAAGACAATAAGATTGTATTAATTTTTAAGCATTGACTCCAAATTGCAAATGACAGCACTGGATTATACATTGACAGTATGAAAGGTTGACTAAAAATTAGATGGGCCATCTAGTGGATTCTTTTTAAATCATAGCTTATTTTGACACTGACAGCTATTTCCCGATCGAAATCTTAACTGAAAGTTCATGTCAAAATAAGCTGATTTAAAAAGAATCCACTAGATGGCCCATCTAATTTTTAGTCATTTATTGTTCTGTCATTTTTTGTTCACCCCAGAACAGTCACTTTAAAGCCTAGTACGCTGCTGATGCGAAACGAAATTTTCCATACAAAAGTGCTTTTCGTTTTTCAGTACGCTGCTGAACGACGAAATGTGTCATTATAGTGGATAGCTGTACTAGATTTCTTAGTACAATTGTCCACTCTTTTCGTTCTCAATTTGATTGCCCGGTATATTAATTGCTTGCGAAATTTTGACGTTTAATTTATTTATTGAAAAAAATTGTTTACAAATTAAAATTGAAAAAAATTGTTTAGTCGTGACTTTCGGTGTTTTGATTTGGATTTATCTTTGATTTAAAATTTAAAATAAAATGTATTTTTCTAATGTGTTCCAACATTGCATTTCTGAATCGGAAACTCAGGATGTTATTGGTGATGTGCAAGAAGTGATGAAGACAAGCAGTGAACTTCAACTTCCAGACAGAACTCTCCACAAATATTTTTCCGCTGTGGTTTTCGTTTTCATTTCGCTCTGGACTTGGAGACTGCCGAAAAAATTCGTTTCACCTCAGCTGCGTACTAGGTTTTAGCTTGAAAAAGTTTGGAAATATTAAAAACTTTTTTCCCAAGTAAGAAGTTCTTAGAGAAATTATATAGGATCCCTTGTACCCTTGTAAGGCTAAATTTGCACCCAAGCCTGTCCTATTCGACACATAATTGTAGGTTCACTCCATTCAATGGCTTAGACGAGGGTAACTCAATAGGACCTTATTCTTTACTTTTACTTTACTTTCGAACACCGAAAGTAACCGATGCGTAAAAAATCCTTTAGTTTGACGTTAAAAAATACATCAAAAAACCCTAAAGTAAGATTTTTTGGACTATAACCTCTTATGTGGCTTCACTTTTTTATTTTAAGTTTAATTATTGTTAGATAAATAAATAGAAAAAGAAAAGATTTACAAAATAATATTTGTGCAACACTCAAATTATCATAATGACTTTCACAGCGTCATCGTCTCATCGTCAGAGTTGTCGTTGTCGGTATCCTTTCGAATAAACAAAAATCCTTAGAAAACAAAATAAAATAAAAACAATTTAAAACAACTGCAGTGAGAATTCATTACATCAAAGACATTTCAACGACATTTTTATCCCCTACCCCTACCCCTCTGTCTCTTAGACATCCTGTTAAATCCTATAAGTTATAAAGGCATAGGCACAGACTGTCGTGCTTAGTTAAACAAAAACCAACCCCCTCTCTTTATGTCTCTCTAGAAGTATCTTCCTCAAAGATATTTCATTAGCGAATGGATCCTTGAGCAGTGGTATTATAACTCTTTTGGTTTGCAGCAGTCTACGAGTATAGCAATCAAATCCATTTAGACCATCTAACAAATTAATGACCATTTATATGCTTTAAAATAAATTACGAAATGGCAAAATGGAAAACTCTGCTGATGTAAACTTAAACTGCTGCCAAAAAATTGTCATCCTTCTCGAATACAAAATTCAAAAACTCAGTACAAAAATAAAGAAAAACTTAACTAAAACAACAAAAATATAAGGAGATGAAAAGGAGGCTAGAGGCGATTCAGTTCACAATTACCAACTCTAGCCGTAATTATTCCTTGGTTTAGGCACAGGCACATAGTCAGAGGCACAGGGACATCGTGCTCGTCATCTTCAGCATCCAACATCAGCATCAGCAGCAGAAGTTGAAGCAGAAGAAGAAGCAGGAGCAGAAGCGCTATGGCATAACCCAGATAATGTATAGCAGTTAAAATTGTTTTACATGGAACTCTGTCTGTGCAACTGGGCACAGCTGGAAGGATTTCAGTGTCCTGGACTGACTGGACGACGACCGACGGCGGCGGTGACGGTGAACAGTGAACAGTGAACGGTGATGATGGAAGAGTGTCCTTTATTTTTTCTGTTGTTGTTTCGTCTTTTTTTTGGGAACTTGCTGTTCAGCATTGCGAAGCGAAGAAATGCAGAAATAATTGGGCATATCCTTTAATCACTTGACTTCAAAATGAAAAGGACAAGAGCAGAGAGTGGCGCAAGCTGAAACTTGTAATGGCCAACGGGGCTCCTATATAACATCATGGTACGACTCTACACGAGTATAAGGCTCCGCTAGGCTGATGGGGATTTGCTGCTTTCACTCTTCCTTTACTTGGCTGGCAAATGACGAGAATCTGTGTCATGAACGTGCGTCTTTTCGGACACATTTGTTTCAGCTTTTTCTTCTCCTTATTTTTATTTTTTTTTTCGTCCTTTTTCCAGACGGCAAAAGGACCAAATTATGGATTTGCGCTAAAAAATAAACTTTTTTTAGTTTATCGTTGAGTTAATTTGGGCATGAAATTGCTCCTTTGGAAAAAGGAAGTTACTCGCTTTATGCTATGCACAAGGCAAGGCACAAAACACAAGTAACGCGCTGTGTCATTTTCGAGTTCGGGTTGGAAAATGGTTTTGATTTTTACCGAATTCTTTTTTTTTAACTCACTTTGATTTAGTTTTACGCAAAAGAAGAAGATTTTTGTGATAAATGTTTGTCATTCTTCACTTGTCTCAAGAAATTTTACTTTTCTAAAGAGAAGTTGGTTAGTGCTTTTTCTTATAAAAAGGCATTTTTTGTATTAAGAAATTATGAGGGGGAAGGATAAGTATTTAAAAAGAAGAACATCTGTTGAATTATATACTTGATCAAAAACGGCTTAGACTATCTTCTGTTTTTATTTTTTTTTTAATTTGAAACTTGTGGAGATTAAAAAAAGATTTGATGAATTTAACGCAACACTAAGTAGTGGATTATTAAAAAGGCATTAACAACATAACTATAGAAAAGAAAAAGAACAGTGAAAAACAATGTTGTCTATTTTTTCCTGCTACATCCAATTCTTTTCAATTTCCAAGAATCTGAAGTTTTAGAAAAAAAACCTTTTTTGTTGGAAATAAAAGGGGGTGCAATTTAAGGAAGAAAGGGTAGAACTTTCTTTTAAGAAACAGAATTTTTACTTATTTGCTTTGATTTAATTAAAAACTGAAGAAATTTCCATTAGAGTTTAAAACAGATTGAGATATCGAAGCAGAACCAAGTGACTTTCAACTTTTTCCCATGACTTAATTTTTAACACCTTAAGCAAAGTCAAAAGGTTAATAATAGACAGGCTATGTTTTTGCATTACAAAACATGCTCACGGAGTATTTATCAGTTTTTCTTCAGTTTGAAAACGGATAAAAATCTTTTCGAAAATGATGATGAAAATGATGATGATGATGACTTTCGAAATGGAATGCAGTTGTATGCATATTATTTTGTTTGAACTATGACGTGAACAAAAATCATGAAAGCTCGGAAAAATCCTTGTATCAAACCTCTTGTTGGTGCCGCGTGGTTCCTTTACTCTTCAATTGTTCAACCTACAGCAATGCGTTCTGACCATAGATAGGTCCCTAATTTTCAGTGGTAGTAGGTTAGTGTTTTCATAATCCGTGCCAAAGAAAAAAAAAGGCTGGGGGAAACCAGCCGCTAACGACTTTGGCCGGGATGACTTGTCTTTTTTTGATCTACTCGTGAGACCTTCATTTTTGTTTTTTCCCCTCATGGACGTTACTGATAATATGGACTTAGAATCATCTGGCGAATTTGAGGATGAACTTCTAGTCTCTAGCAAGGAGACTGTAACTGGGAGTAGTTACACCACTGGAACTTCCGATGTTGTGGTGCCTTTCCAAACCCTCAGGGAGCACAGTGAGTACCAGCCATAGTACTCCTGTGCTTCCTTAACCAAACAACCCATTCAAACCCTCATCTAGCAAAGTCCGCCATAGCAGATCTACTCGAGGAAATAAAAATTCTTTAGGCATTCTTTTCAGGAACCAGTTCAACAGAGCCACCTTTATTCTTGCCAAAATTACAATAATTTCGTCTAGAACAATTCATGAGAGGGACGCTGAAGACAAAATAATGTACTAAAAGGGTATTTGAGAGTACAATAATCTTCTAGTTACTCTAGAAAAGATCGACTTATGAAAATAAAGAAAATTATTGACTTGAAATTCTGTAATCTCACACAAAACATTGTTAGTCATTTTTTGTTAAAGTTTTAGAAAAATAGACAGGGATGGGATCGGATGGAAAGTTATTAGTGTTGGTCGCATCCCAGCCTCTCTTGTAAACATGAAATAAGGGCCGATATTGCCATCTACAACGTAGAAATCACAGCAAATGATAATTATCATTTCATCCATTAAAATTGACTGTCAAGCTATTGACGAATTATAATTAGTCAAAAGGAGTTTAAGGTTATATTCAGGTGTTGATGAATTTGTATTCAAATTCACCAACCGATACATATTGGGGTTTCTCAGCTTACGGTCGTTAGTCTTGAAATAAATCGAGTTACAAAGAGGGGACCAGTCAACTGAACCGAAGAGAAGCCCCATTTATTCCGCTTAATTCAAGATATAAATATAACTTATATAAACTAACTTAAATTTAAACTTATAACTATTAGTGGGGGTGGTTGAAGAAAGTTCAAGATTTAAGTCGCTGTATGTCAGCAATTTCTCTACGTCTCTGTAAAGATGGAGGCGTTCACGATAAGGGGGAAAAAATCAAAGGATTTGCACTAGGAAGGTATTAAAATGCAAAACGGTTGGATGCTTTCTTTTCTGGATATGTGTATATCTTGATATGGAGACCTGAGTCATGTAAAGCGATCGCATCACGGGTTAGAAAATTCTTTGGAATATCTTTTAACAAAACCTAATGTATAGTGTTAGCCTTTTAAATTATTTCACTGAGAAGTAGAAATTTCAGTTGACGGTCTTGAACTGGCTAGAATACAATAGGAACGTGTGAATCTAACTCGTATATAATATTCACGATTCTCAAGGTAAGAAGCAATCCATTTCAGGAAAAGAAGTTCAAAACCTTTAGAGAAGAGTTTGAAGACTATAAGATTTTGCGACTTTTTTTTCAAACGCTTTACTGAAGTCAGTGAGATCATATCAACTTAATTCCCGTTTTTAGGCTCTTAGAGTAAATAAAACGAACTTAACAAGGTTTGTGGTGGTAGATTTACTTTTTAAGAAACCTTGCTGTGCTGGAATAGTTAGGGATCTGCAGCGGAAGCTGAGGAGTTCATACAAAATGCTTTCAAAACTGTTTGGAATATAAGAAAGTTTTCTTTTCGTTCCCTTCTTGTGAAATAGAGTTATAAAAGATGGTTTTCATATTTTAGGAAATATTGATTGAAATAATGATAAATGAAAAATTTTTGATAGAGGAGTTGAAAGAAAAGAAGAGCATTTTGTTGACCATAAGGGCCCGGAGTGAACTTATCATTATACAATCGAGTAAGAATAGTGGTAATACCCGTGGCGTGATGGTAAGTGTGTTGGACTGTACGCCGACGATCTAATTGCGTACAGAATGGCCCGAAAGGTTGAGGTTATTAGAATTCTCTTGCAGTGTGATTTCGACAAGATTCAGCGATATTGCGACGACTGGAAACTGAAAATAAATGTCCAGAAGTCGGAGACAATTCTGTTCCGGACTCTGTTGGCTAGGGCCGCGAGGGATACGTGGAAGAATTGGTGCAAGATGGTCATCGTTGATCTTCACGGGCAGCGATTAATGAGCAAAAGTGTAGTGAAGTACCTCTGTATCTGGTTAGATCAGTATTTATATTTCGACAGACATATAAATGCTGCTCTGTCCAGGGCCAGAGAAGCCTTCGCTCTGACGAAACGGCTGTTTTACAGCAGTAGGCTTGACCCAAGAGTGAAGGTAATTTGCTACATGGCCCTCATACGGCCGATGATCGTTTATGGTTGTCCTGTGTGGTTCAACGGTGCCCCTTCCCAGATGGAGAAGTTTCGGGTGTTCGAGCGGCAGTGTTTACGACGCTGTACTGGCTTATATCGAACAGCCGAATCTTCTTACGTGCATTACTATTCCAACGAGGTCCTATACAATGGGGCTCGAATCAACAGAATTGACAATTTCGTGATAAAGCTCGTTCGAGGTCACATTGCAAGAGCTATGTCTTCGACCAACAATTTAATTTTCGGGGCGTTCTATCCGAACGACTAGTATTTTGAGAGTGCACGCTTGAGCGACTTCATACAGGATAGATTGGCAGTTCCGCTTATCTACCACGTCAGACGACGAACCGTGGATAGGCGACTCCTGTACAATCGGGACGTCATGGCACAAGACGAAACAGAGCTCCTTCGGTTCAGTAGGGCTGTGTCCGAACGGGACCGAACTGATAGGGTGAAGCAGGAGAACCAGTTTTGGTGGCTTCAATCGGCACTTGATAGTGGGTAGTCGAGATAGGTTTTTAAGCCTTGGCTGGCTTACATACTTGTTTTATAGTTTTAGGGTTCAGGTTTAAATAGAATAGGCATGGTGGCCCAAAAAAAAGTACACAAAAAAATAAAAATAAAATTAAAAAACATGGAATAAGAAAAAAAAACAACAACAAAATATGAAAAAACAAAAAATGTTAGATAGTTAGATTTGCTGCTGTGGTTGTTCTAGTTCTAAATAGTTTATAGGTAGAATAGGTAATTTAAGTTTTATTTTAAGTAGTTTTTAATTAAAAATGAAAAAAGATATTGAAATTAGTTTTTAAAAAATAAAAAATAAATAAAATGAATTACAGTAAAATAGATCTTAGGGCCGAAAGGCATTAGAATTAAGTATTATTGTTTAACTTAGAGTGTCCGTATCGGACCAGTAAGTTAGTTGTAAGTTATGGTTAATTTGGCTAGTTTTATGAATTTTTGTCTTGCTTTAAGATAGTTTTAAGAATGAAAGTGCGTTGGACTGTCATGCCAGAGGTCTTGGTTTCGATCCCTGCCTGTGCCATCTAAAGTTTTTTCACGAGTATACTGCCTCTTGCGAGGAATTGACAAATTCTCCAAAAGTAATTCTTGTCATGAAAAGTGCTTTTTCAAATTAGCCGTTCGGATTCGGCTTTAAACTGTAGATACCCTCCATTCCTGACAACATTACTAGCACACAGGAATGGTTGAGAGTTGTAAGTCACTAGGCCCTAGGACTGTTGCGCCACCCGATTTATTACATATTTATTTATAAGAATGGACCCAGCAAATAATTTCGTAAATACTCAAAATACATCCAATCTATTTTAAAAGAATCCTGGGAAAATGAATTTTTAAAATATACGGCAAAGTAATTAGCTATAGTAAAAAGAACACCAAAACACTGGTTACTATTTTTCAATCCAAAGTGAAACCCTTCTTTTACTGGACTTTGACATTCGCAATCGTCAAACTATCTAAACTTCTCATCCAGCTGGAAAAAAAAAATCCACTTCAGATTCAGATTGTAAATCAACCGAATTCGATTTAAAATTTTACAGAAAGAAATTTTCTTGGAAGAAATATTGGGGGTAGTAATCAAAACGTAATTCCTTCTTTCTCAACTTCCTGAACTAAAAGATATTCAAAAGATAACATTTGCCTTTCTTTTGATTTTACGCAAAATATTTATGGCCAACTTTTGTCGCAATTTCTAAAACAGAAATGTCCTTAAAACGTTTTTGCTTTTCATTTATACCAAAAAAGCATCCATACATAACCCAAAAACACATCGAGATTGTCTCCTATTTTATTTATTAAATATAATTCAAATCCTTACAAAATAAATAAAAACATATCTTTCGAACCATTGAAATGTGTTCTTTCTTTTTTTGTTCACTCTCTTGACAAGAATTTAATTATTCGAATCCTTGAAATCACACTAACGCCTCTTATTACATACCTACAAACCAAACCAACAAATATAAACGAGAATCCAGATGTTTCTCGTTTTCCAATCGAACTTTTCGGTCATTGTGTTGTCCCCATTTATCTTTCAAAAAGTGTAGATATACATATATCTAAAGGAGCGTATGGTTAGGTTGTCCAAGCATATAGGGCGTTATCTAGGATTTACTATACCCGGACCCGATTAACAAATTTTCTATCTTTTACCTATTTTTCTTTCTACTTTCTACTTTTTGCTTTTTAACTCATCCTTTTTGGGTTTGGCCAAAAATTCAATTCTTCATTCTGTAAACCTATTCAAAATGGAAAGTATTTTCGGCCCCCCTCTAGAGATTTCTCTTTTCCTACCCCTGCCCACCACTCCCTCATCATCGCTCGTTTTCTGTATATTTATGTAAGGTGAAAAGGGTAAATGTAGTTTTACAATCGTACACCTCCGCACAATTTCTTTTTTTGTTAATCCTTTCCAAACGAACCACTCCATTCCACTTCACTCCATTCGCCTTACCTCAACTCGCCTTTCCCCACCTAGCCTTGTCCTGCTTGAAATCCTTTCTTTTGCTATGAGTTGCAAAGAAAAAGTTATTAAATAAGAAAAAAATATGCTTTGGCAACCAACCGTCGAATATCCTTTCGATAACCGATTTCATTCTGGTAACCACTACTCACTACTCTACCATCACCACATCCTTAATTTTGTTTTTTTCTTTTTCATTTTGGTATGAATAAACAGAGAGTTGTAGAATATAGAAGATGGAGATAGAAGAAGGAGAGTAAATGGAAATAGCAGGACGAAGAATAAAAAAAAAAATATCGAAGGCGTAATCCTATGAGGACGATTTAATGTCATTATGCGATGTGAATCATTTTTATTCGGTTAAAGGAGAGGAGAAAAAAAATGTGAAATATCCTCCGAACTTCTTTATCATGTTCGATTCTGGTTTTGCCATATCTCTCCCCCTGCCCTGCCGTATCGACTTCAAATTTAACATCACTATTACTATACTTTTGCCTTACTGCAATACTGCTGCAGGACCTTAGTTCTTTTCGGCTGCTCCTGCCTTCGATTGTTAAAGATAACGAATATTTTATTGAGTTTTTCTGTTCCAGATCCGGTTCATTATAAAAACGAGAAAATGAACGATGAAGAGGCATTTTGAATTTGACATATAACTTTACTTATCTTTTTTCCTATATAGTTGATTCATTATAGTCCTTTTTTTCGTCTCTCTCCTTTGTACACCACAGAATGATGATCCTTTGAGAAATGATACGAGGAAAGTTAATTCGTCCTGCCAAACAATAAAACCATCACAGTTGTTGGAAAATGAAAATGTTGATGCTTGCCAAATGTGTGAGCATTATCAAGTCAACCATCAAAGCACACTAGGATGTAATCAGAGCCGAATAAATGAAAATGAGAACGGCATTGCACCAAATAATGATGGCGGCGGCGGCGGTGGAAGGATAACGAGTATAGAGAAGGAGAAGATACATTCAATTGGGGCATACCATCACCGGCATCACATTCAGAATCAGAATCAGAATCGTCATCAGAGTCAGTATCAGTATCAGGAACGATCAAAAGATCACCGGAAGGATACGGAAGTGCAGGAGAGTTTCAGTTGCAAGTACGTATACGTAAAGCTACGAGCGCATATGATGCTCAATGCTCAGTTAAGCGTTGATTAATTAAGTATATTGAGTTTTTAATTTCTTTTCATTTCAACAACACTTTTGTGTATTTTCGATAAAAGAGATACAATTAATTTGGTATGGAAAATGCGAAAATCCTTCAAACACACATAACAACAACAGCAGTGGGAAAAAAGGCAGGGATTTACATTTCAGGAATTTCAAAGCTTTGAAACGAAACTAAACAAAGTATAGGTTACAAAAATAATTAAACGACGAAGGAAGCATTACAGTTCTGTTTTTTTCAAAATAAGGTTTTACCTTTTTAACATAATATAAAGAGAGGGAATTGTACCTTAATAGAAATGAAATAGATTCGCTAATAATGTCCATTTCTTATATGGTTTTGAAAATGAAAGATTTATGCTCCAATACAAGATGTCCTTGCTATAAGGTTTAAACGCTGGAAACGTTTTATAAATTTAAAGGTAAAACTGAGAATTTTTCAGCAACTTTGGTGAGGGATTTTATATTTACAGAGTTTTCCAATAGAAGTTTGCATTTTGATATTTAAAATACAACGAGTATTTTGTAAAAGAAATCAATGTACTTTGAAAAGGGGGAGGTTTGCCTATAATATAGGGTTGCCAAATGGCAACCACTGTAACGGTTTCAGAGTCATCTGATTTGCATAATATCGTCGACGTTCTATTAAAACTCCCTAAGTCCATTTTTTGTGTTTTGAGATATTTGCATTTAAAGTTAGAGGTCTATATGAAAAATCCAAAAATAATCAAAATGCCGCTATCTATGAGTGGCACTTGCATCCAGGAAACTAATCAACTGTCAGTACTCGGTATGTGTATCACAGATCACCTTTTATGGAATGATCACATATTTGATATTGCCAAAAATGCTGCCAGGTGCTTAGGATTTCTCCGACGGTGTAAGAAATTTTTCACCCCTTCTGATCTGGCTGTAATTTACAAAGCCTTCATTCGTCCAAAACTTGAATATAACTCGCATATTTGGGCAGGTGCCCCTAAAACAAGTTTGAGCCTTTTAGATAGGATACAAAAAAGAGCTTTGAAAATGATCGGCGATAGAACTATAACCGAAACATTTACATCTCTCGAACACCGGCGTAATGTTTCATGCCTTTCGTTGTTTTACAGATACTTTTACAAACAATGTTCTGTCGAATTAGCCAGTTGCATTCCCCCCCTCAAACAATTCAGCCGTAATACTCGCACTTCCAGGAATGCTCATCAGTTTACCCTCGAGCTCAATTTCGGACGTACTGTTAAGTATAGAGATTCTTTTTTTAGCCGCTCATCGAGAATGTGGAATGCTTTACCCAACTCTGTTTTCCCCTCCCATTTCAATATTCAAAATTTTAAAACCAATGTGCACCGGTATCTCCTCTTAAATCCTTTCCTATTTTCCTAATACTCGCACTGTGTTTAACCGTAAACGTGTTAAGGGTATTAATATCCCCTTGAGTGCCTGTACTTTATAAAAAAAAAAAAAAAAAAAAATCGCACGATCTTGTGCTTTTAATAGAAAGGAGTTTGGTTTACCATTATGCAAATTGATTTGTTCCAAATTGTTAATCTAGAATGTATTAAATGGGAAAAAGGACTTAGAGAGTTTTCTTTGGAAGAAAAAAAAACTATGATTTTCATTTTAACATTTTTATTACTTGAAACCATTTGTTGACAACATAAGAAGCAGAAAAATAAACTTTTGCATTTTTTAATCAATGTGAAATCAATTCAATCTTCAAACTTAAAATTAACGAAAATAAGTAGTTAGTAGTAGTGTTGCGAAATTTGTATTCTTCTTCATCACTGCTGCTTTCCAATGCTGCCTCTGGAATCCGGTCTGCTAATGAAAGCCCAGATACAGGAAGTGATTTGTACCATTTGTGAAATTCTGCAGGAATTAAGTTTTTTCACATAAACGCAATAAGTCCTTTTTTTGGTAAGATATCGGCAGTTGTTCATTTCTAAGTGTGCTTAATAATATTACATTTTGTCGCCATCCCCTTCCACTGACATTAATTGTTGCATAGGGGCTATGATGATCGTATCAGTATTGCAAGATACCTGGGCAACGTTTTCTATATATTTTAAACGTTTTACTTTAAGCCAATTGACTTTTCTTCCATCGGTATCAATATTGACATTTTTGAGCGTTGCTTTGGCTAGTGTTGAAATGTCAAGAAAATCTTTGAACTTTAGCTCAATTACTTCGTATTGGCTATTTTTCATTTTTCCTGTTTTTGAGCGAGCAAGGCGAAATATATTTAACCAGTCATTCATCGTGTGAACTGAGGCATACTTTTTTTGACGTGAGTCACTTATGAAAAAGTGTAACGCCCGGTAACGTAACGATGAGTCACCGAACGAGAGAGAGGCCCGCCGAATGCCTTGCGTCTCTCTCCCACTCAACTATGATCGGTCTGCCGCGCGCGCAGCACTAGAGAATTAGGCGCATTGAATCGGCGCATGCTTGTGTCTCTGTCTTTGTCTTTCTCGAACGTTCTTGGCGTTGGAAAAACAAGAAAGCGTCATAATACAAGTTCACACGTGTGGTTAAAGTATCGTCAGCTGTGTCTGTAGTGAAAATGTGGAGTGCTTAGATTCGTCATTTACAACAACTACAACAATAAAGGTAAATAATTGTACACTGATATTTCATTATCGTAAACTATGATTGATTGATTAATTGTTAGATTGACACAAAAGTTGAGAAACTGAGTTTATAGGTTATGTCATACTATTGATAAATGTTGATAGTGTTAAGTAAATTATTAGTTTAAAATTAATTAATTAATTAATTATTATTTTACAAATTTTCATTAATTTCAAATTTATTTAGCAAAAATTTGAACCTTCGATCTGAATAAATGTTTTGATTTTCGAATTGATTCTTTAAAATTACAAATATTAAGAAAAAGTGACAGATATAAGAAAACTTGATTTAAACTGTGTTGAGCAAGAATTTTAACGTTGTCACGTAAAATCTTCGCCCGTAAAACCGACTTTACAGGCAACCATTTTTTTTTTGTTTCTCAATTGCACTATGCATGCACACTCCATTATCGAGTTGCCCGATTCAAGAAACTTTTGTTTTATCTCTTCAATTTCAATTGAATCTTCTTGAAGACACTACAAAAGAATAGCAGCAACATTCTGTTTGCGGTTTTGACCACCACAAGTGTTCGAAAACAAAGAAACGGATTTCACGTGTGCTGGGAATTGATGAAGATATTTGTATAAGCATGTCCCAATCTCAGCACTTCCACGTTTTCCATTAATCTCCGACCATGCATTGTTAGGTGGAGCACCTTCATAAATCGTCAGATTATAACAGCAAAGCTTTCTACTATAATACATAGGTGAAACGTCACAACACGGAATTTGCAACACGCTTTGTAGATCAAAAGTTACAGTTACAAAAGACTGATCCCTACTAGCTAGTTCCTTGTCACTAGCTTTGTTGGAAAGAGCTTCTTTTTCTCGTTCTTCGTGCATAGAATATTCAGCTTCTAATTCTTGCTTCCTTTCATTATTTGCAGAAATATATTTTGCACAAACAGCACATTGATCTTTTTTTGGTTTGAAAAACGACAAATTGTACTCCTTACCGAAAATCCTTCTATAAGTAGTCAGACTTATTGCTTTTTCGTTTTCCGCAATTCTTTCGTTTTCGTACAGCTCATGCATTTTGGCGAACGCTTGATCCGTTTAAAAAAAAAAAGCATTTAGTTGCTCGATTTCTATGCTTTGGGGTTTGGCTCCGATGTCTTTGCCTTGCTGTTTCATTAAATTTAATTCTCCGCAAAATAAAATCTTTTTTTCGAATATAATCACCGATATCCCAATATTCTCTGCAAGTTTCTATTCTTTCGTCTTCTGTAAAGCTTTTATTACACTTGAAGTAGCATTTATTACAATCAACAGGTTTTGAAATTTTAGCTGGAACAGTAGTATTTTTAGAGACATTAGATTGTCCCAAATTGCGCTTTTTTTTTGGATATTACACGACCAGCAGCGGTCAGGATCTGCTTTGTTCCACCTATTTCGTTTTTTTGGGGTTACAGAGGTGGCTTCAGATGAAACATTAAAATCTTCATCATTTGGTACAAAATCTTGATCTACATACATCGACATCGTCGTTATCAAAATCTAGATCTTCCTGTTGATGCTAAGATACACAATATAATTTGAATTAAACTATAGAATTATTGAACAGATTTATCAGGGGTGGAATCGGCTAAGGTGATAGTTGACTATCATTTTTTTGATAGTCAAATTGACTATCATTTTTATTCCGTCTGTGTAAGATGATTCAACTCAATTCAATTCGATTGAACAATTTCAGATTCAAATTGTCAAAATTCATTGTTGCCTTGGTGAAATTTTAAATTGATTCTTATAAAATATCTAAATAAAAGTATCAAGTTGGCTGATTTTGAAAAAAATTCTTACTTTTTTTCAATTTCGAAAGCTTTGTCGGTCACAGGAATGTGCTTTTTAAAGAAACAAAGTGAACTAAGAAAATTTTCCAGTCGTTTGTGTAAGCGTCTGGTAGCTCTATTCGGAATAAACATATTTGTTTGAAATTGACTATCACATTTTTTGTGACAGCTTTTTAGGTATCAATTTGACTATCACCTTACGTAGATCAAATTCGATAATTTTGATTGTCATTTATCAACAATCACCTTAGCCGATTCCACCCCAGGTTCATTAACTCACTTCAACTTCACTTAGAACCACATTTATATCATTTCTACTTCAGTGCTTATCACATTATTATTAGAACTATTTAACACCCGTAGTAGTACCCGTAGCGTGATGGTTAGTGCGTTGGACTGTCATGCAAGGGGTCTTGGGTTCAATCCCTGCCTGTGCCACCTAACTTTTCCACGGGTACTGCCTCTTGCGAGGAATTGACAAATCCTCCAAGAGTAATTCTTGTCATGAAAAGTGCTTACTCAAATTAGCCGTTCGGATTCGGCATATAAATTGTAGGTCCTTTCCATCTCTGACAACATTACTCGCACACAGGGATGGTTGAGAGTTGTAAGTCACTAGGCCCTGGTCCTTCATGGACTGTTGCGCCACCTTATTTATTTATTTTATTTATTTAACACCTACAATAATAATAATTATAATAATTAAAATGAAAGTATGTACTTATAATATTTTAATTGATTTTTACCTGCAAACCTGATTTTCTTTTATTTTGTAAAGCTAAGTTAACCATTTTTTTAACTCTGCTCTCCATTGCAAATATCACGCATGGCACCAAAAAACTATCAAAAAAACTTTAACAAATTTTAATTTCTTGGATTTCGGGAGTTTTAATTCTTTATAACTTAATAATAGAGGAACATAGAGGTTTCGGAGTTTTGGCAGAATATAGAAAGACGACGATATTATCCATGACCAATTCGTACATTGCTCTATGTCATCCAAAGCTGTTCAATGTTTATCTTTAAGGTATGTAATCAATTCAATGGAGTATTAGCATATTATGTATTTTGTGTTTTTGTGGCCCAAAAGAAGAAAGTCTAAAGGTGTCAAATACTTAGATGTTGTAAACACCTCTTGGAGAAATAATAAGGTCAGGAAATTTTTATAGCAAAATTACAATTATTTTGTTGGATATTTGTAATGAATTTTTAAAAATTTCAAAACGTTTTTGATGCACGTGTTGTTCCATTTTGTTCATTTTCATTTTTTTACTAGTCAAATGTCAAAAATGACAGCTTTAAAAGTGACAACTACTGAAATGGCGGTATGTTCAAAATGAAGCCTCTTGTTGGAACCCCTTGATATTACTATAGGACACATCACAGGTCTTAGACACTCTCAGAAATTTTTCCAGGAAGGCGGTTAAACTACAAAATCTTTAGGATTAAAAAATTGAAGTGTAACTGCACTTCTTATTTTACAGAGCTCATATAAAAAAATACGGGTACTTATGTCCCACGTAGAGGAACTTTTGTACAGGTAGAGAAAAATTAGACAATAGAAACTATGAAAGCAAAACATTTCGATATCATAACTATTAATTATTCACTAACTATAAACTCAGATTTTGCATTAAACTCAGCATTTTTGCTTTTTTACTGAGTTGTTTATGATGAACGCCGAACTCAAAACGGCAACAAATCAGAAAACCGCAAGATTTTTGAGTTTTGCGATTTTTAGGGAATTTTTTTGTATTGTAATTATATTCCAAGCTTCTTCCATTTAAGTTTGAAATATTCTCTGTGTGTTTTTTTGGAAAAGTCATACTGAGTACAATAGAAATTTGTATGAATGACAAATACAAAATCCACAGTAGAATCTAACCACTGTTTCTTTGGGCTAAGAAAGTAATTGAGCCCTCGGCAGTGGCAACTTGGAGTGCTCAAATGGTGACATGTATCTAGAAACCGAGCTAGATGGAGAAGTTCGTTGGCTAAGGCCCTAGCTCACTGTACCACCACCCAATGTAAGTAAGTAAGTAGAATCACTGCCGATAGAAGGTTAGGTTAAATTCTGCTGTAGATAGAGATTCAACTTTTCTAGGTTCTCATTCTTAGAAGTTGGTAAGTTTGATGCTTTGACGATATTATACTTTGACATCACACAGGGCGAATTCTGATATTTCGACAAAACTTGTTTTTAGTTTATTTCAACTAAATTATGCTAAGCTTACAAATTGTGTCTAAACTATTTTTTGTTTATGCATGTTTTCGATTTCTCATTAGTTCTATAAAATTCTGAAGACCTAGCGTCAGCTTAGCGTGAGCTAGGGGCCAACAATTCTCCGTAAGATTTTCATTTCAAACGCGACTAGGAGGTAGGAGTGCCTTTTAAAAAGCTTCGACAAATTTCAGTTTTCAACGTTGCTTAGCATAAAATCGATCTTTGAGTTCTCTGTTTATTATTAATTTTAAACAAAAACTAAAATATAAATAATTTTATTTGTGTAAGCTTGTTACTTTGCAAAAATATTATCACCAATACCGTCATCTTTTCCACGTGAAGGTCCATTTTAATTGGAACATAATCTTCGAACGATCTCTTTTTCTTCAAGGCTTATTTCATTCGGATATAAATATAAATTCTTCCTAATATTTTCCTGCAATAAATGGAAGAGGAAAATTGTAAATTTTATGATCTGAATTTCCCTAATTTTTTGCAATTTTGTTTTAAATTATTCTGTTCAATTTTACCAACTTTCAAAGTTAAAGAAAAATTGGCACTGTACTATAATACATTGAAACCCAAAATTCTCTTCGTTCAAAGTTTTGGAAAAAAGTAATATTTTTGAAACTCAATTATTGAGATTTGGAATCCCCACTTAACGAAAACGACTGGGGGCACTATTATCCGTGCTGTGATGGTTAGTGCGTTGAACTGGGTCTTAGGTTCCATCTCTGCTTGTGCCACCTAAAGTTTTTTCAGGGTACTGGGTACAGGGTACTCGCAAAAGTAATTCTTGTCACTAAAAGTGTTTTCTCTAAAATAAATCGTTCGGTTTTGGCATAAAACTGGTGGCCCTCTCCATCGCCAACATTTTTGAATTTTTTTTTGGCGAAAAATAGTGTGCGTTTTTTAAATTTGTTTACTAATAATAATTTATCCTCTAAAAGTTTCTCTACACTTTCTGTCTTATCTTGCAACTGAAATGCTTGAAAGTTTTAATTATAGACGTTAACATCATTGGACCTACAACTGGGGAGAAAAATTATGGAAAACCGATTTTCACTACCTTTGAAATTAAATAACTTGCAATGTTAAGGGAGCTATAATAGAGTTTCCAGGTTAGGAACCAAAATGTCATACCAAAATGAATACCTACCCTTTTGACCTTATTTTTCGAACTAAAACTACAAATCCAAATAAAATGAATTCGGTACAAACAGTCTTTATTTTTTTAAGATAAAACAACCACACTTAGGTTCACACTATCAATATCAAGCTATTAAGTTAATCAATGTGACAGAAAAGTTATAATCATCGTGTCGCCGATAATTTCTCTCGATGGAATTAAATTAATATATCCTAGTTTCGCTTTGGTAGCGAAGATAAACCCTATAAGACCTCATCTAGACGACTATCTCTATTCGTGTTAACACTATCAATTGAGTCCTTATATTTGAGTGGATTTTGAGTTTGATATAATAATGTTCATACAACGTACGACACGAATTTGTTAAATTTAATCCACCTCGTTAATTTTATTATACGGATAAAGTCGAAAACCAAAGCCAAAGCCAAAGCCAAACACAAGAACAGGACTCAATTAAAACGAGGACTGAGCGACTATCCACGGTCCGATTGCAAAAAGAAAAACAAAAAGCGTCAATAAAATGATAAAAATGTCCTTAATTCTCTCTGTGTCTGGAATCTGTATGAACTATGATGATAATTATGACGTTGACTGTGATAATGATGCTGAAGACAGTGATGATGATGATGATATCAAATAAAAAGAGAAATCATGTCACTTTTGTCATCAAATAAATTATTTGTCGCTCAATAAATATTATTAATGACGAATATGATGATGATTCAATGATTATTATTATTATAGGTTATTTGATTCCTGATGGGCGAGGTAAAAAGAGGTAAAAGCTAAAGCTATATGAATGTTAAGCAAATGCTTCTGTTTTTTTATACTTGATTCATTAAACCCCTCCTATACCTTTGATATGACTTTATCTGAATTATGATGATAGGCCAGGTTGGTTTTGGTAGACAAGACATTCACACATCCAGATGATGATGATGAGGATAAATTAAGGGTATGCGATTTATTATAGAAATTGTGGCGTATTTTGTGTGCACTTTATACCTATACATTATACGCCCGTTAAATATTAAAGAAGACTGGTGACGATGAGAATGACGAGGATGTAGAGGCGTATTCGATTCGTCTATATATGTAGGTTTAAAAAATTAATGGCAAAATAATTATTATCAAGAGGTTGAGATGTGAATTAAAATGATTATTATCTTTTTGAAATCATAAAGGTAGATGCGATATAAATATGTTATGTAGGCTCGAAAAAGGAAAATGTTTCTTTGATGAAATTATGAGATAATGTCACACAGACGAAATGGGTAATACAAAAATTTCACTTTATCAAAAATTATCTGATACAATATTTTAAAATCCAACATGCATAACGATCTAAGGCAGAAGGGATTTCTTTAAGTAAACTTAAAGTAAGCGAGTATGTTGTCAGGGATGGAGGGGACCTACATTTAAAAGCCGAATCCGAACGGCTGATTAGAGAAAACACTTTTCATGACAAGAATTACTCTTGAAGAAATTGTCAATTTGTCGCAAGAGGCCCGTGAAAAAAACTTTAGATGGCATAGGCAGGGATCGAACCCAAGACTTCTGGCATTTATTTATTTATTTCATCTGTCGACTTGCATCTATCAGATTAATATTAACAATAAATATTATAATAATAATAAAATAAATTATATAATGTAATAATATGTACAACTTAAATTAAAACTTAGTTTCCAAGATGCAAAGCACCAATATATATAACGTATAAAACATTTTCTTTAAAAATTGATCTCACTTGACTAAAGTCGATTACATTGGAAATGGAGTTGAACGCAGTACAAGATTTGACTATAGTATCATTACGGGCATAGTTTGTTCTATGATACTCAATATAAAAAAAATTTCTAGATCTTATAGATCTTTCAGGTGCATAAATATTAAAAAGAGAAAGAATAGGAGGACATACAATATGGTTCATAAGAACATCTCTAGCAAACATTATTAAAAAATACTTTCTTCTAGATTGAAGATTGATAAGCCCGAGAAGATTACATCGGTCTTTATAAGAAGGAGCAAAATCCCAATCCAGCTTTCCGATAGCATAACGTGTAAATCTTTTCTGAATGTTTTCAATTCTATTACTATGACAAACATAATATGGATCCCATATAACAGAACAATACTCCAAAACAGATCTTACTAACGATGTATACATAGATTTCAAAGCGTGAGGATTGGAAAAATCTTGAGAGTTTCTTCTTAGGAATCCCAACATGGCATTGGCTTTCGAGATTAAATAATCATAATGCGGTACAAAGCTAAGTTTCTGATCAAAAATTACTCCTAAGTCCATTTTAAAATTGACTCTTAACTAGATCTGATTTTGAGATAGAATAATTAAATAAAAAAGGATGACGAATCATGAAAAACGAGAGAACATTACATTTAGAAATATTAAAGTGCAATCTATCAATAGCACACCAATTAACAACATTATTAAGATCCTCTTGAAGAAGACTGCAGTCCTCTATACTTTTCAAAGACTTAAAAATCTTGAGGTCATCAGCATAAAGCAGACATTTTGAATTCATAATATACAAAGGCAAATCATTTATGAAAAGCAGAAAAAGTATGGGTCCCAAATGACTTCCCTGAGGAACTCCAGATCGGTTAAAGATAACCTTTGACATTTTGTTCCCAATACGTACAAATTGCCTTCGTCCTGTCAAATAACTGGACAACCATATGAGCAAAAAAAAATTAAAAATGCTTAATATAACCAAAACAACATATACCCTAACAATTAATTATATGATAATTTGATAGAGTTCAAATTATTTTAATATCTCACTTACTTTCCGTAATTTCTCATTAATAATAAGATAGCTTATGAGTCTTCGTTTGATTTTTGAAAAACCTTAAATTTAATTCCTTTATGTTCTTGAATAATTCGTTTTAGAGTTAATTTTAATTGCTGATTCCGAATATGAACTCTGATTTATGTACTCAAATTTAGAAATATTCATTTTTCAACATTATTTTTATATTTTCTTTTTAATATATTCGAAAAACTTGATATTATGTCGTAATAAGATCAAAAACTGCTTTTAAACCGTTTAGCGTTTTTTCGTTACGAAGCGTTCTTTTAAGGTTAACGTATGACGGGGAAAGAGACAGGGGAAGACTTACAGCAAATAATGATTTTTTTGAAAATAACTAAGATATTGAACATTTCTTACTTGCGACATACATACATATACATATGTATGTATATATGAACTACATATGTACATATATGGCAAGTTTTGCATTCGTGCAAAATTTCGAACTCGAGATTTTAATCAAACATGATATTACGATGGTAGACAAGTCGAAAAAAGTGGGTCCCGCGATTCCGTCCGGTCTGTTTTGTCTGTCTGTCCACGCTCCTACAGCCTAAACCATTGGTTTGATTGAGTTCAAACTTGGAAGTTAAGGTTTTGAGCAGATTCGCGTTAGGCATTTCTTTAATTCTTTTTTAAGATCAAAACTAACAGTGGCCCCCATACAAATTTTTTGGTCAAAAAACGATAGTTCGAATTTTCTCAAAAACAAACCGATAGATTTTTTTTTAATTTTCTCTAAAATTTTATTTTTTAACTTGGCTTCTTTTAGTAAGAAAAACATATTTTTGTACCGCTCATAGAACCGTTATTTTGTTTTTTTTTTAATTTTCTCAGCAACCTATAAACCGATTTCAATAATTTTTTTTGAACGAGCTGCCTTAACAATATTTGATTATCAAAAGTGCATTTTTTTTGTTTGGATTTTTAAAAAAATATTGATTTTTTTTTTTCAAAATTCTATATCTCAAAAACGGGTCAACATTTTTTTACGAAATTCAAATGCAGAGCGTATATTTACAATCACTAAGCAACTGCATACCAAAAATATTTTTAGAACAAAATTGAAAAATTGTATATATAAAAAATTAATTTAAAAAAAAACGCTCTAACGATTTTCAAAAGAAAAAATTGATTTTTGAAGACAAACTTATTTTTCGGGTAAAATTTTGAATCTTAAAATAGTTTTTTTTAAATTATTTTAACCGTATTAAATGTAACCCCCTCCCATCTTACCAGATCAAATCATGTGCATGAGTCCGAAAGAGCGCATTATTTTGACAAAATTTTAATTACATTCCTATCCTTTATCCAAATTAATGCATTTGGTACATATTTATGTATTTTTATAACTATAACTATTGTGAATACCAACGATGGCCGTGTAGCGCCACTGCATCGGATTAACGAATATGATATATTCAATCAACAATCTATTTTAAAGTGTCTATCAAGAAGTATTAACTTGGTACCTTTGTTTATATGATTTTAAAATATTATTTTTTAAGAATAAGGTCCTAGGATGAGTTGTGTCTTGGGATGAATCGCGCGGTTTTTTTGACAATTCAAATGGCATTTATATCCTTGAAGACAAACTTATTTAACAGGTATATTTTTAAATCTTATATAGGTACTTTAAACAGACTCTTTGCATACAGGAGCAAGTTTGTGCAACCCAGTCGTGCATTTTATTGAATATTGGAGAAAGGGATTGTAGATTTGAAAAATCATCACGTATTTTATTGAAAAAAAAAATTTTATGATTTCATACATCCTCAAAAGGTTGATAAGGCTTTTTGAATAATAAACGGTTGCATTTAAAATATCTGACGTGATAGTTGCATTTTTAAGTTAGATTCAAACTAAAGCCATCAAAAACCTTTAAAAAAGTATAATTTGATTGTCATCTACATTACCTTGTTGATCGGTGTAATTGATATAAAAGTTGAACATGTTAATTTTTATTTCATTAATGTTTTGGTACTGAGAAATGCCTTATGCTGATGTGATTATCAAACAAATCAACTCACAAAATAATCAATTGAACATTTCATTTACCAAATGAAGTTTTAAAAGGCCAAATATCAATATTTTTTAACAATTAGTTGACATCTTTCTTCAGCTTAATGAAGTTTAAAAAACTATTTTGGGTCGTTTCAATTCATGAAATGAATTCACCAAAGGACAATGTAAATAAGAAGGGTGCGAAATAAAAGCTGATGTTCAGCTTAATTTATATTCCAAATATTTTCAAATTCGATTAGGGAGATTTCGAGATAATGGAGCTTGAAGTTGAAATAATTGTCGCTTTTTGATATTTGTACCAAATGATAGTTCATAAAAATGTATCTCAGACCTTATCGATATTTTTGATTTATAATAATAGCATGTTCATCTAAGCAGCTTAGAGACTATACTTACAAAAAAAATATATTTAAGTTTCAGTTTCTTTTTACCCATCAGTTTACCCTTGAACCCAACTTCGGCCGTACTATGAAGTACAGAGATTCATTTTTTAGCCGTACTACGCGAATGCCTCTATCTTTCCTATCATTGCAATGTTCAGGAATTCAAAATCAATCTACACCGGCACCTACTAGTCTTTTTTAAGGAATATTTAATGAAGCAATTATTCCTTTTTTTCACTCTACATTAACCTTTTTTCCAAAAACATACAAAATAGAGAAATCTTTTTAAAAGGACTAAATCTTTATCCGAGGAAAGTTGGATCGTGCTGAATTTTCAGGAGCTCTAGAACCTACTATCTTCTTTTGTGGCGCAAATTGTGGACACCCTTTTTAATCCATAAACATTTGGCCTAACTTATCAATTTGGCCCATCGGATTTAAAATTAAATTAAAACGGTATATTGAAAAATGATGAATACAACATAACAACCCTCTCTTTTTTGACAACATTTTAAAAAGAAAATCAAAGCTATGTAAGTTTCCTTGTTTTAAAATCACATGTGTTTGAAAATATTCTGTTTATTATTTTTGCTCTATTTACAAATTAAGATCCTTTTTTAAGCTGAATTCTTTAGATTCAAAACAGTTCACGCACTCTTGTAGTGAAATAAATGTTTTTGTACAAGACTTCGAGGAATAAGACATAGTTAAATCTCAACTTGACTAAATAAGCTTTTAAAATATAAAACAAAAGTAGGTATTCATCCAAACCACCAGAAGCAAAATTTCACATGGCCAAACTGCCTCGTACCGTTTTTTCTTTTTCTTTCTTTTATACTACGAAAAACCTACCTAATTATGAAGAAATAATAAGTTCAGGACAACAGTATCCGTTTTTCATTGAAAGACTTTTGAATGCTCGTCCTGCCGCAAAAAAACAGTTACTAATGCTGCTGCAGCTGCACGCATTTGACAGAATAAACTCGTTCTCACCACTCACTCTTCCGATGTGTGATGTGTAGAAAAAGTTTACTTCTTTTTACCTAATGAAGTACAAGGCACAAGGCAACCCTACACACACAATTTATAGTGTGTACCATATTCTGTACTCACTATTTTTTACTTTTTTTTATAGATGTTTGTTTTAATTTTCTCCATTTCACCCTCCCTCCCCCTAAGGCCTCTAAGGGGTCCCATGAACTTTTATTTAACATTACTAATGCGATTGCGGGGCGAATACTCATTTATATGAGAATATGTTTTCTCAATGGCATCAGGCAGTCGTATAGAGTACATTTTTTCATATATGTAAGTGCGGCGCGGGCGGTATAGAAATGAATATGCTTAGCAGTGTAAGACAACTATTCTTAATGTGTTACGTACATAAACACGTATCGCTAAAATGGATATACTTATGCACGTACAGCTATGGCCAAAATAATATAGACATTTCTTAATATTTTTACTTTATTTTATGAGTACACGAACGGTATGTGTCAAACATTGCATCAATTTTTTAAAAAAAAATTAAAATTTAGTTAGTCAAAGTATTAGGAGCACTTGTAGAAAAATCTTATATACTCGTATTTGTATGGAATTGATTTCGAAATTCTTTCTAAGTTTTTTTTTAAATGTGCAGCGAAACTCGAACATCGACGCAAAGTTTCTTGTCTAACACTTTTTTACCGTTATTTTAACGGAAATAGCCAGTTGCATTCCTCCCCTTAAACAATTTAACCGTAATACCCGCGCTTCTAGGAATGCTCATCAGTTTACCCTTGAGCCTAACTTCGGCCGTACTATGAAGTACAGAGATTCATTTTTTAGCCGTACTACGCGAATGTGGAACGCCTTGCCACGCTCTATCTTTCCCTATCATTGCAATGTTCAGGAGTTCAAAATCAATGTACACCGACACCTCCTATCCAACCCTTCCCTCTTTTCCTAATGCTCACACTGTGTCTTTGGCATATTAAAGGTATAAAAAAAACCCTTTTAGTGTTCGCTAATTATAAAAAAAAAAGAAAAAAAAACGCTGGACTAAAACATCGATATCTTGAAGTCACTGTATAAAAGACATATCCATAAGTGAAATCGAGAAGATATCCGTTTAAAATTTCTTTTATGGACAATTCAAAATTAATCTATTTATTCTATTAAAAAATTTGCTAGATTTTGAAAAGCAAGTTATCTCTAGAATGTTTTTTCGTATCCTAAACGCAAAATCTCTACACAAAAAACGGGTTGCTTTTGCAAAAATTGTCTGGAAAATATGTGTTCATCGTCTAATTTAAGAAACGTTCTGCTCCTAGTTCAAAAAACTAGTATTAAAACTCTCTTGGGTGAACAAGTCTCCAATTTTTGTCATCGATGGATAATTTTGAAAAATTAGTATCTGTCGCCCATAAAAATATGGCTCTTAAGTGCGTTTTCATCGGGACAACAACTCCTAGTAGATAGATAGATAATTTCTTTATTTTAAGATATAAATTATTAACAAAAATGTTTTTCTTTAAGAATATGGACATGACAATTCTGCCGTCTGCCTGATCGACTTTTCATAACAAGAACACAATTTAAATGTAAAGAAGTTAAAATTCAAATAATAAACATAAGTTCAACTAATTATATAAAAACAATAAAAGAAATAATAGTTTGTTAAAGCATCAAGTGCGAATTCAACAATTTTGAAATGATTTTGAAATTAAAAAAAATATATATCAATTTTTACATGATTTGAAACACAAAATATTAAATAGAAAAATTTCAATTGCAATAACTGGTTGTAGAGTTATGGAAAACTATTGCGGTAATTTAGAGCATGTTTGCAGTATCTATAGACAGTTGACCATCCAAAGTCTCCATTAAGGATTTCATAGAGCCGAGTTGGGGGAAGAAAACTCAGTTCGAAATACAACCGTCGAATCTCTTGGAGTAGAGGACACGATGCAAAGAAGTGTGTGATGTCTTCTGGTTCTCCGGTGTTACATAGGCTACAGATTTGTGGAAGATCAATTCGATGTGGCATAGAGTCAAGATTCAATATTTCGACTCGGGCTCTAAATATTTAACTTATAGCCTCAGAAGAAAACTCGTTACAGAAATAATTATCCTGTGATGATATTTGGTGATTGAGATTTCTATACACATTTCTTGATAATGTTGTTGAAGCTCTTGAAAGATGTTCACTGAAGATATGTTCATCAGTTCTGGCGATCAGATCATTGAACATGGTGTGCCATTGATTCAAATTGGACTCCAAAAACAATAGATTACTGCCATATGAAGAAGCTATCTGGTTTGAAGAAATACCTTTGCACGGCTTCAAACTCCTCTAGTTGTAAATATCCAAAAACTTGGGTACCGTAGCACATGCAGCAGTTCACAGTTGCTTGAAAAACACGATATTTGGATTTAAGATCGATTTTTTGGTTAGAGTAAAACTTATGCCACATCAAGTTTAGAGCTACTTTGGCTTCGTTGCTTTTTTCTTTCACGTGTTTCGAAACATTAAGATTGTAAGACAGAAAAACTCCAAGATATTTGAAACTCCTAGTATACTGTAGGAAAATTTGACTTTTCTCAACCTTATACACATAAAAGAGGCTGGGATGCGACCCACACTGATAACTTTCCATCCCGTCTGTTGATTTGTCTTGCTTAAAAAGTTTGTAGGTTTTCGTGTTTTGTTAAAAAAGGAGTCAGTTGAATTAGTTAAAAAAAAATTGTTTAAATTAACAATACATAATATTTTGAATATGATGAAATAGTTTGATTTCAAAATCTGTTTTAGTTCACGAGATTTTTAGTCGAAAACCAATTGTTACCAATTTTAGTAGCATTTCTTAAAAGTTTTTATTTCTTATATAAATAAATACAAATGGGATGAATGAAATTAATTTAAAGTCAATGTCTTCTATTATTCACGAGATATCGAAAGCCGAACATCAATTTTTACCAAATTTCAATTTGCGTACTATTTTGTGTAGATTTTATTTTTTATGAAAAAACTGACTGTTGGATTTTTATAAAAAAATTACTGAATGTCGAAAACAATATTTTGTGTGAGATAAAAATAGCTTGAAGCCAATATTTTTAAATTTTGAAAAGATATTTGAGTCGAAAGTAAATTTGTATCAAGTTTTAGTACTGTTTTTTTTTAGGTTATTATTTTTTGACAAAAAAAAACTGTCAATTCAATTTTTCTCAAAATTTTACCGAATGTTGAAAACAATATTTTTTATAAAATAAAATTAGTTTGAAGCCATAATCTCTCGAAAATTACTTAAGCCTCAATTTTTAATAACTTTTAGTAATGTTTTGTTTAGGTTCTTATTTTTTGTAAAAAAAAACTATCAATTTAATATGTCTCAAAATTTAACTGAATATTAAAAATAATATTTTTTGTAAGATAAAATTAATTAAAAGCTAATATCTCAAATTTTAAAAAAAAAATATTTGAGTCGAAAATCTATTTTTTCTAACTTTTATAATTTTTTTTTTGTTTTTTTTATTTTTTGTACAAAAACGGTAAATTCGACTTTTCTCAAAATTTTACTGAATGTTGAAAACAATATTTATTGTTATCTAAAATTAGTTGGAAGCCATAATCTCAAATTTTTGAAGAGATATTTGAGTCGAAAATCTATTTTTACCAACTTTGAGTAATATTTTTTTTAGGTTTTTATTTGTTACTAGCGGCCCGTTCCGGCTTCGCACGGGTATACATAAAAAGGTACAGATATTTAAGTTGTAAGCATGCTAATTAAAACGACCATGAATCACTAAATTAGAAAACATTTTTTTGTCCTATCATTAATACTCTTCGCAGCATCATATGCGATGAACATTTTATGGCTAATTTTTTTACACCTTGCTTCGGTTGGTTTCAATAGGAATTTCTAAAGATTTCTATAGTAATCTAGTACTAAATATAGCCTATGTTACTCAGTGATAGTGTATCTTTCTAATAAAAAAAGAATTATTAAAATCGGTCCAGCACTTTTTGAGTTTATTCGTTACATACAAAAATACAAATCTTTCATCTTTATAATATTAGTGTAGATAAAAAAAGCTGTCAATTTGATTTTTCTCAAAATTTTACCAGATGTCAAAAACGTTATTTTTCGTTGCACAAAATTATTTTGGAGATAAAATCATTTTTCGTTCGTAAAATTTTCGAGGTGACGATTTTTTTTTCAGTTTTTTTGATTTATAAAAAAACCGTTGATTGCATTTTTATCCAAAATTATAATTGTTTTGTATCACGTTACAATATACAGTCCCTGGCCATATTATTAGACGCACTGAAGAATTTTTATAATTATTAGATTATACGCAATATTTTTAACGTTCAAGAATGGATGTATGGTTACATTTTTATGCCAGATGGAGCTCCATGCCACACAGCCCGGTCCATAAAAACTTATTTGAGGGAAGAAAACATCCCTCTGTTGGACTGGCTGGAAACAGCCCTGATATGAACCTAATTGAAAACGTGTGGGAGCTGATGAAGAGGGAAGTAGCTAAAGATGCGGTCACTTATTGAAAAAGTAATTCACGTGTGGAATCACCACCCACAAATGCAGGAAACAGTCAAATCATGCATTTAAATTATGCCGCGCAGAATTGAGGCTCTTATTAAAGCAACAGGAGGTTCAACAAAATATTGAAAAAATTACAAAAATAACAACAACAAAACTGAAAATAGTATTTAAAAAAAAAATCTTTAAATCTGTTGCTTTATTTCTAGGAAGTAGTTTATATTCTGCATACAAAATAATTTAAATGCATTACAATATTCGAAAACCTGATTAAAATAGCTGGAAATTAAGATTTTGCATAAAATCTAAAGTGCGTCTAATAATATGGCCAGGGACTGTATAATATAAAATTTAATTCAAGTCTCTACCGTCTTTGGTTCCTGAGATATTTAGGGTTAACCAAAATTTTCATCTTTTTTTTTTAAACTGCTAGATATGTTAAAAAAAACCACCCACGCAATTTTCTTGAGAACCCTTTCTGCATCTTTCTGCATTATTATCTGCATAACAAAATTTATTTGAAGGCGACATCTTTACTGGTTCTTGAGCTATGGACGACGAAAAAAACGTCGCAAACGTATGGACGTACGGTATCTAGGGACCATGAAACGTCAAGAAATGTCAAAATTTTCAATTTGACAAATCGGAGCGATTACAATAACTTCCTATGGGAAGTTAATAATATGTACTAGTTTCAAAAGCTTAACTAACGGTTTCCAAGTCTAAATAATTCGACAATTCCTTACTTATGAAAGCAGGTAGAAAAATTCAACAATCACCTGCTGCTGACGAAGTTGCAAAAACTTAACAATTTTATTGAACATTATTATGTGGTATCACGACGAACGGACCAACTTTCGGTCTAAGTTTGTTGGCTTTTCATATCAGCAGCCAACTTAACCTAACCTTACCTTCGAAAAAGCCAGAAACGATAGAGCACCTAAGGCTGTTGTTAAACTGGAAGGTATTGTACATACGATCACCTAAGATTTTCGAAAAACTTCGATATTTAAAAAAAAGGCGTCGTAATGAAAACCCTGTTTCGTTGCATATAAAATAGTCGTATTTTTAACTCAAAATAGTCAATTTTCAACCTTGAATTATTGAAGCACTATTGGAAATATACACTGTAAAAAAATCAAATACCTTATAAAATTCTAAAAGCTTGATATTTAATTATTTTTGGAAATAAACCACTCTCAAAAACCCCAAAACTTTTAATGTGCACTACAAAACTACTGTATTTATTATATCGCATCGCATCAATAATCTTTTATTCTATCTAAATGTTTTCTCTTTGTTATTAAACTAGCTGCGTCTCGCATGCTTTATTTTAGACGACATTTGGTTATAGTGATTTAAATTTAAAAAATAAACATATCGCACATATTTTTTTAGAACTATTAAAACTTTGACAGTTTCTGAAGATCTCAAAAGAGACAAAAATCCCCGATTTTGAAACTAGAGGTGTGTCAATCGTTCATTTTAAAAGATTCAATCGTTCATATGTCGTTCAGTTCAATGATTCGTTCTTTTCAATCGTTCATTTTTTCAATCATTTTGGTTTTGATTTTTCATTCAGTTTCGGTCTTTAGAACGATTAGTATTGAAATAATTGATTGATTGTTTCAAAGCTATGTTTAATTCCCATTTTATATCATTTCATGTAAAAGAGAATAAGTTGGATGAACGAAACATATTTCTTTTCTTTTCCTTTAAAACTCAAACGAAAGACAGCTGGATGAAACGATTGACATTGAGAACGATTGATTTGGTTTACTACGATTGGAATCACTCAATCTTTTTGATGAACGGGTCATAAAGACCGAATAAATCACGATTGACACAGGTCTATTTGAAACATTCTTTATTGGTGATCCGCTCCTATAAGTCTTGTATATCCTTAATAAATGAGCTAAGTATGACTAAAATAATTGTTTAAATCGATCCAGTAGTTACTGAGATTAGGGCGTTCAAACAAACAAACAAGCAAATAAGCAAACAAACAAACGAACAAAATCTTAGTTTTGGAATAATTGTATAAATAATAAATAAAATAAATAAATTAGGTGGCGCAGTAGTCCGTTGAGAACTAGGGCCTAGTGACTTACAACTCTCAACCATTCCTGTGTGCGAGTATTTTTGTCAGGGATGGAAGGGACCTACAGTTTTAAGCCGAATCCAAACGGTTAATTTGAGTAACCACTTTTCATGACAAGACAATTGTGTAAATAGATTTATTAAAATAATTTAAACGGAACTATTGTGTTTCTATGGTTTAAAATTTGGAAATACCTTAAAAGTCATTGCACTATTTTTGTTATCTTACGTAAGATCAGAAAAACAAACCGATTTTCTCTGTGCAAAAAATCATTGGTTATACAACTAAACTTTGGGAAGTTTATGGCTTAAGGGAGTCATTAGCTCCACAATCCCTGCTTCCTTGGATCCGCCATTGGTCAAGTATTCCAATTTTTTCTTAACCAGCCTTTTATGAAGCTTGCAACAAATGAACTCCAAAATCCTGACAACCAATGTAACTTTTTAAAAGTCACAAATTGAGAAACATTAAAAATATATTTTAAATTAAAATTAAATCGTTAAATTTAAGGTTTTCTTTGTCTTATAAATTTAAGTGCTGTGAAACGTTATTACCAAAAAATTAAGTTCTGTTTCTATTATTTTAGGCACAGATGTATGTAGGTTGAAGTAACGAATGCCAAATAGAATATGTCAACCGCGCGCTCTCTCCTGCACTCATAATAATTTTCCATATTTTCCGTTTTCTTTTTTGTACTAAAACAACATGTATCCTGCCGAGCTGAGTCAAGTCGTCGAGTCTTTAGAACCGAGCACAAATTAGCGAAACAGGATACTAAGTGTGAGACGTATCATTCATCATCATATGGCCCAACATGAATGCATCCTGAGCCTCAGCGTCAGCCTCATGACTGACTGACTGCCATGCTACAAAACATACATGTGGCTGTGTATGTGTTGTACTGTCTCACTAGTGGATATATCGGGTGATTTTTTAAGAGCTTGAGAACTTTTTTTTAAAAAAAACCGCATAAAATTTGCAAAATCTCATCGATTCTTTATTTGAAACGTTAGATTGGTCCATGACATTTACTTTTTGAAGATAATTTCATTTAAATGTTGACCGCGGCTGCGTCTTAGGTGGTCCATTCGGAAAGTCCAATTTTGGGTAACTTTTTCAAGCATTTCGGCCGGAATAGCCCGAATTTCTTCGGAAATGTTGTCTTCCAAAGCTGGAATAGTTACTGGCTTATTTGTGTAGACTTTAGACTTGACGTAGCCCCACAAAAAATAGTCTAAAGGCGTCAAATCGCATGATCTTGGTGGCCAACTTACCGGTCCATTCCTTGAGATGAATTGTTCTCCGAAGTTTTCCCTCAAAATGGCCATAGAATCGCGAGCTGTGTGGCATGTAGCGCCATCTTGTTGAAACCACATGTCAACCAAGTTCAGTTCTTTCATTTTTGGCAACAAAAAGTTTGTTAGCATTGAACGATAGCGATCGCCATTCACCGTAACGTTGCGTCCAACAGCATCTTTGAAAAAATACGGTCCAATGATTCCACCAGCGTACAAACCACACCAAACAGTGCATTTTTCGGGATGCATGGGCAGTTCTTGAACGGCTTCTGGTTGCTCTTCACTCCAAATGCGGCAATTTTGCTTATTTACGTAGCCATTCAACCAGAAATGAGCCTCATCGCTGAACAAAATTTGTCGATAAAAAAGCGCGAAACACATTTCGAACCGAACACTGATTTTGGTAATAAAATTCAATGATTTGCAAGCGTTGCTCGTTACTAAGTCTATTCATGATGAAATGTCAAAGCATACTGAGCATCTTTCTCTTTGACACCATGTCTGAAATCCCGCGTGATCTGTCAAATACTAATGCATGAAAATCCTAACCTCAAAAAAATCACCCATTATAAAGGATATGAAGGATGAAGGATGAGGGTGGAAAAGTGGAAAAACGATGGGTTAGATTTGAGGTGGCGGATCGGGCGGTGTGGTTATGGTTCTGGTTCGGTTGGTGATGTGATGTGTCTTCTCTTATGTCTAAATGCATCTGAAAGCAAAGCGTTTTCCATTCATTGAATAAATGAATGAATATGACTATGTAATTTGCGGGAGGGAATTTAATGAGATATACTATATGCAGGCTGTGTAATGAATACAAAATGAGTGACACACACAGTAAGCTCCCCTTTTCAAAGGACATTTAAGCCATAAATTATGTTGTTGGACACACAAAAGCTTTACATTTTATAGCCTTATATACGAGTACATAGATACATTCCCACAGCATATATAAAGTTTATTTTGTATCCTTTTTTCTGTATTTTTCTTTGCATCAGTCACATGACATATGGCAAAGTAATGTGATATTTTTTCCTGTTTTTAGATTTTGAAAAAATGTTTACGCTTTGCATCCTGTTTTGAGGACAAGAGCGAGCAGAGAGCTAATGATATATCTTTGCCTTGTTTAAAATATAAAGAAAGTTGCTTGCCTTACGTCCCTTCCTTAAATCGAGGAGGGGTTTTGGAAAAGCAGAAGGATTCTGATGAGATTGAGAGATTCAGGAAATTGCTGGGAAGTGCAAAGGTTCAGAGGTTCAAAGATGCAGACCAACGACCTGAATTTCAATAGATAAGCATATGCAACGATGATGTGTCTCTGTTTACTGTCTTAACTAATTTCTATTTGTCTATACTTATCTTCCAGGGTATAGAACTTTTATATCTATTATATTTTATATATACGGATCCTACTTGATGTCATAATTTAAAAAAAATATATATTTCTGTAGAAGGTTCGTTTTACAAATAAAAATTACTATCAGATACTTGATTTTGAATATTCATATAATATCGGAAGTCATATACATATAACTTTGAACTTATTTGCATTATAGTTGAACAGGGTGGTGCGATGACTAACTTTTTAATACGAAAAGAGATTTCTGGCTTATGAGAGAAATGATATGAATACAAAACAGGATAAAGAGTGTTGCTTTGTATTTTTGTTTGAAAAGGCGTTTTTAGGGGAAAATTGAATAATTAACTTTTGTTTTATACAATTAATTCGTCAGCATTGCACATTTACAATGCAAATTTTTGAAATTAATTTCATATACTTACGAGTATATAAGTTTTTCTGACGTTTCCCGAATCAATTTTCATTGGATTTATGAATTCAAATTGGCAATTTCAATCCATTGCAGTAATGATCATCATATAGTAGCAGGACAACTAATTATTCTTCTATCACAAATGATACCATAATGACCAACATTTTTTGAAAATAAAGATTTTTCCCATAACAGAATCCAATTTTCAATTTGTTTGTTGGACAGCTGTCACTTTTGAAGCTGGCATCCTTTGACATTTGAAAAGTAACAAGTACTCCATAACTGAAATGGAAACGACAATTGTCAAAATTCTCTACAAAAATGGTAAAAATTCTGCAGCCACAGTGTTGGGTCATCTTGGAGCACCTTTTTGGGACGGTAAAAACTTAGGTATTAAGACCTTCAAAATTCAATTAACACAAAAACTCAAGCCGGTCGATCACCATTAATAACGTAGGTCTTTTCGCTGATTGGGTCTTTCAAATGTACGAAATTGATTACGATTTTGGCATTCAAGAAGTCTCCATCAAACAACGTGTCACTGTTTGGTGCGAGTTTTTGGCTGGCGGTGTGATGGGATCTTATTTATTCAAAAATGAGGCTGTTGCAGCTATTACGATGAATGGATTGCACTTCTGAGCTTTATTTAATGATATTTATGTTTGGAATTAGAAAATATTGATGCGATCGACGTTAGTTGGTTTTCAACAAACAAGCAATTTGGTTTTTGTTTAGTAACAAAAGCTTCTTGACAGTGTTGTTTCTTGAATCTTCTAGTTTAACATCTTTTGATTGTTGTCTTTAAAGCCAAATGAAACATAAGGTTAACACCAATGCTCCACAATCGATTCAAAGCTTTAAAGATAAAATTCGTGAAGCTATAAAGGGCATGCATTCCCATTATGCACCCATTACATAAAAAGGATAATATGGTACTGCAGACTTAGTCAAAGCAGTCAATTGTTTTGATATCTTTTTCCATTGTTAAGGCATACCTTTCCTTTTACAACAAAATAAATATCAATTGATTTTTCTTAAGAAATAGTCCTTGTTTCTCGATTTCAAAATGAAACCTGCTATTGGAAAACCCTACACATTAAAAAAAAAAATAGGCTGGGATGCGACCCACACTCATAACTTCCCATCCCGTCTGTCGATTTGTCTTGCTTAAAAGTTTGTCTATATGTATCAATTTTTACCAAATTTGCGTAATTTGTTTTGTAGATTTTATTTTTTTATGGAAAAACGGACTGTTGGATTTTTATAAAAAAATTACTGAATATCGAAAACAATATTTTCTGTGAAATAAAATAAGTTTGAAGGCAATATTTTTAATTTTTGAAAAGCTATTTGAGTCGAAAGTTACAAAGCACCAAGTTTTAGTATTGTTTTTTTTTTAGATTTTTATTTTTTGTAAAAAAAACTGTCAATTATCTCAACATTTTATCGAATGTTGAAAACAATATTTATTATAAGATAAAATTAGTTTAAAGCCAATATCTCAAAGTTTTGAAAAGATATTTAAGTCGAAAATCAATTTTTACCAAGTTTTGTTAAATTTATTTTAGGTTTTTAATTTTTTGTACAAAAACTGTCAATTCGATTATATTATATATATATATTATATATATTATATTATATTTTTTGAAAGATAAAAATGGTTTAAAGCCAATATCTTAAAGTTTTGAAAAGATATTTAAGTCGAAAATCAATTTTCACCAACTTTTATTAATTTTGTTTAGGTTTTTTATTTTTGTAAAAAAACTGTCAATCCTATTATTCTCAAAATTTTTCAGAATGTTGAAAACAATATTTTTTATAAGATAAAATAAGTTTGAAGCTTTAATATCACATTTTTGAAAAGATATTTGAGTCGAAATTCAATTTTTACCAACTTTGAGTAATGTTTTTTTAAGGTTTTTAAAATTAAATAAAAAAAAACTGTCAATTTTTCTCAAAATTTTATCAGATGTCAAAAACATTATTCTTCGTTGCACAAAATTGTTTTGGAGAAAATTTTACGACTAAAATATGTTTAGTCGTAAAATTTTCGACGTGACAACTTTTGTTCAGTTTTTTTGATTTATAAAAAAACCGTTAATTGGATTTGTATCCAAAATTATACTTGTTCTATATCACGTTACAATAATATAATATAAAATTTAATTCAAGTCTCTACCATCTTTGGTTCATGAGATATTTAGGGTTAATCAAAATTTTCATCTTTTTTTTTAAACTGCTATGGTAAAAAAACACCCACGCAATTTTCTTGAGAGCCCTTTCTGCATCTTTCTGCCTTATTATCTGTATAACAAAATTTATTTGAAGTCGATATCTCTTCTGGTTCTTGAGCTATGGACGACGAAAAAACGTCGCGAACGAACGGACGAACGAACGTACGTACATACACACGCACGCACACACGGAAAGAAATACATGGCGAATATTACAACGTCGTCAGTATGGGTGTGAACGCAATACTGTATGACTTAGAAGATTTCCATTGGATAAAAAGTTGTAAGCATAGTTAATTTGGCCATAATGAGAATAGTAACGTCGACAATAGTTATAGCCGATACGCCAATGCCAGTATGGGAGTCAGGCCCATACTGACTGGCGACATGTACAACGCTCCTAGCAGAAAAGTCTATCCATTATTGTTATGTCCCCTATGCTTACATTGGAGTAATAACAATATTACGTAAATCAATGAAATAAATTATATAGGTTATGTTCGATAAATAATATTTGAAAATTTGTATTTAAGGAGCGTAAAGACAAAGTAATTTCAAAATAATAAAATATTACTGTGTATGTAACGGGTGATTTTTTAAGAGCTTGAGAACTTTTTAAAAAAAAAAAACGCATAAAATTTGCAAAATCTCATCGATTCTTTATTTGAAACGTTAGATTGGTCCATGGCATTTTTTTTTTGAAGATAATTTCATTTAAATGTTGACCGCGGCTGCGTCTTAGGTGGTCCATTCGGAAAGTCCAATTTTGGGTAACTTTTTCGAGCATTTCGGCCGGAATAGCCCGAATTTCTTCGGAAATGTTGTCTTCCAAAGCTGGAATAGTTGCTGGCTTATTTGTGTAGACTTTAGACTTGACGTAGCCCCACAAAAAATAGTCTAAAGGCGTCAAATCGCATGATCTTGGTGGCCAACTTACCGGTCCATTCCTTGAGATGAATTGTTCTCCGAAGTTTTCCCTCAAAATGGCCATAGAATCGCGAGCTGTGTGGCATGTAGCGCCATCTTGTTGAAACCACATGTCAACCAAGTTCAGTTCTTCCATTTTTGGCAACAAAAAGTTTGTTAGCATTGAACGATAGCGATCGCCATTCACCGTAACGTTGCGTCCAACAGCATCTTTGAAAAAATACGGTCCAATGATTCCACCAGCGTACAAACCACACCAAACAGTGCATTTTTCGGGATGCATGGGCAGTTCTTGAACGGCTTCTGGTTGCTCTTCACTCCAAATGCGGCAATTTTGCTTATTTGGGTGAAAATCACCAAGGTTGCAAATTTCAAAATTTTTTTATGACAAAAAAAATTGCAAGCTATGATGATGAATTTTAGTTTATACTGTTGCAAAAATTGTATATAAATAAACTTTGACAGGGCAGCGCACAGAATTGTATACTTTTTTAGTTAAATTTTTTTGTACTAAATATCATACAGAAAACCATCAATTCGGGAACGTTTTTCTAAGTTTGATAAAATCAACAAAAACAAAACAAAGTACATAATTTAAGCTTTGTTTAATAACATGGGTATATTATGTATGTGTATTAAATAAGTTATAATGAAAACAATACATACAAAATCTTCTACAAGCAAAATACGTAAAAATCATGTCCGGGAACGTTCCCGAAATGACCGTTCCCGAAATGACGATTTCAAATAAGCGCGCGCTTTAATTATACGGCGGTCATCTTAAATGCGATCTGACTTTGTCATTAGGAAAATATTTGAGGTAACTTTAAAATTTCGTGTCGTAGAAAAGAATTTCATCAATAATTAAATGTAATAAATGCGTTCACGGATTGACGGGCTATTGATGTACGCTCTGCGAATAATGAATAAAAAGGTACTTACCATTTAGATAAAATTTATTTTACGATAAATACTCTGGCAGCCGGCTTTGCTATTGTTCTCTACCTCGACTGACGTGTCACACCGAATGGCTGCGTTCACTTAAAATTATTTTTGATCGATTATCGATATGTTCACTGAAATGACTTGTGCGGTATCGGACAAACTGTTTTTGCATTTTTACAGTTAAAAATAAATAATCTATTAGTATCCTTTCTAAAACTAGATTTTGTATAAAAAATACGGTGTATTAAGTGATGACCGGGGTTGAATACCTTACATTTTTCAATTAAATTTTGAACTTGTTGTTGAAGATTGTAGATTAGGACGCGTTCCCGAAATGATTTTCTATGCGTGTATGTTGATTTCATTTAAAATTTAGTTTATTAATAAATTATATTGTTTGATAGACACAAAAAACAGGTTAGTTTTAGTATTTTCTTAATTTTTTTTTCTTAATTAAGTCAAGATTTAAGACATTAAATTGCTAGCGAAGCCAATTCTGCACCTTGGTGATTTTGAGCCATTTACGTAGCCATTCAACCAGAAATGAGCCTCATCGCTCATCGGACGTAAAGCGCGAAACACATTTCGAACCGAACACTGATTTTGGTAATAAAATTCAATGATTTGCAAGCGTTGCTCGTTAGTAAGTCTATTCATGATGAAATGTCAAAGCATACTGAGCATCTTTCTCTTTGACACCATGTCTGAAATCCCGCGTGATCTGTCAAATACTAATGCATGAAAATCCTAACCTCAAAAAAATCACCCATTATAAGGAAAACAATGAAAAAGAGATTTAGGTTAGTTTACTTGTTTTTATGATTTTTTATTATTTAATTAACTCAATATATTTGATTCAATCTGAGTCACTCGGACTGTTTTTATACTGTTTATTATTTATAATCACCTTTCGTCTTACAAGTAAGCACGTTTATTTTCGTTTTAATAATTATTGTAGAAATATATCGATACAGTAGTTATACCCATGCACTATTGACAGTAATCCTATAAGGGTATCGATTATCACGCCATAAATTATCGCGGGAAAAACTAGTAGCATTGCGACATCTCCGGTATAGTATGGGGCTGAAGGCAATGCTGTCTCGTCAAACGTACTATGCGCCCATGTGTTACAAGCAAAGATTGTGGTTTCATACAGTATAGTACATAATCCCATACAAATAGGAGTTGTTGCAAGACAATGTAGGAATATCACAGATACTTTTTTAGTATGGGTCTCCAGGCCATACTAGCATTGTCATACATAAATGCTCTACACTTCTTTCCGTGCAGAAATCTTTCTAAAAACTTCAATTTCGACTCTAGGGACCTTGAAACGTCGAGAAATATCAAAATTTTCAATTCGACAAATCGGACCCATTACAATAACTTCCTATGGGAAGTTAAAAAACAAAATAAAAGTTTTTTTTTTTACACTTCAGAATTTTCAGAAAGTAGTTAGCTTATAGCAAGCTTCAAACTACGATCAGAGGCTCATCCATAAGCGCATGTGTTAGTTGTTAGTAAGATAATAATACAATTAAAGCCTAACACACGCACAAAATACAAAACATAATTAACATTTAACTATTACAGAACAAAACACAAAATTAGCACGTTTACGATAGTGGAGCACTGGTTCCAAACAATGATTTTAATCTCACCTTATTTAAATTTAAATCTATTGATGAAAAGTTTAAGTTATATAAAATGCTCATTCGACTTAAAGCTTTATTCTTCCCATAGTTAGTTCTATGGAAGTCAATGTGTATAAAATCAAATGAACGTAGGTGATGAGTTCCGCCTCGGTAATTCAAATGTACACAAGATAGCAAATAAGGTGCACCAATTTCACCATTAATGAGTTCTTGAAAAAATACTAAGTCATTATTAACCCGCCTTTGATGGAGAGATTGCATTTGAAGAAGCAGAATGCGATGTTCCTAGGGAGGCAGATCATAAGGATCTTCCCAAGGAAGACCCTTTAGGGCAAAGCGAATGAAATTATGTTGAATTGATTCAATACGTTTTTTATGAATTGCATAATAGGGAGTCCATACCTGCGAAGCATATTCAAGATGAGGACGAACATGACAATTGTACAAAGAAAGAGTAATATAGGGATCATTGAACTCCTTTGCCCAGCGTTTTATAAAACCAAGCATAGAACTAGCTTTATTAACAATAAAAATGTGATGTGTAAATTCTAAGTTCGAACAGAAATGAACACCTAAATCTTTAAATGTGGAGACGCGAAAGAGTTTTTGCTGTGATATATAATAATCAAATACACTACCGATTAATTTTTTAGTAAAAGTTATCGTCTGGCATTTTAAAGGGTTAAGGGTAAGGCTATTTTTGCCACACCAAAGTGTGAAACTATCAATGTCGGCTTGTAAAAGGATACGATCTTGGGTAGACTTTATTACCTTAAAAATTTTCATGTCATCAGCAAAAATAAGAACTTCACTTGAGCGTAGACATGACGATACGTCGTTAATAGACAGGATGAATAGAAAAGGGCCAAGATGGCTTCCCTGGGGAACACCAGATTGAGCAACAAAAGGTCCAGAATGACAATTTCTAAATTTTACCTCATAGGATCTGTTTTCAAGGTATGATTTGATCCAAGCTAAGAAAAATGGTGGGAAACCAAGAGCTTTGAGTTTAAATAAAATAATTCCGTGGCTAAGTTGGTCAAAAGCTTTAGAAAATCAGTGTATACACAGTCAACTTCATAACCTTGTTCTAAAGCGTTTGAACATATGTTTGAGAATGTGAGGAGATTAGTAACGGTTGATCTTTTTTTCACAAAACCATGTTGCTGTTCGCAAATGAGATTTTTACTAAAAAATGCTACACTTTCACAAACAACTTGTTCAAACAATTTAAGAATGCAAGAAAGCTTTGAAATGGGCCTGTAGTTTGTTATATCCGCCTTGTTACCTTTCTTGAAAATTGGTGTTAGAAATGACTTCTTCCATATACTGGGAAATTTGCCTGTTTTAAGAGAAAGTTTGAATAAGAACGTAAGGGGTTCAACTAAAGCATTACTACACTTTTTTAATACTGTTGGAGGAATACCATCGGGACCGGCTGAGTACTCTGTAGCACAGGGATGTAACTACAGCTAGTTTGCGAAAAGGACTAAAGATTATGAAAAATCATCATCATCATCATCATCCAATCATCAACTTCTTGAGGGCTATTAACAAATGGCTCACGGAAATTTGTTGCGAAAGCGTTACAGATATCAACAGTTTTATCTAACGAAAGGTTTTTGTAAGTGAAGTTAACTGGAAAGCCAACTGAAAAATTTTTTTGGATTCTCTTTCAAAGAGGTGCCCATATCAGTAACATAACTAGCGTATAAAAAATTATAAAAAGAGACTTAAATTCATAAAAGAATTCAACATAAACAGAGAAGTTGATTGGAGACAAAGTTTTGAGATAAGTTTTCCATGCCTTATTTCTTTTGTTACGAAGTAAGCGCAATTCTTTCGTGTACCAAGGGTGGCTAAAGTTTGTATTTCTTGATTTCTTAAAAGGTAGATTTTTTTCTAAACAATTATTAAGGATCTTATAAAAAATTGAAAAATTGCTTCGTCAATATTAGAAAATGCTAAAGTATCAGCAATTCCAGAAATGGTTAAATCTTCAGACAACAACTGGAAATTAGCTCTTCTGAAGTCAAAATTATATAAGCAATCAAAGGAATTACTGTGTTCAGTAAGGTGATTACTTAAGTCAAGAAAAATGTTCAAGGGGGGTGATATTTATCAATATTAGTAATTCCTGATCTAGATTCTAGAACAAGAGTACTAATAGCGTCAGAAGAAAATACTAAATCGAGAAAAATTCGATTTTTTGAGTTTTTAATACAGCTTGTTTGCTGTAAGTCAGTAAGAAGGATTTTATCGAGAAAAGATAGTTCCAATTGTGAAGAAGAGAGAGAGGCTTCAAGGCAAGATTCGTCTTCCGATGGAATCCAGTCAATGTGTGGTTAATTAAAATCACCTAGAAGTAAAATATTGATGTCAGCGCAGGACAAACTGATTACAAAGTCTAATGCTAAGGAGAGTTCGCTATAAACAGACTCCAAACTTTTTGGAGGAATATAAACGTTTAAAGTGAAAATATTCTTAGTCTGTACCATTATCTTTACACATACCAGTTCAATTGATAATTCAAATGGAAAAGATACAGAAGAAGAGAAATATGTATTTTTTACCGCTATGAGAACACCTCCACCTAAATCCTTTACATTACCAACATGACGATCATTTCTGTAAACTTCGAACTCTTGGCTGAAAAGTTCAGTGTCGGAAAAGCTTGAATTAAGCCAAGTTTCTGTCAAAACGAATACGTCATGTGGAAATGATTGGGAGTTGAGAAAAATGTCAGCAGTCTTACTACGAAGTCCTCTTACGTTTTGGTAGAAGAGGGCAAACCTGTTGAGTTTTTTGGCTTGGTTTTCAAAGAAACACCTCGTTTTTGACTTTGTGTAAATTCTTTGACTAAAGTCTCTGCGGGCCATATATTTCTATTGCAAATTGAATCGAAAAACGTGGGATTTCTTACTAATTTAAAAGAAGAAACAAAGCTATTTGGTTTATTGATCTTAGTACACCTAATGGATGAGCTACAAGGTATGCTCTTGGTAGAAACTAAGTGAGAAGTTATATCTTCTGGCGTTGTTTTTGGGTCTAGATGAAATAAAAAAAAAAAAAAAAGTTGCTCAAAAAGCTCGAGAATATTGAACAACTCTCCACTTTTAACCCATTAATCATTTTTAAGTTGCGTTTATTAATAAAAGTCACAATGTTTGAAACATTAAATATCAAACACTCAACAAAATTCTTTAAGGAACTATGAATTTTTGGTGTGAAAACTTAAAATTCAAAAATAACTATGCAGACTCTTTTGTAAAATATAAATTTTTTTGAAGAGGATTATTATACAATTGAAAACCCTAAAATATCATATAAAAACCCACCAAACTGCATCAAAATTCCACTGAAATACGAATAATAATCATAGCCAGAGTTTTGAGAAGTAAGCAACAAATATTTTGAGTAGGACTTTTTTTATGAAAATGGCTGAATTGAAATTATTTATCATATTTTTGTTGTTGTTGGCAAACAACATACAAATCCTTTGCTGTTCAAGAACTCTGCACCAAGCTCCATTTTTTATTACTTTTTTCTATCTTAGTGAAGTCTTCCATCAAGTCTTTTTGTGGTACTTTAGAAAATAAAAACATCTTTTGACTTTGTATATCTTAATATATCATTTTCAATTCAACCTGAGTTCTAAGTAAGATTGCTCATTTTGCAATGTGGCATTTAATTAATTCTTCTTTTCTTCTATTCAATGTTTTTTTTTTCTTTTCTTTCGTTGCATTCGTTCGTGTTGTTCAACCCTTTTTTAGTTTCTTTAATTTATTTCTGGCATACAGGGCGTATACTTGTTTTATTTGCTTTCATTTTAAAGCTAATAGTTCTTTTTCCATTTCATTTAAATATTTTCATTGAAAAATACATTAACATGAAGAAAAGAAACTTTAAACATTTATTTTAAATGCATATAGATTTGTGTATATGTATGTCTTTCTTTTTACAAAGGTCCTTGCAAGATACAATTGAGATTTTAAAAATTAAAAACAATCCATTCTCGCGTGACACTCAAAGGATTATCGCTCAGTTGGAGACTGAACTTTCCAACTTTCAGGTAAATGAAAAAGATAAATGGAATCTGCATTATGTTAAATATATAAAATACATAAATGCTTCAATAAATAATTACATAGAATTATTTTCAACATATGTAGGACGATGGTACGCGTTTATGTTTTTTCTTTTTATGCTCACTTTATTTATAACAAAAGAAATTACAGCACAGGACAAAGGAGAAGAGTTCAAACATACAAATGCTTAAATGTACAAATATATACACACACTTTTTCAAACACTTTTTATTATTGCTTTCATTTTTTTGTATTTCTCATTCGTCCTTTGTACATATTATATGACAGCGGGAATTGCAAAGGACCTCTTCCTCATCTTGTTCCTTATCTCTGCCTTCGGATGGCAGGCCTTATGGGGAGTCCGGCGGCGGCGGGTCAGTTCAAGAAAATTCAAAAGTGCAAAGCAAACGTGGTATGAGTCTGATGCTAGATAAAAAACAAGAAGAAAATCCTGATGAGCAAAAAGGAAATGAGGAAGAACCAACTCTTCAGGATTTTATAGCGTGAGTATTTTGCAAAGAAAATATGAATTTTTAGATAGTATTTTTTTCTGTTCTTTTCGTTGAGCCTTTTATTTTTGTTTAACTTTACTTAACCCTTCGGACAAGAAGACACAAGCTCACAGTACTTGGGATCTTCTAAGGGAGGGCAAAAAAGGACCTGTGTTATAAAAAATCATGGTCGACCACCACCACCGACGAACGATGGACGTCGACGGACGGAGGATAAAAAATCAGCTTATTGCAAAAGTTATTGTTTGAGTTCTTGTTTTTTCTGTTTAGTTTTTCAAAAAAAAATACGAAAAAAAGAAACTTTTAGAAAAATGTGTGAGCTACCGATTTCAAAACGGAATGAAGGAAAAATAAAAAGGACTTTAGTTTTCGCATTCTCTTCTCTCTTTTTCTCTCGCTCTTTGTTGAAATATCATTACATTCTTCTATTCTGATTATTATTATAATTTAAAGTTTAGGAAAAGTTTTGACAAAGTTAGGGAAATAGTTTTGATTATGTTATACTCACAGTTGTCATATCGAGAGGACGAACAAAAGAAATTAGAATATTTTAGTTTATTTATTTTGATTATACATACTGATATTTTGTAAATTTGATGAAGAATATTATTAATGTGTCCTTATTTAATGTCTATGCTTTGTGGGATGACTTACCTGGAAATAAAAGGAAAAAATAGTTAAATTTCAATGATTTGATATATTTTTCAGAATAAATTGAATGATGCTTGAAAAGAAGATGCTAAGAGGTTTTCGTTTTATTTATACATAGGGTGTTTTTAATAAGAAGTTTCATTTTGGAGAACCCGCTTTTTGTGCAGATGTCACTTTTGAAAACTATAATCTTTTTTATATTTTACAAGTAAATTATGCGCGCTTTACTAAAAATAGAACAATACACGGTTCAACAACGGAATGACAATTTTAAAATGCACATTTGCGGTTTTTTTAAAGACCAAATACAACATTTTTTGTCAAAAATTGCAAACTCATATTTTCTCAAAAAAAGCCTGATAATTTGTTATCAAATTTACTCTTCATTGTTATTTCTTAACTCGGCTTACAAAAAATATTGAACAATTCTTTTGTTCTCAGGAACTTAAGAACCGATTTAGTTTACTTAGAACCTAATTTTAAGATTTACATTTTTTTGTAACAAAGCTTATCTTAGGGCATAGATGAAAGGCGAACAATAAAAAATAATAACAATTGGCATTCTGAATTAAGGTTAAAGAAGCAGGGAATTATTACTTGGTTCTAACATCTAGATAAAGGAACTTGGTTAAATTATAAAGGTATATACAAGTTGTTACGCATGCATTATACTAAAACACAAGAAAAGAGGCTGGAATGTGACCCACACTGATAACTGTCTTGCTTAAAAGTTTAAAGGTTTTCGTGTTTTGTTAAAAAAGTTGTCAGTTGAATTATTCTTAAAAATTTAAAAATTACCAACAATATTTTGCATATAATGATATAGTTTGATTTTGAAATCTAGTTTTGTTAACGAGATTTTTAGTTGAAAACCAATTTTTACTAATTTGAGTAGCATTTTTTAAAAGTTTTAATTTCTTGTATAAAAAAAATACAAATTGGATGAATGAAATTAATTTGAAGTCAATATCTCCTATTGTTCACGAGATATCAAGAACCGAACATCAATTTTTACCAAATTTGCGTAGTATTTTTTGTAGATTTTATTTTTGTATGAAAAAACGGACTGTTGGATTTTTATACTGAATGTCGAAAACAATATTTTTTAAAAGATAAAAGATAAAATTAGTTTAAAGCCAATATCTCAAATTTTTGAAAAAATATTTGAGTGGAAAATCAATTTTACCAACTTTTATTCATTTTTTTTTGTAGGTTTTTATTTTTTGTAAAAAAACTGTCCATTCAATTTTTCTCAAAATTTTTCCGAATGTTGAAAACAGTATTTTTTATAAGATAAAATTAGTTGGAAGCCAGAATCTCACATTTTTGAAAATATATTTGAGTCGAAAATCAATTTTTACCAACTTTGAGTAATTTTTCTTTTAGGTTTTTATTTTGTATTAAAAAAAGTGCCATTTCGATTTTTCTCAAAATAAATTTTACCAGATGTCAAAAACGTTATTCTTCGTTGCACAAAATTGTTTTGGAGATAAGATCATTTTTTGTTCATAAAATTTTTGTGGTGACAAATATTTTTTTCAGGATTTTTGATTTATAAAAAAAAACCGTTAATTGGAATTTTTTTCAAAAATATATTTGTTTGGTATCGCGTTACAATATACATATAATATAAAATTTAATTCAAGTCTCTATCGTTATTGGTTCGTGAGATATATTTAGGGTTGACCAAAATGTGCACCATTTTTTAAAATTAAATAAATAAATAAATTAGGTGGCGCAACAGTCCATGAAGGAACAGGGCTTAGTGACTTACAACTCTCAACCATCTCTGTGTGCGAGTAAAGTTGTCAGAGATGGAAGGGACCTACAGTTTATATGCCGAATCCGAACGGCTAATTTGAGAAAGCACTTTTCATGACAAGAATTACTCTTGGAGGATTTGTCAATTCCTCGCAAGAGGCAGTACCCGTGAAAAAAGTTAGGTGGCACAGGCAGGGATTGAACCCAAGACCCCTTGCATGACAGTCCAACGCACTAACCATCACGCTACGGGTACTACATTTTTTTAAATTGCTATGGTAAAAAAACTATCCACGCAAATTTGAGAGTCTTTTCTGCATCTTTCTGCATTATTATACGTATAACAACATTTATTTGAAGTCGATATCTCTACTGGTTCTTGAGCTATGGACGACAAAAAAAACGTCGCGAACGTACGGACGTACGAAAGTACGTACACACGCACGCACAGACATCTCTCTAAAAATCTTTTATTTCGACTCTAGGGACCTTGAAACGTCCAGAAATTTCAACATTTTCAACTCGACAAATCGGACCGATTACAATAACTTCCTATGGGAACGTATGAAGTCTTAGAAGATTATCAACAAAAATGCTTTTGGAGAATGATGAAAAACGGCTAGGTCCGAAAATGTTACGTGATGGTATGTTGTTAAAAACAATATTAAGCTTTCTATGACTTATTATGTCAAACTTGCAGAAGATTCACAACTATAGGTCAAGATTTATATCACAAGGGTTTTCGCAAGCATTCTCCTAGTTTAGAATGTCGTCAAGATTCTTGTAGGCCACAGTAAACAAAGAGCCTCATATGATTTGCCAACAGCTTGATATAAGTGGTTGTTTCAGCTTAAGATCCGATTGAAGCAAATTTTCAAGTTTTTTACCATTAAGCTCGATTACGGGTATGATGAGAAATTTAGTATTTAGAGGATTTAGAGTGAGACCACATTTTCCTGACCAAAATGTTATAGCTGAGAGGTCTTCATTGATCTTTTGAACACTAAAATCATACAATACAATTGAACAACTTTTCAGCAGCAAAAAAGTGTTCATGGCAATGGTTTATTAATTTGGGAACCTTATTAACTTATAGTGAGAAAAAAGAAGGACCAAGTATCGAACCTTGAGGAACTCCACAAGAAATTGATAAGAAGTCAGACTACCAATTGAAACTGCTTGCTCTCTCAGAGATAGATACAATCTATATATATAAAAATCAATGCCACTTTTCATTGTAATGTTATAACTCAACAATGCCTTTACCGATTTGGCTAATTTTGGCCTTGAATTATTCGTGGAAGTCCAGAGAAGGTTTGTACGTAGAGAAAATTTAAAAAAAAATCTTGAAAAAGTGTTAAATCAACATCTTTCTATACTCCCATATACAAACAATTTGTACTAAAACTTAAAAGCCAATTTGAACCTTTGGCAAACCAATCGAAGACAAAAAAAGTGGCGTTAGTTCTGTCAAACAAATTTAATGTCATCATATGTCATTTCATTTTATCAGCGATAATTATTGCTTTGTTGTGTTTATATTTTCCAAAATATTGTTGAGTTATTGCTTTGTGTTTATATTTTCCAAAATATTGTTGAGTTGTTGAGTGAAGGTAAAATGCCACGAGCAAGACGACCAACCATAGGCCGGCGAACGCGTAATGCAAATCAAGTGGCATTTTAAGACGATCTCAGACTACAGATGAACGCGCACAAGCTAATGTATCGCAGCGTGAACGTACTGCACAGAATAGATCTGTTGACCCTGTACCTGTACTTAATCTTGCACGGCGATCACAAATATACGTCGTGCTGTTTTGGATGAAATGCTGAGTGCTGCTTTTAATTACAAAAGTTAGATTGATTATAGTATGTACGGATACATTGGAATGATGGACGTAATATGTCCACATTTTGATGCGGCTAACTTTCCAGGTGAAACGCCCGGCATGTGTTGTGCTAATGGTAAAGTGAAATTGCCAACATTAGAAACTCCACCCGAACCATTGTATTCATTTATTTTTGGGACATCTCAAATGTCGAAGCAGTTTTTGAGTAATATTCAACAATACAATTCGGCATTTCAAATAACTTCTTTTGGTGCTACTAAAATTATTAGAGATAATTTTATGCCGACTTTTAAGATAAATACCTCAACAGGATTGTCCCATGTTTATGTCAATCTGAATCATAAAGCCTTAAAAATTCTGATTCAACATCTACCTAAAATTACATACATGTTACAGATTCAGGGCCAGATTTATTATCAAGCTGGTTCGTTATTGCCATACCCCGAAGCTGATCATCAATTTTTGCAAAATTTATTTTATTAGTGATGAAAATCGTGAATTGGATCAACGTTGTGCAATAGTTTCAAATACAAGACGTGAAATTATTGGTGAGCTACAAAGGTTTTTCCATCAGCATAACGCATTAGTTCAATTGTTCAAAATTGCTCTTGATCGTATGCCATCTGATAATCACAAAATTGTAATAGCACCAAATTGAATATTCAACAAAAACATGTACATATATGACACAATCATGCAAGCAGTTTCCAAAATTGCAGGTGGATTATATTTCTTGGATGCACCTGGTGGTAGAGGCAAAACTTTCGTTGTATCATTGATTTTAGCGACTATTCGATCGGAACAGAAAATTGCATTGGCACTTGCATCTTCGGGAATTGCTGCTACATTATTAGAAGGTGGTCGGACCGCACACACTGCATTATAATTGCCATTGAATGTACAGGTGATTAAAACTCCAACTTGCAATATTTCGAGAAATTCTGCTATGGCAAAAGTTCTGCGATTAATGTCAATTATTTTATGGGATGAGTGCACAATGGCGAATAAAAAATCAATAGAAGCATTTAATCGAACAATGCAAGATTTACGCGGTTATCAACAGATTTTTGGTGGTGCTCTGATATTGCTGTCAGGGGACTTTCGTCAAACATTGCCTGTCATATCTCGATCTCCTGCTGATGAAATAAACGCCTGTTTGAAGTCATCAGTTCTTTGGAGATATGTACGAAAATTGACACTGAACATTAATATGCGTATTCACCTACATAATGATGCAACTGCCCATGAGTTTTCAAAACAATTGTTAGAAATTAGTTATGGCAAAATACCAATGGACAGTACCAACGGATTGATCACTTTACCGAACAATTTTTGTACAATTGCGCAATCTATAGATGAGTTGATTTAATGTGTTTTTCCGAATATTCTTCAGAATTACAGAAATCATGATTGGTTGAGAGAACGCTCCATTTTAGCACCGAAGAACATTCATATCAATGCCATTAATTTTCAAATTCAAGCGAAACTGCCAGGTGTAGTCACGACACATAAATCAATTGACAGTGTTATGAATCAAGATGAGGCAATGAATTATCCAATTGAATTTTATAGTCATTGGAACCGGCTGGTATACCACCGCATTGCTTGAATCTGAAAATTGGTTCTTTCATTATATTATTGCGAAATATTAATCCACCAAAACTGTGTAATGACACCAGATTGGCAGTGAAAAAGTTATTGCCAAATTTGATTGAAGCTACAATCTTAACTGGTAAATCAAAAGGAGAAGTGTGTTTGATACCGCGTATCCCTATGATTCCAACTGATATGCCATTTGAATTCAAAAGATTACAGTATCCTGTGCGTTTATCATTTGCGATGTCCATAAATAAGGCCCAAGGGTAAACACTTCAGGTTTGTGGTGTCAATTTGGAGGAATCATGTTTTTCACATATGCCAACTTTATGTTGCCTCAAAATGGAAAAACAAAAAATATTGTTTATCCAACTGTTTTAGACTAACCCATATAGACCCACCATAGTAAGAGTAGATACCCAATTCTTTTTTATTTTTTAGTTTTTACTCTTTGCTGATAAATATAATATAAACAATATATAATTTGGGTCATTCGGACTTTTAAATACCTAGCATTTTAAAATATTTTTTTGTTTAAATAAATGAACTTAATAATCTTTTTTTTATTACTATGCCTTATACGTAGCGAAGCACGTACCGGGCCGCTAGTATAGAATAAGCTTCACAGCTTCTTCTGAAAAGTGTAGATTTTTTGTAACTTTAGACACATACATTTACATTTGTGATCAATAGTATAAAATGCCTTTGAAAAGTCTTCAACAGAAAAATGTTGAGATTCAGTAGTGGGTTGGGGTATAGAAGAAATAAAATGAGTGTTGATCTCATTACAATCAATATCCTGTTTATCAAAATTATTTGGTTTGTTGAAAATTTCCTTCCAAACAAGCCTAGATAATATTTGATGATAAAAAGCCTCTTTATGTCTTTTGACTTGTAAGTTTTTTTCAAATTCGATACCTCAAAAACGAGTCAAAATTTTTGTAATGAAATTTAAATTGTATTCCAATAATATTTCTAAGAAAAATTGAAAATTTTATATACCTACTCAAAATTAATTTGAACTAAAAAAATTAAGTGATAGTTGTCAAAAGACAAACTCAAAAAAGAGTATTGTCAGATTGAAAACCACACGTCTAAGAAAAATATCAGTTATAGGTGTAATTTTAAAATAGATAATTTGGATAGAGGGGCAATTTCGGGAAACCAGTCGTGCATTTTATTTGTCAAGTTCTCGAATAAGAAGTTTCATTTTTAAATTGAAATTCAAAGTAATCAATTGACGTTTTCTTTCATTGGAATGGAAAAAGCTTAACATTAATAATGATAAAGATTGTCAACTAAATGGCAGCCACGGCTATGATATCACCACCATATCCTTTTTATGAAATTTTCAATGACCAATTCTCACATTTGCCGCTGTATGTCCTTGATAACTTCACGAATTTTATCTCTAAGGTTTTGATCGATTGCGGTACAGTGACAAAAAGTATAAAAGCTTTAAATCACAAGATCTTGGTAGATAATTGTGATCACCTCTTTTGGAAATAACATGGTCAGAAAACTTGCAAAATTCCGATTATTTCGTTGCTGGTGTGGTAGGTAAAGTCTTCTTGTTAAAAGCAAACATCATCCACATCAATATCTTTCGATACCAGTCGTATACAATATCGCAATGTCATGTCAGTACAAAAAACACACCAAACAGTGACACTTTAAAGATTTAAAGGCTTTTTAACAATAATTACTACCCCGATCCCGAAATGTGACAATTCTGCATATAAACGAAGTGAAAACGATTTTTATCAATAAAAATGATCTATTGATGAAAATTTGAATCATTTGAATCATGAACTTTTAAAATTCTTAAGGCTTAATCATTTTTGCAAAATACAGCGTAGTGTCGGTTACGGAATGCATAAATATGCCAAAGATCGAAGAGTTATCAATAAACTTTGTTTTTCTACAAGACTGATCTAAAAACAGCAATATTCTCAGTTATTTTTGAGCGACACAAGCAGTTTCGTTTCTTCACGTCAGTTACTTGCCCTAACAGCACAAATGTCAAAAGCTGATAGTTGGAAAAGTGACAGCTGTCAAAATAGAGACATATTTAAAATGAAACTTCTTATTTGTTTCACCTCCTTATTATCTAGTTGATGAAAATGTATGTGTTTGTTCAGAAATGTATCCCCTACCAGTCCCAATTTCTTGAGTTTCTTCTCTGTTCACGCAAAAGAAAGTAACAAACAATATGCATTTTAAGAAACTTCAAATTTAATTTATCAATTTTAATCTTCAAAATCTGTAGCATAACATGTTTGTAAAGTATTTAAATCACAAACAAAGCCCAAAGTTTTGAAAAGATTTATCTAAGTAATTTTAACTCAAAGTAAGGACTTTTTTACCTGATGGTTTAATCATAATCATTTAAATGTTTTAAGTATTTTCACAACACACAATATTAATTTTTTGAACTGCGAAACGTTTTCTAACCTTTGATTTTTTCATTTAATTATTTCATTGTTTACATAATTTCCTTTATTAAAACACACAACAAAAAATTCTTTGACTATGCAAAAAATAAAAACATCTTTCTCAAAGAGTTCTTTTCATTTTCTTCAAATCAGTGTAGAGTTTTTTAATTGGATTTTTTCACCATTCAACTTTTACAAAAAAATAAACATTAAAGAAAAACAAAAAAATCAATTCAAAGTAAACCTTTGACCAAAAAAAAAAAAACTTTACTATTAATTTATTTTTTTTTTATTTTCACTTTAGTGACAAACTTCAACTTAAGTTTTTGAAACATTGCAACAGACCTAACTCATCCTCAACCCGTACCCAAGCAACTGCAAGCATTTCAAAAGAATCCCAAACAAACTTAAGGAGCCCCACTCAAATGGTCTGCCATTTGGAAAAAGAAAAGTTACTCGTAAGTTCCTCAACCCGCACTATTTTATCTTTTTAAAAACAACAACAACAACAAAAATTATAAAACAAACATTTTGTAATATAAATGCATTTTATTTTTTCTTGTGAATATAGCTCATGCAAAAATTTCGAACATCAGAAATGCAAACCATCCAGGGAGATCTTAATGAACTTCATGTATTCATCAAAGACCAATTGAATGGTATTTACAGAAGCATCACACGCGAGAACTATCAGAATTTAAAGTACTTCTCTAACGACCAGAGTGAGACATGTAGTCGGAGTCGTAGTCAAAGTCGAAGGAGCGGACCGTTTGACATTAAAAACAAACAGAAAAGTCGACAAAGGAATTTTCTTACCTTGCAACATGAAGAAGAACAACAACAACCGGAAAAAACACAAGCTAAAGGTCTGTCGTCGCCACCACCACCGCTGGCGCTGCTATTATCGTCATCGCCATCAGCATCACCATCTTTGACAGCACCGACATCATCATCATCATCGGTTTTATCATCAAGCCAACAAATGCATGAGGGTGGAATCACATTGCCATTGCCATTGCAAATGCCAATGGAATCAAAGAAGGAGACAACGGAGGAGCTAAGGTCCATTTGGCCAAGACATTACAAAAAATCGTCATCATCATCATCATCGCCCATTCCAGATGACAACGGAAATGCAAACAACACCAAATCAATGTTAAAGCAGAAGCAGGCGGCGGCGGCGGCGGGATCATCAAGTTCGTCGTTCAAGCTATCGACAGCATCAGCAGAAGCAAAAGCGGTAACGGATGCAAAGGAGCGCCACCATCGTCACCATAACATTAGTGACGTTAACGTTAAAGTTGACAAGGTTGACAAGGCGGATAAAGCAGTTTGTGGGAAAAAATCAAAGTACTCCCACAACCTGCAGCTTTATGGTCACCATCAGGAACACCTCTTTGCCAACTGCCGTGATGCTCATTGTCGATTCAGAGACACGCCCTTTTGTAGCGACAACGATGATGATGGTGGCAAAAAATATCATTTCTCAAATGTCGTCGATCGTAGATGTCAGCTTTGGAGGCTGCGAGATTCTTCTCATTCCCAACCCTGCTCTCAACCAACTCAAATAAATGACAAAGTTCAAAGAATGATGGGTGCGCGGTCTACGAGGCCATCAACAACAACTAAGAGCGATATTAATTCTACAGAGAAGACCTCTCGTCTGTGTCCATGTCCGTGTTCGTGTTCGTGTTCGTGTTCGTGCCCGGGTCAGGATTCAGGTCCTGCTGTGATGAGCCACAATCAACGCCATCATCGCCATCAACATTTACCCACGACGACGACAACGACAACGACGACAGGAATAGCTCAAGACCGAATTCAGTTAATATCTTCATCTTTACCCGCACCAACAGCAGTAGAAACAGCAGGAGCCGAGGCAGCAGCAGTAATGACAGCACCACCATCATATATTTCGACAAGGACAACAGATGAGGCTTCAAGGAAAACTGATGCCGTGACGAATGCAGCCATCAGAACCATCATAAAGGATGCTTACGCGACTACTGTCACCACCACCACCACCGACGACGCCGCTGCCGCTGCCACCATTGTCGCCACCAACACCGCCACAGCAGCAAAAGCTGCAGGACACTCAAATGGAATTAGGGAGCCATCGCACCAACAAACCCACAATAGTTGGCAACGTGTTAACCTCAAAAATCCCACTGGCTGTCAGATGAAAAAACAAATTTGCGGTCCTGATGGATACGAGTGCACAATCAAAAAAACCAACAACAACAACAATGACAACCGCAGCAACTATCCCGAGATTCACGATTGCCAAAAATGCCGGGCCAACAGCATCAATCCCTTTTGTGGAGGACTGGATTTGGGTTTGGGTTTGGATTCGGCTAAAATGCATGAAGTTGGCGCTGACGCTAACACCGCTGCTGACGCTTATAATGGTGCAACTGCATTTGGTGTCGCTACTGCAACTGACGACTTCGACTATAAATGTGACGACGACGTAAACGACGACGGAGATAGGGGTAACGATAGAGATGATTTTGGTGCTGGTGGTGATGGTCCTATTAATTGGAAGGGAGAACACAAGTCGCTAGCCGTTGCTGAGGCAAATTTCACATGTCATCCCGAAAAACGACAGCGGCAGAAGCACAACCTGAAGCAGAAGCAATGGCGGGAACAGACGACACCAAGGCTGCTGCATTGCTGTGTTGCACAATCAGCGCCAGCGTTTCAAACAGATTTGGATGATTTTAAGGAATTTTTGGGTAAGCGAGATAGGCTTTTTTTTAAATAATTTTTGTTCTTGTTCGTCCTCATTCTCAATATTATGGAGAGATAATGGTAGTGCCCAAGGGGTTCGTTAGTGCTGCACACTGCACATGCAGTTCCAGATTCAGAATCAACAACAAGGACTACGAGGACAACTACGACGACGACGTCGTCGAGACTACGACTACGATTACGAGGACGACGATGATAATGATGATGAAGATGCGACGATGAAATAGCATGACAATAATTTTGAGAAAATTATTTATTAAGTTTGTTTAGCACTTTTGCTCTATATACATACAAGAGTATAGGTCCTTTTTAGGTTTCTGTTATCTCAGCTGTGAAAGAACAAAAATCATTGCTCCTTTTTAGGTTACTTTTGTTTAAACTTATTGCTTTTGTTGTCCAGAAGAGAAGAGATATTTCTAAGTTTAATTGTTTTGAAAACTTTGACAAAATTTAAATATTCGAACTTAGGAACTCGAACTGGAACTGGGCAAGTAGGTATTTTGGCTTGAAAAAGTTTGGAATTGTAAGCCTATAGAATAACAAACGAAAAAAGGGTTAGTTAACTTTAGAAACGTGAAAGTAAGTTTATACTCGTAGTTCCAGCAGTTATCTTTACAAAGAGATTTGTAGAGTAATTTATTCAACTTTGTATATTTTAGGATTTTAAGGCAGGGAATTGAGGATTTTAGGAAAATCCTTAGAAATAATAACTCATTTTTTTCTTCTTTTTAGGAGTGTACCAAAATAACTTAGATTTGTATTTTTGTTGAACTTCAAAATTGCGACATTGAGTTTGAGAATCAAACTAACACCGTATGGCACTTAAACTATGTATTTTGAGATTAGTCAGTACTCTGACAGTAGCTGTCAATTAGTTCAAAAATAGCCAAAAAATCGTTAAAAAAATAATGTGTTTAAACGGTTGGCAGATTAAGTTTCAAAATTGATAACTTGACTGTCAGATGATAAGGTAATTTAATTTTTATCACTCACTAAGAATGTTTTATACATCATTATTATATGTCCATTCCTGACAACAGTACTCGCACACAGGAATGGTTGATAGTTGTAAGTCACTAGGCCCTTGTTCTCAACAGACTTTTGCGCCACCCAATTTATTTATTTTTATTATATGTCAAGCATTATGATAATGACAGCTGCCAAATATTATGGTAATGAAGAAATTCACCAACAGTACTCGCACACAGGAATGGTTGATAGTTGTAAGTCACTAGGCCCTTGTTCTCAACAGACTTTTGCGCCACCCAATTTATTTATTTTTATTATATGTCAAGCATTATGATAATGACAGCTGCCAAATATTATGGTAAAGAAGAAATTCACCAACAGTACTCGCACACAGGAATGGTTGATAGTTGTAAGTCACTATGCCCTTGTTCTCAACAGACTTTTGCGCCACACAATTTATTTATTTTTATTATATGTCAAGCATTATGATAATGACAGCTGCCAAATATTATGGTAATGAAGAAATTCACCAAAGTCACAGTGACAGCCAGCAACTGTCCGAAATCTTAGGCATCTGACAATTTAAAAAGTCTCCTGGTATTGACGTTTCTGGCACATATTTTTAACGTTTACGAATGGCAGAAAAGGTTCGTTCATGAACTGTTTTAGACGCGTTCAATAATTCGCATTTTGACATTCAAAATAAAAAAAATATTTTTTAAGAGAAATCAATGATGTTATTTTGTTGTAGGGATGAAGATTTGTATTCAAAATGAAAAATGATAGGAATCAAATTCATGAATCGCATTTTTTAAGAGCATTGGCATAGGCTAAATCATTCACCTGGATTCAAAGAAAAAATTATAAAAGTGTTTAATCAAAAGATCTCGATGATCAATAATTGTGATCTTCGAGAAATAATACGGTCAGGAAACATTTCCTGTCAAATTGCAATTGCTTGTGCGACAGGAAAAGCAATTTTGCAGCAGATTTGTACAATTTTGTTCTATAGTAAATAAAGGCATTGTTTTACCTCATTAAATGTCAAAAGTGACAGCTTCAAAGATGACAGCTTAAGATGACAACTGAAAAAGCAGCAAAATGAAAAAAAGATTTTGCAAAACTCATAATATTGTTCTTTAGGAGTTTTAATAAAAATACAAGTTGCTGAGTTGTCATCATAAGCCCATGGACTTAATACAGCAACATATAAATTAATTGAGGGGCCTTAATTTGCACGACCGAGGGGCCACATTTGAAAGCAGGGTTGTCACCAAATTCTGACTTTGAAATAAATTGATGGTTAAGATAGTTTTCTTTTAAGTATTGCGCCATCATGTTGAAACAAAATGTCGTCGATGTTTAGCTGATAGATTTTTGGAAACTAAAATTCAGTCAGCAGTCAATAGCGCCAACTTGACACAATTCAACGTAATGGCCGGCACCTAATTCCTCGTTTCGAAAGAAATAAGGACCGATGATGCCACAAGTGTTTAAACTGCATCAGAGAGTTTTCCTTCTAGGAACATACTTCAATTATTCGTTATCACGAAGCAATTTCGAAGAAAATCATCTTCAGTGATGATGCACATTTTTACCTCAGTGGATTAGTCAATAAGCAGAATTGATAATCCAAGAGTGACTGTCGAAAACCCAACACACCCAGACCCACAAAGAGTGACCGTTTGGTGCGGATTATGGGCTGGCGGCATCATCGGGCCGTATTTTTTCAAAAATATGGCCGGTCAGGCAGTTACTGTAAATGGTGTTCGCTATCATGAGATAATAACGAACTTTGTATGGTCCTAATTGGAAGATATGAATATGGACGATATGTGGTTTTAACAGGACCGTGCCACTTGCCACAAAGCTAACGAAACAATCGCTCTTTTTCGCGACAAATTCAATGGACATTTAAATGCTCGTTGAAAATTTTGAAGATTTGATCTTGTATTAAGCAATTCATGAAAAGCTTACTATATAGAAGAATTGTCAACACAGTTTGACATTCTTAACTGTGAAACTATAGACAATAAGCATCAACAAACTTCACAGGCACCAACAAACGTCAAATATATTTGGCCAGTTCATATTCCTAGGAACTCGGAGATTTCTGTATTTTCAGAAATATAAATAAAATTTCTCCTTCCAATTTTATTTTTACTGTCAAAAATCTTAGAATAGAATTTGTATGTAGAAAAATAATAGTGAATTTGATTGCTAGGTGTGAAAACGAATAATGAATTGTGTTTATATTTCATTCTCCGATTATATGATTGCGAAATGCTCAGAAAACTTAAAAATATAAACTGCCCAATTACGATAATGTTATTTAATTTAACAGTCGAAATTACAGTTCTCAACTTTCTAGTGCCTCAGGCAGCGACACCTGACAAATCTTCTGGAAATGACATTTGTGATAGTTTTTTAACTGGCATTTGTAAGATCTGGCAATCGTGTGTACTTAGCTTTAGAAATACATGTATTAATGCCTGAACAGGTTCATTCGTTATGAACTGTTTAAGGCGCGTTCAGTTGCTTGTTTGCAGTATGATAAATTTAAAAGAAACTATAACTTCATGCTAAAAATTAAATATCAGAATGTAAAACAATTTACATGCTTCAATTAAGTTATTTCTTAAAGGATATATCCAAGAAGTTTGTCATGTAAAAATGTGTAGCTTTAATATTCTCACACACAAATGTTTTGTACCGAACTCACAATTCAGCATTTCATCACCAGCTCAAACTTCAGTTTCACTTTGGAATTCACTAAATAATCTAACTCTTAATCTAAAATTAGGTCATCCTTTATTGTTAAAAGGGTAATTGTATTCATTTTCAAAAACTAAGAATATCAACCTTTCTATATATGTACTAGGTGTGGCCTTTATCCCAATTTTCTAAAATCACTAACCTTATTATTTTCAAACGATTTGCAGTTCAAATATTATAGAAACCATGTTCATGTTCACATAGAAAATCCTCCTTGCTTTTCAAAATAACCCTCTTGAATTCATATATTGCCAAATTTATACAATATTTGGCCCAATTAAAGTGTGGCTAATTTAAAATATACGCAATCCATGTTGTACCCTAAAAATACAAACAAGCGCTACATCCTTTTTGTACATACTTGTACATTTGTAGAGTACATATAGGAAAAAGATGAAAAACCCTTAAAAGAGAACCATTACTGATTGAAATAGAGCAGCGTTTTATTAATTGGCCAAAAAAAACTTCTATACGCGTTGTAGAACTCTATGATATGCTTCCAAATAGATATGTAGGTATATGTGCTTTAGAGAGTACACTTTGCATATATCGGGTGATTTTTTTGAGGTTAGGATTTTCATGCATTAGTATTTGACAGATCACGCGGGATTTCAGACATGGTGTCAAAGAGAAAGATGCTCAGTATGCTTTGACATTTCATCATGAATAGACTTACTAACGAGCAACGCTTGCAAATCATTGAATTTTATTACCAAAATCAGTGTTCGGTTCGAAATGTGTTTCGCGCTTTACGTCCGATTTATGGTCTACATAATCGACCAAGTGAGCAATCAATTAATGCGATTGTGACCAAGTTTCGCACTCAGTTTACTTTATTGGACATTAAACCAACCACACGAATGCGTACAGTGCGTACAGAAGAGAATATTGCGTCTGTTTCTGAGAGTGTTGCTGAAGACCGTGAAATGTCGATTCGTCGCCGTTCGCAGCAATTGGGTTTGTGTTATTTGACCACATGGAAGATTTTACGCAAAGATCTTGGTGTAAAACCGTATAAAATACAGCTCGTGCAAGAACTGAAGCCGAACGATCTGCCACAACGTCGAATATTCAGTGAATGGGCCCTAGAAAAGTTGGCAGAAAATCCGCTTTTTTATCGACAAATTTTGTTCAGCGATGAGGCTCATTTCTGGTTGAATGGCTACGTAAATAAGCAAAATTGCCGCATTTGGAGTGAAGAGCAACCAGAAGCCGTTCAAGAACTGCCCATGCATCCCGAAAAATGCACTGTTTGGTGTGGTTTGTACGCTGGTGGAATCATTGGACCGTATTTTTTCAAAGATGCTGTTGGACGCAACGTTACGGTGAATGGCGATCGCTATCGTTCAATGCTAACAAACTTTTTGTTGCCAAAAATGGAAGAACTGAACTTGGTTGACATGTGGTTTCAACAAGATGGCGCTACATGCCACACAGCTCGCGATTCTATGGCCATTTTGAGGGAAAACTTCGGAGAACAATTCATCTCAAGGAATGGACCGGTAAGTTGGCCACCAAGATCATGCGATTTGACGCCTTTAGACTATTTTTTGTGGGGCTACGTCAAGTCTAAAGTCTACACAAATAAGCCAGCAACTATTCCAGCTTTAGAAGACAACATTTCCGAAGAAATTCGGGCTATTCCGGCCGAAATGCTCGAAAAAGTTACCCAAAATTGGACTTTCCGAATGGACCACCTAAGACGCAGCCGCGGTCAACATTTAAATGAAATTATCTTCAAAAAGTAAATGTCATGGACCAATCTAACGTTTCAAATAAACAATCGATGAGATTTTGCAAATTTTATGCGTTTTTTTTTTTAAAAGTTCTCAAGCTCTTAAAAAATCACCCGATATTACCATATGTAGTATATGTGTCTGTGTACCTATGGTCTATATTCCTATTGCGAGATTGCTTTTGCCATTTTATTACACGAAATATTCCAAATTGTATTGCAACAAAAAAAAAAAAAAATATAAAATAATTTAGTGAGGAAGAAGCCAGGTTTGTTGTTCTCCACTTAAGGCTTTATTTGCAGCAAATACCGCTGCATATTTGGCAAAAAAGCATCATAACAGAATACAATACCATTGCAGTTTAGTGCAGAAGACATTAGCACTTGATAGTAATAGAACGTTAACTCTAGTGTAGGTGACGCGGCGTTCTTTGGAAGAATACGAGCTATTATGTTTTTGAAAAACACTAAACAGTAGTGTAATTATTAACAATTTTGGAATAAACTACTTGGAGGGGTGACATTTTAGTATATCAAGGGATCTTTTCCTAACCATTTTTAAATAAGAACAATTTTCGAAAAATTTATGAAAAAATCGATATTTAACCTTTCATATACACATAGCGCCATCTGGACGTCACCTATCTCAATAATGAATAACTCCTAAGCCGATTTTAAGAATGCAACAAATTTTCAGCTAGGTTCTACATTTCACTTTTAATGGAAGTTTAAGTTGAAAATTGATTCAAAATGAAGATTGGAGTCCTAAAATTCACTTTTTTCGATATCGAATAAATTATTTTTCGAAGTTAAAATGGAATGAATTTCTGTGTTCAAATGAATTGTACTCGACTCGAGATTTACATATATTCGACAAGAAAAAAATTCTCTAAAACGGAAGTAGTTAGTTTCATTTAGAAACAAATGTGTTTAAGAAATAGAATAGACTTGATTCGAGAGAAGTTGCAGCTTTTACTTCGTATTTAAGGAATGGGGCAAAGCATTTAGAAATAAGAAATAATAAAAACAAAAGAAATTAAGGAAATTATGACAGTTAAAAACATTTTTAAAAATGATAAAATGACAGATGCTTTAATTTCAATGAAAGTAATTGCTTTTCGAAATCGAATTCTAAGTTATAAAATCGATTGAAAGATAGAACGCTGTTTTCAATTTTAGCTATTTAACTCGATTTTTAAAAATTAGAATCCAATTATATTTTGACGTTTATTTCACTTGATTTTGGGAACCTAGCTGTTTTTCCGGATATTTTTTGCCATTATCTTCAACACAGACTTAGATTGCAACGTCAATTTAATGATACACAACAATCAGCGCTTTTCCAGTCATTCTGCATATCATTGGTCAGAATTTCGAGAGTTATAGCAGATATGAGTGGTACCCGTGATGGTTAGTTCGTAGGACTGACATGACAGAGACTTCAATCCCTGCCTGTGCCACCTTAAGTTTTTTTTCACTTGCGAGGAATTGACAAATCCTCCAGGATTAATTCTTATTATGAAAAGTGCTTTCTTAAATTAGCCGATCGCATTTGGAATAAAAACAGTAGGTCACCTAAAGCCCTGAGATGACTCGCACAGATAATTGGTTGAGAGTTGTAAGTGTCTAGGCCTTGGTTCTCTACGAGCTGTTGCGAAGCCTTATTCATTTTATTTTTCGAAATCGAATTCGAAGATATAAAATCTTTGTATCCAGTTTACTCCATTTTTGGAACTGCTGTTTTTAGCATATTCTAAGCCATTTTTTCAAACCAATGTTATTTTAGCAAACAATGTCGTTTGTTAAATAACCATCTCCATAAATAAAAATAAGCTTTTTTGCGTGCATTCTGCCAGAGTTTTGGGCATTATTGAAGCTATTTCAGCTCGCATATTAACTTCGAGTCATCCCTTTGGTCTTTGGCTTGCTGGCATAAGCTTTAAGAAAAAAGTCAGGAACTGTAAAATCCTGAGAACCAGGAGGACATTATTTTTTAAAACAACGCGTCCTCAGAACTTGCTATGCAAAAACTTAACTGTAGTGTCTGGGGTGTGTGGCAAATTATGTGCCGCCATCTTGTTAAAAATAGACACTTTTTTCAGCATTTGTGGTCTCTCCAACTTAAAAAAAAATATGGTCCGGTGATACTTTTGGAACACACCCCAACACAAACAGTTACTTTCTAGTTGAACAAATTATGCATTAACCTACATTTGTCAAAATTGAACAATCGTTTTTAATGTAAAGCCTAACGATTTTAGCGCAATTCTTTCGGTGTGTGTCGACTCATTGCTCAATTTGCATAGAATGACGTTTTAGAATTTTGTCTAACTGTGGAATTGGGATGAAAATGATGAAAAAAGGTACGTCTACATGGCGCAATCTCTATTTTTAACTCGTTAAGGTTTAAAAAACGAAACCAATGGTTTTGGTAAAAATAGTTGGTCAACTAAGAATAAAGGGTAAGGGACTCAGAAGCGAACCAAAATGTTATTTAAGAAACTTCAAAAAGCAAGCAATCAAAACTTGAAGACAAAACTGCTTTATATCCAGATATTTAAAACGTTCAATCAATTTAGTATTATTTTTGGAAAGATACTTTATGATGAAAAGAACACTGTGGATTGGATTTTTTTCAAATGTTTACAACAACATTGGTATAAGATGAAATATATTTGAAATCAATATTCTCCAAACATTTGAATCGAAATTAAATTTTTTACCAAATTTTTGTAGGTTTTTATTATTTGTAGGAAAACTGTCAATTTGTCAAAAGCGTTATTCAATATTGACTTAATCATTTTGAGGTGAGTATCACTTTCTGTTAGTAAAATATTCGAGGTGAGGCATTTAAACATATTATGGTTAAGAAAAATCTTGTTCCACTGTAGATACACTTACTTTTAATACTTTTAATTCCATTTAACAATTAAACATACCTATTCAAAAAGTGGGCGTGGTTGCTTGCCCTATTTTTAGCATTTGCACTCAATGATATTGAACTTCTTCATTTTCCACAAGTGAATATTACATTTGTATGTAGTATTTAACTCAAAACATTTTTGTTTATTTTTTTTTTGCAATGTCCTTCAGTATAGTTTTCTACTAGTTGATTTAATTCCACTTCTGAAATTAAACTGTCCCAGTGTGTGTGCAATAGCAACGAACAAACGACATACCAGTGAGCGCGGCGGCGGGTGGTATATTGCATTTGTACCATCAGACCAAAGTATGTATCGAAGCTCTCAATTCAATGATGGATATTTACGGCATATCGGGCATCAACAAGAATAAAGTATAGTGTTCTTGCTAAAGCAGCAGGAGCAGTCTGGAGTGGAGCTACTATAGTCCTCGAACGAACGAACGAACGAACGCTCCAATGCTCGGAATTCAGTCTGTTCTTGATGGTTCTTCTGTATACTCTGAGAACTGAGTAGAGAACTACCACCTTTTGAAAACGGAATTCAACTTTTTAAATTAAAAATACAACCCACTTCCAGCCTTACCCCCTTCACCCCCCCCCCTCGACCACCATCTCTCTCCTGATTTCATTTCACAGTTTGATAGAAGGAAAAGGCAATGCTCCTCCATTCAATTGCTTTCTTACGGTTCAACTGGCTCCTTTATTCAATATTCTATCTTCTCTATATGGACTACTAAGGTTGAACTAAAAATATATATACAGAATTATTGTGTACCAGAAATAGGTATGTTTGAAAAGGAGGGTTTTTGTTTATATGTATGTCGGGCGGTCGTCGAATTAAAGTGATTAGATTGAGAATATAGTACATTCAAACTGGCATATTGAATGTCGAAAAATTGTACACTCGCCACTTTGACGTCAATTGTACTACCGCCCGCCATTACCACCATCTTTATACGAAAACCGTTCGCGTCGTTTTAGACGTCGTCGTCGTCGCCATTGCATTTAAATTGCCCCCCCCCCTGAACTCTCAGAAACATTTTAAAATAGGTCCTTGTCGCTTATTCACCCGCGCCAATTTGTTCTACTTGCTTCTTTTTCTTTTGTATGGTATAAAAGATGGAATAAGAGCGTATCCTTGCAATTCGTATAAATATAACAACACACCAAACATAAGGATGTGTACCTACTTGTATCCTTTTCTATTTATAGTATGTATCGAGTTCGAATAAGGAGAGCGATATTTTTCGCCGTTTTCATCGCAATAAAGGCGATAATTTATTAGTTTATTATGTTGCTTGATGTTTAGTAGAAAGAACGCTCGCGTTTCTTCGTCGTTGCTGTTGTTGTTTTGTTTTCAAGATGAATGTGTTCTCGTTTTGGTAAAATGGTGCATTGGCCAAAAACTTATATATGTATCCTATATTCACTCGTATGGTATGGTGATTGCACATATAAGAATACCTAATATACCAATATTCATTTTCATACTATTGCTCAAGTACTTAATATAAAGTATAGGAATTTAAATTGCTATAGCAGTCATCTTAGGACTTGATTTAAGCAGATTTACGATGTTCTTTTTTTGCTACGTGATTTGTGCGATTAAGTATTTTTGTTTATATTTTTATTTTTGTTTGTTTCCAATAAATATTCTTATACATATAGAATAGATTGAAAATAATTTTTGAGTTGATTTTAACATTTAATGGTGTATTTATTTATGGTTAATGTCTTTTTCCGTTTTCGATACCAAGATGGGGATTGAAAAAAGATTTAAGGGTTCAATGTTGAGAAAGAAAGCAATCGGGTTTTGAAATAATTTTTAAATATAATGTACATTTTTTTCAAGAGACCTGATTTTCGATTTAAATTTAAAAGGAACTTTGTAATTTGATTATTTTGTGAGCGTTAGGACTTTGCTCCCAAAACCATATCGCCCAAATTTAAAATGTCATAGCCCCCAAAACAATTGTATTAACATTTTGTTGTTGTACGATTTGAGCAATATTACCGAACCTTTGGGTATTAAAACTCTTTTGGGTTCTATGAAATTTCAAATAAAAAGCAATAAAATAACGTCGAAATATTAAAAAGGTCATAACGCTCAAACTCTTTTTCAGAAAAAAAATGGCACAAAGCCCAAAATCAATGTCATATTGTCCAAATAAATTTGCAAGTATCATAACGCACAAATTACTAATTGACATATCGCCTAAAAGATACATTTGGGCATTCTGAAAAAATGTTTGTTTATTTTGGGCACATTGACATTTTAAGTTATAAATTTTGTCGGCCAAAAAAAATCATTAACCGACAAAATTTCAGATCGCCCAAAAATTCGGAACGACAAGAAAGCGTAACAAATATTGTTGGCTTTATTTCTTTACACACAACTTAGCACCTACACCAAATCCTATAGTGACTCCAAGCAGGGGCGTCTCAGATCCAAACTAACCAACATTTTTTGAGTGTTATGATATTTCTAAATTTGGGCGTTACTACATTGAAAGTTGGTTTCGTTGACATGAAATTTTATTTAGGCTTTGTGAAGTTTTCTTAGTGATATTTTGTACGATGTTTCTCTTTTTGGGCTTTTTGTGATGATAAGACATAAGAAACGATGGAAATCATAATCGTCGTAATTCCCAAAATAAATGTCAGAAAGCCAAAACCTCTATGTAATAAGACCCAAATTTTAAATTCTTTTGGGCAAAATGACAACTTTTGTTTAAAAACTATTTGGGCATTACGATATTCGCTTTGGGGTTTTTTGGCGATTGCTTTTAACTTTTTGGGCTTTGTAATCAATTTAGGGCTTTATGACATTTTAGTATTTGTCTGTTATGGCTTGGAGCAAAAAGACCTACCGCCCATTTTGTGACGATATCAATTTAAAAAATCTGTAGCAATAAGTTAAAAGAATTTAAGTCGACATAAGCGTTTATCCTTTATTTAATCCGTTAAATTTTGAAAAGTCAAAAAAAGCGTATGTCTTAATAGATAAACAATGCATTTGCATAACAGCTTATGTCTATCTTGAGACCAAATTGATCAAACCAAAAACCCGTACATAAATATACATCCGTATTACTATTGAAAATCAAAAGAAATGACATCGTATTGATAAGTCACCATAAACCTAAAAAATGAAATGTTTTTGAAAAAGTTTAAATAAAAAAACATTTTTAAGGGCAAAACAAGCAAGCATCCATGTACTGGACATACATATGTTTATTAATCACCTTAACAGGTTTTTAACAACTAGTTCGCAAAACTTAATTTGATCATACGGAAATAAAACCAAAATTGAATTAAGCTGAATTAACATATTGGCACAGAAAATTAATTATTGTCATTTACAAAAAAAATCATTGTAGCAAAATGTCACAACAATTTGAGTGTTACTGAGCTTGAAAATGTTTTTTTTTAATTTTAAATAATATTAACATCTCGTTGTCTCTTATCATTTTCCTTAAGGTTAAATGCAAAAGAAATCTACTTTAACTTTTAGTAACTTTCTAAATCTTTATGAATTTTTACTGAGTTTCTGACAGATCAAAAAACTAGGTGCGTACCCCAGATCTAGGTTTGTTTGATTAGTTTTTCATGAAATGCCACTATTTAGAAGTGTTCAGATGCGCAGCTTATAATAAAATGGAATATTAGTTCTTGAAAAAGATTAACATTTTGGAAAATTTTGTAAATTGCTAAATAAATGTATGAGCCTTTAACAATAGGTTGTATAATATTCGACAAATATTTTTTTCGACTTTTTTAATTTCTAGAAATTTGTTTAATACAGAACTTTTATGGAACCTTTGGAGTATCTGCATTAATTTCCTATATATAAAGTTTTTTTTTTCTTCAAAATAAGACCTGCAAAAAAATAAACATTGAATAATTCTTCCATTTTTTAGCCCATTTTGACAGATAACCACAATTCTGAAACATCATCCAGTGTCATTATAGCTATTAAACAATACTCACCGAAGGAGCAAGCTAAAATCATAGCGTTTAACATTAAAAAGGACCTTTCAATTGTGAAAACTGTGCGTGATGGTAAAAAAATATGGCAAACTAATTTCACCCTCTCCGGGGATTTAAAAAAATAAAATGCACAAACTTGCTCCTGTATCCAAAGATTCTGCTTAAAAACAGTTCATTATATTTAAAAATGTACATACAAAAGAAGTTTGTCTTCAAATTATTGAAATTGGTTCATTAATTCTCGAGAAAACTTAAGAACAAAATAACGGTTCTGGAGCAATACGAAAACATTTTTGTATTGAAATTTCATAAAAATCTATTGTTTCGTTTTTGAGAAAATTCGAATTTTCTATTTTTGACCAAACAAAATTTATATGGAGACTACTATTATGTTTAGTCTTAAACAAAATTTAAAAAAAAAGCCTAAAGCGAATGTGTTTTCAGTTGTTTGCTAAATCTATGTGATTCCTGACCGAATTTCGGACACATACAATTAATAGGCGCGTTCCCTAGAATAAGGTGTGTTTATTTTGGCGAACTGTCACCCTTTATAAATGTGCACTTTAAAATAAAGGGAAATTAGTATTAGAAAATGATTAATATCTAGTAAATTGCTAAGTTAAGAAAATTGTCAACTAAAAAAATTCTAAACCATTAATAAAAGAAATTTTAGAATTTCTAGACAATTTAGTTTAAGAAAATTTAAGTATTTTAAATACCTGATTATCTTAAAATTAAAACCGTGCAGACAAATTATACATATTTAATGAACTATGTGTCAACTTTTGTTTCGATTCTATTTCCACATTGAATAGCTCAGCCATTCTTCAGTCGATTTTGACATAAACACAGCTCTGATAACTGAAACGTCATTTAGTGTTATCTGAGCAATGAGTCGACAGCCATCTTGTCTTTTCTACAAGCTAATTTAAACAGCTGATTTAGGTGTTCATTCCAACATATGTATGAGTGAAATGTGAAAGAAAAACTTAAGAATTAATTCTATGTATGGGTGAGAAAACGCCAAAATTGTTGTTGGAATTCACATTTTTTCATCAAAATCATAAATACAACAATGCAAACAATTGGGCTATAAAGGGTGGTACTAGCGAAGGATGATAGTATTTTTTAAAAGCTCCCATGAAGTTTTTGTATCGGTAAAAAAAGTGTTGCCGATATTCAAAACTTGGAAAAACCTACGACGGCACCTGAAACCGTTGGTTTTTGACGTACTTTGTGTATCGACGAATGGAGAAAAAAAGGTTTGAAGCATTTTTTTTTTCGAACACCTTGCCAGGCCTCACCCGCTACCATTAAGTTGTTGTGATTTCTAAAAAAAAAATAGTGATATAGAGTGGCCTCATTGTTATTCACTTTACGGTACCAGACTTTTTTCTGAGGTTATTTAAAAAGTAAAGCAAGCCAAAGAACATTGACGAATTCAAAGATAATGTACACACTAAAATAGGAATTATCAGACCCAAAATGCCAGCCATTGTTATGCAGAATACTCGGAAGAGAGGTGCATTTTCGATATCAAATGAGGTGTTCATTTATTTGAAGTTGTTAACCAGTTTTCAAATAAATTGCATAGAATATCCTACAAAAATCTTATTCATTTGTAAATATTGAATGAAAAGTGGAAGATTTATTCAATATTGAAATAGGATACATCTATCATGGAATTTCTGTAGAATTTTCATTTGCATTTTTGTCGTTTTATTTTATTTTTCAAACTTTGAAAAGTCTGAAATGCGATTTTATTAACCTAACATTACTTGAAATAAAAAAAAAACTAAAAGTTCTAAATAATTCAGCGTTATTTTCTTTAATTCTTAAAACAGACATGTCAAATAGTATAACTGAAAAGTTTTCCAGTGAAAGACAAAAGTCTCTTTATTTCTGAAAAAAAAAACTTAAAAAGTTAAAAGCTTTAATTCGCAAAATTTGAATTCCTACAATTTATTCAGAAGTGGAAGTTTCCTTAAACTTTTTTGGCGTCAAAACTAGATTAAAAGGAGTTTTTTTAAAAATTGATTTGAATGTAAAACAAATTAAAATAGTGCTTAAATAATGATAATTTTAGGGATATTGAAGTAAAATTTCTAAATAACTTAAAACTCGCAACAATTTTAAAACTAGATTTTCCGAAAACCCCATTTTGAAGAAACTCAATATTATTGGCGTTAGTTTTAAAATTTGTATACCTAGTTACAGTCTTTTTATTTAAACTAGCATAAGCATCACTTGCCTTATCGTTTTATTTCATCTTGGAAATGGTCTGTAATCTATCAGTATTTTTAACACTTGGTTTATATTTTGATATCTTCAAATAAGCATTGTTTGTGAAATACATGCTCATTATTTCCTGACTCAATGCCAATATTCTAAGAATGTCATTGAATGACTTCATGTGAGTATGTCATTAAAAAAAAACTGAATTATATGTTATATTACTGCAATGTCATCACAAAAATTAAACATAAGGCTTTACACGCGTCAAAACTTCTTTCATTCATAACTCAAACAAACCTTTCAAAACAACTCTATTTGTTTTCAATAGCAACAAATCAATGATTTGAATTGATTTATAGTTTCGGACCTAATAATTGATCAAAAGTTTATAAGGGCGTGCTTTCATTAATCAACAAATTGAATTTGGACATAAATGTGAGTTTGACACTTTCCGTTTGACAGAAGAAAACCTACCATAAATTTAATTCAAACAAATTTTCTGTCACATTTTCTTTTGTTATCTTCTGACATAAGGTAATTAAATTTTTTTAATTATTATCGCTTAATATTTCGTGCTAATCAAAAATGTGAGTACCTACTTAATTCAATATGTGTGACTAATTCGATATGTGTCACTAATGTTTAATTAACCTTATTTATAGTATCAAAACCACTTTGTATTCGGTTTCCTTTTTATTTATATTGTTCTTCGTGTTTTCTCACTAACAATACAAAATATAAATCGATTTTCAACTCAAAAAAAAAAGTCTCACCAATAAAGTGGTATGGTATACATATGTACATATGTTTCTATATCACCAATGTTTGTAGGTATGGCAAAGTCAAACTCAACTTAGCTGACAATATGCCATAAAAATAAACCAATGCTCGTTCCACTTAAGACTTAACTCGTTTTCCTATAAAATTGCTCATTTTGAGGCGCGTTATAGTATAAAATAAAATACGCGGCACGGCCGGCGTGGTGGCGTGGCGTGGCGTGGCGTCCATTTAAAACACTTTAACTTTACCCCCAATAAAATAGAGTGCTATAATATTTTGTGTTCTTCTTAGAGTGATTCATATAAAAATTCAAATAGAATTATGGCAACATGAAATATGTACATAGTATAAATTCATTTTAATGTCACTAATGATTTGTCAAGAGGACTGTGCCTCTGACTCTGACTGTGACTGAAGCTTTGTCCTATGTTTGTTTACATGATGGTTGTATGTAGTTGTACTTAGACTTAGTTATTATCCTAAGAAAAAGGACGAAACTTTTTGCCGGAAAAGAAGAGAAACGAAACGATTTTGTTGCCAATTCTTTTCTCGCTCATTTAAGGTTATTTACTTGTGTTTTATTTTCTACTATAGCTTTTTTTCAAAACCAACAACAATAACAAAAACAACAACAACAACTCTAAGGACGAAAACGACAGTGGCAGGGAACACCGACAACGGGTATGTTTTTACATTTTTCATCCATTAAATTGTATGAACTTAATCGCTTAGATGGAAAAGACTGTTGGCGACAACGACGAAAACTATTGCCAGTGTCCGGCATTCTGAGCTGTTTTCAAACGACCAACCCTGCCAACACACCACCACGCCGCACCGGCCGTTGTTCCACCGGATTTTCTATATCCTTACTACTTACTACAACAAACCAACGACGATGAGGACGAGAACGAAAACGAGGACGAGAATAAAAGGTCCTGCAAAGCCAATTCGAGTGTAAATGGTCAAAGTGAAATGAAATATACGACTGTTGCCGAACGTATAATTAGGCAAAGAAGTACTCATGTGCCACTTGAACTTCCGTTCAGGGTTTGAGTTTTGAGGGGTTCGGGCTCGGTCGGTCCGGGCTAGGGCTACTATTTTGCCAAGCACGAACTTCACAGTAGGTAGGTACACACGGTGCAATTTTCAGCGGTTGTGTCACGCAATCATTTTCACTGGTACTGGCGTTGTTGGCTCTGGTTCGCGAGTCATAGATCATTCAGAGAAGAAAGGACAACCTCTATGTATATCGCTGCTAGGATTCAGGATTCAGAGTTTTGTAGAAAGGGGGGTAGTTGAGTTTTGAGATGGTTATTTTTGTGGGGGCTTGGGGTTTTTTTATTCAACATCTGCAGCTTATTATTAACTCACGACACAACTTGTGGTCGTGACAAATTTTGCATTTTGTAAGGACAAATAAAGGATTCTATTATATCATGAAAGAACTCTGCATTCCGATCACATTATTCACATTAGTCAAATAGTTGAGCGTGGAAAGAAATCGCTAAGGATATTTGTCAAAATCAACTATTTTATGAAGGATAGCGTTAACGTTTTGTCAAAACTATGTATGTTTTTTTGAAAAAGTTTCCATATTTTCGTTGTGATGGTTATGGTTGATGTACCCACCTCCTAGACATTATGTATACTCATAAAAATTCTCTATATTACACACATAACATTCATATACACAGACATCAGTACATCTACTGAAGACGTATATCTTAGAAAAGCTCTTGTAACTGTTTCTATATTGTAGTAGAAGAAAAGTTTAATGTTCAACTTTTGCATCATGTGAGTGAAGAGAAGAAAAATTGGTTGAGTTTTTGAAAAAAAAAGAAGAAATAAATAGAAAAGTTGTGTGGTTTATTTGACAGACAAGTATATGGTTAAGATAAGGACCTGCTTTAAAGTTTTGAAAAGCAGGAAGATATTTCACAAAAGTGTTATCTGAGGTGTACTCCATCAGTAGGTATTTGAATGTGCAAAACAAGAGATAACTTCATTTGAAAGTTTCTTTACCTGAGGTGCAAAGAAATTATTATTTTTTGTATCTTATATGTAATTCAAATGTAACAGAAGTACACCCAGAACCATCAGATAGATTTTAAAGGGTAATTCATCTCGAGAAAAAGATTTTTTTTTTAATTTTTTGCATTCCGTAAATGATTTCTTAGTATTTGCACTGAGGAAATTAAGATCATGTTGGAAAAGGTCCAAATTATTAAATATTTTGTATTTCTTAAAACAAAAGCGAAAACTTAATTTTGAAGTGAAATAAGAGAGACGGTAGGTATGATTGTGTATAAATCATTTTAAGGTACTTGCAACTTTTTAACACTTCGAAAATACAGTTATAGTTTTGAAAATTAGAATTTCTGTAATTTTCTAAAGCATATATTTTTGGGGAGAACTTTTAAAATTAAATATGCTTATTTAATGCAAATATTACACTTATTTTTTTAACATTAAGGACCATTTTAGGCTATGTTTTGAATCTTAATTATTCTCTTAATTATATTAAACAGTAATGTTCTACTGGTGCAAAGCTCATTAAGTTATCATTTATTTGAAAATTATACAGATACTTTGGAAAAAAGCATTTTTTTTAAAGATCATTTTATTTGATGTACAAACACAAAGTCTACCTTAGTTGCTCTAAAATATAAATCAAAAACGAGGCTGGAATGCGAACCACACTGATAACTACTCATCCCGTCTGTCGATTTGTCTTGCTTAAAAGGTTTGAAGGTTATTGAGTTTTGTTTAAAAGTAGTCAGTTGAATTGTTCTAAGAAAATTTAAAATTACCAACTATATTTTGCTATATATGATAAAAGAGTTTGATTTCAAAATCTACTTTGGTTAACGAGATTTTTATTCGAGAACCAGTTTTACCAATTTTAGTAGCAATTCTTAAACATTTTTATTTCTTCTTTAAACAAATACAAATTGGATGACTGAAATTAATTTGAAGTCAATATCTTCTATTATTCACGAGATATCGAGAACCGTAATATTTTTGCGTACTTTTTTTTGTAGATTTGTTTTTTTTTAACTGTTTTCTGTGAGATAAAATTAGTTTGAACACAATTTTTTTAATTTTTAAAAAGATATTTGAGTCGAACATCAATTTTTACCAAATTTTAATATCGTTTTGTTTCGGTTTTTATTTTTTGTAAAAAAAAACTGTCAATTCGATTTTTATCAAAATTTGACTGCATGTTGAAAACAATATTTTTTATAAAATAAAATTAATTTAAAGATAATATCCCAAATTTTTGAAAATATATTTGAGTCGAAAATCAATGTTTACCAAGATTTAGTATTATTGTTTTTAGGTTTTTATTTTTTGGAAAAACAACCATCAATTCGATTTTTCTCAAAATTTTATTGAATGAAAAACAATATATTTTACAAGATACAATTAGTTTGAACACAATATCTTAGGTTTTTGAAAAGATATTTTAGTCGGAATTCAATTTTTACCAACTTTTAGTAATGTTGTTTTATATTTTTATTTTTTATAAAAAAACGGTCAATTTGATTTTTCTCAAAATTTAACCAGATGTCAAAAACGTTATTTTTCGTTGCACAAAATTATTTTGGAGATAAAATCAGTTTTTGTTCGTAAAATATTTGAGGTGACAAATATTTTTTTCAGTTTTTTTGATTTAGAAAAAAAAGTTAATTGGATTTTTTCCAAAAATATATTCGTTTGGTGTCACGTTACAATACATAATATGAAATTCAATTCAAGTCTCTAGCATTATTGGTTCGGGAGATATTTTGGGTAAACTAAAATTTTCACCTGTTTTTTAAATTGCTATTGTAAAAAAAAAACACCCACTCAATTTTCTTGAGAGCCCTTTCTGCATCTTTCTGCATTATTATCTGTATAATAACATTTATTTGAAGTCGATAACTCTACTGGTTCTTGAGCTATGGACGACGAAAAAAACTTCGCGAATGTACGGACGTACGAACGAACATGTGTATGTATGTATGTACGTACACACGCACGCACAGACATTTCTCTAAAAAAAATTTATTTCGACTCTAGTGACCTTGAAACGTCGAGAAATGTCAAAAATTTCAAATTCTCAATAGAGTTTCTTTTTAAGAAATTTTAACAAAAATATTTTGCATAAAATGAACAAAGTTTCAAGTCAATATCTTTCATTGTTCTTAAGATATAAGAATCGAAAAACAATTTTAACCAGTTTTTTGAGTTGAGAATCAATGTTACCAATTTTTGTAGGTTTTTTATTCTCTGTAAATGCGAGTTTTCTAAAACCTAAGTAAATATCAAAAAAGTTATTGTTCAGTGCTTAAAATTATTTTCGAGGTAATATCATACAATTTTCGTGAAAATATTGAGATATTTCGGATCAACCAAATTTTTCACTTTTTTGAATTTTTTTTAGTAAAACAAACGACTTAATTTTGTTTTGAAAATCTTTTGTGCATTCTTGCTTTTATAATCTGTAAAAAAAAACATTTATTTGGTGTTGAAATCTCTGTTATTTATTGAGATATAGCTGACAAAAAAGTTATCTCGACCGTACAGGCTTTCGAAAGTACGACAGTACTTACACTCGCACACATAGACTCTCTCTAAAAACCTTATGTTTAGATTCTTGGAACCTTGAAACATAGAGAAAAGTTAAGGTTTTCAATTTGAAAAATTGAACCGAATACAATTACTTTCCATGAGAAGTTAAAAAAACATGGCATGTGCATGTATAACAAAGTTTTTAAATAATATATCGTGAATTTACTCTCGAACAGGTTGAAAATTCTGTCTGATTTAAATAAATAACAATTACAAATGTAACATACAAATAAAATTTTAGTTCAATATAATTTAAAAAAAAAACGAAAACAACATTACAAAAAAAAAACAAGTATACGCCAAAGTGTACGTTTTTACTACACAATGCAAAAACTACTAAAACCTCAATGAATTAATAGTTTATGTCATTTATGCTCTAAATAAAAAGAAAAATGGGTAGTCTAATAGCTAATAATAGGTTAAATAAATAAATTAGGTGGCACAACAGTCCATTGAGAACTAGAGCCTAGTGATTTACAAATTTGCTAGTTATTCCAGGAATGGGGGGACCTACAGTTTTATATGCCGAAATCGAATTACTCTTGGAAGATTTTTCAATTCCTCGCAAGAGCCAGTACACGTGAACAAATCTTCAAGTGGTACAGGCAGGAATTGAACCCAAGACCTCTAGTATGACAGTCCTACGCCTTAACCATCACGCCACAGGTACTTCTAACAATAGGTTGTAGTGCGTAAAAATAGAAAAAAAAATGTAATATAACAAGAAGAATTCTGCAGATGAACACATATTCTAACACCAAAAAAAATTCTACTTAGTTGAGGTAACACCTTAAAATGATGGCTATTCAAACATCAGGAGTTTATGCAATTTTTGTATTTCTAAAATCATTTAAGTGAAGACCACCATTATGAGTCTTACATCATCATTTCTTTTTTAAATTGAAAAATTTAAAAGAAACAACTAAAATAGTGCCTGGGCACTTACCCCCAGTTTCACAGTAGAATTAAACTTCAGTTCAACAATTTATTCGGTTTCACACTTTCGTTTAAACCTTGAACTGAGTTCATTCTGTAGTTTAAGTTAAACGCCAGTATTCTGCCGTTTAACCTCAGTTCAACGTTTAGGCACTACAACAATTGTCAGAATAGCTGCCATTTTCATATTAAATATTGAATTCATTTATGATGGTGATTTATCCTATTTTCAATAAATATTAATAAAAAGTATATTGTTATTTTAAAATGTCGAGTTCGGAAAGTTATATTGAAGATATTAGTGATGAGGAAAACTTTATTTTAGTTGCGAATGTGAGAAGAGAAAAACGCATTCAATTCAGAACAAATCATTTCAATTATTGGGACGATATAGAATTCTTCGAAAGATTTCGAATGTCGAAGAATTCAGCCTACATTGTTTTGGAGCAAATCCGATCCCAAATTTTGTTCCATTTTTATTTTTATTTTTTCGTTTAAGCTCACAGAAATCACAACTCACAACGGTACTTTAAAACAATACAAATTTACCCCGATTGTCAACAAAACACAAAATATCTGTTGCTGTTTCACCTGTTCCTCGCTTCAGAGAGAGAAAGAAAAAACGATGAACAGCTACGTATTGCTTACATTACGTCACATGACTTACAATGCTACCAAACTCTTTTCATACAATTTAATTAAACTACGTTCAATTGAACTGAAGTTTAGAGCACACTGTGAAACTAGAGGAGTTGAACTTCAAATTTAAATTTCTTAAGTTTAAACTTCCACTGTGAAATTGGACATTAGACGTACATATACTCAGTTTTTCTAAATTACAAATTATTGATAATTTAATGTTGTAAAAAAGTTCGAAAACAAATTAAAATATCGGGTGATTTTTTAAGAGCTTGAGAACTTTTTTAAAAAAAAAACGCATAAAATTTGCAAAATCTCATCGATTCTTTATTTGAAACGTTAGATTGGTCCATGACATTTACTTTTTGAAGATAATTTCATTTAAATGTTGACCGCGGCTGCGTCTTAGGTGGTCCATTCGGAAAGTCCAATTTTGGGTAACTTTTTCGAGCATTTCGGCCGGAATAGCCCGAATTTCTTCGGAAATGTTGTCTTCCAAAGCTGGAATAGTTGCTGGCTTATTTGTGTAGACTTTAGACTTGACGTAGCCCCACAAAAAATAGTCTAAAGGCGTCAAATCGCATGATCTTGGTGGCCAACTTACCGGTCCATTCCTTGAGATGAATTGTTCTCCGAAGTTTTCCCTCAAAATGGCCATAGAATCGCGAGCTGTGTGGCATGTAGCGCCATCTTGTTGAAACCACATGTCAACCAAGTTCAGTTCTTCCATTTTTGGCAACAAAAAGTTTGTTAGCATTGAACGATAGCGATCGCCATTCACCGTAACGTTGCGTCCAACAGCATCTTTGAAAAAATACGGTCCAATGATTCCACCAGCGTGCAAACCACACCAAACAGTGCATTTTTCGGGATGCATGGGCAGTTCTTGAACGGCTTCTGGTTGCTCTTCACTCCAAATGCGGCAATTTTGCTTATTTACGTAGCCATTCAACCAGAAATGAGCCTCATCGCTGAACAAAATTTGTCGATAAAAAAGCGCGAAACACATTTCGAACCGAACACTGATTTTGGTAATAAAATTCAATGATTTGCAAGCGTTGCTCGTTAGTAAGTCTATTCATGATGAAATGTCAAAGCATACTGAGCATCTTTCTCTTTGACACCATGTCTGAAATCCCGCGTGATCTGTCAAATACTAATGCATGAAAATCCTAACCTCAAAAAAATCACCCTATATAATGATAACATTTACAATATTAAATCACTTGACTGATCGAAATCAATAGATGGTTATTTAGCAGAAGAATGTGATATAGATAACTATAAAATAATATTTTATTTTTTTTCTAAATAGAACAGCAATAACGAATTTATATGAATTTTTTAAAATAATTAAATAATTGTATAGTTTATTTTTTCTGTCTACAGATGAAATCATTCTTACAACACCAACAACGGAATGAAACAAAAATGATAGCCTCAAGTTGGTCACATTTCAGTTTTATAAATATTCATTATGTGGTATTTTTACTTATTTATTTTTTTTTCATTATTTAATGCATTTTATTTTTTAATTGTTTATTAAGAGATTTTTTTTTTTAACTAAAGGCTTTTTAATATATCGATGAGTCTTCATTTTTACATGTAAAATAATTGTATTGAATTAAATTAATTCGAACTTGGACTATGAATTTTAATATCGTACAAATTATAATTTTATAGTTCTAATCTAGATCTTACATAATTTTGCTTTTCATTGTTAAAATAATAATAATTAAAAAAGAAAAACTCTATCGTTACAAATTTGTGACGTATGTACATCAAGGTAATTATGTTTATAGTTAAGTGTTTATTGAATAACTTATAAATTATTGCTTATTTTATTTTTCGTTTGAGATAGAAAAATAACTTTATCGCCTTTAAATAATCATCACTTCACTTAACAACAATTTGTAATTAATGAAAATTTTTTCATTCAAACAGAGAAGATTAATGGAAACATTTATAATAATTGTTTTAAATTAGAAACATTACAAAGTTATTAAAAGACTAATTGTGGTAATAATAATAACAAATAATATATGGTATTCGTAATTCAGAAAATGAAAAATTAAATAATACAAAAATACGAGCAAATAATTTAACTGGTCAACACGTTAATTAGGTGGCAATCAAATTATACATTTGTTAAGTCTTTTGATGGTTTTCAAGTTTTTGAAATTCGGGCTTTTACTCGTATAATAACTCGAATAGTCGTTTTGAGGCTATATAAATTCATGAAGTAAATTTTGTTCAATAAATCTTCATTACTTGTAAATCTTAACCTGACATACATGCATTGACCTTAAAATAACGCTGAAGCATTTATGTTAAAACGATTTTAAACAGAAAAACCCAAAAAGTTATAAAAGAAATTTTGGGGAGAGTACGATAACTTAGGCGACAAAGTTTAATGACGGATTTGTATAGAACAGTTAAAAACAAGCATTTTTTACTATTGAATGGGGGTCTATTTCTCCCCGTTTAGGCGGTAGGGGCAATTTAAAAAAATATGTACATTAAATGGAAAAAAATAATTAAAAAATAACTTACAATTAAGTATTTTACCTTTTTTTTAAGCCAACACTTTTGTCTATTAGCTTGTTTTTAAATCAAGTCAAAACTATGCATAGTTTTTGAAAAAAATTGTTTTAAACTCAAAATTTGGTCAAAAAAAAAGTTAAAAGTATGGTTTAAAGTGTAATTTTTCAAAACCTTAAGATTATTTACTATTTTTTTTTAGAATTCATTGCTCTTATTTGTTTTTGATCAAAAACTGAAAACTAGATGATTTTATGTCTACTAGTTCTCGAGAAAATTGAAATTACTAAAAATCGAATATGGATTAAGATATACCTAGGCTAAATTCATTTTTCTTAAATCCAGCTTATTTAAATGCAAAAGAGACCTTGCATGCACCCACCTTGCACCCACCCCACCTTGCACCCACCTCAAATCCTATAGTGAGTCCAAGCAGGGGGGGTTGCAGGGGGCAGCATGACCCCCATACACACTTCACTGTTGCATACGCCCAAACTCGCACCTACCATTATTACTATCAAAATAAGACCACTCAAGCAAAAAAAAAATAATAATTTAATTAAAATAGTAGTTGTGGTTATTTTCAATTTTCTCAAAAACTAAAAGACATAAAATCATCTAGTTTTCAGTTTTTGATTAATAATTAATAAGAGCAACAAATTATTAAAAAAAAAAAAACATATTTATAAACAAATGGTTTTGAAATATTGAAGTTGAAATTTTTTTTAACTTTTTTTACTTAAATTTTAGGTTTAATACTACGTTTTTCAAAAACTATGCATAGTTTTGACTTTATTTTAAAAGTGGCTAATAGAACAGAATGTTGGCTTTAAAACAACGTAATAAACTTGATTGTAAGTATTACCGTTATTTTTTAACTATTTTTTTCCATTTTAAGTAATATTTTTTTTAAATTGCCCCTCCCGCCTAAACGGGGGGAGATAGACCCCCCTCCCATAGTAAAAAATGCTTATTTTTAACTGTTCTAAAAAATCCGTTATAATATCTTGTCGCCTAAGTTATCGTACTTTTGCCGAAATTTTTGATCTTATTACAAATTCGTAGTCTTAAGGTTTTAACATCAAGTTTTTGGAATATATTAAAAAAATATGAAAATAATGTTGAAAACGAATATTTCTCAGTTTGAGCACATGCGTATAGCTAAAATCGGAGTTTAGATTCCGAATCAGCACTTAAAATTACAGTGGCTCACAGTTTATTTGATACAGTGCTAGATTTATAATTTAAGATCGCATAGCATGCAAACAAGAAGGATTATCTACAAAAATTCAATTTTATTTCAAAGAAAATCAAATGTACTTCAACAAGAGTTTATTTAAATATATTGGTATTTAAGAAGGTAACAACTAAAAAACTAAAAAAGCAATAAATTTCACGCCACAGCTTATTTGATACAAGTTCATTTGTCTTAGAAAAAACTTGCGAGTTTTAAGAATCCTTAACATTTCAGTACTTAGTGTGGTACCCTTTTGCCTTTTTTTACTTACTTACTTACTTAAGGTGGCGCTACAGTCCTGTGTGAACTAGGGCCTCACCCAACAAACTTCTCCATCTAGCTCGGTCCCTAGCTAGATGTCTCCAGTTTCGCGCTCCGAGTTGGGTGAGGTCACCTTCCACTTGTGCGCGCCACCTGATTCGCGGTCTTCCTCTACTGCGCTGTCCTGTGGGTGTGGATTCGAAGACTTTCCGGGCCGGAGCATTGGTTTCCATGCGCTCTACGTGACCCAGCCATCTTAGTCGTTGGACTTTTACCCTTCTGGCTAAGTCTACGTCGCTGTACAGCCCGTACAGCTCGTCGTTCCATCTTCTCCTCCACTCCCCTTCGGTGCATACGGGACCGTAGATCACACGAAGAACCTTTCTCTCGAAACGACCCAAGGTGCTTTCATCCGCTTTTGTCATAGTCCATGCTTCTGCACCGTATAGCAGGACGGGGATGATAAGGGTCTTATATAGCGACACTTTGGTCCTTCGAGAGAGGATTTTTCCACTCAATTGCTTTCTTAACCCAACGAAACAGCGGTTAGCAAGAGTTATTCTTCGTTTGATCACAGCGCTGGTGTTGTTTTCTGCGTTTACAGCGCAGCCTAGGTAGACGAAGTCCTTGACTACCTCAAAGTTACGTCTGTCGATGGTGACGTTTTGCCTTTTCAAGAACTTGTAATCTTTTTGGCATGGAATCAACAAGCTTCTTTGTTATTTCCGGTGTAATTTTCATTTTACAATTTGCCGAATAGACTGTCCATTTTTATGATGGCGAATTACGATAATTTACGAACTTCAATTGTTGTGCGACGACCCATTTTGAAATAAAGACTTGATTTGTTATTTTGGCTTACGAAATTACACTATTAATTATGAAAAATTTATCGCGAACTAACCTAGTGGCAGAAAATAAAAATAAATAACAACCTATTGCGTGAAGATTTAGAACGTAGGTCCACTACGCTGTTTTTGATCAAAATTGCGTTTTCCTCTTAGTAGGAAGAATATGGGCGTTAATTTGGGAATTCTAAAATTACAAATTGCTCTCTGAACATGGGTCTGCAAATCTACATTTAAATTTCGAACATACATACATATATATTTTACCCTAAGAGATATATTGTTTTTATTTTGGAAATAAACACTGTATCAAATAAGCTGTGAGCAACTGTATATCTAAAACGAATTATTCAAAAACATAGTGGAATTATAGTCAAAGATTTTCAAAACTTTAGACACAATCAAATGAAGTCTCATATGTCATCTCATAACAAACAGAAATAAACAGTATCTGGAAGATAAAGATTTCTATATTGCAAAACCGTCATGCAATTTACTGTTTAGGGATATGTTGTGTTAAAACTGAGCCTTAAAAAAAACCATTTCTTGATGTTTTTAGCATTTTGAAATGACATATTTTAAAAACCTGATGTGATAGAAAAATTTAAAGATGAGATTCGAATTTAGGACATCCTATATAAAGGTATTATTTTGTTTGTGCAACGGGAAAAAAAAACTAATTTTTCGACCAGTTTTATTAAACATTAAGCTGCCAGAATGAATGAATGCTTTCAGTGCTTAAACCATCAAAAATATGCCCTATTTTTGACCTACATACATACATACATATGTACATATTTTTGAAACTTAAACTTATAATAAAATTAATATCGATTGTCACCAACAGATTTACATTAACTTCAAATTATGTATATCGATGATTTATTATTTGTCATTTTGAGTTGTTTCGTTTTCAGGAGTCCGATTTAAATAAATGTTGTATTTTTAATTAATTGTTTATAGTCAACATTATTTATGGTTTCATTTATTTTAATTTGGCATTTCGTATTTGCTGATTTTTTTTGTGTTCAATAGAATTCATTATAAATCATATGACAGCTTGACATTAAATAATATACATACATATGTAGTATGTATTTATGTAGATACCTTTTTGAAACATTATATTTTCTGTTTTAAAAAAGGTCACCCCTACAGGATGAAAACCAATATTATGTAATATCTAAATCTGTACAAACAAAAAAAAAGTTATATCCTTCATTATATGTTATCGTTCATATTACATATTAGATGGGTATAAACATTGATTCATATTCATTGTTTTTGAGTTTAACATGTTCTATGATTGCATACAGCACACACTTTGATTGATGGTGATGCATACATATCCTTGGAAATTGAGATTTTCTTTTAATCAAGGACAAGTCCTCATTTTTAAAAAGACAACCATAAACATAAATGATTAAATGTTTTTTTTTTTAAATTCAAAACAAACAACAATATTATGTCAAATGAGATTTGTTTCAAATGTGTACGCATTATTTTAGAAAAATTGAAAAACTTTGATTTTAAATAAACACAAATAGAAATAATGCTGACGAGCAATGGTATTGATATATTATTTAAAAAAAGAAAAACTTGTGTTCTGATTTTTAGTTTGCTTTTTGAATTGATATTTGAAAAATTACTTACATAAGTAATTATTTGCATATAAATAATTGGAAAACGTATGTACATATGTATGAAATGAAAAACAAAACCTCTTGAAAACGACCTCTTTGTTTAATTAGAGAAACAGCACGTGTCGTCGAAACTCAAAATGAAAAATGGATCAAAAACAAGCCTGACAAATATTTTTTCAGTTCTCAAAAATTCGAAAGGAATATTAATGCACTTGATATTTCAAAAGTCTTTGATAAAGTTTGGCATTAAGCCCTCTTCGAAAATGCTTACTTTTGGTACTAACGAATCTGTACCTTGTGGTAGAAATTATCTTTCTAACCAATAAAAGTCGTATTGAATTGTTTTTTAGTCTCACAAAACTCCCAAAATTAATACTGGTATTCCACAGGGCTCCGTTTTGTCTCCTACTCTTTTTCTTATATTTATTATTATCCATTAAACTGTTTCATTGAAAACAGTTCCCTCAGCTGCTCATTAGATTCAGATCTTGACAGCATTGTTTTATATTGATTATCAACCTTGTAGAATTAAATGATTCAAAAATCAATTCTGTCTCCTTTTAGGAGACGATGAAGGATCGTCAAATTCATTCGTTCAAAACTTTAGAGCAATTTTCATATTTAGACAGGTGCCCCTTAAGCTTAAGTCTTTTGTAAAAATGCTAAAAAAGGCCATTTACAATGGCAAGCTATATAACTAAAGGGTGTTTTTTAGGGGTATATAACTTTCAAATGGAAAAGAGATATTTTTTTTAAATTGACATGAAATTTACTTCATTCTTCTGGCACTAAAATTTAAATACGCAACGGCTGACTAGGACTAATCTTAAGGTCCTATTTTCAATGACTTTTTCCAACATTTGTGGTCGAATATCGGCAATAACGCATTAAAAGTTGCCCTAGACGTGGTCAATAGTTTAGGGCTTATCAGAGTAGAGTAGAATCTTCACAAATCACCACATTAAATAACCAAGCGGCATTAAATCGCACGACCTTGGAGGCGAATTTAGCACTACACAAAATTCGCGCTAAACGTGTTTTGAACAGAACTATGATTTTTAAAATGACTGCACAATTTGGAAGCGTTTCTGAGGCGTCAGTCATTCATATAAAAAAGCCAAACCAATATTAAAATAAACCAATTGACAACTGACAAAATAACCACCAATGATGCCAACTCGAAGTTCTATATCTCTAAAAAAAACACACGTTATAGCCGAACATTTTACATCACTTGAACACAGCCACATGCTTTTCCTTGTTCTATCGATATTTTTACAAGCAGCGTTGTATCAAACAATGCTGCCGTAATACTCGAACTTCTAGGAATGCAAATCAGCTAACCCTTGAGCTTAAATTTCAGAAAAATTGTCAAGTATTGAAAATCTTTTTCAGCCGCACATCAAGAATGTGGATATATGTACTTTTTGGTCTTAAAAAAAATGAAAACAACTCCTTTAACAAATCTGCTTAAAACTGTAATTTCCAATTTTGCACTCAATTCACCCACATTGATTGGTTTAGTTTGTAGGGGCGAGGAGAGCCATACGTACGGACGGAATTAAGGACCCATTTTTGCGAATTTTGATTCAAACCTTCAGTTCGAAAATTTTTACGAATCCAATACTTGTTAAATAGTTCGTAAGTTTCATATATAGTGGAGTTCCGCTGGGATATGTTCTTGGTCCATTTCTGTTTGTTATTTACGTACTTTTTTTTATCAAAACCTAATTCTAAGATTAAGCTTGGTCTCCAAAAAATATTTAAGTTTAAAATTATTGATTCAGGCACAACTCTAATGAAGGTTGACTTTAGCAATCCATGATTTACCTCACAAACTATTGAAGACAAAGTAAAATCCAATCTTTTTTATTAGTTAATCGGAACTATTTCGATATTCCCCTATTAGAAAGGAAAACTTTTGAAAGCAGAAAATGGTTAAGCATCTTCTCAGACACTATGAACATTGAACATTGATCATATCTTCTCAACATGTATCTGGCCGATACTTAATATTGATGTTTTTATTATTTTACACACTAAGTATAGGTAGGTATATTATGTAGGTTTACGTTTATATATTCTATGGTCTATAGACACGATACACACAACTTATCTTCTTCTTTATCCTGAAGTGATTTTCAAGTTTTTAATTAAAAATTAATAGCCATGCAAATATCTCTCTTGACATTTTCTTGTAAACGATATAAAAAGTATAGAAGGCGTAAGACCCTCCTTCCTGCCTAGTCTATATAAATTTTGTTTTCCTTCCCCTTTAACTTATGTATCTTTATCTATACCTTTAGCTAGAACTATACCTAGGCTATTAAACAAGTTATAAGATCAGGGTAATATGAAAATTAGTTTGCTTTTTTTTTTCTTTACAGGAAATAGGTATATATAAGGATGTTGTATAATTAGGTAGTTTATTGATATTTTATAATTACACCCAATATGGTTCCTCCTGCAAGCTCCTGCTTGGTCACAAGGTACTTCGAGACCTATACCTATAATTTCTTTTCATGCTCAAGCAATTTTATGAGAAATTAATGTGATAACTTAGATGGGAGAATATAATAATTATTTAATTTTGCCTGTTTTCTGGTTGGAAAAGCTTAAATATGGTTGGAATACCGTCTACGGCCTACTCTTGTGCTATTGTGATAGTGATCAAAATTGAAATGTAAATTACTATGTTAAGACACCAGGTATACAAATTATTGTGTTTTGTTTGTAAATTTTTGGTAGACAAATTTAATTATTATGACACAAACTTTAGGCAGTGTTGGGCTAAGTAGCAGAGATATAATTTAGTTTCACAAGTAAAAGGTTTTCCAAAAAGAGGTTTTATTTTGAACAACCTGCTATTAAGGTAGCTTTCACTTTTGAAGCTGTCATGTTTTGACATTTGACAAGTAAAACTACGTTATTACGAAAAATGGAGCGGTACAAACTTCAATTATTAAGCTTCATTAAAAAATGCAGTCTCAATTTGCAAAACTAAATTAATTTTGTGTCGTTCGTGAAACCAATTGCTGATTTTGTTTTTGTTTGAGATTGATATAATTTCTTTTTGAAAATAAAATAGACATTTCCCTTAATGAAATAGTTTTTATTGAATATCAAAATAAATAATAATTTTAAAACATAAAGACAAACCCTAACATTTGTTCAATTTTACTTAATTCAATGATGGCATGCTCGGCAAAAATCCTTGATCGAACCCTCCTAGTGTGTGCCGGGCGGACAATGTCACCACAGTTTTGGTCTGTAGGTGTCAGACGGTGATAGCTAAGGTTAGATTGGATCGCTGTGTGGTTCTGACTTCTTTTATAGCACAACTCACAGAAATCCTCTCTCACCATAGATCCAAGGTTCCTAGTTTCAGTGGTGGTGTGAGCTAGTAAATCCGTGCCCAAGAATTAAAGGTTGAGGGATAAATCAACCATGAACGAGCTCAGCCGGAGGCCTGTGGTGGGTAACGGTTTTTGTGTTTATACCTTCCCTCGGTATGCGGCTCTGCCGAGGGTGACCTTATTTTCCGTCTTACTCGTGGGAATCAAATCGAACTCCTCAATCATGTCTTCGTCCAATTTATGTGTTAAAATTCCATCCATCGAGTCCGAGGATGAACTCCTGGCTTCCAGTCAGGATACCATTGTAGGTAGCTCAGGGGAAGCTAGAGACGCTAGCACCTCAGAGCAGGCTACACTTAGAGGTAACACGGGAGGTACTAGTACCCCTGTGCTTCAGCATCCCTCTCAAAAAACGCCCGTTACTTCAAGTAGCAAGGCTCGCCAGAGCAACGCTACCAAGCCCAACAAGCACTCTCCTGCGGATCAGCTCAGGATCAAGTACAGGAAGGCTACTTTCATTCTTGGCAAGATTGCCGAAAACGAAAAAGCCGGAAAGGTACATGAGCGTGATGCTGCCGACAAAATAAAATACCAAAAAGTTGTTGAAGAATTCAACAGTCGGGAGAAGAGTGCGCTACCCAGCAAAAAAGAACAGTCCACCAAGAGGAACAGGTCTCTGGAGGAGGAGAAGCCACCTCAAAAGAGAACCAAACTTGGTGGCAGTGCCAGAAAGGAGACTCCGAGGGCGACAGCGCAACCGCGCGCCTTGAGTGAGGTCGTCAGAGACAACCTCCAGGTGGCGATTGTAGATGAGCTCTCCACAGACAACAGAGCTCTGATGTCAGCGTGGAACTCAATCGAGGCTAAGCTCTCGGAATTGGTCTTCCATTATACAATTTCGGCAAAAGAAGGTCCCTACCCCAGCTTTGACTCCGGCGAAATGCTCAGAGGTTACAAAGTGATAAAGTGCGCAGACGACTTTTCAAGGGATTTCCTTGGCAAGGGAGTTGCTAAGATTAGCAACGACTGGAAGGGCTTGAAGCTCAAGCTCATTCCCGCCAGGGAGGTTCCTAGAAAACCATTGGCTCGCATCTTGTTGCCACTGATGAGCATTAAGCCAACTGGAACGGAGCTGATTAGGAGTCTTCAACGGCTGAATTCGCGGATTCCTATGCATGACTGGGTAGTCATTAAGACAGAGGAACCGCGCAAGAATAGCGCGGTCTATCTTCTGAGGATCTGTGAGGATAGTCGCAAAGCCCTAGAAGAGGCACAATGCAAGCTGAGGTTCGGCATCAAAAGTGTCTCCATAAAGATTCTGCAGAGTCAGGAAGTTGGCCCCACCCTGGGTGATGATAATGTCGAGGTAGACGATGTCACCATGCAGGTTGGAGCCCCCGGCGAGGCGCTGGATCCTGGCCCTGCAGTTCCACCTGCCAATTAAAAAACGACAAGCTACGCGCCATCCAGGCTAATCTGAAGCACTCTAAATGTGCCTCGGATAACCTGAGGATCTTCCTGAGTGAGGAAGATATAGATGTCGCCCTTGTACAAGAGCCATGGGTTAATGGCCTCGCGATTAGAGGCCTTAATGACAGCCAATACGATTTATTCTACAAGCCCGACAATCAGAATCAAGGTAAGCCTAGAACTTGTATTTTAGCTAAAAAACACCTAAAACCTTTTATGTGTCCAAACTATAGCACTTCTGACTTAACAGTTGTTAGGTTAGAGGGTAAACAGGCGGAGGGCTTGATTCTTGCATCCTCATACATGGCGCATGACAAGGAGTCACCGCCTGAGGAGGTGCGTACTCTTGTGGCGGAGGCAAAAGCCAGACAAACAAGTCTGCTTGTAGGGAGTGATGCGAACGCGAGGCACTCAATCTGGAGCAGCACTGAAATTAATGAGCGAGGTGAGTCTCTTTTTAATTATATAATTGAAAATAACTTGACTATATGTAACAGGGGCAATACTCCCACTTTTGTTTTTCCGAGTACGGACAACTCAGAAGGGTGGGAAGATGTGTTAGACGTTACATTTGTCAATATTTATGGTAACCTCTCCATCGAGAATTGGAGAGTATCTCTTCTTAACTCCTTTTCTGATCATAGACGGATTCTATTTGATCTTAAATTTGAAATAAAAACTCCTTCCCCCTATAGAAATCCAAGAAGAATTGACTGGAAGAAATTTAGTCAGATCTTTGGCTCAAAGTTGCGCAGTATACCGAACGCGAGTTACGACTCGGTAACAGATCTTGAGTTAGAGATTTCAAACTTCGAGGACTCTATAACCACCGCATTCAAGGTCTCTTGCCCGATAAGATACAGTAAGAAAACCTTTCCACCTTGGTGGAATGACGACTTATCTAATCTGAGGAAAATAACAAGAACCATTTTTAATATCTGCTATAAGCATAAATTTTATCAGCCTTATAAGGACTGCTTGAGAATATACAAGCGTTCTATAGCTCAAGCCAAAAAACAAGGATGGCAAGAGTACTGTCAGTCCATCGAAAACATCAAAGATTCGGCCAGGCTTAGTAGGGTTCTATCGAAAGAACATTCGAACCCCTCGTTTCTTAAAAAACCAGATGGAAGCTGGACAGCATCTCCAATGGAGACATTAGAGCTACTAATGAACGTACACTTCCCAGGTTGTGCAGAAGAACCAACCGAATCCAATCTGACTTTCAACATGCCAACCTCCATAGAGCAGGTAAACGCCCTTATAACTAGAGAAAATATAGTCTGGGCTATTAAAACCTTCTCGCCGTACAAATCTCCAGGCCCTGATGGAATACTACCTATAATGCTGCAAAATCAGCTTGAATTAGTAGTACCACGGCTCGAGAGTATCTTTAAAGGTTGTCTCTTACTAAACCATGTCCCCATGTCTTGGAGGCAGGTAAGAGTGGTTTTCTTACCAAAAATTGGTAAAAGGGGGCATGAATCTGCCAAAGATTACCGACCTATAAGCCTTACTTCCTTTCTTCTTAAAACCCTGGAGAGAATTGTAGAATCTCACATAAGGAGCATTCTGAGTAGTTGTCCCCTATCTAACTCGCAGCATGCCTACATGAGGGGCAGATCTACAGAGACTGCCCTTCACGAGGTAGTGAGAACGATAGAAAACACAATTCATTTTAAGGAATATACCCTAGCCACCTTCTTAGACGTAGAAGGAGCTTTCAACAATGTCCTAACTGAATCCATCGCTGAATCACTTGCAGACTTCGGTGTTGAGAACTACATTAGAAGGTGGATAATATCCATGCTAAGTAATAGAAGGATTCAATCAAAGTTAGGATATTCAACGTGTACCAAATATGCCAGCAGAGGAACACCTCAAGGAGGTGTATTGTCTCCTCTCCTATGGCTTTTGGTCATGAACAGCATTCTGGTGAAACTCGAGAGCAGCGGAGTGAAAGCGGTTGCGTACGCCGATGATTTGGTCATTCTAGTTTCAGGAAAATTTCCAAGCGTGATCAGTGAAATCACTAATATGGCTTTGAAGAAAGTAAGCACCTGGGCTGCGAGCTGCGGACTAGGTGTTAACAGCAACAAAACCGAGTTGATGCTTTTCACCACCAAAACCAAGGTACCACCCTTCACTCTACCTCGGTTAAACGGACAAGCACTATCATTGTCTTCCAGTGCTAAATATCTGGGCGTAATACTAGATACCAAATTAAACTGGAAGCTTAACATCGAAGAGCGGGTAAGAAAGTCGTGTGTCGCCTTCTACGCCTGCAATAAAACATTTGGCAAAAAGTGGGGCCTCCAGTCAAAAATGATAAAATGGATATACACAGCGGTTGTAAGACCGATACTGGTCTATGGTTCCATTGTGTGGTGGCCCGCTCTCACCAAAGCCTACATAGTAAACAAGCTTACAAAGGTGCAGAGAAATGCATGCGTAGGGATATCAGGGGCAATCAGGTCCTGTCCAACGGATGCACTCAACGTCATCCTGGGCCTTCTTCCGATTGACCTCTTTATCAAATATCAGGTGTCCTGCAGTATCTTGAGACTCAAGGAAATAGGCTGTTGGAAACCTAGATCTTACGGGCACTGCAACCAAACAAGCCTGATACCATCAGACATCCTATCCACAACCACCGATTACTGCATCCCTACCCTAGACACCTCAAAGAAGTTTAGAGTCTTGCTCCCGTCAAGAACCGACTGGGAGGAAGGCGTTGTGACGGAAGACTTTGACACAACTATCTTCACGGATGGTTCGAAGATGGAATGCGGTGTTGGTGCAGGTGTCTTCTGTGAATCTCTTGAGATTTCAAAAACCTATAGACTTCCCGATTTTGCCAGCGTGTTCCAGGCAGAATTGTTGGCGATAAGGGAAGCTTGTACAGCCCTTAAAAATATCCGTCAGAACGAAAATGTAGCTATACTAACAGACAGTCAGGTAGCTATTAAAGCCATTGATTCAGCTTTGTCATCCTCTAAACTGGTCCAGCAATGTAAAGAGGCCCTAAAGGAACTGGATATGAGCGTCACTCTTATCTGGATACCGGGCCATAGGGGCCATGAGGGTAATGAGAAGGCAGATGAGCTAGCCAGGCAAGGATCAGCCCTTCACAACTCTCTGGCAGTGAGAGTATATGCTCCTCTAGGAGTTGTGAAGGGCAATATCCTGACCAAATACACATCAGAAGCAAATCATAGGTGGAGGAGTTTAACGAGTTGCGTTATATCCAGGAAAATCTGGCCCGCCTATAACAAACCAAAATCAATCAATTTAATTTCCAAACCAAGGCATGACATAGCCAGGATTGTCGCTACCTGCACAGGGCATTGGCCTGTAGGGGAGCATGCGGCAAAATTGGGTATACCACATAACTCTTTCTGCCGTAGCTGTGAGAACCAGGATGAAAAAGAAACAGTCCCACACTTTCTATGCCATTGTCCGGCTCTGGCCAGGAAAAGAGCACTCCACTTGGGTAAGGAATTCTTCAACGGTATTGAGGAACTCTCAGAATTCAAGATCAAAGATTTGATCTCATACCTAAATAGCACAAAGTGGCTTTAATCCCCTCCCCCCTTATTTCTCCATCACTAAATGGTACTATGAGATAATAGGCCGAAGGGTAGGAGAATAAAACTACATTTTATATTTTACATAGAACTGCACGTGCGGAACGTGCACCACCAATAGCCCATTTTCAAATCCATTCAGAATCTCACGAGGTATGGTATCAAAACGGCGCACTCAGCGCTATTTGTGTTCTGCGCGAAGCAGGACAGCCATTTCTACCTACCTACCTACCATGATGGCATCATTTTTTGTGAATAGCTGATTTTATATGATTCGAACACAATCGTTTCAGTTTTCTTTGTATTCTTTTTCTTTGTATTCACATCTATCATTTTCGGTTTCTAACTCCAACCTCAAATACTTGATTTCAATCAGGAACATTTCGATTCAGTGATAGAAATTTTCAATGATCGCTTTAACCAAGCTGTCAAAAAATTCAACTGATTATTTTGAATTATGAAATCCAATGAAACCTATTATGACCCTATAGGTAGGTAAAGTTTCACTGATGCTATGAAATTCAATTAAGGGCAGCAAATTTGTATATGTTTGTACAAAAACTTTCTTCATTTTTGTATTACAAATAAGCGGCATCGACTGTATTGTAATGCTCTTGACATTTAAATTTGTACCAACATAATTAATATCTACCTACATACATACATACCTATAACAACAACAACAACAACAACAACAACAAAAATGTCGCCTTCAAGATATAAGGAACAAATCTAAGAAAACTTTTTCCTCATCATCTCATCTAAACTTATTCTCAACTCATTCTCAACTCAATTCAACTCAACCCAACAGCCTCAATTGTGTGGTTTTTAAAGAACATTAAAACTCTTCCACTTTTCCTTGGAAGATTTCCGCATCTCGTGGTTGCACTTCACCGCCAAAAAGGAGACCGCCCTCTCTAGCAAATCTTTGAGGTTAAATCGACATCTCAATCGCATTGTCTACCTTACCCTAGCCTCAGCCTCAGCCTAAGCCGTTGTCGATGGATTTTCAGTCATCTACCATTCATTGTGTAAAGGAAATGTGGAGTGAGCCTTCTCAAAGGACCAAAAGAGGGTTGTGTGCAGAAAAAAAGGACCCATAAAATCATTCTATTCTACAACCCCCTTCCCTGCTCCTGCAAACCACCTTAAGAAAGAAGAAAAATAAAAAAAGGAATCATAAATTGAGGAAAAAGAAGCAACAGCAGGGAAAGTTAAAATGTGTGTATTATTTTTTCTCAAAGGAAGAGGGAGCTTCCTATTGCTGCTGCTGCTACTCATACTGCTCCTGCTGCCCTACCCGCATATTTTCTCGACGAAAAGTGGCTTTTTGTAGACATTTTCCAAGCTCTCATTCTATTATTTCTCTTTTGGCCACATCAGTCAGAGTCAGAGCCAGAGCCACAACGACAACGACAACGACGACAGCGACACAGTGATACTCGTACTCTCAGTCAAGGATGAAGGTGAGACGCATGCGTCACTTTGAGCTAATTATGTAAAATAGATATTCCACACATGAAGGTGGTTTCTATATGTATTTTATTTTTCTGTAGCTCATATAACCCCACATGGTCACATATCCTTGCTGTATAATATGATGCCCACATTTCCATCATCTCACCTAACGCCTCTCCGCAAACATTTTATCGCATTTCCTTGACTTTAGGAGACTAAAGACACTAAGGACCAAGGGGGGGGGGGCGATTCCGTCGCCTGGTTAGAGATTTGAATGGTTGGATGGCTTGCATGCCGCCTTTGGACGTTGGCGTTGCGTTGAATCCTGAAAATGGATACACGGTGTTTTTTTTGCTGTGACAATGGCAGAGAAAACAGTTTTCGTTGTTGGGTCCTTCGCCGCCGCCGCCGCGCTGCTGGCCGTGGGGTGTTTCAATTCTTTGAAATTCACAGTTTTTCTTTTTTGTTGTTGTTGATGTTCCCCTTAGAGAGTTGAAAATAGAAAAATGGAAAATGGAAAACTCTTGTTTTTCCGTGTGGTCGTTCGGTGTTCGTTCGTTGGTTCGTTGGTTCATTCAAATATCCTTGCTGCGTTATCCTGGTTGGACACATTGTTTTTGCTATTTTTCTAGCAATCAGCAAAAATGAATCTGTTATTTCTTTTGCATGTCAGAGAATAGAAGCGAACAGATGCACCACAAGCAAGCACCATGGAGGCAGAGATGAAGGCATCTCCAGGACCACCATTATTCTTAACACAGTGGGATAGTGTGTGCTCAGAAGTAGGAAAAAAAACAGAAAAATAGAACCAAAACCAACAAAAATAAAAGAGAATCAAACGATAACATCTATCGGAAATATTTCAAAGCCTGTGGCATTTAGATATTCTCCTCTGATGCGATTCTTTACTCAATGTGATTATTTCTGTGTTTGCAGATGAGAATGATGAAGAAAAACATCGGATTTTTTGTTATCCTGCTGAGAGCAATGAGAACGACTACGATGAGGATTGAGGATGAGGACGAGGACACGATGACGAGGACTATGAGGACGACTGCGAGGACGACTACGATGATGGAACGGACGGCAAAGGCAACAGCAATATGGGGTGCTTTCTGTTTTTTGCTCTGCTAAAGTTACCATTTTCCGAGAAAAGAGAACGTACGTAACGTATACGACGTATACGACGGAATACAGTATCCGTATTTTGTGTTATATTTGTAGGAACATATGTATATATGTATATAAGGAAGGTAATTGTTTTTGCACGAATTTCATTTAGAAAAAGGGGTGTGACGAAGTTCTAATTATAACAAAGTGGTCGCTTCTAATAAAATGAAATTGGATTTGTAGTGGGTTGCCAACAACAGATTTTATTATGACAACCACTGGTTTTTTTTTTCTTCTTTTTGTGTACCTTTTTGTTTTCATTTCCTTTCTTTTTTTGTGTCCCATTCCATTCTTGGTTTATTTCCTTTCTTTTTTTTTTTTTTAATGAGAAATTAGGTGGAAAATGTTGGCAAACAATTTGGAAATATGGCAGTAGTTGAAGTTGAAGTAGGTCAGTACGGTTTAGGTATGTAGGTAGGTTGGGTTTGAGAGTTGATACTAGAGGTATAGGTTGAAATTTAGGGTGATTTACAAGTTTAAAGTTATATTATGCAGTCTGGGTTCATTGGTGACCCTATCTACCACCATATTGGATTCGTTTGCACTTTTGTAAAAAAAAAATGGTATAATCTTCTTAAAACTACTTATCAATAATATGAGGGTGCTAAATTTGTTGGCAGATTTTATTTTTTAAGGATTTAATCGTTGAAAATGGTTTTAGTTTTAGAAAATTCAGATCATAAATCTTGTCAAAGTCAAACAGAGGGCTATTAGTCTTGATTTTAGGGAGGATTGTTTATGAGTTATAATTTACCATAGACAGTTTTTTAAAAGTGCAAGATTAAGAGATAAAATAATCATTGGAAGGACGATAAGCTGAATGTATTTATGAGGATAAACTGTAGAATGATCTGAATTATTTTACAAAAACATATGCCTTGGGACCTTGGGTTATGGGGTTCGTGCTTATAGAAGACTTTTGAATGTTGGATGGGATACAGGAAGAATATTTCCTAATGTTTTCGAAATATCAACCTCAATAATCTTTGCTGGTATAACTTTTCTCCATGGTTTTATCTAAATTAGTTTTTAACACGTTTATACAAAAAAGATGTGTTATCCTTATCTGTATCTGAATATTTTGCCTAGCCCGAAGATGTAGCCATTAATAAATACAGTGACAAAAAAAAACAGGACATGAGATTTATGTAGGTTTAATCAAATACCTTAAGTGTTTTAACTAAAACATGAAATCTCTAGAACACTATCAAGTTTTCGAATAGGGGAGGGTGTATTTTGACAGGTGGCCATATTGTTTCTTGTACTTTCTGTCAAAATATCATCTTTTAATCAGTCATCAGTCACTAAAGACAAATCATCATTGTCGAGAAGCACGAGCAAATGATAGAACTTTATTATCAAAACGGGGTTCTCTTTTAGCAACGATGCGCACGTTGCGCGCTTTTTTTTGGGGTACATGTACGTCCTTCTAAGTCAACTATTCAGAGGTTTGGTGGCCAAATTCGAGTCCACCTGCTCAGAGAACAATCAGCCAACAATTGTACGTCAAATAAACGGAATATCTGCCATAAAACACCACTTCTGTTCGTGAAAATGTGCAGCAGAATCCAAGGCTGTCAATTCCGCGACGCTCAAAAGAAATTGTACTGTGGCAGACCCCAACATGGCGAATTTTAATTCGGGATTTGGGTCTTCACCAATACAAAATCCAACTGACCCTGGAGCTAAAACCAAACGACAATACACATCGTCTTGTGTTCGCTAATTAGATTTTGGAGCAGTTGGAAGTTGATCCCAATTTTGGCCGAAAAATCGTCTTTAGCGATGAGGTCTATTTTTACATAAATGGGTAAGTTTTTTTTTGTTTTTTTTTTTAATAAGCGCACACTCAAGGGGATATTACTACCCTTATTATATAAAGACACAGTGAGAGCACTAGGTAAGGGAGAGATGGTTTGAAAGGAGGTGTCGGTGCACATTGGTTTTGAATTCCTGAATATTGCAATGACTGGGAAAGACAGAGTGTGGTAGGGCATTCCACATTCGTGTAGTACGGCTAAAGAACGAATATCTGAGTTAGACAGTACGACTGAAGTTGGGCTCGAGGTTATACTGATGAGCATTCCTAGAAGCGCGAGTATTACGGTTGAACTTTTTAAGGGGAGGAATGCAACTGGCTATTTCTCTAGAGCATAAACCGTTAAAATAACGGTAAAAGAGGGTCAGACAAGAAACTTTACGACGGTGTTCAAATGATTCTATGATGGTATTATCGCCAATCAATCTAAAAGCTCTACGTTCAATACTGTCCAAGAGGCTTAAGTAAGTTGCCAGATATGGGAGTTATACTCAAGCTTTGGACGTATATATGTAAGTCTTGTAGATAACAGCCAGATCAGAAGGTGTGAAATATTTCTTGCATTGCCTAAGGAAACACAAATACCTTGCGGCATTTTTGGCGACATCGCGTATGTGATCGTTCCACAAGAGATGGTTGGTGACACACATACGACAATATCGAGATGTTCAGTCTCATTGATTCAAGTGCCACCCATGGATAATGGCAAGGGGGGTATATCTCGCTTTAACGGTACAAGACAGCATTGAGTTTTCGAAGCATTAAATTCCACGCGGTAATTGAGTAAGAAAAATAGTTAGATTTGGGAAGACACCAATCCACGCGAGATTTACGAAGTGCCAATGCATCCCAATAAGGTAACTGTATGGTGTGAATTTTGGGCTCAAGGCGTCATCTGCCCTGACTTCTTCGAAAATGATGCTGACCATTTCAGCTACAGGTCAATGATCACCAATTTCTTGTGGCCTGAATTGGATGATATGGACATCGAAAACTTATGGTTTCAATAAGACTACGCGTCGCGACACAGCTACAGCACATACTACATAGCTCAAGACAGAATCAATATTCTGAGCGAGCGGTTTCTAGCACGGTTATCTCTCGCAGAAGCGACTTGAATTTGGCCACCAAGATGTGTGATTTTACCCTTATTGACTTTTTCTTGTAGGCAAACGCCGCAAACCACAGAGGTCCTCAAAGCCTTCGTTCAAATTCCCCATGATTTCTGCGCCAAAGTTATCGAAAACTGACCATTTACGAATGCGCACAAAAAAAATGTCTGTTTTGTTTTATTACTGAAGCTTTTAAAAAAATAATCTTTTCCTCTTTTATTTTTCATTTTGTAGAAAGATTTTCATTTATTGCAACTTCGACGTTAAAATATCTCAGAAACATAACTTGATACACAAATTTAAAGTCCCGATTAAAAAAAAATGAATAACTTCTGTTCTATGGAAATAATATTTCGTGGTTGAAGATTCTTAGTCTTAAGCATTCTTAATCAAAGATTTTCTTAATTTTTCATTACGTCAACATGAGAAATAGTTTTTCGTCATTGGAAACTTTTCGAAGAATTAAAATAATTGTCATATTTGTTTCGATTTGCTTTAATTTGATTATTGAATTATTACCTATGTTCCTTAAGGAAGTGTTATATTTCAGCAAAATTTGCTTTTGAATAAAGACATTTTTCAATCAGGCTTTCTACACCAACACCAACTGGAGAAAAATACCAATCAAATCATTCACAATTACCTTAAATAAAGGTTTGCATTTTCAATGATACCAACTTTTGTATTAAAGAAGGTGCATACAAAATTGAGTTTTAACAATAACAATTTTATCTGAAACAATATACTCGTACGTACTCGTATAAATATCATAAAATCAAAAATTATAATTATGTCCTACAATTTTCTATGCATGTGCATTTATCCTTTTTCACAAGCACTATATGGAGCAGCAACGAAATAGAAATAAGAGCACATTCGAAATTGAGGAAAAGGACATGACACACATATGTCAAATCTATAAATTTTATAGGAAAAATATACAAGAAGGGGGCGGAACTAATGTCCCAATATTTTAACCGACCGCTGTCGTCTCCGCCGCTGCTTCACAGACTTATACAGCCAAAAGCACATCGTTTAAATTCTAAGAACTATCTTTATCATGCAATTTTGAACAAAACAACAAAACTTTATTCTCTCTATAGTCTATCGTCTATACCTATTCTATATCCTTTTGCAGAGTGACGATATGGCGGTAGCAGTGGCGCGGCGATGGCGATGGCGGCGGGTACGGGCATTGACAACAAAAGCGGTGCGACGCGCGGCATGTTTAAGTTGTCAGAGCGGTCTGGCAGAACATAATAAAGCTAAAGTTTTCAATCTAATAATGTACGAATATAAAATGTACCACTATGGTATATGCGACTCTATTTATAGAATATCTATTTATTCTAAGGATTCGGATATCAGGACATTTGCGGCTGTGTATAGAATGCGGAATGCGGAAGAACGCAAACCCATATTCTCCGAATAGAAACCACAATTCACAACCGTAGCACATTTTTGCTTGTCTCCTCGTAAATTCTCGTATATTGTGTTGTGCTAGTGAAATGAAATGATTGATCAAATAACAATAATCACGGCAATATAGACTTAGTCTAGGGACGATTCATGATTATTCTGCGTCGTTCGTGTATCGGTTTCATTATTATTATTTATTGATTGCCGCTAATCGCAGATATATACAGATTAAAATATACGCATTCCAAAATGATGTTTGTTTTATATTTATATGTATACCATCAGATGTCTATGAGTTTATGTATATTTATATCAACTTAGGAACAATGGAGTGAAGAAGAGCAATCATTTGAATTTGTAAGGATATCACAATTTTAGATGGGACTAATTTAAATTGCCTGTGAAAATGGGGTGGTATTTATAAATGAGCTGAAAAAATAGAAATTTGTTTGTGCTAAAGGAGAAGCATTTATTTGAATATTCAGCCTTATTTTTATTATTTTAACAGTATTTCTTAACGCTCAAAATCAATCCTTTTCAAATCAAGTGTTTTTAAAGAATCTTTTGATTGTTATTTCTTAAGATAAATTCAATACATATTCCAAGTTCTATTAACTTAACGTTGAGAACTAGGGTCTAGTGACGTACAACTATCAACCATTCCTGTGAGCGAATCATTTCAGGAATGGAGGGGCCCTACAGTTTTATGCCGAATCCAAACGAAAATTTAAGAAAGGACTTTTCATTACAAAAATTAGTCTTGAAGAATTTGTCAATTTCTCACAACAGGCAGTACCAGTGAAAAAAAAAACGTTTGTGAATATGCATGAATCATCACTCCACGGGCATTACAATTTTTCGACTGTTATCTCAGGGATAGGATTTTACTAACTTTGCCTTTTTTTTATTGGTTAAACGGAAGATGAAATCGACTTTCGACAAACATGTTTCAAGCCCTGGTGTTTGCAAAAATATGTATTTTATTTTGCCTTTTTTGCCGGTGTAAATAGAGTTTGTGAAAGCATACGCAGTCACTACTCAAAAGTTGACGCCTTCTTGTCGACATTGAAAAAAGTATTTCTGAAGACTCCATCTCGTATTGCTATTTTTAAGGATATGGAACCTGAATTGCCACTGCCACCTCAACCTGTAAGTTTGATTGAAACTGAATTTGAAGTCGTATTTTTGAATATCCATTTAAACTAGGTTTTAACTCGCTGCGGGGTACTTGGTTGGAGGCAGTAGCATTTATGCGGAATATTTTGCTTGGACCAAACAAAATTGTCAGCGCACTCGAAAATGATGCAAGCTATGTTGCATTTGCAAAAAATTGATTGAAGATGAAGAACTGCAAGCGCAGCTGGCGTACATTAAAGTCAATTTTGTGGTTTTAGTCGATCCGAAAAAACATATTTTCAAAGACCTACAAAAAACAGGTATGTTTGAGAGTCTATACCTACTTATAATTTAAGCTAACAATATTCTCATCAAAGAACATCAGTTGGCGAAGTGCTGCCTGTTTTGAAAGACATTGAAGAAAATTTAAAAAAAGCAAAAGGGCCCATTGCAGAGGAAGTCTTGTAGAAGTTTAATGCCGTTTTCAATGGAAACACAGGGCTAAAAACGATTGAGCAGATAAATTCTGTAATAAACGGCGACGTGGATTTTAAACTTCCAGGAAACATTGAAGTGAATAATGTTGAAAGTTTTAGATGGGCCCCACTCGTTTTAGCTGTTGAGAGATCATTTAGCTCCTTCATAGCCCTTCTAGAAGACAACCGAAGAAGATTGCTACCTGAGAACTTTAAAAAACTCTTGGTAGTCCAATGGTACTATAATTAAATGTATTTGTGTTTAATTTCCTAGTATTTTTTAATAAATGCCTTTTCTTTGCCTTTTTAAATGTTTTGTTTTGTTTTTTTTTTTTTGCCTTTTTTTAATTTTTTAGGTAAACAAAATCCTAACCCTGGTTATCATTATTTGGAGTTTCTGGTTAGGTTTAAGCTTTTAATAATGAGACTATTGTAAGTCAAAAGGCAGTATAATTTTCTTTCAATAATTAAATGATACTTTTTTTCTGACAAATTGGTAAAATTGTAGTTCAACAAATTAGCTACTAATAAAATACTTTGAAATTAGTGGAAAAGATGACTGACTTCAACAACATCAAAACAAGCTTTTACTCATAAATCTAAAGGCATAAATTTACTTTCTATGAGAAAGAAAGATCTGTTGTAGACATTTTAAGATGCTTAGACTTTAATTTTCTTGATGTATCCACAAAAGATGCCTAAACTATTTTTGAAAACAATGCAAAATCAATAGTATATTTTTTAACTTCTTACAACAGCAACAAAGGTTATATTTTGATAATCAATTCTAGAAAATATCGCCGACGGAATGGTAATTTATTTAAAAAAAAAAGACCTTTAAATATTTGGTTTTATTTCATGTTATCACTGTTCGATGTACATACATGACCTAAAATAACGACAAAAATTAATAAAACTTAAAAATGGTATTCCATAGGATCAACCAATGCAAAATTAGGATATGTTTAATAAAAATTTGACCTCTGCTAAATTACCACAAATATAATATTAAACCTTTTTAAGTTTAGAAATTGGCATATTTTCAGATCTCACTAATTTTCCCGAAAGAACTATTATTTAAGTTTGTTTGTACCTACATATGCATAAATTTTCATCACCTTGGCTTCTTTATTGATATTTATATGTTTTTGGTATTATTTCACTTTTTTTTTAAAGAAAACCACGCTGCTTATACATATTCGATGTTTTTCTTTGGTTTTACTTTAAATTTGACCATTCTACATGATTCAGAAGTAATCTTATATATATAAAAATCAATGCCACTTTTCGTTGTAATGTTATAACTCAACAATGCCTTTACCGATTTGGATAATTTTGGTCTTGAATTATTTGTGGAAGTCCAGAGAAGGTTTGTACGTAGAGAAAATTTGAAACAAAAAAATCTTGAAAAGGTGTTAAATCAACATCTTTCTATACTCCCATATACACACAATTTGTACTAATACTTAAAAGCCAATTTGAACCTTTGGCAAAACAATAGAAGATTTAATGTCATCATATGTCATTTCATTTTATCAGCGATAATTATTGCTTTGTTGTGTTTATATTTTCCAAAATATTGCTGAGTTATTGCTTTGTGTTTATATTTTCCAAAATATTGTTGAGTTGTTGAGTGAAGGTAAAATGCCACGAGCAAACATAGGCCGGCGAACGCGTAATGCAAATCTTGCACGGTGATCACGAATACATCGTGCTGTTTTGGATGAAATGCTGCGTGCTGCTTTTAATTACAATAGTCAGATTGACATGATGGTTAGTGTGTGGCATGATGGTTAGTGCGTTGGACTGTCATGCGAGAGGTCTTGGGTTCGATCCCTGCCTATGCCACCTAAAAAAAAAAAAAAAGTTTTTTTCACGGGTACTGCCTCTTGCGAGGAATTGACAAATTCTCCAAGAGTAATTCTTGTCATGAAAAGTGCTTTCTCAAAAATTTGCCGTTCGGATTCGGCTTGAAACTGTAGGTCTCTTCCATACCTGACAACAGTACTCGCACACAGGAATGGTTGAGAGTTGTAAGTCACTAGGCCCAAGTTCTCAAACGGACTGTTGCGCCATCCAATTTATTTTTTATTTATTAGTCAGATTGATTATAGTATGTACGGATACATTGGAATGATGGACGCAATATGTCCACATTGTGATGCGGCTAACTTTCAAGGTGAAAGCCCGGCATGTGTTGTGCTAATGTGCTAATGTGAGATTGCCAACATTAGAAACTCCGCCCGAACCATTGTATTCATTTATTTTTGGGACATCTCAAACGTCGAAGCAGTTTTTTAAGTAATATTCAACAATACCTACAATTCGGCATTTCAAATGACTTCTTTTGGTGCTACCAAAATTATTAGAGATAATTTTATGCCGATTTTTAAGGTAAATACCTCAACATGATTGTCCCATGTTTATATCAACCTGAATCATAAAGTCTTACAAATTCTGGGACTATTCGATCGGAACAGATAATTGCATTGGCACTTGCATCTTCGGGAATTGCTGCTATATTATTAGAAGGTAGTCGGACCGCACACTTTGCATTAAAATTGTCATTGCATGTACAGGTGATTGAAACTTCAACTTGCAATATTTCGGGAAATTCTGCTATGGCAAAAGTTCTGCGATTAACGTCAATTATTTTATGGGATGAGTGCACAATGGCGAATAAAAAATCAATAGAAGCATTTAATCGAACAATGCAAGATTTACGCGGTAATCAACAGCTTTTTGGTGGTGCTCTGATATATGTAGCTGTCAGGGGACTTTCGTCAAACATTTCCTGTCATTCCTCGATCAATTCCTGCTGATGAAATAAACGCCTGTTTGAAGTCATCAGTTCTTTGGGACATGTACGAAAATTGATACTGAACATTAATATGCGTATACACCTATGTACATAATGATGCAACTGCCCATGAGTTTTCAAAACAATTGTTAGAAATTGGTGATGGCAAAATACCAATCGACAGTACCAACGGATTGATCACTTTACCGAACAATTTTTGTACAATTGCGCAATCTATTGATGAGTTGATTGAATGTGTTTTTCCGAATATTCTTCAGAATTACAGAAATTATGATTGGTTGAGAGAACGCGCCATTTTTGCACCGAAGAATATTCATATCAATGCCATTAATTTTCAAATTCAAGTGAAATTGCCAGTTGTAGTCAAGGCATATAAATCAATTGACAGTGTTATGAATCAAGATGGGGCATAAATAAGGCCCAAGGCAAACACTTTACGTTTGTGGTGTCAATTTGGAGGAATCATGTTTTTTACATGGCCAACTTTATGTTGCCTGTTCCAGAGTCTGGGGGTACCGACTGTTTATTTGTTCTTGATCAAAATGGAAAAATAAAAAATATTGTTTATCCAACTGCTTAAGACTAACCCATACAGACCCACCATAGTTTTTACTCTTTGCTGATAAATATAATATAAACAATATATCATTTGGACTTTTAAATAGCTATTAATTTAAAATATTTTTTTGTTTGAATAAATGAACTATTAATAATAATTTTTTTTTATAACTATGCCTTATACGTAGCGAAGCACGTACCGGGCCGCTAGTATATTTTAAAGATAACGAAACAATATATTAAAAGTGGGTGGATACCACGCCCCTGAGTATGTAATATCTTCTTTGCATACACACCAACCATTTTTACTTTACTAAATTTCATCATTCTTCTAGAATCAGAAATATTTAATGCAAACAATGATGAATTCAGAAAAAGTGGGCAGATACCACACCCCAATGGCGGATCCAGGGGGGGGGGGGGGGGGGTCGTAGGGGTCATGACCCCCCCCTGGGAGATAATTTGTTTGCTTTTTCGTAGGAATTCCCTTCAATTCAAAACTAATCGTATTGCGTTAATGGGTATGACCCATATTATATTTTGAATTATTTATTTTTTGTATATGAAAACAACATTTGTATTTTACTTCCTTAAACTTTGTTACTAAAAGTACTACTTTTAACTGAGGACTGGACCAATAACATAATATGAATTGGAAATTCAGCCTTTTTCAAAAACGCAGCACAAATTCATCAACTTTTGACCAACTGACGATCCAGGGGGGGTCATATGAGCCATAAAGCTTATACAGTTAAGTTGTATAAGTAAAAATTTCATCTATAGATTTATTAGTTATTTAACGACATTCGCCAAAAAGTGGTTTGCTGTCAAAAACAACTAAAATTTTTGTTTTCACTCAATTTAGAATTTGAAAAAAAAACTTTAGTAATGCTTTAAATTATTTTCATGAAAATTGTTTCTAAGAAAAAGAGCAAATATTCAGGTTCTTAAGAAGAAACCTTGAATAAGAGATCATCAATTTTATATTAAGTTACCTTTAAATTCCTTAAACTAGCCTTCAATTTTATTATTACATTTTTTTGACACACATAAATAGTGAACATGAAGGTTTTTAATCCTAGCTTTTCCTTCAATTATATTTGTATTTGTAAAAAACTACTTATTAAAAAAACTCATCATTTGGCAGTAGTAAGATAGCGTATGTCAATCTCTGTAAATTATGCAATATTGCAATTTTGGCTACAATAAAAACTATACATACTGAAGTGATTTTTACTCGCGACATATAGGAACTATATGGTAAGTTTTGCATTAGTAAACAATTTCGAACTAGAGCTTGTAATCAAATATGACATTACGAAGGTAGAGAAGTCGAAAAAAGTGGAAACCCTGATTCCGTCCGTCTGTCTGTCTTTCCTGGCACAAAATTTAGAGAAATTTTTAGAAAAATCACATGGTTTAACCAAAAAATTTGAATGGGGACTGCTGTTATTTTTCGTGTTAATAAAATGGACTGTAGTCCAAACAATTGTGTTGATTGAAATAAAGGTTTTCAGCCGATTAGCGTAAGGCGTTTTTTTTTTCATTTTATTAACACGAAAAATAACAGCAGTCCCCATACAAATTTTGTGGGTTAAAACATGTGATTTTTCTAAAAATTTCTCTAAATTTTGTGTTCTTAATTTGGCTTCTTTCTACAAGAAAGACATATTTTGGTATTGCTCCAGAAGGGTACCCCTCAAAAACCTTTATTTTGTTTTTAAGTTTTCTCAAGAACTAATGGACCGATTTCAATAATCTTCTCTTTCTGTGTAAGCTCTTTTTGATGATCAAATGATCAAATTGATGATGATTTTTTATGATCAAAAATGTATTTTTTTTTTTGATTCTTAAAAAAATATTAATTTTGTTTACAAAACTCGATATCTCAGAAAGGGATCAACATTTTTTGACGAAATTTAAGTGTAAAATGTACATATATTTATAAGCTCTTTATTTAGTGCTTACCAAAAATATTTTCAAGACAAAATTTAAAATGATTTTCGAAAAAAACTAAGTTAATCTAGATTTTTTGACAAATAAAATGGCATTTAAATTTTTGAGAAAAACTTATTTTGCAGGTACATTTTTAAGTCTTAAAATATAGGAAATATTTGTAAACAGACTTTTTGGCAGAAATTAGCAAGTTCTAGCGACCAAGTCGTGCATTTTATTTATTTTAAAATTGGTTTTCTATTAAATACAAAAGATCTTAAAAGATCTTACAAAATTAAATAAATCTACTTTTGAAGTGAATTTGCTTTGGATGCTCTAAAACTAATATTTAAACACGAATTTCAATACCTTATATAAATGTCCCAAAAACACTTGTTAAACTAATGGCTAATTAAAAAACATAAGAAACGGGTCATATCTATTGATATACAAGCTTTGAATCTCTTGAGATTTCAAGTGAAAAGAGATTCTAAAACGTGTAATGTGTGAGTGTCACACAAACGTTTCTTCCCAACTTATTTGTTTACCTTAATTTGTTTTAATTTAATTTTTTAGAGAAATTATGTACTTAAATGCACCTATTTCCTTTAATTCAAGAACCAAACATTTTTTTCTCTAAAATTTTTAAGTTTTGTTGACTCCTTTAAGATCAAAATACGAGCAAGCAGACTGATAGCGATAGTAAGTAATAATAGACTCCCGAAAATTGAGTTCGATAAAACTTCGTCAAAAAAGCCCGACATTTCTTCATATCAGATCCTCTCTCATTTTCTGGATTTTTGAATTCTTTAGCGTTCTTAGCATAAATAGAAATGGATACAAGAAAAGTATATTTTATTTTTGGAAAAAAAGCTACGTTTCAAAACAATTTCTAACATTTCTGCGTGAAATGCAGCAAAAACACTCTAAACCATTGTGTTTTAGCTCTAAAATATGGCACATTTATAAAACTTTTGGAATCTAGGAATGCTTTCATATGTAGGGAGTCATACAAATTAAATAGTTAAACCATAATTTGCTGGAAAACAGTGTTCTAAAATAATTTGATAACTAAAGTTGTCATTTTAGCAATTGAAATGTGTAAAGGTTAGGTTAATATACTCGTACACATTATGTTATTTCAATTTTGTTAGCCTCCCTTACAAAAAATTAAAGAACATTTTTAAGCGGTGAGTAAAAACTCATCTAAGTGTGTGACCCCCCCTGATGAAAAGTCTGGATCCGCCCTTGCCACACCCCCTGAGTGAACAATATTAGTGCCTAGATTTTTGTTGTTGTTTTCATAAACGCCTACAGCCTACTACTCTTCTTAATTTCATAAACTTTAAAATGGCAATTTTAAGTAAGAAAGTGGGTCGATATAACGCCCTCTAAATCAAAAACCTATCTTCGTAGGCGAAATTTCATAATTTTGATAATTGGTCAGTCAATAACGGCTTTTGCTGTTTTTGAAGTGCTCATAAACTTTCTTTTCCCTATCAAACCGTGGCACTATTGAATTTAAAAATTTATTTTTTAAAAAAGTTATCGAAATTCAATGCCAATAGGTGCACCATCTTCAAAATAAATAAAAAAATATCAGTGAATATCAGCCAGAAGCATTGCAAGACCTACCAATGCATCCACAAAAAGTCACAGTTTGGTGCGGTTTATGGGCTGGTGGCATCATTGGACCGTACTTCTTCAAAGATGATGCGAATCGTAACGTAACTGTGAATGGTGACCGCTACCGTGAGATGATATCCAACTTTTTTTTGACCAAAATGCAAGAGCTTGACTTGCATGACATGTGGTTTCAACAAGACGGTGCCATATGCCACACAGCACGCGCAACAATGGACTTATTGAGAGGCGAGTTCGGTGAACATTTTATTTCACGTTCGGGACCGGTCAATTGGCCGCCTAGATCGTGCGATTTAACGCCTTTTGACGATTTTTTTGTGGGGCTGTGTTACGGCTCATGTCTATACAGACAAGCCCGCTTTAATTGACGCATTGGAAGACAACATTGAAGCATTTATTCGTGAGATACCGGCCGAAATGTTGGAAAGAGTATGCCAAAATTGGACTAAGCGGATGGACCATTTGAGGCGCAGTCAAGGTCAACATTTGCATGAAATAATCTTGAAACATTAAATTATATGGACCATACTATCGATTCGAATAAAGATTTCATGCATTTTTCTGAATTGTATGTGTTTTTTTTGTTTGAAAAACTTTCCTATAGCTTTTAAAAAATCACCCTATACAAATATGTTCTTTAGAAACTTTTTAATAGGAATGCGTTTATCTTTCAAAGGATTTCCTCATTTTATTGAAAGTCAATTTAAATGTCATAATTATTTCGACATTATTTTTATATTATTTTATATGATAGTACAATTGCCATATAAATATCTCTTTGTTAACACGTTGCATCTATGATATTATAATGCAAATTACATATTTTTTAAATGTGTGTAGATACTATACACTATACTATAGTGTGTCTATGTTTATTTTCACAGACTGTTATCTCGTGGGTTGTCCTTCTGGATGTTGAAAAGGCTTTTGATAGCATATGGCATGATGGTCTACTTCATAAACTTAAATTATTCGGTTGTCCTTTATATGTAATAAAACTAATACAAAGCTTCCTTAGAAACAGGCAATTTCAAGTTAATTTAACTAGAATACACTCTTCCGTTAAAAATTAAAACATCGGGGGTACCTCAAGGGTCAGTATTAGGTCCTTTATTATACATTACGTATGTTGCTGATTTTCCAGAAATATGGAACTGTGAAATAGCAATGTTTGCCGATGATACCGCCTTTTACAGTTCAAGTAAAATTGGGTATGAAATTGAAAATGACTTGCAACATGCTCTAAATAAAATTCATGATTATTTCATAACATGGAAAGTAAATGTAAATGCTGAAAAAACACAGGCAATCTTTTTCACCAGGAAAAGAAAAGCCTGTGCTTTACCACTTAATCAGCTAAAGATTAATAACTGTGATATCCCGTGGGTTGATTCTGTTAAATATCTTGGTGTATATTTAGACAAGACATTAACTTTTCGGGACCATATTACAAATACCCTTAGAAAAATAAGTATTGCCACTAAAATGCCATACCCACTTACATATATGTAGCAAATCACCGCTGAGTAAGTTCAATAAGATTATTATCTGTAAAGTAATTTTCCAAGCCATTATTGTTTATGCATGCCCAGTATGGGGAACTTGTGCAAAAACACACTTAAACAAATTACAAGTTTCTCAGAAGAAAACATTAAAAATGATGGCAAATTTATCTTGGCATTTTTCCACACAACTTTTACACTATCAAACTGGAGTTCATCTAGTTGTAAGAAAAAATTGAAGCTCTCAACCAAAGATTTTATCTAAGATGTAGTTATTCAAATAATATGTTAATACAAAATTTAGTAAGTCAGTAGATATTACTGTTGTTTGTAAAATCGAAACAATAATTATTTATTTGTTTATTTATTTATCTATGTACTTATTCTTATATTTATTTGTTTAATTGTTTATTTATTTATTTATTTATTTATTTATTTATTTATTTATTTATTTATTCATTTATTCATATATTCATTTATTTATTTATTTTTTATTTATTTACTTACTTATTTATTTATTTATTTATTTATTTATTAAATTAATATCAATTATACATAATAACTAGTTAACTTGTTTTTGTTTGGCCATTTTTTTTCTAAATATTATTATTGTATTATTCAATTATAAAAAAACTATATACCAACTTGGCAGTTCCTTTAGTTTGTAAGTTTAATCTAGTCATTTTTTTTTTTTGTATTATTATAAAATATGAAGGTTTTTTATCATAGTTTTCCTTCAAATGTAGTTTTTCTTAATTCAAATGTATTTATTAACTTTCATAACATTTTTCAGTTGTAAGATATATTTCAAATATCAAATCTCTGTGCAAGCTGCGTACTACTCAAATTTTTGTAAAGCCTTATCTATGAAAAATAAAGTATCTATTTATCTCTCTCAGACTGTTATCTTAGTTTAGTTAAAAAATTTACCATTTTTCTATGAAAAAGTTTTGTAGACTTATTAGATATGTGTCCCCATTCTCAATTACATATAATTATTGCATCCAATCATTTTACGATACGTTATCTTTTTATCTACAGTTATTTAAGTTCAATGCAAAAAAAGTATATTATCAACTTTTTTGTCAACATGTTTACAAACATTAAAATTCCTTTCCTAAGGAAATTATTTTTAAAGTTAACTTATTTTTACCTGCCTAATGTACTATTTACCCTCCAAAAACATCAGACATTTACAAACTATGTGAACAGCTACATAAATATTCATCAATCATACAATTCCAAAAAAAATAGAAACAACCTGTCGTTGAATATTTCCTGGTAGCTGCAAATTTGTTACACACCCTCGTGTAAACATGTTAACACAATCCCTTACTACCCAATCAACTATAGAGGAAGGTACGCGAGCGAATTGACAGAACGAAGAAGTTAAAAAAAAGACACAGCTATACGATTTTCATCTGAACAAAATCAAAAAATTGCCTCTCTCATCGAACTCAACTTTGGCCAACGAACGTAAACAAATTCCCCATCACAGAAAAAACACATATATTCCCCAAAACAGTGTCAATATTTCTCTGGGTTTTGGCTTTTGGGTATTGGGCTTTCGGGCCTGGGAACCAAGACAAAAAATCAACAAAATCCATCACAAATTACCATCTCCATTCGACAGCAGAACCGCTAAATCAACCCCGCTGATAGGTACACAAATAGAAATATATATTTTTTTCGATATCATCTCTAAGCCCTGCTTCTTTCTATGCCAAAACTCTCAACCCACCTACCCCCCCCCCTTCACATTGTGTTGTTGCTCGCTGCCACAAAGTCAATCTGTCAAAAAAAGAATGTTTGTCAAGTGACAAAATATTTGAAGGGGATAAGGGCAGAACACAGCCAAAGTCTTCTTCTCCTCATCCTTCACATCCTCATAACCAAAAGGACGAATAGTATAGAGCTTTAGGCCAACAAAACAACAACAACAAAACGAAAAAAAGGATTTCACTTGGTTGAGCATAGAGTGTTGACGTTGCTGATGTGATGACGTTCATATCGGGTCCCTGATCCAATTTAAAAACCAAAAAGTAAACGCATTGAACCAAATATCTATTTACAATGATTTTATTTTTTGCGCACGGAGAAATGTTACACAAAAGCAGTAGCTACCCCCCCCCCCCACCATCTCGCCACTCAGAAGCCCCCCCAAAAAACACACAGAAGTAAGTAACACAAATCAGGACGAGCGACGAAACAAAAACTCAGGCTCGCTTTGAAGCCGTTTTTTAGGGCGTGAAAAAAGAAAAACAATTCGCATATATAAAAACACCCTTTATTATATAACAAAATAATTTTTTTTAAAAAACAATGAAAAAATTATTATTTTTCTTTCTTTGTTTTTGTCAAGGATCTGATAAAAGTAATTTTTAATTAAAATTAACATACCTTGCTGCTTTTGAACACACAAAATACTATGCGATTAAAAAAGGACCTCGTGCTAGTGGAAAACTTCACAAACACATTTCAATTCCTGCCACGAAAAGCTTAATCCTTTGCATAATCGTTTTTTTTTTTTATTATTATTTTTATTTATTCTTATTTTTGTTGCTCCTGCAAAATGTATATTTTAGAAAAATTCTATTGTGTTCTTGTTATGATTTTCACTTTGAGCAAACATTTGAACGAAGACGAAGGCGGAGAAGAAAAACGAAAAGGATGAAGGAAAACACTCGCACTCGCGTATAAGACGAACGCTAAAAGGCACAAAACAATCAGAGCGTAGTTTTTCCTTTTCCTTAGCCTTTAGCCAGCAGGATTAATACACACACAAAAAAAATTAAGAGAATCAAAAACACAAAAAGAAAATATCAAAGTTACGATAACGAATATGAAAACGAGGAACGAGGAATAACGGCAAAGGCAATATATGAGCTAAACTGAGCTGAGCTGAACTGAGCTGAGCAGAATAACAGCACAGTGAACAGTATGAACAGGACACAACTCCACTACACTCCACTCACACAAAAACTATACACTCTCTGCTCTTTTTTCTATGTTATCCTTTTTATCCTTTATTTCTCATTAGATTACTCGCGCTCTCTTTCGCTCCTTCCGTTTCCGTTGTCGTTGATGTCGATGTCGCCGCAGATGCAGAAGCAGAAGTTGAAACTCAAGCTGAAGCAGACTCACAGGATTCTAAAATTCTAAATTCAGCACAACAGAAATATGTAACTTGATGAGATAAATGTTGAATGAGCTGCTTTACTGATTTGCTCCTTTCTGTTTGCTGTTTTTCCTTGCTGCTGGACAGGACGATAATTATCGAGGTAGGTATTTCTGCACTTAAATTATTACAAACGTTTTAATTCAGCTTTTTGCGACCAATTGTTTTCGAAACACTTTCACACACTGCAGGATACTTTGACTTTCACTTGAGTTTCACTGATTTTGATTTTTTGATCCTGATTCTTGAACACTATTGTCCTTTTTGTATATCCTTTTTTTTTCTTTTCTTTTTTTGAAGTCGAATCACATCGAATATTGGATTTGTCTTCCAAGTTGTCGGTCGGTCGGTCGTCGGTTTTGTGTCGTTGGCTTGTTATAGCTCTTTAGCTCTTTAGATCCTTGGAACAGGCGACACGACACGAGACGAGACGAGGGGTTTTCAGCAGGTTTCTATGTAAACTTTACGTCTTCTACAAGACGATTATGATTAAAATACAGAAGAAAGTGCCTGTGTACCTGCAAAAGGGAGGACATAGGTATAATGGCTTTTATATTTTCCTTCGAGACATGTTATTTTTCTTTTCTTTCTTATCGAAGAGGAATATATAATTTGGAAAGCGTTATTTTTCTCACTTTATATAACTTAAAAAAAAAGAAGAAAAGGTCCTTTTTCGAGAGAAAGATATTTAAAAAAAAAGAAGATATAATTAGGAGATTCCTTGGCAGGGAAAAATATTCATTTTTGTTTCTATTTTTTGTTAAGAAGTAAATTTTGGGTGATGAGGGGGGAGGTGGAAAAGGACTCCCCACATACACACACAGAAAACAGAAGAAGAAATTATTTTTTACAAAAATGTTCTTTTCCAATAGACACAAACTTAAATTAATCGTTTATTCATATTTCTAATAATTGCTTTTAATTTAGAAACTCAAAAACATCCTTGGATTTCCACATTTTTCACACACTTTTATTTTTGCATTTGTTCTGCGGAAAATCGTTCGCTTAGGAATTTTCATCCGAGAAAACACTTTCCCATCATTCAAGGAATTTGTATTTTTCTTTTTGGTTTTTGGAAAATTTCCAAAGTTTTTAGTTATTTTATTTAAAGAAAAATGAATTACTTTATTTTTTAACAAACGATTTATGAATTAAATATTTAGCTTAATTTAAAATTTTTAATTTTATCCGTTTTCTTTTTTTATTTTTTCTTTTGCACGTCTTACTGGTCTGCCTGCCTGCGGAACCGCCCTAAACAGTCAGAGGAAAACTAAACGAAAAGATGGTGAATTTAACGATACAGCAAGAGATGAGTACAACGACGACGAGGACGACTTCGACGATATAAAATAACAAGACTAGGATTCGTTTATGTTCCTGGTTTTGCTGGTTTTTTAACAAGGATTCGACTCCCTGATGGCCTGCTGTGCTGATGGCAGGAGAGAGAAAGAGAGAGACATTTTATATTTTTTGGGCAATCACAATCAATATCAATGCAATTTCTCCAAAAAACCCCTGTGTTGGAATTTTTGGTTGGTTTTGTTTGAATTGACAGTTTTGTGAATTTCTCTTTTCAGTGAGTTTTGGTATGCGAAAGGATATTTTGTGTTGTTGATGTCTTGTGTATGAGAAAGTTTTGTAGTTGGAGTGGAGACCTGCAACTATGAGTATTTGAGCTTGAAAGCTTTGTAGACTTTTTGATGTGTGTTGTTGTTGTTTATGGTATACGTCAAGGATTTTTTATATGTATTTAATGGAGATTTGGTATTGCTTTCTTTGTCATTCGCTTTTGTAAAGCTATGTTTTGTCTCTTTCATGAAGTTTTTCGTTAAGTTCATAGTAGCCAACATTTAAAATTCAAAACGGAAGCTTTTGATAGGGAATGTTAGACAATGTCCTTAAAATAAAAAGTGAATTGAGTTTCTCTACATTTTTAGAGCTTTTTCTGTGTTTCAAAAATAAAAAATATCTTTCTAAAAGATTTTCAAGTACTGAATTCGAATAATTGGATTTTGACATTTTAAAATATTCCTAATTAAAAACGTTAAAAAGTTCATAAAGTGGTGTTTTTAAAACAAAAACTAATTCTGAACAAAAAATTGTATAATGATTTAACGATTTATAAAAATGATCTTAGTAAGTCTCTTAATTTAAGGAAATTCAAATTAGTTATGAGTCTTCATTTGACTATTTATGAAGTTTGGAACAAACCTTAAATCTTACACAATCAGATCTCTTTCTAAGGAAGCTTAATAGCAGATTTATATTAAGACCAAAAAATTGAGAACACAAAAATGAGCTCATCTGGCTCATCAATTAATGCAGTGTTAGTAAAGGGTGTTTTTTAGAGGCATAAAACTATTAAATCGGATAAAATAATGATTATTTTTTTAAAAATTGTAATGACCTATACTTTATTCTGATTTCTAGCAAATGAACGCCCGGCATGGCTAGCTTAGACCTAGCCTTCTCTGAAGATCCAATTTCCGATGACTTTTTCAAAAACTTGTAGTCGTATAAAGGCAAAAACGAGGCGAATATTATCCTTCAAGTTATCAATTGATTCGGGTTTATCGGTGTAGACTTAAGACTATCGACTTCCTATATCCTCACAGAGAAAAGTCAAGCGGAATGACAATAATTTGTACGATCTTGGAGGCTAATTCACAGGTCCGTAACGTAAAACTATACGGTTACCAAACGTTCAATAAAACCACAGCTCCTGCACATTATGGTTGTTCAATTGAGGAACGAAAAATGCAGTAATCATGGCTGTAACGTTCTGGCAATTATTGTTTTCAAAGAAGTACGGACCAATTATTCCACCAACCCATAAATCGCACTAAACAGTCGGTTTTTGTGGATGTAACGCTGTCTCGACATAGACTTGAGGTTTATCGGCACTTCAAATACGGCAGTTTTCTTTATTGACCATTGTAACCATTCAACCAAAAGGGCACGAGTACGATAACTTTGGCGCCAAGAAATAATAACGGTTTTTGGTAGAGGGGCTTAATACAAGCATTTTTTACTATGGGATGGGGGTCTATCTCCCCCCGTTCAGGCGGTAGGGGCAATTTAAAAAAAATTATTATTTAAAATGGAAAAAAATAATTAAAAAATAACGGTGATACTTACAATTAAGTTTTATACATTTTTTTAAAGACAACATTCTGTTTTATTAGCCAGTTTTTAATTCAAGTCAAAACTGTGCGTAGTTTTTGAAAAATTAAATTTTAAACTCAAAATTTGAGTAAAAAAGTTAAAAAAAAGGTTTAAAAATTTTTCAATACTTCAAGATTATCAACCATTGTTTTTATTTCAGAATTTTTTGCTCTTATTTGTTTTTGATCAAAAACTGAAAACTAGATGATTTTATGTCTTTTAGTTTTTGAGAAAATTAAAAATAACCACAACTACTATTTTAATTTAATTCTTTTTTTTTTGCTTGAGTGGTCTTATTTTGATAGTAACAATGGTAGGTGCCAGTTTGGGTGTATGCAACAGTAATGTGTGTGCGAATTTGGGTGTATGCAACAGTGGGATCTGCAACCCCCCTGCTTGGGAACACTATAGGATTTGGGGTGGGTGCAAGTTGCAGTGCGTGCAAGGGGGAGGGGGCACGGTTCGGTGGGTGCAAGATGGGGTGCATGCAAAGTTTCTTTTGCATTTAAATAAGCTGGATTTAAGAAAAATTAATTTACCCTAGGTGTATCTTAATCCATATTCGATTATTACTATAAAAATAAGACTACGTTAATACTTAAGCAAGGAAAAAGTAATTTAATTAAAATATTTTTTTTTGGTAATTTTCAATTTTCTCAAGAACTAGAAGACATAAAGTCATCTAGTTTTCAGTTTTTGATCAAAAACAAATAAGAGCAATGAATTCTAAAAAAAAAAACAGTAAATAATTTGAAAGTTTTGAAAAACTACACTTTAAACCTTTTTTTAAATTTGTTTTGCATACATTTTTAGTTTAAAACAATTTTTTTCAAAAACTATGCATAGTTTTGACTTGATTTAAAAACAAGCTAATAGACAAAAATGTTGGCTTTAAAAAAAGGTACAATACTTAATTGCAAGTATTACCGTTATTTTTAAATTATTTTTTTTCCATTTAATGTACATATTTTTTTAAATTGCCCCTACCGCCTAAACGGGGGGAGATAGACCCCCCCTCCCATAGTAAAAAATGCTTGTTTTTAGCTGTTCTATACAAATCCGTCATTAAACTTTGTCGCCAAACAAAATTCGCTTATGAAAAAAAATTTCACCATTATAAATACATAAATAAATTTACACAATTTGAAAAATGTCAAACGAAAAAATGTAATCACTTGACAGTTGAAAAAATTGCCAACTGTTAAAATTGTGTTGCCCACTTAAAGCTCTATACCTCTAAAAAAAAAAAACACCCATTACTATTTGCTTTATAAGCAATAAAACAAACTACAACAACATCAATTAATCAGTAAATTTAACAAAATCTCTATACAAATTATGTTTGTTTTAAATTAAGATTTAAGTAAATATATAAACTTAACGTATTTAATAAATAATAGCATACACTTTTAAAATACAATAACGTAGAACTTAACAAAAATAAATAAAAATAAAAATAAATTTAGATGAATTTGGGTTGTCCACTTAAGGTTTAAAATGTTTCTTATCCGAAACTCTGCTTAAAGTTCTTCAATATTGAAGTTTTTTTATCATTCCCATTCTTTCAATAAATATATAAATTTGAAACATCCAGAAGACTTATTTATATGCACAATACATGTCAATTCCAGTCAACAGTGATTCACATTTTGATCGTGACAACTTTTTTACACAAATCGATATTATTATTCAGCTAGACTTTTAACACACACGTTTACTAATACGAATGCCGGGAAAATTCAATTCCCCAGAATTGGACATAGCTGTCATCAGAAAAAAAGAAAGATTGTCACTGAATATTCATAAACGTCAGACAGAAATCAAAAATGGCCACCGTGAGAAAGACACCAAAGAAGAATAGTTCAAATTTCTAAACTTCAAAGAGCACATACCTCTTCTTTATTTTTGTTTGCTTCTATATGAGAATTCTTGTTTAAATTAAAAGTTTAATTTTAACCACATTTTACCCGCAGATTGTTCTTCCTCTAAAAAAATAAATGTAATTGCAAAAACCAAACATTTAAAAATAATTGACTAATTAAAACTTACCCGCGCTTACTGCAGTCAAAGAAATATGGAGACACGCACATTCACAATCTGCACTACACTGATGTCATTGGGCAGGTTCAGACGACATAATAAGGGACTTGAAAGTAAGACAAGTTTCTAGTATTTGATTGGTCAGTTGCCAGAAAATTGCCTTCCAATTAAGGCAACTTTTTTGGAACGTTGATTTGAAAATTAATCAAGAGAAATCTCCCTTACTATTAAGTCAAGTCTACTTACGTCAAAATGACAGTTGGTCATGTTTTTTAATTCAACAATAAGCTGAACTTTATGGTCTGTTTATTTTCTGCACAATTCCACTTAATGTTTTGTATAAAAGGTCCTATTGGAAAAGAAATAAGTAATATTTATTTCAAATACAAAATACAAGCCGAGTTGGACTTTTAGCTTGCCTGAGAAGTTTTTTTGTTGACAGTTGTGTTGTTAGTAGTTTTCGCACGATCAATTGAAAGTAGAGGTCCATGAAGTAAAAATTCCGGGTTTGAAGTTTATGACACTTGACCAACTAACTTGGTCAAAATTTACGTTCAAAGAATGCAGTTGACTGCAAATGAAGTCCCTTATTTTGCCTGAACCTGCCCATTTATGACATTTATAATCGTTTGATCGTAAATCTGGTTCGATCGTAAGGCGCTAATAAAAACATCAAAAAATGTACTCTAATGACTATTTTTTTTAGTTTCTTGCATACATATTTAAAACACTTAATTCCGTAAAACAATTAATGAATTCAGCTGTCAAAAATTTTACAAACAAATCACTTGATCGCACTCCAACTTTTTTCACCGGGTTGCGTTAAAAAAATATAGCAGTAAATACCTCGGAACAAAAATTGACCGAAACAAAATACCTCCAAGAATTATTTTGATGTACATACATATGTACATACATAACATATATGCAATATCGACACAGTTGCGCATTCGGAAAATGACAGTGGGCCCTGTCGCGATAGAGATTTCCCTGGAACTATTTTCCAAGTTCGTAAAATTGGTATCGGGAAAGGTGTTCGAAATTCACCTCGGAATTTATTGCTATCGTAAACAATATTCCCATGGGAAATTGTTTGTAATGTCTCTGGATTTTTTCTAAATTTATTTTAGTGAAGAAATTATGGCGATATGGAGCAATATATGTACATACATAAATACATGTAAGTTCAATTTAAATATTAAACAATTTTTTCAATTGTATTATAGAACGAACTCTTCCGCGGTGGACACAAATGTTGGTCTAAAATTTTAAGGAAGTTCGACAATACTTCCGAGAATGTTTGGCTGAGCGAGACCTACCTTACAATTCTTGCCACCTCCTCTTTGGTAGCCAATTTTAGCAACATCTACATAGCCTGACGATGATAGGCACAGCGAATAAGTTTATTTGTCATATGCTATACAGTCCAAGGGGAAAAATGATTCCCTTAGGATAGGAGACTTGTTCTCCCGAGAGTAAAATTCTCCTATTCCGAATTCCCCGGGAGACATTTTTTCCCTTCAAAGTCGGGAATGAAAACTTTATACGTTTGAAACCTATTCTGGAGTATTTGACACAAAAATGTATACAAAAGTTTCAGAAAAGGAAAACAAACATTTTGAAATTGAAAATTGTGCATAAATAAATGCATAAGTAGATTAAATTGAAAAATGTTCAGTATTTCAGTAACAATTTTGTTTAAAGAGGAATTAAAAGAACATCAAAGCCCAAGAATTGTTAGAAGAAGACCCTTGGGGGACTACTCATACTCATACCCTCTGGAGTTGCATGAAAGGTTGAACGTACTCGTAAATTCACAAAGGTAGGGTGATCTTTTTCGGACCAGAATTCTTTTTCCATGATAATTCTTCTTTGACTACTTTATGTCTAACGCAGGTCTAAGTTAGGTATACGTTTATGAAAACACCTTAGTTTCATTAAACAACTTAATTCTTAGGTATCAAAAATATTATAGTCTTCAAATATTTGCTGAATATTCTCCATAGGTCATGTGATCCAGATTAATAGTTTTTCAATTCCGCCAATAATAAAATTGAGTGCTGTTTAGTTCTAAGTATTAATTTGTATCATTTATGTGGAAATTAATAAATAATATTAATAATAAAAATTGAGTGCTTGTTTACGTTTCTTCGATGAAGAAGGATACCAAACGGCGGTCAGCGGCGGGGGTGGGAATAGACTTCAGTGTTGGACTAGTCTAACCTAGTTTTTGCAAGGTGCTTGCCGAATTCTTGAACGTTTTGGAGGAGCAACTATGTAATGTAATGGATACAATAATGCAAAACGACCGCAGAAAAAAGTGAAGTGAAGTGCGTTCGCCTTCTATTCAAAACATAATGTTCCTTGCATTGTAGGGTACGTTAATGACACGTTCGGATCATTGCCCGTTCTGTAAACGAACATTAATTCAATGACAGAAAAGGAACATACAGCCTAAATGTTATGCTTGTTTTTGATGATCAACTTAAAATTCAATACGTTGATGCCTCCCATCCAAGCGCGTGTTTTGATTCCTTCACTTGGAACTCGCGCCAAATGAATTTGTATTTTACCTTTTTTGACATTTAAAATGGCTCCTTTTTTCCCGGAGTTTTTTTTTCCAATTTAGAATAAGTTAAATTGAAAAGGGATCAAAATTCCCGGGAATTTTCTATTCAGAATGAGAAAGATGGGGAAAGGGAAATATTTCCCGGGAATTGTCATTTAGAATAATAGAATTGTACTGGGGCCTGATTGTGAAGTTCGCGGCGGATCGTTTTCAATTCGACCTTTCAAATTCGACTCGCGTCGTATTTCCTTATTAACGAATTCGCGGCGAAGCGAAAATAGTTCTTCCTATATTCCAGTGATTTGACACTTTGGTTTGACTTTTTCTTCCTATATTCCAGTGATTTGACAGCTTTCCAAACAAAATTTGTTTTGTTTTGATTGAATTTGTGAAATTTGCGGTGATTTATTCAAAATTTTATATTTTATTGTGAATTGTGGATAAATTATAAGAAAATTAAAATAAGGCTAACTCAAATTTTTATATAATTACAATCAAGAAAGAATCCACGAAATCGAACAGTGAATAATAATCAACACTCGTTCGCCTGCAAATCCGCCAAAAAAAAAGCTATCGGATTTCAACTCGCCAACAAACATTATGACATTTCAAACTCGCCTTCGAATTCGTTAATTGGTCGAATTCAAAACGAAGAAGGCGAAAGCGAATGCAATAATTGAAAAATGCCAAACTCGCTAGCAAAACGATTCGCCGCGAATCCCATAATCAGGCCCCTGAATATAAGGAAATTTAAAGTATTAGACAACAAAAATAAACCACATGCGACAATGTAGTGGTCTGGCAAAATTGATGTTAAGTCCACTCCACGGCTCATTTGATGGCAGCCAGCTGCTTTATTTTTTTGCCAAATCGACTGCTTTAGTTTGGCAAATTTAGCACTTTGCAGAAAAGGTTTCGATTTGTTGGTCGATATTTGTTAACCAAACGTACTGCCTTGCAAGTTGTTTTGATAGAGAAGAACCCCAATGGCCTTCATGGAATGTTTGAAGGTTTTTCCCATTTAACGCCTTTGGAATCACAACACGTAGATAGTTAGGATTAGATAACACCAAACCTTGATGTATACTAAAACTATCAGCCCTATTATGGCTATCAACTATCAATTATTTGATAACTGATAACTTCTATCAATTTATTGATAATTTGGTATTATGAGCATCAAATGATAATTTTTCACCCATTGTGAATACTAATCAATATACGATTGTGAATAGGTTTTGTTTGGTGTTTGACGTTTGTTATTTGTGTTGAGTTCTTGTGTTTTGGTCTATAAATAATTTCGGCGGAATAATGTAAGTTGTTTTCATTAAATTATTATTATTTTAATTCATGAATTTATAATTTGTCAAGTGGGTTTGAAGCATCTCGTAATACTGTTTATTTTAGCTTGCACGATAAACCTTCGTTCCTCAGTACAATTGCGTTCAAACAACAATTTTAGTGAAGGCATTTCGTTCTTCAATTTGTATATTCAATAAAAACTACACAAAAAAATTTATAAATCGTATTTAAATTACAATTCTTTACCATTTACGAATATTTGATACATTTGTCAACGAAGATTTTGTAGCTGATAGAATATTTGATGGGTATCAATATGTTTGATAGCCCTAATACCGAGTTTATCAATAAAGCTATTCACAATAGATCTTTTAATTCACTATTTATCAAAAACATTGGCACGAGTACGATAACTTTGGCGCCAAGATAAAATAACGGTTTTTGGTAGAGGGGCTTAATACAAGCATTTTTTACTATGGGAGGGGGGTCTATCTCCCCCAGTCCAGGCGGTAGGGGCAATTTAAAAAAATTATTATTTAAAATGGAAAATAATAATTAAAAAATAACGGTGATACTTACAATTAAGTTTTATACATTTTTTTAAAGCCAACATTCTGTTTTATTAGCCAGTTTTTAATTCAAGTCAAAACTATGCGTAGTTTTTGAAAAATTTAATTTTAAACTCAAAATTTGAGTAAAAAAAAGTTTAAAAAAAAGGTTTAAAGTGTAATTTTTCAATACTTCAAGATTATCTACCATTGTTTTTATTTCAGAATTTATTGCTCTTTTTTGTTTTTGATCAAAAACTGAAAATTAGATGATTTTATGACTTTTAGTTTTTGAGAAAATTAAAAATAACCACAACTACTATTTTAATTTAATTCTTTTTTTTTTTTGCTTGAGTGGTCTTATTTTGATAGTAACAATGGTAGGTGCAAGTTTGGGTGTATGCAGCAGTAATGTGTGTGCGAATTTGGGTGTATGCAACAGTGGGATCTGCAACCCCCCTGCTTGGGAACACTATAGGATTTGGGGTGGGTGCAAGTTGGAGTGCGTGCAAGGGGGGAGGGGGCAGGGTTCGGTGGGTGCAAGATGGGGTGCATGCAAAGTTTCTTTTGCATTTAAATAAGCTGGATTTAAGAAAAATTAATTTACCCTAGGTATATCTTAATCCATATTCGATTATTACTATCAAAATAAGACTACGTTAATACTTAAGCAAGGAAAAAGTAATTTAATTAAAATATTTATTTTGGTAATTTTCAATTTTCTCAAGAACTAGAAGACATAAAGTCATCTAGTTCATCAGTTTTTGATCAAAAACAAATAAGAGCAATGAATTCTAAAAAAAACAGTAAATAATTTGAAAGTTTTGAAAAACTACACTTTAAACTTTTTTTTTTAATTTTTTTTGCATAAATTTTTATTTTAAATCAATTTTTTTCAAAAACTATGCATAGTTTTGACTTGATTTAAAAACAAGCTAATAGACAAAAATGTTGGCTTTAAAAAAAGGTATAATACTTAATTGTAAGTATTACCGTTATTTTTTAATTATTTTTTTTCCATTTAATGTACATATTTTTTTAAATTGCCCCTACCGCCTAAACGGGGGGAGATAGACCCCCCCTCCCATAGTAAAAAATGCTTGTTTTTAGCTGTTCTATACAAATCCGTCATTAAACTTTGTCGCCAAAGTTATCGTACTCTCCCCAAAACATTGATAATTGATCACCATAATACCGATTCAATAATTTTGTTGATAATTATCAACTATTATCAAATATCGTGTTGATATTTGATAACCATAATGGGGCTGTATGTCTCCTATTGAAGTATGCTTGGAAATGACGTTCATCAGCCTTAAGGTGCTCAGACCAACCATTCTCTATGTAGTTTTCGCGGATTCAACAACATGACTTCTCTTGTTTATCAAATTTCTCGTCAGGATAAAAGGCTTTTCAGTGTCCCGAGAATATTTCTTTTGCAAAAAGTGGTCGTTTACAATGCATCATCTATTTATAAATCTCACCAAACTTACTTTAAAAATGTATCCAACTCCAATAAATTATGTTCCAGGGGTGGAATCGGCTAAGGTGATTGTTGATTGTTGACAGTCAAAATAATCGAATTGGATCTGTGTAAGGTGATAATCAAATTGATACCTAAAAAGCTGTCACAAGAAAATGTGATAGTCGTTTTCCTACAAATATGTCGTTTCTGAATAGAGCTACCAGACGCTTACAAAAAACGAATGGAAAATTTTTTCAGTTACCTCTTTTAGGTACAAAAACACATTCTTGTGACCGACAAAGCTTACGCAATTCGAAAAAACACAAGAAAAGTAAGAATGTTATTTAAACACAGCCAATTTGATACTTTTATTTAGATATTTTATAAGAATCAATTTAAAATTTCACCAAGGCAACAATGAATTTTGACAATTTGAATCTTAAATTGTTCAATCGAATTGAATTGAGTTGAATCATTTTACACAGACGGAATGGAAATGATAGTCAATTTGACTATCAAAAAAATGATAGTTAACTATCACCTTAGCCGATTCCACCCCAGTAATCAAAAAAAGGAATTTCATAAATCATTCTTAATGTTTTTTTCTAAAATTTGTCCAAAATCAATTTATAATGGAAATAAAACACCTTAATTATTTTTTTTTTATATATATATATATTTTCAATCAAATATTTTAATTTGTCTATAATTTATTATAATATTTTATTTTTTTTGTTTATTTTTTTTTGTATTTTTTTGTTGTTTGTTCTATATAATTAATTTTGTTTTATCCATAAAATTATTACCGTATTACATAAATGGTTTAGTATTTTTTCTTTTGTTGTTTTTGTTTTCGTTTTTATTTTATTTTATTTTATTTATTAATTTATTTGTTTTTTTAATTATGATAAGTGCACTTGCCAATTTATTAGATTAACTTCATTTATTTTATATATATTTTTTTATGTTTATTCATTAATATTTTTTGATTTCTAGTAAAAATTGTTGTATTTATTATAACGTGTATTTGTTTGTTTTTTTTTTAATTTTGTTCGTTTTTTTAAACATTTTTTTGTCTTGTCATATATTTTTGTTTTATTTGTTTTTTGTTTAAAGTTATTTTAAGATATAATGAAGGCGTATAATGTATATATAATATTTAATGAATTGTTTTTCTTTTTTTTTAAATCATTTTTTTTGTTAAGCTTGGCTTTTAAATAAAAAAAAAGTTTCCCAACAATTTAGTTATTCTTTTTATTCAAATCTTTTCTTCTACTAAAAATCTACTTTATGTTTATGTTCTAAATGGACAATTTGAACAACTGGTTTTTCAAAAATTAAAACAAATTAAAAACAACTAAAGCTTGTAAAATAAACAAAATTGGGATGTCCGTCGTCGATAATAAATCGACATTAAATAATAATTATTTAATTTGCAATTGACAAAAGATAAAGTATTTTAAATGAATCTTGTGTTTCAATGCAAGTAATATTTTGATTGTTGGAAAAAGTATTATAATTTTATTAAAAAAAAAAAAAAAGAAAAAATGTCATGTGGTCGGTTAGAATATAAGATAACTTTAAATGGAATGATATGATTAGTAAAACATAAAATGTCTCTGATTATATAAAAACTAATTAAGTCGGCTGATATAGGAAATAATATAATGTTTAATTAAAACAAGAGAATAGAAATAAAATTATTTTATTTAATTTAATTTAAAAATTAAAACTCGAAGTATGACAACACAGCCAATGTCAATCTGTCCACTTTTTCCCATTTTCTTTAACGGTTTGAATCTTTCATGTATTCAGATCAACGTATTTATTATGAAATTCGATTGAAAAATAAAATTAAGAATTTTGTTTTAGGAAAGAAGCATGAAGTTTTTTTATTTTAAATGTGGCAATTACCTCAATAAGTTATTATTTAAATGAAATAAATCTCCTGAGGTACTCTAGTTAATACCTTTAAAATTAGTAACCTAAACTTTTTATAGGGCTTAAACATAAGGTGAAGAAAAAGTTTATAAGCAAGCCAATTGAAATTTAAAAACAAAAAACTATCATAGTCGATATTCAAAAAAAGCCAATAACATTTTTTTTAACACCAAAAATATAAATATTAGTCAACACTTTCCGTGGAAATAAATTAACTAAATAAATCATTTTACCCTACCAACTTATATCACTTCGATTTTTTGTTTTTTTTTTTGTTTAACAATTTAAAATTAATAATAATAATTAAAACTTTATAAAATAGAATTAATATTCAACCATTTTAACACAAGAACCACAACTCTCTATGAAACAAAACAAAAATTACATATACAATGTATCATATTTAAGCTTAAAACAAATAAAAAAAAATTATATTAATAAGATTAATTGTTATGCATAATAAAGTTTTTTGTTATTTAATTTAAGATATTATTATTTATTTTTGTATCCAAATTAGTTCTCGTAGCAAAAATGTTCCATATTTATTTTGTATGCTAGTTTTGCTTCGTGTTAGGAACGGTTTTTATTTCTATTGATTTATGTATGTATATTAATGTTTATTTTTATTTTTATTTATTTATATATAATATGTATGTATGTATAACTATTTTTAAACAATCGACTTATATTTATTACAAAAAATAAACCTATTTAAATAAATTGTTTCGTATGTTTTTTGTTTATTTTTTTTTTAATTCTCTTTTGACATTGCCGTTGCTAGTTAACCTTATTTAATTTGTTTTGCACGTTATTTTGTTTTTATTTTTGTCTTCTTTGTTTTTATTTTATAAAAGTAAAAAGTTTATACACTCATGCAAATTTACCAATTCTTCAATTATAATGCAGTAGACTTCTATTGTAGATTGGCACATTATCTTAAATATTTTTGTTATTTGTTTTGTTTTGTATTTCCTTTATTTATATATTTTTATTTAATAGTAAAATAATTTGTTTTTTTTTTTGTTTTTTTTTTTTTTTAATTTAATATATGTATTTGATGATTTATATTTTTGTATTAATTTCTTTGAATATTATATAAGGACTATTTAAATACATAAATAATTATTTTTTGTTTTATTATTAATAATCTATTTTTTTAATTCAGCTTATATTTATAACATATAAATATGAATGTTTACATATAATATAATAATTCTGGATTTATGCCTTAATAATAATTAATATTTTTTTTGTTTTTCGTTTTTTGTTTTTTTTTTTTTTACTTTTCAAGTAAGCTTTGATTTTATTGATTTAGTTTAATTTTGTTGTTTTATATTTAGTATATAATATATAGTTTTTTTTTTTAATTTTAAGCAAAATAAAATTTTATATAATATAATAAATATTTGAAAACAGTCGGAAAGAATTTTTGTTTGTTAAAAAAATTGAATAGAAGATAAGAAAATAAAAGGTTTTTCTTGTTTATTCTCAAGGTATTAGATAAGTTTTGTACTAAATTAAGGCTTTTTACCGATAAAATTACGGTTGAAATATAAAAAAGGGGATGTTTTTGTTGCTTGTTTAATCAAAAAACAAACTACGCGTACTATAAATGAATGCCAAAATTTGAACCCTCAAAAGTATTACATGAAAATATAAGCTTATAAAAAAATATGCTTTAAGTTAATAATGTTTGACTTTTATTAGATTTTCTCAAGCGATTTTGTAAGAAATTAACAAAAAAATTATTTTAACATGTTCATTGAAAAAGAGGCTTAAAATGAATAAGGTTTTTTTTAGAGGAAACACTTCAAAAAATTTAATGTTTAAAAAAGAAATTAAAAATAATAATTAAACTAGTATTGTCATTGTCCAGCAAAGTAGTAAAATATTTTATTTAGTAAAAAATTATAAACTTTACAAATAAAATATATTAAGCAAATAATAACTTAATCAATATCGTTTTAGTTGTCAATTGCCCTCATTACGAAAGTCGCTTTGAAAGGGAGGGGGGTTACATCTACTCAGAATCTTCAAAAAAATTGATTTTAAATTTTCGATAGATTCTCAATGTATGACATTTTTATAACTGTCCACAAGCTGTCCGTTGCGAATAACAGCAAACTTTAACTATTGTTTTTTAAACTGCTTTTTCAAAATCGGTAAACTCGACACTAAAAAAAATATGCCTGAACCGATTTACTCGAAATGTTGCCTACTTTTGTATACCAAGAGGCAATTAAGGAAAATTAAGACATTCCATGATTTTCAAATTCTTAGATTTAAGCCTAGATAAAACATTTGAGTTTTTGATTACAAATTATTAATGAAAAAGTTTAAGGAAAAGGTTTTTTTCTTAGTAACGGTGCGGAGTATGTATTATATTTGCTATATTTGTGACTTTTTTACAATACAAACATTATGAAACACAATCAACTATGAAAAAGCAGTTCCAAACATTAGATTATTTTCCCAAAAAATAAAATCACAAAAATAAGACTTTTTTGGGTCACTAACTAGATGTAACCTCTTTTAGAAAGGAGTGAAAAACGACAAGCCTATGGTGTCGAAGTTCAAATAAAATAAAAGAAGCTTCTCAGTATTCGGGGTCAGTTATAGCTATTATTGAAACCAATCCGGAAAATGTGTTGATCGATGAGTAGAAATTCAATCAATTGAAAATTACACAATTGTTTACTTTTTGTTAAAAATACATTTGGCCAATTTATATTTCTAGAATCTCAGAGATTTCCGTATTCCCATACAAAACTTCTCACATTTGCTGTCAGAAATCGAAGGACAGAATTTGTATGATTCGATTTCTCAAAAATTCATTCGCAAATTTTTAAAAAGGTAGAAAGAAAACTAATTTGATTGTTGAGTGATAATTGTGTGTATATTTCATTCTCCACCTTGTCAACCTGCCTGAAAAAATACTCAGAAATCTTAGAAATATAAACTGGAAAATTATTCTATTTTTGTGATAGTAATTTATTTTCCTCGACAACTTATTTTATTTTGTCAAAAAATTAAACTTATTTGTGATTTTTATTCAATTAAAATGACAGATTTCTATAAAATAGATTGGGAATTTCAATGAATGGTTTTAATGATGTAAGCCAATGGGCAGGCAGCATAAGGGAGTTCATTTGCAGTCAACTTTGAACGTAAATTTAGAAATCTAGTTAGTTTTTCAGGTTTCATTAAACTCAAATTTAGAACTTAACTTTACTAACCTTTACCTTCAGTTGCCCGCTCAGAAAAAAGCAAAACAAAAAACTACTCACAGAAGCAAAAAATTCATTATTTTATATGCTACTGATTTCATTTCTAATTTTACAACGAAATTTTGTATATAAATATTTAAATGAAATTAGACAAAAAATAAAATAAATGAACAAATGTAACCAGGTTATATTTTGACACAAATATACCTGCTTTACTTAAAAGTAAGGGGGATTTCTCTTGACTAAAAATAAATAAATTAGTGACTTACAACTCCTAACCATTCCTTTTTACGATTAATGTTGTCAAGGGTGAACTTGACTAAGCGTAAAGCCTTGATTGTAATGCAATTTTTCTGCATTTTAGAAACTTGCCCTGCATACCTTCAAGTCCCTTATGTCGTCTGAACCTGCCCAATGATAGCTATAATTGGTCCCATTATAATGACTACCGTAATAAGGATAAATATTTCTTTAATATATTTTTCCAATATTAAAATTACTCAAATAATTCAACTTTCATAAACATAAATAAATAAAAACTAAAAAAAAAAGTAATAACTTTCAAAATAATATATAGAAACCTGTAAGTCAATTATTAGCCCATATTTTGTTTAAGGCACTGTCAAAGCCTTTACACAATATCGGTACAAATTTTAATTCCGTGACTTTTAGTCATCTGTTTTTGACCCTCCTTCATACAAAAGTCGTCTAACTAAATTAAAGAATACATTCTTACAAGTGTTGCCTTTTTTAATGTTAAAACCTGATTTTAAAATATAGTTTGTTTTGTTTCTTCCTGAATCAACAGGTAAAAAATGCTTTAAAATCATAACAATTACATAATAACATAACCTCTTCTTTTTCCTACATTATTTTTAAATGTTTTTATGTTTTATATACGCATTAAACATGACCGACTATTTACAAAATAAAAAATTTATATCGTTTTTCTTTATGTTAATTTTACTTTTACGTTTTCACATTATATTTTTTACATGCTTTTATCGATTTTGTTTCATATTTTTTGTACAGCAAATTTAAAATAAAAATTCAACATTTTAATTTTAAAAATAATTTAAAGAAAAAAGAGACATACTCAACTGATAAAGCTAATTCTAAAAGCTATGTTAAAATTGTATTCATTTTATTCTAGCAATTTATTATTTACAATAAAAATGTTTACAAAGTTAAATAACATTTTATACTCTTCCAAAACATTGAATTGGTTGTTATAGTAATTAAAATACATATATTTTGGTTTTTAGTTAAAATAAAAATTGTGTTTTTCATGACATTCTATCTAAGCTTTAAAAAAAAATAAACAAAAATTGTGAGTTACATTATTATTATAGTGGACTTTTTTCAAGGTTCATAGCGCAAACCAGTTGCATGATGATGGTAACCAACAAAAATATGTATTTAAGAAAAACTATAAATGGCTTTAAAATCTTTGCTGTTTTTGTTGTTTATATTTTTTTGTTTTTGATTTGATTTTGCAAAATTAAAAAATAAAAGAAACAAAATTATACATCTTCTTTTTATGAGTCAGTCTAGTTGATTGTGAACATTAAATAAAATTGTGAGAAATTGGAAATAAAATACATAAAATTTAATTGTTAAGTGTTATACATATTTATGTATTATCTAAATACAGATTAACATACGACATTAACATGTATGGATTTTGTATTTTAGTAATCGATAAGTTTTTGTTTTTCTTTTGTAAAAAGTTAAATCTATTTTTAATACAACATAATTCATTATTTACAGAGCATAATATCCATTATGTTATTATGGTATAGATACACTTCTAAAATTATGTTCTTCATGTTTTCATCATAATTCCCGGATCTCGTTTTCTCGTTTTGTAATATCCTATATACAGTTCACTTAACAATAAAATTGCATTTTATTTTACAAAAATGATATTTTGTTGCTTTGTTTTGTGTTTAAAGATATATAAATGGTAATAAAGATTTTATTCTTTTTCTAACAGTAAAATATAGAGTAGAAAAACTCTATGTAACAACTTTATAAAAACAAAATTATTTTGTATTTAATTTGTATGCCCAATTAATTAAAGTTAGTCAGTGAATAATTCCTAACTAGTGCTAAAAGCATAATTATGTAGCTTTCTTTAATTATTTGTTAATTGTTTAAATAATACCATCCACATAAAATATTGATTCTTAAAATAAAAATTAAAAAAAAAAAACTATACATACAAAAACTAATATCCCGTTATTTTAGTTAAAAACCTATCTGAATTGGTTATAATATTACACATACCTTAATTTCTAATGTTTCATAATAATAATATTCTATAATTTTATGAACTCAAAACTTATTCTTTCTCTTTTTTTTAACCATGCAGTCACCTATGAAAATGTATCTCTTACCTAAACTATTTAATATTTATATATTTTAATCTTACTACTTATTCGCATTGGCATTAGCTTGAAGAGTTGTATTGGCGGATTGTGGTAAATTAGGCATTGTATCACAACGTCTGTAATACAGTAGATAGGGTACACGTGGAATTCTGGGACGTAACACGTTGTGTTCACTAACTGGTTTAACTGTACTATCATCGAACCGCAACCAACTTGAATATCCTGTATGATAGACATCGGTGACGTAATGACCTTTTGATGCCTCCTTACCATCGTGATAAACAACAGCGAAAAGACGATAGACGCGTTGTTTTTGGGAGTATTTTTTTGATGAAAGGATTTCTGGAGAGTAAAATTAATTTTACGATTTAATAAACTTGTTAAGGACTTGAATCTTACAACTAAATGATACAACTAAATATTCAAGAGAAAACATAGATTCGTATTTTTTCAGAACGTAGAATAGGAAGGAATCCCTTATTACTCAAACTCAGTTACCCCCTAAAAAGAAGTTTAAATTCTACCGACAATTTTATTTACAAAAAAAAACAATGGATGGCCAATATAAATCAATATAATCGTCCACTTTTAAACACATTCTAAGAAAAGTTTATAACTTTTTCGACAAGGGCTTCCGCAAAAATAAAAACAGAATACCTGCTTTAGAAAAAGTCACTTATTTTTCTATCACAAATTTTGATCATAATATTCACATTGAGGTGGTAAAATGGGAGTTTTCTTGTGACCTTTGCAGAAATGTTTTTTAAGATACTCAACTCAAAGAAAATGAGAGGAGGTTTTGTTACTTTTTCGACGGGGGATCCTGAAATACAACACAGGACACCTGCTTTGGAAAAAGCCACTCATTTATCTATCACAATTTTTAAACATTCTATGCACATTGAGGTGATAAAATGGGAGTTTTTTTGTGACCTTTGCAGCAATGTTTATTTAAATACTCAACTCAAAGAATATCAGAGGATGTTTTATAACTTTTTCGACGGGGGATCTTGAAATGAGACACAGGACACCTGCTTTGGAAAAAGCCACACAATTTTTGATCATCCTTAACACATTGAGGTGATAAAATGGGAGTTTTCTTGTGACCTTTGCAGAAATGTTTTTTAAGATACTCAACTCAAAGAAAATGAGAGGAGGTTTTGTTACATTTTCGACGGGGGATCCTGAAATACGACACAGGACACCTGCTTTGGAAAAAGCCACTCATTTATCTATCACAATTTTTGATCATTCTATGCACATTGAGGTGATAAAATGGGAGTTTTCTTGTGACTTTTGCAGCAATCTTTAATAAAATACTCAATTCAAGGAAAATTAGAGAAGGTTTTGTAACTTTTTCGACGGGGGATCCTGAAATGAGACACAGGACACCTGCTTTGGAAAAAGCCGTTCATTTATCTATCACAATTTTTGATCATCCTTAACACATTGAGGTGATAAAATGGGAGTTTTCTTGTGACCTTTGCAGCAATGTTTAATTAAATACTCAACTCAATCAAAATTAGAGAAGGTTTTGTAACTTTTTCGACGGGGGATCCTGAAATACAACACAGGACACCTGCTTTGGAAAAAGCCACTCATTTATCTATCACAATTTTTGATCATTCTATGCACATTGAGGTGGTAAAATGGGAGTTTTCTTGTGACTTTTGCAGCAATCTTTAATAAAATACTCAATTCAAGGAAAATTAGAGAAGGTTTTGTAACTTTTTCGACGGGGGATCCTGAAATGAGACACAGGACACTTGCTTTGGAAAAAGCCGCTCATTTATCTATCACAATTTTTGATCATCCTTAACACATTGAGGTGGTAAAATGGGAGTTTTCTTGTGACCTTTGCAGAAATATTTATTAAGATACTCAACTCAAAGAAAATGAGAGGAGGTTTTGTTACATTTTCGACGGGGGATCCTGAAATACAACACAGGACACCTGCTTTGGAAAAAGCCACTCATTTATCTATCACAATTTTTGATCATTCTATGCACATTGAGGTGATAAAATGGGAGTTTTCTTGTGACTTTTGCAGCAATCTTTAATAAAATACTCAATTCAAGGAAAATTAGAGAAGGTTTTGTAACTTTTTCGACGGGGGATCCTGAAATGAGACACAGGACACCTGCTTTGGAAAAAGCCGTTCATTTATCTATCACAATTTTTGATCATCCTTAACACATTGAGGTGATAAAATGGGAGTTTTCTTGTGACCTTTGCAGCAATGTTTAATTAAATACTCAACTCAATCAAAATTAGAGAAGGTTTTGTAACTTTTTCGACGGGGGATCCTGAAATACAACACAGGACACCTGCTTTGGAAAAAGCCACTCATTTATCTATCACAATTTTTGATCATTCTATGCATATTGAGGTGATAAAATGGGAGTTTTCCTGTGACCTTTGCAGCAATGTTTCATTAAATACTCAATTCAAGGAAAATTAGAGAAGGTTTTGTAACTTTTTCGACGGGGGATCCTGAAATACGACACAGGACACCTGCTTTGGAAAAAGCCACTCATTTATCTATCACAATTTTTGATCATTCTATGCACATTGAGGTGATAAAATGGGAGTTTTCCTGTGACCTTTGCAGCAATGTTTCATTAAATACTCAATTCAAGGAAAATTAGAGAAGGTTTTGTAACTTTTTCGACGGGGGATCCTGAAATACGACACAGGACACCTGCTTTGGAAAAAGCCACTCATTTATCTGTCACAATTTTTGATCATTCTATGCACATTGAGGTGATAAAATGGGAGTTTTCTTGTGACCTTTGCAGCAGTGTTTAATAAAATACTCAACTCAAACAAAATTAGAGAAGGTTTTGTTACTTTTTCGACGGAGGGTCCTGAAATGAGACAAAGCCACTCATTTATCTATCACAATTTTTGATCATTCTATGCACATTGAGGTGATAAAATGGGAGTTTTCTTGTGACCTTTTCAGCAATTTTTAATTAAATACTCAACTCAAACAAAATTAGAGAAGGTTTTGTTACTTTTTCGACGGGGGGTCCTGAAATGAGACACAGGACACCTGCTTTGGAAAAAGCCACTCATTTATCTATCACAATTTTTGATCATTCTATGCACATTGAGGTGATAAAATGGGAGTTTTCTTGTGACCTTTGCAGCAGTGTTTAATAAAATACTCAACTCAAACAAAATTAGAGAAGGTTTTGTTACTTTTTCGACGGAGGGTCCTGAAATGAGACAAAGCCACTCATTTATCTATCACAATTTTTGATCATTCTATGCACATTGAGGTGATAAAATGGGAGTTTTCTTGTGACCTTTTCAGCAATGTTTAATTAAATACTCAACTCAAACAAAATTAGAGAAGGTTTTGTTACTTTTTCGACGGGGGGTCCTGAAATGAGACACAGGACACCTGCTTTGGAAAAAGCCACTCATTTATCTATCACAATTTTTGATCATTCTATGCACATTGAGGTGATAAAATGGGAGTTTTCTTGTGACCTTTGCAGCAGTGTTTAATAAAATACTCAACTCAAACAAAATTAGAGAAGGTTTTGTTACTTTTTCGACGGAGGGTCCTGAAATGAGACAAAGCCACTCATTTATCTATCACAATTTTTGATCATTCTATGCACATTGAGGTGATAAAATGGGAGTTTTCTTGTGACCTTTTCAGCAATGTTTAATTAAATACTCAACTCAAACAAAATTAGAGAAGGTTTTGTTACTTTTTCGACGGGGGATCCTGAAATACGACACAGGACACCTGCTTTGGAAAAAGCCACTCATTTATCTGTCACAATTTTTGATCATTCTATGCACATTGAGGTGATAAAATGGGAGTTTTCTTGTGACCTTTGCAGCAGTGTTTAATAAAATACTCAACTCAAACAAAATTAGAGAAGGTTTTGTTACTTTTTCGACGGAGGGTCCTGAAATGAGACAAAGCCACTCATTTATCTATCACAATTTTTGATCATTCTATGCACATTGAGGTGATAAAATGGGAGTTTTCTTGTGACCTTTTCAGCAATGTTTAATTAAATACTCAACTCAAACAAAATTAGAGAAGGTTTTGTTACTTTTTCGACGGGGGGTCCTGAAATGAGACACAGGACACCTGCTTTGGAAAAAGCCACTCATTTATCTATCACAATTTTTGATCATTCTATGCACATTGAGGTGATAAAATGGGAGTTTTCTTGTGACCTTTGCAGCAGTGTTTAATAAAATACTCAACTCAAACAAAATTAGAGAAGGTTTTGTTACTTTTTCGACGGAGGGTCCTGAAATGAGACAAAGCCACTCATTTATCTATCACAATTTTTGATCATTCTATGCACATTGAGGTGATAAAATGGGAGTTTTCTTGTGACCTTTTCAGCAATGTTTAATTAAATACTCAACTCAAACAAAATTAGAGAAGGTTTTGTTACTTTTTCGACGGGGGGTCCTGAAATGAGACACAGGACACCTGCTTTGGAAAAAGCCACTCATTTATCTATCACAATTTTTGATCATTCTATGCACATTGAGGTGATAAAATGGGAGTTTTCTTGTGACCTTTGCAGCAGTGTTTAATAAAATACTCAACTCAAACAAAATTAGAGAAGGTTTTGTTACTTTTTCGACGGAGGGTCCTGAAATGAGACAAAGCCACTCATTTATCTATCACAATTTTTGATCATTCTATGCACATTGAGGTGATAAAATGGGAGTTTTCTTGTGACCTTTTCAGCAATGTTTAATTAAATACTCAACTCAAACAAAATTAGAGAAGGTTTTGTTACTTTTTCGACGGGGGGTCCTGAAATGAGACACAGGACACCTGCTTTGGAAAAAGCCACTCATTTATCTATCACAATTTTTGATCATTCTATGCACATTGAGGTGATAAAATGGGAGTTTTCTTGTGACCTTTTCAGCAATGTTTAATTAAATACTCAACTCAAACAAAATTAGAGAAGGTTTTGTTACTTTTTCGACGGGGGGTCCTGAAATGAGACACAGGACACCTGCTTTGGAAAAAGCCACTCATTTATCTATCACAATTTTTGATCATTCTATGCACATTGAGGTGATAAAATGGGAGTTTTCTTGTGACCTTTGCAGTAATGTTTATTAAAATACTCAATTCAAGAGGGTTTTGTAAATTTTTCGACGGGGGATCCTGAAATAAGACACAGGACACCTGCTTTGAAAAAAGCCACTCATTTTTCAACACATAACACATTGAGGTGGTAAAATGGGAGTTTTCTTGTGACCTTTGCAGAAATTGCAGAAATGTTTATTAAAATACTCAACTCAAACAAAATTAGAGAAGGTTTTGTAACTTTTTCGACGGGGGATCCTGAAATGAGACCCAGGACACCTGCTTTGGAAAAAGACACTGATTTATCTATCACAATTTTTGATCATTCTATGCACATTGAGGTGATAAAATGGGAGTTTTCTTGTGACCTTTGCAGCAAAGTTTTGTTAATATTTGAACATCAAATATGACGATTTAATTGAGTAAATAGGTGAGAAGGGAATTTCATAACTGGATCAGTATTCAGAATAATTTTAAATACATTAAATATTATGCTTACTTGGATCAATTTTTAATTCCACTGGAAATTCTACGGTCTTAAGTATCTTTGTGCATCCATCAGATCTATAATTAAACCATTTCAAGTGTAATATCAATACGACAGGCAGTTTCTCTAAAGTCGTTTGTTGCCAAGCAACAACTTCTTGTTTGCTTTTACTGCCCGTTACGCCTTCTAGCTGATCCCTTCCTACAAGAATTTCGAGTGCTTCTCTCACAGAAGCAGCTTTCTGTATAAAAATTAAATTTCAACATGAGATTAAATCTAAAGATTACGAACCAATAATTTACCTCAATATTTAGTTGAAGTGTAAAGAATGGTGATATTGAATCGGTGCAGTATTCACCTTCGCGTTGCAAACGAGAACGTGTTTCCCCTCTGAAGATATCACTCAAGGGTGTTTTACCAAAATCTGTTTGCCTTGTTACAATTCCCTTATTACGATTATTGATTATCTGAAGAGACATTAATGTTTTGTAAATTAAATAAACAATTCAAGAAAATATTATGCTTCATTTTTAGATTACCTGCCAAACTTGTCCTTCATCGTTTTCAGGAGCTGGTTCATTTCCGTTTTGTTCTACCGTTGGTTTTGCAATCAATTTGATAACCTATGTTAATACGTGTTTTAGCTTTATTGATTTTATTCACAGATATTTTTTTAATATGCCATACCTCCAACATTTCATCGTTTAATTTGTTCAAAACATAGCCTAGGAATTCCTCGGCATCTTCCTGCCTTCCTTCAACATGCTCTTCGCGACTATCATTCCACAATTTATAAATGGCAGTTGGTTCAAAAGCTGGATCACAATGTAATTCAGCGCCGATTTCATCTTTACCTTTGACTGGTTTCAATGGACGATTCAAACGCAATCCCGAGGGCAATGAGGAAAACTCGGATGCAAACTGCAACCTAAAATGTATTTAACATATTTTATGTGTTAATGACTGAGTGTAAAATACCATTTCAAAGGTTTAACTAAGATGGGATGAAGTATTAACTTCTAAAAGTAGGTCTTAAATAGCTCTATTAATTTAAATTTTAGATCTTAGTATAAAAGCTTTTAAGTGAATAATCTACAATACTTATATCATCTTATTTTCTGTGTTAAAGATTAAGCTAAAGATGTTTACTTTTCAACTAGGAAATAAACAAACGACTTATTTACTTCAACTCTCTAGAAAAGTTCTGAAAATGAATCGTCCACCACGATGGGCTAGAACAGTCCATCGTTGGTTTCAGATTAAAGTTCAAATTTTTCTGCCACAAGTGTAACGCTTTTTGCTCCAAAATTGAAACAAACCGCTGACTAGCTTGTGGGGCATCCAATTTCGAAATCACACTAAATTTTGATCATGATATTGAAAATAACTAAAAGCTTAGAGTTTATGGTGTTCACTTTTCAACTAGGAAATAAATAAACGACTTTTTTATTTCAACTCTCTAGAAAAGTTCTGAAAGTGAATCGTCCACCACGATGGGCTAGAACAGTCCATCATTGGCTTCGGATTCAAATTCAATTTGTTCTGCCACAAGTGTAACGCTTTTTGATCCAAAAATAAGACCAAACCGCTGACTAGCTTGTGGGGCATCCAATTTAGAAATCACACTAAATTTTGATCATGATATTGAAAATAACTAAAAGCTTAAAGTTTAAGGTGTTCACTTTTCAACTAGGAAATAAATAAACGACTTATTTATTTCAACTCTCTAGAAAAGTTCTGAAAGTGAATCGTCCACCACGATGGGCTAAAACAGTCCATCATTGGCTTCGGATTCATATTCAATTTGTTCTGCCACAAGTGTAACGCTTTTTGCTCCAAAATTAAGAACAAACCGCTGACTAGCTTGTGGGGCATCCAATTTCGAAATCACACTAAATTTTGATCATGATATTGAAAATAACTAAAAGCTTAGAGTTTATGGTGTTCACTTTTCAACTAGGAAATAAATAAACGACTTATTTATTTCAACTCTCTAGAAAAGTTCTGAAAGTGAATCGTCCACCACGATGGGCTAGAACAGTCCATCATTGGCTTCGGATTCAAATTCAATTTGTTCTGCCACAAGTGTAACGCTTTTTGCTCCAAAAATAAGAACAAACCGCTGACTAGCTTGTGGGGCATCCAATTTAGAAATCACACTAAATTTTGATCATGATATTGAAAATAACTAAAAGCCTAGGGTTTAAGATGTTTACTTTTCAACTAGGAAATAAACAAACGACTTATTTATTTCAACTCTCTAGAAAAGTTCTGAAAGTGAATCGTCCACCAGGATGGGCTAGAACAGTCCATCATTGGCTTCAGGTTCAATTTCAATTTTTTCTTCCACAAGTGTAACGCTTTTTGCTCCAAAATTGAGAGCAAACCGCTGACTAGCTTGTGAATTCATAAAATACATAAACTTACACCTAATATATTACATTTTTCTTTAAATATTAAAAGCTTAAAACTAAAGATGCTCTTTTTAACATGGAAATATTTTGACCATTTCAAAACTTTTTAATTGTATTAAAAAATATGAAAAAATAAAACTTACATTGCATTTATTGTGGGTGTATTAACTTCAGTACTGAGTGCAACCAATTGTTTGGGAATCGACTTGATCAAGTTATAGAATGGTGCACATCCCATTAGGGCTTGTAGAATTGAGTTGATGTAGCAATAATTTGAGGGATTCGTTAAACCTCTTGGCCTCAAACTTGCCGGCGAGAAGTCTGTTTTCGATTTTGTCAGCAAATCAGCAAACTTATAAGACCATTCGTCGATGTTGCTGTTTTGTGCCGCCGTCGACAGAAGAGTCTCTGGAGATACTTTTTGTTTCGATGTTCCCATTTGGTTGATGTTGTTGTTCATAGTTGGTGGTGGAAGATTCTGAGCTGAAGCTGCCGAATAAGACAAAGCACCAGGAGTGACAACAGGTGGAGTTGGGGTAACTGGAGTTAATCCCTCGTATGGTGCAACCTTAGCAATTGGTTTCTTTGATGAAAATGGTGGTGGTAATGCAGGAGCTGGATTTACCGAGCTTGATGCCAGCGATGTCGTGAAGTTAGTAGTGTTTGAGCTAACGAATAGACTTGCCCAAGATTGAGAAGATGACGAACTGCCAGCGGTTGTTGCATTCGCTGAAATTGGAGGGGCTAAGTTAAGAACTTCGGTCTTCTTAATTTGCTGTTGTTGAATTGTTGTGAATTTTGAGTCCGTGGCCGAGTTTTGTTGGAATTGTTGTGGAACAACAGAACTAGCTATTGAGGTAGTCGATACCGAGGTTTTGTTTTCCATTGTTCCTGGGCCATTGTATTTTCTTTCGGTTGGAGGAACATTTACTTGTTGAGGTGCTGGCGCGGTTGTCATCAAATTATTGATGTTGGAGCTTGCAACGGGTGACGATGGGGTCTTCATTGTACCATAGTTCTTCACTTGTGGTTGTTGATGATGGGTGTTGTTTGAGGTGTTGTACGACGATGACGTTTTCGAATGATGATTGAAGGGTTTGTGTGTGGATGCTGGTGTGGCAGTTACAGCTACAGATGCGGTACTCTTTTTCGTATGGGAATTCGTCCAGGACATTGTTTTGTTAACCATTGGCGCCGCCGTTGGCAGTTGTTGGACTGACGAGTCATTATTATGGACAGTTGCGTTGCTGTTTGTAGGCACAGATGGATTTTGTTGTTGTTGTTGTTGGTTGCTATTGCGGTGGTGTTGATATTGCTGATGTTGGTGATGATGTTGATGGTGTTGCTGTTGGTGTTGCTGTTGTTGTTGGTGTTGTTGTTGGTGTTGTTGTTGTTGCTGATGTTGGTGAGCTTGCTGCTGCTGCTGTTGTTGGTGTTGCGATTGATGTGAATCATCGATGTGAGTATTATAATGCGAATTATTAATATGATCCTTTTGTTGATTTCTTGCATTTGAAACATGTTGCGAAGCGCTATTTGGCACGTTTTGATTAATATCCCGCATATTTTCTTTTGTGACGGTATTTTGGTTCGTACTTGAAACATATTGTTGAATATGCTGCTGTTGCTGTGGTGGGGGATGATGGTGATGAGCTTTTTGATAGTTAATTGGTGGAGGCTGCTGCACAATTTGTTGCTGTTCCTGTTGATGCTGCTGTTGAATGTGCTGCTGTTGTTGCATCTGTTGTTGTTGTTGTTGTTGTTGTTGTTGTTGTTGAAGATGCTGTTGATGCTGTTGTTGTTGATGTTGTTGTTGGTGCTGTTGTTGTTGCTGATGTTGTTGCTGCTGTTGTTGTGTTTGCTGTTGCGGTGGCTGTTGGTGTTGATGATGATGGTGTGGATGCTGTGGCTGAAGTTGTTGCTGCATTTGCTGGTGTTGAGGAGGTACAACTTCGATACATTGCTCAGGAATTTCTGCTTCGAGGCCAATTTCGTTGGTATTTGGCACATGTTGTTCATGAAGAGAATGATCAGATCCTGCAATACAAACAAAAAAACAAAACAAATTAAATTAGTTTGTTAATCAAAGTGATCAAAATAAAATTGAATTGCGTGTCTCAATGTTTTTTATTACAATCATAAGGTACCGCAGTTGTTTTTCATTGTCAATTAAGGTCGAATACGTTTATGTATTGTATTATAATTTTGAAATTTTTTCTGCGGAAATATTCAATTTAACATATTCAAAACAATTTTTTAGGCAACAAGTCAATTTAGATAAATGGGCAGCGCGGCGGCGGCGTCTTTCTTATGTACAAGAGCACCACCATAGCACCATCCGTTTCAATGTTAACTTCATGGGAATTAGCAACACATAAAAGTTTTGATGGAACTGACAACTAGGGTTAATTACCAGGTCAAGAATGAGTCGTGATATAATTATGTAACATAAATGAGTCTTAAAAGTAAAAGACAACATTTCATCAGAAATTTAGCAAAAAGAGAATCATTCTAAAAATTAACACACATTGCAATAGTTTTTTGATATTACATTTCTGTTGGAGTAATAATAAGGTCACTGAACCATTTTCAGATGATAAATTTTATATCTAGGCTCTAGGGTGTTGAAATGACCAACAATCTATATTTCCGTTGAAAATGAAATGAAAAACAAATTGAGTAAAAAGCTTCTGATAATTATATCCAATGCTTTATTATTATTTCAATAAGCCTAAACCTCTTCTGTTTGTGAAATTATAGTATTTAAAGGCGTATATGAATACAAATATGTATGAATAAGAAAATGATAACAAATTCGTTGCTTAATTGAGCTTAATTAATAAAAGCAACAAGACACAGTATCCCATAATAATTTTTTGTTGATGTAGATAAAACTTTTATCAACACAAAAAGAATATCACTTTCTTTTTTATAAAATCGAATCTTGTACAAAAAAAAATTCTAGTGGGACATCCAAAAAATTAGAACTTGAAGAAGATATTAATCGTTAAAAGATTCAAAAACTAATTACGATTGAATTTAATATTTTATTGATGGAGGTCAAATGAATCAATTTATCAAACTGATAAGACAAAATTCAATATCTCGTATAAATGTGTATACTAAGCTATTGAATTCGAGTCTTTTTTATTTTCGTCAATATCCTGACGCCTATTTTGCGCTTAATCAATAAGATAATACTTTTATTTTAATCTTATCTTATTTCGTTAAGCAGTAGTGTATAGTACTTAAACAATTCAAAACTTATTATTATTAAAGTGAATTTTAAATCAATAAGTGGCACATGTTCGTTGGATTTGCCATATATAGATTAGATTAATCGCATGGCTAAGTAAATAATTTGTATTAACTTGCATTATTTTTATTGAAAAAAGAAAACACAAGACACAAACTCCAAAGATTTTTCATGAGAATTTTTCTTATCAAATTTGCAACAATGGATGGCCTAGTAGTTTAGTTTACATTTCCTTAATGACAATCTATGGATTGTGTTTATTTTTATATATGTAAATGCTAAAGTAAATTATGGGTTTTCTACAAATATATTTTGAAAGTCACTATTTGTTTAAATTTTGTGTAAAATTAAACATGAAGTTCTCTCAAATCATTGAAGGTTCTGATATATGTATAATGAAGGTTCTGAAAATATAATGAGTATGATAAATAATCTTTAGTTATTTTTTGAATGACGATAAGGCATATTTGAGTTTCTAGACATTACTTTATGGAAATAATGCAATTTGCAAATATTAGTTAAAATGTAATGCAGTTCCGTATCAGAGTCATGATGGGATAGATTATTCATTTTTTGTTTGCCTACAGCGGCGGTCCAGATTATTTTGGTCCATTTTCACAGGCTTCATAAAAGGATGGCCAAAAAAAAAGGAGCACTTGATTTTAACTTTACGAATAAATTTACATCATAACATTCATTGTTAAAATAAGATTTCGTGGCCGTTGGAATCTTTTCAATAAATAAAGATAATATTTGAATAAGACGAAAATTATGAAGCAGCGAAGGATTTTAAGTTATGATTTAATGTTTTGAGATCGGAATATTGTAACTTAATTGTCTTTATTTTCCCAAACATATGATTGATGTCTGACGACGTCTTATGACATCAAAAAATCGACGAGATAGTTAGAATTTTTATTGTGTTCTATACGCTCGGAAGAATTTGCGTCTCCAACAGATTGTGTCTTTAAATTCTCTGGTCGAAGTTTCAAAGCCAGTTAGTCTTATAACACCTTCTTCAAGACCGCTAAAAAAAATGCATTTTATGTACTCCACCACACCACCACCTTTAGCTTACTTATAGGAGTCGTTAGAATGTTTGCAGAAGAAGAAGGTATTTAACTAGGTTTTGACTTCTTTTGAAAAGGAATTCACTTTCTGTTTAGAGACTTTCGAAAATCCTTAAACAATTTCAGGTTTTTCTTAAAACATTTCAAAAAGTTCTTGACACTGAATTTTATTTCTAATTACTCTATTTTCCCTTAAAATTAAAGCACTTTTACATGAAAACAATAAGAAAACTTCATAATCTCATACGGGAGCAATGATAGAAGTTCGTACTTCCTAATAACGCTGATTAATTCTATTTTTCATGGAGCCAACTATAAAATGGCATATTTCTTATTTTTATTCTCTTTAATGTTGTGCTTAGTGAGATTTAGGTCCAATACTTGAGAATACCACTCCAAAACATTAATTTTGTTCCCGAATTCAGTGATTCGATAACATTATAATATATTTAAGATTGGTATCCTGCTAAAAACGCCATCTAAAGATCATATTTTTATAGGATACATTCTATAGCCTGCCAACATATACGAATTTTTCTTAAAAATTCTATATATAACAAAAATTGGACACACGGTCACCCAAGAGAAGTGAAGTGGTTTGTGAGAAGCGTAAAGGTGACAAACAAAAATCATTTTTGAGCCATTGCTTTCCACACCCTTTCCCCCTAATGGCATCATACTTTCTGTAGACGAATCGACCTGGGCTTGGAATTGTACCTTCTATGGAGACTGTGAGTTTAAATTAACTTCCTGCAGATTACGACAAACCATTCAAGAGGTGACTTGCATGTCAAAATCTTCTTGTAAATTTTTGGATGATCTCAATAAATTGGATTTTATTATTATTTTCACTGGTTTATTTGGATTTTTGTCATACAAAATTAAGAAACATTCTTGCAAAACTTCGGTCTGCTTTCGCTCTCACTTATGAATATGTCTTTATTAAGCCGTTTGACTTTTTTGACCAATCAAGTTTATAGTGTAAGATTTATCTCCATTTGCCATAAGTGAACTCATAAAATTCTTAATTGAATAATTTGACAATATGTAACTGGTTATATTCATAAGGAGTAGTTTTACTTAAGTGAAAAACAAAAAAAAAAAAAACAGTTACACTCAAAAGTAATAAATGTTGTGCATATTTTTGAACCCAAATATAAAAAGAATCAAAATTTAAGTGTCTTTAAATTCTCCACAAAATAAAAATATGGAAAACTGAATAGGCTAGTTATAAATTCAAAATGTTCAACTCATTTAAAGTTGCTAATATGTACATACATCAATTTTCAATATCATATTCAACGACAGCAATGTAGTATTGCAATGAAAAATCTTAAATTAAATTCAATCACGTTTTATCTCCAACACGCTAGGCTAAGCTAGTTTCAACAAAAATTTCATAGCTTTTCTTATCTATTTAAGTGAAAGATAATTTTTGTATTTAGTTCCGACATCTACTACCTAAACAGTTTATCACTTCAAAAATTATATTAATTTAATAACAATCAATGCATTCTAATTAATATCGTTCTTATGATACTTAACAACAACTTGAAGTGTTGAAGTGCTAAAATTATTCATTAGCATCGAAGTGGGGCTCTTACGTTTGTTTGGATGATAATAATAATAATTAAAATATCAAGTATCTGATTACAAAAATATTTGTATCAAGAAAAAACAAAAAAAAATAGATGCATTAAAATAAATTAAACGGCAACACTTGCCAAGATTTGCAAACTGTCGATTGGATTCTGTCATAACCATCAATATCAATGCAGGCGCAGGGTATAATGAACCAAACTAAGTAAAACAATGCAAAACATATTGACACGATAAATTACATTGCGTCAAATTTCCTATTTTACTTGTTCGTTCGTTCCTACACAATAAAAGCATTTGCTAGAATAAACAATTATCCAAAAGCTCTTCCTAATTTATTTTTACATATTGTAGATATTGTATCTTTTTATCTTTGAAGGGTGTTTTTTTTTTTTGCTTGTATTTATTTTACAAAATCAGCTGAGTAGAATTCCCCTATTTTTTGACTCTCACTCTCATTGTTCGAGACGAGTGGGTACTCATTTTGTACGGTCTGTTGCTGTACACTGTATAATCCTTAGAGAGTTCTATTTTATAATTGTAGTTGGATAAGTTTTTTGTACAATAACAAAAGTGGAGAAATATCTCAACTCAATAATGTATGAGAGTGTAAAAGTTTTGAAAATTTCTTTTCGATGACAAGATGCGCCGATGGAGACGAGCGTCAAGCGACGCGACGACGAAGCAGGCAGGTATAATAGTTTTAATTTAGCTTTTATAATGAGCTTTGTTTTGCTCTGATGCACTTTTGTGTTTGCACAAGACACACTCGTGTAGAGTGAGAGCAAACAATTTTATAGAGTCAGCTAAAATTCAAGCTGTCTAATTAGCAACTATAAAGAAACTTTAAAAAATAAATACATATTCACATATTTCTATTTACCTACATATAAAATATATACAATAGTAAATTGTGTTGCTAGGCAGACAGAAGATATCAGACTTACAGGGAGGTGTGGCAGTAGGCGTGAGGAAAAGATTTGTTTTATTTTGTTTTCATTGTATCTTCATTTTTAAAATTTTTATTACATTATAATAACAAAGTAATGAAGTAGAAAAATTACGTTATTATAGAAATACCTACAGAATATATTTTGTAATTTATCTTTCACACTCTGTCAAGAATTAATTGATTTTTTTTAAAGCTGATTAACATGTTTATTTTTTTAATTTTGTTTACAGGAATTAAACTCTGGAAAATCATGAGATTAAGATTTCTCATTTCTTTTTAACTAAACTCTTTTTAATTATAGACTTATTGACAGAGAACTGCATGAAGACTATTTCCGCAATGTTGCACACCTACCATTTCATATTAAGAGTAAAGTCTGAATTGATCATTTCTGATTAAACAGCTTCGTCAATAAGAAACATTTCCGTGTATGGAGCGAAGACAATCCTTAAGTCATTAAGGAAACAGTATTACATCCATTAAAATTAATTGTTTGTCCTTTCTCCATTTCTTTCAAAATGAAGAAGGATTTGAAATCACAGTAAATTGCGAGCGCTTTCGAGCACTGCTGAACTATTTTTTTCTTGAAAAATATTTATCAGCTAAACATCGGTTTCAAAAAGACGGCACAACTTGTCATAAGTGTGTGTTCCAAAAGTACCCGGAATTTTTAAATTTCGCGGGTCTGGAGAGTCCGAAGGTCAATTTTTTGTATTGTGTTGGTATACATGCCCCTAAAGTATGATGCAATTTTCAGCTATATTCAGTTTACTTTGTCTGTGGTAGTTGCTAAGGTTCGACGTGTTATTATGAGATCGGCGATTTTTGCTGAAACTGCTGAATTTTGAACAAAAAAATAATGGCATGAACATCGCTCAGGAGCTGTTAAATGATGTCAACGACGATTCAAGTTTGCTTGAAAGGGTCATAACTGCTTATGAAACATGGGTGTACGGTTATGGTCGAAACCAAAGCACAATCGTTTACCTGGAAGCATCCAACGTCACCAAGAGCGAAAAAAGCACGTCAAGTTCGATCAAATGTGAAGGTTTTGCTTACTGTTTTCTTCGATTATAATGGCATAGTGCATCAAGACTTCTTACCACAAGGTCGTACGGTTAATAAGGAGTATTACCTTGAAGTTATGCGACGTTTGCGTGAAGCAATCTGAAAAAAAAAACGCTCTGATTTATGGAAAAACAATTCATGGCTTTGCACCACGATAGAGCACCTGCTCACTCGTCGTTGCTTTTTCTTAATTTTTTGGCCAAAACAATACCGTAGTCATGCCCCAACCTCCATATTCACCAGATATGGCTCCGTGCGACTTTTTCCTGTTTCCAAAGTTGAAGAGACCCATGAAAGGACGGCGTTTTTCCTCGATTGAAGAAATAAAAGCCGAATCGCTGAGAATGCTCAAGGACATATCAAAAAGTGAATATCAAGATTGCTTCGAACATTGGAAAAAACGCTGGCATAAGTGTATTATATCTGGGGGACCCGACCACATTGATGTAAACGAATAAATAAATATTTTTTTTGAAAAAAAAAAAAACGAAAATTCCGGGTACTTTTTGAACACACCTCGTAAACCATCAATTCATTGCAAAATAAATTTGGTGACAACTTTATTTCCAGAAGTAGTCCCGTTTTATCGGGCACATACTTGTTGCGACTTAAAGTCTATCGATTATTTTGTATGAGGCTATGTTAAGTCATGATCTAAAGAGGACAAGTTAGCAATTCTTGAAACATTGGAAGCCAATTTTCAAGCCACCATATTGCTAGATTTTTTGGAAAAAGTTGTGAAAAATTAGACTCATCAAAAATGATGTAGTAATTTGTATGCGTGGTGGATATATGCCGGAAATTACATTAAATTATTCCAACAATGCAATTACACGTAGTTGTAAATTTTAGTTACTTGTAATTGCAAAAATATACATTTCAATTGCCTGTTATTGTAATTGAAAAAAATGAAATTAATAATTACATATAATTGGAAATCGTAATGAGTTTATTGAGTTACCCTTACACGCACATAGTGTTATTAAAAAAACAAACAAAGTTGTATGATGGTTATAATTGACTATTAGGGTCAACTTAAACATAAAATTATAAAAAAAAAATTTGTTCACCGCAATTTTTTTGTTTTGTTTTTATTTTTATATATTTTTTTTTTTATATATATTTGACAGAAAGAATATGGTAAAGCCTACTTTTAAGTTTACAAAAACAAACTCATAACTTGATTTTACCGAATAACTTTTGCATAAAACTGTAAAAACTGTCGGGGACACATGTGTCCCATGTGCGTGAAAGGGAAGAAGGCATTTTTTAAATTACAGCCAAGGTCATTGATTTATTTATTTATTCAAAGCAACACACATAAAAGAGCTTAGTATTTCAGGAAATTATTTTGTAATATCACGTAAAATGTAATTGAAAAATATCTTATTTAATTACATTTTTGTGTAATGATTACTGGAAAAAGGAATAATTACTGAATTTTTGATCATAACTTTTGTTTTATACTACATTTATGTAATTAAAATGACTGCAATGGAGACGATTGGTAATTAAAATTCTTTAATTAGATTTTAAAGTAATTGAAGAAGTGTATTAAGATTTAAACTACAAGTTGTTGTAATTGAATTATTTTTTTTTTCCAATTTTAATGGAGATCTGCTTTATTTTTCAAATTGGTTTAATTTTTCTCTAGTAAGCCTTAGAACAAAAATTAAGGGAGTATTCTCAGAAAGGAGGTCATATTTTAGATTTTAAAATTAAAGCCTTTGGCATCCCAGCATTTTCCAAGTTTTTTGCATTTTTAAAGTTAGCTTAATTCAGAACTTAAATAATTTTGAATATATCTTGAAAAATAGCAAAGCATTTTAAACATTGCATTTAATTTTTGTGACTCTTAAGTTCTTTGCCAATTTGTTAGAATGAAACTTAGTTTCTCATTGTATTTAAAAATTATAACTAATTTCAAAAACCTATTGAAAAACATTCACCCCTATTACCGATGTCGTAAACGACAGCAAAATATACGACACGACACAATCTGCATTCCATAAGTCGTTTTCAACTTTTGTCACTCGTTTTGTTGTCGTGTGTAAACGTCAAGTGTGTTGAACGCTTTAATTCAGCATTCTGTAAGACGAAAGGAAACGACGACAATGAAAAAAAACGACGGTATCTCTCGTTTGAAAATTTGCTCACGACGAAGAAATGGAAGTTCGCAAACTGTATGTTTCCTTGTTAAATAATTTTAATTATATGGAATTTATTAGTACTTTATTTGCGATAGATAAAAAATAAATATTTTTGCACATTTTCAGTTAAAATTAACAAACCAAAACCAATTCGAGGCGCTTGTCCGGCTCATGGAAAGCAACGAGCAGTTGGCTAGGGGATTTTTGCAATGTATGAACAAAGCCGATTTTAAAAAAGAATGGAATGTTGTAGCTGATAAACTCAACAGCGAAAGTCCTCCAATAAAAGATGGTGATGGTTGGCAAAAGGTTTGAATCAGTTTATTCTATTTATGTACATTAACACATTTTTAATATTTGCTTTTCCAGGTTTTGGCTGACTTTGAATTTAAAGTACAAACAAATTGTTCAGAACGACAAAAAAGAAGTGAAAGGAAATGGAGGGGGGCCAAACCAATTGCACATCCTATCTGCGCTTGAGGATGAGGATGCTGTTGCAAATCTACTTAAACATAAACAGATGGTTAAGCCCTAGTGGAAATGCAATTGGTGTATCGCAGCTCCCAACCACTTCAATGTCTTCATCATCCGGACATACATAAGTCAAAGCAAATTCAGGCTACAAATGCAGATGCCGACGCTTCACTGTCCTTTTTGTACAATTAATTGTGCCTTTGCAATATTTCGCTCTCTACCTTTTTCATCATTGTCACTATCGCTGCTTGCGTTGTAATACATTTCAACACTTATCATTTTAATAATTTATTTATTTGGTAATAATTTAATAAAAACACATTTGTTGAATATCGAGTAATGAAATGACTTTCACGATTCACGATTGCCAGGTCTGACAATCATTGTCAGATCTGCAAACGTCTGACAATGTGTGAAAATGAGCTGAAAAATTTAATTTCTGTGTACACGGTTTGCAGATATCTACAAACATCTGCAAATCTGTTGCCAAATATTTGTCTGACAATGTCGACAAACTAATTTGGCCAAATAGCTAGCAATAGATTTGCAAACATTTGTAGATTTTCTGCCAACCGTGTACACACCAAATCAAATTTTGGATGTGCAAATTTATTTTCAGCTCATTGTCACACATCGCATCAGTCAGAAAATTTGTCTGCCAATGAATAAATTTGCAAATGTTCCTCAAACGGCATCTGCAAATTTATTCATTATCAGACGTTTGCAGAAACGTCAAAAAATGAAAAAAATTTGGTGATCTCCCAATGAATTTTGTGTACACACGATTGCCACATCTGCAAATTAATTTGTCTTCAAAATGATTGATGAACAAATTTTTCTGCAAATCAATTTGGTGTGTAGACGGTTGTCAGCTTGCGTGTACACGATTGCCAGATATCTACAAATTAATTGGCAGATATTTGTCTGCAAATTAGGAGCCAAACCATTTGTCTGCAAATTAATTTGGTGTGTACACGATTGTCAGCCATTTTAGACAAATTTTTCAGTGACAGATCTGGCAATATTTGCAGATCTGGCAGTCGTGTACACTTAGCTTTAGAATTTGATTTCAGTTTGACAGATCTCTGATACATTTTCATCGTTTAAAAATCTGCTACAAAATAGTCGCGTCGAAAAAGTTATAGAATGCCACTTAAAAAACGACACGACAAAGAAAACGAGAGTCGTCGAAAAAACGAGACGACATCGGTAATAGGCATAATTATCAGCTTTTCTGCTTTGAAGTTTTTGTTAGAAAAAAGTTCAAAATTGAAGTAAGATTTTGTGATATCATTCAAAAACAAATCATTTCTTGTTTATTATGCAAAATTCTTTCCATTTATTACAAACATAAAAGAAATCTAAAATTTAAACAAAATATAATTTCTGTTGTCAATGGGATTTTTATCTTGTTTTTGTTTTATTTTGTTTTTCTTTCTTTTACAATATTAATTATCTACAAAACAACATGATAAGTGCACTTTTGTTTAAAATAACACAGAAAACAATGTATGTATCTACTATATGAATTTTTATTATATCACAATATTTTATGATTGAAAAATATAAGTTTCATTATTTTAAGTCTTTCTTTGGAATGGATATAAATTATATCTACAATCGACATACGATTACATGTACTCCGTACATTGCAAGCAATTTGTATTAATTTGTTTCTATGTATATATTTTCTGTTCTACTATAAAAACAAGTAAAAACACCCACTCTTCTGTATTATAATGCACTTTGTACTAAGAAAGATACATAGATATATTAATGTACATTATAAATGTTTGTATATTTCTTTTTGTTTAAAGGAAAAAATAAAAATCACAATGGCAGGCCAGCAGACAAACAAAATGAATGATTCATTGGACTTCAGGGAATTGTATTCTTTAAGAAAAGAAAAAAAAAAGATTGTGCCAAGAATAATAACAATTGTCATCTTTTCAGTTCAGTTTATGCTTCTTTGTATCTTAAATATTCTTCCTACAGGGTGAAAGATGAATATTTATAAATTCATTTTTAAACTGTTTATAGTAACAAAAAAGATGCAACGTTCTTTTACAAGAAAGAGAAAAGAAAACACTTTTTTTTCTCCAAAAACATAAAAAAGAAAAAGTAGTTTCGACCTTGATAGACAACTTACATTCTTTCCTTCATCATCTTTAATCGATTGAGCTTTGATGATACACAAATAAGTCTGTGAAAGAATTACACATTGCGTGTCCTTCTTCGAAGAAACGGCGGCGACGAGCGACCTTCAAACTTTCTTCTTTATATAAATGATAATTTTTGTTTTACTCGTGTGTAGAAAAATACTTCTTTTTTGTTTTATTAGTTTGTCAATGATTAGATATTGAGAGGTTTATATGCCCCCTCAACCTCAGCTAACAGGAAATTATATAATTCGCGCATTTTGTTAGTGCTCTGCTAGGTTTACACTATATTGTAGAATGTCTAAAGAACATACGGTTTTGAAAGTGTTTATAGAGGAATAATGCACGCGATAGTAAATTTAAACATAAATCATAAAATTGGATATGTGAAAAGAAAAAATCAAACATTTATTCGAAAAGTTTTCAAACACGGAGCAAGGCAATTTTATGTGGAAAAATTGTATACCAGCTTTAAGGGATTTCAAAATGAACACAATTTTGAAACTAGTATTTTCATAATTTTAACAAATTAAATTTTGAATATATCTTTAAAAAAAATACATTTTCTTTGGAGGTAATTATAAACAAAAATTATTGATAACAAAACGCTCCAGGAAAGCAATAAACAGTGGAAAATCCTTGAAACCTGCTTCACAGGCAATGATAGCTCAAATTTGACAAAATAAGATCCCGTTTGATTATGCACCTCGACGAAAAATCTCTACGAATGTTTGTGAGCATAATAACCGGCCACAATCTGTTGGGATACCACAGGAAGAAAATGCGGCTTATTGACGACGACATATGTATGTACTACTCACTTCCTATACCAATGCCCAGCATTGTGAAACACAAGATACAAATTCTAAGGAAAACACTTCTTCTTGAAGAACTCGAAGAGGAAACAGTCTCTTAGGTTTTATCAAGGCCTCTAAGTGGCTGTAAAATGATAACAACTAGAAACATGGGTTATACACTCAATTTTCAGTGAAGTTACAAAACTTTCAGGGTATCACAAGGAATTTATATTGATATAAGTATTGCGATAATAAAATCAATCTCCAGCAAATTTACCAAACCTAATTTAACAAATATCGGATTATTTTTTAGGCAAGTTTTTCACTTTCCAATTTAGAAGTGTCAAAAATCAATTAATCACTCCAAAAAGTCTAGATTTTCGGCCAGTAGGCTTTAAATACTATATTTGATATAGTTTGCCATATATGTATGTATTTTCTTAGAAGTGGCAACCTAAAATTTAATCTTTGATTTTCAGCACAACGACACAGTCTGGACATTACTTTTTACATGACCTTGGCTGTCGCGTCGTCTAGATTGGAAATATAAATAAATATCAGTAAATTTATATAAATAGATAATATAAAAGGTCTATATCTTAATAGTTTATGATATAACGAAGGCCTACACGGACGTTAAAATTCTTAAGGAGAATTTTTTCATGGACATTGTATGGCTTCTTTCCAATTACAAGATTTTTTCTGCCTTACAAACCAAACAATACTTTTCCAATTGGAAATTCGGAATTTTACCTTATTTCTTTATTAGGTCAGAAAGAAAAAACATGTTATCGTTCAAACTCTCTAAGTCCATTTCTTTGTGTTTTGAGACACTTGCATTATAAGTTTAAAATCAAAAAAAAATAAATTAAGATGTCGGTAGTTTTAATTCTTCATAAATTAAAAATACAGGAACGTAAAGCTAAGGGAGTTTTTACAGATTTCGTTAATTAGTGCATTTATCTTATTTTTGCTTTAAAAAATAGAATTGGGGAATTTTTTTTAGAATGACGATTATGTGTCTTTAGGGCTAGGGTAAAACACAATATATTCCTTAGCTACAAATTGTATGACGATTTTTAAAATTACAAATCTATATTTTTTAAATAGTTTGAACCATTAAAGTAAATATCTTATTTATTTTTGACTTATAAGTCTTAATTGACTCTAAATAAATTTTTGAGAAACCTCGAATCTTACTCCATTTCATGGTTTTTAAAACTACGTTTAAGAGTTAATTTTTGGTGCTGATTCCAAATACGAACTCGGATATTACCATATATTCTGAAATTTAAATAATACCCGTTTTGAACATTATTTATATAAATTTGTTTGTTTTATTTAATCAAAAACTTGTTGTTATAAGATGACGAATTCGTTGCAAAAACAAATTGTTACTTTTATAATGTTATCCAGATTTCTGTTTAAAAAACATTTTAGCATAATTGTCAGAGTTCCTAATGGGCTTATGTAGAACCGGTGAAGACTTGCAACTAATGAGGGTTTTGAAAATATCTAAACGGAATCATTAAGATATAGATTTGGAAAATCATCACGAATTTAAGTAGTCTCAAAAAGCTTAATATAAATTGTTTTTTTTTTTTTATTTTAAAAGGTTATATCTCGAAATCCTGAAGTGATAGATTGATTTTGAAGTCGTATTCGATCTGAGGCCATCAAAAATCTTAGGAAAAGTATACTTTGGTATCAGTTGAAAAATGTATGACAAATTTTAATAATTTTGAAAAAAAAAAAAAACTTTTCAAAATTCAAAAATTACTGTTTTTACTTTGTTAAAATAAGAAAAATAAATTATGCCAAAAATTAAGTTGGTCCAAATACAAGTTCTATTTTTTTTATTTCTTTATTGGTAATTTATAGAAAAGAACTTCATTCAAGTAGGTGACACGACCTTGTTGATGGTTTCGGACTGAAGTGCTTAAATTATTTCTGGATTGTTGGCATAACATCGGTTCTTTGCGGTTCCCTAAAAAAAATTATTAAATCGCAAATCCGAGGCGGTCAATTGACATCGCCAATTTGTGAATTTGGTGCGCAAGTATCGATTTAATCATAGTCTGTGTGATATGAATCCTTAGACTGGATAAATGTCTTCAATTTCAGTTAAAATAAAAAGTCGTTTAACATTTATCTATAACGTCCCCGACCAAAATGTTGTTTCAAACCTCGTTTTCGAAATGCAAAGAATCTTTTATTGATGTGATTAATGTGTAAGACTTTGAAAGTCGAAATCTGTAAACAAAATTGCGGTCGTCCCATTTATCGAGTCCAATACGTGAAAGCGTTTTTTACTGCCTCTTCTAACTTTCTGAGGAAAAAAGGAAAATTCTCCCAAAAATAGTTTCTTCGGGATATTTTATAGTATATTCAAAAACAAACACAAGTTCTGATAGAAAATCTAAAGTTAAGAAGTCAACTTTTTCATTTCTTGGAATTTGAGAAAATTTAAAGTTGATACAATCTAAAGTTTGAAATCTTCAGTTGAAAAATTTAAGTGAAGAACAAATAAAATCAAAAGCTAGGTTAGGTTAATGTGGCTGCGGATACAAAAACCACACACTTAGGCCAGAAGAAAAGGCCCATTGTGATACCACATGAATCTAGAGAATTACTTCCCACTAGTCGAACCATTTTGAGCTTTTTATAAAGCGAAGGAGATATTTGATATCCTTTTTAGCTAGTTCATTGGGATCATCAAAAGAGTATTCTCCCAGATGAAGTTTGCGTCTTCGTGAAAGAGCAGGGCAGGTGCAGAGGAGGTGAGAGATTGTTTCTTCTTCTTCCTCGTCCATACAGCTCCTGCAGAAGTCATTTGAGGCTACACCAAGTCGTATTGCGTGTCTGCCTATAAGACAGTTTCCCGTAAGGACACCTATTAGGGAGCTAATATGAAGTCTGCTTTGAGATAACAAGTCTTTAGAGCGCTTTAGGTCCAGTGAAGGACATATTAGTTCTGTGGCTGCGCATGTTGGTAATTTGTACCACCTAGAGTTTGCTATCTCGAAAGCTGTTTCTTTTAGCAGAAGTTTACATGTAGCTATCGGTATACCTATCTTCTCCCTTTCAGGTGAAATAGGTATGACGGTTCCATTTTTAGCGAGTTCATCGGCTCTACAATTTCCTGCGATGTCTCTGTGGCCCGGCACTCAGCATAGTTGAATGTTAAATTGCTGCGCCATCTCCATAAGAGACGATCGACAATCGAGGGCCGTTAGAGATTTGGTTGAGACGCCGTCAAGAGACTTGATAGCAGCCTGACTGTCAGAGAAGATGCGTATTTCAGAAGTTGATATCACGTTTTCTCTTAGCCAGGAGAGAACCTCTTTGATCGCTAAAATTTCCGCTTGGAAGACGCTACAATGATTAGGGAGGCGGAATGAGATGCTTAGATTAAGCTTTTCTGAGTACACACCACTACCAACTCCCTCATTTGTCTTGGATCCATCTGTGTAAAAATGGATGCTTTTGTCATCTAGGAGTTTTAAATCAAAAGCTAAGAAAAAATAAACTTATCAAGAAGAAAATACATAGTTCTTAGAATGTTGTCTGTAATTTCCAACTCGAAGCTCTCAAACCTCGAAATTCCCACAAATGATTTTCCTAAACTTTCACAATTTTCATGTTCTAATACTTTTCTTTTGATATCGCTGATGCTTTGCTTACATTCAAGGCCCAAAAGCACTCCCCTCTCATTTAACTTAATGTAACCTTTTTTTAAAGTTAACATGAAAATAAATAAATTGGGTGGCGCAACAGTCCGTTGAGAACTAGGGCAGAGTGACTTACAACTCTCAACCATTCCTGTGTGCGAGTAATGTTGTCAGGGATGGAGGGGACCTACAGTTTTAAGCCGAATCCGGACGGCTAATTTAATAAAAGCACTTTTCATGACAAGAATTACTCTTGGAGAATTTGCCAATTCCTCGCAAGAGGCAAAAAACTTTAGATGGCATAGGCAGGGATCGAACCCAAGACCTTGCATGACAGTCCAACGCACTAACCATTATGTCACGGGTACTACAAAAAGTTAACATGTTTAACTTAAATACTCAAGATATGTATTAAACATATCAAAAGAATCGTTTAATATTGACGAATTTATTATAGCTTCATATCGATAAGATTTCTAAATTGAAAATGAATAATATAATATTAATTGATAATGATCTTAATCTATTGTCTAGATTATTTTACAAGCTATAAGTATGGCAATTGGTAACAAGTTGGGAAAAAATACGACAAGTGTTTATTGTGAAATTTTTGCTGCTCAAATCCCTAATCAATGACGACGCACGGCATGGCACACCATACACAACACCCGATAATAAATTATGTTTCGAGTAAACAACTGCGATTATAGACTAATAATAGTACATAGTCGTATATAAGAGGGCGGTAGCCAAGCCACTTAAGATACTTTGTTATCCAAAAATAATACATTTTAACCTCAAATAGCCTGCAACCTACGATCAGTTTAATGGGTTCGAAAGATTGGCGTGTGCTTATTATAGCACTCTTCGACTTCGACGAGATGGTTGAATTTTTCTTCAAAGATTTAAAACAAAAAAAAAAACAAGGAAGCCAAAGCTTTTATTTTTGATTTACATTCATGAAATAATTTTCTGCATGTGACAGAAAATAATTCGTATTAATGTGCAATGTATGCAGTATTCAAAATATCTATGAACTGTGAAAGAGTTAAGGCAAAGTATTTCATGTGTCTTTAATTTGATGATATATTTACGCGCGTTATTTTTCTTTATTTTATTTTAATACTGAACGATTTCGCTTTAAATAAAAAATCTTTTTATTCAAAATACGTAAATTCTTCTGCATGTACAGGTATTTCAAAAAAAAAGGAAAACATGCAATGAAAAGAATAAAGACTTCCCTTAAAACGCAGAAAAATACCCGAGGGGTTGAAACCAGTTATCATCAACTCAATGAAAATGATTCAAGAAGAATACAAATTAAATACACGTACGTCGTACAGAGTAAATATATATTGACATTCAAATGTGTGTGCACATACACTTACATACAGAATATAACCCAGTTTCTTATTCATCCTAACACGATTCTAGTGTTCATCAAGAGTCATGATGTCTTCAACTTTTTTTGTAATAATATCAGGAATTTAAATAATGTTCAGAACATTCTAAGGGGAGGTGAAATTAATGTTTGTATTTTGTTTTTCTGCTACTGCTGTTTTTTTAATGACAAGCAAGGAGAATTTACATTATTAAAAGACTTAAGAGAGAAGATCAACGTTACTATTTTAAAATTGATAGCATGACCTAATCCCTATGAGTTCATTCAAATGAAAAGGAAATAACGACAAATAATTTGTATGGTCTATGGTCAAGGAAGAACAAACTGGCTATCGTCCAGTTTGCAAGTTTGCCAAAAATAAAGCCAGATGTGTTGAATAAAGAAGAATAACAACAAAAGATAAACATTTTTGTGTTTTTTTATTTTGTTTTGTATTGAGTAATTGATGAATGTGTTGTAAATTATAACAAAAAACAAGTGTCTTTTCAAAAAAGAAATATATATTATTTTATTCTATTCAATGTCCGAAATAATGCAACAGGAAAGAAACCATGACACCAATTTGATATTTGAAATAAACCTGAACAAATTGTTAAACTGTCTGTAGTAAAAATTTCTGTTTCGTCAGGACGTGGACCTACAGGTCACTTAGAAATAAGTAAACTGGAAAATTTAATTTCTAAACCTAAATTTAAAGAATCTGCTTAACCGGTTCACGGATGTCTTATATACAGCTTTTAACTTATTTCTACATTTTAGGACAAAAAAGAATGTCTCAATACCTCCGCGGTAATGCTAAGTATTGAATGTCAAAAACGTTAGATGGCAAACAAAATGATTTGTAAATTTCGTAAAAGGAACATTGATTGTCAAAATTTTGAAGTCCATTTTCTGAAGTCTTCATACAAGGCTGGGCGAAAAAAGGAACATTTAGTTTAAACTTTAAGAAACAATACATTTTTAATCAATTCTAATTTTAATAAATAAAGCCATCTAGGCTAGGTACTGACTTCTTTTTTGAAAAGTAGACTACATTTTAATCAAAACTCTCCAAATATTTGTTTTATTAGAAGGCTAATGTCTATTTTCTTTGAAATTGAGCTCAATGGAATGGTTCTCAATTTAAGGATTCAGGGCCAGCTGTTAAAAATGTCACTTAAAGAAATAAATTTGTTATTTTGAATTTAAAGCACGTTAACATTTCAGTATACTTGGGGCCACTCTCCTGCTGAAAACGCCATCTGAGAAAATTTGCCTTTTCCTGTCAACAAAATGTGCAAAACTCGCAATATTTTCCAAGCTCATGGCAACTGAAAAACCATTTTCTATCAATTTCATTTATGCTTAAATAAAAGAAATACAAAAAATACTAATGACTCAGCTTTTGCGCCAACAATAATAAATAAAACAAAATAACAAAATAAACCGGAAAATGCATTTCAATATCATGGTGAACCGGCATGATGCGGCAAAGTGCGGCGGCACGCATCAATCTATATGTATGTATGTTGTTGCGCAATACAACGATGCAAGTTTCCTACAAAAGCCAATGCCTCCTCCCTACAGTCTGACAGATTGACTGACTGACTGAATTAATCAAATGCAATAACAACAACAAAAACAGAAGCAGCAGCTACTAAACAACAACAAAGAGAAAAAAAGGTTAACTGAATGTCAAAACACCTTGCAAAGAGACGACAAAAACACAACACTCAGTGTTTTAGTGGGACAAGTTCAGGTACAAGTTATTCACTATTTTTCTATTCAAATCAAAGCTATTGAATTAATATAGCTAAAGAGGAAGGTGTGCACGGTAAAGTGATCGCACAGAGCCACCTAGCTCACCAAACTCGCTACTGACAAATTTCAATATTAGATAAACAATTAATAGAACAACAAAACGACAACGACTTCGACAGAGACAGAGACGACGCACAGGCATGTGTTTATTTTGTTTTATTGGTTTTGATTACTTGTGTTACAAAATGTTGTAGTTTTTGTTCTTCTCTATTTCTTCCTCTCTTTGTTGAAATATGAGTTGTATTGTAGAAAAAGGGGCAATGAAATGTGCATTGCAAGTAATACATATTATTAATACCTTATGGTTAGTAACAATATCTTCAAAACATGCAAATTATTAAAAAAGAACAACAACATATTTTCGATATGTAATGAAATTGTAGTGATGAAATTATTCAATATAAAAAAAATACTAGCTTTTCGTTTGAAATTTATTTCAATTATCGTGCACGACAAACCTATCAACTTAACTTTAAAAACAAAAGCTAACTTTTCGATGCGATGTATAAAATAAATTACAAAGAATCCAACCACAGCAGATATCACCGGATTTTATGTACAATATCATTCAAAAGTCTGGACACTATTCATGATACTTTAGACTTTGCCATAGAAGTAATTATTGAATGTTTAAAACTTTTTCAGTGAAATAGTTGTACATTGTTCTTACAAAATCGAAGAAAAGTTTTCACTAAGTTTAAATGACATTTTAACAGTTGACAAACCTTTCAAAAATTGCTTTTGCAATATTAAAGAAGATGAAGGCCGAGATAAGTCTCATCGAAACACAGACAAAAAGTGAGAACTGAGAAAACAGAGATACATTTACAAAATTCAACAAATGAATTTATGGAATTTAAATTGAATAAATAAACAAAATTTTTACATAAATAAATAAATTAACTTCAGTCAAAAAACATCTGTTCGTTTAATTCCAAATTATCAAAATGCTTCAGCAAACGTGTATGCAGATTTATTAACTGAAAAATATGACTCAGAAATTAACTCCAATTTGACTCAGAAAGAGGGAAGGAAAACTACCCCCTTAGCAATAACATGAATGTCATTTATAATAAAACGGAAAAAAAGTTAAGCTTATTGTTCGAAATGCTTTCAAACTTTTGACGGATAGTGTACTTTTATAAATTTCTCAAAAAAAAAAAAAAAAACAATGCATCCGTTTTTTAGTGATATTGTTGCCCTCAAGTTAATGACCGATATTTGTGTTCAAAGTAGCCATATAAAACTGTAATATCAATAAAAAGCTTTACTCTAAATGAAAAAAAAATAAATGTAAGCAAAAAGACTAATTTGTATTGTTTTAACACAATTTTCATTAAAATTATGCAGGACGTAAGAAGTGAGGTTTTAATAACCCTAAGCATCTCATCTTGCTTAAAATAGAAGATAACCAGCTTTATAGTAAAAATTTGTAATAGAAGTTTTTCAGAAGATATGCATAATCTTAGAAAAATTCAAATATCATTTAATAAGAACAACAACAAAATGTGAAAAAGACGTCATAACTTCATAATCCTATATGGATATGAATTCCAAAACGAAACCAAAACATATAAATTATGTATGCCAAGTAATCTCATAATAAGAAAATGAATACCCTTTAATTCTCTTATAATGTTTCTAGACCCCCAACGAACGAACGTAGGTTTCGATATATGTAGGTATGTATGTACTACATACATTTATAAATATTTACATTTATGTCTACTGGTGTTTGCCTCATTTTTGTTTATAATTCCGGTACATATATAATCTTTAAATATCTACGTCATACAATTTGTCCATTTGTCTTTAGAACAAAAAAAAATACAAACAAAAACCCTTTTATAACTTTATCATATATGTAGGGGTAAAAAAAGCAGTCTGCCAAGAGAAAGAACGACCATAAAATTTAGATGCGTTCGAAGCAAGTTCACGTGTGCCTCTTCCGAAATGAGTGCGCAATCTACAAGTGTTTGCAAAGTGGTTTTTTTTTTTAGAAATATAACCAAAAACAAACACATTTGTTATAAAAATAGAAACACATGTTTTTTTTTTTTTCAAAACATGAAGCTCACACCTTTAAACTTATTAGGTGTTCAAAATTATAATAATACATAAGTCAGATTATAACAAATACAAACAAAACTACATAATTTGGCTTTATGCGTCTTGCTGACAAAAATAAACACCTGTTTACAAAAGCAACAAAAGAAAATACATAAATAAATAATAATATACTTTTATGATGAAGTACGGTACGGTATATTGAACTATTCTTTGTGCCTTCATAAAGAAAACAAAAAACGTTGAACTTGCTCGAATGCCATGAGATTCCTCAATCGATTAAAACTTGAGTCCAAGAAATGTTCTTTTGTGAAAAAATTTCTTGAAAAAATTATTCGACACTATTACTCTATATACTTTGTTAAAGGTTCAAGTTTCATCTGACACATCTGCTTCGTAGAGTTGGGTACTTATTTTTTAGCTTGCTCCTGGAAACACAAAATTATAAATTAGTACAAAAGGTTAAATAGTTTAATTTTTAATTTCTTACACTTTCCAAGGGTTTATGAATTTTTCCAATTTGTTCCGTGAAGATTTTGTATCGGATTTTGTATTGCAGTGAGCTGTCAAATATTTCCCAAAAATTGCACTAGATCGCATTTTAAAGCAATTCTTACAGATGCGTTAAAGTGTCGGAGAAAAATTCCGATCAGCTGATCAAAACAATACCTCTGCACAAAAATACTCCGAATCTTATCAAATCGAAGAATTTATATTTTGAACTGATACTTGAGCTCGGTATGACTGATTAAGCATTAATGCTTGATTGTATAAGTTTGAAAAACTAAATAAGAATAAATAATATTCATAATAATTTTCTATTTACATTTGAACAAAATTTTGTTACTAACGAAATAAAATCGCGTAAAATTTTATTATTATTGACAGTTTCAAAAATATTTGAATAACTATATAATATCGATATCGATAACAATCTAATAAAGGCATTGACGCCGCCCTGTTAATATATTTAACCTTCAATTTAACAAAATTACATACACCCAATTATATGAAGAAATGTTAGAAATTCCCAATACAAATTTTATAACGAAGTGAAAAACTCACTCAAAATGCTTGAAATCATTTTTTTATTAATTCCGCAGAATACGACGAATATATGGTACCTACTTGGGTAAATTTATTATTTACTTATTCCTATCAATAAGATATCATTTAGTGTGTTCTTGAGATTAATATAATTAAGTCTCAAGAACATTTGTCCTATGATTTCTTATATTTTATTTAATCACTTTTTATCTTATCGGATTTGTACCGATGTAAAAATAAAAAACATAATTTATATAAAAGGCGCCAATAAAAATCAATCTTTTATTGACCAATTTTTTTTGGTTTTATTTTTAGCTTTAGGATTTGCAATAATAAATATAAATAAAACCTAAAACAAATAGAAATAAGTACCACATATTATATAGTTAAAAAATAAAAAACTGTCAACAGTCAAAGCGCAATGTCGATACCGAGGTACGTCGTCGTGGTGAAATTTAATCTGCCTCTTTCAACACAAAATATCGATTGTTTTCATTTCCTTTCCTTTCTTTTCTTTTTCTAAGACCAACAAGGTTCTTCACCAGAATAAGTTCGTTGTTTTTGTTTGCAATAAAAAAGGTACTTTCCCTTTTGCAAAAAAAAAAAAAACTTAAATCGTTACAAACTTATGAGTGAAAATAATAATTCGGATTCATTTTCCTTTAAGGATTTGTAAAAGTAAATCACATCTGTGTGATGATGGGATAAGTATTGACAGTTTATTAATAAGCTTATATAAAATATGTAGCTATTTCCTCAAATTTAATGTGACAATCAAAAATTCTATGTCAAATCCCGAATTAAGGACATGTGTGTTTCTTATTGAATGAGCAATTCATCATATCGATAAAATAAGAAAACATAAGAAATTTAACATGTGACATTTGAAAAGATATCATTGAAAGTAGCAAATCGGTATCGAACCTTTTCGAGTTTTTAAAGGGGTTAGGCTATCTTAGAGAAGGGAACAAATAGGCTTTTCAGTTTTTTTTTTTTAGATTGAGATTACGAAAACGGAACTGCTTACAAAGATTTATTTTGGAGCATCTTGTGCCAAAATGGTGGTTGTGCAAATTTTGCATTAACATCTCCTTTTTCAAGGTTCACGCTCCTGAAATTTTTTAGTCAGATTTTTGACAAATGTGAGTCAATTACATTTTGCATATAAAGTCATCACATAATTGTTAGGTTAGGTTAGGTTGAAGTGGCTGTCCGTGATGAATTAGGACACAGTTATGCCAGTTGTTGGCCGAGCTCATATGCGATATGCTTAAAGATATCAAGCACAATGAGCGCTTTAAATCTAGGGTAAGCCGGACATTAGGATGGTGATGTTATTCCCCCTCATTTTGGTTTTCTTTATAGCGTCTAGTTTTAGCAAAAGCTTATTAGATTAGTATGAAAGCATTAGCCAATCGTGGTAAAATGAATAGGTTAGGTTAGGTTAAAGTGGCTGTTGGTTTGGGACGACCAACACACTTAGACCAAAGTATGGTCCGTTGTGATACCACATGGATCAGTTAATCAGCTTAACTCGTTGAACCAATTGGAGCTTCGAATGAAGCGTAGGAGACAACTAATGTCTGAATTTTTTAGATCGCTGGTATCGTTAAAGTAGTAGTCTCCAAGGTGGATTCTACGTCTTTGTGATAAGGCAGGGCATGTGCACAGAAGATGAGAGATTGTCTCCTCTTCTTCCTCGTCCATGCAACTCCTACAAAAATCATTTGCAGGGGCTCCAAGTCGAATAGCATGCCTTCCTATTAAGCAGTGCCCAGTCAGGACACCTATAACGTAGCTAATGTGCAATCTACTCAGAGAGATTAATTGTTTTGAGCGCTTGGTGCTAAGATTAGGCCAAATTCGTTTAGTCGCTACACAGGTGGTGGTGTTATTCCACCTGAAGTTTGTTTTCTCTATGGTATCTTGCTTTAGCATGAGTTTACATGTAGCTAAGGGGATACCTACGCTAGCATTATGAGCCAGCAGAGGTAAAGTTGTTCCGCTTTTTGCAAGTTCGTCAGCTTTGCAATTTCCTGGAATGTCTCTATGGCCCGGCACCCAGAAAAGGTGAATTTTGAACTGTGTAGCCATCTCCGTAAGAGATGATCGACAATTTAGGGCTGTTAGTGAATTTGTAGAGACAGAGTCTAAGGATTTTAACGCAGCTTGGCTATCCGAGAAGATGCGTATATCATTAGTTGATATAACGTTTTCTCTAAATGAATAGTACTGAACCATTTTTGGAGAGTTTATATGCTTTACGATTTCCTGGAATATCCAAGGATTTAATGGCCGACTGGATGTCTGAGAAAATCCGAATATCAGATGTTGAATCACGTTTTTTTTTAAGCGATGATTAGACTTCTTCAATCGCCAAAAGTTTTGCTTGGAGCTTGCTACATTTTCTTCGTTCAGAATACACGCCACCACCAACCCAGTCATAAGGTTTTGATCCATATGTATTGAAGTGGATTGACTCATATTCCAGGAATGCACTATCCTCCCAGAAAGATCTGGAAGGTATAGAAATCTGGAAGCTTGTACCGAACTGTAGTTGGGTCTGCGTATAGTCTGCGTGCTTTGGAATCAATTCTGAATAATTAAGAATTACAGAGTAGCCAATGTTGTTATAAGTCCATTGTGATGAAGCTCTGAGGCGCATAGCAAAGCTTGCAGCTATCGTCAGATGGAGTAGTGTAGTCCAGTGCCGCAGATGGAGTCGTACGAAGTGATGCAATAATTATTAAGAACAAATGGACTTTGCAATTTATTTTAATTTGAAAATTGTTTGAGAGAGTGAGTTCGGCCAACTTTAAACCAAATTTAACATAAACGTGTTTCAATTTTTTAGTCATAATCTTTAATTGATTTTGAGGTCCAGGAGAACATTTAAAATATAGGTTCTTCGAAAATTCTAATGTTCCTATTGCCTTAATAATTAACACTGGTAGGCAAAATATTTTGTTTTTGTTGTGTCTCATACAAATCAATACTTTAAAGGATTAAGTTGTCTTGAATTAGAATTTCCGACATCAAATTAGCAATAATTCAAAAACTGAATGCTTAAAGGTTTTTCCCATACAAAATCTTTTGTCAGGACTATTTGATACCTACACAAAAAAAAAACGATTTTTCTAAAACTCTAAGTTGACCTAAAACCTTAAGCAACAACTAAACTGTTATAAAATTAGCGTAAACGTAAAAAGTACATAAAATAAAATTATATATGTATATGTAGGTATGCCGATATTTACTTATAGTAATAACACTAGAGGAGTCCCCAACATCTGCATAGTGAGCTTATGACACTACCTGTCCATTTGGTAACACGCTACTGCTGTTGCTGTTTCTATTGCTATTGCTATTAATGTAATGCTGTTGCCAATTAAACTAAGAGCAAGGTCAAGCAAATCTATTATAATTTAATATTCACTTGAGAGTGAAAGACTCTTTACGAGATGCATACATATTCTAAGTCCTGTGTACTGTACATATATTATATATGCGGGGGAAAAATGTTATCTTTTCTTTTTTATCTACAAAAGCTATGTGCACACGTGACAACTATGTAAAATGCAACAAAACTTGGCAAGGCAACAGCCATAGCCACAGCGACAGTCATAGCCACAGTCATAGCCACAGCCACTGCCACTGACACTGTGTTACATTACAAGAAAAGTGCACTTAAGTTTTTTTTTCTTGTTCTTTCGATTTCATTATGACTGTACCCATTTTTATTTTGTGTTGTGTTGAGAGAAAAATCGAACAAAGAGAATTGATGACACTTAATAATTTTATTTATATACAAATAAATTTATAGTTTACCTTTTATAATAAGTTCAGTTTCAGTCGTTACTGGTTTTTAATACAATTTGTAGGTAGGGTAGCTACGCTGCGCTTTTTGTCACCTGCATTTCACAAGCATAAACCTCCTTAAACCCGGACTCCGCAGCCGCCGCAGGCCGCTCTGCCTTCACTTTATATAAATTATTCTCATTCTCATCCCATTTTTTCGGTAAAATATCAAAATCGAACACATCGAATTGGGTTAAACTAGATTTTATCAAAGAGCTTTGGCACTCTTACGAGTAGTATAATACTTAAATCAGAAGGTAGGGTGTCCGATGTACAGACAAGAAGCACATTGGACACGTACCTAACCTATGGCTATGGTTATGCCTGATGTGCTGAGTGCTGAGTATCCCATTCAGGTGTTGTTAGATTCTTGGATAAATGTTAAAGAAAAAAGAGCGCGCATGTGGCTTTAAGCCGCCACACCGCAGTACAGTGTAGTCTGTAGTGTACCGGTACGGTAGTGATCCCCTGGAAATTTATTCTCTCAGGTCTAAGTCTCAGCGTCAGCGTCAGCGCCGAAGCTAAATCTAATACAAAACAAAATAAGCCGCGTTAAAAAAAAAAAAACTTATATCGATATATCATATCCATGTGGTGATATAATTTTTGTTTGTAGTTGTGTAGTGAGAGGGTTCAAATACATACAAACATTTTATACGTGTGTTTGAGTGTAAAGTTAGAAAATCTCTGAATGTATACGTTTGCACAAATGCACACATAAATTTAATTCTAACAAAAAAGGGAGAAGTTTGGCGGATTTTTCAAGTACCCATTTTTTGTTTGGAGAGGTCATGTGTTTCTGTTTGATGAATTATATTCTGGAAATTCATGAATTCTCCTTAGGATAGAAAAAAGTCTACATAGGAACCTTTAAAAGCACTAAGCCTCACGAAGACGATGGAAGAAGAGACAAAAAGTCAGAGAACAGAACGAGAAATAGATGAGTCAGTTAAACTTATGTAACACAAGTAACACAATCTGTGTCATTCTCAGTCTCAGTTCAGCTTTATAGGAAAGTGTGTATTTAGCAAAAACTCGTTTATGTAGGTACTGTTCAGTACACCACGTTGTTTGTTGCTAAAGGAAGTTACGAGCGAGCATATGTACGACAACTTATTTGCTTGCTTTGCCCTAAAAGCAAGTTATGATGGCAACTCGTTCTCTCTCAACCCGAACCCAGTGCCAAGCCAATGTCTGGATTATAGGCTAAAGGCTTATTTGTTATATCATGGTTCATGCTTCATAACAATTGGAACAGTAGTAGAAGCTTTCGTACAGCTGAACTCAGGCTCAGTATTGAGTATAAAATGGAAAAATAATGTTGTGTATGGATAACATAAATGATTCGTAGTGGTTGGAGAAAAATGTTGCCATTTTAGGTTTAGGTTTAGGATGGAATTTAGTACTTTAAATATATTGATTGACTACCATTTTCAATTTTTAAAATGTAAGACATACTTTTTCATAAAATTAGTGACCTAGGTACAATACTAAAATAAACTACAATAATAAGAATGACTGACATAAAACTTTAAAATTAAATGTTAATTTGAACTTTTTGCAATATAGAAGACATAATCTTTTAATAAAGTTTAAAACATAAGTTTCATAAAAATATGAATTTATATTGTGGCAGTATCCGAGGCTTAAGAGTGCATTTTAGTACCATACAGTCTGTATAATCACACGGCATTAGTTAAATTTGTGATACAAATTTATTTTTGATATAAAAGCATAATAATTAATTCATTAAATCAGAAAAAAAAACACCAACAAATTGAAAACCGAACAGCAACTTTTAAAGGTGCGGTGGTTAGACGAAATAATATCACCAAAGTATGTAGCCCATTATTATTAACCATACCGAAGTATTTTAAGTTATAATGCATGTGTCAAAATCTTGTTTAGACAGCACAATTTAGTTGAGTTCTGGTTCGATCCTAAACAAACTTTTTAATAATAATAAATAAAAATAAGAAATGCAATAAACAAAAACATCGAAATTAATATAAGAACTCATCACTCTTCCTAGGTACCTATGGCGTATGAGTGAAAAAATAGATTGTTAAAAATTTCAGTTTTTGGCCTTACGTTCCTTTTAGAAGCAGAGTGGCATAAGTCAAAACTATTTTTTTTAATCTTGGTTTATATATGTTACAAAATTAAATCTTACATTTTAAAAATAGTTTGCTTTGTGAACATTTTTAACGTATTAATTCTACTAAAACCAATCATTTGTGTCTGCAAGAAACTTAACCCTAGAACCCTACCCAGGTTGGTGTATCACTCTTTTGTAACAAGTGCAAAACATCCATCTTTGGAGACCGGACCTTTTAGTCCGACCGGGGACCCATAAAATAAGGAGACGTCATCGCAGAAACTCTTCACAGCTACCATTTTGAAATAAATCGCTTAAAAAATTGCTGATATTTAATAAAATACCGTTTCTGTAATCACAATTTTTTTTATATATTTAAAAAAAATATAAAATAAATGAAAAATCAATTTGCTAAGAATACAATTCTTGTAAAAAGTATTTTCAAGTTCCATGATTTAAAACTAAAAATATTCACTATTTATTTTAGCTTCGTGTTCATAAAAAATCAAATTAATGCCCCAAAACTAATCGGAACCGACTTTAAATTAATATTAACAAAGCATTTAAAAAATCTTATCTTATTAAATTACGGCTTCCATAAATCTTTTTTTTTTAAAGTAGCTTTAATTAAATATTTATTGAGAAGAAATTCAAAGAAAATTCTTTTCAACAAACACAAATCTTATCAAATAAAAATTATTATCAAGATTTTTAAACTACAAAATTCTCAATAAAAATACCTACTACCTATACTTAAAATCAACTCCCTAAATAAAAAACTTTAAATACCTTTTTTATCTTTGGCAATTCATTGCCAAAACACGTTTTTTTTTACATTTTGCTCGAAAAGGGGAAGTATCAGAATTTCAGAATCAGAATCGAATAAAAAGAACTTTTTTATCGCACACATCAAAGCCAAATTGATTGCATATATCTTTGTGAGAACAATTAGAGAGAATCTTTCAGGAGAGTCTCACTCTCACTCTTACTACACTATTTTCCATACGTCCGCATCTTGAAAAGCATATTAACAATAAAAAAAGAATTGAGAAACACACAACCTTCAACAGAAAAAAGCATGAGAACGTTGGTTTTGTGAGTATAACAGTTTTCTACACTAAATGTTACGTCGTGGTTTTATTTCATTTCATAAAGTCACCACGGGCGAGAGAGTACTTAAAACAAAAATAATATAGAAATTCTTTTCGAATTAAAGAATTTTTACAAACGAAATTTTAACCCAAGAACGATCAAAAGAAAACTTTTTTTATAATTTAATTTTGTTAATTTCTCTTCACTCTGTATTAATTTTTGTTGTTGTTTGACTCAAAAGTTTCAAAATTCTATTAGGTTATTGTTGTTGTTTTAGCTTTTGCTTTTACATAAATGGATTTTTTTCGATCGGTTTAAATTCGATATTTCGCTTCGCCCACATTTCCTACCCAATAAAATACAACTTTGTTTAATTTTCGAGTGAAATAAAATTAAAAAAAAAAAGAACAAAAACCCAAGAAACGACGAAACATAATTTTAATAAAATAATACAAAAACAACGAGAAGAGAAAAATTGATTCATCGTACATATTTTCGTATAATAAAAACGAAAAATATAAAGGAAAAACTCTCCATATAATATATTTATAAATTTTTAGTAAAAAGAGGAAATTTTCCACTTGCTGTGCTGTGGTGCTGCTCTGGGTGTATATTTTGTATTTCCTCCTCATCCTCGTATTTACCAACCACCCTGACATACAACAAAGTTTTCGTTATTCGTTCGATTTTCCCAACGCAACGAGCCGCGGCAGTTTAGTTTCAGTTTGGAAGGAAAAATCGCTGACTTTTCAACACTCATTAAGACTCAAACTCAAAAATTTCTTTCTTTAAAAATAAACGTGAAATACAATATACAATGAAGAAAGAAATCAAAACAAAGCATTAAATATTTTATTTTATTTTTTGTTATAATCATTTCATTTATCGGGTTCTTGTTCTTTTCGCAAATCTAAAGGTAGTCGACGTTTTGAAAAAATAAATATAATTTAAAAAAAAAAAGGAGAGCTCTCGGTTGGGCAAGAGGTCGTCGGCGACAACAGCGCAACGCAACGTGAGGAGAGTGAGCTTTAATGTCTACGTCTAACTACTAGTTTATTTCTGTGACACAAAAATCAAAACAAATGCCACGATTTTGAGTGTGACGACTTTGGCTAACTTTAAAACAAATACAAAATAAAAACTACTTTATTTGATAAAAATGTCACAAATTTGACAAAACAACTGATACCATCTGCCATAAAGGAGTTCTCACTACAAGTACTCGTACCTAGAGCTTGAACGTGCTGAAGTTAAAGAGGCAGTAGCTGAACGTTGAATCCGCCACTTCAATTCAAGCAGTCCAACCGAATAGTACCTACCTACATCATAATTATTATATCGATGTGGTTGGCTCTTCTCTTACTACCGCCGTCGTCGTCGTCGTCGTCGTTGCCGCCACATTAAAACAAAAATAATATTGAAGAATTTAATTTAATTCTAAATTACTAGATAACTCCTATCATCAATTTAAATAATGTCAGTGATAAAAACCAGCTACAGCTACAACAACAAATACACTACTGGTCAAACTTCAGCTGAAAATAACAATAACAACAACAACAACGTCTATAACACTAAACAAGAGCAGAGCATAAAGGAAATTATAATCTACAACTACTTTACAATAAAAGCTAAATAATATTATAACAATTGGACTATCGATTTCGATTTAGATTTCGATTTCAATTTCGATATTTGTAAAGTGCTACGGTGATAACTTATTTTTTAATTTGTAGTATTTAACGATGAGTGTGCGAAGAAATGTTGCCTTTTGAGACTCTGTGCCGCGCCAACTCTATAATTTTTTAATTTCATCGACGCCGCCGTCTGACTCCTAACGCCTGTGTTTTATTTTTTCTTCTTTTTTATAATTAAATCCACCTTTAACTAGTGTACCTTAAAAACAAACAAAATAAAAATCAATCCCCATTTCATATCGAATGAACTGTGAATTCTTTAATTAAAAACAAATTTTAAAAAAATTATTTTTTATATAACCATATCTCGGTAATCCAAAGAAGAATAAACGAATATATTTTAAATGGCTGATTCAAATAATTCAAAAATCGCATCGCGACTAAGAAAAATTGAAAGAACTGACAGTGAAATTGCGTGTGAGGAAGCGGCACGCCTTACAGCTGACATACAGGAGGGCAATAGTCCTGATGATGACGATGACATTAGTGAATATCAGGAGCTTCCACCACCGCCGGACGGAGGTTACGGCTGGGTGATATGCTTCGCGTCATTTATGTGCAACATGATTGTAGACGGTATTGCGTATACTTTTGGAATATTTCTGGGAGAGTTTGTGGACTACTTTGGCGAGGGTAAAGGTAAAGTAGCATGGGTGGGAAGTCTACTGAGCGGAGTGTACCTTAGTGCCGGCCCAATCGTGTCGGCATTGGCTAATAAATTCGGCTGCCGGGCAGTTTGCATAGCGGGGAGTGTGGTCGCATGTATTGCGTTTGTTTTGAGTACCATGAGTACGTCTGTAAATATGCTTATGTTAACGTATGGTGTTCTGGGTGGGTTTGGTTTTGGTATGATCTACTTGCCGGCTGTGGTTGCTGTAGGCTATTACTTTGAGACTAAGCGGTCGCTGGCGACTGGTATTGCAGTGTGTGGTTCAGGTGTGGGGACATTTGCGTTCGCACCCTTCGCAACATATCTGCTGAAATTGTTCGGATGGAAGAACTCACTTTTGATCTTTGCTGGGTTGATTCTAAATTGCGCTGTATTTGGTGCAATGATGCGACCTCTCACTTATCCAAAGAAGAAAAAGGTCAAACCTTTAATGCAGCGAATGTACGAGGAGAAGCGATTACAAATGGAACGTGGTTCAATTGGTGGATCACATTTTATGGTCCAAATGCCCGATGGTACGATGGAGCGCAAATTGAAAATGCCCATCAATGCCGATCCGGGAGTACATTCTAGTCTCAATTTAGATTTATTAGCATCGCAACAACAAAGCGGCACCTTGCACCCTGTATCAACCCTTCCCACAATTACCGAAGCCAAAGTGGCTGAAAATCAACACGAACAAAGTTCACCTGATGGTCAGAGTCAATTAGAAGTCCGTCGAGGACGTCGTCCATATCGTAATTCAGAAACCGATGCCACTAGTCCTTATAACTCCAATGATATGATTCGCAATGCTTCACAGCCTGCATTCACAATCGATTACCAAAGCCTACCGAAGAACGGTTCAGTGCCGTCCTTTGACAGAGTTCGAAAAACTTCGAGCAGTGAACGATACAAGCCCTCATTGGCAGCCATTCGGGCATCGTCGAGAGGAGATTTAGAGAGCAATGGCGTTGAAAATTATTCATCGAAGATGTCTCTATCCCAACGCAACGATAGCGGCAAAATGGTCAGACCTCTCTCGCGAAAAGATATTTTCTACTCTGGATCAGTCACCAATCTACCACAATACCAATCACAAAAATCCCTAACTAACTACAGAAATTCTGTTCTTTCACTGACTAAATACGAAAAAAGCATGCGGGATGTGCGTATGATAGATCCCCTCGCCGAAGCGGAGAAACATCGTGAAGAATACGACCTCTGTCCATGCTGTGGAATACCAGATTCTGTTAAAGCAATTCTCAATACTATGTTAGATGTTAGCCTACTCAAGGACCCCGTTTTCATGCTCATCGGAATTTCAAACGTTTTCGGAATGGCTGGACTATATGTTCCATTCGTATATCTAGTGGACGCTGCTATGCTCGACGGAATTGACTCCAACTCGGCCTCATATTTGATTGCAATCATCGGAATTACAAACACTTTTGGCAGAGTAATTTGTGGTTATGTCGCAGATTTTCCGCAAGTCAATTCACTTTTACTCAATAATATTTGCCTCTTGATAGCCACATTCGCTGTGACAGCAACACCCCTATGCTCATCTTATATGTCCTACGTAATTATGTCTGTGTTTTTCGGAATAGCTATTTCCGGCTATATATCGCTAACTTCGATCATCTTAGTCGATCTGCTTGGCTTGGAGAGACTCACAAATGCATTCGGTCTACTCATTCTCTTCAGAGGTTTTGCCGCCATTATTGGATCGCCTCTAGCCGGTGCAGTGTATGATGCAACTGCATCGTACGACATATCTTTCTACATGGCTGGAGCGTTCTTTGCCATTTCAACAGTGACCAGCTTTTTAGCACCATGTCTGAAGCGCTGCACAAACACTGACGAATTGCCAGTTCACATGGAAGTCCTTACACCAATTGACGAAGAACAAGCCGAGGATTTAGAAGACGACGATCAACCTATCACAATTGTACCCAAAATTGTGAAAACGCTACCAAGCCCACAACAAGAACAGCCACCCGGAGGTATGAATAATAATAATAATAAGCAGTCCGAATCAGTTTTATGAGTTCAAGAGAGATTTTAAAATAATTTTTTTTTTATTGTTAACTCAAAAATGCCATTTTTCCTCCCTAGCAGCAGATTCAACAGCAGCAGTAGCAACATAGAGCATATAAACAACAGCTTAGCTTAACATACCAAATAATTTTGATTTAACAAACAATTATTATTATTAATTAATTAATGAGAGAATGTTTAATGAAGGAGAGAAATAAAAATATATATGATAAAATATACATTTTAGATGAATAGTTTGTAATCTATTACACTATAAAAGTAAATTTAAAATATTTTTTTATTGAATTTTTTTCTTTAAAAAATAAACTGTTATTTTAACTGATAGCCCTTTTCTTTATTACCGCAAATTGCTAATGTATTAAAAAATTAATTTAAAAATTAAACAACAAACAAAAACAATAATGTTGTCGATTATGATGATAGTGTTAAAAAGAAAAAAAAACATATTTTGTACATTTAGTAGTTATATTTTTTAATTGTTATTATTTTGTATCTTCTTTTTATGATGAATGTGTATGTTTATTGTTTAATTTTTGTAATTTTAATATAATTCTTCATTTTTTTTTTAAATCTAGTATTTGAATAAACCAAAAAGATAGAAATATCAATCATTTCATTAGGTTCACCTTTTTTTTTTTTTTTTTTTAATAATTAAGAAAAAATAAAATAAAAAAAGAAAAATAAGTGAGATATAAGAGAAGTTTAATTAATGTAATAGTTTTGTATAAGCAACAAGCAAAAACACGGTATTATATACTTTTACTAAACAAAAAAAAAAAAAAACAAAAAAAATCAAATACAAATAAACGAGTAGAATAAAAAATTCTTTAAGTTATAAAAGATAAAAACTCTTATTGGATTGACAAATAATTTTATGTAAAAACGAAAAAGAAAAGAACTAAAAACTAATTGTTATTTATTTTTTAAACCAATCGATTGTAAAGTTTATTATTTAAATTTGCGCGCTGTTTCATTATTTTAAAATTCTTAAAAACTGTTTTTTTTTTTTGTTAAATTTATCCTTTTCTTAGTAAAACAATAAAGAAAAGAGAAAGAAAAAAAACTATTCGTGCTAATCGAAAATAGTATTATTTATAAAGAAAATCAAACCAAAAACAAATATCAGAAAAAAGTACTAAAACTATGTTATATTACAAAGAAATTATAGCAATTAAATAAATAAAAAACAATATGAAGAACGAGAGAAGGGATATAAGAAAAAGAAAAACGCCATAAAAATTAGCAAACAAATAAACACTACTGTGTCCTGTTTCATTTTTGTTTCAATTTTACATTTACATTTACAGTTCGTTCAGGGTGGAGAGGCAATTTACATTCTTAGTTCGTTCAAAGTTGGAAAGAAGGTCAGAAAAGTTTTTGAGCTGAAGGACTTTTGCATGATTTGGCTAAATAAAGAAAAATCAAACAAATTCTTTATCCATACATAAGAGTTCATAGTCGACTTGGTTACTATGGGAAATTCTTATCGGAATTGTTCGCCGTTAAAATCTTGTTTTACAATCACTATTATTTTATTGATTTTTGTTTTGTGAAAAAGATTAATAATTGAGGCCTACAAATAGATTTAGAGTAAACTGATAAGGACAGTTATTTTATCGCTGATTTGTCCAAACACCACTTATCCTGGTTTTATTTTGAGTTCTGATATCTGGACAATATAAGGAGAGGGAAAATTTGATAGTGAGAAGATTATCTCGAAACTCTTACCGGTCGGTGGTAGGCGCCGCCGTAGTAAGTGCGAAAATGATTAGAAAGGGAAACTTAATAATTTAAAATTTTTTTAAAATACCAAATATTGAAATGTTAAATAAATTAATTCAATCGAAGGTAGATCTTTTTGAGAAATTTAGCCAGACAGGCACGATATGTGAATTTGTGTTTTAAAACATTTTATGAAGCCTTGTAGTGTTTCAAAATAGGACCGATTCAGTTTCAATTATTTTTTTTAATTTCTAATTCAATTTTTTTGTTTTCAATAATTGAAAATAATATTCATTTGGAGAAAAAGTTTTAGTTGAGTTAGAACAAAATCTATTGGGCTAATAATGACAAATTATCTCAATTTAAAAATCGATTAAGAGGTAAAAAGAACTTTTTATTTTAAAAAATTAAGTACGAGTAGATAAATATAGCTGCACGTCACGGAAAGTTTTTTCATTTAATTAATAAATTAAAAATTGATATGGAGTTAAAGAGAAAAAAATCAAGCAGAGAAAAATTGATATATGTATTAAAATAAATAAAAACACACATAATTAAAAAGTATTGGCTGTTTTGATATTTAGCTAATACAGTAAAATATTATTTTACTGTATGTTGTCAAACTATTTAGTGACGAATTTTATGAGTTCACAAACGATTTGTTCCATACAGTGCACTTAGTTTATAGAGGTTTACAATTTTGCTGGCCAAAATAATGGAAACACTTGAAGTTAAATCATTCTTATTTGTTTAGAAAAATAATTGTATCTAAACTAGACCAACAATATTGCAATATTACTTAACTCATACAAATCGAACGAATCCAAAGAAACCAGAAGATATCCATTTCAAATGACTTTTAGAAACAGATTAACTTTAATAAAGAAAAACCTAAAGCTAATCTGTTTATGTTTTTAAAAAATCTGTATCGAGATTTTGACACGCAATTCAAATCTAGAACGGTTCTTCGTATCCTGCAACAAATATTAATTTACTAACTGATTGAAAAACGTTGAATAGTCGCCCAATGCGAGAAAGTTCCAACTCCAAACTCATAAAATCAATTTTCAAACTTGGGCGGTGACTTAAAGGTTACTTCTTACTTCTTTTGGTTTTCCAGTTTTTTTTTTTTTATAGAAGGAATAAATTAGAAAAAGTCGTAAAATTAGAAAAAGTCATAGGGACTTGACAATTTTGAATTCAATTCATAAACGCACCATTTCACTAATCATCGAACTTTCATTGTCAATTTATTCAGTAAACTCAAGTTTTTCATCATAGTTAAGTTCACGAACGATCAAAACCTGTAAATTATAAACATTTCCCACCGAAAATCGGAGTCGGTGACCGCAACTATTTTGAGATAGAATAAGATTGTCTCAATGGGTCCCTCAATAATCAAAATACGCGTTATTGGTTCATCCACAAAAATAACTGTTTGGTGCGGTTTGAGTGCCTGCAGTGTTATTGGGCCATATTTGTTCTTCGACGATAACAATTATTACGCTACTGTGAATGACCAGCGATGTTGCGCCATGATTACCGATTATTTTTGACCCGAATTAGAAGACATGGACTTGGACTACAAGTGGTTCCAACAGGATGGTACCACAAGCCAGACAGCAGACGTTACAATCAACAGACGTTACAATCGATTTATAAAAGAGTAAGTTTGATGAGGAAGTTATCTCAAGAAATGGGCCAGTCAATTGGCCGCCTCTTTAATGTGATTTAACACTTCTAGGCTATTTTCTTTGGGGCTACTTTAAGTCATTAGTTTATGCGAACAAGCCGACGACACGTTGGAAGAGCTCAAAGCCAATATTTAACGCGAAATAGCGGAAATTTCGGTCCAACGAATCGACCGCTGTAAACGAGCCCTTCGCGTATCTCAAATCGTTTGCGTTTTATTAAAAAAAAAAGTTGTTAAGTCCTTATTGGAAAACGCGATATGTGTACATATACATATGTTGACATACTATAAAATGTTGCATATAAAAATATGCACGTAAAATGACATTTTCAGTAGGTTTATGACCCCAAGTATACTGGACCTGAAACTTATTGAGAACCTTTTCATTCCAAGATTAAGAAATTTGAGTCTTTTTGCAGAATTGTCACTCAAATGTGTTATTCAGCACCTCAAGAATGCAAGTTCTGATTGATTCCACGAAATATAGGACTAACCTAATTGAATTAAAATAAGGATTTTTCAACAAATTATTTGACATTTTTTTGTCGAAACCTTTTACAAAAGGGGTCCAAAATTTTGACTACCAATATTACTTCATAAAAATCACGAATTGAGAAACTAACAAAATATTTTCCATTAAACTTAAAAGGTTAAATTTTAGTTTTGTTGCCTAACACATGTGCAACACATTGTATTACCAAAAATTAAGTTTTGTTCATATTACTTTGGCCACAGCTGTATTTACGGTTAAATTTTCGAAAATTCTTGGAAAACTAGTGCCTAGTGACTTGCAATTTTCAACCAAACCTGAGTGTCTTGTGTTTTAATTACCATTGGATTGAATTTTAGCCACTGAATACAACAATTTGCTTATGAACATGATACGCTTTTAATTTTTCTTTCTGTTTAAAAACAAACTCATTGATATGATTAGAGACAAAATAAATATGCATACAAGTGTTCCTCAAAAAAAAATTAGAAGCCGATTGGCATATTGAACAAAGATTGTTTGAAACATATTTATTTTTAAAAACAAACATAATTTTATTGAGTTACCGATGATTTGTGTGTTAAAGTTTTTGTTTTTCTAAACTTTTTGATCTAAAATTAGATTTACAAATAACCAAGAAAACAGTTGTTATTGATTTAGTTTTTCCATCCGTCATTACATAATATTTAGATTCTATTAATCAAATTATTTTTGGATGGTTTTAAATACGTAAAATAACAATGTGACTTTATCAAAGCAAACATTCTCAATCTGTTTAAATAAAATTAAAACTCAATAAAGTTTGTTTCTATATGAATTTAGTACAAAACATAAAATACAAAGTTAAGGCTATGAGACAGTTAACAAGAAAGTATTACATATGTAACACAAAATTTCCAAACCTCAAAACCAAAACTTTTCCATCTGATTTCTGTCTTGATATGATAAATTTATTTATTTATTTTGTATAACTATAACACACACATAAGGTATGCGATTAAAACTGTCCATTTAAAATGATAGTAGAATACTTAGATGCAGTAGCAGCAACAGCACATGAATGAAAAGAAAACACAATTTACAGCAGTAGACTTTTTTGCTGTTCATGATTTTCTTTTTTTTTATTTATGGAGGACATGCAATGCAGTTAGATAAATGTATTTGTTTCCGTACTAAACAATTAAATGAGATATCAGTTTTGAGTAGAAAGGCAAAGTAATGGATTGAACTTGTTTGTGTAATTGTCATTCGTCTGTGTTTACGTATTCAGCTTTAAACTCTTCCGTTTTTCAGTTTAAATCAAAGAATGAAGAATAGATAAAAATACATCAGCAATGAAGTGTAATTGTAATTGCTTGTGAAGCTTGCTTTAATGTCTCGATCATTATCTTTGTAAAGAAATAAAACGAATAAAACATTTGAGAGAATTTTATTCCCATGCAAATAAAAGCATAATAAACTCCCTAATTTCAAACGTACCACAAGAACGAACTTGGACATGGACACCCACAGAGGTGCCAACCCTGCGTCGAAATTCTCAAGACTATGCCACATTTTAACAGGTATAGTAACTTATATAGGGGTATATTGCGTTTCCTGTGGAAGCCTATATTACGAATCATGAAAAAGTCTTGTTAGTTCATCGCGAGCTTAATACAAAATTCAAATTAAAGCTTCATGAAAACCCCCTGGACTACCAAACGATTCTACTATGGGTCAAAAACTTTAGAAAAACGACCAGGGCAAGTTGAACGCCCAAACCAGATCTCTGGAGTTAAGCCAGAAGCCCTGAAAACGTTGAAAAGCGCCCACCGATGTGTTCTCAAGGCTTGGCAGATCGAGGCGTAAACAGTCTGCAGCTATGGAAATTTGTTAAAATAAACCTGTTGTTTATTTTACTTTAGAATTAGATTTTCATCAGCTTATCATTTTGTTTATTTGTTTGTTTTATTTTTACATATAAAAATAAATTATTATTCTTTTCTGAATCTTCAAACTGTCGAAGCGTATATTCTTTTATTTAAATATAAAGCAACTTTTAATAGGTTATGGGCCCAGTCCATGCTTAATATAGTTAATTAAATAAAGGAAATTGAAGACCCATTGAAATTTTATTGGAAGAAGCTGAATATTTTCGCAAGATTTTTCGTGATGTCACAGAACGTATTGCCCTCTATCGAAAAACTTAAAGGTCGAGAAAATTGGGATTCCTGGAAGTTTGCGGTTAAGACATACCTCGAACTGGAAGATCTTTGGGACTGCGTCGAATATAATGATGGTACAACACCGGATTCGAAGAAAGTGACGAAAGCCAGAGCGAAAATAATTCTGCTGATCGAGCCAATAAACTTCGTTCATGTTCAGTCTGCGAAGACTGCGAAAGAAGCATGGAACAATCTGGAACGAGCTTTTGAGGATTCAGGACTGACGCGCAGAGTTGGACTTTTGCGGACTTTAATCACTACACGATTGGATGATAGTGATTCTGTGGAGTCATACGTAACCAAAATCGTAAGTACTGCTCACAAATTGAGATCAGTGGCCATGGAGGTGAGTGACGAATGGGTTGGTACTTTGCTGCTTGCTGGTTTATCTGACGACTATCGCCCGATGATAATGGGCCTTGAGAGTTCAGGTACTCCTATAACCGCAGATGCTATCAAGACGAAACTTCTTCAAGACGTTAAAACTAGTGAGTCCGAATCTACAGTGTTCTTTGGCAAACGAAAGCCAACGAAAAAGTCACGTGGACCAAGGTGCTACGAATGTCGAGATTTTGGCCATATTTCTCGGAACTGCCCAACGAAAAATAAAATCAACAGTGATTCTAAACCAAAATCACATTCGAAGACGCATAGTTTGTATTCTGCATTTACGGCTAACGCAGGAAACAATGATTGGTTTATTGACTCAGGGGCATCGGCTCACATGTCTATGAAGCGTGACGTTCTCACAGATTTCGCAGAACCAGATAAGGGAGAGATAATATGTGCCAACAACTCTCGCCTGTCTGTTAAAGGGATAGGAAATTTGAACCTACGAGTTGCTGTTCAGAAGAATATCCGAGATGTTTCTGTGAAGGACGTTTTGTACATTCCCAACTTGTGCGTAAATTTACTGTCTGTAAGCCAGATGGTTAAAAAAGGAAATTCCGTTGTCTTGGATTCAAAAGGCTGCACAATTTTCAGTAGCGATAAACAGCTAGTTGCCACCGCTTCGCATGTGAGTGATATGTTTAAGTTGAATGGATCGAATATTGACTTGAGTATGATGGCAAATGGTAACGTCAAAGAAGCAAAAGTAGAGGATAGTGAGTTGTGGCATCGTCGCATGGGCCACCTTAACTTCGATAGTTTGCTAAAGTTGAAGAATTGTGTCTCTGGGGTTAACTTTAACAAAGTCAACAAGAAAAACTGTGAAGTCTGTGTGAAGGGCAAGCAAACTCGAATGCCTTTCGCGCAACAGAAATTCTTGAATTAATCCATTCTGACCTTTGCGGTCCTATTGATGTTGCTTCTCGTGGTGGTGCACGTTATATCATGGTACTAGTCGATGATTTTAGTAGAAAAATCTTTGTTTATTTTTTGAAAGCAAAGTCTGAAGCTTTTCAAAGATTTGTCGAATTCAAAACTTTTGTTGAAAGACAGAGTAACAAGAAAATCAAGATTTTACGCACCGATAACGGCACTGAGTTTTGCAACCGTTCATTTAGCAAGCTAATGAAAGAAAATGGAATTTAACACCAGACGACAACACCGTATACGCCAGAGCAGAACGGTTTAGCAGAGAGAACCAATCGATCGATTATCGAGAAGGCACGCTGCATGTTATTTGACGCTGGACTTGACGTTAAGTTTTGGGCTGAGGCAGTCTCTACTGCTGTTTTCATCATCAACAGATCTCCTAGCAAATCAACAACTGGTGTTACACCTGAGGAGACTTTTTCTGGACGAGTTCCAAATCTCAGTCATGTTCGAGTGTTTGGGTGTAAGGCAATGGTACATGTGCCGAAACATTGCCGGAAGAAGTTTGACTCAAAGTCAGAATGCTGTATTTTTCTCGGTTATTCTGAAAATACGAAAGGTTATCGATTATACCAGGCCGAAAAAGATAAAATCATAACTAGTCGAGATGTTGTGTTTTCCGAGAATTGTCAACAAGATAAAAGTAAGCTATTAGACCCAAAAAATGCTAAATATTTTTATATATTCTCAGATGAGTCGAATTCAGTGGGGGATGTTGGTGTCAGTGAAGATGATAGCACCATTAAAGAACCACACGACAACACTGAAACGTTTTACTCAGAAGAGGAAGAAGTTGACGAAAACCGAGAGATTGATATGAGTTGCTCGCCAGTACAAACAGTTAATGAAGTCACTGAACCACGTCGCAGTCAACGTCCATCAAAACCTGTCCGAATGGATGATTATGTTTGTCAAGCTAAGTCCGTTGAGCTTTACGATCCATTAACAGTTGATGAGGCATTAAACAGAAGCGATTCGAAGTTATGGGAAGATGCAATGAAAGAAGAGTACAACTCTTTAATTGAAAATGAAACTTGGGAGTTGACCAATATTCCATCTAATAAGAGACCAATTGATTGTAAGTGGATTTTTAAAACGAAGAAAGATGCAAAAGGTAAAATATATCGGTACAAAGCCCGGTTAGTTATTAAAGGGTGTGCGCAAAAAAAGGGGATCGATTACGAAGAAACTTACTCCCCGGTAGTACGATATACCTCTATTCGATTTTTACTAGCAACGGCCGCCAAGTACAACCTCGATATAGATCAAATGGACGCAGTGAGCGCGTTCTTACAAGGCGATCTGAACGAAGAGATTTGTATGGTACAGCCAGAAGGCTTCAATGACAAAAGCCTAAGAGCATGTAAATTGAAAAAATCCCTTTATGGTCTGAAGCAAGCTAGCCGCGTTTGGAACCAAAAATTAGATGCGGCATTACAGAGTTTTGGCCTTACAAGATCTAAAGTCGATCCCTGTATTTATTACAAATTATCTAAGGGAAAAATGTTGTATGTAGCAGTTTATGTAGATGATCTTCTCATATTTACTAACGACAAATACCAGAAGTTAGAATTGAAAAAGAACTTGCAAAGCGTTTTCAAAATGAAAGACATAGGAGAGGCCCGTTTTTTCTTGGGCATTCAAATTAATAGGGATCGAAAAAGAGGTTTAATTTTATTGGATCAAGAGTTGTATATCAATGAAATTCTAAATCGGTTCCATATGTTTGACTGCAACTTAGCGAAAACACCTTTAGATGCTAACCAAAAGTTAACAAAGGAGATGTGCCCACAAAACGAAAAGGAGTGTGCTGAAATGAAAGATATACCCTATCAAGAAGCTGTGGGAAGTCTTATGTTTGCAGCTCAAGTTTCACGTCCTGATATTAGTTTTGCTGTAAGTACAGTCAGTCGATACAACCAGAACCCGGGAAAAGCCCACTGGACAGCAGTAAAACACATATTTCGCTATCTAAAAGGAACAGCTAATATGAAACTAGTTTATACCGCTGGGGAAGGTCATGTTTCTGGATTTTGCGATGCCGACTGGGCTAGTGACACAGATGAAAGACGATCCGTAACCGGTTATACTTTCGTGCTTCATAATGGTGCAATCTCATGGAATTCGAAAAAACAGCCAACAGTTGCCATCTCGACGACAGAAGCAGAATATATGGCACTAACTGCAGCGACTCAAGAAGCAACCTGGTTGATAGGCTTACAGAGAGAGCTTATTCCAAATTCACCAGATTCAACTATCATTCGTTGTGATAACAAAAGTGCTATAAGCTTGGCTCTAACTAGCACATATCATGGAAGAACCAAACACATTGATGTTAAGCATCACTTTATACGAGAAAAAATTGACGAAGGAAAAATCATTTTGAAATATGTCAGCACTGAAGAAATGACAGCTGATTTGTTGACTAAGGCTCTTCCTGGCCCGAAGCATATTACTTGTTCTTCTGCTCTTGGACTAAGCTTTGGAGCTATCTAATTCAGTGAGGGTGTTAAAATAAACCTGTTGTTTATTTTACTTTAGAATTAGATTTTCATCAGCTTATCATTTTGTTTATTTGTTTGTTTTATTTTTACATATAAAAATAAATTATTATTCTTTTCTGAATCTTCAAACTGTCGAAGCGTATATTCTTTTATTTAAATATAAAGCAACTTTTAATAAAATTTCGTGCACATTTTTAAGAGGAAACATAAAAGAGGTCTTCAATAAGCACTTGATTTCAACAAGATGGCATGCATAGCTGCGCACATTCGTCGTGGCGATGTTTTGACAAAACTTCGGCAGAACTGTGACTTCCTTTGGCCGCCACGTATCCCCGACTTAACCCAGGCAGATTTTCTTACATTACATTACACACTACTCAGCACATAAATGTACAGAGTAGAGAACACAGCACCTTGAGTGACTAGACTATATAAGGTGATAACAACACAAGACATTAATACAAGACAGAAGGACAGAAGAGAAAGAACAACAGAAAGAAAGAACACATGACAACAGCACGCGGTAGGTTTCGAGACGGTCCCCCATGTGAGTACTAACCACGCTCACTGATGCTTGATTTCGGTGATCGATGGGAACCGATGCTTTATCAGTGACTAGGCCGTTGCCGCAGATTTTCTTTTATGGGGCCATTGTGGTCAACCTGTAAAACATCGATTACCAGCCATATTAAGGGAATTATAGAACATTGGAAAACAGTATTTTATTTTAAAAGTCTAGCAGAATGTTAACGTCAGAGCAGCCGACATGTTAATAAAATTCTTTTACAGTGGCATTTTTAGCGTTTACAGTTTTTATTTGTGACGAGATTGAAATTAGGGAGTTTAATATGGTCTACCTTGTTTATTTTAAAGCTTCTAATAGTCCTCGTGTGAAATACTGTGCAATAATTATTCAAGCTATAGGAGTTCAATCGAATGTATTGTCTGTAGACGTTTAAATAATACGAATATGGAGAGTTAAATTATTGTATTTTAACATAAAATTTTATATTCTTCTTTTTTCCCCAAGGTAAACTGACACAAAATGTGGCACTACTAGTTTAGCAACACACTATAAACACAATTCATTAAGTTCAATCAATACGCTTTCTTATCACAGGTCCTTAAAATCAATTTATTGCTTAAATAACAAAAAAAAAATTAACAACGATTTCGTGCAACTCTTCACCAGTATCTATGTATGTATGTATATACAAATACAATAAAATTGCATCATCCAACACCGACATTTGTATATTCCTTGCTATTAATTTGGGTAGGAGGTGGGAATGAACAAATCAATCGTATTAATTATCTTATTAATTATGAAAACCGTAGTTGAATTACGACAGACCTACAAATTGAGATATAATAGAATTAACAACCAAAGTGTCATTACGACTATGACAAAAGAAACAAGATGCTTTCCAACAAGAGATTTAAGGGGGTACCACAAAACAAAACACACAAAAATAAACATAAAAACAAAACGTATTACACTTTCATCCATTTTAATTTACAACAATAATAAAATTTACACATGCTGCATTTCTATAGACCTCTCATCAGTTGTTTTTTTTTTATTATTAATTTGCTACTGCAATACTGCTGTCAAATAGGTAAGGAGATACCAATCAAGAACAATGAGAGTAGTACGACGAGCTCGTAAAAAATACATTTAGAGGTCAGTTTTAATTATAAAATCCTCCTATGGAAAACAAATACAACAACCAATAAATGACGATTCATGTATCGCTGATGTCTGTACATTTAAACGTTGTGTATGGAAGATCAATTTATTTTGTTTCTTTTTTGAATGAATTGATCTTAAATGTTCGTTTCTTTCTTTGCAGTAAATTTCTTACGTCTATGTAGAACAAATTGTATTATGTAATTGGGAATAAAGTGGAGTGGTGGACAAAAAGATGTGCGTTTGTTTATCAGAAGTTGTACGAAAATGGGTTAATTTTTTATTATTATCAGTGAAGGTTAATTTAGAATGTTGTGCTATTTCAACAAATTGAAAAATTAGTTGAAGAGAAATAAAATGAATTATTGGATTGTGAGAATTTGTTTGTTGATGGTATTTCAAGAAAAACGTTTTATCAAACTCTGATCTTTCAAACTCTGATCTTTCAAAGTAGCTTAGTTTAGACTATTAATTGTCTGCATTTCGGTTTGTGTGCTAAAGTGCTTAATGCGAGTAGAATATAACTTTGTTCCAAGAAATTAGTCACCATTTTTATCGGAAACGATGTAAGCACTTAATATTTTGCTAAAGATTGTAATATTAGTTATGTAATACAATTTTTGCAGTTGCGGTATTTACAGTTCTTACAAGAGGAACTATTAGCAAGGTTTTTTAAGTTTATCTGGAAGGTCTCAAATATCGTGTGTTTCTTCCATCAAGTTAATCAGCCCTATCAGGAGTTTCGCCCGAACTTTACGAAAAATATTTCTTTTTCTTTTCCCTTATTTCGAGTTTCACCGAAAAAAAAAATCATTTTCGAAAAATTTTCCTTATGAGGAGCATTCTATTCGGCCGAAATGTCACATATTTAACAGCTTAAAATTTCGCTTGAATTTTGGAGGCGAAGTGGACGACAACAACGTTAAAATGTAAGTTTTCCGGCTACCTTTTTTGTTATTAAGATACATTTATTAATGTTTGTTTTATTTACAATAGCAAATCAAACTAAGTGATATACTTTTAAGAAATACGTAAAAGCTGCCTTGTTAACTCTATAAAGTTGTTGAAATCTTAAAATTATTTATAACTTGAGCTTAAATGAAGTTGAAAATGTATTTTCGTTCTTAGAATAGTTCTACTAATTCCAATGGATTGGAATGATCTCTTAACTGTCTGCGATCAGTTCGAGGCATTGTTGCTACTTCTTCTTCCTCAAGCTGATAGCTTTTTAAAATCCGGGGACCAAAAATAATTCTGGAGAAAGATTTTTCGGGCGAAACTCCTGATAAGACAGAATGAGTTTAGGATAGGTATATATTTGTCGATCCGTTAAAATGTTTACTATTTACTGACTGCGAGTCGTAAGACCTAGTTTCAAACTTTAACTTTGTTTTTATCAAAACAGCTTTTTGAAAATTGGTGACCAGTAACATTAAACAAAACTGAATTAATTTGGATATTTTATTTCCGATTATCGGAGGTCTTTTTTAACAACGGTGCAGGTTACATATTGTGTCTGCTATATTTGTAACTTTTTACAATACAAAATTATAAAAAAATAGCTAAAAATATGATACAAAATAATAGCCCGATCCCTACAGTCATTTTCCTAAAAAAAAATTACAAAAACATGGCTTTTTTCGTCCGCTAGTGATACGAAGAAAATCATTCAATCGAAACTTAAATTCCTTCCATTAAATTTTAATTCAAAGGGAACACATTACAGAATATTTTAGAAAGCAGCAATAAGACATTTGACATGTTGCAGATGGAATAGTAAAACCAATCCAAGTTTTTAGGAACGACACTTTTGTTAAACAAACAAACTCAGAAGATTTTTGAACTTCCTCTTATTTCAGTGCCAAATGTCGTTTTGATGATTGAAGAATGATTAATTCAAAAACGACGTAATCCTCCAATTTTTTTAGAATTGTATTCCATAGAAGACTTAATTCACGTATAATGATGAAATTTTGTTAAGGGGGAAAAATTAAAAATTTAAAACCCTCTTTGAGATATACATAATATATTATTTGGAACATTTAATGGTTCTTTTCAAAATTAAATTTGGTTTGGAGGGCTTAAAAAAACCCAAGAAAAATAGAAAATTGTCTTTTAATGAAACAACATAATTGGTGTAGAATACTGAAATTCGGTATAACAAAAGAATCGCCAATTTAATGACATTTAGTTGATATTTTATAATTCAGACTAATGAAAATGATAACTAGTCGTTACTAACATAATTGTAACACTTGGACTCAAGACATAAATGGCGCTAGTTTCATTACCTTCACATCCTTAAGTCGTATAATATTCCATTGAACAATTTGTGAGCCATTGTGATAAGAATGACGCTTCCTTTTTTTAATTTCAAAACAATTGATCGAAAACAATTTCGTGTTTTGATTTTGCACCTCTACTTGATAGGAAAAATATATTGCATGAGCATTTAACCATGAGGTAGCTCTGTTGAAAGTAGTTGCCGCGATTGCTCACTGCTGACCCAAAGCAGGAACGTATTGATGATTCTAAGCAGAGTTTAGTCATGTTTAAATGTACTAAACTCGAATTTTTACGTTGATATGTGGCAATGAATAAAACACCTTAATTGCAGACCTCGCAAAATTGATTATCGATAAGAAATTTCACTCGAATGAAAAGTTTAGGACTAAAACTGAGACATATTTTAGGAGCTGGAATTTTTAGCTACATATGTGTTATACGAATCGATAAATTTTAGTCAGTAGTAAATCTGGCGAAAAAGGCAGCAAAACAATTTTCGGTATTTTTAGTGATTTTTCAAAATGCTGCACCTAAGTGTAAAATAATCGTATCCAGATTTGTAAAAAAAAAAATAATTTTGAATGCCTAAATTATTTCCAGAATTGCGATATTTTAAGACAAAATTTTCAGAACAATTAGCTAAATATAATTTTAGAAAGAAGCATCTAATTAGAAGTCTGAATTTTGAACGAAGGTGAACAATACTGATACGAATTTTTGTTGAACACTATTGGCCTTTAATCATTTCTTAAGGTTGACTATTTGGTATACCCAAGCGTATAAAATTAAATCCACTGTTTGCTTGTAGATTAAATTATTGAGCTCCATACTGTTTTTATAAGTTTGACGTTTATTTTTCTTGAATAATCATGTCTAATGTTATGCCAAAAAATAGCGTAAAAGATAAAATTTTCTTCTTCAATGAAACGAAGTACAAGGATTGGTTTTGTAGGTTGAAATACAAAAAATACTGCAGGATAGGAAGCACGAAAATTGAAGGGTTAAGAAAACGTTTACCGAGCAATTAAGTGTTTATCAACCAACCATTTCTATACGTATCCGTGCCATGGTAAAGGTTCAGCTACTATATCTTAAAAAAATATGCTACTTTTATCATACACGAAACGCAATGGTGCTTTTTAATGGGTAAGCCTCTTTTAGACAAATTTCATTGCTAAATCAACTCAATGACTTCATGCAACAGAAAATGTGTTATTAGTTGAAAATCCTCATTTGCGTGCGATTTTCAAGCCAGTAGCGTAATTGGGTTTTTTCATATTAAAGAATATGTTAACGAAGATACCATTAATGGGAATATTTATCGTTGCACACTCTTCTTTTTCTTGGGAAAATTGTATACTCGAGTAGCTGATTACTCTAACATTTCCCTCTTAATAATAATTAGTTAGCTTTTACCAGATATGTTTTATGAACCGTTTTGGTGATACGCACTTCACCGTTTAAAAAATTAATTTAATTTAAAATATTAATTAGTTAAAAATTAATAAACAAAATTCGCACTTACCACCACTTTGATCCAATGCTGAAGCATCTATTGGAATAATTTGATTCTGTATGATATGATGGAGAGGTTGTTGTTGTTCCAATGGCGGCAGCATTGGTTGTAATATAGCACCACCTTGCATCTGGATAGAACAGTCTGACATATCGTCTTCCAATTGCTGCAAATGTCCTGGATGAGGTTGCATTTGTTGTTGATCATCGTAAATGTGCATAACACCCATTTGTTGTTGCAGCTCCAAAGTTTGTTGCATTTGTGGATCGTAAATTTGATAATTTGGACTTAGCATACTCGGCGTTTCGGATGAAGCCAAAGATGGAGCATTGTGATTAATATCATCGGGCACAATCATTTCATGGTTAACATATTCCTCAGGATACATGGGGTGATGCCACATTTGGGGCATCATTCCATCGTTACTGCGTTGATCATCGCCATTCTCATCGTATTGATATTCTGCCGGATGCATCATCGATGGATATATTAGACCAGGATGATAGTTATAGATTTGATGACCTGGGTATACTGAAATCGGACTGGCTACATATAGCGGAGGTCCTGTTGCTTGTTGAGCCTGTGGATGGACCATGTGGTTTTGTGGTGGTCCTCCAAAATATGTCGGGTACGTGTATTGATAGGCGTACTGCGGGTAAGCTGCATTTGCTATTGTTTGAGGATCAACTGTCTGAGCGTTTACTATTTCCTGAGGAGCTGGACTTTCCTGTTGTTGTCGTTGTACATAATCGTTGCGGCGATTGTTGTTGTTATTGTTTCTTCCACGACCTCGTCGAGCACTGCGTCCTGGATTGGGAGCAACCACAGGCACCGGTTGCATTGGTTGCATAACTTGAGTGCCCTTTAAAAAAAAAATACCAAATTAATCAAAATATTTTCTTTGGTTGTAATCAAGTAACTTACCTGATCAGCAATAGCAGGTTGCACTTCACCAGGTATAAAGTGCTGTGGTCCTCCTGGAATATAGGCAGGAACTGGATGAGCTGTCCATCCGTGAAGATTTACATTGGCGGTTACGTTATTTACGTAAACATTTGGGGGAATTCCTCCTGGGATCATTGTTGGATAGACGGGGCCTGCAACAGGTTGGACGCCTGGCATATAATGCATCTGGTTGTATACGGGTTGAGCCGAGCTTGCATGGTGTGCATAATTATTATTCTGCTGGGAGACCGTGGAATTTGGGGTGCTAGCAATTTGTTGTTGTTGTTGTTGTTGTTGTTGTTGTTGTTGCTGTTGCTGCTGCTGCTGTTGTTGTTGTTGGGTTTGTGAAGCCTGTTGTTGTGTTGCAGACTGTTGTGGTTGAGTTGGAGGCTGTTGTTGTGTTTGTTGCATTTGTGTCTGCTGAGGCGGCTGTTGTTGTTGCTGCTGCTGTTGTTGTTGTTGCTGTTGTTGCTGCTGCATCTGCGGTTGAGGCTGATGAGCTACAGGTTGTGTATGCTGTGCCATTGCTACGCTACTCAGTTTTATTTTCGGTGGTCCGCAAATTTAAAGTTAATTCGTTTTGAAGCTTATTGTTCAACATGAGAGTTTACTGAAATATTAAATTCGATTGATTAAACTCATAACTTAGAGGCATACAAATGGAGCAAAGAATATTTTTTTAAGAAGAATTATAAGTTTTGAAATAATCGACACACACAAAACTATAAATAGACTAAATGTATAAATATATGTAAAACAATTTGAAATGTGCTAAACGCATTATCCTTAAACAAGCTTTTAATATATTAAACAACTACTGGTCTCATTACTGAATACGAAGACAATCGTTTTAGTCATCGAAAATAAGGTTTAGTTTGTTTTTGTTTTTTGAGTTCTTCGTCTAACATTGGCCCTATTTTTGAAAATGAAATGAAAATTCCGTTTCTCCCCTTAATTATAAATTTTTGTATTTGAGGAATGGTAAACCGAGACGTATGGCAAGGTGACTGTGTTTGTTTTAATTTTTCTTTTTGATGCTGAGTACTTGCAAATGCATACAAAATTTAATCAGTCACATGGAAGTTATTTTTTCGAGTCAAAAATGTTAAAGTCTTTTATATTAAATATGCCATTGTTTGCTGTTTCACAAATCTTGATTTAATAAAAAGCAATAATTGCAGAATGACTGTTTAGAGAGAATATCTTGATTTTGGTTTATAATATTGCAGACGTAACATCAAGTTGGATCTTTTTAGTTTTCATCTCATGAATTTAGTTTAGGAAGGCGAAATAACAAACATTATGTATTTTTGCTTTTTTTTTCTTAGAATATGATGTAATTTTATGGACACATGTTCACTTTTTATGTATATTGCTATCAAGAATTTTGATAAATTAGTTATTGACTCAACATATTGAAATAAGGTGTTTTGTTATTATTTTTGGTAATGCACAAAAACATATAGTATGGATAAGTACAGTCATAGTTGCAAACGAGCTAACTGCATGATAATGGCTACGTTTGACACTTAGAAAAAAAGTTTTAATTTAATATGACGATGTCCCATACATTGTATTGTTTTATGCTCATTTCTCGCGTACCACAGTAAAAGCCCTTTGATTTTTTCTACAAAAACTTTTTAGAGTAGAATTGTTAACAAATGATCTGTAGAGCGTCGACCGATCTAGTGTAGCATGGTGCCTTATGTCGGCAACGCGTAGACCGCTACTTCTTGGACTGTCATCTACTCTTAAAGATATAGCAAACTGGCGAAGAACCCAATTCCCGAACGTTATTGCGGTTAACATTGAGCAAAATAAGATAACTATTTTATATTCTTAGTAACAAGTTCTTGAAGTTTTGACAATCCTCTCGCCATTAACATTAAATCAACATTAAATCTATTAAAGGTGATGGTTTTGTCTATCTTTATTTCTATAATTTATTACAGAACATGACGATCGCCATGCTGATTTTTTTCGAATACATTTGATTCTAAAAAAACATCTTTAATTGTCATACAGCCCTCTTAACCATTGAATCATTGCAAAATCAATTAGGTGATAACTTTATTTCGAGCATCCAGCAGCAAAATCAATTAGGTGATAACTTTATTTCCAGAAGTGATTCTCCAACTTTTAGAGTATTGGAAGCCAATATTTAAGCCACCATTGACATCATAAGGTCATATTCAATGGAAAAAAGTGGTAAAATTGGACTGATAAAAGTTATAAAGATTTGGAATGTTAATGGAGTCAGAAATCTGACGATGGGTAAAGAAGATGTCAGATAATTGTCCACGTTCTTTAAAAAATTAAACGTCTTCGAACGCTTTCGATTCTTGAAATATGTACGCCTTGATAAGAGGACCACACTTGAGAGGCGCATTCAAGGAAGAGACGGACAAGGGTGATGTAAAAAAGACCTTTTAACTTAGAGGTTAGTAAATACCTTCGACTATCGTTTTACAAAGCCGAGTGGTGAGTTGGCTTTGAGTATTTTATCATTTATATGGGAATGGAAATTAGAACGCATATAACCTCAACAGAGGGAATGGGTTGTGTTAACAACCCTGCTGCAAACCCAGTATGATCGGGTTGTTATGTCATCATAAGTACTACCTCCCTGGTGGCTAGCGGCTTTCGGATGAACAAATATGCCGGAAGTCTCCGCCATACAAATTGGCATCCATCCTTTTTTTAACCTGATTCATTGTAATTTGAGCACGCATAGAGCTAAAAACTTAATTGTAACCTAGATAACTAGATAACCTAATAAAATAAATCCTAAAATTAAGAAACTAATGATTTTATAACTCCTTCACACGGACGATTGTATTTCACAAAGGGGTTAATAAAAATAATTTCTGTTGCCACCAAATCGTGACAACAGGTTGCTTATAGAAAGTATTGACGGGGTGAAGTTTTTACTTTATCAATCAACTGACATTTATTTATATTTAGATTTAAGCAGTTTTTTTTGCAATAGCCTAAGAAACTATCGAGGTCTAGTTGAATAAGGTAAGAATCATATGTCGACGTAATGGAAATTTTGTGTCATTCGCGTGAAGTGAGATATGGGAATATTGAGATAACAACTCAATATCATTAATGGTGAGGATAAAAAGGAGAGGACCTAAGTGGCTACCTTGCGGTACGCTAAAAAAAGCTCTATACTTTGCTCACAGTTGAAATTAATTATTAATAAGCTTCAGTAGGTTAAAGGTAAGGTGCCAAAAGATGTGCTTTTATTTAAGGTAACTCTATTGGAAAGTTGACTAGAATGTTAGTCTAGCATATCTAGAAAATTTTCAGAGTTGAAGACTTTGAAACTCTACTTAACAAAATATCCACCAAAGGAATAACAAAGTATTTTGTGACTTTTAGTGCAATGCGTTTCGCACAGGTATGACAATTGAGCTAAAAAAAATAGCTACTGTTATTACAAAAACAGCAGACAGTTAGAATATAAAAAATAATAAATTGAGTGGAGCAACAGTCCGTTGAGAACTAGGGCCTAGTGACTTACAACTCTCAACCATTCCTGTGTGCGAATACTGTTGTCAGGGATGGAGGGGACCTACAGTTTTAAGCCGAATCCGAACGACTAATTTGAGAAAGCACTTTTCATGACAAGAATTACTCTTGGAGAATTTGTCAATTCCTCCCAAGAGGCAGTACCTGTGAAAAAACTTTAGATGGCATAGGCAAGGATCGAACCCAAGACCTCTGGCATGACAGTCCAACGCACTAACCATCATGCCACGGGTACTACTACAGTTAGAATATATTTTATTTATTTAGCAGTGTAGTTTCCAATCTTATAGTACCCGTGGCATGATGGTTAGTGCGTTGGACTGTCATGCAAGAGGTCTTGGGTTCGATCCCTGCCTATGCCATCTAAAAGTTTTTTTTTTTACGGATACTGCCTCTTGCGAGGAATTGACAAATTCTCCAAGAGTAATTCTTGTCATGAAAAGTGCTTTCTCAAATTTGCCGGATTCGGCTTAAAACTGTAGGTCCCTTCCATCCCTGACAACAGTACTCGCACACAGGAATGGTTGAGAGTTGTAAGTCACTAGGCCCTAGTTCTCAAACGGACTGTTGCGTCACCCAATTTATTTAGTTTCCAATCTAGCAATACTTTTTTTAAGTTGGACTCTTTGACAGCACTACGATTTATCCCTGAGAAGGGAATATTCAGAGGGTTATTGCTGACATATTGAACCAATTGCTGCAAAAAGTGGTCGAAATTTTACCTCATGGGTGGAATTAATTCAAATTAGCCACGGAAGCCACTTCCCGAAATAATTTTTGAAGCATAGTGGCAAACCCTTATCTTTAAAATAAAGCAACATTGTTGGCCATAACATCAAAATATGCGCGTTTTATTTGTTCTCAAAAACCACACTTCTAAAAAATTACACGTCTAAAAAACACCCTTCAAACTATCATAACTTTTTGTGTGACCATTAAAAATGACAATCGAGCTAAGTATCTACCAGTTCTGTTGCATTAAAAGAAAATCTTCTTTTGCATTATTTTAATCTAACCAGTTTTTTTTTATCTCCTGCAACAAAATTAAAATTTTAATTATTTATTCACATTTAAACCTTTTTGTTTAATTCTATCTTATCTAGGAAGGTTATCAATCTTGCAATGGATAAAAAACAATATACATAGGTATTTGCTTTTCTCACGAATTAATTTGTGCATTTTATAACTCTATTATTATACATAATTAATTAAGTTTTAGTAATTCACCCAATCCTTTCATTATTGTTCTTACAAAAGAAAAAACAAAAATAACCAAATAAAAATTACTTGTCGCCTTATCACAAAAATTGCCAACAAGTCAACGTCAATTCAATTCAAGTCAAAAAGCAAATTACCTTACCTACTCGAGCGAGCAGAGAAGTAATATAGCTGTGTGAAGAGGATCACACTATTTTCTATCTATACACCCTCATAATCATGTCCAAATCCAACCGAATATAAAATACCAAATGCTGAACCATAACCAAACTGAAAACTTATCATAACATGGGGCTTTGAATTATTGCATTCAAATCACGGCATTAAAACCATTGCAATTAAATAAAATGTAAATCTAATTAATTAACCAACAAAATGTGCAATACTTTCCTCCTCTAGGTGGTACCTTACCCATTTATTGTGAGAGTAACACTCAAACAAGTCAAACTGATAGGCGTTTGATTTTTTTTTAGGCAAAGAAAATAAAAGCCCAGCCATTGAATAGAACAAAATAACTAAAAACCAACAGAGACCGGCACTCGGCACAAAAACAACAACAACAAAAACTCTACTAGCCTCTATAAAATTCCATTACACGTTTCTTTCTCGGTGACGGCGATGGCGACGAAACGAAGGCGAGCGACGTTTAGGTTTGGTTTTATGTCCCCCGTGTACCATGTTCGTCTGCTCAAACCCAAAGCAAGCACCAGCAAGCTCCTCGCATTATATTTAGACGAATAATATGAACACAAAGTGGAACTCAACTCGCGAGCGCGACACTTCACTTAATTTCGTGAAACATTGCCACTGGTCTGGTACTGGGAACGGAAAAGAAGGAATTTGTATAGAAGAAAAAAAAAAGTACCACACATTAAGTGTGGACCTGGCGCTGGCCATAGCCATAGCCATAGCCAAACCACGACGACAGCACGACAGGCGACGTGTCCGTCTCCGTCGATGTCGTCCGAATCCGAAGCGAATGTAAAAAAGAAAAAAAGTTTGGTGTATGAATTTTTAACCTCCTCATAAACCTCAATTGAAGATAAGTACCTTAACCTAGCTGCGTTTTGATAATTGCAACCATTGTACAAATCTCAAAGAAAATATTGTGCAAAATAAAATTTTATTCGAGTCGAGCACATTTCCACATTTTCCCTCAAAAAACAATAAAAAAAAAATTGAGCTGAGGAGGAATTTTTTAAAAATTCTTTATTAATAGAAATTTATTTGAGTGAGAGTTATTGAGGTGAGGTGAGGACAACTTCAAAAGTTCAATTATGATAAATTAAATGCTGGAAAATATTTATAAATAATTTTTTTAATTCAATTTTCTTCTCACTTACCGATTCAACGACGACGACGACGACGATGGGATTGGGATCCATGACATTAGGCGTTCATCATTTTTTCCAATTTCTTTTCGTTTTTTTTCTTTTTTATTTTATTTTAATTTACAAGAATTCCATGCTCTGGTTGCGAAACAATGAAAAGATTATTTACTCTCAAAGTTGCGCTGCGGTTTTGTAGCTTGGGGGGAAAACTTGTAGTTTTTGGAGAGACAAGGTTTTGATTTATTAAAAAATATTTATTCCTTGTGAAAAGAATTAGAAAATAATTTATATTTTTATGTTTCACAATTTATTCACGTTGCGATTGCGACCAACTTCGCACCCGGACATACTTTTCGGTTTCGGTTCGGCAAAGTAAGGTGAGAATGAGACAGTCTATAGGTGGATGTGAGTTCGGCAGCGAGTGCTGGTAGGTGAAAAGAGATAACAATGTGTGCATTTAAACATGGCGGCGTGGTGTGGTCGTCCGTGGTGAGTTTAAGAGAATTTGGTTAAGTGATGCCAGGAGTATCATAAAAACAGCCGGAAACGCATAATAATTACCACTCATTTAAATATTTTAATTTTAATTTGAGGATAACATTATAAAAAGTAAAAAAGAAAATAAGACGTTTCTATTAAAAATAAAAAGGAATTGGGAAAAGACAGGATCTATTTGAGGATATTATACGGTTATTTTTGTGTATTATTTTTGTTTTTAGGATATGTCAAAGTGACATTTCATTTTAAAATCGTTTATTTTTTTATGAAATTAAATTAAAATTAGGAAAACAATTTGCTTTGTGAATTCTTTTTAATGTATGTATTTATTCTAAAAGTAATTATTTTTGTAAAAAAAGAAGCTAAGGAATTTTTCGTAGTTTAATTTAAAAAAATGTTGACTTATGTCACTTTGCTTCTGAGGGCAGGAAATATTTAAGGAAGTTTGTTTCCATTCGAAATACGTGATTTCTTTCACAATGCTGTAGAAAAATACGATAATACTTATAACACTGTCAACTGTCGGTTATCTGTGATAATCACTTCATCCATCCAATAAGTAACTTGACATATTAACTTCTATTTAGTTATCGTGAATTTTGTCTCCTAATTAGGTCCCAAGTAACTTAATTGTGACTTTACTTTTATATTGTGGTTTTGAGGAAGAAATAAAACGCAAATAATTTAATGTTATGGCCAAGAATCAGACTTTATAATTAAGATAAGGGTTTACCACTATATTTTAAAAATGATTTTGCGCGAGTGGCCGCAACTGCTGGCACAAATGAATTCCAGTATTTCAGCAATACCGCTCCGAATATTCTTTTTCAATGCGTCAATCGTATCAGGATTATCTGCGTAGACAACCGACCTCACATAACCTCACAAAAACTACAATGACGTCACAGGCCCACGTCGACGCGAAATACTGCGGACATCAAAAGTTTCCTTCGCATTGCGCGAACCGAACCATTATTTTTCTAATAAATTTGCACAATTTGCAATCGCATTTCAGTACGTCCATTCATTATAAAATGGCAGCCCATACTTAGCATAAATTAAGTGACAGCTGTCAAAAACCCAACTCCAAAAAGAGTACTTTAAAAACACGCGAAGCTGGATATTGGAATTAAGGTCATGGAAACCAATCAGAAAAGTGCAAATTGATTGCCAACAACAAAGATCTTGAAAGTATTAAATAAATCATGATTCATATTAATATAGAATTGTTAATAAAGATGGTCAGCAGGTTTTTGGACTTCTGGGAGACTCTGAAGTGTATTTGCTAAACGGCAAGCTTCAAAAGAATGCAATCTGTTGCTAAAACAATTTCTTATACAGTGTACAAGATTGCTAATAATGGCAACGACTTTAAGTATAAATGCAAATATTTTAAAAGAATGCAAAGATTTCAAGTAGTACATGTGACGTGATGGTTAGTGCGTAGGACTGTCATGCAAGAAGTCTCAGATTCAATCACTGCCTGTGCCACGGATATTGCCCCTTGCGAGGAACTGAAAAATCCTCCAAGAGTAATTCTTGTCATGAAAAGTGCTTTCTCATATTAGCCGGTTGGATACGGCATAAAACTGGAGGTCCCTCCATTCCTCACATGACTCGCACCCAAAAAGGGTTTAGAGTTTTAAGTCACTAGGCCCTAGTTCTCAAACGGACTGTTGCGCAACCTAATTTATAAAGAATTCAAGCGATTACACTGAGGAAACAATAATTGCAATGGTGATTGCAAAATTTTGAGTCCAATATTCTTGTTGAAGTGAAGTGATTCCCTGCCTTTTCTTTAATCATTTATGCAGATCGTTCGGCCACTTTACGACACTCTGTAAGACCATTAGCTTTTGTCTGGCCTAATTGGCAAAAAAAAAATGCCATAAACATTTTTTGACTCACGTCTCGAGTACTTCGTTAAATGTATCTGAGATTATTTCTTTAATCTTCCATTTGTTTCGAGTAGAAATCTGCACCAGTTGTTTACTTTTAAAATTCTGAGAGACCAATTTAATTAATGTTGAAGTTTTTAGGAATATCAGACTAATTATTTTCCTATCGAATAAGCAGAGTATTGAAATTAGAAGATAATGTTTATACACTGCCGGTCAAAAGGTTAGAAGCAGGCATTTTTAAGAAGTAAAATCGTCATTTCTCCCGTTACATGATGGATTAGAAAAAAAACAACTATGGTAAATGAGGGACTATTTTGTTAACAACAAAATATAAAATTTGGCTAAAGGAGAGATTTAGTTAACGGAACTTTCATGGCAAATCGTTAATTGAGTCAAGAATATGCGAAAATAAATCGGGTCATTAGATTAGAAGCACATGAAATAAATGGAAATAAAATGCAAGTATTTGTATTTTGTAATGTTTTTTAGTATTCATTAGGTTTTTAATAATGTGTGCTACCACCAGCCTTCAAAATAACTTCAAAAATTCTACCTTTTAAGGATTTATAAAGAGATTTATAAGCTAGACCCACACATTTTCAAATATGTATGTTAAGGTCCCAGGAATATTGTGGCCAAGGCATCAAGTGGAAGTTTTGGTTTGCAATAAGGGATTTTACCTCTCGGACTGTGTATGGGAGCGTTTTCCTGCTGAACGATGAATGGAATTGGTCCAAAAAGCTCGCTAATATTGGGGAATACTGATTCCAGGAAGGCTTTGTATGCTTTCCTAGTCATTTGGTATCTTGGACTACCAAGTTTATAGCGAAATAAAATAAAATTGAGCCCCAGACGATAACGTGACGGTTTAAAAACCACTACTCTTTCCTCAGGTGATGGAAATAATAATTATAACCATCTGACCCATCTAGGTTAAATTTTTCGTCGGAAAAAAATAACCTTCCGCCAATCATTTACGGTCATTCCATTTTGCACATGACAGCTCATGTGATCTTTCGCGAAACACAAGCGTTGCTTCTTTCTTGCGTCATTAAGTGGTGTTTTTTTCTTAAACTTCAGGTGCTTTAAGTGTTTAGCATGGCAAATTGTGTATTTAACAGTGGATAAGCTGGCCTTAACATTAGCTTTTTCCCTAGTTTTAGCTGCCGATAAAGCTGAATTTGACGCTATTCTAAGGAAAATAAAATAAAATAAATAATTGCTGCGACACAATGATCACTTCGATTTTTTGTTCGGGCTATAGCAAAGCATTTAAGACCTTTAGAGCAATAAACATCTATTCTGTCAAACATTTTTGGTTGCCCATTTCTGTTAACAGTTAAACAAGAACAATTCATTTATAAATTTTACCGTTTTCCGAAAAAAATGTACCTACGCACTTCACAAAACAACATCGATTTATTCACTGCTTCTAATCTAATGACCTGATTTATTTTCGCATATTCTTGACTCAATTAACGATTTGCCATGAAAGTTCCGTTAACTAAATCTCTCTCCTTTAGCCAAATTTTATATTTTGTTGTTAACAAAATAGTCCCTCATTTACCATAGTTGTTTTTTTCTAATACATCATGTAACGGGAGAAATGACGATTTTACTTCTCAAAAATGCCTGGCTTCTAAAAAAGAACAATATAAATAAATAGAATAATCAATTCTGAAATTGTGATCGCCACTGCATATCGCCTTAGTTAAAGCTTGAACCGTCCAGTCTAATTGAACTCCGCAGGCTTTGGATATTTGTAATATTATGACATATTCAACACAATTTTGCTATCAGTCATTAGTCCAAAATTGGTTAATACTTTTTTATAAAGAAAGTTTACCAGAAGAATTCTCTTGAATTTGCAAAAATTGAATCGTATATGTACATACATAAATAAGCATTCGAAACGAAATGCTTATTCATTCCAATCTGATAGATGAATAGGGCTTTCTTATATGTAGCAAAATATAAATTTAATTCAAAGGTTTTTAAGAGACTGAAATTCAGGTTTTTAAAAGACTGAAATTTCTGACTCGCTTGTAGAACGTTTGACTTCAAGCCAACATTTTAGCGAACATCTATTCGTGGTATTGCTAAAAGCGAACTCCATATTAAGAAGAATATTTATTTTACTTTTTTTGATAGTGGAGTTTTCACTCGGAAATAAGCAACTCTAGCCCTTGTGGTAGCACGATAGTTGTTATATCCATATTATCCAATCCAATCCAATTTTTTCAAATGTCGTAATTATTGTTCGCCGCACTGGTGAGTGAAGGCTTTGGTTGAAAATGTATATTTCCATTTATATTTCAAACAAGTAGCAGTCAGTAAGCAAATAAAGATGAGAGCGTCTTAAGATGCTTCGAGAGAAAAATTCTTCGGGTGATTTTTGGTCCCGTACGCATAGATAGAGAATGGAGGAGAAGATATAACGACGAACTGTACGGGCTGTACATCGACACTGACCTAGTTAACAGAATTAAAGTCCAACGACTTAGATGGGTCATGTAGAGCGAATGTACATCAACGCTCCAGCCCGGAAGGTCTTCGAATCAAATCCCCGAGGGACGGCGCAATAGAGGAAGACCGTGACTCAGGTGGCGCACGAAGGTGGGTAAAGACCTCAGCCAAAATGGCGCGCGAAACTGGAGACAGCTAGCTAGGGACCGAGCTGGCTGGAGACGCATGATGGTTGAGGACCAGGTCCGCCTCGGACTGTAGCGCCACCTTAAGTAAGTAAGTAAGCAGTAAGATAAATTAAGACTTTAGTTCTGAGTGCAAACATACAAATATGGTACATTTTTTGATACAGCAAAAAAGTTATTGGGGTTTTACTCGTAAGTTGAAAAACGCATTTATGAACCCATTAAAATGCGTCTGACAATCGGGAGATTTTTTGATGTTCCATTCTTTTTGTTACATATTATAGTAAAAAAGTTATGAGGGTTTTAAATTGAAAAACGCATTTGAAAAACTATTAAAACACGTTTGGCAAAAAGGCGAGTTATCAAGGTTTTTTATGTTAAAAAATTCATTAGAAAAAGCTTAAAATGCGTCTGGAAAGCAGGAGCCTGATTATGATATTCGCGGCGAATCGTTTTGCTAGCGAGTTTGTCATTTTTCAATTATTGCATGAGTGAGTTAACTTTATTTTAATTTTCTTATAATTTATCCACAATTCACAATAAAATATAAAATTTTGAATAAATCACCGCAAATTTCACAAATTCAATCAAAACAAAACAAATTTTGTTTGGAAAGCTGTCAAATCACTGGAATATAGGAAGAACTATTTTCGCTTCGCCGCGAATTCGTTAAAAAGGAAATACGGCAAGAGTACGATAACTTAGGCGACAAGATATTATAACGGAATTTTTTAGAACAGTTAAAAATAAGCATTTTTTACTATGGGAGGGGGGTCTATCTCCCCCCGTTTAGGCAGGAGGGGCAATTTAAAAAAATTATTACTTAAAATGGAAAGAAATTCTTAAAAAATAACGGTGATACTTACAATTAAGTTGTATACATTTTTTTAAAGCCAACATTCTGTTCTATTAGCCAGTTTTTAAATCAAGTCAAAACTATACGTAGTTTTTGAAAAATTTAATTTTAAACTCAAAATTTGAGTAAAAAAAGTTAAAAAAAGGTTTAAAGTGTAACTTTTTCAATACTTCAAGATTATCTACCATTGTTTTTATTTCAGAATTTATTACTCCTATTTGTTTTTGATCAAAAACTGAAAACTAGATGATTTTATGTCTTTTAGTTTTTGAGAAAATTGAAAATAAAAATTTAATTTTAAACTCAAAATTTGAGTAAAAAAAGTTAAAAAAAGGTTTAAAGTGTAACTTTTTCAATACTTCAAGATTATCTACCATTGTTTTTATTTCAGAATTTATTATTTATTTATTTATTTGTTTTTGATTAAAAACTGAAAACTAGATGATTTTATGTCTTTTAGTTTTTGAGAAAATTGAAAATAACCACAACTACTATTTTAATTTAATTCTTTTTTTTTTTGCTTGAGTGGTCTTATTTTGATAGTAATAATGGTATTTGCGTATGCGTAATGCGTGTTTGGGTGTATGCAACAGTGGCATCTGTAAGGGGGGACATGCTGCCCCCCTGCTTGGGCACACTATAGGATTTGGGGTGGGTGCAAGTTGGAGTGTGTGCAAGTTGGAGTGTGTGCAAGGTGGGGAGGGTGCAAGGTGCGGTGGGTGCAAGATGGGGTGGATGCAAAGTTTCTTTTGCATTTAAATAAGCTGGATTTAAGAAAAATTAATTTACCCTAGGTATATCTTAATCCATATTCGATTATTACTATCAAAATAAGACTACGTTAATACTTAAGCAAGGAAAAAGTAATTTAATTAAAATATTTTGTTTAGGTAATTTTCAATTTTCTCAAGAACTAGAAGACATCAAGTCATCTAGTTTTCAGTTTTTGATCAAAAACAAATAAGAGCAATGAATTCTAAAAAAAAAAATAGTAGATAATCTGAGTTTTGAAAAATTACACTTCAAACCTTTTTTTTAACTTTTTTTTGCACAAATTTTGACTTTAAAACAATTTTTTTCAAAAACTATCCATAGTTTTGACTTGATTTAAAAACAAGCTAATAGACAAAAGTGTTGGCTTTAAAAAAAGGTATAACACTTAATTGAGGGTATTACCGTTATTTTTAATAATTTTTTTTCCATTTAATGTACATATTTTTTTAACTGCCCCTACCGCCTAAACGAGGGGAGATAGACCCCCCCTCCCATTGTAAAAAATGCTTGTTTTTAACTGTTCCATACAAATCTGTCATTAAACTTTGTCGCCTAAGTTATCGTACACTCCCCGGAAATACGACGCGAGTCGAATTTGAAAGGTCGAATTGAAAACGATCCGCCGCGAACCTCATAATCAGGCCCCTGTATCATCTAATCCATTCGTAATGCAAAATTGTATCGCCCATGTTCCGAATTTCGATCGAAAGTGAATTGAAATCACTTTTCAATTTCACGTGAAATGAAATTGCATGTTCTTCAATTCGATCGATTTCGAACTTTCAGAACTGAAGGATCATCCATTTTTATTTTGTTTCTGAAGTAAAATGTTTGCTGTTTTGAAGATGGGTGCAATATTATTAGCAATTTTAAGTGAAGAAAGGAAGCAGAATTCAAGAGAAAAAATAAAAAGACGAATTTTGCGAGACAAATCAAATACATATATTGGATTTACCTGACACAATGTAAGTGTATGAAAATTATGTATAATTGTTCTGATAAATAAAGTAAATTCTTGATTTCCTCTTTTAAGCTTTTATTGTAATTTTAGATTAAGCAAAGACGCTTTTTTATATGTTCTAAGGGAAATAGAACCTTTTATAATACCTTCATCGATTCCTTTAATTCAAAAACTTGCTGCAACCCTCCGATTCCTAGCAGAAGGAAGCTATCAAAGATCAATTCACAGAAATAAAAAATGTGATTTGAATGCGTTCAAAAAATGGAACAAACCGAAATACAGAACATCCATTTGCATGTTCGAAAATCCAATTCATGATAACGAATTGTGGAACACCCAAATTCACTTTCGCAAAGTGTATTCACAAGAAGTGAAATGCAGAACATGGGCATGTATGAGATTATCCACTACGAACGGATTTCATGATAGTTTTTCGGGATTCGTAAAAATTTCCGATTACGATGGAATTCATGATAGGGCTGACTATTTTCGTACGCTCACCCCGACCATGGATAAATTTGATATGATGGTGCGACCTTCATCATAGAGGAACTATATACAATACATACCTTCATATATATAGTTATTTTGGTTATCACTCCACTCCCAAAATTTGCTAGGTCTTATTTCGTTTGCGATTGTCCAGAAAACGCAAATTAAAGAATAAGTACAAAAATTAACTCAAATAGATTATTTTTGTCTACTTTGTTCGATATTTCATATTTTAAAAGAATACCTCGAAGCAAATTTTTTTCGAAACGTTCAAGATCAGAGAAATCCTCGTTCCGATCGTGAATGATACTCGAAATTTTCTCTAAGAACTTTTTCGAGCGTAAATATATTTTACACAATTTTAATGTTATTACAGCAATATTGAAATGGCTTTTTGTTCTGTTTACGATATTAGACAAAGAGATTCCCATAGGTTCCATTTTGATTTAACACAGAAGCGTAAGTAGTTCCTTCTAGAACTCCCCGCACACAGAAGCGTAAGTAGTTCCCTCTAGAACTCCCCCGCATCCAATTTGTTTCAAAATCTTCTTAAATTTCCTTCTGAACCATACAAGAAAAAAAAAAACATAAAATACTCATTTGATTTAAATTACTTTTTTATTTTTATTTCTCTTGAGTTACTTAAAATAACTTATTAATATTTTGAATACAGTCCATTGAGAGAGAGAATCCTGAAATAAAATAGAGAAGAAAAACATTAATTTAAAAATAAAATAAAAATTCTTTATTTTTATTTTTTATTTCAGTGAAAATTTTGAAATCATTAAACATCATAAGTCTAACATATTTAATTTCATCATAATAATAAATTAGAAAAATCAAGTAAAACAATAAAATTGCGATGCTTACCTCTTTTGAATAAATAAAAATGTTTCCACACACGCTAAAGTTTAAGATCAATATTTTCTGCAAGTAAAAATAGCCAAAGTTCAAAAATTAGATAAAATTCACAATAAAAATTTAAAATATAAAATTGGAAGGTAGAGTTCAGAAAATTAGTTTACACTAATCACAACATATCATAGGTGTCCCAAGGTAAATGCTATATCATCACAAAAACTAATTCTTCACAAACATTTTCAAGCTTATAGTCGGCCTTGTCAAAAGGCCCCGTCATCGGAGGAAATTCGTACTACGAAACGCACTACGAATGTATACGAATCATATCTTTTATCTCACCAAAAATATTAATACCAAATTTAGAGTTCTTAAAAACTGCAATCAATCAGCCCTATTATGGCTATCAACTATCAATTATTTGATAACTGATAACTTCTATCAATTTATTGATAATTTGGTATTATGAGTATCAAATGATAATTTTTCACCCATTGTGAATACTAATCAATATACGATTGTGAATAGGTTTTGTTTGGTGTTTGACGTTTGTCATTTGTGTTGTTCTTGTGTTTTGGTCTATAAATAATTTCGGCGGAATAATGTAAGTTGTTTTCATTAAATACATTTCTCTTTTTTCTTAATAATATTTTGTTTATTTGAAGCATCTCGTAATACTGTTTATTTTAGCTTGCACGATAAACCTTCGTTCCTCAGTACAATTGCCTTCAAACAACAATTTTAGTGAAGGCATTTCGTTCTTCAATTTGTATATTCAATAAAAACCACAAAAAAAAATTTATAAATCGTATTTAAATTACAATTCTTTACCATTTACGAATATTTGATACATTTGTCAACGAAGATTTTGTAGCTGATAGAATATTTGATGGGTATCAATATGTTTGATAGCCGTAATACCGAGTTTATCAATAAAGCTATTCACAATAGATCTTTTAATTCACTATTTATCAAAAATATTGATAATTGATCACCATAATACCGATCCATTAATTGTGTTGATAATTATCAAATATCGTGTTGATATTTGATAACCATAATAGGGCTGAATATTTTAGTTTCGGATAAATCTTTGAGTTTTGTTCCTCACAACTATTTCAAGAACGAATCTTCTCCGATGAGAACTTTTATAAGACTCAATAAAGTTGCTTTTAAGACAAAAACCAAATTTTCACTAATATCATAAATTTTGAGCTTCTTTCAATTAAATTTAAATTAATCAAAGCTTTATTTCTTTTACTTGAAAATTATTAAAAAGTTTGACTTACATAGAAAACTTGAAAGATGGGTAAATATTTTAAATGCAACTTCTTCCACGGCAAGTATGATATCCTGTAAAAAGATTAAAAAAAATTAATTGTTATTTTCATCCAATATTTGGAAAAAATTAAAATGAAAAGTATGAAGGCGAAGAGTTCAGGAAATAAGTTTACACTAATCATAACACATCATAGGTGTCCCAAGGTAAATGCTATATCATCACAAAAACAACTCCTTCACAAACATTTCGAAGCTTATAATCGGCCTTATCACAGGCCCTGTGGGCCAAGATTCGTACAACGAAAGGCAAAAGCTATTGTCAAAGCTTTTTGGTTGTCATTCGTAGTACAAATTTTCTCTGACAGGATCTGTGATAAGTCCAAAGGTGAAGCTTTAATTTATGCCCAGTTTATATGTCAAACGATTTTTAAGAAAATGAGCAATTACTTCACTTTGAAACATCAACTAACTTTTTTTCAAGTTGATAAAACCGACAAAACTCACCTTATTCTGCTTTTTTTTTTGTTCAACTGCTGACTTTGCACAATTAGAACTAGTACTACCTGAAAACATAACGAGAAAAACAAATCTATTAAACCAATTCAAAATATACTTCATTTTCATTTATTTATTTTAAATATTTTTTCAGTAATTCTATTTTTAATCATAAAGATTGTCATAGTCTAACATATGTAAAACAGAATGTCTCATCATAAAAAGAAAATTGGTTTTAAACTGTAAAAAAACCCACCTTAAAATGCATAACGCGTTCGTATGTCTTCAAGCTTCTTGCATATTTGATTTGGTGTACGATACATGTCCCCAGCTATGCTCTTTTGCTTCGCTGGATCAATAGACAAATACTGCTCACATAAATCTCCATCCAAGACATTCTTCACCGGATAATATGCACTCCTATAGCTTAGATGATCTCGACCACACAGTGGCGGATTTTCATTCCTCATATGCATTTCCAGATGTTGGAAAAAGTCGAAATCTTCTCGACTAGTAAACGGCACCAGAACCCCAACAGTTCCACTCAATGTAGAGTATATGAGAGATTCAGAACCTCCGGGAATGAGGGTTGCTTTCTGCAGTGACATTATGATTTCTCCAATGTGGAATGTCGAAATGTTCTCGGCCTTCTGTGAGGCTCCACTCAAAAGACCACGATCCCAGAGGGACTTGGTTCCAGTTGGATCTTCATCAACATCATCGGTAACAGAGTGAGGCAAACGTAGGATTGATATGTTACCAAACTTATCAGCCGTAGCGATGGTATCGTAGTCCAGTAGCGTAGTTGCAGTTATCCATCGAGGATGTGTATCGTCGGCGAAAATAATCAGCTGATTTTCCGCCCTCTTGTAACGCACAAAGAACACCGACTCCTGAACGTCCGATACATAAATTCGATGGCCCATTGCTTGCAGATTGACAATCTGATAGGGAATGTGTTTGTTCTCGCACTTCCTCAAAAGCTTCTTCTTGCCGAGGTCATAAATGCGTAGAATCCGACCAATTCCAGCCAACAAACGTCCCTGGAATCCGCAAAGCGCCCCGGGTATTTCATCACACTCAGTTCGATGCAAAAACTCAAGCAGCGAACACGTGGGATCAATGCGATACACATCAATAGCGCCTCCATTGGAAAGTCTCGGATTCAACTGAAGGTCTTTGGCGACTCCTACAACCAAATAATACCGCCCATCAGCCGCTGCAGCGAATTTCATAACTGCCATCGACATAATAGCGTCATTTTGCGTCAGAGGTATCTTGAACGTCGTTTGCCCATGAATTGGATCCACAACTCGAATCTGAGAAGCCCACAAACCCATACCAGCTTTCGGAGAAGAGAAAACATCTTCCGGTAATACTTCATTGATAAAGGCGTCGGCCATTTCATTTGCCAACTCCTGCTCATCCTCTCCAGCTGCCGTTCGCATTTCCTCAGCCATTTGATTCTTGCGGGCATTCTTCATCTCCTCCGTGTATGCATTGTGATCGGTCTCGGCGATTATCATTCGCCCAGTGTCCTGATGAACAGCGAAAATACGTGGCGTATAGTCCAGAGGATAGGAAACTTGATTAAATACCGTTCCTAGCTTCTCCAATGCCAAAATTCTCAAGGTATTCGTTGAAATCGCCACAATACCCTCATTACACTGTTCACTGGAAAATCCAGAAGCATACTCGAGCGTTTCATAGGACAACGGAGTCAAATGGAATCGATTTTGGTAGTAGTACGAGAGCCACGTTCGACTTGACATGGCCAACACAGCTTCGGCGCCTTGCATCTTAATTCTAAACAACTTCACTGGCCGTGAACCCAAATATCTTGTTCGGGTATCCGCCAAATCTCCAGACACTGGATCAAGGACAGTCCTTAACAACACTCCGTTGCTTAGCCCAATATTCAGATAGATCGTTCCCTTGCCTTGAGCCTGTCCCTCATCATTCAACTCTCCATGACCCATCTCAACCAAACAGAGAGATTCAGCGGGAGATGGCAAAGCTTGCATGGAACACGGCGATAGACAATCATTTGGATCGAGGGATATAATTCGAACAGTATTGTCAGCCAAACCAACAGCCAAGAACCACGATCGCTGCTCTCCCTCGGGCACCGTTCCCAACGCCATGCACATAATTTCTGCAGGCATCTCAGACCTCTCTGAGTATTCATTAAGTTCACCAGACTGAAATTGGATAAAAACAGAAAAAAAAACTCTTAAGAAATCTGCTTCACTTTCAACTTTAAGGATGACGCAAGTCTTGAATTTTTCTATTCAGCACTGCAGGACACATAGTGTCGCAACATGGTTATTCTTTAGGTGTTTTTGTCATCAGAGAAACAAAACTTTTATTCTTTTTAAAGGGATAAAGAAAGACCTCAAACTCACCTCATCCATTTGAAAATAGACCAACTCCCGACCAGACAGAGCTATCACAACCTGTCTCTGGTTAACAGCACACTTGGAAATCGACTTCTTTCCAGGTGCCTTCCATTCGTTCACACGCTTATCGGCTCGAATATGACGGATACCATCAGGATACACCTGAACCAAAGCATCATCTCCCAACGAGGAGCAGCTTAGCGTCGGTGTTGTACCCAGGAATCCACTGTCCGTCACTTCTTCGACAGTTTCACCGATACTAAGAACCAGCGTGGCATTCACGAACGATACAATGATATAAGCATCGAAATCATCTGCAAGAAAATACCAAGAAGAAAAAAAAGAACGAGGTTTAATACAATAAAGTCCCTGGGAACCCACATTGTTTATTATATTTTTTTCTGGCATGGAGAATCAGTTAACCAAGATTTAATCAAAAAAATTCAACTGAAACACGGTATGGATCATCATTTCACATGCCAAGAGCTTTTTCTAACAACTTAAATCTATACACAAAAGAAAAAATACCATCTCTCCAAAACTATGGAATAAAAGTCAGGAATTCAGGATATTTACTTCAATTGAATCGGTGTTGCGGTGTTTTGAAGAGAGTGTAGTATCTGTTCTCGTTACAAAAACCACCAACCGACCACAAATTGTGATGCGTGTCTATTTTGTTCTTATAAAAGTTGCCTTACCTATTTCTTTAAAGAATTGTATAATATTTTTTAAGAGTTTATGAAATTCGTGTTTATCCAGACAAAAACCAAACACAATTGTCTTTTGGCCAGTTGTTTATTTAACCGCCTGAAATAAAAAAGAACTGGTGTTTGATAGATGTTCTTTTGATAACGGGTTCACCAGTTGATGATTTAAAAAAGAAAAACTGTTTTTGATTTGTCTGTTTTTTAACTATTTTTTTAAATGAATGCATCAACCAATTTATGATGCAACATCGTGAAAAACTGAGTGAGAAAAATCTAAAAAAAAAAGATAACTCACCGTCAATGCGTTTCTTCACTGTCCATACGGCGTTGGGGTTTCCGGGCAATTCAGATACAGCCATTTCGGAGACTTCCAGACCGTGACGCAGTACTCGAATCGATGAGCGAGGTCCTCGACCACACAGCAAATACATTTGGGGTGTATCCTCATTGGCCAGATCAGCAACTTGAGAAGTGATTATTGGAGCGAAAGATGGCATTTCATCGACCATGACGAGATTTTTCAGTGGACGTGGAGCAAAGAAGAAAGTTTCTCCCTCTTCCAAGGGCATAGCAGAACTGAATTCAGGCTCATCGTCATCATCACCCAAATGAGCAATCTGATACAAATAACTAAAAAGCAAAAGAGATATTGTTTGTCAGCAAGTGAAGATAGGATCCAGTGAGAATTAAAACTTACTGGTTGCCAAATTCTGATGCAACGAAGAGGAACCCAGTTTTGAGGACACACATCGAAGTGGCTGGAGGGACTGTGTCAAAATATTTCAACTTAATCTCAGACACAGCATCGTCATCGGTTTCCAGGGTGACTTTGAAAATATCTCCTTGTTCGGTCTGTACTAAGAAGAAGTACATACTCTTTGTCCTGTGAGTTGCCGAACATATAAAGATCATTCCCCTCTCGGGATCATCTAAATCGTTCCTTCGACGAGGAATTGGACAACGAATATCGTGCATATCCCCATAGATCTTGTATGTCAAGTAGTTTTCAGAGCAAATCAATACTCCCGATGGTCCATCACTGCCACCAGGAACTGAGATCAAGAAGTTAGCGTGTTCTTCGAGAGGTTCGGAACGCTTTCGAACAACATGATTCAAACCCAAGTCAAGTTCGTAAAATGTCAGTGTTTGTTGAGTTTTTTGGGCAGCTTCACCTGAAAATAAAAAGAAAGGAAATATTTTATAAGTTTTTGTTTTGTTTGGTGCAGAATAAAACTTGGATTAAGAAATGATTATTTATTGTTGACTTCGCATCAGTGAAGTGTTGACCAATTTTTGTATAGTCACACCAATGGTTCGGAGGCCAAATTAATATTGCACTTTGCCAAATTCAATAACGGGGCATTATTTCCCCGAACTAAAATGTCTATAAAGTGCATACATAAACGGAGGTTGAGGCCTATTACCAATAAAATTTCCAACATAATTCACATCTCATAAAATATGTATGTGAAAAGGTCCACTGAATTTATTTATTTATAACGCAAGAGACCCTAAATTTCGTTAGTGGACAAATTTCGAGGGATATTTTATTTTCGATAGGTTCCAAGTTCCAATTTAATTTATTGACTGAGAAAAAAGAATAATTCGCGACAGCTTCTAAGAACTTTCCAATAAGAGGTTTCATTTTGAATAGCTTTCTTTTTAGACAGCGATGGAGCTGTCATTTTGGGACATTTGACATTTAAAAAATATCCCATTACTAAATATGGACTGAAGAATTATTCAACAAATTAATAAAAATGGTGAAGATTTTGCAGTCACCGTTTTCAAAACTAAAGACCCTTTGGGTCGTTGCGAAGCATCTCCTCGACTGATAACAGTTAAACTGGTGGAGAAGTTTGAGAGAAGTCGCTCAAGATCTGAGAATATTGCTGTTGTAACCCGTAGTGTTGACGGAAACCCAGTTTTCCTTCCTTGCCGATCTTTACAGTTAGACAAGGGACATCAAATCGTTAGATTGTGAGGGATGATGCATCAGCATCGGTAGTGAAGCATCTCACTCGGATCTCTCCGCTGTAAAGGGTCAACATTTTGAAAGGATTAGGGTTGCGGGGAAGTAGTTGGTTACATAAGTGCTTCTCCGAATAATCGTGATTTTTGTGACAACTTCAGAAAGTTGAGACGTCACACATTTCGTCAATATGGAGGGTCTTCCTCCATATTCCACGTTCTTAACATAAATCAGATGATACGATATCATTTCTTTTCATGGATGTACCCATATAGAGTTGTGAACCGTTAGGATACCAACTAATAGAGATAATTGAGGACTGCTTAGTTGTAAAAGGTACCTTGTTATCTCCTTTGAAACTTTCAGCGACAAATTCATCGAAACCCAACAAGAAAGTATCAAAAGCTGATCATTTGTTGTTTGAGGCCTTAAAGAATATTTTTATCAATCAAGCCTTCGGTTTGGCTCAGGTGAAACAATGATCCGTTTTTGACCAATTTGCCTGCCTTTCATTATAGTCTTTGACTTCGTGACAAAGGTAAAAATGGCTATGATTGCCGCTTGGCTATCAATACAAAAAAATGTATGTTTTCGTCAACATAGAAAGAAAGATCTTTAGCGGTTTCAAGACTTGCGAGTATTTTTGAATGAAAAGCACTAAAAGAGTCTGGAAGCCTTTTTGATAAAAAGTCACCAGATCGTACTCTCTCTTTCAATTTAGAACCCATCGTAAAGTCCGATACTTGATTTGTGATCGTTTTCCATCCAAACCTCAATAGAAGTATTTCTTTAAGGACTTCTAGGTTAAAAAAAAAATAAAGTCTCAAGGCCTTTTAAATATCAAATGACATATCAGCTGATTGGGTCCTTGGAATGAATCAAATGACCCAAAAACGATTCGGATCATCTTCATTGATGAGACACATTTTTACATGGGAAGCTACCTTAATAAGCAAAATTGAGACTTGAAAAATTGAACGTGTCACGTGTATTTTAGGAGATAATGCTCGTGTTCCAGAACATTCAAAACGCCATGTTTCTGAAAAAAAGCAAAATGAATATGGTGTTGGCTTCGCATCAGTGAAGTGTTGACCAATTTTGTTTATAGTCACACCAATGGTTCGGAAGTCAAATTAATCTAGCACTTTGCCATATCAATGAAAGGAAGTAAATTACCTTACACTAAATTGTCTATAAAGTGCTTTAAAAAACGTAAAAAAAGTTATATATAGAGAAACATAAAGAGTGGAGACGTGGAAATAAGTTTCAAAATCCGAAATTGTTCAAAGAAAAATTTTAGGTACAGGCAAACCGAAGGTAGCACTCAAAGAAAGCATTTAGCGTTCCACATTATCCACACTCGCAACGAATAAAAAAATCGCGCGTACTTAACCTAAAAAAATCGTTCTTGTTTTGGTTTCGGTGGTGAATGTCAAACTTTATTCGCGACGAATTAAAAACTCTCATGTGAAAGAAATGTCAAAATCGACGAATATTCGTTGGTCGTGCTCATGTGAATATTGCTTTAACCTTTCGAGTCGATAGTCTAATTCGTTATTAAACGAGTCTTTTTTTAGACGTGTCTTTTTGACAGCTGTCACTTGAGTTATGCTCAGTTTGGTTTGCAATTTCATTATAAATGGGCTTACTTCTAAACAATTTTTGCAAATCAAGCAAATTTTTTACCAAAATAATTGTTCGATTTGAACGACGCGACGCAACTAAACAATCAATTTATTAAAGGAAAAGGGTCTGTGACTTGGCCTTCAAGATCGTGCGATTTATGTAAAACCGCTGCACTATTTTTTGAGGGTTTATATGAAGTCACTTGTCTACGCAAACAAGACAAAGACGAATAACGCCTTGAAAAAAATATAGGTATGTATATCGCGTTTTATTGCTGACATACGGCCCCAAACGGTTCAGCTTGAATTTATTCGATCCTTCCATAACATTAAATTATATGCGTTTTATTTAGTGCTTATATTATTCCAAGTACCCAATAAATTGGTTATGTTTAGAAGGAATATTTAATAGAAAATTGGCTTTATTATGTTTCATATAACAAAAGAAAAGGTGTTTTTTAACTGCACATAAAGTTGCGATGGTTTGAAAGTTGAGAATAGCAAACGAGTTGACATTTCAGTTCAGCAAGGTTGGACAATTCCTCATTTAAAAAAAGAACATTGCCTCCAAATTGTAAAAGTTCATTTTATTGTGATTGATGATAAAGCTTGTTTTTGGTTAAATGGATTCAGAAATTAGAAAAACTATCGTATATGGAGTAACAATCCTCAAACCCTCAACGAAACACCATTACATCCATTAAAATTGTCTGTTATCTGGCGACATCATCGATTCCTATTTCTTAAGAAATGAGGAGCGAGCTGCTGTTACACTTACAATAATCTTCCCTTTTCAAAAATATAATTAAAAATATTTGGTTTTAACAAAATGGCGCAACTTGTTATATCTCAAGCTTAACCAAACTTAACCACCAAATAAAAGAAACCACGTGTGTAAATTCCTGCTGCGACTAAGGAAAGTTGAGTTTATTCTCTTCTTATTTCTTAAGCTCTTAAAAAACACCCGATATATCCCATAACTCATTTTTATGAATGAAATACCTACCTCAACCAAATGCTCTGTTTTGGCGCAATTTTCAAACAACTACACATCAATTTTGCCGCCATTTTAGATTAGATATTTATGACTAAAAAGAAGAATTTCAAAACTTACCAGTTGGATCATTGTCGGCTTCTTCGTAATCGATTTCCAAACAAGCAAACATTGGATTTTCAAAGCCAGTATCCACCCCAACCATGTGATAGGTCAAAGTGTTCGATTTGTGTGCTTCCAAAGGTGAAGAAATTGTCAATCTTGCTTCAGCATCTCGATTAAGAATATAAGCGAGTTTTTGCTTCTCTACAGCACCAATCATAATTGCACGACCCCTCGGATCGATGGAGAAATATTGCCCCGGAACAATACGACGACATCCTGACTTTCCAAATGTCTCCTGATGGACTTTTTCAAGATAGTTCTTAGTTGGATTATATTCCAAAATGACTATTCTTCCAGAATCAGAACCAACTACGATGTAATCTAAAACAAAAAAGAGGCAATTGACAAAATTAGTCAAGAAAATCATTCACATGAGGGTATGGGACGACATGAAATCAGGAAAAGAGGTTAAAAATTATTTCTCGCAGTTTCAATTCGATGAGACATTTTTAAATTAACATCAAATGCGACATAGAGATAACTTTGCTATTGCACATTGACTGTTTGAAAGTCAATGCCAGAAAATCCCATCGAATAGGGAATTACAGCATTGGGCAGTGCTTCTCTAAGTGAACATTAAATTGGGTAGGTTTTAAAATATACCTTACCTTTAGTTCCTCCTGTTAAACGGAAAGACATCAATGCTCTAATGCATCCAAAGACTTCAGTAGTTAAAAGAGTGTGTACTTTGCCAGTAGTCGAGTCGGGACGCAGTAGTTCCAAGCTCTTTCCACGCGACACAATGATCTCTTGGACCTTGGTTCCCGAGAAACTTCCATGGATGGCGTGGGTGATGCCTGTGGCACGTTGTAAGGTAAGATTATACAGATACATATTGATTTTTTGTATGCTATGGTACACTTACGTCATATTCTACAAAAGAATTAAAAAATAAAACCGAGTTAGAATCAAGATTTTAATATTTTTTTGAGAAATTTGTACTGTCTCGGAATCCATGGCCGCAGTGTATGAATCAGTGCGGTCAAACGATGCTGTTCGACAGATTTTTATTTTGCACGTAAAAATGCGACCGAAGCACAGACAATTTCTGTGACTCTGGAGATACGTCGTGCCAAAATATTTATAAATTCAAAGAAGGGATATCTAACGCATCAAGATTAAAGACTTACCATTATATTTTGTCTGCCCGTAGAACGGATGAATGCAGATTTGTTTTTCTAATAATTTTTAGATTCGATGACTAGCATCCAATTCTTTCTTTCTAAGTGTAGGTCAATTAACGTCCTTCCTTTCGGCCGGTTGAAATTGAAGTGACAGATTTTCACAGAAAAATGGATGAACAGGAAATGGTGAAGTGAACTGAGCACATGGAATGAAGGTGGTTGGAGTTTTCAAAAACAAAGTTGTACTAAAATGGATGTTCAGAATATTTGAATTGTATTTGAAAATTATGAGCCTTGCTTACACTACGAATATTTAAAGGCCAGATTTTTGTTTTGTATAAATATTTCCTGTGTACACATCAAATTTGTATGTTCAATAAGATTGAAATTTGAATTTTCTGATATGAATGCAATTTAACAAATTTAAGTACAAATAAAATTTATTTGAACTGAAAGTAAATTATTCTTTTTATTTGAGGGTTTGGCCACTTTTAAATTATTTTTAAATATAATAAAATAAATCGAACTTATGGGATTTTAAAAGCGATTTATTTCAAAATGGGTCGTTGGTCAGATTCACAACTTCTGTAAATTTAATAATTATCCAATTATTTTTTCTGATTATAAATGGCTTTCCATTGTTGATTTTGACATCTTGTGGCGGCCATATTGTTTCTTTTACTTTCAGTTTGAAGTTGATCCCAATTATGGTCGAAAAATCATCATATTTTCAAATGAATGTGTACGTGAATGAGCCGGGTTTGGGATGAAACCCATCTATACAAGATTCACGAGATGCCAATGCATCGAAATAAAGTTTTGGTCTGGAAGGCGTCATTGGTCCCTACCTCGCCGCCGCCAACAGCGATCGCTATAGAACAATGATCACCAACTTCTTGTGGCCTGAATTGGATGATATGGACACTGAAGAAATATGGTTTCAACAGTATGGAGCTAATTGCCACAAATCTCAAGATACAATCGATATTCTTTATACCTTTTCTTCTGAAGCTTTCTTAAGTTACAGGTTAATGCGAATAAGCCGCAAACAACCTTTTTCTTCAGACAATATAATCGACGCCATTCGTCAAAGTCAGCCCGTATTATGCACCAACTACATCGAAAACTGGACCTTTCCAAAGCGCACCACACATTGAGGCAACATCTTTACATTTTTGTGGTGAATTTTAAAAAATTTCATGCGTTTTTAAAGCAATTTTATTGTAAAATGTCAAAAGATGACTTTTAAAGTGACAACTACCCAAATTGCATGCTATATAAAATGGAATGTTATTATTCGAAAAATAAAACATTATTTTCGAAAAAAAGTTCCAATCTCAGAAAGTTTCTTTCATTTCGCCATGCATTGCCAGCAACTTTTTAGAGATGACAACGATGACTCTTTAAATGCGTTTCCACCATTAAATCCTTGGAATTAAATATCCAGTACTTCCCAAACCTCAGTGTTGACATTTCATATGACAGAAAGTAAAATAATTTCAAACAAAAAATATTTTTCATTACAACAAATTTTACAAGAAAATATCAAAACAATGGAAAGCGCTCCTTTGAATTTGGTTAAAAACGATGTTTTTTAGTAAAAGCGCCAAAAATTTAAATATTTCAATAACTATTTCTAGGCCCACTTCCATGAGAGGCGAGCAGACAAGTTTCTCAAACGAAATCGTTTCGATGAAGGCATCAAAGCAATGGAGACTGCCCTGGCTTACATCGAAGATGCCTACAAAATAATCACAATCCCAAAAGCCATTGAAGTCCTCAATGCAGAGAAGTGGCACTTTTCCCGGAAACTAAAACAGATCAACATTCGTCAATCACAGTACGAGGGTTCGAGTGTTCCTTCAGCAGCTGCCCAACCAATTGAGACGCCACAGCAAGAGCAAGCAAATGACTTGGACAAACACAGCGATGTGTGCATCCATCAGGCCATCGAGAACTTTGACGCAAAGTACACGTCCTCTACTCTAGAAAGTTTATATGGAACAAAGCAGGAAGGGGCGAGTGAGACTAATAACTCAAACTCAACCTCAACCAACGAAGATTCAAATAATTGGATGATAGAATTGGAATGCAAAGACTTCCCCTGCCTTGCACCTCTTGAATTGCCAGCTTTTGACCTTGGATTTGATACAAATTCAGAGTTGGAAGAACAAAATAAATAAATAGTTTTTTAAGACATGTTTTATTTCTATTTTGCCAAAAGATCCTGCAACATTTCTTCCATGTCAGTCTCAGTCTCGACATCTTTAAGAACCAGTAGAACCTCTGCCTCCATTTCACAGAGTAGCTTAGGCTTCTTGTACGTTATTATCAAAGTGTTGTATTGGTGGTGGATTGAGATGTTGTCTTGTTCGGGAAGCATACTGCATCTCTCCAGTTCGGGGATATTGATAGATTTGTAGTACTTTTTATTTGTTGTCCGTACGACAATGGCCCTCTTTTCTTTGTCCGCTGTGACTTGATACGTCTCTATGGGATAAGGCAAGTTTCTAATTCTCCATTCGATGTTATGTTTGGTCACACGCTTCGAGAGAATCGGTTCGTTTACGCTCTGGCGGACTGTGAAACCTTCCTGGGGATTTTGTGTATTGAGATTGAGGTTAGGCGTTTCTCCAACTTCAATTTCCCAATCACATTCACCCATCAGAGTCTTTGATTTCTTCCATGCTCGTTTCTGAATAACTCCTGTGTCCAGACTATATTCTTCAGACATTTGACGTCCATCCAGGAATTTGTAGAAAACCTTGCGAACTCTGCCGCTAATCATGGAACTTTTCTCTGCATACCGAATATCTTTTAACCAATTAGTGTACGACATTTTATTAGATTTCCAATTATTTTATGTAAATTGAAGTCTATATTCTATCGATCAAACAGCGAACTGTGATTCACTATGAAAGCTTTGTTTATTTTCTTTGCGGGTTTTGTGGTTTTTAAAACACGAGAACCACAATAGCCGTTGTCAAATATCAACATATGTCTGTTGCTATATATAAAAGTGGAATCTGGAAATAATGTGTGGAATCTAGTTTTCCGAATTAAGGCGGCAACACATTTTAAGCGGCGTGTGAAAGATATATGGGAATTAGTTTTTCTTTAAGTCAGTGACAAACAAAATTTGGCGCACCCTTATTTCATTCCGTTTATATTCTATTTTGCTGTTTTAGGAAAAATCAAAAAACGGTTGGGTAATTTAATTTTGTTTTATCAAGGAAAATTGACAATTTGATAGAAATTTAAAACGTTGATTATTTCTTTGGGCAAAAATCACCCTAGGTAACTTAAAGTCGGTGTTCTCTAGGCAACTAAGTTGCAGGTAACTTAAGGTTGCTTTAAATATGTTTTACAATGTATTATTAAAGTTTTGACTAATTACACATCACTTGAAATAATTTTCAGTTAAATTAAACAAATTTGTTTTTAACTTATGTATTTTCCAAATATTTTTTAGCTATTCCAATTCTCCAGAGTTATAAAATTTGTGACAAATGAAAGTTCCTTTGTCAGATTTATTGCAACACATATGTATATCTGTAAAATAGGTAAAAGCGTAATTGGTATCAATTCAAATTGCCAATGCTTTTTAACTTGGCTTTGTTGGTGGTAAACATTTCACACTGTATTGAAGACAGAAACTTTGACAAATCGAGAAATGTCAACATTTTCAATTTGACAAATCATATCTATTCCAGTTACTTCAAAATAAAGGTTAATAATTCAGATTTAGTAGCAGTTCGCGTGGCATGATAGTTAACCTGGGGTCTCCATTGGACATTTCCGATGACAGGAATATCGGCCTGTCATCAGATAATCCAATAGAGACCAACAATCCAACATCCAGTCCATGATCCGGTCATCGCAGTTTGGATTTTTCGAGCGGATCAAAATCCTGTCATCAAATTTGACGTTTGTGTTGTATGTAGTGGTGAGCATCCATTTTCCAGTCTTTTTGAAATTAAAATTTCATTTCGTTTCAATTGTCGTCGAGTGCGGTCATACCTACATATTTTGTATACATATTAAGTTACTAAAAGTAAACAACAGATAAGCCGTTGTGTCAAATGTGACATTTGAGGTTGCTCATGGCAAGACATAATATGCCCAGTCAAAAAAAAACACTGGATTGCGGATGAGATTGCGGAAGAGAAGTTGGATTGGATTTTACTCTTGTGGAGTCTCAGGGTAAGCACTATTGACATGAGCACGACCAAAGACCAACGAATGAAAGAATATTCGTCGATTTTAACATTTCTTTCACATGAGAGTTTTTAATTCTTCGCGAATGAAGTTTGACAGCCGAACACCATTCACCACCGAAACCAAAGAATGATTTTTTTTATTATTATTCGTTGCGAGTGTGGATAATGTGGAACGCGAATAAAGTTTGACAGTTTGTATCAACTACAATTTTTTTCGCGACGAATAAATTTGTTTTCTTAAATTTATTAATATATGATATTGAAAAGTAGAAGTATGCATCATAAATCAAATAGAAACTATATTGCTATCGTTTTGTTAAGAATTTGTGTGGAAATATGTCTTCAAACGTATATAAACTCACATTTTGTAATTCATTCGTCGTTCGTTGGTTGCGCTCATGTGAACGCTGGTTTAGGTTCAATTCCTGCCTGTGTCTTCTAAAGTTTTTTTTACGGGTACTGCCTGTTGCGAGCAATTGACAAATCCTTAAATAATAATTCTTGTCATACAAAGTTCTTTCTCAAATTAACACGTTTTTCTTTTTTACTTCAGAATAGAGCCTGAACTGTCAAGCAAAAAACTGTGTTTCTTTTTTACTTCTCAACGTTCAGGACATTAAATTTGTGTTTCTTTTTATTTTTAACGTGTTCTGAGCTCAAAATGAAATATCTGAGCAAACCGATTTGACAGGTGACACAAGAATTTATATATATAAATTATGAATTTTATGCTCAATATGCTCGGACTCTGTTCAGAAGCCTTTTCTGAGCTAAAAAAGAAAAACGCCTTTTATAGTTCAGTCATTTTGTTTAGAGCTCATAGAGCATTCTGATCTAAACAACGAACAGCCCTTTTTTGACAGCTTCATTCTATATTCTAAGCTTAAAAAAAAACGCCTACTGAATCATGTCGTTAACAGAATCCTATGAATTAATTTCGAATCGAAAGGATCCGCTGAGATTTTTGACATTTTTATTTATGCAACAACTACAACCGTCAAATTGAAATTTTATTTTCTCTACCTTAAACGCATTATAAACCTGATTTGATCACTTTTTTATAAACTAAAATGTTCACTATTTTTGTCTTTCTGAATGTTGCTCGTAGAACCGGCTTGTAGCGTGTAGACTTGTGGGTTGTATATGTTTTGTTATCATTGCTCTTCCACATAAGCAAATTCGTGTTGTCAGCATCCCAACCAAAGACATTCCATATAAAGATGCAACAGTTTTGCTGCCATTTTCTTAAGAAATTACAAATTAAACAATAAGCCATGCTCTTCGCACTCATATCGTTTTACTACTCTGTTTCATGAACTAGGTAAATATTACATTTTTCAGACGAAAGTTCTTCATCTTGTTTTTAAAATATCTTTGGCACCATCCATTTAATGGAAATATCTCTAAACTCTTTGACTATTGAAGTGACTCAGATTTATTTTATTTTGCTTTCATTCTCTCAAATTGATTTTAAATTCAGTTGAAGCGGCTCCGATAGACCACGTAAGTGAAAATATTTCCAAATCTATTTATAACTATAAAAGACCGTCATTCATAAATTTCTTAAGTTAATAAAGTCCAAGGATTACCCTAAGTAACTTCTGTTTTCCCCGCAGAGCGTAACCTAAATATAAAAACAGCATTCCGCCAATTGGAAACTATTTATAACTAAAAAAAAGAAAAATGAGTCTCGTCTGGACTTTGATCGCCTCTTTTCTGTACGCAGAAATTGGGGTTGTCCTGTTGTTAGTGCTGCCGGTGGCATCACCCTACAGATGGCAGCGATTCTTCAAGTCACGATTCCTGGCAATGCTCGGGAAGCAGGCACACACGTATTTCTTCCTCCTTTTGGGAGTTCTTGTACTTTTCTTGCTCGAAGCCATCCGTGAGATGCGCAAATACTCGAACACAGAACCAGCTGGTGAAATGCATTTGAACGTTGAGATGCAACACAGCATGAGATTGTTCCGGGCTCAACGCAACTTCTACATCTCTGGATTCGCCATCTTTTTAGTGTTGGTTATCCGTCGCCTTGTCACACTTATCTCAGCCCAAGCGAGTCTCTTGGCTCAGAGCGAAGCATCATTGAAGCAAGCTCAGAGCGCCACTGTTGCTGCTCGCAACTTAATGTCTAGCAAACCAGCCGAGAAGGCCAAGGAAACTAAAGAAGAAGCCGCATCAGACAACACAGTCACTGAGGTAAGAACTAAGGAGAGTTTTTCAGGCAGGTTTAATTTAATCGCTCTTTTTTTTTCTTCAGATCACCGATTTGAGGAAGCGCGTTCAAGATCTTACTGCATCCCTAAACAAAGAAAAAAAGGACAAGGAAGCCATTAAGTCTCAAGCCGAGTCTCTGAATAGGGAGTACGACCGTTTGACAGAGGAGTACAGCAAACTGCAAAAGAAAGTCACAATTTCCGGAGGAGAGAAGAATGACTGAGTCTAATCTTCCCATTCCCATTGCATTTGCATTATACAATATACATACAAGAAATGTCATTATTTGATAATACAATTCCTTTTTTAAAAGACTTTCCTTATACACTTTGCACGCTTCTCTGTCTTTATTAACCTAATATTTGTCAGATGCTGCTCTAACTCTAACCCTTAAGTTTAGTTACGAATTAAAAATTACGATTTATTAAATGTATTTTTCTACAGTTTCAGGTTATAAAAATGGTAGAATTGAAGAAAATATTTGTGTTATTTATTTATGTGTAATTTGTTTAACAAAATAAAGAATGAAAAAACAACATGAATAAATAAAAAACATGATAATAAAGTTGTTGAATCCTTTTGTCTTGGGTAACGTGTACATTCCATCGTATTGCCAAAAAATAATAAACGATGAATCATTTGTTTTTTTTGCTGGACATAATTTTGTGTATGCATATCTACAATTCGTTTAATCTACACAGAAAATCTACATCGAATGAAATCTTAATTTGCTAGGTGACTGCCACTGCGTTTAAAAATAGAAAGCAGCAGTTTTGTTTGTCATTGAGAAGTTGTTTCAGAGCAGAGCAGAAGAGACGGCAGTGGCGTAGCAATTTCATGGCAAAAGGCCCGAAAACTTTTGTACAAATTCTGTTACTTTTCAATATAGTAAAAAACTCGATTAGCTACAATTAATCTGCAACAATAATAACTTTTTCGTCAACACACATAGAATACTGTTTACTGTTTGTAGGTCACGAAAACAGGTGTTTTTTTTCTATCAACATTTCTTAATTTCATTGTGAAATACTAACAAAATATGACGTTGTTATTTTTGATGGAGGGCATCTAATTTTCCTCAAATTGCCTATCAATGCATCTTATCTAATTTATCTTATTTATTGCCGACCGAATTAAGTTTTGGTTTTTAGACCGACCAGAAAATGTTATCTTGGCGTTATTTATTTTCCAAGACTCATACCCAATTCTTAGCCTACAGATAAACTGCAAAGTGATAACAAAATGCAGATAATTCAAGTTTCAATTTTATTTCTTTCTTTGAATGACGAGGTAGTGTAATGAACAATTGTTTTTCAATTTGTTTTCTGGTGAAGACGGTAGTTGTCGAACACAAGCAACATACAGCTACTGTGCGAAAAAAAGAAAATTCGAGATTAATCTTCCAACGATTGGCCTTGTGATTTTTTCATTGTTATCGCAATGCCAATCGAACGGTTAACTTAATCTGCTTGCATTGGAATGGAAGATCAGTTGGAAAAATTCGAAGCGTAGGTAGCAAGGGCGGATCCATACTTTTAATCAGGAGGGGTCATACGTTTAACATATAATTAGAAGAGTATTTACTCACCGCTTAAAAATGTTCTTTAATGTTTTGTAAAGGAGGCTAACAAAATTTAAATAACACAATTGCGTATCTCAACCTTAAAGGTACAAATTTCAAATGCAAATTTGACAACTTTAGTTATTAATTTATTTTAGAACGCTGTTGTCCAGCAAGACAGAGTCTAACTATTTAATTTGGTCGACTCTCTACATATGAAAGCATTCCAAGTTTCCAACAGTTTTTTAAATATGCCATACTTAAGAGCAAAACACAAAAGTTTACAAGATTTTTGTTGCTTTCACGCAGAAATGTAAGAAATTGTTTTGAAACTTAAAATTTTTTCCAAAAAGAGTATATTCTATTTTGTTGCCATTTCTATTAATGCCAAAAACGCTACAAAAATTCAAAAACCCAAAAAATGAGAGAATTTTTTGGCTTTTTTGACGTATGTAGTTTTTTCGGACTCAATTTTTGGGAGTCTATTATTTTATTACTATCGCTATCAGTCTGCTTACTCGTATATTGGAGCTGATGCTAGGAAATATTTTGATCTTAAAGGATTGAACAAAACTTAAAAATTGTAGAGAGGAAAATGTTTGGTTCTTGAATTTAAGGAAATAGGTGCATTTGAGTACATAATTTCTCTGAATATAAAATAAAAACAAATTAAGGTAAACATATATGTAAGTTGCGAAGAAACTTTTGTGTGGCAGTCACAAATTACACGTTTCATAATCACTTTTCACTTCAGTTCCAAAGCTTTTATGAAACGTGCATTGTGTTTTTCAATTAGCCATTAGTTCAACAAAAGTGTCATTTTTGCTGTTTTTTGGACATTTATATTCTTGAAATTCGTGTTTAAATCTCAGTTCCAGAACATCTAAAGCAAATTCACTTCAAAAAGTAGATTTCTTTAATTTTTTAGGATCTTAAAAGTTTTATTGAACAGAAAATCAATTTTGAAAGAAATATAATGTGCGACTGGGTCACTAGAACTTGCTAATTTCTTCAAAAAAGTCTGTTTAAAAATATTTCCTATATTTTAAGATTTAAAAATGTACCTTCAAAATAAGTTTTTCACAAAAACTTAAATGCCATTTTATTTCTCAAAAAACCTAGATTAACTTAATTTTTTACAAAAATCATTAGAGCGGGTTTTTTAAATTTTAATTTGTGTGTATACAATTTTTAAATTTTGGCTTTAAAATATTTTTGGTATGCAGCTATTAAGTGCTTATAAATACACATTTTACATTTAAATTTCGTTAAAAATATTCACCCTTTTCTGAGATATCAAGTTTTCTAAAAAAAAATATTATTTTTTTAAAAATCAAAAAAAATAATGACATTTTTGATCATCATCAATTTGAAAATTTTATCATCGATCAGAGCTTGCACTGAAATAGAAGATTGTTGAAATCGGTCGATTAGTTCTTTAAAAATAAAATAACGGTTTTATGAGGGGTACCCTTGTGGAGCAATACCAAAATATGTTTTTCTTGTAGAAAGAAGCCGAATTAAGAAAAAAAAAATTAGAGAAAGTTTTAAAAAAATCTATCGGTTCATTTTTAAAAAAATCGAATTTTCCATTTTAAACCAAGAAAATTGTTTTGGGACTGCTGTTATTTTTGGTATTAAAAAAATTTCATTCGGCATAATGGTTTAGGTGGTAGGGGCCAGGACAGGCAGACAGACGGAAGGACGGAATCGAATAACCCACTTTTTTGACTTTTCTACCATCGTAATTTCATGTTTGATTCGAATTTTTTTAAGAATGCAATACTTGTCATATAGTTCCTACATATATGTACGTCGCAAGTAAAAATCATTTCAATGTTAACACTTTATGTGCATCAAAAAAATAAGATGGAGTTGAAGGCTAGTTTCAGGAATTTAAAGGCAACTTAATCTAAAATTCGATCTCTTATTAGAGGTTTCTTCTTAAAAACCTGAATATTTGCTCTTTTTCTTAGAAACAAATTTTATGAAAATAATTTAAAGCAATACTAAAGTTACAAAAATGTTTGTTATTTTTGACAGCAAACCACTTTTTGGTGAATGTCGTTAAGTTACTAACGAAACTTTAGATGGTCATATCCATTAACTCAATACGATTAGCTTTGAATTGATGGGAATTCCTACAAAAATAAAAACAAATTATCTCCCAGGGGGTGGGGGTGAGTCATGCCCCTTACGACCCTTTTACGAGCCTTTTTTAAAATACTATTCAAAAGTAACTTTTAAGGTTTCCGCGGTTGTTTTTATGACACATTTTTAAATACTCAGATTAGCCGCGTTATAAATATTAAATATTTAAGCGAGTTCAATTAAGTACTCACCCCGAACGTTTCGCTTCAAATTGCATTGAGCTTGGTTTCCTGGTGACAACGATGAAAGTACAAAACGGCGTTGGGTTTTTGAAGTATAAAATTCCACGCGACTATTTATTTACCATTAATAAGCTTTAGCTTAAGCTCCAAATTGTGTGATTAATAATAGCTCAGGCTTAGATTAGTTAAATATTGAGAACATTTTATATTATCAAAACCGTTGTATTGGAGCTACTCGTCTTAGTAAAGCTAGCACAACAGTGTAAGTTCAAGGGGATAACGTTTAAATGTTGTATCCTTACCAAATTTCATGATTAACGATCCATCCTACAGGCGCTAGCTCGATGACAAAAATGAGAAAGAGTGCCGAAGACAGAACAAAGCCCTGGGGCACACCAGCATTTAGAAATATCAAGCGCAATAATTTTACTATCTCCAAACGATCACCAGTGGATTCGCGTTGCAGGGAAAGCCGTGCTGTCGGTCATTAAGAATCCTTCGACCTTGGAGATATTTCTTAAGTTGATATTTAGTCATGATTTTGGAACGAAGTGCCATAAAAAATGATATAGAAAAATGCTGTCTTACATCTCCTGGGAACGGAATATAAGAAGGATGGTGCTATAGCTAAAGTTAAAGTAGGAGTGCGAAAAATCATTTACGCTTTCAAGCACAGGTTGAGAGTTTTAGCACTCTCTGGCAGCGTTGGATTCGCGTCAAACTGCCTATCGAAAGGATAAGGCTAAGCCGGATAAAAAAGTGTCATGGAAAACGATATCGCAGGAACTGAGGAAAAGGAAAAATTCCTCTATCTTTGGGACATTGCAGTATATTTCTGTGTAATTTTTGGTTGTCCATAAATTTGGTGTCTTTCCAGGCTCGTTTGAACTTTTTCGCTTTCCCTCAGGTTGGCTTTATAACAACGGAATCTTACCTCTTTAACTCTAATAACCTGTTTTCACTTCGAATAAAACTATGCGAATCGAATTAAAGGAATTTTCGGAGTTTTCCATTAAGAACTTTTTATTATTCCATTTGGAAAACCATTTCGAAACAATTGCACACAAAATACCGAGCAAAAACTCAAATTTCGAATTTTACAATTTCCCGACTTTTCTAAACAACTGAGCTATTTTCAATTGGAAAACTAAACACACTTTTTCTCATAATTTGTGTACCTACATAAATATATTTACAAACATTTTCCTTGTAATTTAAAACCGAGCAGTTTCCTACTCAAACCAAAAGTTAACTGAGAAGCTTTTACTTTCCGAGCGAATGTAGTGCCACCATTTTGGTGGCATGTACAGGCATTCACCTTCCTGCAAAGTCAAATGGTAGAATTTAACATTTTTACTCAGTGGAAATTTATCAAAATCTAGTTCCTCAGCATTGATCTGCGAAGTGTTGAGAAAGAACTCAGTTTCGTGGGGATAAAGAAATTCCGTGTCATCTGGTGATGCTAAGATGACGCGTTTTCTACCAAACACCTGACAAAGAATATTATGTCTAGGATCTTGATGCATGGGAGAAATTGTTCCCTTCGGTCCTAGCCATGCTTTGATATCGACTTTATCAGATTTCTCTCCAAGGTTGCAGTAAGTCGGACAGATGATGTCATCTTTTAGCACTGGAACATGATCGAATAGATCATGCTGTGCCAGGTATTCCACCTCAAGCTCCTCACTGCCTGGTGGTCTTTCGGCGAAATGTCGCTTCAAGAAATCACGAAATTTCGTAAATTGCTGAGTCCAATCATCTGACGTGTAGTTTGTGCCAATTTCAATGGGAACTTTGCGATTTCCTGCAACTTTGAGGATATACGTCATATCTCTCCATTTAGTGCGAGCTGGCCAGTCATTTATTGTTCCCCGGAGAAGAGCCGGTTTAAGTGGGGTGAAGTGATTGACTTTGAAGTCTTCCATCGTTGGACATTCGAGGATAGGTATATCACATGGAGCTTCTATATGTTCGATTGGATCGATATAAGGAAGTTTTATGTTTAGAGATGCATCTGAAATCGACAAGAACATTAAAAGAAATAAGAAAGAGTTTCTGCGATGGAAAAGATATACCAATATGTTCATCCAAGAACTTCATTATGGCATCTCTAAAGAGGTGACATTTTTCGTGTATGTCATCTAAATATCCAACTAGAAGACCTTGATCCAAATAATCACTACAATCCTCCAATTGCTGCTGATCATGACTAGAAATTAAAGAGTAGACAATCTACGGTAGTTTTGTATTCAATAAGCTTTTTAAATCAATTACAATGTGAATATAACACTTACTCTATAAAAACAGGAAAGAGTATAGATTTTGCGTGTTTTCAAAGGCACATCGCAAAATTTTCCAGTATGAGTCTTTTCCCAGAATTGAAATGTTAATTCTTCGACAAGAAATGAAACTTCTTCGATTTCAGTTGTTGATAGATCTACCTCAGGGGATTTCTTGTATGCCTCGAGGATTTCTTTAATATTTTCACTTGCCAACGATAGTATGTAATCTGCTTCATCTTCATCTACAGTTAAGTATTTGACTTCTTCAAAATTTGGTAGAAATTTTAATAAATTCAATATTTCGGTTTCCATTTACGAGAAAAATCTCAATTTTGTTCAAATCAAAAATTCAACAACAAAATCAAAACAAACAAACATCAACTCAACTTGTGTCAGAAATAAAATTCCTTACCGCAGAACTAAATGAAATGTTGGATATTTTTTCTCACAGTGACTTAACGAAATAGAAGTTGGGAAATGAGAGTTAGGTGGCGCTTAGTTCAGAGGGAAGAATCAAGGTTTGCAACAATTGTAAATAATATCTCTTTGTCATGTAGATGGCGTATCAGGCGTAAATAGGCAACAATAAAAGGTTTGTATATAAAAGAACTAAAATAAGTACTAAAAAAGTATCTCCAATAAATTTTCAAAACCCTTCTAATTGGAAAATAATTTAAATACAAAATTTTCTTTATTTTTTTTTGTGTACCTACATTTTTAACAATATTGATATTGAATGAAAAAAAATACAAAGATAATAAGCTAGACTTCCGAAATCGAGTGAGCTGAAATTGAGATCTGAATTAAAAATGAAGTGAAATTGTTCACAGGGTTCTATTGTTCGATCGATTTTATAACTTTGAATACTTCGCTTGAAAAAGGCTGATGTTGATATGTTTTGAAAGTTTTTAAGGAACATCGTTTTACTGGAAATGGTTCAGGAGAGACATTTGTAGTCTAAAATCTAAATGCAGAAAACTGAAATTCATTTCATTTTTATTAAGTCGATTTCTATAAAAGTGAATTTCAAAAACCTAATACATTTGAATGGATTTTGGCTTCGTATCGAGTGAAAGTAAAATTTAGAACCTGATCAAATGATTTTCTGAATTTTAGGAAAACCGTTAAGGACATTGTACAATAACAAAAATATCTAACTGGTCTTGAAAATTTCCAATTAAATAATTTATTTTGAATAACCGTTTCTTAGGGTAGCTGTTAAGTATTGGAAGCTGTCATTTTTTGGCATTTGACAGGTAAAACTACACCATTGTAAAAAATGGAACGAAACATTGACATTTTTAATACTCACTACAAAAATGATTCCTGATGATGCAGTCATAGTTCGCAAAACTAAATAACATCACGTGAAGCATCTTCTTCTCCAGAAATAGTGAAATTGGTGGAAACATTTGAGCTGTTTGTACAAATTTTGTGCGTAGCTCAGGTTTGTTGATTCCTCGTAGATCTTTTAAATAAATGCATTCCATAAATGACATTACTCTGTGTTTGGCATGAAGGCTTAGGTTTTAAGGCTTTTAAAGTTCAGGTCGTGATCGTTTGTTCGTTGATTGGGATTTTCTTCAAAAAATCATCTTCGGTGGGTGAATAGGCCGATTTCTACCTCGGAAACTACGTTAATTAGAAGAATTGTCGTATTTGGACCTCGGAAAATTCAAGAATCATTTTTGAAAAGCCTCCGCTTCCTCAAAGTGTCATTAAGATGATTTTTGAGCTGACGACGACGACGTTGTTATTTAACCTTGCTTATCGAAAAATGAGGCTGATGCAATTGTTTGTGAATGGATTGGCTGGAAATGGAAGATATTAATGTTGACAACGTTTTATTTTCAACAAAATGGCGGTGGAGTGTGGTACAAAAAATCGCACGCAATTTTGCAATATACCTGATCATGTTTCTTATGGCGTGTTCCAGGGGTAAATTCAGGTTTCCGTCAAAAATTGATTTTTTCGTGGCGTATAGAACACGATTTAAATTTTTGTGTTACTTTGTCATTGCATTACTGTAACTTCGTGTACGTGTTAAAAAATCGCTATAGCTGTCAAATTTCCATCTAAGCATTTTTTTATAATTGTATTAGTATCAGCGCAAAAAGGGCTTAATCTGCATCAAAAAATCAAGATTTGAAGATTTGATCTTAAATCAAAAATAAATCAATTTCTTTTGCCCTATGGAATGCAAAAAAAGGGGAAATTTGTGTTTTGATATAAATAAATTGATTTATTTTACTTTTGGAAAACCCCACTAATGAGGTGATCACCTTCCTTTAGACCTTTCTTCTTAAGATAAAATCAATGTCAATTCCTGAAGTTAAATCGATTACATAATACACAAATTTATTATGCTGATCTAGCTGATCTTTTTGTTGATAGGATCCCCTTTTTTACATTAATTTTACATAAAAGTACTTGCGGAGAGATCACTGTCCATTATAAAGTGCCCAGATATATATTTGAATCCACAAGGCAATCATCACTATCAGAAAACAACCCAGCAGAGACCATGTGTTCCTCAGCTGTTTAAAAATGTGTTTCGATTTCTATAGATACGAGTGTATACTGTCAGTTATTCAATTTCAGCCCTTCACTTTATATTCAAAATTCAATTAGCAAATAACGACGACAATGATAGGAAGCACATGGTCCTCAGGTGGTAGGTACCTCTACTTCCTAAATAACCAGCTCATTTCCTTGACAGACACGAATCCGCATTAATTTTGATGATTTACTTCATGCATCTAAGTTGACACTGTTGGCAGCGATTACACCTAAACTTCCAACTGGATCTTCTTACAGACGCAAGACGGAGTAACTTTTTGCTAACAGGCCGTATCGTGAGAAGGTTCAACGCTCACGAGACGACGAGGCCTCCACAAATATCTTTAAGATCCCAATGAATGGCATGGGTTGTTGTGACTTTTGATTGTAAACTCAAAAATTGTACATTAAACATACAAAAAACTCATATGGCAGAGAGGGCGAGGAACACCATACCACTTTATCGCAACGTTCTGCTGCAGTGATTCCAATCTCATGCATCATGCTAGCAAGCGAGGCCCCCACCTCAATTTGAGGGAACAACGATCGGGCAATTGCTCTGCTGCCGCTACCGCTGCCGCCACCACCACTGCTATATGATGGTGAAGTGGCACAAAAATAGTCGACTTCTGTGTGAGTTATGTATGGAAGCTTATGTTCAAAGCGGAAGTCGGCACTCCCTCGATACAATGTTAGTCTTTTCTTTTTTTTTTTAATATTTTTGTAAGTAGCAGAGAGGCAATTTGCAGTCAATGACTGCCACTGCGCGAAATCACATCAACTGTTATGGCAGCTGACTAAATTGGATTTTGAAAAGGGAAAACTCTGTTATCGCCATCGTTTAAGTTCGCTTCGCTTCGGTTTGGTTTGGTTCGACTGGGACGGCCACAGCACTCAATTGAAGATTTCCTGTCAACGCATTGTGAAGGCCTTGGGTCAGTCATGATGAATGCGAAATGTGATGCCAGTGTGATTTATCGTAATTAACTCAAATTACCATGAATATGGTTGGATGCTTTGGATATAATATGCTTGAAATTTGGTTTTCTTTTTTTTTACTGAGTGATGTTTTAAGATTGAATTTTTCTACCAGAATGTGATACAAAACGAACTATCATAACTGCCAACATTTCCCTTTGCTTTCGATGCAGGCACATTTAAGGAAATTGTTTGGAACGCATGTATTTCTTGAAAATATAGACGAATAACCTACTTTTAGTTAAATGGCGCCCGGGTAGGAATATGAAAAAACGTATTTTGCAATTCTTTTAATAAAATTTGTTTGAAATTTTGGAGCAATTCATACATTAAAATAAATATTACCAGCTCAATCAATTTTTGATAATTTTGGCATGTGTTTACCTAATATAACACAAGTTTGCGTTAAATGGCGCCCGGGAACAAATGTGGAAAAAACGTACTTTGTAATTCTGATGATAAAATTAGTGTAAGAACTTGAAGCAACTGATAAATAAAAATCACAATCTCAACCAATGTTTGGTAATTTTTACATATTTTTAACTCACTCACTAACTCACTCATTTTTTTTTTATAACAAGCGCCCACTCAAGGGGAGTGTAGAACTGTAGACACAGTGTGAGCACTAGGAAAGGGAGAGAGGGGTTGAAAGGAGGTGTCGGTTCATATTGGTTTTGAATTCCTGAATATTGCAATGGCTGGGAAAGACAGAGTGTGGCAAGGCATTCCACATTCGCGTAGTACGGCTAAAGAATAAATCTCTGTACTTCACAGTACGACCGAAGTTGGGCTCGAGGGTATATTGATGAGCATTCCTAGAAGAGCGAGTATTACGGTTAAATTGTTTAAGGGGAGGAATGCAACTGGCTATTTCTCTAGAGCATAAACTGTTAAAGTAAATGGGGCCCGGTAGATATATGACACAAGGCACTTTGTAATTATATTGATGGATTTTGTGTGTAATTTCTGAGCAACTTTGGTAAATTAAGCCAAACATCATGAGCTTAGTCAGTGTTTGTTCATTTTGGCTAGTTCTTACTTCATCTCGCAGGTAAAATGGCGCCCGGTAAAAAACATGAAAAGTTGGCACAATCGATTGATACAATTTGCGTGAGATTTTGCAGTATAACTGATAATTTAAAACACATTTTCACATCTTAGCCAGTTTTTAATCATTTTGGGATGAGCTTAACTTATCCCACCACTACCGCAGGTGTTCATAAAACTACTGTTAAAAAATCAATGTGAATATTTTATTTGAATAAAATATAACTTCTATTTAATTTTGTGCATGTAAATGTAATATAATTAAATTACACTTCTTCCTCTCATGATAGCAAAACGGACTTTAAATCACACTCATTGTCGAGGAATTGGACATTAAGCAAGGCGGCTATATAATGTGTTGGCAATTTGTGGGCTTATATTATAGCGTGTGGGTGCCCCCCGTTCTGGTTTGATACAAAAGAGATTAAGATAGATGTGGAGACTGTGAAATTAATAAGTAACACGCATATACGAGTGTACACAGTTGTCTGAGCGTCTGAGGACCATTATTTGCCATATTTGTATAGCAAACGGCTATGGCTACGGCCCAACCAATGTCATTCTGCAGTTCGTCTCAAAGTCTGATCATTTGTCTTTTTCTCCTCCACCGCATATTATACTTAGCTCTACAGACAGTCTGGCTCTCGTGAGGTGATTAAAATCGCGTTGTTTTGCAGCGGCGGCGGCGGCGCAGCGCAGCGTTATAACCACCGCAAATTGTGAGTAATTTATGGCCGGAATAGTGCGCAAAACCCAGTGTGGCCTGGGGGACTCGACCTCCTTGTTATCCTGGTTTGGCTTATGGCTATCGCGACTCGACAATGCGATATACACTGCAAAAGACAGACAGACAGAGACTGCAGATGGGACTTGTTTTGTCTTAGTTTAGAGGTACAAAAAGCGACGCGTAATATCTCATTGCTAACAATTTAATTTAATAATTTATTGGTGAATTTGCGTTGTGTACAAACGCCTGACAACGGTGCCTAATTGGTGGCGTCGTCGTCGCGTTGTGTCCGGTGTGGATGGGTGGTATGTATACCTAGGTAAACTTTATAGTTACTAATGAATGCTTTTGCGTAGGTAATGTTTGACAGTTGAGCTGTTAAGGTTTAATTAGATTGCGAGAAGAGCTTAAGTTTTAATACAAATAAAATGATGCACGCATTTTTTCTTAAAATATGAACACCTGAAAAATATACAACATTTTCATTTGAACATTTCTGATTATAGTTTACACCTTTCACCAAAGATGAAATGGAAGAGAGTCTCTGCTATATAACTACACGACATCATGGAATCAAAAGCAAAACAATCGCAGATTGAAAGCTACCTGAATCTGCACTTGTGTAGTGCATGCTGCATGCATCATGCGATATACAGAGATTGCATGTGCAGTGTGGAGTGTGCATTCGCTGATGATGAAACTAGTGCATATTTGCAAATCGCCGTCGCCGATCTAACTTAAGATAGTTTCAACGCGAGAGACGACGACGACGACGACGCATAGATTCACTATCGTGCCGCCTGCGATAAGCTGGAGTATAAAAATCAGTCCGCCCATTGTCGGCGATAAATCTCTCTGCCGTTGGCATCAACGCCATCATTGTGGACCGAGATGATTTCACTCTAGTCTCTAGCTATGTAGAGAGGTTGATTTGAGGTAGAGGATCCACACCGCAGTCTAACCGTCACCGTGCAATAAATATACAATCATATAGCCTTAGATAGATAGATAGGTACATATCTTCGCTGTTAAGCGCATGCCAGGTGATGAATGTCTATGTTACTCGATCTAATGATCCAGAAATAAAGTTAATAAATCGTCTAAGTATATATTCGTATAGAAGAGCCTGTCTCCGAAGTCTTGCGCCTCTCTCCGACTAAGACTCCAACTCCGATGATGGAGAGTTAATCGTAAAGTTGTTAGAGCGTATTATTAGCACAGGCCACAGAGATTTAAAGTTTTAACATTGGACGTTTGCAGGCGTTTTGCAGTAATCTAGACAGCTGTGAGTTTTTTACACATACGTATTGTGTAGCTATACGTAGATACGAGGTAGGTTTATAATTGAGGTTGATATTTTGACCGACATATTAAGATCGACTTCTGAACAAACTTCCCTGGGAATCAAATTTTGTGGGAGTATATTTTGAGAGTTTTATATATGAGACTGACAAGTAGTTCCGGTTACAAAATATTTAATTTTTAAAATGTCCACCTTTGTGATTCTTGTATGTAACAATGCGACCCTTGAAATTGATGATCACTTTTGTACACATCAGTTTGCTGATTCCGCCAATACTCGCCATGATCTGCTGGCTTGAATTGAAAGTTCATCTGATGAATGGCTGTCATGTCGACAATTAATTAACAAACAAGAAATATTCGCTCACGGAACCGCATTGGTTTGCCCAAAGATGTTTCGACGCTTTCGCAACGTTTCAGCGACACATTCTTTGTTCTTGTAGAGCGTTTTCACTACTGTTATGCGTAGTTCAACTGAGAACTTTTCCTTGAAGACAAATGTAAAAAACTACATCAGGATAATCTAACATAACTTTATAATCTAACATAACTTTATAATCTAACATAACTTTATAAAAATTATCAATTAACGTTAAGCACGGAAGAGCGGATCAGATAACAGGCCCACTTCTGGAAATGAAGCTGCCACCAAATTTATTTCTAACGGCTATGGGGGTTCTATGGCAAGTTGCACTATCATTTTAGAACCAAATTTTGTCAATGTTTAGCTGATTATTTTTTGGAAACTAAAAATCAGTCATTCATTCATTTTAAAAGAAATAGTGACGATAAGGCCACCACACGTGTAGACTGCACAAAACTGTCAGTTTTGATAAACGTCATAGTGATTTTTTCGTGGCTTGAACAAATCACTATGACTTTCAAATAACAATTGAGCTTACATCACTAAACACTGTAAAATAAACGAAATGCTTTATGAATTTCGCGAACTGATTTTTTTTTTTTGAAGTAAGCTTACAAAATTTGGAAGCGTTTTTCTGACGTTAAACGATTCTTGATGAGTTGTCAAACCTTACTGACAAGAACTGTTAACACAGTCTGGCATTGTCAACTGTCAAACTTTGAACAGCAACCATCAAAACTTCTAAAAAAAAACTACTTGTAATCGAATCGTAATGTACTCAGTAGTTGGTTTAAATGTAAAATTAATCTAAATCTAGGTGGTAGATAGTTTTATTCAACAATTTTTTTTTCGTACTTTTTATCGATAAGTTCCAAACCACGGATGGTGTACTTTTCTTATTTATTTGAGTTTCGATCATATAATTCTGACGTCATCTTTCAATACAGCCATCATTTCAATTTCTACTCTTGTGAATTTTATTTTAAATTGAAAACATGAATTGTTTTTTTTTTACACCACTTAACAAAAGGCCATACCGAGAAATATATGGGTTGGGCTCAAAATTCTGTATGAGTCCTAATAAAGGGTGATTTTTTAAAAGCTATAGGAAAGTTTTTCAAAAAAAAAAACATACAATTCAGAAAAATGCATGAAATCTTCATTTGAATCGATAGTACGTTCCATATAATTTAATGTTTGAAGATTATTTCATGCAAATGTTGACCTTGACTGCGCCTCAAATGGTCCATCCGCTTAGTCTAATTTTGGCATACTCTTTCCAACATTTCGGCCGGTATCTCACGAATAAATGCTTCAATGTTGTCTTCCAATGCGTCAATTGAAGCGGGCTTGTCTGTATAGACTTGAGCTCTAACATAGCCCCACACAAAATAATCTAAAGGCGTTAAATCGCACGATCTAGGCGGCCAATTGTCCGGTCCCGAACGTGAAATAAAATGTTCACCGAACTCGCCTCTCATTAAGTCCATTGTTGCGAGTGCTGTGTGGCACCGTCTTGTTGAAACCACATGTCATACAAGTCAAGTTCTTGCATTTTGGACAAAAAAAAGTTGGATATCATCTCACGGTAGCGCTCACCATTCACAGTTACGTTACGATTCGCATCATCTTCGAAGAAGTATGGTCCAATGATGCCACCAGCCCATAAACAGCACTAAACTGTGACTTTTTCTGGTTGCATTGGTAGCTCTTGCAATGCTTCTGGCTGATATTCATTCCAAAATTGACAATTCTGCTTATTTACGTACCCACTGAGCCAAAAATGAGCATCGTCGCTCGCTGGAAGAAGCGCGCGATAAACTTTCTTAACAGAGCACGCATTTTGATAATAAAATTCAATAATTTGCAAGCGTTGTTCGTTTGTAAGACGTTTCATGGTTAAATTATAGACCAAATTGAAGATGTTTGACAGTGAAACAAAACACGAAACGTGCGTCAGCTGTTTAAACCAGACAGTGTTGCCAAAAAGATAATAGCTACAAAATCACACTTTACTATACTAAAAATACTTTATGTACAGTATTATAGAATTCTGTAAGTGCAAAATACTAAAAAAATAAATAAATTAGGTGGCGCAACAGTCCGTAGAGAACCAGGGCCTAGTGACTTACAACTCTCAACCATTCCTGTGTGCGAGTAATTGCAGGGATGGAGGGGACCTACAGTTTATATGCCGAATCCGAACGGCTAGATTGAGAAAGCACTTTTCATGACAAGAATTACTCTTGGAGAATTTGTCAATTCCTCGCAAGAGGCAGTACCCGTGAAAACTCTTTTTTTTAATTAAGGTGGCACAGGCAGGAATTGAACCCAAGACCTCTCGCATGACAGTCCAACGCACTAACCATCATGCCACGGGTACTACTAGTGCAAAATAGTGTATAGTCAAAAAACAGTGATTACAAATTCTATACCACGAAATTCAGGTTTATCAAAATTTCGTAAATAGGTTGAGAAATTAAAATAGTTTTGATCATGTAAAGTGCGTACCATTCCTGCAAAAACACAATTTGTAAGGATGCAGTATTTTGACATTTTTATTTACAGTACTGTGAGGTACAATCATTTTTCATAAAGTATTGTAAAAAACAGTGTTCTTATTTACAGTAATTTAAAATGCCGACTTAACACATACTTTTTATAACCAAAAAGTATCATGCAAACGCAAAATGCAACCAATAAAGTTTTGTTGGTGCTGTTTATGGATTTTATATTTTTACTGTTTTCGATAAGACAAGCAAACTTCTTAGTGGGACTTGGCTTTCTAGGTGTTCTAATGTAGAACTTTTAGAAATGTAAAACAGCATAACAGACAAAAGAAATTGAAATACCAAAGTTTTTGAATGAGAATTTTTGAAAAGCCGAAAACATTTCAGTCCTTCATTTTCTCTTAAAATGTATCTCTCACTTATACAATACTTAGTACACGACTATATTCTTCTTTCCCAAAGCATATTTTTGTAATATCAATTAACCAACATCCTTAATTTGACCTTTATTTTCTTTAACAGCTGAAGAATTTTCTACAGGTTGAACTATTGTTGTAAGACGAAGGGTGGAGCTAAAAATATGTACCGAAACTGTTTTAGAGACATTAAAACTTTACATTATTGCGTTGAAATTAATTTAAAAAAAAAAAGAGGCTTGGTGCGACCCACACTGATAACTTCCAATCCCGTCTGTCGATTTGTCTTGCTTCAAAGGTTTGTAGGTTTTCGTGTTTTGTTAAATAAGTTGTCAGTTAAATTATTTTAAAAAAATTAAAAATTACCAACAGTATTTTGCATTTGATAAAAGAGTTTGATTTCAAAATCTATTTTGGTTAACGAGATTTTTATTCGAAAACCAATTTTTACCAATTTTAGTAGCATTTCTTAAAAGATATTTCTAATATAAACAAATACAAATTGGATGAATGAAATTAATTTGAAGTCAATATCTTCTATTATTCATGAGATATCGAGAACCGAACATCAATTTCTACCAAATTTGCGTACTATTGTGAGTGCGTGAAGTTAGCCCCCCTTTTTTCGATTTTCCAATTTTGGAAAGTTGTTCCAGGTTGTTCCCGGTTTGTTCCGCATTGTTCCAAAGTTTTTTTGAAAAATACCCAAAAATGGGGGTTTTAGACCCCAAAAACTGTTTTTGACCTAGCCCCCCCTTTTTCGAAAATCGATTTTTTGAAAATTGTTCCAGGTTGTTCTAGTTGTTCTGAACATTGTTCCAAATTTTTGGACCTCTATGATCAAAATTTTAAAAGATATGGGCAAAATTTGAAAAAATTCTAGCCCCCCCTTTTTCGAAATTTCAACTTTTTATATTTTTTTTAGATTCTAAAAAGTGTTCTAACCATTGTTCCAAAAAATAAGAGTCGTGAAATGTATATTTTAAAAGATATTGCCCCCGATTTTTTCTTTCAAAAATGCAAAATACGTCTCCCCATTTTTTTTTTGTTTTTTTTTTAAGCCTTAATTTTAATAAAACGTGATTCAACAAATGTACAGCAACCAAAACTTTGCTTATAAGCTATTATTTACGCTGACGATCGATTTTTAAAAAAAAATCTCGATGTTTTTTAATTTTGTACAAATTATTTTAGCCCCCCCTTTTCAAAAATCAAAAATTCAAAAAGTGTTCCAAGTCTAACCATACATCCCCCAGTTCGTGTCCAAATTTCATCCAAAACCATAAGCAAATATAGCTAAAGGCGCATATAAACGAAAAAAATAATATTTCCCCTCCCAAGTGCTCCCCCTTGAAAAAATTAAAAATTTTAAGCCAAAGTTGTATTCTTTCAGCAAAGACCAAAAGAGCTTTAAGATTCCGACTCTATGAAATTAACAATGATTATGCCTAAATTCAAAAAAACATCCCCAACCCCCACTTCACAACCACCCACATTAAAAAAATATTTTTATATACATAATCACTCAGATAAAATTGTTCCAAAGTTTCATTCAAATATGTTCAAAAATAAAGATATTACGTCCAAATAAAAGTTAACAGCGTACCATTCTGTTAACCATATTCTGGCCCCCCTTTTCCGAAATTCAAAATTCCAAAACTTGTTCCCAATTGTTCCGGGGCTCTTCTAAATTGTTTCAGAGATTCGTTTCTTAAAATTGATTTTTAGTAGGAAAAATTTACAAAAAATGCTCCCCCGCCCCCCCTTTGCCAAAATCGAAAATCTAAAACTTGTTCCCTATCCAAAATCACTCAAATCAAATTGTTCCAAAGATTCATTCAAAAATATTCAAAAATGAAGAATTTAAGCCAAAAAAACACTTTAAGTCGAAAAATCATGTTATCCTTGTTCTGGCCCCCTTTGCCAAAATCGAAAATCTAAAACTTGTTCCCTATCCAAAATCACTCAAATCAAATTGTTCCAAAGATTCATTCGAAAATATTCAAAAATGAAGATTTTAAGCCAAAAAAACACTTTAAGTCGAAAAATCATGTTATACTTGTTCTGGCCCCCCTTTTCCGAAATTCAAAATTCCAAAACTTGTTCCCAATTGTTCCGGGGCTCTTCTAAATTGTTCCAGAGATTCGTTTCTTAAAATTGATTTTTAGTAGGAAAAATTTACAAAAAATGATCCCCCGGCCCCCCTTTGCCAAAATCGAAAATCTAAAACTTGTTCCCTATCCAAAATCACTCAAATCAAATTGTTCCAAAGATTCATTCGAAAATATTCAAAAATGAAGATTTTTAGCCAAAAAAACACTTTAAGTCGAAAAATCATGTTATCCTTGTTCTGGCCCCCCTTTTCCGAAATTCAAAATTCCAAAACTTGTTCCCAATTGTTCCGGGGCTCTTCTAAATTGTTCCAGAGATTCGTTTCTTAAAATTGATTTTTAGTAGGAAAAATTTACAAAAAATGCTCCGCCGCCCCCCCTTTGCCAAAATCGAAAATCTAAAACTTGTTCCCTATCCAAAATCACTCAAATCAAATTGTTCCAAAGATTCATTCGAAAATATTCAAAAATGAAGATTTTTAGCCAAAAAAACACTTTAAGTCGAAAAATCATGTTATCCTTGTTCTGGCCCCCCTTTTCCGAAATTCAAAATTCCAAAACTTGGTCCCAATTGTTCCGGGGCTCTTCTAAATTGTTCCAGAGATTCGTTTCTTAAAATTGATTTTTAGTAGGAAAAATTTACAAAAAATGCTCCGCCGCCCCCCCTTTGCCAAAATCGAAAATCTAAAACTTGTTCCCTATCCAAAATCACTCAAATCAAATTGTTCCAAAGATTCATTCGAAAATATTCAAAAATGAAGATTTTTAGCCAAAAAAACACTTTAAGTCGAAAAATCATGTTATCCTTGTTCTGGCCCCCCTTTTCCGAAATTCAAAATTCCAAAACTTGTTCCCAATTGTTCCGGGGCTCTTCTAAATTGTTCCAGAGATTCGTTTCTTAAAATTGATTTTTAGTAGGAAAAATTTACAAAAAATGATCCCCCGGCCCCCCTTTGCCAAAATCGAAAATCTAAAACTTGTTCCCTATCCAAAATCACTCAAATCAAATTGTTCCAAAGATTCATTCGAAAATATTCAAAAATGAAGATTTTTAGCCAAAAAAACACTTTAAGTCGAAAAATCATGTTATCCTTGTTCTGGCCCCCCTTTTCCGAAATTCAAAATTCCAAAACTTGTTCCCAATTGTTCCGGGGCTCTTCTAAATTGTTCCAGAGATTCGTTTCTTAAAATTGATTTTTAGTAGGAAAAATTTACAAAAAATGCTCCCCCGGCCTCCCTTTGCCAATATCGAAAATCTAAAACTTGTTCCCTATCCAAAATCACTCAAATGAAATTGTTCCAAAGATTCATTCGAAAATATTCAAAAATGAAGATTTTAAGCCAAAAAAACACTTTAAGTCGAAAAATCATGTTATACTTGTTCTGGCCCCCCTTTTCCGAAATTCAAAATTCCAAAACTTGTTCCCAATTGTTCCGGGGCTCTTCTAAATTGTTCCAGAGATTCGTTTCTTAAAATTGATTTTTAGTAGGAAAAATTTACAAAAAATGCTCCCCCGCCCCCCCTTTGCCAAAATCGAAAATCTAAAACTTGTTCCCTATCCAAAATCACTCAAATCAAATTGTTCCAAAGATTCATTCAAAAATATTCAAAAATGAAGAATTTAAGCCAAAAAAACACTTTAAGTCGAAAAATCATGTTATCCTTGTTCTGGCCCCCTTTGCCAAAATCGAAAATCTAAAACTTGTTCCCTATCCAAAATCACTCAAATCAAATTGTTCCAAAGATTCATTCGAAAATATTCAAAAATGAAGATTTTAAGCCAAAAAAACACTTTAAGTCGAAAAATCATGTTATACTTGTTCTGGCCCCCCTTTTCCGAAATTCAAAATTCCAAAACTTGTTCCCAATTGTTCCGGGGCTCTTCTAAATTGTTCCAGAGATTCGTTTCTTAAAATTGATTTTTAGTAGGAAAAATTTACAAAAAATGATCCCCCGGCCCCCCTTTGCCAAAATCGAAAATCTAAAACTTGTTCCCTATCCAAAATCACTCAAATCAAATTGTTCCAAAGATTCATTCGAAAATATTCAAAAATGAAGATTTTTAGCCAAAAAAACACTTTAAGTCGAAAAATCATGTTATCCTTGTTCTGGCCCCCCTTTTCCGAAATTCAAAATTCCAAAACTTGTTCCCAATTGTTCCGGGGCTCTTCTAAATTGTTCCAGAGATTCGTTTCTTAAAATTGATTTTTAGTAGGAAAAATTTACAAAAAATGCTCCGCCGCCCCCCCTTTGCCAAAATCGAAAATCTAAAACTTGTTCCCTATCCAAAATCACTCAAATCAAATTGTTCCAAAGATTCATTCGAAAATATTCAAAAATGAAGATTTTTAGCCAAAAAAAACACTTTAAGTCGAAAAATCATGTTATCCTTGTTCTGGCCCCCCTTTTCCGAAATTCAAAATTCCAAAACTTGTTCCCAATTGTTCCGGGGCTCTTCTAAATTGTTCCAGAGATTCGTTTCTTAAAATTGATTTTTAGTAGGAAAAATTTACAAAAAATGCTCCGCCGCCCCCCCTTTGCCAAAATCGAAAATCTAAAACTTGTTCCCTATCCAAAATCACTCAAATCAAATTGTTCCAAAGATTCATTCGAAAATATTCAAAAATGAAGATTTTTAGCCAAAAAAACACTTTAAGTCGAAAAATCATGTTATCCTTGTTCTGGCCCCCCTTTTCCGAAATTCAAAATTCCAAAACTTGTTCCCAATTGTTCCGGGGCTCTTCTAAATTGTTCCAGAGATTCGTTTCTTAAAATTGATTTTTAGTAGGAAAAATTTACAAAAAATGATCCCCCGGCCCCCCTTTGCCAAAATCGAAAATCTAAAACTTGTTCCCTATCCAAAATCACTCAAATCAAATTGTTCCAAAGATTCATTCGAAAATATTCAAAAATGAAGATTTTTAGCCAAAAAAACACTTTAAGTCGAAAAATCATGTTATCCTTGTTCTGGCCCCCCTTTTCCGAAATTCAAAATTCCAAAACTTGTTCCCAATTGTTCCGGGGCTCTTCTAAATTGTTCCAGAGATTCGTTTCTTAAAATTGATTTTTAGTAGGAAAAATTTACAAAAAATGCTCCCCGGCCTCCCTTTGCCAATATCGAAAATCTAAAACTTGTTCCCTATCCAAAATCACTCAAATGAAATTGTTCCAAAGATTCATTCGAAAATATTCAAAAATGAAGATTTTAAGCCAAAAAAAACACTTTAAGTCGAAAAATCATGTTATACTTGTTCTGGCCCCCCTTTTCCGAAATTCAAAATTCCAAAACTTGTTCCCAATTGTTCCGGGGCTCTTCTAAATTGTTCCAGAGATTCGTTTCTTAAAATTGATTTTTAGTAGGAAAAATTTACAAAAAATGCTCCGCCGCCCCCCCTTTGCCAAAATCGAAAATCTAAAACTTGTTCCCTATCCAAAATCACTCAAATCAAATTGTTCCAAAGATTCATTCGAAAATATTCAAAAATGAAGATTTTTAGCCAAAAAAACACTTTAAGTCGAAAAATCATGTTATCCTTGTTCTGGCCCCCCTTTTCCGAAATTCAAAATTCCAAAACTTGTTCCCAATTGTTCCGGGGCTCTTCTAAATTGTTCCAGAGATTCGTTTCTTAAAATTGATTTTTAGTAGGAAAAATTTACAAAAAATGATCCCCCGGCCCCCCTTTGCCAAAATCGAAAATCTAAAACTTGTCCCCTATCCAAAATCACTCAAATCAAATTGTTCCAAAGATTCATTCGAAAATATTCAAAAATGAAGATTTTTAGCCAAAAAAACACTTTAAGTCGAAAAATCATGTTATCCTTGTTCTGGCCCCCCTTTTCCGAAATTCAAAATTCCAAAACTTGTTCCCAATTGTTCCGGGGCTCTTCTAAATTGTTCCAGAGATTCGTTTCTTAAAATTGATTTTTAGTAGGAAAAATTTACAAAAAATGCTCCGCCGCCCCCCCTTTGCCAAAATCGAAAATCTAAAACTTGTTCCCTATCCAAAATCACTCAAATCAAATTGTTCCAAAGATTCATTCGAAAATATTCAAAAATGAAGATTTTTAGCCAAAAAAACACTTTAAGTCGAAAAATCATGTTATCCTTGTTCTGGCCCCCCTTTTCCGAAATTCAAAATTCCAAAACTTGTTCCCAATTGTTCCGGGGCTCTTCTAAATTGTTCCAGAGATTCGTTTCTTAAAATTGATTTTTAGTAGGAAAAATTTACAAAAAATGATCCCCCGGCCCCCCTTTGCCAAAATCGAAAATCTAAAACTTGTCCCCTATCCAAAATCACTCAAATCAAATTGTTCCAAAGATTCATTCGAAAATATTCAAAAATGAAGATTTTTAGCCAAAAAAACACTTTAAGTCGAAAAATCATGTTATCCTTGTTCTGGCCCCCCTTTTCCGAAATTCAAAATTCCAAAACTTGTTCCCAATTGTTCCGGGGCTCTTCTAAATTGTTCCAGAGATTCGTTTTTTAAAATTGATTTTTAGTGGGAAAAATGCACCCCCCCCCCTTTTCCGAAAGCTAAAATCAAAAACTTGTTCCCCATCGAGAACATTCAAATCAAATTGTTCCAAAGGTTCATTCAAAAATGAAGAGTTTAAGCTGAAAAAATGTTAACAGAAAAATCTTGTTACTTGCTTTGATATTTTATTAACTCCCCATAGGTAGTTATTGTAATTAAAGATCTGAAGAGAGATGTGTGTGCGTGCGTGTGTACGTACGTTCGTCGTTCGTACGTCCTTACGTCTGTACGTCTGTACGTCCGTACATTCGTGAAGTTTTTTCGTCTTCCATAGCTCAAAAAACAGTAGAGTTATCAACTTCAAATAAATTTTGTTATACAGATAATAATGCAGAAAGGGCTCTAAAAAATTGTGTGGGTGGTTTTTTTTAGCATGACAATTTAAAAAAAAGGTGAACATTTTGTTTTACCCAAAATATCTCGCAAACCAATAACGCTAGCGAGTTGAATTCAATTTTATATTATACTACGACGTAATACAGAACTAGTATATTTTTAGCAAAAATTCCAACTAACTGGTTTTTTTATAAATCAAAAAAACTAGAACAAATATTTGTCACCTCGAATATTTTACGAACAAAAAATGATTTTATCTCCAAAACAATTTTGTGCAATGAAAAATAACGTTCAAACCATGTGGTCAAGTTTTAAGAAAAATCGAGTAAATCGTTTAAAAAAAAAGAGGCTGGGATGCGACCCACACTGATAACTTCCCATCCCGTCTTACGATTTGTCTTGCTTAAAAGTTTGCAATTCTTGCCAAATTTGCGTTCTATTTTTTGTAGATTTTATTTTTTTTATGAAAAAACGGACTGTTGGATTTTTATAAAAAAAATTACTGAATATAAAAAACAATATTTTCTGTGAAATAAAATAAGTTTGAAGCCAATATTTTTAATTTTTGAAAAGATATTTGCGTCGAAAAACAATTTTTACCAACTTTTATACATTTTTTTTAGGTTTTTTTTTTGGAAAAAAACTGTCAATTCGATTTTTCTCAAAATTTTTCCTAATGTTGAAAACAATATTTCTTATAAGTTAAAATTAGTTAGAAGCCATAATCTCAAATTTTTAAAAAGATATTTAAGTCGAAAATCAATTGTTACCAACTTTTGTTAAATTTTTTTTTTCGGTTTTTAATTTTTTGTAAAAAAAACTGTCAATTTTATTTTTTTCAAAATTTTACTGAATGTTGAAAACAACATTTTTTGAAAGATAAAAGTAGTTTAAAGCCAATATCTCAAAGTCTTGAAAAGATATTTGAGTCAAAACTCAATTTTTACCAACTTTTTTTTTATTTTTTTTAGGTAAAAAAACTGTCAATTCGATTTTTCTCAAAATTTTATCAGATGTCAAAAACATTATTCTTCATTCATTCATCTATCTATTATTCTTCATTGCACAAAATTGTTTTGGAAATGAAATCATATTTTAGTCGTAAAATTTTCGAAGTGACAAATTTTTTTTTTCAGTTTTTTTGATTTATAAAAAAAAACCGTTAATTGAATTTTTTTCCAAAAATATAATTGTTTTGTATCACGTTACAATATATAATATAAAATTTAATTCAAGTCTCTAGCGTCATTGGTTCATGAGATATTTAGGGTTAACCAAAATTTTCACCCTTTTTTTAAACTGCTATGGTAAAAAAAAAACACCCACGCAATTTTCTTGAGAGCCCTTTCTGCATCTTTCTGCCTTATTATCTGTATAACAAAATTTATTTGAAGTTGATATCTCTACTGTTTTTTGAGCTATGGAAGACGAAAAAACTTCACGAATGTACGGACGTACAGACGTAAGGACGTACGAACGACGAACGTACGTACACACGCACGCACACACATCTCTCTTAAGATCTTTAATTACAATAACTACCTATGGGGAGTTAATAAAATATCAAAGCAAGTAACAAGATTTTTCTGTTAACATTTTTTCAGCTTAAACTCTTCATTTTTGAATGAACCTTTGGAACAATTTGATTTGAATGTTCTCGATGGGGAACAAGTTTTTGATTTTAGCTTTCGGAAAAGGGGGGGGGTGCATTTTTCCCACTAAAAATCAATTTTAAGAAACGAATCTCTGAAACAATTTAGAAGAGCCCCGGAACAATTGGGAACAAGTTTTGGAATTTTGAGTTTCGGAAAAGGGGGGCCAGAACAAAGATAACATGATTTTTCGACTTAAAGTGTTTTTTTTGGCTTAAAATCTTCATTTTTGAATATTTTTGAATGAATCTTTGGAACAATTTGATTTGAGTGATTTTGGATAGGGAACAAGTTTTAGATTTTCGATTTTGGCAAAGGGGGGCCGGGGGATCATTTTTTGTAAATTTTTCCTACTAAAAATCAATTTTAAGAAACGAATCTCTGGAACAATTTAGAAGAGCCCCGGAACAATTGGGAACAAGTTTTGGAATTTTGAATTTCGGAAAAGGGGGGCCAGAACAAGTATAACATGATTTTTCGACTTAAAGTGTTTTTTTGGCTAAAAATCTTCATTTTTGAATATTTTCGAATGAATCTTTGGAACAATTTGATTTGAGTGATTTTGGATAGGGAACAAGTTTTAGATTTTCGATTTTGGCAAAGGGGGGCCGGGGGATCATTTTTTGTAAATTTTTCCTACTAAAAATCAATTTTAAGAAACGAATCTCTGGAACAATTTAGAAGAGCCCCGGAACAATTGGGAACAAGTTTTGGAATTTTGAATTTCGGAAAAGGGGGGCCAGAACAAGGATAACATGATTTTTCGACTTAAAGTGTTTTTTTGGCTAAAAATCTTCATTTTTGAATATTTTCGAATGAATCTTTGGAACAATTTGATTTGAGTGATTTTGGATAGGGAACAAGTTTTAGATTTTCGATTTTGGCAAAGGGGGGCCGGGGGATCATTTTTTGTAAATTTTTCCTACTAAAAATCAATTTTAAGAAACGAATCTCTGGAACAATTTAGAAGAGCCCCGGAACAATTGGGAACAAGTTTTGGAATTTTGAGTTTCGGAAAAGGGGGGCCAGAACAAAGATAACATGATTTTTCGACTTAAAGTGTTTTTTTGGCTTAAAATCTTCATTTTTGAATATTTTCGAATGAATCTTTGGAACAATTTGATTTGAGTGATTTTGGATAGGGAACAAGTTTTAGATTTTCGATTTTGGTAAAGGGGGGCCAGAACAAGGATAACATGATTTTTCGACTTAAAGTGTTTTTTTGGCTTAAAATCTTCATTTTTGAATATTTTCGAATGAATCTTTGGAACAATTTGATTTGAGTGATTTTGGATAGGAAACAAGTTTTAGATTTTCGATTTTGGCAAAGGGGGGGCGGGGGAGCATTTTTTGTAAATTTTTCCTACTAAAAATCAATTTTAAGAAAAGAATTTCTGGAACAATTTAGAAGAGCCCCGGAACAATTGGGAACAAGTTTTGGAATTTTGATTTTCGGAAAAGGGGGGCCAGAACAAGGATAACATGATTTTTCGACTTAAAGTGTTTTTTTGGCTAAAAATCTTCATTTTTGAATATTTTCGAATGAATCTTTGGAACAATTTGATTTGAGTGATTTTGGATAGGGAAAAAGTTTTAGATTTTCGATTTTGGCAAAGGGGGGCCGGGGGATCATTTTTTGTAAATTTTTCCTACTAAAAATCAATTTTAAGAAACGAATCTCTGGAACAATTTAGAAGAGCCCCGGAACAATTGGGAACAAGTTTTGGAATTTTGAATTTCGGAAAAGGGGGGCCAGAACAAGTATAACATGATTTTTCGACTTAAAGTGTTTTTTTGGCTTAAAATCTTCATTTTTGAATATTTTCGAATGAATCTTTGGAACAATTTGATTTGAGTGATTTTGGATAGGGAACAAGTTTTAGATTTTCGATTTTGGCAAAGGGGGGGCGGGTGAGCATTTTTTGTAAATTTTTCCTACTAAAAATCAATTTTAAGAAACGAATTTCTGGAACAATTTAGAAGAGCCCCGGAACAATCGGGAACAAGTTTTGGAATTTTGAATTTCGGAAAAGGGGGGCCAGAACAAGGATAACATGATTTTTCGACTTAAAGTGTTTTTTTGGCTTAAAATCTTCATTTTTGAATATTTTCGAATAAATCTTTGGAACAATTTAATTTGAGTGATTTTGGATAGGGAACAAGTTTTAGATTTTCGATTTTGGCAAAGGGGGGGCGGGGGAGCATTTTTTGTAAATTTTTCCTACTAAAAATCAATTTTAAGAAACGAATCTCTGGAACAATTTAGAAGAGCCCCGGAACAATTGGGAACAAGTTTTGGAATTTTGAATTTCGGAAAAGGGGGGCCAGAACAAGTATAACATGATTTTTCGACTTAAAGTGTTTTTTTGGCTTAAAATCTTCATTTTTGAATATTTTCGAATGAATCTTTGGAACAATTTGATTTGAGTGATTTTGGATAGGGAACAAGTTTTAGATTTTCGATTTTGGCAAAGGGGGGGCGGGGGAGCATTTTTTGTAAATTTTTCCTACTAAAAATCAATTTTAAGAAACGAATCTCTGGAACAACTTAGAAGAGTCCCGGAACAATTGGGAACAAGTTTTGGAATTTTGAATTTCGGAAAAGGGGGGCCAGAACAAGGATAACATGAATTTTCGACTTAAAGTGTTTTTTTGGCTTAAATTCTTCATTTTTGAATATTTTCGAATGAATCTTTGGAACAATTTGATTTGAGTGATTTTGGATAGGGAACAAGTTTTAGATTTTCGATTTTGGCAAAGGGGGGGGCGGGGGAGCATTTTTTGTAAATTTTTCCTACTAAAAATCAATTTTAAGAAACGAATCTCTGGAACAATTTAGAAGAGCCCCGGAACAATTGGGAACAACTTTTGGAATTTTGAATTTCGGAAAAAGGGGGCCAGAATATGGTTAACAGAATGGTACGCTGTTAACTTTTATTTGGACGTAATATCTTTATTTTTGAACATATTTGAATGAAACTTTGGAACAATTTGATCTGAGTGATTATGTATATAAAAATATTTTTTTAATGTGGGTGGTTGTGAAGTGGGGGTTGGGGATGTTTTTTTGAATTTAGGCATAATCATTGTTAATTTCATAGAGTCGGAATCTTAAAGCTCTTTTGGTCTTTGCTGAAAGAATACAACTTTGGCTTAAAATTTTTAATTTTTTCAAGGGGGAGCACTTGGGAGGGGAAATATTATTTTTTTCGTTTATATGCGCCTTTAGCTATATTTGCTTATGGTTTTGGATGAAATTTGGACACGAACTGGGGGATGTATGGTTAGACTTGGAACACTTTTTGAATTTTTGATTTTTGAAAAGGGGGGGCTAAAATAATTTGTACAAAATTAAAAAACATCGAGATTTTTTTTTAAAAATCGATCGTCAGCGTAAATAATAGCTTATAAGCAAAGTTTTGGTTGCTGTACATTTGTTGAATCACGTTTTATTAAAATTAAGGCTTAAAAAAAAACAAAAAAAAATGGGGAGACGTATTTTGCATTTTTGAAAAAAAAAAAATCGGGGGCAATATCTTTTAAAATATACATTTCACGACTCTTATTTTTTGGAACAATGGTTAGAACACTTTTTAGAATCTAAAAAAAATATAAAAAGTTGAAATTTCGAAAAAGGGGGGGCTAGAATTTTTTCAAATTTTGCCCATATCTTTTAAAATTTTGATCATAGAGGTCCAAAAATTTGGAACAATGTTCAGAACAACTAGAACAACCTGGAACAATTTTCAAAAAATCGATTTTCGAAAAAGGGGGGGCTAGGTCAAAAACAGTTTTTGGGGTCTAAAACCCCCATTTTTGGGTATTTTTCAAAAAAACTTTGGAACAATGCGGAACAAACCGGGAACAACCTGGAACAACTTTCCAAAATTGGAAAATCGAAAAAAGGGGGGCTAACTTCACGCACTCTACTATTGTTTGTAGATTTTATTTTTTTATGATAAAACGGCCTGTTGGATTTTTATAAAAAAAATTATTGAATGTCGAAAACAATATTTTCTGTGAGATTAAATTAGTTTGAAGCCAATATTTTTTATTTTTGAAAAGATATTTGAGTCGAAAGAAAATTTTTACAAACTTTTAGTAATGTTTTATTTATGTTTTTATTTTTTGTAAGAAAACTGTCAATTCGATTTTTCTCAACATTTTACTGAATGTTGAACTGAATTGAATTTCTCAAAATATAAAATTAGTTTAAAGCCAATATCTCAAAGTTTTGAAAAGATATTTAAGTCGAAAATCAATTTTGACGAACTTTTTATTTTTTTTAGGATTTTAATTTTTTGTTAAAAACTGTCTATTCGATTTTTCTCAAAATGTTACCGAATGTTGAAAACAATATTTCTTATAAGATAAAATTAGTTGGAAGCCATAATCTCAAATTTTCGAAAAGATATTTGAGTCGAAATTCACTTTTTACCAACTAATGTTTTTTTTTAGAATTTAATTTTTTATAAAAAAAAACTGCCATTTCGATTTTTCTCAAAAATTTACCAGATGTTAAAAACGTTATTCTTCGTTGCAAACAATTATTTTGGAGATAAAATTATTTTTTGTTCGTGAGATATTTAGGGTTAACCAAAATTTTAACTTTTTTTTAAACTGCTATGGTAAAAAAAACCACCCACGCAATTTTTTTGAGAGCCCTTTCTGCATCTTTCTGCATTATTATCTGTATAAAAAAAATTATTTAAAGTCGATATCTCTTCTGGTTCTTGAGCTATGGACGACGAAAAAAAAGGCGTGAACGTACGGACGTATACGAACGTACGTAAACACGCACGCACAGACATCTCTCTAAAAATCTTTTATTTCGACTCTAGGGACCTTGAAACGTCGAGAAATGTCAAAATTTTCAATTCGACAAATCGGACCCATTACAATAACTTCCTATGGGAAGTTAATATCGATGAAAAGAAAGTAAGCATGCGTCACAGTGTGCAATTGATTCACAATTTTGAATTATAATTCCATACATAAAAACCAAGATTTTATTTTAAGATATCTAAATTTTCATGTAAAATTCAAAATATTTATTAATAAATTTATTGAAAACGAGTTTATGAGCAAATGTGGTTTGAGTTTCATGTCAGAACAAAGAACATCTCTGTTTGCTTGCTATCGATATCTTTTTCTTATATCTCTTAGGGAATTGAACTTAAGTCACCCCTGAATTATAAACCCACCTGATGGGCAATAAACCATCTGGTGTGCTTGTTATTACTACCCAACCCAGTTTACAAGGAGAATTGAATCGGCATTGAATCAGGATTTAGCGCCGTATATACCTGGATCGGATCGAAATAGGATTACTCGATCCGATCTCACAAAACGAGGTGAGTCGAATCGAAAATTGTTTTGTAAACCTGAATCGGGGAGTCTAGTTATTGGTGTGTGAGGTTTTGCTTGTGTGCGTGTGTCATCGTTTTATCTTTCTCGTTTGTTTTTGGATGAGTTTATTTTGGTGCGAGTTTTTGTGTTTTAAGCATTATTTTATTTGAATTTTAAAACTAAACAATTTGTTATTTTGTATCTATAAAGACAGAAGTTACTCACAACACAATACGCACACAAATAAAACCCAAATGTCATTTCGATTCCATTTCAATTCGATTCCTCGATCCACTGACGACGTATACCTGGATCGAAATCTCAATTCAATTTCGATTCGATTCCTCGATCTCCTCTTGTAACCAGGGTATACATATATCTATTAAAATGTCAAAGAAATATCTGAGATTCCTCTCGGAATCAAAATCAAGTCACTTTTACTCGTATGGGCTCTAAGCTTTTACCTTTTTTGGAATAAATGCCTGAGTCAAAATATGGAGTTGACAATGCAATTTTTGCTATACTTAAGTTTTTATAGTTGCGGTACTAGAGTCCTTCATAGTCGAGTTGAAAGAATGATGATAAGGTTATGGCGCCACACATAGGTAAGTATACCTTTCAGGGTTAATATTCGTCAACTGGTATAAAATATCACAGTTCTGGGCAGATCGCTTAAGCACCATGGCATGCTTGCAACTTATATGTCTCTTTTTATGGTTTATGGTTTATGGCGGCGGTGGCGTATTCTCTGGTCATTGCAGCTGAAGCAATTATTATTAAAATATTTCATTGCGAATTGTAAATGGGTTTGCATTTCATTATATTCACTCGTACAAAATACAACCGACAACTGAAGCGAAGTTGGACCACCTTGCAAGTGAAGAGATTTTTTTTTATTATAGCTTTTTATCGCATCTTATGCAGTTTGCCTTCATCCAACCTCCAGACTCCAGAGGCAATCTAAAAAAAAAAAAAAAACAACGAGAGAAGACTCCTTAAATGGAATTCGATGAATTGTTGTTTATGGAAGTGCTGCCCCGTTTGGGTTGGGTTCTGTTCGTTTATGATGATTTGGATCGGAGAGATGTAAGGCACATTACGGATAGCTAGGCTATATCTTATATATACGTTATGCACTAGGGAATGAAGAGAATGCATAGTTTATGTATGGTTTGGTTATACCTATTCGTACCTGGGTTATAGCAACAATTTGTTGCTTTTTTATGTTAACATATTCACGGTTCACGGTGAAGTGAAGCCTTGGTTTGCCGACTAAATTTCAAGTCACTGCAGGTGTTATCCTCTTTATCACATAATTAAATGGCCTCTCTATCCTCTCTATGGGTATAGTGAGAAATTACCGGTTAAAAAAAAAACATAAAAGTTGACAAAATTCGAATCATAATGAATCGTGTGCATATTTGAAATTGTAAAACGTTTTATTTGTCAGAGACAATAACTTGCTGTGATTTGTCAATTGAATTAAATTAAATTAAAACGGAACTCTGAGATTAAGCCCAACAGAAATGTCACATGACAGAAGTCAGCTATTACAAGATGAAGTTCGATGCATATGCGACACTTTCAACAACAAAAGTGCAAAAGAGAAAACAAATTCAAAAACAAGAGACGGAAGAAAATCGAAGAAAATTCTCCGTTCATCTATTTGACCAAAAACACTCTGGTAAAGATATAAATCCTCGGTAGCCATATTGGTTTGCCTACAAGCTAAACCGGAAACTGGCCTCATAAAGTATTTCTTAGTGTGCGTGTAATTTCTCCTCTAAATTATGAAATTTCCCCTAAAAACTCAGTAATTGTGTCTATGTATGCGTGAAAACACGTCAATTTTACTCGTTGAATTCTTCCACATTACAAATACACCAATGTAAACAAATAGGTTTTGAAGGGTGATACGTACGAAGGATTTATATCTTCATATGGAGTGTTTTTGTATTTGACGTTTCTCTCTGCTCTTGTTCGTTTTCTTGCTATTCTCTGTCATATCTCTTACGATTTTGTATGAATCGTCATTTAGCTAAGGTTGAGATTAAAAATACTCCATTTACCAAGATGGGAATATTTCGTACGTTTCACTCTCCAAAACCCGTTTGTTTACATTGTTGTATTTGTAATTTTGACAATTAGCCCTTAAATAGATGTGAAAACCAACAACAAAACGTTGCGTTGGGTTTAAATGGAGTATTTATGGTTGAGATTAGGCCAGAAGATTAGGCTTAAAGAAAATAAAATAAAATAAAAGAGAACTGTCAAATTAGGTTCATGAATCTGATTTTAGCTACGAATTCGAAGATTTTATCGTGTCTTAGCTTACTTAATAAGTATACTGTTCTCTATAATGATTTGACATACGCTTCTTTCACATAGGTAATTTTAAGGTAGACACATTTTTCAATATTTTGGACTTTTTTGAGACGACACAATTTGAAGTCTTATCATTTTATATATCTTTCCCACTGAATGGCCAAAAGGAGAAAGGAAAGTTTAACATCCATTTTTAATATAAACAAAAATTAATGGATGCCAAAAAAAAGGGATGAAACGTCAAAATAAGTCAACTTAAAAAAAGTCCAATGTCAACATCGCCTTAAATAAACAAATATCTATATATTCCTTTTGAGATCTTCATTATAGCATCATTTTTAGCTGTCACCAAATAACACATACACCTTTTTTTAAGTTGACAGCTTATTTGTCAAATATTTTATATCCTCTCTGTCTATGACGCAATCATACTTTACAATCCCGGATCTAAATTTCTGATTTGCAAAGCAGCGGTGTACTAAATCGTGTCGCGCACACAACCGTCAAACAAAAAAAAAACAAACCTTACCCACATCAACCTCATTAAAAATAAAAATCAATTTAAATATTATTCTCATTCAAATCAACCATCTCTTTTCTCTATCCAATTAAGCCTATAGCCCCAAAGCCGAAGAATTGATCTGAAGCCCAGGTGCACATATATGTATGAATGTAAAACAACAAAACATCTCTCCACCACTTTACGCCCGTCACCACAAAAGCTTTATTAAGAAGCAAATACTTGGCGTACATATCAGTTTTGTCATTTTGTGGCCTGGCCATCATCATCATTCGCGGCGCGGCGGCAGCTCTTTTAATTGATTGTTTCGCATTATCGCCGGCTTGTTAAGACTTTGGAGAACAAAAGATGGAAAAATGTCTCCAACAAATCACCGTCAATATTCCGATTATTATCGATTACGTTCACGTTACATTGCCGCCTATAATAGTGCGGCCCCGGCCACGCTCTCTGCGCACCAATAGCGCACCTTTTAAAATAGACCACAGTATACAAGTACTCGAGTACAATACACATTGTACGTACACACAATTGTTTAAGTACCCTCCTCCCTCAACTCCCCTAGCTCCTATTTGGGTATTTGGGATTGAAACCCAAGTAATAGATCCCAAGTGTCGTCCGTGTCTCCAAGACGCGACGTCATTCAGTCGATGTCGACATAAATTCCTATTATCGAGCGAATGAAAATTTATCGCCCCCAGACGATAGCACGTTTTACCAAGAAGACAACAACATTGCTCGCATCGGCCCGGCCACCATTCGACTCGACGACTTGACTTGGACTTGGCTCATACACGGGACACGACCGACCGGCCGCACGGTGACAACAACGACGTCGACATCTACGACGACAACGACTTAGCAGCAAGCAAATACGACGAAACAACAACAATATTCCAGTAGAGTTGGTAGGTAAGGTATAGATGGCGGAGTTTTGAACGATGCATGGCGGAGACGTTTCCTGTGCGCACAAAGTACGTGATGAGGCTTCAAAGTCCAGCGTTGATTGGCGGTGATTAGTGCTGATTATTTACAACGAATGCGTCGCCTCTTGATAGCTGGTGCTGGATAGCTGCGAACTGTTGCACTGCGCTGCCTGCTGCTGCCCGAACTCGAAGTCTGTTGGACACCTTTACAAAACACGTAGTTGACATGGCTACGAACTCGTACTCGAAGTTCGTATGCAAGACTTCCAGAGAACCATGGCTGGATGGAGTTTGGTGGTTTGGAGTGAACAACACAATAATACACAAGTGGAGTTGGAGACACCATGTTCCAGAGGTCTGGCTTAAGTTTAAAAATAGATTCGATTAGATATGGTAAACTAAACGCTAACGCAAACGTAAACTTAAACGCATGCTGAATGCTCTTGCATTAGGATCGGTTAAATCCGTCGCTTCGTCGTCTTCCCCGTCGCCATCACCACTGATCTTCAGTCACCGTCTCGCTTGTACAAAAATGTTGTTCAAAGGTATGTGTAGTCAATTGGGTGATAATTGTTGGAGTGGGTGTGGATTGGATTTTATTGGACATAGACTTATAAGCCTATGGGTTTTTATATATAGTGGTACGACCAGAGTGTCTTATGGTTTGATTTGCATTCATTTCAGGAACCGGAAATGTTCAACTCGTGTTCTGCTAAGCATATGTACGGTGGTGGTCTTCTAATCTAAAATTAGAAATGAATTTGATTATAGATAGAAATAAATAAGGGAACGAAAAACAACAGCAAATACAATGTCTGATGGAAAAACGGATGAATGGCTTTTTTTAATGTCTTTTTGTTTAAATTGTGACACGAGACAACCGGTGTGTGGTATGGTAAGACGACGACCGACGAAGACCGAAGACGACAATGACTCTAAAGTGGAATGGGTGAAACGTTTCCTTTTTCAACAAAAAAAAGAGCTACGAGCTTAGGTACGTATATTGGTTGCATTTTAAATGAGTGAAGACGGATATGGTTGTTGGATCATAAAAGGGTGAAAATAGCTTGACTTAATAATTTTTAATTTGTTTTTTTTTTTTTGTTTTTCCAAAGAAGAGACATGTATTTTATTTCTTCAGGTTCAGAAAGCGTGCCGAAACAGAAATCCTAAAACAAGCAACGAGTAGATAAATTCTGGAGTTGCGGCTTTTGGTGCTTTTAATGCTTTGATAATTCTACAACATTCGCGTAGTATAGCTAAAGAACAAATCTCTATATGATAAACGATTCAACGATTTTATATTCAAAAATGAAATACTCTTTATTCAAACTGTTACGGAGACAGTAAGAAAGTTACAGGACCACCACAGAAATTATGCTCTAGCTTTGTTCGTAACAGTCTAATCACAGGGAGAAAAAAACTGCTTGCATCGTCTCAGAAAACTCAAATACATATTTCGTTCCATAAGAGATTCCAAGAAATTGGAGGTGTTCAGTTTTTTTTTTGATACAAGTGGAACTCATAAATAGTTGTAAGGGTTTTGAGTTTTGTATGCATTAAACTCTAACTGATGTTTTATTCCCGATTTAACAAACCTATCAAGGCCAGAATTTGATGAGCTTGCTGTTGTATACATATGTACTTCCGAAAGCTGAGTTGTGAATCTAGAAAAGAATATGAAGAGATGGGGGTGTTGTTGTCAGCAAGAAGGTAAGTGGATTAGACGATATACTCGTAGACAGGAGATCATTAATAAAAATAAGAAAGAGTGTGGGAGACTGGACGTAGCCCTGGGGTATGCTAATATTTATTTTGTAATTTTCCAGACTTGAATCTATCCAATACTTCTTGTATTAAACAGTCCGATGGGTAATTTCTTATTTGTTGAAGCAGTGATTTACAAAAGTCAGGGCACGCATTTTCGATAAGAGAGCAAGATGCTAGGTTAGGTTAGGTTGAAGTGGCTGTCCATGATGGAAACGGACACACTTAGGCCAGTTTAATGGCCCATTGTGATACCACATGAATCTTGAGGCTTCCTCCTAAGCTCAATGGAACTAGTTTGAGTCCCTTACGAAATGTGAGAGGCTGATTAGTGATTATGCTGATATGATTTAGATCGTTTAGATTGTTAAAGAAGAATTCTCCTAGGTAATTCTTGCGTTTTTGAGCTAAAGCAGGGCATGTACAAAGAAGGTGAAGAATTGTTTCCTCCTCTTCCTCGTCCATACAGCTTCTGCAAAAGTCATTTGAGAATACGCCTAGTCGCGTGACGTGCTTTCCTATTAGACAGTGTCCGGTTATGACACCAATTATCGAGCTAATATGCAAACTGCTTAGAGATAGCAAGCACCTTGAACGTTTTAAATCTAGTGTTGGCCAGATGTTTTTTGTGACCTGACACGTGGTGATGTTGTTCCACCTGGTGTTTGCCTTCTTCATAGCGTCTTACATTAGCAACAGTTTACAAGTAGGCGATTGGTATGCCAGCATTTGCCAAATGTGGTCTCTGGCCCGGCACCCAGCAAAGGTGAATATTAAATTGTTGAGCCATTTCCGCATTAGAGATGATCGACAGTTATGGACTGTTATAGAGTTTGTAGAGACAGAGTCCAGAGATTTGATAGCGGCCTGACTATCTGAGAAAATACGTATATCAGATGTTGATATCACGTTTTTTTAAAGCCAGGACAAGACTTCTTTTATCGCCAAAAGCTCCGCCTGGAACACGCTACAATGATTGGGAAGGCGGAATGATAGACTTAATTTCAGTCGTACACACCTCCACCAACCCCTTCTTTTGTTTTTGACCCATCTGTACAAAAATGGATTGACTCATCTTCTAGGAATGTCCTATTCTCCCAAAAGGATCTGGGAGGTATAGAAATCTGGAAATTTCTGTCGAATTGCAGTTGGGGGATGGTGTAGTCTGTGTGCTTTGGAATTGATTCTAAATACCTAAGAATTACGGAGTGGCCAATGTTGTTGTTAGTCCACTGCGACGAAGCTTTGAGGCGAATAGCAGAGCTTGCAGCTTTTGTTTGCTAAATATGTCAAGACTCAAGGGGTGTTAGGTAGAGTAAGGTGTCCAGTGCCGCAGATGGGGTCGTGCGAAGCGATCCGCTTATACATAGGCAAGCTGAACGTTGGACTTTATTTAATTTATCCCGGTTTATACCTTTCTCTAAAGCAGTCCACCATACTGCCACACCGTACATTAAAATCGGTCTGATTACCGATGTGTATAGTCCATGCGTGATTCTAGGTTGTAAGCCCCATTTATTACCGATGGCTTTTTTGCAGGAAAAGACAGCTACAGTAGATTTTTTGACTCTTTCCTGTACGATGCGTTTCCAATTTAGTTTTTTATCTAAGACAAGACCCAGGTATTTAGCCTCGTCCGAGAATTTTAATTGGATTCCTTTAATATAGGGAGGGTTGACAAATGGAATTTTGTATCTCCTCAAAAATAAGACTAAATCGGTTTTGTGTGGGTTAACACCCAGTCCACACCGATCAGCCCAAAGTATTAGTCTGTCTAAGGCATTTTGTAAGAGTTCTTTTAAGGCGTTAAGATGCTTTCCTGAAACTGCTATAGCAACGTCGTCCGCATAGGCGATCTCTCTGAAACCTTCCGCATCCAGACTAGTTAGGATTTCATTTACCACTAGGTTCCAGAGGAGAGGGGATAGAACACCACCTTGCGGTGTCCCTGTACTAACGAATCGTCTGCCAGAAGAGTTGCCCAGTTTTGAGTTAATTATTCTGCTAGTCAGCATTAAATGAATTAACTCCCGAAGCGAACTCTCTACATTTAGAGATATTAGTGCAGATGTGATTGCAGATGTGTCCACGTTGTTAAAGGCACTTTCGATGTCAAGGAAAGCAACCATAGTGAACTCTTTATGATGGAGGGAATATTCGACGGTGCGTACTAAGGTGTGTAACGCTGTTTCCACCGATTTACCTTTACAGTAGGCATGTTGAGACGAAGACAGAAGCCTTGTATCAATACTTGCCCTTAAATGGATATCAATCAATCTTTCCAAGGTCTTAAGAAGGAATGATGATAGACTTATATGTCTTAGATCTGATGCTAAAATCTATCAAATTTTCGAAATATCGAGTCCAATATTCGTACTTTCTTCAAAACGATGAAAGGATTTGTTTCACTGTTCTCTTTAAGAGCTTAGGAACCGAATAAGAGAGGAAGAATTCTTACCGTATTTTATAAACGACCGGAAATTTGTACTGTATTTGAGACATCGTAGTACTTTTTGCCGTAATTTTAGTTTTTTGTACCTGTTTCACGCTCTGGATTTCTGAAGAAGTATGGACGATTGAACAGTTTTCGATTTTATCAAATCTGTCTCTTTACTTTTTATACAGAATTTAGACATCACTGTGAAAAATAATCAAAACGCTTATTACTCAATACTTCAAACTGAAAAGTTTAATCTAACCTGCCGAACTTGAAAATTTTCTGAAATGTTTTTCCAATCCTTCATTAAATTAGCTTAAATCTCACGAATTAACAACCATCACGCTAGGCTTTATTTTTTTGGAGCATTTTTGGACATCTCTGTATAAAAATTAAACAAACAATGAACAATGCTAATCTAGCGGTACCTCTTTAGGCATCTCAAAAAGCTTGCTTCAGAGTTCCTTGTGCTGTGTGTAAATTGAGCGAACTGAAAACAACTGGCTGCCACGTAACGTAACTCTTCGCATCTGGTGTATAGTCGTAGTGTGGATGTGAACTCTGTGATTCATGTCCGAAAACATTTTTATGTTTTGGCCCACAATGGAATCAGATAGTTTATCGTTCGATCAGAAAGGTTTTAAATCATTTCATTCTGTTTTGTCTTGTTTAACGCAGAGTTATACCACTAGTTGGCAGCAGCTATACAACAAAATATAACCTTTTTCCCCTGTGCCCCATCGCCGCGCCGCACAGTGGGACGACCCATAGCAATAAATAAAAAAATTAAATATTTTTGCGGGACTTTTGAGTGATTGATATGTTAATATATATATTTATACGTCATAACTGCATTTAAATTATTTTAATTTATCAACACGTGCAAAAGTTATGGGGCGTTAAACAGTGACAATTGGAATATTTTTCGCAGGCAGTAAGAACGAGTGTTTTTTTTATACAATTTAAATTCGTCTCTAATTCAATTGTGTTCATACTTAATTGGGATAAAATGGAAAGTAATAGTAATCAAGGTATGGGAAACCATATTCTGCAGTAAGAAATTATGTTTGTTTCGTGGTTTTAGTAATATCGTCTCTGAAGTGAAGGTCTTATTAGATTTTTGTGTTAAAATGTGAATTTCCTGTTGAAGTAGAGTTTTCTAAAATACCCCAAAAAGCCCCCTTGAGATTTGTGCTGTTTTAGGTTGGTCTATGTGTGTATATTCTAAATCCGAAAGGAATTTTTGCGCAAATTTGCGTTTTTTAATTATTGCCATTTTTGTAGGCTCAACTCCATCAATCAAAAATGGTGACTTGTTGCAAAGTTGGATCGAGAATGATAAGTCGACGAAATTAATAAGTGTTGTTGCAAAAATTTGTGTATTACTGGGGTTAGAAGATCTAAATGAAGAACTAGAACTTGAAATTAAAAAAGTTTCTAAATAGTGTTGCCTAAAATTGAGGCAAAGTGGGAAAATTGTCAAAGAAAACGTGATACGTTCATGGAAATTAATGAACGATGGCTTAGCCTTGATTTGCCTTTAAGTTCCAAATTGCGTAGTGTACAAGGTAGAACAATTACAAGCAAAGACATACCTTCAAAAAGTTTTGAAGAATGTAGCGAACGGACAAAAAAATTACGGGTTCTAGAACTTACACACATACATCGCAACACAGCACAGAGAAGCTTAACTATGCTGCTAAGATCTAGAGCCGATTCTCGTATTCTCCTCAAAGATCGGAAAAAACTTTAACCCTACAGCAAAGCCTAGCTTTGTACATTGACTTAGATTTGTCTAAGAGAAAGTACGCTCTTCTGCGTTCAGTTATCAACAGCATCCACAAAGATTGTTTACCAAGTTATTACAAACTAAAAAATCCTTCGCAAATGAACTTACCTTCTGTCAAAAATCGAACACCAAACCCAAAAAATTATAGATTTGGCCTCTTATCCTAACATTCCTGGATCAGGTTCTTCGGATTTTTACTGCACATATCCTATAGACTGCCTTTTAAAACATGGCAAATACACGGCAAAGACAATAATTAGGGAAAGAAAAAAAGTTATTCAAGAAAACTTTTGGTCAAAAATGGGGTTAAATGTCGACATTCCCAAACCAGGATATGGAACAAGCAACGGCTCGACGCTTTTTTCAAATTCCGAACTGAGTTCCGAGATAACAGGGATAGAGAAGGAGCTCATTCGGAATTTCGGAATTATATTGAGGACCATTGCAACTGGTCGTGAAATTAATTTGGAAAGATTCGTGAAACTCTTGAAAGATACAAAAACCATGTACCCTTCAAAATACAGCTGGTTTTATATGCCTAGCAGCGTCCATAAGCTTCTGGTGCATGTTATTATTTCTTTTTTCCATTTACCTATTGGTGTTCTTTCGGAAGAAGCATTAGAAGCTAGACTCAAGGAAATCCGGAAGGCCGGCCTAGTTCATAGTCGAAAGTGCTCTAGAACAAGTGCGATAACTGATTTTATTAATTAATCATTTACTTCAGACCCACTCATTTCAAATTTACGTTCAAATAGCTCACATATGTACACCTAGAATCGATGCAGATATTGAGCAATATCTACTCAGCAATAACTTGGACGATAATGTGTGGGCATCAGAGAGCGATAGCGATTAGTTCATTAATTATTTCTATATTATCATTTATATTTTATATATAGTAGTCACATCATATTTGAATTGTTTTAATAACAAAATCGGTAGCTAAATTTAAAAATATAACTTGAAAAATATGAACAAGACTATGAAAATAAAGATTGAATTCTTAAAAAAAAAGTTTGCTGCTCAACTCTTTTTTGTCGAATTAATCTCTGCGGGGCACTTATCACTGGTTGTTGTATGTGTTTTTTAGTTCATAACGTAGATTTTCAATGCACTAGTTGATTACATGCATAATAACTAAGTTCGAACCATTTATACAAGAGATATTAATTTTGCCGTTTTGCCCATAAATTCGTCCCACTGTGCGCCGGCCGGTTGCTTGCCATCAGTTGCTGGAGCCATAACAAACACTTCGTGCCCAGCAGGGGGGATACCTTATACCTATACTTTTTTTTACGAGCATACAAAAGTAAACTTAAACTCGCTAAATTCGAAGAGAAACTCCACTTCAAAACAAGGATTACGCTACGAAGTGCTTTCTACATCAGCCAGCAGCGTGCGACACACTTTGAATAATACTGGAGGAGACTGGACTGGTAGATAAGCCCAGCGAAAAGCATGCACTTTTGTGTTCCCAGTTTCCATTTCCAGTTCCCAAGACTAAGTCACTTTTAAAGTAGGAGAAGGAGAGAAAAGGAGCCTCAAAAAAGGCAGCTGGGGTCTTTTCAGCGTAACAATATTGTTACTCTGGATTATTTCATATTGTTGATAAAAATCGCAAATCACGAAAAAGTCACCTTGTCCAACGATGGCGATGGAGTCACAGCAATCCAATCCAATCCAACAAATATACTTACAGTGGACAAAGTCTTGTCTCCATGTTGCCATGTCAACTGCATTTGCATGTACAGGACCAACCGACGCGACGACGAGCAACGACCGAGGACCAAAAGATTCAGCCAGAGTCAAAGCCACACTCTCGGATCTCGGATCTCGGATGATTTGCATTTTCTCTCATGTCGCTCAGATGCTGGAAAGTCTCCCGATTTGGATCTCCCCCGAACACTAACAGTTGTTTTGTATACAAACTCTTGTAAAATGTTGGCAGGAGTAGGGAGTTGTGGAAAGTTTTGGGCTTCGGTTCGGGCTCCTTATCGATGCACGTGCTGTTGTTCTCCTACTACTATATACGTACTCGTACTACTGCCTGATTGCCATTTCGTCTGCCGCATAACTTTTATAGTACATGGCTATTGCTGCTATCCTATCTTAGATGGTGCTGCATGCAACCCTGCATGATCCCTGCAACCTTCAGTCTTCAGTGTCCAGTTCAACTGTCGGTTTGTAGATTTATGGGCGCCGCCGTTCCGTTGAATTCTTTAGTTATGTCGTGTGCTGATTCGAATCTGGAATAGGGCTTCTGACTCTGACTCTAAGGAGTCCGTTGTTGTTAATTTAAGCTCAAATTCTCTGTTTCTCCCTGGGAAAAGATAGATTTTGTTAAATGGAGATGGGAATGGAAATGGGAAGTACAAGTACGGAAGACAAGCGCATGCAGAGGATAACGAATGACTTATCCCAAATAACCTGACGTTTTGTGTGTAAGATGGGCGTTTGTTAGTGGGGTTGGCGAATAATTGCTTGAATCAAAGATTCATATCATATATTGAATAGGCCACGTGCGAAGCAATGAAGGGATATAAAGACAGGAAACAGTTTCTATGCGGGATAATGAAACAAAAATATTGTAAGAGGGTGAAATTTTGTAATATTAATCTTGAAGTTAAGATGTTAAGCTCATAGTAAATGGGTATTATATGTTGTAAGATAAGACGAAATTATTGGTGAAACTGCGAGAGAGTATACAACTGTTTGTATTTTAAAAATATAAACCAGGATTTTGAGCTTTAAATATCTACTGTACAATAAATAATGCGTATGGTGTCATTTTTATATCAGATCGCAGTTTCGGTTTTTTTTTGTCGGATAACGTTTGAATCTGATGCACGCTTGTGGTTTTATGCTCATTAATGTTTAAACCCTTATTCCTGTGTTTTAAATATTTGAAAATCTAGTTTACTGCGTTTACCAGAAACCGACTGTCTTGACTCATTAACTAGTTTAAAAATATAAGACCTTACGGTAATACATATCCCTAGATGGTTTTTGAAAACCTGCTTTAAAGAACGTGTGCCTTTAGAACTCTGTAACTTTCAGTAATATCGTCTTACACTTATTCAAAGAAAAACAGAACTGGACTAAGAACACTTTCTTGTGGGATACCAACATTTATTTTCTTCCCAACGAACATTCATATTTTTGATAGCCAAATTAGTTTTTCATTATTTTAACAATATATAAAAGGATATCGATGCCTCTTTAACTTCCACTAAACTTGTGCTAATTTGTAAATACTGTAAACTTAAAGCTTAAATCAAAAATATAACAAATAAAAGGGTTGTTGTTAAAACTTTGACTCGGTCAAAATTGTGCTTACAAAGTATAGTTCATCGAAGTTTTAATACTTTCTTAAATTTATTTCAACTTTGTTTATAAATGTTGGTTCAAAAAAGTTAAAATTTAATATTTCTTGAAACCAGTATTTTGAAATTTTAGAGTTGTCAATGGGATTTTTATTAAACAAATTATTTAAAAGCTAACAACAATATTTTCCATATGAAAAAATAAGTTTGATTTCAATATCTGTTTGTATTCCCGAGACATTTTAGCCGAAAACTAAGTTTTAACAATTGTTGTAGTATTTTTTGAAGGTTTTTATTTTTGTATAAGAAAATTTAGTTGGATTTTTCTAAGAAATGTTTACAACAATATTTTATAAAGAATTAAATAAATTAGAAGTCAATGCCTTCGTTGATTATCTCGAGATATTCCAGTCAAAAATTAATTTAACCAATTTTCTGCAGTATTCTTTGTACCAAAACTGTCAACTCGATTTTCCAAAACTTTAACGAAATGTTAAAAACAATACTAAAATACTTATAAGATGAAATTAGTTTTAAGCCTCTTTCGAGTATGGTATTACGTTAGAATATTATGTTAAATTAATTTAGAGCAGCTTAAGTTATTGGTTCGAGAATATTTGGGGTTGACAAATTTTTTTACTTTTATTTTTTTTGTAAAAAAACAATCAACCTGATTTTTCTAAACGTCAAAAACGTTGTTTTGGTAGGATAAAACTATTTGGATTTGAATTCGAGGGACATTATAATGTCAAAAATATAAATTTGACAAACCGGAACGATGCCATTCACTTACTATAGATTTTAATAAATTGATCTGAATATTTATTAATTCTTGAAAATACAACCTTAAACATATTAACAATTTATGTCTTTGAAGATTAAGCTTTTGTTTTAATTTGTTTACCTGTTTATTAACATTATTTCAGACGACTTGATTAATTACTCCAAGAGATTTTCTTTAATTTAATTAATTACGAATTAATTCAAATAAAGAAAAGAATATCCTAAAAAAAGCACTTAGTTTTGGTTTCAAAAATAAATTCTAGACAGCAGCCATTATACCGACAAGGCGCAGGCTTTGGATCAATATCCACAATATGGGCAGCCATTTGTATTCTTGCCACAACATTTCTCTCTCTCCATTTTGGGGTGAAAATAAATGTACGAGTAAGAATAACCCCAAGTATGATCCTTATTTGGATACCATTATGACGAAGCTCCAAAACTGAAGTTGCGTACTATAGCATGGGGCATGTTTGGTATATCCTAAGTTAAGAAAAACGGAGAAATCAAATGACACGCCTTCTCTCATGCCAACAAAAGTGTTGTCATGGAAATGTTTAGATTTTGTATACCAAACCGAGCTTTTTATATTTGGTGTGGCTACTCATCCCCCATATTCATTCATTCATTTAAACCCCTACCACACTACCTTAAACAAGAAAGAAAAAAAAATAAAACATTCACCTGTCTACAGAGCGGTGGCGGCCATTTTTAAAAACCATTCCAATTGACTTTTGATTTAATAGACTTTTTATTCAGGTTTTTTGGGGGGTTACTCATACTCTAAAAACAATGAAGACTTATATTTTTAGTTGCATGTAGCTGATGGGTTTTTTATGTAAATAATATTTTTGAAATCCACTTGAAATTCTCTGCGGATGAGGAATTATATTGATTTTTCATATATTGTGAGACCTATTAAGTTAAGGTATTTTAGGGGGTTTTAACAATGTCAATTGATTCAATTTTGAATACCATAAACAAGAAAGTGTTATTTTGCTTAGTTTTATGAAGAGTTTTTGAACATCTTTCTGCCTTAATCCCTAATTCATCATCATAATTCAGCTCATTTAGTTATACTCATCAAAATCTCGTTAACCATGTCAGACGCTTGGAATTTTTCAACACCTTCTCTGTTGGCAGAAATAATAAATTAGTTTTGTTAATTACTAACAAGGCAGAACCTAGTTAGAAGTTACGTACATTTGGTTGAATAGGAATACAAATTTGTAAATAAGAAAAAGATTATTCTGCTTAAAATACACCTTGAACGGAAAATGCAACTGACCCTAATCATAGATCAACATTTATGGTAATTTATCATTTTTCAAATTACTTAATATTTTTCAGAATCTAGGAACATAAAAAATGGGGTTCAGTGCACTTTTGGTTTGTTATGGTTGAAAGCTTTATAAAAAGTGTTGACTTTTGTGTCTATAACTTTAACTTTAAAATAGGTATAAACTTTACTAATATTAATGTTTAACATGTTTAAGGACCCGGGGTTGTCCACCGGTAAATACACACAAAATAAAGAATAAAAATAGTGGCTAAATAATTTAAATAGCCCAACGATCCATTTGAACAATTTGACAAATTTGACAATTGGTGAAAAAGCAAACAAACCTATATGTATCTAGGGAACAGATCTATGAATTTAAAACGTCGGAAACTAATAAGTAATATAGAAATAAAAAAACTACTGAAAGCCATTGTTTGATTTAAACATTAATAACATCTACATAAATAGCAATGTGATAAATACACTTAAAATTAGCAAAAACTTTTTTTTTTACTAGAAACTTAATAAAATGGCAGTAGTTCCACGTTTTATTAAATCGTTTAAAGTCATTTATGTTTTTTTTTTTCAAATATTAGATTACTTACTTTTTTTCACTAATTTTCAAGCTACTCAAACGAAAAAATACCCCATATCAACATACAAATTATTCGTATTACCCGTCAAAACCCATTTACTTACATTGTTGTATTTTCAAACCGACACAAATATAACGGATAATATGATTTTGTTTTGACAGCTTACTTTTTCCAATCGGTGATTTCCACCGATTTCAGATTTTTTAATAATTTTACTTATATATCATCTTAAGAATAAAGAACATTATTGAATAAAAATCTACATCAATTTCTTGAGTTTTCAGAAATGACTTAAGAAAAATGTATGGGGGATGTGTTCTAGAACTTTTGTTTGTTATGGTGTAAACACACTTTAAAAGTACTAAAATGTTTGGTATGTGATGATATTCAAAGAAAACTGGAAATAGTTTCTAAGAAATGACAGATAGAATCAACAAGTGATAGATACATATATATGTAGCTGTCACAATAGAATATGACGAATATGTCGCAATAAACTCTATTCTTATTCCAACATAAACATTATATTCAGTTGTGACAGCTATATAACTATCACTTGTAAATATCGCCTTATACAAATTAAGTAGTTTGGTTCTATCTGTCATTTGTCAAAAATTAACTTAGTCGATTGCAGCCAAGATGTCGACCAAAGATTGTAAACATGTAATCACTGAGACTGAAGCTAAAATTGTTCCAAAAACCTCCCCATTTAAGGTCAAGAACAAACTTTAAAATGTTTTCTTCTAATTTTCATACTTTTTGACACTGTCATGGATTTCTGACAGATTCGTGGAAAATTGATCCCAACATTATATGTAAGTGTGAGTGTAAAGCTTTTTTGACAACCCAGAATGACAGCTAGGACTGGGATAATTTAATGAAGAAGTTTTACTCAAGCTTATTTTTCATTATTCTTATTGTTTTATTGTTTTGTTTACACCATGAAATTTTTATATTTGTACCTTTTATTTATATTTTTCCGCAAATATTAAGGAAATTGTAGGTCTGCTTTGGAATTACACCGTTAAATATAATCTCTGTTGCATTTCAATGTTACTCTTACAACTTTTCCGCTTCCTTCTTTTTCTGATGCTGATGATGTTCAAATCCCGTTGTAAAATTAATATAACTACATGTAAATTTACCTTGAAAATACTCTAATGAAATGTTGTATGGTGCTTATTGCACCTTGAAAACTTTACGATTCATAAATCTCAATTTACAAAGATCCTCCATACCGGTACGTAGGTAAGGCCTCATGAAATCCGACATCAGGTCATTAGTCTAAAACTTACATATGCACCTAAATCACAATCACAGAAAACGAAGGACAATCTCCACTTTAGGCTACACATTATATTGGCAGCTTAACCGTCATCATCACCATCAGTATTACCATACGACCGTACAGCGGTATACCTTACCTATACACCAGAGCATTTTCCATCCATAATCCAATGCCAATGGATTGTTTCCTTGACAACCTAACCATTCGCACCAGCAGAGCACAAAATTGCTGTTCGGGTTTCGTCTTTCGTCTTTCGTCTGAACTGAACTGAACACAGTACGTCTGCAATTAGTTAAAGTGTAATAAAAATTTTATTTGAGAACGAATGCACTGTAGTGTAGAGTGTAGTGTGTAGACCTATCTGTACTGTAGGCATATGACAGGAGAACGCAATTCGTATATTGTATCGTATCGTGCAAACGCCCCCCAGGGACTCCATTAAAAATATTAAAACGACCATGTCGCGCATAAGTTCGCAAATCAGTTTTATGTTCGTCCCCTGTAGGTGCGCACGTGTTCCTGTGCAGTTTGTATTCTGCTGCGTCCTTTAAGCCATACACGATTCTCTCATCATAACCCCAGAGCCCAAAGCCCAGAACCAAAGTGAAACAATGTAAATAAGGACGTTGCGCCCGTGTTTATACGTGCTCAAGAAGCAATTTAATTTTATATGTGCTGGATCCGTCGTACCTTATGTACTATGTACATACATCGAATAAGATGAAGCCAAAGTAATGTAAAAGTTCTGAAAACAGAACGTCGTCGTAGCTCGGTCGTAGGTTGATACAATGCAAACGTTAATGAGAAGAAATCCAATAAATGTCCTTTTGCACGTGTTCCAATAAGTGAATCCCCCTCGGTATTCAGTCTTTTTCCATTTGGGTATCTAATTCCGGTCACGTGAACGCTGTACGATGAGTTATGTAAAGAAAATTTTAATGAAATTCCTTGAATTGTTTGACAGACGTCAGATAATATAAAGTGGGGGTGTATAGTAGATTAGTGCGTATAGAAAAAAGGACGACCGGAACTACATCCATTATTATAGTTGCCATTGGTTGCTGTTTATTTTTCGCTTGCTCTTTTATTCTTTTTAATGATGTTTACTTTTTAAGATCTCTTATGTGGAGGAAACATGGTACAGAAATACATTGAAGGAATCTATGTATTTCGGACAGGAGGCCGGTGAAATTCTCATCACAACAGGATATCCATTTCCTATAAGCGACTTACTGGTCGAATATTTGGATTGTTATTAACTTTCCCTAGAATCTTAATCGTTCGTACGTTCGGGATACCTTTTCTCGCCGGACATATGTATCTCAATTGTTTTTATGATAGGAAGAATAGGATTTTTGACATCTGGTGTTATTTTATGAAAAATCCGTTTTTGTTTACAAATAATAAAAAACAAAATAGTACTAAAAATTAGAACTTCTTTCAACCTTAAAAAATATTGTTTTAAACTTTCTGTTAAATGAAAAAAATTAATTAACAGTTTAAAAAAAATTAAATTGGCTTAAGGTCCTGATTATCTCGGTAGCTTAAATTTCAAATTATTAACTGCATACATTTCGAGGCTCTTCAAATGACACTTAAGTTTTCAAAGAGCACCAATAGGAAGTTACCAGTGACGGGCCCATTTCGGCCTCTTTATATTTCTAAGGCCATTAGCTTTGTTCAACTAGCTGCATTTGGACAACTCAAGTCAGAAAAGTGTAGGTTTTTAGTGTTCATTAAGCTTTTTTATTGTTTAGCTCAGAAAAGAGATCTGAATAGAGTCCTATTATATCGTGCATACTCTGAACATTCTCTACGCAGTGTGTGTTCTGAGCGTAATTATTCTGAGAATTATTTGGGAAACACACTTATTTGACATTTGTGAAGTTATACTTGTCAATTTCTTCTACAGAAACAAGAGAAAAGTTTTTTTGAAAAGAGTGAAGATAAAGATTCTGATGTTTGTGCTCAGCATTAAGCTATTTTATTCTGAGCTCATATATTGCTCTCTGAACAAGCTCAGGACACGTTCATAACGAAAAAAGAAACAAAGTTTTGAAGTTCTGAACGTGCAGAGGTAAAAAAGAAACGGACATTTTCGTTTGATAGTTCTGGCTCTACTCTGTACTCAAAAAGAAAAACCCCTTTTGAGAAAATGTATGCATCGACTTACACTGATTAGCGACATCGTTCACTGAGCTGAACTATTGTACTTTAGTTCTAAATATTCAATCCCAGGTGATTCAGTGTTACTATAATTTACAAAAATAATAATCAACTCTTCTAAAATTGTATTTTTTATTAATCCTTCAATTTAAATACGCCTAATTTAATTTGTTTTCTTCTTTTTAACATCTGACGTTTTTGTTTGAATTGGCTGTGACAGTTCTTATTAGCCTGCATTACTCTACACTATACTCTACACTTGCATTTTCCTGGTTGAACAAAGTGTGAGAGTGATGAATCAGCAGATTTGACAAAAGGTCTGCTGTCGATAATGATCTACTAGGCTACAAGTCTTCACTTTAGTCTTCATTGGATAAAGCATGGAAACAAAAAAATATGCATTGTAGAAAAATTTGACTCAAAATAAAAGCTCATCACTCACAAATTAAGTAAACAAAATATTCGACAAAATAATGGCGGGCTATTTTTAACGATTTTGTAACTTTTTATTAAGTTACTAGGTCACTACGTTAAAAAAAGGTTTAGCTGATTTTAAACGATTTAAGCATCTTAACATCTCCAACAATTTTATAGAATTAAAATTTTTTAATTTTTCTGAGTTTTTGACATTTAGATTTTGGTTTGTTTGATTTGGTTTTTTTTTCACGAACTGTCACTGTTAAGAAGTGTCCAGAATAATTTTTAATTAAAGGGAATTTTAGAATATCTAATAAATTGCTGATTGTTTAAATGTTAATCCCTTAACAATGGGTTGTTTAAAATTTTGAGCTAATCATATAAAATTTTACCCAAGTGCATCACAAAATAGAATTCAAAAATGTAAATCTTCTGAGAACCAAAATAAAGACCATCCCTGAATAATAGTCCCCTATTCAAATCATTTTAGCACATATTTCTTTTATATTACGCTCGCATCATTGTTAGTCAAATTCAGGATTACAACAAGATAATAATGAAACACTCTTGTCACATTGTCCTGCCTTTCTTTTCATTTGTGAATCAAACGTATCTAATAGTAACGTGTTATAAATTAATTTTGATACTAGGCGTACGCTCTGTATTCGTTTTCAATAAAAAACCATAAGATCGTCTAATTAAAATAGTAAGCAATATAATATTGTAGGTCTGGGAATTTTAGTCATTAGTTCAAATAAAAAGCCAGCCACGTGTCCTCTTTTCTCAGCCCTCCTGTATTCATGACGACAATTCTTTGACAACTGCAGTACCTACTTACAACAATAATGCACCTTTGTTCTCTACATGCCTCTTATTATCAGTATTCATTCTCAAATCCTTATAGAGCCCTCGAATCGAAACAACGAAACAAAACAATACCAAACCACCCACCGAATCACCCTTATGCCTTGTTTTCAAGTGAATAAATGCAAGCTTAAGCTACCGTTAGTTGCCGCGCCAATGTAGAACGAATTGCCACAAATTCATGTTTTCATATAGATTTCGGTCGGGCCACTAAGAAAACAAAACAAACGCCGCCGTTCGCCAACGCTGTCGTAGCCGTAGTCATTGTCACCGTCACCACCGGAGACGCCGAGCGCCGCCGCCGCCGTTGAGTCGTTATTCGTGATCGGAAGCCACGTGCCAGTGCGGTGAATAATGCATCAGGGCCAACCCCTTCTTAAAACTGAGGTCATGTCTCCATTCGTCAATAATCATCAAAAAAATGGAACTTCGATCCGATCCACTTAATAATATTTACATACCATACCTTTTATACCTTCTATACCGTTATAAGCTCGATCCAGCTGTTCGGTGTGAAATGAAAGTTTCTATATAAGTTGCACGTGGCTTGCTTAAACCACGGAGCTCCGCTTCGGGGAGATGGAGACACTTTTCCGTCATTTGTTTTTGTATATTGTTGTGTTGTGATTGAAACAGTTCCATGCTAATGGCGACGAACGACGCTGACGACGCCAACGACGACGCCGAATGATCCCGTTAGCGTAGCAAATTGTTATTCACTCAATGGGCGCATGCAATTCAAATGTACAAAATTTAATACAATAGAATAAAATTGTTTCAATTGTCCAAAAGAGAGCGTTTTATTCTTAATGAAATTATTTTTGAAACACGAAAATAAAGGGGTGAGTGCGAGAACAGGAAGGAATTGGTAATAAAACACTCAGATTTTTAACCATGAAATCAATTTTGTGACATTCTGAACTCAAGTGTCCACAGGCTAGACACCAAAAGAACTCAAAAACCACTTAAAAAGCTGTTCGAATCATTGGAAAACCTTTAAAACATTTAAATAAAAATTGCTACATTTCAAATTATCAAATTTATTCACATCAAAAATTTTAATTGACTGTTGACAACCAGCGCAACGACGCACGAGACGGGAATATAAATCGAATATTCCGTGATTTAGTTGTAATAAAAAGTCCTACCCTCTCGTTTCGAACAAACATAAAAACATCACACACATGGTAAGAAAATTTCATCTTCAAATCAATCTCAATTTCGTTTTGAATCTTTTTTGAATGCAAGTGTTCAGTGTTCACACAAAAACGGGGGAAAATGTAAGATGGCTTCTTCTATATGTATGTATGTATATGTACATATCTACAATGTACCTTGAACGGTTTCGAGTTCTCCCCCTTTTTAGAATGCAGCCGGTAATATTGAAAAAATTCTTCTTCGTTTCGTGCTCAATTATTGAAAAATAGAATTTCAGCGAAAAATATTTGGACACGTGTTCGAATTCGGAATAAACTTTCTGGCGCAAATACAATTTCTCAAACATTTCTATTTTATATATTTTTGAAATTGGAATTCTTCATTGGGTTTGATGAGAAACATAATACCTGGCTGGGTACACAACACAACTCAAATATATGAACGTACGAGTATTTACATTTTGATGAAATGATTCCTTTTATAGATTTTAAATTATGTAAACCTGAATTCGGGTGATGATATAAATACTTATGTTTGTATGAAAAGATTTAAATGATACCTATGGCCAAATGCTCGTAATATATAATACTGGGCAAATATTGGACAATGTTGATTGTTTAAAGCTTAACTAGGTTTTAGATGGACATCTGTTACAAAGTGATAGCTAGGTAAATAGAAATGAAATGAAAATAGAAAATATACAGATTTGAAGACATATGATACAATAATGTCAAATGACAATATCGAGAAGAACGTTACGAGTAATTCAAAAATATTTTAAAATTAAGATAAATAAGCTGAACATTATCTAAGTTTAATCTTAATTCGGTATGATACTGTTGGTCATAATTCTGTATTTCAAAAGACTGTAAAATTAAAATACTACATACCAAAACACTGTACCCACAACACACTGTATCACAAAATACAATATCTCCGAATTTCTTATCACAAAATACCAAATGCTAAGAAAGTAGATATAGAGTGATTTTTTAGATATTATCTTTTTGGCAACACTGGTTTAAACCGCTGAAGCACGTTTCGTGTTTTGTTTCACTGTCAAATATCTTCAGTTTGGTCTATAATTTAACCATGAATCGTCTTACCAACGAACAACGCTTGCAAATTATTGAATTTTATTACCAAAATGCGTGCTCTGTTAAGAATGTTCATCGCGCTCTTCTTCCATTTTATGGTCAGTTTAATCGACCCACTGAAGCGGTTATTCGGGCTATTGTGACTAAATTTTGCACCAAATTTACATTGTTGGACATTAAACCACCAACACGCTTACGTAGAGTGCGAACTGAAGAAAATATCGCAGCTGTATCGGCCAGTGTTAATGATGATCATCAACTATCGATTCGTCGCCGTTAGCAGCAATTGGGTCTCTGTTACTCAACAACGTGGAAAATTTTGCGGAAGGATTTAAGTGTGATGCCTTTCAAAATACAGCTGGTGGAAGAATTGAAGCCGAACGACCTACTGCAAGGTAAAATTTTTGGTGAATGGGCTCTTGGAAAGTTGGCCGAAGATAAACTTTTTTACCGAAAAATTGGGTACGTAAATAAGCAGAATTGTCGATTTTGGAGTGAATATCAGCCAGAAGCATTGCAAGAGCTACCAATGCATCCACAAAAAGTCACAGTTTGGTGCGGTTTATGGGCTGGTGGCATCATTGGACCGTACTTCTTCAAAGATGATGCGAATCGTAACGTAACTGTGAATGGTGAGCGCTACCGTGAGATGATATCCAACTTTTGTTTTTCCCAAAATGCAAGAACTTGACTTGCATGACATGTGGTTTCAACAAGACGCGCAACAATGGACTTATTGACCGGCGAGTTCGGTGAACATTTTATTTCACGTTCGGGACCGGTCAATTGGCCGCCTAGATCGTGCGATTTAACGCCTTTAGACTATTTTTCGTGGGGCTATGTTAAAGCTCATGTCTATGCAGACAAGCCCGCTTCAATTGACGCATTGGAAGACAACATTGAATAAGCATTTATTCGTAAGATACTGGCCGAAATGTTGGAAAGAGTATGCCAAAATTGGACTAAGCGGATGGACCATTTGAGGCGCAGTCAAAGTCACATTTGCATGAAATTATCTTCAAACATTAAATTATATAGACCGTACTATCGATTCAAATAAAGATTGATTTCATGCATATTTCTGAATTGTATGTTTTTTTTTTTAACTGTCCTATAGCTTTTAAAAAATCACCCTTTATTTTTTAACTGTCTGTGGAAAAAAGTCAGCACTTGATTTAGTGAACAAATGCATTCAACCAATTTTATACAAATTAAAAACAAAAACGCTATTGAAAAGAAGAACAAAAAGTCTAAATATTCATATGTTCATGCAAAAAGTCACTTGAAGACTTTGCTATCGTTGGTTTTCTTCATTAAAACCAATCATTGGAACTTTTTTGACAGTTTGGTTATAGCTTTCATTGAAAATATACATTTGTCATTGGAAAGACTTTTCCTGATTGGAATTAAGCATTTTAGGTTAGAGTTGATTATTGAAGGGACAACTGACAGTGTGGATCGCTTTAAGTGGAACGATTTTGTTCCGAATTGTGAATTCAAAAATCAGCTGTTCATTAAAAACGGTTTCATCATTAAAGAGCTAAAAAAATGAACTAAAACAATAGTTCTGGGTTAAATAATGTATTTTCTTTAGTATGTACATATATAGAACAAATCTACAACTCATCATTGAAATTTTTAAGAAAATCATTTCAACAACAAACATTAGAAATTTGATTCAAATTTGAAAATAAATGATAGCAATAACTGGCTCCTTTTAATAAATATTTTGTATAAAAGTCGGAACAAATGTTGTATCAGATTTCAATTAAAAGACATAATATAGAAGATGATTATAAAAATTATACAACATTAAATACATTAACCTAATTTTAAACAAACTAACAAACTTACGCTTTTAAGCAAACTTATCGAACAGAAAAGTCAAAATATTGAAAAAAGTCACTTAAAACTTTAAAACCAATAAATTCTTAGGAACGAAAAAATTCATGTTTATTCAAAGAATCTTAAAATGTTTTTCTAAAGCAGGATTAATGAAAAAAAGTGCATGTTTCACAATATTAAAGCAATTGTTTGTTTTTCAGCCAACACACAGCTTTTTAAAAAAATAAACAATTTTGACCAACGAGAATTTTGTCCTTCTAAATTTTGTTCATACAGAATTCTGTAAGACAGAATTTTGACATACAGTACTTTAAATACACTTTAGCCCATATAGTACATATTTGGACTCCAACCCTATAAACTGATCTCTATAATAGTTCAATTAGTATCTGCACAAAATAAATTAGATTATGCAACATTGTGTTGCAAAGGAAGTCGAAAATGCAACGTAATCTACTGTCAAACCTTATGACAGTCAATTTAAATACAAATTTTAGTTTGAGAAAAACACAATCAGCTGACCCAAAGGAATTAGACACAATTACACAATACAAAAATTATATAGTAGGTATACAGCCATTTTTGTATGCTGAAGGATAACTTTTAAAGTTTAACAGTTGAGAATGTCAAAATGCGTTGACATTTCTGTAAAGCATTTAGTTTGACTCTGTCAGACCATTGATAAACCAGTATTGAAATTTATTTTACTCAAACTGTATACAGCAATTAGAATTCCTTTCAATAGATATACGAATTCCTGCCGATTTTAGTAAGAAATTTTGTACACCTGATTTTATTCCAAATTGTAAGCCTTTAGGTTAACCAATAAACTGAAAGCCTTCTTTTACGTAAGACTTGTTCCGTTATTTAGAATTTCTATGATTTTCTGTCCACTCAAATTTAAATTTCAAAATCAAAATACAAAAAAGAAGCTGGTATATGTGATCCACACTAACAAACTTCCCCTTCGTGTTTGTCTATCAATTGGATATTTCTAAAAGTTCAAGTTAATTACAACATTTTGTATCTGGTAAAAAAGTTTGAAGTCAATATCCTTTATTGTTCTGAAGATACTTGAGTCGAAATCCAATTTGATCAATTTTTGCTGATTTTTGTAAGAAAAAACTGTCTTTCTCTTAAAAATTAACTAAATGTTAACAACAATATTTTGCATACGGTAAAATAAGTTTGATATCAATATTTTTTTTTGTTTCCGAGAAATTTTGTTTGAAAACCAATTTTTCGTAGCATTTTTGAAGGTTTTTATTTCTATCCCAATTAGATTTTTTCAAGAAAATTTCCTTTAGCCTTGACAGAATGAAATAATTTTGAAATCAATACTTTCATTTATTCTCGATGCATTCGAGTTAATTCTTACCATTTTTTAGTAGAATTTATATTTGTAAATGTGATTTTTCAGACCGATACGGCCGACTCTAATCAAAATAGTTCTTTATTTAAAAAGTCTTCTTTATTTTTTTCTTAATTTTAAACACTTTAAACAAATCTTCTAAATAATGAAGGTTTTGAACGTGACCTAGCGCATTTGCATTGTTTTTGTTAGGGCTTTGGTAGAGTATTCCATTGCAGATCGAGAAGTACCCGAATTAAATCCGGGGGTCTGTTTTGAAAATTAAATTTTTGTAAGACTTTTTTAGACTTAGCCAATTCACTTTCGATTGTTAATTCACAAGCTCAAAATCATCTTTTCATATTCAAAAGACATTTTTCTTTAAATTTTGGTTATAAAGTTACAAACGTCAAATGAATGAAGTATATTTTAAAAAAGATAATGAAGAGTTTTACTTCTTTTAAAGTTAGACGAGTGCTTTAGCGTTAAAGTGTACTTTATATCGTTTAAAATTATCAAAGAGTCAACCCTAATTCTAAAATTAATTTTTATAGATGAATTCGAATTTAAAAATGATTAGGAGTAGGTTTTAACTGCCAAGATATTCGAGTCAAAAATCAAATTGTATCTACCAATGTTTAAAAAATTGTCAATTAAATTTTGCATATATTTATTTTTCGTCTTTTCATGATTTACAAAAAACCGTTAGTTGGATTTGGTATCACTTCACAATGTGATGTAAAATTTAATTGGAGCCGTTAAAGTTATTGGTTCGGGAGATATTTGGAAGCAACTAAATTTTGCACTGTTTTTCTTTTAAATAGCTATATAGTTACAAAAACCATCGATTCAATTTTTTTTGAATGTCCTTTCTGCATCTTTTCAATGCATATCTATGAAACAAAATTTATTTGAAGTCGTCTGGTTCTTGAGATATGTCCCACGAAAAAAGGTATCCCGAACGTACAAACGTACGTAAACATTCATAGATACACATCTTCCTAAAGACCTATTATATTCCTATTTATATTCTTAGGACCTAGAAACGTTCAGAAATGTCAAAATTTTTAATTCACGGGATTTAATAAATTTAATCTGAGTGGAAATTAATTACAGGCGCGCCTGTTTCTTCGTGAACCTCGTATCTACAAAACCAATATTTTTGAATTTAGTAAAATAAAAGATGCATTTCCATAGTCGAAAAACATTTAACCTTCATTTTCTGATATTTTTATTTTTTTTGGATAATTTGTAATATTTTCAAATAAATAAAATTATAAGCACTTAAAAGTTATAGTTTCTTGCAAGTATTCAAAAAATGTGTTATAGATAAGAGGTTCACATAGAAACGTGACAAAACGTCAAATTTCTAGATTTTGACAATTGGAAATAAACGGGATTTGAATTAAATCTTTCATTAGACTTCAAGACTAAATCCAACTGTCATTTTGAATTTAGTTTATTAATTCAAGGAGAGGGTGCACAAATATTTCACATAAATATATTTTCATAAGAATGCATGCGCTTTGTATGTCTAATTATAAAGTAAATTTTATTGTATAGGTATATCCATTTGCAGTACAGTAGTTTATCTCATAATCGTTAATCAACATTTTAAAAATCGATAATTATCATAAACTCTGTTCGAAAACAGGAAAAAAAAACAAATATACAAACACGAACAATAATCTTGTTTTCTTTACAGAACAACATAACCCAAGGATATGCCACATCTTTGAGTCTTAATTAAAGCCACAATATTGATCCAAGAGAAGTTGCTATTGCTATAGACCTGACTTACAGAGGTAGAGGCAAGGTACGAGTATATAATTAATGCAAAACTTCATTTTCCATATGCTATGCAATGTTAATCTCGAACTCAATATAATCTTCGGTATATATATACGTAGATAGTATTGGTTTGGTAAGGTTAAGCTTACTTGTAGTTTTATATCAAATCCTGATCAGAGATTTCTCTGTGACTTGACTCCAACTTCAATCGTATTTTACATGTTTCATTGGCTGCGGGGCGCCTTCGAAGTACACATACAAACTTCTATTTATACCGCACATGGCATGAGTAGAGTCATTAATGCGTATGACCAGAGTTACCGTGGTCATAAAGAATACTTACACTGGTAATCGGCAACAGCTCCACGAGACGATGTTCGATTTATGAACCATCCAAATACAAGCTCCCTCTATAGGTTAGGCACGGAACGGTAGTGCCAAACACCACCGAGCATTTTCTCGACTTGGCTCCATTCGACTCACGATAAATGACTTGGCTGGCCAACTTAAGTTTTTTTTACACACAAAGAGGTGACTGGCTCTAAGTGAAAATTGTCATAATTCAATGAAAATTGTGGCGTGTTCAAGTCGCATATCCAAACATATTCTCGAATGAAGTCCGTCCCTCTTATAAATATTGGGGATATAACATTTGTTATTTTATGGAGGCAAAATACGCGGACATTGGTGGCAAAACATTTGTGTTTTATTAAAGAGCGAGTTTTAGTGGGAACTACTGTTTAAGTTGAATATATAGTGGGAGTGACTTTTACATGTGAATTTTGCAGTAGAGTGTGTAAAATTCATTGACATGTTGATCGGTGTAAGTGACTGTTAGAAAATCAGTTTAAACCAGGACTCTCCTCAAGTATATGAAAAGAGAATGTGATGGAAAATTGTGGGTCCCCTCCATTTCTGCTGATACCTACATATGTACCTACATAAAATATAGAAAAATTGTCGAAAGAAAGGAAAAAGAATTTATTGACATTTTTAAAATAAGTTGACTTATTTTTTTTTACTTGCCATTGGACCAATTTGTCAAATTCAATATTTTGAAACTCATCGACGCTTTTAGGTCCTCGGAATCAAAATCCATGATCTAAGAGAGATATCTGCCTTAATTCAAGAACTAGCACCGATTGCGACTTCATATAATAATATAATAATTTTAAAATTTTTCATCGGTACACCCTGGCGTATACGCACTTTTTTAAATATCAAGAAATTAAAGTTTTCGTGTGGCTGGCATTTATCGGTGGCTGAGAAAAAGTTGTGCTGTAACTGCTAGGTTTCTATATTATGCATGGCGACGCGACGGTGGTGTTTTAACTTTTACAACACACAAGAACTACGGAAAAAAGTGAATTCAAGAATTCAAATAAATTGTTTTGCTTCGTAGTTCGTATATACCATAACCATTATACACATTTAAGCCTTGAATCCTTTGGGGGTATTTTTCATCCTGTGAATATTAAACAATGGATCCACATCTCATTTAAAAGCATCCTAAAAGGCAAACATACATATATACGAAAGAACATAAAACTTAATCCCCTCGTCAGCACAGTATAGTATCCATCTTTCAGTTTATTCACCCTCTCTTCTATATAAGCTTTAGGAAATCATCAAGACAGGAATTCCAATAAAAATACCCCCCATCCATGCAAAATTCCTTTTGAAGTCTCAAATTGAACACGTGCACTTTTAGCGCAGATACGTTATAAGAATTCTCCAACTATATTTCATAGAATTTCACATTTAATATAACATCCCTGGTGTCATATTAAAAACAACCCCACAAATGTTGGGGTGTGTCAAAGCTAACGAGCTACCATCTTTATATATGTAAGTTATACACTTATATAAACATACATATAGAGATATTCATGACCCAAAAAGTCAATGTAAGTGGGTGGTAAAAAGGGTGGGTGAATTGGTGGTATTCATTTATAATAAACCACCCGCTGCTATTGTATGTATGGGTACAATCAGACATAGAGAAAGAGAGAAGGAGGGGTTGTTTCTGACTGGGATATAAATGTCCTGGTATTATATACGATTTGGCCTCGGGTTGGTTTGCTTAGATTATACGACTACATGGAAACAGTTATCGTTACCGAGGTGAGGGCAAAAATAGCTTTAAAGAGTAATATAGGGTGACTGGAAAGACACCTGTAATGAAATCTGATACAATGATAATTCAGAAAAATAATAGCTAAATTATAAGCAATTTTGTCATAGATTTTGATTTCTGAATGTTTGGACTTTTCTGTTGTAATTTAGTTTTTAAAGATCTCTTTTATAGGATTCTTTCAAATCTGAAGTGTGATGCACTCAAATTTTGTGTTTTCGTCTAAATTCCGACTTTGATATTTTTCTCCATCATGTCAAGTTTTTAAAGTGTAAAACTTTAAAAATCTTAAAAATCCATACTAGGTTGTTTTTAAGGCTAAGGTAGCTTATTACAAGAACTACATATTTATAAGCAATAAATTTTAGGTTGATTTTCCAAAGTACAAATATTTGTCTTCTATAGTTTAGAATCACACTTAATTCCCTGATATTCTAATTGGTTATGAGTCTTTATTTTAGCTTTATGCTATGTTTTGAAATATTTTAAATCTTAGGTTAAGCGTAATATTATTTAATAACACAGAAAATTAAATTTGACAAATTCTAATAAAAGAAGACAAGAAAACTTTATCTATGCTATCTCATCGAAAACCCTCTTCAAATAGCGACTCTGTGTCTGAAAAAGGGAATGAGAACTTTTATCCCGAATAGGGTTAAAAGCATCAGACCTAAGGAAAACGCATGGTTCGGTGCGAGCTGTAAAGACGCTTTTAGGGTCAAGAAGGTAAGATTCCGTTGTTTTAAAGCCAATCCAACTGAGGAAAATCGGAATTAGTTCAAGCAAGCCAGGAAGGCCTGCAGCGCCCATATTCGATGGACCAAATTTTTACATGACCAAAAATTACGGCAAAAAATGATGCAATGTCCCAAAGTCAGTAAAAATGTTTGGTCATTTGTAAAAAAATATGAGGAATTCTTCCTCTTCCTCGGTTTCTACGCTCGTTGTCAATGACACTCCATTTGTTAGCTCTTTAGAGAAAGCTAATCTCTTTGCTAGGCAGTTCGCCGCCAATTCAACACTGCCAGTGAGTGTTATGACTTCACCTGTCATCAAACGCGTTATAGTGATTCTATGGGGCCAATCTTTTTTCGTACTCGTACTGTGGCGAGAGTCCTAAAAGATTTTAAAATACACAAATCCGCTGGTCCGGATGGTAACCCCGCTATTGTTCTGAAGAGGTGTTCTTCGAAGCTGGCAAAACCACTGCGTAAGCTTTTTCATCTGTCCTACTCCTCAGGTCTCGTTCCGAGCGGATGGAAAACCGCATTTGTCCAGCCTATTCTTCCTCACCCTCTAATCACCGACCGATTGCACTTGCGTCCCTTTTTTCTAAGGTCATGGAAACGCTGATTATTTATTAGCTCAAGAAATATCTCGAAGATCGAAAGCTTCTTAATGACCGACAGTACGGCTTTCGTAGCAATAGGTCACTGGTGATCTCGTGGTTCATCTCACCGAACAGTGGAGCAAATATTTACATCGTTTTGGAGAAAGTAAGATTATTGCACTTGATATTTGAAAAAGCATTTGATAGGGTTTGGCATCAGGCTCTCTTATCGAAAATGCGTGCTTTCTGTTTTCATGAATCTCTTCTTCATTGGATTAGCAATTACCTTTCGAAACGTTCAATACAAGTTGTAGTGGATTGTTTCAAGTCTGAAAACCACAAAATAAATGCTGGTGTACCCCAGCGCTCTGTTCTATCTCCAACACTTTTTCTCATTTTTATTAATGATCTCCTGTCTGCAACTTCTAACCCAATACATTTTTTTGCTGACGATAGTACTCTTAGCTTTTCAAATTCGTTTTCAGATTCACATCCTTCTTCTTCGGATGTGGAACGGCAACGACAAAATATGATAAGCTCATTAAATTCCAACCTTAACAGCTCAGTCCAACTTCGGTCGTACTGTCAAATACAGAGTTTCGTTCTTTAGCCGTACTACGCGAATGTGGAATGCCTTGCCACACTCTGTCTTCCCAGCCATTGCAATATTCAGGAATTCAAAACCAATGTGCATCGACACCTCCTTTCGATCCCTCTCTCCCTTTCCTAGTGCTCACACTTTTTCTACATAATAACCCCATATAATCCCTGAAAATATAATTTTTCATTTAGTCTCTACCGAAAGAATACCTTGCAGCTCTGCTATTAGGTGCACTAAAATCAATAAGCCAAATAGTTTTGTCTCCTCTTTTAAGTTAGTAACAAATCCCACGTTTTTCGATTCTATTTGTAATTCTAGTATTTGAAAGATTTTAGTCAATTAAAAAAACAACCTAATTCTTCAAAAACACAATCAAAAAGTATTTTCTAATATTGATGAAGCAGTTTCAAATTTTTATAAAATCCTTAATAATTATTTAAAAAGTCTATATTTAATGAAATCAAATAATATTAACTTTAGTTACTTTCGGTACTCGAAAAAAATCTGCCGATACTGCCCAACAGAAGAAATAAGACATGAAAAACTTACATCAAATCTCAATAATAAAGGATGATTTTTTAAAAGCTATAGGAAAGTTTTTCAAAAAAAAACACATACAATTAAAAAAAATTTTTTTTGAATCGATAGTATGGTCCATATAATTTAATGTTTGAAGATTATTTTATGCAAATGTTGAACTTGGCTGCGCATCAAGTGGTCCATCCGCTTAATTCAATTTTGGCATACTCTCTCCAATATTTCGGCCAGTATCTCACGAATAAATGCTTCAATGTTACCTTCCAATGCGTCAATTGAAGCGGGCTTGTCTGTATGGACATGAACTTTAACATAGCCCCACAAAAAATAGTCTAAAGGCGTTAAATCGCACGATTTAGGCGGCCAATTGACCGGTCCCGAACGTGAAATAAAATGTTCACCGAACTCGCCTCTTAATAAGTCCATTGTTGCGCGTGCTGTGTGGCATGTGGCACCGTCTTGTTGAAACCACATGTCATGCAAGTCAAGTTCTTACATTTTATGGAAAAAAAGTTGGATATCATCTCACGGTAGCGCTCACCATTCACAGTTGCGTTACGATTCGCATCATCTTTGAAGAAGTACAGTCCAATGATGCCACCAGCCCATAAACCGCACCAAACTGTGACTTTTTTTGGATGCATTGACAATTCTGCTTATTTACGTACCCATTCAGACAAAAATGAGCTTCGTCGCTGAACACAATTTTTCGGTAGAAAAGTGGATCTTCGGCCAACTTTCCAAGAGTCCATTCACCAAAAATTTAACGTTGCAGTAGGCTTCAATTCTTGCACCAGCTGTATTTTGAAAGGCATCACACCTAAATCCTTCCGCAAAATTTTCCACGTTGCTGATTAACAGAGGCCCAATTGCTGCGAACGGCGACGAATCAATAATTGATGGTCATCATTAACACTGGCCGATACAGCTGCGATATTTTCTTCAGTTCGCACTCTACGTAAGCGTGTTGGTGGTTTAATGTCCAAAAATGTAAATTTGGTGCAAAATTTAGTCACAATAGCCCGAATAGCCGCTTCAGTGGGTCGATTAAACTGACCATAAAATGGAAGAAGCGCGCGATGAACTTTCGTAACAGAGCACGCATTTTGATAATAAAATTCAATAATTTGCAAGCGTTGTTCGTTTTTTTAAAGATAATTCTAAATATTTTTGAATCTTGTAAACTTATAGAAAAAATCAGATGGCCTAACAGTTAACTTTGCTAAAAATAACCGTTTATTAATAATAATAAAACTATCAATACCTGTAACGCTTTCGCGACCGATTTCAAAAAGTCATTTGTTTATAGCCTTGAAATAGTTTATAAAGCATATTTTCGTAATTTGTACTCCACCAATCTTTTGTAGAGTTTTTGGTATAACTTAGTTTTTTTAAAACACCATTAATTGATCTCTTAATATTTTATATAAATAAAACAGTTTGAAGTCAATACCTTGATTTGTTTTCATGATATATTCGAGCCGAAAATCAATCAGGTTCCTGAAATATAATAATAATAGTTAATAGATATCCCCAACGTACTCACGAACGAGTTATTAAGATTTAAATAAAACGTTCAGGAATGTCAAAGTTTTTGATTGACATATCTGAACGATTACAATAAATTCCAATGGAAAGTAAAAAAGCAATTTCAAATAAGTTTTTAAGACTTCAACAATAGAAATGCATATATGTATTTTCCTCAATCTAAGAGGTGTAACCACCTTAAAACTTAGTAGCCTTACAATTGAGTATGTCTCACTGAAAAGGGTACACAAATTGGAAATAAAGAAAGGCATAATTTTTCCTGAAATACGAACGTATTATGGCTGAAACACAAACACGCTTCAGCTTCGGCTTCGCCTGACGTTAACGAGTTCAGCCATACGAATTCAATGCATACTCAATGAATCACAATGAAGCTTTGACCTCACGTTTCGTTTGACAATCGTAAGGAAAAGAACGTAATGTTACGCAATGTGACTCCAAACGGAAGCTCTAGTTGAAATTTGCTGAACATTTGCTTTGTCTGACATCTCAACAGCTGTAAAAAAGTCAACAAACAAAATAAATTTGCTTTTGGAGTGATTCCCATTGGTTGTTATAGGCTGTGTAAGCTACTTCCGCGATATATTTAATTTTTTCAATTTCAAAATTCATATTTTCTACTGCACGAAAAATCAAAATAAACTTTTGAAAAAAAAATAACAGCTGGTAATGACAGAAGTGCCATTTTAGAAATGTCATATTAGAAATGTCATTCAAAGTATCTTCGAAGCAGGCCCATCGTAACGCAGAGGCAGACGAAGCTGAAGCTGAAGCATGTTTGTGTTTCAGCCATTAATGTCACGAATCAGTGCTTTTGTGTAGAAACGTATTAGTACACGTACACAATATGATTTATTGTAATATACTTTCAGTGAAAAAGTCCCGAAAGATAAAAGGGCAAGTTCTTTAACCGTTCATCTTAGCCAATATGTGTACCTACTCTAAGGAGCGAGTCTGGTGTTTTACATTTTCATAAAAAGATCTCTTTAAGCTCTGTTAGTTCTTACAGCAGACTTAGAACAATATTTTGTTTGACTAAGTGCTGGAAATATACATATTTTAAGTACATAAGAATACACTTAAGAAAATCAAATTTCTAGAAACATTAAAAATACCATCCTCATGTGTTGTTTATCTTTTAACTGTTCATTATATGAATACACTTATGAGTTGGTTTATTATTATATTCTCTTACCAGACAGACGGTGTCCAATTTCATGCAATATTTTTCTAGTTTTAACTGGCACTCCACTTAACAAAAACTGCGGGAGCTGGGAGTAGTTGGGAGCTGAAAGCCACGCAGTTGAAATAAGTTGATTGACATTTCTTCTTAGTGCCAAACAAATGCGAATGCGTATATGTATATTTTGTTGTACTCATATCGCGCATTCTATAACCGCCTCATCGCTCATTTCATGGAAAATGAATTGCAACTTGCAAATTAACACATGCTATTGTCTCCTCGGTTCATGACTAACATCAGCAACATATTATAAAAGTGATCTTGTTGCAGTTGCAATTGCATATATAGTGATCTGCCACACCATCAGTGGGTTTTTGAGTACTGGGGCGGCGGCATGCATGGCATGGTATCGCATCAGCAGCCGGGCAATACAACAGCCCAAAAGACTTTTATGCAGAATAACTACAAAAGCCGCAGCATGTGGCACGCGTATCGTAATTAATTACACGCAATAGACAACCTATGCCGCATGCAGTAAGTATGGTAAGTGTATAGGAGACGAGTGGCATAGAGGAGAAGTTGGTTGGCCCTGATTTAGTGCAACGATCAAAATATCTCGTATAAGTTGAATTTTCTGCAACTGACATCGCAGAGCATAGCTCGACTCTACAGCGACACCGTCGAAGGATACGAGCACACATGTACTCTGAGCTCTGTGCAATTGCACCAGGCACCAGGCTCCTTCAACCCAACCTCCAACTTTGCATCAGTACGCGTATAACAGCTGCTCATAGTATTTTGCTCTATGATCTCCTATAACAACTGAGAAGCGTTTTCAGATTGCAGCAATCGCTAAAACGTCTCATTTCGTAAACAAGTGCTTCATTTCTCGGTTTAGATGGTATGATGGTGTGGCGTGTATCATATATGAATATGGATGCACATGTTAGTTGGTTGGGTTGGAGGAGCAGAAGCTATATAACCGAAGCGACGCCTCTTTGACGAATGACTCAAGTGCTTGGGAGTGGTGTATCGTGTTTTGTACCATGTCATGTGTAATGATTTTGATGGATCACGACTGATGGTCAAGTTAATGTGGCACGATGATTGCAACTAAAACGCACAAATCTTGCCTGTTGAAAGTTATATGTGAGTTAGTCATTAAGCTTGATATTAGTATAGATAAATATACAATTTCCGGGTAATATAATGTGTCGGTGTTTTTTTAAGCACTGAAAAATAAGATTAGAGAACGCTTAAAGATACATATATAGTTGTATATCGAAATTCATCAGTATAATTAGTAATTAGTGGGTGTTGAAAGCTTATATCGTAGATCTACAGCACCTGGTGGTGATTTAATGTAAGCTGTTTGCTTTGAAAAACAATGGCGGTCGATCGATACTTTAAGCTTCTGCATGTTTATTCGAAGCTTCCCAAGATTTCCTTAAGATTTAAATCAGTATGAATTAAAATTAATTAACTGGCGCCCAACGCGAGGATTAGAAATATATAGAAAAGCTCTAACTATGTTAAAGCAAAACAGCCAAAATTGACACAATATTAAATGTTTACTTATTTAACTATTCTTGTAAATCAAAAACAGTATTGTGAACTCAACTGTCAACTAAAACGCTAAAAAATAGTTATTCACTGTCATTTGTCAGATCAATAGCTGACATTTTTGACATCATCTATTTGCTAAAAATGAAAATTAGGCGATTTTTCAATAAATATGTGATAGAAAAAATACATTTTTCTAATGATTTCAATCAGTATTAAATCAAAGTAATTAACTGGCGCCCAACGTGAGAATTATTAACCTGCAAAAAAACTCGTATATTCCAGAAATACAACGATAATGAACTGAATATAGAATGTTTAATTATTTACTTATTATTGTTAATCAAAAATACAATCAATGGCAATCCAAAAACCTAATTTTTCAATGCATTCCGTGACAGATCTCAGAACAAACGTTTCTCTCAACAAACTTATTGTACACATTTTCATCGAGTTGTATTATCTCCTCTCTATAAATAGTTCCATCAGTTATTTGTTTGTTTTCTAATCTATATAGGTAAGCACTTTCTGGACAGAATTTCTAATTTCCATTTGATTTATTTTAAGACTGCATTTTGCCATGAGAAAACAAATAGATTCCTTGCGGATAAAAATAATGTCTGCGTTGAAAATGTAATTAAATATCTCTCTCAGCACTTGCATTAATATTTTCACATTTATAAACTTTAGCCTCCAGTATACTCTCACTCCGGACAACTTGTAGCGGGATAAAAAAGAATTATTTTCTCTTACGAGTGTTGTGAATCTTTTGAAAAATGCACTTTTCCACCACCAAAAACACCTACAAAGTGTTATTGTGATTTTGCAGTCGTTGCGGTGCTTCGCTTTGCGTTGCGTCGCGTCGCCATTTAGTCGGCCATCTGAAGCCACAAGATTCCCACGCCTGCAAAAATAATCCCACATGTGCATGCGGACGAAAAATAACTGCCACTGCTATACCGCCCGTCATTGCCATCGTCTTCGTCGTCGTCGCGGTGCCATGCTGCATTTGTTTCAGCTTAAAAGATCAACAAAAAGTTAATAAAAATAATGTTTTTCTATTTTTAAACAAAAGAAAAATCAATTTTAATTTCATGATCAGCATTGCCACCCAGATCCGACAGATATACAGAGGAAATTTTCCTGGTGACTTAACGGGCTTTGAGGCAAAGGAGATAATTGTCTCATAATTCTCGGTTTATTGCCCGGACATGCCTTAAGGAGAAGTGTATTGCCATGTTGCCACATGGTATGATGATGATGGCCTTAGACCGCTGGCGCTGCTGGCTGGTTGCTCTGTGGTGCTCTGTGCGCTGCACCTAAACATTTAATGTAGAGCTCTCCGTCTCCCTTTAGAGGAGCTACCATTGTGGATGCTGTACAATGTACATTGTACATCCAATTGACGACGAATTGGGAATTTATGATGCCATTGTTTCTGTAAAAAGCCTTGTGACGACAAATTACACAGTCAATATAGTAGCGAGTGCGCGGGAAGCCAATTCCGTTCCGTCGTCCGTCGTCCGTCGCTCGTTGAGATCAGTTTTGGATTTTCATTTTTAGCTTTTTCCGATTTCGTGTCTTTCGGATGTCACTATCACTAGTAATGTCCAAAGCAGCTGCTGTCTTCGAAATGACACAAAGACTGATGATGCAATGTTATCTATAGCAATCACCATACAAAAATCCTTCACCCGTGATGGTCTTATGCGCGCTATAGCACACCTAGATTCCCAACTTTTGATACAATAAATAAGAAGAATCCCACACCAGCTAGACAGGTGGTAATTTATGATTTGCTTCATAGAAAGAAGCGTTTTTATTTTTGTATAAATGTTAAATACTTGTATATTTGTATGTACTGTACGTGAGTTCGGTGGAAAATATCGATTCTGTTGCCAAAAGAAACAGCAATGTTATTCTTGTGTGATGTGAGAGTCTTGTCCAGTCCAGCTGCTGATGATGCTCAGTTTCTTGGAAGAGGTGGTGATATGGTGACATTAAACAGCTTTTTGGCTTTTATAGAAATTTATGTGCATAGTTTATTTGACATTATAAGATTTAGGATTGTCATTGAAATTTTTTGTATATTCAAAAATCGGAAGAAATATTACACAAAGAATAAATAAAATGAGAAATAAATATTTTTATTGTCGATAGATGGTTTAATTTATAATGTTTATTTTCAAAATATTTTTAAAACCAACTGCATTTCCCAATGGAATTGTTTTTTCAGCAGCTTATGAATTTTGAATATAATTAATAAGGATTAAATAATTTTTTTGGCAATACAGTAGACATTTCTAACAAAATCTTGAATCTGGTCGTGATTTTTGGAAAAAATATAGAAATTATATAAGAGAATAGTGTAAATAGATAATATATCCAAAACAAAAATATGTTTTTGTAATGATTCGAATCATTTAGGAGTAAAGGTAGTTAATTGGCGCCCAACTTGAGGACTATAAAATATAAATATAAATGTTTTAAAAATGCTTGTATATCCCATGAAGTACAGCTATAATTAAGTGAATATAAAATGTTTACTCAATCATGTAGAAAAAAAATGTATATTCATTTAACGAAATTCGGGAATTGAAGATTAGAAAAGAATGTGACAGAAGCTAAGTAGTCTTAATTGAAGGGCTGGTAAACAGACATACTTGTTTCTTATTTATATTTTCTCCGTAGTAATATTTTAAAGGAGTAAGTATTTTTCTACAGATTGAACTTTAGAATTAAAAAAATCAATTCTTAAATTATTGAACAAGGAATTTCTTTCTCGATTTCTTTTTCCTTGATAAATGGGAGCTTAATGTGGTAAAAGAATCGACAACGTTATTTTTTATTATTATCTTTGGCTGTAAGAAATTTTTAGCAAAGATACCAATATCTGGTTGTATTAAAGCTTTTTAAAAGAATATTACATATAGTTTTTGAGGAATAATGAATTTTATTATTCATAATTGGCGCCCAACGTAGGAACAAGAGGATTACGTACTTACTTACTTTACAATCTCTCTTCTATATATATTTCAGCTTCGCCAGTATTCAGTTTGTTTTAAAAAAATGTTTCTCATAAATTCATTAAATTAAATGTAATTCTATTTGACATATAAGAGACGTTGTAAAGGGTGTTTTTTTAGATGTATAGACGTTTTTTATTGAATAAAACATTGAAGTTTTTTTTAAATTGACATAAAATGTACTTAATTCGAAATATATATGTAATCTTTGGAGAATAATAACTTAAATATGATTTTTGACGTATGACCGTCAGGGCTGGATCGGACGTAGTCTAATCTGGAGGTCAAATTTTTGATGACCTTTTCCAATATTTGTGGACGTTTATCAGCAATAACACGGCGTTAAGTTAATACGCAGGTCTGTAACGTGAAACAATATTAACAAAAGCTTCCTTAAACAGATCGATTGTGGTACGAGTTGCGTAATATGTTGCTTTACGCACGCTGTCTGGTTGAAACCACACCTCCTATAGATAAAGGTTGCTTAATTAATGTAAGAATCACTGTAACTTGAAGATTATCATCATTCAAAAACTTTCGTATTTGTTTTTTGACGCATTCGTTCAACCAAAAGTTATAGTTTCATTGTTAATAAAAATTAGCGCAAAAGGATTTCGAACTTGGAAGCGTTGTCTACACTATTTATGTTGAGATGTCAAACCAATGCAAAAATAAATCACCTGTTAGCCATCAGTAATAAATGGGGCTTACAACCCAGAATCACGCATTGGCTATACACATCGGTAATCAGACCGATTTTAATGTACGGTGTGGCAGTATGGTGGACTGCTTTTCGCCTCAAAGCTTCGTCGCAGTGGACTAACAACAACATTGACCACTCCGTAATTCTTAGGTATTTAGAATCAATTCCAAAGCACACAGACTACACCATCCCCCAACTGCAATTCGACAGAAATTTCCAGATTTCTATACCTCCCAGATCTTTTTGGGAGGATAGGACATTCCTGGAAGATGAGTCAATCCATTTCTATACAGATGGGCCAAAAACAAAAGAAGGGGTTGGTGGAGGTGGGAACTCTGAACGACTGAAATTAAGTCTCTCATTCCGCCTTCCCAATCATTGTAGCGTGTTCCAGGCGGAACTTTTGGCGATAAAAGAAGTCTTGTCCTGGCTTAAAGAAAACGTGATATCAACATCTGATATTCGTATTTTCTCAGATAGTCAGGCCGCTATCAAATCTCTGAACAGTCCATAACTGTCGATCATCTCTAATGGAGATGGCACAACAGTTTAATATTCACCTTTGCTGGGTGCCGGCCGAGCCATAGAGACATTCCAGTTAACTGTAAGGCAGATGAACTCTCCAGGAACGGTACAGTACAGCCCATCCTACCACGTTTGGCACGTACTGGCATACCAATCGCTACTTGTAAACTGTTGCTAATGCAAGACGCTGTGAGGAGGGCAGGCACCAGGTGGAACAACATCACCACGTGTCAAATCACAAAAAACATCTGGCCAACACTGGATTTAAAACGTTCAAGGTGCTTGCTCTCTCTAAGCAGATCGCATATAAGCTCGATAATAGGTGTCATAACCGGACACTGTCTAATAGGAAAGCACGCCATGAGATTAGGCGTATTCTCAAATGACTTCTGCAGAAGCTGTATGGACGAGGAAGAAGAAGAAACAGTTCTTCATCTTCTCTGCACATGCCCTGCTCTGGCTCGAAAACGCAAGAATTACCTAGGAGAATTCTTCTTTAACGATCTAAACGATCTAAATCATATCAGCATAATCAGCCTCTCACGTTTCGTAAGCGACTCAAACTGGTTCCATTGGGCTTAGGAGGAAGCCTCAAGATTCATGTGGTATCACAATGGGCCATTAAACTAGCCTAAGTGTGTCCGTTTCCATCTTGGACAGCCACTATAAGCTAACCTAACCTAACCTAGCTGACAAAATGGACACCATTTAAAATAGTTAAAAGTTCTATAGCTTTAAAAACACGCTGCTAATTTGTTGAGTAGTTGAAAATTATTCAAAGAGTAGCTTATACAATGCGAGCTTATGCCAATTTGCTCCAAATAGTTTTAAAAGCAAAAGTTTCAGTTTTCAATTTAAAATAAAACAGATAACTGATATTCTTATTTAACTGGCGCCCAATTAGAGAATCAAGGACTCCCCTGCTATGAAATCATATGTCTTTCTCAAGCCTATTTCACTCCAAGAAGTTATGAGATTGAAACAGTTAGTTTTCAACTTAAATCGAAAGAGCAGATTCAAATTCTTATTTAACTGGCGCCCAATGTGGGAATCAATGACTTTTATAAATTGATCGCACTATTCAAATGATGAACGTTTGTAATTTTTCAATTAGTTACGAATTTTATAATTAGTACGAAAATGTACTGATTTATGAGAATTTTAACAGTATAAGAAAACATGAAAAACTCATTTCACGCTATAAAATCTGACTGCCTAAAGAATTATTACATCCTCTGTTTTGTGTTAAACAAAAATAATAATAATAATAATATAATTGTTGTTTATTTACACATTCCATTTGCAATATATATACATATATGTATCTTCTTAAGATCTTGAAGAACTTATACAATATTGCTTAACATTTCATAACATCCTGTCTATCATCTTTTTGAGATTCTCAATTCTCTATTCGACCTCCTGCAATGTTTTTCTTTTGAAATAAATTCAAAACACTGATCAATAAATCTAATTAACAACAAAAATAACTCATCACTACTTGAATAATAATGTTATTGAATGATTAAACGTAAAAATAAAAACATATTACAACCATGTGCAAGTTTTTAAGGAATGTTTTCAAAACTCAAAATTGTTGTTGGGTAATGTTTCGAAAAGAAAAACACAACACATTTTTCTTAACACAGTAAAATAAACCCTGCAGATTCATTTTCATAAACTTAATCGTTCTCTCACATAATTCAAAAGTATAGAGGTACCGACTACCACGGATACTGCGTACAGTTTTGTTGTTAGAATATTTCACTGATGTATTTTCTATTCCGCGTATTTGATGTTTTATTTGGTGTACGTTGTACGTATTTATCATGTGCGTAAGATACATTGGCGGACCACCTGTGTGGCCGATATCAGCTCAATTGCCAAAAAGCAATTTTTCGCTTTCGCTCGCATTTCATCGTCATAATCTAGCATAGCATTTCAAACTTATTGAAACACCGCTCGCCGCCGCCGCAGCGAAATCGGCACCATGTCGGATGGTGGTAAAACAGCACCCAGCACCAACCATAACAGTCTTTGCGTCTCGTCGTTGGTCGGTCTTCGAGGAGTCATGATTTTTCGTGCGCTTTTAGATATTTCGTTTCGCCTTCAAATATAATTTCAACAGCCTAACCCATTCATTGGCGTATATATCAATCTTGACCAAATGTTTTTGGCTTAAATCATTGACACATAATTTTTAACACAGAACAGGTGTGTACTATTTAGTTCATAGGCAAACGAGACCACGATAGAGACCGAGACCGAGACCGGGACTGGGACGGGCGTAAGGTATTTTGACGTGAAAGAAAGTCTATACATTAGGTGGGATGAAATGAAATTAAATGTTTGTGGTGAAATTATTATGCTGTATGCTCAATTGGGAAGCTTTTGGGTGAAGAAGATTCTGAGAAGCAACATTGAGGAGGTTGAGAATGATTCAGTGTCTACAACATTCAGTACATTGCCAGCAACTACCACCGCGGCCGCGGCCGCCTCCACCTCCGCCGCCCGGCCGTTTGAGTGTTTTCTTTATATTTATTTATTTTATTTTAATGGACAGGTGTTTGAGATTTTTGTTGGTTAAGATTTATTAAATGACAATGTTTATTTTTTATTTTAGTTATTCCGCATCGATTAACATTTCGTAATTATGAGTGACACAAAAATTTGTGTTAATATATTCTAGTTTTTCATTGCAAAAATAAAAGCGTCGAGTGTCAGCTTTGGTTCTAGAGAAGATTCAGTGTCTATACATTGTCTTAAATGTGTGATGGGCCCTGTCGCATAGTAATATGTAGAACGTACGAAGTATCTCAGCTAAAAACCGTGACCAAAGATCTTCCTGTTAGGTATTGGGCTTTTCGGAATGAAAAGATTTCCCAATGGTAACTGTCTTGTTCTGCATTAAAATAATTTATTACGAATTCTAAATGGTTTTCTAATATCTACTTGTATGTGTTTTGACAGCTCGTGGCGGCCATATTGTTTCTTTCAATTTCTGTGACAATATCTTCTTTTAATCAGTCACTAAAGACAAATCATTATGGCAAGTTACAGCGACGAGCAACACGTGCAAAAAATAAAACTTGATTATCATGCCCGCTATGGGTTGTGGGGTACATCATGGTCGTCTCTTCAAGTCCACTATTCAACGGTCCAACAGCACTACGTGAACGAAACGCAGGATGGCGCTACTTGCCACACAGCTCAGGACACAATCGATATTCTGCGCAAGACGTTTCTTGCTATGGTTATCTCACGCCGAGGCGACGACGTGAATTGGCCACCAAGATCATGTGATTTAAACTCTTTAGACTTTTTTTTTGTGCGGCTTTCTTAAGTCGCAGGTCTTTGCGAATAAGCCGGAAACCAGCCCTCAAAGACAACACAATCGACGCCATCAGTCAAATTCAGCCTGATTTATGCTCCATAAAAAACTGGACCATTCGAATGCGCTCCACCCAGCGAAGTCGTGGTGACCATTTAAACGATGTTAGGCCTATCAAATAAAGATAAAACTGTATTGATATCTCATATACAACTTATTTTATTTATTTTAAAATTGACCACCTTTAATGGAAAACCTTCATCGTGGGAAAAAACTCTATGCCTTCTTCGTGGACTTTAGAGCAGCCTTCGACAGCATCGACAGAGAAGCTTTGTTTCTAAAATTTGCCAATTATGGTATCTCTACCAAAATTATTTTTATTTTGAAGGAGTTGTATGAAAAAGATGCTATTTCTGTGTGGGACGGTGAAACCCTATTTGAAGAATTCAGGTCTTCAATGGGTCTAAAGCAAGGATGTTCGTTGACTACCCTTTTATTCACACTTTTTATAGATGATATTGTCGAGTCCCTCGGAACAGGCGTGAAATTTGCTGAGGAGAGCATTCCAGTTTTACTGTATGCGGATGACATCGTCATATTATCCGAGTCTCCTGATCAACTCCAAGAAAAGATCTCTAGATTGGAAGAATACTGTAATACTTGGAACCTAGCAGTCAATCTCAGCAAATCAAAAATTATGATTTTTAGAAATGGTAGGGGGAGATATGCTAGTAACGAGGAGTGGAAATACAAAGGAGAAGAAGTCAGTGTCGTGAAAGAAATCAAATATTTGGGGATGATAATATCGAGTAACCTGTGTATAAAAAAACAAGTGAAAGCAAAACTCCAGGAGGCAAAGGCAGCCATATGCATATCGTGGAAAAAATGTATTGCAAATAAAACTATTCACCACTCCGACAAATATAAATTATTTCAAGCCGTATCAAAGTCTATTATGATGTACTGCCCGCAAGTGTTGGGCCATAAAGAGTATGAGGATGTCGAAAAACTACTCCGGTTCTTTTTAAAACGAATTTTTGCTCTTCCTTCAACTATACGCCGAACTACATGCTACATATTGAAACTGGAATTCCACCGATGTTTATCGACACACTTAGGACCCATTTTGATTATGTTGTAAAAATACTTCAAATGGATGTGTCAAGGCTAGTAAACAAAGTTTTGAGGCATTTAGTTTCAAAAAAGCTGAATTTCGTACAATCGTGGATAAGTTTGTCGGATTCTATGGGTGAAGCGTTTGATTTTGATTTGCAAGATATAACACGTTTAAAACGACAGTTTTACTGTCTTTTATCGAAACTCGACACAAAATATTGGGAGAACTTCACTAACCAGGCCAAGGATTCACATTATAGAGAATACTACAGCAGACTCAACTTCGTCCTAGGTGAATCAAATTATTTTCACGACAAGCACTCCACGGATATGATATCTACGATTTTACGAGCCAGAGGGGAAATCCTGACTGTGAACTTTATTCCTCATAGGCCAGACTTACCTCTTGAATGTGATGTTTGCAACACCCACGAAAGAGAAAATATTGCTCATTTTCTAGGATCATGTCCAATTTTACAAGACGCGACGTTTTTGGCAGAAATCGATTGGATGTTAAAGAAGTAATAGAGATTTTAAATGGCATGTTGGGCTGGAACAAGCTTTATAAATTTATTCGAACTGCGATGACTTATAGAAATAGAATCAGAACGGAATGCTTTTGATTGTCGTAAATTCATCATCTACTTTATAATGTTTTAAATGCACTTTTTATTACTATGCGAGCTATGAAAAGAATTTATAAATTAAATTAAACACAATTTTTTATTTGATTACTTGTCAATCTGACCGACGGACGGTAAATATTATAATTGTAAACCTGAATTATTATATTAATAAAGTCTATTCTAATCTAATCTAATCTAATCTAATGAAAAACCCTTTATGAGTCTATCAAAGAAAAGATGCATTTTGAGTTAAGTTATAATAATAATAATGCTTCATTTTCCCGGAAGTGCTTGGCTACAAGTTATATGATTCATCTGCTCAGTCCAATTTTTCACTACTTTTTAAAATACATCTGGCCGCATATAGACTTCCAATATTTCAAGAGTTGCTGGTTTCTCACCAAAACCAATGACTTAATATAAAGTATCAAGGATTTTAAAAGACGATTATGAGGTTTTTAAAGAAAAAGAAATTTTATGTTTTATAATTGGCGCCCAATGTGGAAACAAGAGCATACTTTCGTCAGTTTTATAGATTTCCGAGAGGAATAGCTTAGACAGTATGTATGTCTCGATAGCGTTCGTCATTCAACGGCGGCGTCATTCAAAGGCAACTCCTTTCTCATTTTAAAACAAACTGTCAATTTTAATGGAAGCGATTCTTTAATGAATTGAGGATTGTCTTATGTACCGTAATTTGGCTTTTTGATGTTACTTTTCTTCAACAAAACATGAGATTTATCATTAAACACATCAAACTGCACGAAGTGCTTTGTAAAATTTGTGACTTATTTGGAAGCTTTTTTCTGTTGTTAAATAATTCGTGATAAATTTCAAAATCTTACTCAACAGGAATGTCAAAGAAGTTTGACATTATCAACTGTCAAACCTCATAGACAACAGTCATCAAAATTTTTCGTATAGCTCAAAAAACACGTTATTTAAAAACACCAATTATTTGAAATAAAATATCTTATTCATGCTATTTCAGCTAATTCGTCATATTTAAACATTTGTGACATATTTGCCTGTCACTCTTCAATATGACATATTTACGTACAGCAAAAAATACGCTGCTGGTTAAGTACCCATATTTGATTTTTGACATCTTTGATTTTGATAAATTTCAGTTGTAAAGTCAAAAACCCCGAAATTTATTCTTCGTAAAAGGTAAATTCTCCAAGAGTAATTCTTGTCATGAAAAGTGCTTTCTCAAATTTGCCGTTCGGATTCGGCTTAAAACTGTAGGTCCTCTCCATCCCTGACAACAGTACTCGCACACAGGAATGGTTGAGAGTTGTAAGTCACTAGGCCCTAGTTCTCAACGGACTGTTGCGCCACCCAATTTATTTATTTTTTTTATAAAAGGTAAGCCATTGTGTTATATTAATTTCAACAACGGAATTAAAGTAAAAACTAGAACTAAAATAATGATTTTTCAGCTGATAAATAGAAAAAAATTGATATTCCAATCAGTATATTTCCAGAGTTCACAAAGAGCTTAACAACTTAATCAAAAAAACTATAAAATTTGAGTTTTCAACCTTTCAAGTATTTAACATTCGATTGCTGAAAATCTACACCAAGAAATTTTTCTCCTATCAACATTTTTGATGAAAAAAAAGTAAAACCAATAAACCAAAACAACACAATACCTAATTGATCTAATCGATGCGATAGTTTTTTTTTTTGGGTTTGATTTTTTTAATCACGTTTTATATGAAGCAATTACATGCACCTCTTCGACGATAGATCAATTTCTGATGATGAATTTCCGCCTCACGGCGGCAACGGATTTCCATTCAAATTATTAACCTATAACTTTCACTTGTAAGCACATAAAAGATGAGATTCAATCGCGGTAGAAACCACCCATACTCAGTTATATACTTCAAGACTCTTTTTTGCACTGCGGTATTTGATAAATGCCAAAGATCTATTCAATCCAAATCCAAAGCTATCATCGCATCGCATCGGAACTTTCATTTCATCGCGTTCGCAACTCCGTCACGATCTTGATCATCATCATCATCATGATTATTTGACATTGTGAATCCGAGAGCGCAAATCAAATCAAAATGAAATAAACCAAACGTAACGTAAAGCCCTCTTACTCCTGTGTCAGAAAAACGATATAGTCATTTATAGCTGCAAATAAAGGGTGTTTTTTTAGGTATGTATATAATTTTTAAATGGAGTGAAACAAATTTGATATTTTTATTTTTTCTGGCATTTTAATTTAAAAATGAATAATTAAGCGTAGAGCAGTGATCTCACAAATCCTCACAGAAAAAAAATCAAGGGGCTTTAAATCCCATGATCTCGTCGGCCAATTAAAGCATCACGGGTCCATAACGTAAAACTATGAGGTTACCAAACTTTTCTTTCAACAAATCAATTGTGGTCTGAGCTGTGTGACATGTTGGGCTGTCGCCATATTGTTGAAACCACAGCTCCTGAAGAAAATGGCGGTAATCGTGATTCTATAGCGGTCATTCAGTGAAACGTAACGTAATTGGCCAGCATCGTTTTTAATGAAGTACGGAATGGGCCAATTATTCCACCAACCCATAAAGCACACCGAACTATCAGTTCTTATGGATGTAACAATGTCCTAACCTACATTTGAGGATTATTTTTACTGACGTATCCATTCAAGCAAAAGTCAGCGAAAAGAATCATGGTTTTAAAGCTAAAAGTTCATACGTTAGTCTATTCATATTCTATGTCAAACCAAAGCAAAAATAAATCACTTGACATCTGTAAAAATGGCCACCAGTTAAAGCAGTATAGCCAACTGAAACACCCGTTACAATACATTTTTCTATAGCCACCTCCCGCACCGAATCAGTTGGATTACAATCATTGTAATGCTTTATAAAACACACATCTCATAATAGCATTGAACATGATCGTTGCGGATCGTTGAGAATGCGCTTCTGGAAATGTGCGAAAAAAAAACGGATGCGAAAAGCGCATTCAATCGGAATTGCTTGCTAACACATCACTCGGCTCTCGATATTCAAAGATATCGAAAAATAATCGATCTATGAATGATTTGTTGAAATATTTTATTGTGCTTTGAGAAGCGAGTAATTTTGTAGCGATCCAAACGTCTACTTCGCTGCGATCGATGTGGTGTCGTCATAACTTGTAAAGGCGCAGCACAGCTCTTATAGCTCTTAACCAGCACGACCAATCATACATATTATAACCAACTCCGGGGTTATGGTTCTTATCAAAGAACAGATGCCCATAAACAAGTTAATTAATGTTGTAGAGTTAAGTTTTCACGCAGCATGATGATGTGGTAATCTTGCTGTATACCCGCTGAGCAGATATGTATATACGCCAAAGCGGGTGGCCACATCACCATCAGCCTCAATCTTAGCCGCATTGGGTTCTGGCTCCAATATTCACATCAGAATAGACGTATGCAAATTGCGTATGAGAAATTTATGTTTCTTGGTACTACTGTTCTTTTTGTTTTTATGTACTCAAACGCAGATGGACATGATTATTATTTCTATTATTTAAATCGTGTAGGAGCAATTACTGATTGAAGTTTCTCAGGTGTTTGTGTTTTTGTTTTTTCAAACGGTTATAGGTGCGTGCGTGAGTGACGTACGTCAAAATAATGGCTGATTCACAAACACGCTTCAGGTTTGGCTTCGCCTGACGTTTACGAGTTCAGCCATAGGAATTCAATGCATGCTATCACAATGGAGCTTCGACCTCACGTTTCGTTTGACAATCGTAAGGAAAAGAACGTAATGTAACGTAATGTGACTCCAAACGGAAGCTCTAGTTTAATTATCTGAACATTTGCTTTGTCTGACAGCTCAACAGCTGTAAAAAAATGTCAACAAACAAAATATTTGCTTTTTGGAGGGATGAAATAATAGAAATGTCATTCAAAGCAACCTCGAAGCAGGCTAACCGTAACGCAGACGAAGCCGAAGCTAAGCTAAAGCGTGCTTGTGATTCAGCCATAAATCCCATACGGAACACATGCTGTGAGCACTTAGATTTTTAACGAAGACAAATATTTGACCTAGCTTTTTTTTCTAATGCAATCAGTAATTTGAACTTCGAGGGGAAGTGGTCCAAATCAGAGTTTTCATTGAGACATAAAATTTTGGCTTGTGCACACACTTTTGCAATTCATTGCCGTCACGGAGAATAAATCGCCACAAATCTCAGTGTCATCATTATTTTTATGTAAGTTCTCCACCAAACCCTCCACGAACCGTCACTAACTTTTGCCTTATAAAGTGCGTTTGAGCTCATAAAATCACATCATCTAATCAAGATTGATTGCGCGAAACCTATTTAACAACCCCGTACCGTCATGATGTTTATTTGGAGTAAGGTTAAACAGGGTTGTTATATTTTTTTTTACAGTGATTTGCTTATACTTATTTGCTTCAACAAGAATACAAAAATGTGAATGTGATTTTATAGCTTTGGGAAGACTATCCACATTTTCTCCCTTTTGATAAAAAAAAGTTCGTTGAAATTGTAACAACGCTGTTTAAACCTTGCCAAACCATTCGATTGTCATCTGATAGTGCTCAGGCGAGTTATCCTCATTCCAGAGCTCTTTGGCCGGCAACCCCATTAAAAACATCCCTTCTTTGATAAAAAGCTTCATGGCTTATGTGAAGACTGAGGGTTGGAAACAAATGAATGCATAAGCATGTTTACCAACACAAGGGGTGGTGTTAGGTTGGACAGCGAATACAAAGCCTTCCTTACTTCTAGTGAAGATGAGTCGTGTACTTGGTGTGGCTTCGTTGTTGCCACCGCCGCCGGCCTCCACCGGCTGTCTGAGAGATAAGTCACAGTATCTTCCCTTGTCTTCATTTTATTAAAAGGTTCTACTATGTGATGTTTCTCTTTTTCGTGGTCATGTGGTGACGAAACAGTTTTACCTTCTTCCCTTAAAACAGGGGACCCACAATCATCATCAACAGTGATGTTGTATGTATTTATTATGGGTGACTTTTTAGCGGGTGCATAAGTCTGTTATTATTGAAGTTGTTCGTTTTCCATTCCTGTTATTATTTGTGGGTGGATTAAACATGAGAGAGAGGAGAGTGGATGGGGTTGATTTTTCAAGAGGGTGTTGAGTCTTTTTTTTGTATGTTGGTAAGGTATCTCTTTCCAAGGTTTTAAAAGGAAGAAGAAAATAGAGGAGTGGAATGATTACGTTTTGGTGTGATGGCTTTTAGGAAAATTAAACGACACATGGACGCATTTGTATGGATTGTAGAAAGATAGTGCTTTGTTGCGCCAATGATCCTGAGCGTATTGTTGTCAAGTCCTTATGGTAGTATTTAGTAAGAACATTAATATGAAATGAAATAACATACGGTAGATTTGTACTTTTTACTTGTACTCATATAAGAAATGACATTTGGATGAATAAATGTAGAGAGAAATGCATGCCGTATGGTGGTCCTGTGGGACAATGCCTTATTTTCTTATTGAAGATTTTAATGAGTTTTATTTTTTGATTTTAAAATTTAATCGGTAGAAGTTTTAGAAATGAAATAAAACCTTGACATTTATTTTAAATTACATTATGTACATTGAAAACAATATTTTTCGTAAAAATATAAGATTCGCTTCATCAATAGCATTTTCGTTGGCTCAATGAAAGTTTCATTGGTTTAACGAAAAAATGTAGATAATCGCTGGTAAAATGAAAAACTTCACCTCTTTACAAAAACTGCTCATACAGTTTTTGACCTCTTTAAGGGTTGGTTAAACTATTTTAGTTTAAAATTTAATCGTATAAGAAATTTATTATTGTTTTAACGAACAATTTCGTAAATTCATGTAAATAAATTCATTCAGTTAAAACTCTCTATAAAATTATATTTTTTTTCAGTTAATATTTTGATTACATGAAGAAAATAAATCATATTATTGAAATATTTCACTGATCTAAGCACATGAATGTTTTCCATTTAGATTTATGAAAATACCCATGAATAGAACGAAATGATTTCTTGGCTTTGCTAATGTAAATAACGTGAACTCAAGCCTGATGTTAGAGAACATTTTGAAACCTATCAATGAAAATTACGATATTCTACAAAAATATTCATGAGCGCAATGAAGAGTTTCGTTGGCTTATGAATGTTTATTATTTTGATTTATGAAAATATTCATAAATGGAACGAACAAATTTGTTTGCTTGTTTGGATCTACACAAAATTTTACAAAATTTACAAAAAAACATAGGCTGACGAATGAATTTTACATCGATCAATTAAAAAATTCATTGACTCAACGAAAATTATCGTAAGTTAATGAATCTTTTATGTTTTATGAATTTTTATTTTCATTACCTCAATAGAAAAAGTCATACGAAAAGTTAGGTGTTACATTGATTACTGAAGGATACTAATCGACCCAACGTTAAAGATCGTAGTCTTATTAATTCTATACATTAATTAATGAATACATTTCGTTAATTGTTGTGGAAAACCGAAATCCGTTGAAAATTTAACGTACAAATTTTGTCAATAACTCGAACGTTTCGTTGTTTGATGAAGCGTTTTGTTAACATATGAAGATCATTTCGTTGAGTCAGTAAATTTTTCACCGGTTGAAAATTAATTAAATTTTAGTTATTTCAACAAAGTTTTTCGTTATACTAACGAAATGATTTCGTTCAATGTTCAGTTTGAAGTTATCGTTCAGAGCAACTAAAAGAAGAACAAAATTTTAAGTTAAGAGAGATTAGTACAATTTCGCATTATGGGAACGTTTATTGGGTTTGAGTTACATTTTTCAAGAGTATCAACTCGATCAAAAGACTCAAGGTGCATGACACGGAGGAGCACACTGTCATAAGCGTTATATACTGTCACAACATTTTTAAAGAAGGAAATATTCTGATTCTTTTGCCCACCCGGACCCGGACAATACACTCTCATATTCGAGGACGACGCACGACTTGACGCACATGACGTACATGAACCAAAAATATACTCTTATTGAAATTTATTGACAGCCTCATGATGCGATCAAGCTTTGATCTGATTAGAAAACAAAAAACAAAAAAATATTATTTTTTCGGTGAAGAAAATCTTCAAGCAGCTGAGAACATTTGTCGTCTGATAAATTTCCCGTCTCATGGGTGACAACCAATTGGTCTTTTTAGCTTTAGCTTAACGTACGTACAAACTCGTATACCTTTAGCTATAATGCTTTGTGGCAATTGGCTTGTCGCATTTCAATCTCTACGTTTTTATATATGATCAGATCAGGGCATCGTCTCACGTCCTTGTGTATGGTATACGGCTCGCTTGAAAAACGATCTTTCTCAGCAGTTCTCACAGAGTAAAAGAAATTAAAGAAAAGACAGAACCACTCTCGCATCTAAAGATAACCTAGCCTCCTATAGACGTAGACGGGCATAGGAATTCTTCAGATTCCGTGAATGAAGCGCGCCAAACATTTGTCCCGATAAATCATTTACACAAAACAAAAGAAAAACTAGAAAAAAGAACTCAGAGAAGACAGAACACACGATGACATTCACTCTAGCCTCTATAGGAAAACGCATCATAGCATCATCGAGCCGTTAAGGCTTTTGAAACTTAAGCTTCTTCTTCTAGAAATGGACAAATGATTGCTCAGGGGAATGCTGCTCACCTGTCGCTCACTCTTAACAGAGGAAGTCGTTCTTTTTCTAAGGTATTTATTGCAAACTGCACCACCACACATGCCTCCCGCCAAAACTATCTATCTATCCATCCATCCATCTATCCTATACCATCCTTTAACCGTTCATACGTCTTTGATCCCTTGAAGCGAGCGAGCTATAAACAATTGAAGGATGCCATGGCATGTTCTGCACGAACAAATGAGCTTGTAGCATTTGATGTGCAGTTAATTTGTTCTGCATTTGCTAAACGCGTCACGCTCACATAATAATACTGCATCATCATTATCATCATCATCGTCTATCTATAATGTACGACGGACGCGACGGACGTATACATAGGCTGAGATCTGAGATTCTGAAGCTGAGATGATTTTAATCGCTCCCAAAGTAGATGGATGCGACATGATGGTGGTGATATATTAATAGATGGCCGCGACAGTCACCGATGTGATGCATAGTTGTCTGCTGCAGCAGCATCAACATCAACTCTACAGCCAGCTGCATTCAATTATTTATTAACAGACTGCATCCGCGGCAGTTACAGCAAAAGCAAACATCATCACAACACAGCATATATCGGAGCAACAACGGAGCATCGGAGGATGAAGAAGATGCTGCACTGCAGGAATGCGCGCAGATTTGACTTATGCGCGAGGCTCAAGCGATGGCCTTGTTAAACATGGCTGGATGGATCAGGTGCATCTTGTGTCTGCAAATAACTTTGTTACCACGTCGCATTGGCGCTCAACGTTGTCAATGTGGCAATATTTTGTTCTTTTTTTTTTTTCTTTAAATTGATTGCATTCTTGCACTATTTTATGTTAAATGCAAAATGGTTTCGCAAGTTATACGCATCGTCGTCGTCGTCGTTGTCGTAGTCTTCGAAGAAGCCAAAGGAAAACAGCAGGTGGGAGAATTTGTCTCAAAAAATGATCTATAACTATGCATAGTCTAGGTATGTTTTTAGGCGATTTAAATTGTAACAATTTCACAAGAAATTTAAGGCGACCTTTCTCGATGATGATGGGATTAAAGGTGAAATTTTGCCTATAGAGTTAAGTTTTTGTTGGCTTCGAAAAAACAAATCAAAATTTCAGTGAATCTTGAGAAGTCAATTTGTATTTTTTGGTACTGAATTGTGTGGACTTTTAATAGCATTAGAAATATTTTTTTAGCAAAAAATAGTCAATTTAATTTTAAAAAGAATAAGATAAGCCTAAGTTTCTTCACAACAAAAGAAGTGATGGAAAAACTTAAAACTTTAAGTTTTAAGTTTTTCCATTGTTTTAAATCAGTTTTTTACAAATTTTAAATTGACTGGCATCCAGATCAAATTTGTAAAAAAAAAAATTTTAAAGTAAGAAACTTAAAATGTAAGAAAGTCAGTAATACGGTTGTAAATGTTTCGAAACGAGCTTAATCTAAATCCTCCGTCCTTTTCAAAAGTTCCAGAATACATAAAAAAAACGCTGATGAGTCTTCAATCCCACAATGTTGCATCAATATAATAATATTTTCTAAGTTGATTTATTTCTTGTTCGGCAAATTTATCCTGAGTACCTTTTCTTCCATTTTGTTTTGCTTGATACGCTATTGTTGCATCCAATCACTTAATTTGTCCACTAAACACTTTCTTAGTGAAAACTCTCATTCAAGATTTATAAGCGATCAATATCACATTACCATTAGCAATATATTAGTAATTGCAGCATCGATGATGTCTACTAGAAGATTTTTAGTGTAGAATAAGAAACAGAATTGGTCCTAGGACACTACGCTGTGGTACCCGTTAGTGCTTTACTTTTCAAACGTTTGATATAGTCAGTTTTAAAGTACTTTAAAAGTCTATCGCTCCAGTACTTTGCAGAGTACCGTACACAAACTTTGTTTTAAATGATTTTATTTAAAAAAAATCTTAACAACACATAAATATTCGTAGCTTGATTGTGCGTAGGGTTGTTATGTCAAAGGTCTGGCGTTCAATCCTTATTTGTGAACTTTAAAAGTATTTTCATTCCAGGAATTGATAAATTTGCCAAGGTTATCTTTTGTCATACAAAAGTGCTTTTTAAATTAGCCGTTAACCTCATTTCCTCATATGATTTGCACACAGCAATGGTACAGAGTTGTGAGTCACTAGGCCTTGGTTTATTATCAGCTGTAGCACCACCAAATTGGATTTTATTTGAATTTTAAAAAAGAGCATGAGACATTAAATGAATACTGGATATCCCAAAATGTTATGAGACTTGGAAAGACTAATTATCGGCATAAAAAGGAAATATTGGCAATAAACTTGACGTTTTCAAACGAGTTAAAAATCTAAAGTATTTTAAGACACTGAAAATGGGCATAAAATCTAAAAAATGCTGATAAATCATCACTTCTGGTTCAAAAATTGTCATCTACATTGGTTAATTTTTTGTTTGTAAAATTTACATAAGTTAGTTGTGTTCCATTTTTTTTTACTTGATACGCCATTTATATGTCCAATGCGCCAGTACTTTGTGTGGAAAAAAGCTAGAAAATTCTGTCTTAAAAAGACCAAATATTTCTAACAAAATTTCTTTTTTTCTGGCTAAATTTAGTTTTTGTAAAACTTGTAATACCTACATAGATATTTGGTTTGAGCAGAATCGATATAATTTGATTTTCTATCTGTCACAATTTCGAACATTTCTGTTTTATTTCTAAAAAAATTGGGATATTTTCCCATTTTAACCAGAATAATGTCTGGCGTAAAAAAAAAGTAACGGTAGCCCATCCAATCTCTTAATTTGTCCATTAAGCAATTCTTAAGTTTTCAGGTACCAATATCACAAGAATCGTTAATGTCCAATAAATTTAAGTATTAAATAACAAACAGAATGGGTCCTAGGACACTATGTTGTGGTGCTCCTTTATGCCTCAATTTTCGAGTATTCCATCAATATTTTACGTTTAAAAGTAGATGAACTTGTATATTATCACTTCTTATAAAGGTTATTTAATATGAGCCCACCTACATGCAACCAAACCAATAGTTTCTCATTCTACATCCATTTTTTTTTATTTGTTCTTTAAGTATTTTTTAATATTTCAGGAGCCCTTTTAACTTATCTACTCCTATGACGCACACATGTCTTATTTCCGCCAAAAGAATTGGTCCTAGAACACTACCTTGTGGTACTATTTAGTACTCGTACTTTAATTTTCCATAGTTCCCAAGAGTTTGGGTCTTAAACCGCTTTAAAATTCTATCGCCTTAGATTAACGTCTTCTCAACTCGTAAATGAATCATTTCCAATAAAATATAACTTCCGCACCATTTGGTCTATTTGACAATATTTACCATAAAGCTCTCATATGCAACACCACCCCTATCAATATTCTCTCATTGAACAAATGTGCAAATTGTTACATACTCATCATCAAAACAAAACACTTTTCATTTTCAACATTCAACATCGTCAACACCACTTCGAAAAACATGAACATGTAAATTACTCTTTTCATTTCGGACCATTTGCTCAATATTTGCACTAAATTAGACGCAAGTCTGTTCAAATATTTCTTGTTGTTGTTCAATTCCTAACCCCTGAAAAACCTACCTACTCTCAGGGATAAAACAAAACCGAAAAAAAGGAATGTTTTATCGACATTTGGTTGATTGAGTACGCCATATGATGACAAATAATTGGGATTGCCAGTTTGTCCCATTTTACAACCACCATATCGCCGAACCGATCCAAAAGAGGCATTAAGGGAATATACTCGTATAAAAAAGAAGGGGCTTGAAGGGAGCTTCCTTTAATTAACTTAATTAAATTGGAATAACAACCGATACACAGTACAAATAGTATCTCATTTGTAATACTAGCAATTGTGCGTCAAGTCCGTCGCATCCGTCGTCTTCAGACACTGGGGGTTCCAATTGTCATTACCACCCTCATAAAAGCGCACGCACTTGAATCGTATCGCGCAACATATAACTTAATGAATGTGTTATCTGAGACTTTGTATCGGATTATTACTTCATATATGTATGTTCATATGAACCGTTATGAAATATTCATAATTGTAACAACACAACGTTTACATTCCACCGTGAATATTATTTTCCCATAAAACTAATGCGTCATGTGTTTACATCGTTGATAATTTTCACCGGACAAGTACGACGCGACGCACTTAGGATAAATCTGTGCACATTTTCTGTCAAAAATTGTACTGCATTCTGACATAAGGTGGATATGTCTCTTATTGACAATTGTACAAGTACAACTAGTTTTTTTTTTTTCACCGCACCCAGCACCCAATCTAATGCAATCCAATCCAATCCAATCAGGTAAGTAAACAGGGGCTCCGTTTCTGATTTACTGGTTTTATTTGTATCTCGAAAACGAGTGACAAATGTTCAAACAAAAGCAACAAAAGGGCATATAAATATAACACCACCAATTCTAAGTCCATATCTTTAGCTATACTCGTAGACGTTTACGTTTACGCTTACGCAACCCTCTACGATCCGCATATAATAGTCCTGTCCCGATGTCATGAATTCATCGGCCTTCTCTATTAGGCTGCAGGGACTATACGCGAGTCGAGTTTTTTTTTTTATTAGGAAAGGGGTTGAGGGTGATATGGTTATATTGTTCCAATATGCAGTCAAGAGTTTTAAATAAATTTACAAATGTTATGTTTTGCCGTTTATTAGGTTTTTATGTCATCATTGTGAATGCTTAATGCGAATGTACCTTTTTTTCTCTCTATGAACCGTTGAAAATGAGTAAGGCTAGATGCTACATTGTTTGACAGTTGGACAAAATGTTTCGTAGAGTCTAGAGGTATATGAAAATTATTTATTTGTCCAACTAAGAGGTTTTTAATGAAAATTGTTAGGTATGTTTTGTAGAGAGGGTTGATTTTTGTTTGTGTGTTTGTGTTAGATTGTGTGAATTTGTTAAAGAAGAATATAATGACAGCTTTTGTAATTTCTTTTTTATTTTTAATAATGGAAGATCTTTTGGATATCTACTTAGAGATAGGATAATGAGATTAGAGCTCTTCGAAGTTTTGTTTTTATGTACGCAAATGACATGGGAAGGCATTATTGTGTTAATAGATAAAGTCAGCATATGACAGTATTTTCCATCTGTTTTAAATACTTACTATTGTCAAAAATAGCACTTAAAACTAACTGAGTTTGAAAGTGACTATAGTTAATAGGTAGATACTAGCTTCGAAAATTTAAAAAAAGATATCTCTGATAATTTTTAAGAGTTATTTAAAAAATCTTTAAATGTCCCCAAATTATGTCAGTTATCAAAAATGTCAACCACGCGTTAATGAAGGGTTACTGTGACCTGCTTTAAAAAATAACTTTTATTCGAATATCATTCTTTTAATTTACATGTACGTGAAATAGTGATCAAAATGTTAAAAATATAAAGTTAATATTGTTCTTAAAGACAAAAACAATATTAAAGCTTTTTTAGAAGTTATGATTTTCTGGTCTTTAAAAAAAAAATCTCGTTAAGTATTTTTCGTGAGAACAAAATATTTTAACTATTAACATATTAAAGCAGAACTGTCTTAACTTTTTTTAATTAAAATTTAAAAATTAACAAAATAAAATGAATAAAAAAATTAATAATTGTCATTTTGCAATCAATTTAATTAAATGACATTGTGACTGTCAGTTATCTGTTTTAAATGAAAAATTGGTATTGTGAACAAAGTTGTTCATTATTTTTCTGGTAACCTGTCAATTTTTCTTTCAATCGTTGTGGAAAATATTGCTGAAGACCTGTAGAGCTGAATAGCTTTGTAGATCCTCCAGCATGAACTTCAGAAAAAGGAAAGAAGGTCTTTGAGACGCAGTATATAAAAACTGGATGCATTCAGAATGGCCTAATATTTTATTAATGCATTTTTAATTCAATTGATAAATTCTATCAATGGACAAACGGTTCATATTCTCCTTCTCCGTTTTTGAGGTAGCAGCTTTTTTTTAACGATAAAATTCTAAAATTTGGTTTTTAATAGAAAAAAGTATGTTTCCAAAATTCAACTCTAAAATTCAAATAATTTTATAACAAATTTTCGACCATAGGTATGTGCTAGACCCCAAAACTTTTTTTAAACTGTTTTTTTTTTTTTTTTTTTTTTTTTAAAATCTATAAATCGTTTTGATTTAAGTGATCTAGGATAGAAAGCAAGTTTTAAAATTTTGAAAAAAGGGGACCAGAATAAAGTTCGCAGAATGTTTCAATATTAAGTTTTATTTTTACTGAAAATATCTATTCGTAAATATTTTTGAACTTATCTCTGGAGCAATTCTTTTTTTGATTGATTTTGGATATAAAATAATTGTTTAATGTTGTTTTTTTAGAAAGGGGGCTGTTTTTAGTTAATTCATTCTTTATTTTAAGGGATCAGCATTTTAAAGAACTTATGAAATTCATTGATCGAATATGGGTCTAGCTGTATTTTTTTGAGTGGAGCCATTGGGAAGGGTCAAATTTGGTATTTTCGATTCTGCGGAGGAATGGCCATAAATGTAGCAATGGTTTTTGATTTAGTTTGCGAACGAAATAGGGGATATATGGTTTGACTTGGACCAACTTTGCGATTTACGATTTAATTTTTTTTTTAAACCAAAAAAAAACCCCTTTTTTTTAATACAATTTGGAACAACCTGGAAGACAATTTCTACCTGAAACAGGAAAAAGCTAATAAGGCAGAAATTAGGCTTATTTGTTACTATGTTTAAATATTACACAAAAAGTTGTCCACCTTATGTGGTTCAACTTTTTTTACTACGTACAATTTTTAACTTCCCATAGGAAGTTATTGTAATGGTCCGATTTGTCGAATTGAAAATGTTGACATTTCTCGACGTTTCAAGGTCCCTAGAGTCGAAATAAGAGATTTTTGGAAAGATATCTGTGCTTCGCGACGTTTTTTTCGTCGTCCATAGCTCAAGCACCAAAAGAGATATCGACTTCAAATAAATTTTGTGATACAGATAATATTGCAGAAAGATGCGAAAAGGACTCACGAAACAATTACGCTAGAGACTTGAATTAAATTTTATATTATATATTGTAACGTGATACCAAACAAGTATATTTTTGGAAAAAATCCAATTAACTGTTTTTTTATATATCAAAAAAACTGAAAAAAAAAATTTGTCACCTCGAAAATTTTACGAATAAAAAATGGTTTTATCTCCAAAACAATTTTGTGCAACGAAGAATAACGTTTTTGATATCAGGTAGAATTTTGAGAAAAATCGAATTGACAATTTGAATTGAATTTTTACAAAAAATAAATACCTAAACAAAATTAATAAAAGTTCGTACAAATTGATTTTCGACTCAAATATCTTTTCAAAAATATTAGACTTAAGCTGATATCACACGATTGGTCAAATGTACCGATTTTTGTCCATTTGTATGTACAGATCGTGTGAATGACAGAAAATATGGGGCATAAGGCAGATAGGAAAATTTTGTTGGCAGTCTGAGCTGTCTTGTACCAATCGTGTGAACTGTTCATACACCGAAGAAGACAGAAAAAATTCTGAAATGTGCAGATAATTTGTTCTGCCACTTAATGACCGATCATAGTGACCAATCAAAGCAGATAAGTGTATTAAATGTTTTGTTGTTGTTGAAAATTACGATTTTTTATTAATTATTTCATAATTTATTATTATTATAAATTTTTGAAATTTGGCAGCACAGATTTGATAAAAAAAACACACACCACTGCTTCTTGCATCTGCATTATGCATACAACTTTTGGTAATTATATTTGCATTTATTTTAAATATAAATATGTACTTGCAAAATTTTGGTTTAATTTTTAAGATCATGGACACAGATGAAGAAGAAGTGATGAATTTGGTCAATCCCGTGTGCAAAAATTTAGTCGACTAGACAAAGGAAGCAACACCAACGCCAGAAAAATATAAGCGAAAGCGACATCATGTTACAACGGCATGGTCTACAGAAGACGTCATTAATTTAATAACAATAATTGAAAGCAATTCATGCCTTTGGGAATACTCTTCTGCAGATTACAAGGACCGCCAAAAGAGAGAAAATGCATGGCGAGATGTTGCTACTAAATGTCCTGGCCGTGACGTAGATGAATGTAAGGCCAAATGGGCAAATGTGAAAACAGCCTACAACAACACAAAAAAAAATGAATGACAAAATCGGGCCAAGGTGCATCGACCACGAAACCTCATTGGCCTTTCTGGACTGCCATGCAGTTTTATCACAATCATGACAGAGAAAAAACCAAATTATCGGTGTCAACACTTACCATTGCCAGTGATAGTCTAGGTTCGTTCAGTGAATTGCCTGCTAAGCCAATTTCGTCACATTCATCATCTTCAGCTCCTTTTTTTAAATAAAAATTTCTGATTTTCGATTTCTCGGAACTCCGCCAAAGTTTTTACACAAGCCATCAGTACTCCTTCTCAGGAGCTAATCCCGCACCCAAACACTTCGTTTCCGTGCCTTTCTTCTTTCTCTTTTTTTGTTTTTCAATTAAATATATACAAATGCACATTATGGCAGCTATTTTCTTTTTTTTCCGCATGGACATCATTTTAATTTTATTTTATTTTGTATTTTTTAATTAAATTCAATTATTATATATTATCAAACATATAAACAATTAATCAGCTGTTTATTTTTGCTGTTGAAAATAATGCCAGATAAGGGTTGTACAGATATCGGTCATATTCTTGCAGTGCACAAATAACGGCAGAAAATATTTGGCTAAAATACACCAATCGTGTGAACACCTACAAATATTTTCGGTACACAAAATTTCTGTTACCAAATGTGTACAGAAAAATTTCGGCCGAAATCGGTACATTTGACTAATCGTGTGATCTCAGCTTTTAGCTTCAAATTAATTTTATTTTATAAAAAATATTGTTTTCAACATTCAGTAATTTTTTTTATAAAAAATTAAAATCTACAAAAAATAGTACGCGAAATATGTAAAAATTGATGTTCGGTTCTGGATATCTCGTGACTAATAGAAAACATTGACTTCAAATTAATTTCATTCATCCAATTTGTATTTGTTTATATTAGAAATAAAAACTTTTAAGAAATGCTACTAAAATTGGTAAAAATTGGTTTTCGAATAAAAATCTCGTTAACCAAAATAGATTTTAAAATCAAACTCTTTTATCAAATGCAAAATACTTTTGGTATTTTTTTAAAATAATTTAACTGACAACTTATTTAACAAAACACGAAAACCTACAAACCTTTAAAGCAAGACAAATCGACAGATGGGATGGGAAGCTATCAGTGTGGGTCGCATCCCAGCCTCTTTTTAATTTTAATTTTTAACACTCAATTATAGTGAAAATACGGACACCATAAGACATTTTGACAGTTACATACATATGTCAAATGTGGATTTAATGGTTAAGTTTTTTATGTTTAAAGAGTGTCCGAAATTCATTTTTTTTAAGAAATGTATGTAAAAGAATCAAGGAGTTGAAATGTTTATAACTACACGTATAAGATAGGTTATATTTACGAAAATTTGCTTTACTTGCATAATTCGACAATAGATTCGAGAACTTATATCCCATAAAAGGATGAATTGGCTGTTAAGTTTTGACCCCACTTTAAGAACCTAGAAGTTAAAATAAAGCCTTAGATAGTCTTCCTACAAATACTGAGAAATTGCTATACCATCTTTTTCGAAGACTTCCAATATAACATTTCATCTCTAATTATAGGACTAGGTGTCACAGCTAATTTCTCTTAAACTGCGCACTTAAGAATTATAATCAAAAATTATTAAAAAGTATATTATCGCACTTGTGCTAAATTTAAACAACAAAAACAATGAAGATTGACATTAATTTTTTTTAAATTTCAATTCATATAATTTTCTAGGTACATTTCTTAAGATAACACACATATGTACATATGTAGGTATGTACTTTCGAGAAGATATATATTTATGTATTTTTAAAAAAACACAATCATTTTCATTGCTTGTTTTTGAGATAAGAATATTGACTCAGAGAGATATCCCGGGTGCAAACACCTGACACTTTCAAAACAACAAACGAACGGCAACTTTTCTGTCGTAATCATATTACTAAAACCGTCCAAAGTATACAAAAAACTTTACCTATATTAAGTACGAGTACACAATAACCAAAACATTATGACAATTCTCTAGAGATAAAAACTCCATCCTGTCGAGTACATTCTCACTTATAAAAATTATTAACAAAAAACAACAAAATAGTATTACTATAACCTAGGTGCTTCCCAGGTGTGCGCACAATCAATATTATACCTGTACGAGAACCGTATCGTATCTATTTTCTTATCGTAATTTTTATATTTGACTTTATTGCCTTCGAGGTTCGATTCGCATTCAAGATATTTTCATATCATGTTTTTTTTTCTTTTTAATTTTAATTTTAACCATGAAAGGTGCATCCACCTGTTGGGCTAAAGTTATCTTAAGAATTTGACTTGACAAGTTTTGAAAAAAAAAAAAAAAAAAAAAATAGATATGGGCTTGAGTATGTCTAAGGCTCGGTACAAGTGCACTTAAAATGTACCCAAGAATCACGGAACTATAAACTTAATTTTTAGTTTGAGATTTGAGATAAGGAAAGGAAAGGCCCTTTTTACATTTGCACCTAGAGTTTTGTATTGTGTTAGGTATAGGTTATCTATTTGTTGATTAGTTGTTTGTACTTAATTTTGTTCTTTTATCAGGTCGATTTATTTGCTAATATAGTGTGAGCGGTTCAAGGGCGGAAGTTTAATCAAATTTATTGGAACATAAATGCGGCACTCGTAGTAATAATACGATAGATTGGTGTGGCCTCAGGTTGTGGTGATTTGTTTTGCTTTGTTTTTATTTTGTTTCTATTTTAAGTGCAATTTATTATATTTTGATATATTTGTTTTGCTCTTTTTTTGATGACAAATGTAATTGGAGAGAAATGGAAATGTCAAATCAATGAAAACAGAGATTATGACTTAAGCTTAGTTTCACAAATCAATCAAAATCAAAACTTTTTTTATTTTATATGTTTTTTTTTAACTCTGACCATAAGGATATTTGCTGCTACAGCCTAGTACGCAGCTGAAGTGAAACTAATTTTTTCGGCGGTCTCCAAGTCCAGAGCGAAATGAAAACGAAAACCACAGCGGAAAAATATTTGTGGAGAGTTCTGTCTGGAAGTGGAAGTTCACTGCTTGTCTTCATCACTTCTTGCACTTCACCAATAACATCCTGAGTTTCCGATTCAGAAATGCAATGTTGGAACACATTAGAAAAATCCATTTTATTTTAAATTTTAAATCAAATATAAATCAAAGTCAAAACACCGAAAGTCACGACTAAACAATTTCGTTTTTCAATAAAAAAATTAAACGTCAAAATTTCGCAAGCAATTAATGTGCTGGGCAATTAAATTGAGAACGAAAATAGTGGAGAATTGTACTAAGAAATCTAGTACAGCTATCCACTAAAATGTCACATTTCGTCGTTCAGCAGCGTACTGAAAAACGAAAAGCACAGCGAAATTTTTCGTTTATGATTTCGTCATGTCATTTTTGTATGGGAAATTTCGTTTCGCATCAGCAGCGTACTAGGCTTACCAAAGAAGGATATTCCTGTTCTTTTTACGGTAGACTCTACAAAAAAAACTGTCAGGATCTTTAAATCAATTTAAAGCCTCCATTTGTGTAGAGATTTGTATATAAGCTTTGTATAGAATCAAATTGACGACATACATATGTACATATAACCCCTCCAAAACTTTTCTTCTCGAAATAAATGTAAAACTCAAACCAAAAAATATCTCAAGAATCTTCTTCGTATTTCAATCTCATTTAAGAAAGTGGGTGGATACCACGCCCAATTAATGTACATGCAAAATAAATTGGGTGGCGCAACAGTCCGTTGAGAACTAGGGCCTAGTGACTTAAAACTCTCAACCATTCCTGTGTGCGAGAACTGTTGTCAGGGATGGAGGGGACATACAATTTTAAGCCGAATCCGAACGTTTAATTTGAGAAAGCACTTTTCATGAGAAGGATTACTCTTGGAGAATTTGTCAATTCCTCGCAAGAGGCAGTACCCGTGAAAAAAACTTTAGATGTTACAGGCAGGAATTGAACCCAAGACCTCTGGCATGACAGTCCTACGCACTAACCATCATACCACGGGTACTATATGAATGTACATATTAGAGCGTTTCAAAAAAAAAAAAAATATTTTTTCTCGGAACCAGGCTCAAAAGTTTCGTTTACATGCCAAAATAGGCCTCTGAAAATATGAGCCCTAATGCCATGAGAGCTACGGAGTAGCCTTACTCTTATAAACTCTTATATTTTGCCCTCAAAGATTGCTGAAATTTTATTAATCAAACAGACAAATTTCAGCTGTTTTCGAGCGCAATTTAAAACTGTTTGATTAATAAAATTTCAGCAATCTTTGAGGGCAAAATATAAGAGTTTTTTTTTTTAACTCTGAGAGCTTAGAAATAGTAATCTAGTAATCTTATAAATTTAAGAGTATTGTAAAGAAAACGCCTTAATTAAGGGTGAATTAAACTTTGATCTTAAATAACTTTCGACTGAGTTGATTTATCAAAAAGTGACGCTAGACCTTTTTTGTAGAGCGTTCAATTCTCTACAAAATACATAAGAGGTATTACAATACATTTTTTCTTTGTACTTAATTTCATTGTTCTACAACAATTTGAAGTGTTAATTTTAACTCATACATCATAAAAAAAGTGGGTGTATACCACGCCCCCCGTTTAATAATTTGTATGCCTTCATTGTTTTTTTTTTATCTTATCTTTATCTAGAATTTATCGGACAAAATAAGAAGACTTTTCAAGAAACGATAAGGACATGGCGAACTTCTTTCGTCTTTGTTGAATTTTGTTTGAAGTAAATAACTATCATATTTTCCTGGGCTTTAACTCAATGAAATAAATTCAGAGAGACATTTTGCATTACGTATCCCGCTTCCCATTTTAGATAGAGGGAATCATCCCCTCAAGATTCTTTCCACAATATCGGCATACATTATTAAGTTTTAAAGTTTTTAGGTAAAAAATAATCAAATAAACTAAAAACTACAAAATTCGGTTATCAAAAAGTTTTTAAACATCCAGTACGCATTTCCAACTAATAAATATGTAAGTATAAGCTACTTTTAACACTTTTGAAATCTTGAAAGTTTTTCCTCACGAAAACGCATTTACTTTTTATTCAAAAAAAAATATTAATCTTCATCAAACAGTGCTGAAAATTATATTATCCCATCATTTTTCAAATTTCCATAAAACATAGAACATTTATGTCGGAGCAGCATGGCAAACATTAAAATTGACTTAAGGTATACCAACATTTGTGAACATATTTTTTCCTCAATGAAATATCATGTACCATAATGAAACAGTTAAAAGTTCTCTTCTACATAATTTATTGAATATTCTTTGGAATTGGGAACTCATCACATCTTAAAAAGGTATATTTCACCCCACTACTGCATCGTGCGTCACTCGCCCATATTCATTCATTTGAACATCAAAGTTTTTGAGGAGATCCTCTACATACCCTAAACCATGTGCCATGTGTGTCACTTCATCATATTAGACTCTATACGTATGTATACCAAGTCAAAAACACGTCGTCCTCGTCTGCGGAACACATGAGCCACACGTGCTGACATCTCAAAAACGATCTCAGAAAAATAAAACAACAACTGTAACAAAACACAAAAAGTCTAAACCATCCGGAAGCAGAAGCTGTATAACTTCAAAAGCGATTGCATGCTTCAAATAAAACGATCCTCTGATGAAGAAGAAACTCTCTCATTCCTAATCGCTGCCATACGTGGCAAACGGGAACGGGAAGATGCCCATTCCCATTCCCAAAATTCAAACTGTCATTTATATGATATCACGTGTGCAGCCGCGCCTAACAAATTCGTGCGTCCAAAAATAAAAAGCCAAGTAGATGACACACTCCTATTTGGATTTCAAAGCGGATGAGTGATATGCAGCCACGTGTCAGAGTAAGAGTCAGAGTCAGAGTCAGAGTCAGAGAAGATCTTTCTCTGATCATGATCACAAAATTCCTTAGAAAATTCTATAACGTAGCAAATGCATTGTCGGTACGTCATAAAATCCTTTGATCTGCTTGGAAAAACCGCATCGCCTGCGTTACTGGCTGGACAGAAGCTACTCGTACTTCTAAATGAGCAAACAAATTAAGGTTATGCCAATTAGCTTTATTATCAAGTTGTGAACTATTGCGCGGTTACTACTTTGAGATTAAGACAAAACAAAAAATAACCTAATCGAAAACCACTTCACGTATACACTTTGCCATCGCGTCGCGTAGCGTCCACCGTGTCGTGTCGTCGTCGTCGTCGTCGTCGTCGTCACATAGCGTCACATAAATATCAAAGGGCTGTGTTTACAAATCAAAGCTCATCGCATACTTGTCTTATAAGTCAATCGATCAAAAACCAATCATATAAATGCCGCAATCAACAATCCCCTGGGCTTTAATTAATTGGACAACTTTGCTAATAACATATATAAGATTGAGTGCCCTTTATGTAAACCCCCTTCCGATGCGATATTCTTTGAAATATGTAGCCCCTAACGGCGCGTCGTCAATCGCTCTGGCCGCACAGCTGTAAAATTAAATAACAACAAGAAAAAAATCAGTACAAATCGCGATAGACGTAGTCGATTATTTATGTAGCAATAGACTTTAGTCAGAGTTATAGGATCTGTTATTCAAGCAAGCAATATTGACCGGTTCTATATGCACTTCGGTTTCAGGCTCAGGTGTAAAACTACTCACCTGCCGCACATACACAACACAGCCGGTAGCTAATAAAGTAACTTGTTACAAAATCGCAGTAACGGATTTTGTATGGTTAAGTTGCCTTTTCTTTATGATTTTTTGAAATAAGATCCCATAAAAATGCTTTACCCGGCTCAATATATTTTCTACTTTTACTATGTACTCGTATTTATAGTTTTAGTCAGCATTTTAGTCAGATATTGGAAGTTCTCTTAAGGAAAGATATACTTTTTTTCATTGAACTTCACGAATGTGAAAAGCTTTATCAGGCTGAATATAGTTTTCAGTTATTACGATGTGCTCGCACTTCCAGGAACGCGCATTAGTTTACCTTTTAGTCTAATTTCGGATGTTCTGTCAAGGGGAGATACTTTTTGTTTAGCCGAACTTAACGAATGTGCAATACTCTATATATTTTCCACTCGTTACATTGTACTCGTAATTTAAGAAATGCACATCAGTTTACCTCTATTAGTCCATTTTGGACGTTCTGCCAAGCACAGGTATCCTTTTTTTCCCAAACTTCACGAATGTAACAGATATTAAAAAACAAATGTCTATTGGTTTCTCGTTTTAAATCCTACCCCCCTTTACCAATAGCTTGCACCGTGTTTAACATCCATAATAACTAACTTAACCATCACGTTACTGTTACGTTAGTTATTTGTAACATAACATATAAAAAAAAAGAAAGGTCTTCTGCGTTTTGACGGAACTAACGTATGTCAAATTGTGATTAAGAAGCATTTTATACGAATTGGAAAATAAAGACAACATCCTCGGCAGATCAGTTAATTGAAAATAGAACATTTTAAGACTAACGTATGTTAATATGTGTATTGAACGGAATTTCTATTTAGTGAAAAATATAGACTTCTTTGGCGGATCCTTTGAAAAAATTCTAGTTGAAGTCTGTCCAATGGACTGAAACGTCTTTTTTTCCACTTGGTAAATACAACATTCTTCTTTAACATATTTGACATGTACATACGTCAGTTCCGTCAAAACGTAAAACACTCTTTCTCTTGTGTCATTCTTAAAGGTATGTGTTCACAGTAGGCTCAATTTTGGAATATTCCATTTTAGAGCAAAGTAGATTCCTCACGAAGATTTTCAAGGATCGATAATTAACAAAAACTACGCCTTATAATAGTTTTCAGTCAAAGTACGGCCTCGTAAAAACTTGTTCATTGATCTATCATAAAATCGATTTCCCATACCCACATTTGGTTTTGGTTTTCGTTTCGTTTTCTTTTACAGCGTGCATTAAAGTCTATTAAGTGCCAGTGCTCCCCTAGCACTAATTAAAGTTTCTGGTATCTTTGTATGTTTGAACTTTTACGCCTAAACTATAGTATAAAGCGTCGTTGATGCCGACCAACGATCAACGTTTGCTGCTGAAATCAGGTGCATAACACCTGTGTCAACTTAAAAATCAGGCTCACGTCTTATCAAAAAGGCAACCAAGTGTGTGATAGATATGTAGTCGAGGCAAGTGGACGATCTACGACGACGACGACGTTTCTGGGTAATATGTATATCATATAGCGGAGGTGGCAGCGCGGTATGTGGGAACATGGCTATTTTGAAGGCAAAGACACTATACGTTCGCAGCGGCCGCCGCCGCCGATCTATTTGACTATATGCACTGCGTGTCGGAATTTGGAGCAATAATTGGATTTTGTGTGTGTTATTTTTTTTTTTTGAAACGCCATTATCAGTGGAATGTAAATATTTGCCGTCAGAGAGCAGCACTGGCTATATGACGAAGATATAGTAACGATAAAATAAATCAACAACTCCATGCATTTGGCTAATATGATGTTGAGGATAAGAGTTCAAGAGGTTGCGCAGTAAGTGGGTATAAAAGTCTGCAAGTGGTTTAGAGGCAACTTAAATTATCTATTGAAATAGTTTTAAGCGATTTTAATTGCAATTATGTATCAGAAACTACTGACGACGGTGTATTGCAGAGAGTTGCTTTCACCACCCGTATATCGGGAAAACGGCAAAATTAATATCTCTTGTATAAATGGGTCGAACTTAGTTATTATACATGTAATCAACAAGTGCATTGAAAATCTACGTTATGAACTAAAAAACACATACAACAACCAGTGATAAGTGCCCCGCAGAGATTAATTCGACAAAAAAGAGTTGAGCAGCAAACTTTTTTTTTTAAGAATTCAATCTTTATTTTCATAGTCTTGTTCATATTTTTCAAGTTATATTTTAAAATTTAGCTACCGATTTTGTTATTAAAAACAATTCAAATATAATGTGACTACTATATACATATAAAATAGAAGTGATAATATAAAAAAAAATAATTAATGAACTAATCGCTTTCGCTCCCACATTATCGTCCAAGTTATTGCTGAGTAGATATTGCTCAATATCTGCATCGATTCTAGGTATACATATGTGAGCTATTTGAACGTAAATTTGAAATGAGTGGGTCTGAAGTAATTAATAAATGATTAATTAATAAAATCAGTGGTCGCACTTGTTCTAAAGCACTTTCGACTATGATCTAGGCCGGCCTTCCGGATTTCCTTGTGTCTAGCTTCTAATGCTTCTTCCGAAAGAACACCAATAGGTAAATGGAAAAAAGAAATAATGTCTTTAACATGAACCAGAAGCTTATGGACGCTGCTAGGCATATAAAACCAGCTGTATTATTAAGGGTACATGGTTTTTGTATCTTCCAAGAGTTTCACGAATCTTTCCAAATTAATTTCACGACCAGTTGCAATGGTCCTCAATATAATTCCGAAATTCCGAATGAGCTTCTTCTCTATCCCTGTTATCTCGGAACTCAGTTCGGAATTTGAAAAAAGCGTCGAGCCGTACTTTCATCGTTGCTTGTTCCATATCCTGGTTTGGGAATGTCGACATATAACCCCATTTTTGACCAAAAGTTTTCTTGAATAACTTTTTTTCTTTCCCTAATTATTGTCTTTGCCATGTTTTAAAAGGCAGTCTATAGGATATTTGCAGTAAAAATCCGAAGAACCTGATCCAGGAATGTTAGGATAAGAGGCCAAATCTATAATTTTTTGGGTTTGGTGTTCGATTTTTGACAGAAGGTAAGTTCATTTGCGAAGGATTTTTTAGTTTGTAATAACTTGGTAAACAATCTTTGTGGATGCTGTTGATAACTGAACGCAGAAGAGGGTACTTTCTCTTAGACAAATCTAAGTCAATGTACAAAGCTAGGCTTTGCTGTAGGGTTTAAGTTTTTTCCGATCTTTGAGGAGAATACGAGAATCGGCTCTAGATCTTAGCAGCATAGTTAAGCTTCTCTGTGCTGTGTAAGTTCTAGAACCCGTCATTTTTTTGTCCGTTCGCTACATTCTTCAAAACTTTTTGAAGGTATGTCTTTGCTTGTAATTGTTCTACCTTGTACACTACGCAATTTGGAACTTAAAGGCAAATCAAGGCTAAGCCATCGTTCATTAATTTCCATGAACGTATCACGTTTTCTTTGACAATTTTCCCACTTTGCCTCAATTTTAGGCAAAAATATTTAGAAACTTTTTTAATTTCAAGTTCTAGTTCTTCATTTAGATCTTCTAACCCCAGTAATACACAAATTTTTGCAACAACGTTTATTAATTTCGTCGACTTATCATTCTCGATCCAACTTTGCGACAAGTCACCATTTTTGATTGATGGAGTTGAGCCTACAAAAATGGCAATAATTAAAAAAACGCAAATTTGCGCAAAAATTCCTTTCGGATTTAGAATATACACACATAGACCAACCTAAAACAGCACAAATCTCAAGGGGGCTTTTTGGGGTATTTTAGAAAACTCTACTTCAACAGGAAATTCACATTTTAACACAAAAATCTAATAAGACCTTCACTTCAGAGACGATATTACTAAAACTACGAAACAAAAATAATTTCTTACTGCAGAATATGGTTTCCCATACCTTGATTACTATTATTTTCCATTTTATCTAAATTAAGTATGAACACAATTGAATTAGAGACGAATTTAAATTGTATAAAAAAACACTCGTTCTTACTGCCTGCGAAAAATATTCCATTTGTCACTGTTTAACGCCCTATAACTTTTGCACGTGTTGATAAATTAAAATAATTTAAATGCAGTTATGACGTATAAATATATGTTTTAACATATCAATCACTCAAAAGTCCCGCAAAAATATTTAATTTTTTTATTTATTGCTATGGGTCGTCCCACTGTGCGTCGGCGTTATTTTAGATCCAAAATACGAAATCCGGTTCCTAACGACAAAAAACAGGCGATTTATTACTTACAATCGTTTCACGGGTTTTACGTTCCAGTTTTTTCTTAAATATATACAATAAAGTGCAATAGCCCATAAGCCTCAGACTAAATACTCTCAAACATCCTATTGGGCTTAAAGGGTTTTCTATATAAAAGGTTTTCCAATAGGAACCGGTTAATTTTGACAGCTCGTGGCGGCCATATTGTTTATTTAACTTTCTGTCAAAATTCTTTTAATCAGTCAATAAAGACAAATCGTCTTGTCAAGTTACAGTAACACACGCAAATGATGAAACTTTATTATCAAAATTTGTGTTATCTAGTAGCAACGATGAGCTTTTTACCCCCTTTTTATGGGGTACATGATCGTCCTTTCAAGTCGGCTATTCAACGTTCGAGTCTACCGACTCAGTGACCGTTTAGCCATCACCCATATACGCAAGATCTGCTGAAAACGGTGTCGAATTTTTCAAACAGCTTATAGCCCACTTCACCAGCCGAACCGAGGACTAGTAAATTAACTTCGAGAGCAGAATGCGGGAGCTATTTAACTAGCTAATGCTTTTTGACAATGAACATGGGGATGTTTAATATTCTCTCCGAACTTTACCAATCGCACTTCAGAAACATTAATATCGTCTCTACTCAAATTCTTACCCGCCAGAAAGCCAAGATTGTAGTGTGCTTCAAAGAGGTCTGGTTGAGTATCTGGAGCCACCTGTTCGTGAAAGTGTGAAGCAGAATTCGAGGCGATCAATTCCGCGTCGATCATAAGAACCTAACCTGTCGCAGACAACAAAAGGGTGAATTTTGTGTCGTAATTTCGTCCTCCATCCTAGAAAAATCCAACTGACCCAGGAGCTGAAACCAAACGACCCTACGAAGCGTTGTGTGTTCGCTAATTGGATTTTAGAGCAGTTGGAAGTTGATATCAATTTTGGTCGGAAAGTCTTATTTAGCGATGAAGTTGTTGTTTTGTGGGGGATTTTGGGCTGGAAGCGTCATCGGTCCGTTTTTTTTTCGAAAATGATACTGACCAGGCCATCGCCGCCGTCAAAATCGAACGCGATCACCAACTTCTTGTGGCCTGATTTGGATGATATAGACACCGAAAACATATGGTTTCACCAGGATGGCGCTACATGCCACATAGCTCAAGACAGAATCGATACTCTAGGCAGCAAGATCGTTTAAATATTTCTTCTTTTAACATAAATCCAAAACAGAGGTTTAATTCCCCGTCCAAAATTAGTGCTTATAAAACATTTAATAGCTTGCAGGTAAAAGTGATCAAACAAAAAAGAACATATTTTCTCTTTGGTGGTGTACCTATAATTATCACTTTTACACAATTCGACTTCACATTATGGCAGGTAGGTACCAGATAGTAGGTATACATATGTAAATTATGTACAAAAGATTGCCATGGTTTATCTTTGACATCTAAAGAAAGTTTTTAAGTTATACCGTTTTGCATGAAACAAACCCAACATAAACCATTATCGTCATCATCATCATCAAGCAGCAAAGAAACCAACCTTATCGAGGGGCCATAGCCGCCTTAATGGGAGAGTCATTGTACTCGTATATTATTCCCCTGCCCTGAAGCTGAAGGGTATATGAAAATTAAAAAGTTGTATATTTTGTTTTCTCAACTTTACATATAGGTACGTCGAGATATCGTGCTTTTCACCTCTAGATATATGTATAATATATATATACGACTCCACCTTAATTTATACCGCTGCGCTATACACTGTGCTGGATCGCTGATGATATTGCTACTTTCATTTCAAAACCGCAACGACAGCTACGATCAGCGTGTCCACTTTCCATTGCCATCAACATCACTATGGCACACTGCATCTCAAACTCAAGATGATTCATTACCCAACCAACTAAATAGAAACTCAAATGAGCACGAATAAGTGTCCAACTTGATTAATCTTTCAACAGAAGCTCCATTAAAAATTACAACCCATCCGGCCAGACTAAGTCAACCAGTCATTCAGAGAGTCAGACCCATAGCCAAAGCCAAAGCCAACCAACCTCTACCATACCTTACTTTAACTTCCAAGCTTTCAACCTTCTCCGATCTCCAGCTCCAAACCAAGTACCAACCGATTGTGCGAATCTGATTCCACATCAATCTGAGAGATCGCACAACCAACCGACACCGAGAGCCGTATCTGTGTCTTGGAGGTTTGCAGTCTTACAGGCTTGCAGCAACAACGGCAAAGCATAACAGCAACAGCAACAACAACGGCAGCAAGACTGGCCGCAGAAAATTCGCCATGACGAATGAATTGCGTTGTCTATAACCGGCAAAACGATGACGAAGATGAAACAGAATACTTACATTATGTCAAAGAAAGAAAGAGATACAAGATATGTGTGTGCAACCGTACAAATCATCGGACCGCAATCAGGTGTTAACTGACGACCTAATTTCCAATCGTCCGTCATCGTCACTGTCGTTGCGTTGTTCGTCGTTGCGTCAGTTGGTTACTGTAAGTTGTAGCAGTATAAACCTCATATGCGCCAACAGACAGACGACCACGAAGCGATTTTACTATACAATCCGTGCGTGCTGCGTAGACCACTCCGCACCGATCGTGTTTGATGTGGCGATGCAATGGTGGTTTGTTGGAGCGGGAATGTCGATCAAATGTTGTAGTAAGTTTTTTTTTTTAGATATACTTACTCCACATGGGGTTTGAATGGCTGTTTGAATCACTTGCGCACACCATCAGTAGTACCATACCATTGCCGACGATAGGAGAGAAGGAGGCTTCATCATCAAAACACACTCCTTTAGGCTAGCGAGGGGCTTACGCAAAAAATGTAGCAAACAGGTGCCCATCTGGTCAAATCTTTATCTATGTACATATATATAGACCTAACTATTCTAGCCTGTGGTCTGGTGAGGTGGTTTTAAAACGAAATCAAATCCGTTAGAGAGTTGAGAGCTGTCCAAGTCCAGCAGCTCAGTTGCTCAGCAGCTGATCACAGTTCATTTGGCTTGAAAAGTCTGTAGAAAAATATATTTCATCTATAGGTTACGGTAGAGGTAAGGTACCCGTATATAACTACCTTTGTTTGATCTGGTGTTTTTTTTTTCTAATCATGGGAGTGTTTTTAGAGGTGGCTTGAACATAGGTTTATTGACAGCATATAGGAAAATTTACAAGATAAGGTACTAAGATGACGTTATAAGTCATACGAAATCTAAGACTTGAGAAATTTGAGAAATAGGATTAGAGTTTTTATAGGGAATGGCTTTCGAGCTTTGTGATTAGTAAATCCCTCCGTATCCTAGGCTTGTTCGATTTTGACGGGAAATCTTCCCCAACCTGGAGATCTTTAGTATAACTTCGACGACAAAGACGTGGAGCCGGGTACAGATCTTTACTATAAGGTGTTTACTAAGTAGTTCCACCTAACTGGGATTTTAGATGGCAATGCTGGTTCAATTTTGGGAATTCCACTGTTGCAGTCTGGATAAAATACTGAGATGCCTTAGTAGAAACCCTCTGAACTGCGTTATAAGACCGGAAAGTTATTTAGAACGGAAAGTCTTTGAATTGAATCCCGAGAAAGGGCGTAGAGGAAGACCACCAGAGATGACCGAGCTGGCTGGAGATGCATGTTGGAAGAGGCCCAACCAGGTCCGCACTTCAAGTGGTTGAACGAAATCGAAGAAGACCTTGTTTGTCAGCAAGAATCGGGGTCGTTGTTATATTTCTTGTTTACTTGCCAATATTACTCCAAGCTTATTTGAAGCAATAAAGGTGGAATATTGAGTAAAAATATTTCAAGAGATCTAAAATGATCAGTTGTGGAAAGGAAAAGTGAAGATAAAGGTAAATGGAAATGGCGGGAAAAGATGGAATTAAGGTGGGGTAAAGGTGGGGAAAGGGTGTTGAAGGAAAGATGTGGTAATTTTGCTAAAACATATACTATCCAAAAACTTGCTTCCCTCATGAAACTCAGTGTAGGCTTCAAAAATATGGAGCTGTCACTTTTTCTCAGCAAACTGAAATTTTTCAAATCATCATTTCACCTTGTTGAATTTATTTTTAAAAAAAACTTTAATTATAAATTTTACCACTAACATTCCTAGGCATATCGCAAAATGAGGATGTTTTCATTTTTAGCGACCATAAATAATTATTTAGTCTTCGTTTGAACATTGTATACATTTTTGACGTTTCACTCATCAGATTTGTTCGTTTTTCTCACTTGTTTAGTAGTCACTATCCAATAATTACATATTTAAAGTTAATATGAAAATCTACATCGTAAATTATTTTATTTTCCATACAGAAACTCAAAAAGTCATAATTTAAAATAAAAGATGGAAAGTCTATCTATTTAAACTTGAAACATCATTAACCTGTAACAAAAAAAAAAATAAACAAAACAAAGGGGAGGTGACTCTCTGTCAAAATCACCATTATGTCTCCACACCTCTATATTAACTCTGCCAACCAACTGAATAACATCATTATAATTGACAGTTGGTTCTGACTTAAAAGCATATACCCGAGACGAAAAGACTGCAAACGTTGACGACGACGACGTTTTTTAAAAAAAATCCCGATTCAAGTTTAAGAAAATTACATACGAGTATATGCCCCACCAAAGCCTCATTTTTTTCTATTTATTCATAAGTACGTAACGTATTCATTAGCGTGTGACACATCCCCCATTAAAAATAAAAAAAGAACGCAACCCACTTGCATAATGGCTTCGTTTGTCAATTATTATTGTTTACGGTTTATTTTCTGAAGTTTGTTTTTATTTTGCTGGGCAGTTACTGGATGCAGCTGATCTATGCCTCTCTCATGCTCCTCCAACTATATAAGCATCATTAGATTAGATAATATACAACGTTTATACACGACTTCCTGACTTCTCGGCACGCTATACGGCTACGTTGACATCGATCGACAGCCAAGGTACATTGACATGTCATATGAGCCAATGCCAGTAATTTATTCACATACTCGTACATATACGAGTTGGTTTTGTATACGTCGTAGTAAGAGCCAATTTATTTCATTATCGCAACCAACAACAACAATTGATGCTAACCGCCAAACGCGACTTTATTCATAGATGGCAGTAGTTGTCTAAATTGTACCTCTCTAACATACTCCAACGACAAGTGTATACCGCGAGTGCGAGGCGAGTTGAAGCTAAACTTTTTTCCTATCACCACAAATGGAAGTCGAAATTCAACATCCGTCGTCGACTTGGACGTCGTTTGCGTCTTCTGCGTTGTCGTCCGTAGGTATATTTAAGACTGTTGTTGTCAGTGAAGCTGTAAATCAGGCGACTTGTCATCGACAGCGGCAGATCTAAGCGAAAACATGAAGGAGAGATACAAAAAAATTGAAATAATCCCCCAGACAGTCGCCAATAATCTACCTACAATCTTTTTATTTTGGAGCAAAAATGCATTGGAACAAAATTGGTGCAAAAGCTTAAACAAGCCGTGGGCAGTAATAATAATGATTCAAGATTAACAGCTGTGTGTGACTGTGAAATCAATGAAGCTCAATTGACATGAGCCGATGAACATTTTTGTGAAAGTCAACATGTGTTCGAATGATTTAGGAGATCAACTCTCTATATCACAGAAACCACCTCTCGCAATTGCAAGTGGGATGTACAAATTCGCAATTCGTAAGTTGCAGGTGGTAAATGGCGCGATCGCGCGATGGCGAATTTAATATAATGACTATGAGTGTGAAGACATTATTTTTCTGATGAAATAAAAATAATGAAAGAAATATATGTATGTATGTATGTACAAAGCTTTATTGATAAGAAGACGAATATGATTTTGAATAAAAGTAGTTTTTAAGTATGTATCTTATCTCTTTAAAACTATTTTTGACAGATGGTTAATTCGTTTTCTTAACGTTTCGAAAATCATCTGTCAAAATAAAACTCATGTAAAAGTTGCTATTTTTAATTCACGTCCATTTATCAATATGTGCTAAGAGAATTATTTTCCAATTGTAAAATTAACATTTCGCGTTCCACAATCTACTTGTTGAATTTCCGAATTATGAGAGCGACCAACAAATGCAAGAAAATTCTTCCATTATGACATTTTCACAAACATTCGTCATACAGATGCCCAACAAAGACTAGAATAACATTTTTAGTTTAAGACTCGTGTGAACGTTATATTCGTTCAAGTGTGGATCGCATATGTAGAACTGGAATTTAATTTGACAGTTCTTTACAATCAAATATGTCTCTTATTTTGGCAATGAAAACTAAAGCTATATTTCAAGCGTTTTCTTTACAATTTGCACTGAATTTAGGTTTAAAATTCCACACTTCTAACTCCACAACTTACACTTGGCACATAAAGCACATTGAAGTATAGGGTGTTTTTTTATGAACTTGAGAAGTTTGAATAATAATACTAGACATATACTATTTTATGACATATATTTTTACTCATTTTAGAGAACGGCTGACGCACAACATACATTTAAATTTCATGCAACTTTATAAAAGGTGGAACATTAAATGCGCGTCCTCCATTCCTTCCTTCCTTCGAAATAAAAAAATTAATGAAGATTCCACTTAACAAAATCCAAAATAATTTTAAATTAGTAAACATTTCAAAAATTTAATTTTAATTGTAAATTTAATGATCGCGTTTTTGTTTAGTTTCAAGAAACTTTCTCTTTTGAAATCTAAGAATAGGGTGGCTGAATGCAGCCATTGAATTGACGCCCACTGGAAATCTCACTAAACACAATTTTTTTGGTGAAATTGCTCTATGAACATACATATGTATGTATGTATGCATGTATGTATGTAGCTAACAGTTTTATGTTTTTATCAAAGTAAATGGCCATAATTTGGAAGCGTTGTTCTGACGTAAACCGATTCATGATGAATTTTCAAACCTTACTGACAAGAAATGTCAAAAATGTTCAAACCTTACTGACAAGAAATATAAAAAAATGTTTGACATTCTTCTCTGTCAAAACACAGAGAAATGGAAACATATGTATGTAGATCATCTATTTTAAATATTGTGATCGTGAATGTGGACATGGGTGTATTCATAAACGTCAACCTAACTAAGAACTGCGTTATCTGCATTCATAAAGTCAGATCTTCGATCGAACTAAAGCATCATTCACATGAGCGCGACCAACGAACGACGAATGAATTACAAAATGTGAGTTTATATACGTTTGAAGACATATTTCCACACAAATTCTTAACAAAACGATAGCAATACAGTTTCTATTTGATTTATGATGCATACTTTTACTTTTCAATATCATATAGTAATAAATTTAAGAAAACAAATTTATTCGTCGCGAACAAAATTATAGTTGATACGAACTGTCAAACTTTATTCGCGTTCCACATTATCCACACTCGCAACGAATAAAAAATCGCGCGTACTTAACCTAAAAAAATCGTTCTTGTTTTGGTTTCGGTGGTGAACGTCAAACTTCATTCGCGACGAATTAAAAACTCTCATGTGAAAGAAATGTCAAAATCGACGAATATTCGTTCATTCGTTGGTCGTTGGTCGTGCTCATGTGAATATTGCTTAACCTAGTCGAACTGCAGTACCTACCGTTCATAAACGTCAGACTGTCGTCAGCGTCCGGCAGATTGTGCAGCTGAATTTGTTTGGCTGCAGAAAGAGCAAGAATTATTAAAATAATTTTTACAACAACAAGAAGGACGAAGCGGCACTGACTCGTAAAGAATGTATGTAAGTATGTAATGGCAAATATTTTGTTAATTTTTTGATAAAAATAATTTAAATTATTGTTTTTAAAGGGATGATGAAAGTACTGTTGGTAATGTGTGGACAACTAACCACATTAAACTTTTTCTTTTTCGGTAAGCAAATCAAAAATCAAGTTCAACAAAATTTGTTTGGCAGCCATTTTTCTCTGACGTTTATGAACTCTGTTTACATACAAATCGGACTAAGTCAGACCTTTTTGTTTACTGCAGACATTCTGCATTGGGAGTGCGTTCACAAATGGATCAGAAAAGAAATGCGATTGTACTAGCGCAGATTTTCAGCGTTTATGAATACACCCGATCATTCATCATCCTTAATGTTTTTTTTTATTTTTCGGGCTTTAGTTTTAATGTAGGAATTTTGACAGTTGAAAAACTTTTGACAGAATAACAAAAATTCATCCAAATACATATTAGAAAAAGTTTAGTTGAAGAAAAGAAAAATATTACATTTTAAGTTAATTTGTAAATAAACCTATTGCTCGGACCGAGGCAGTAAAAGGCTCTTAATCCCTTATGAAACCTAAGATTTCTTCAGGGAATTCCTCCTCCATGTGAAAAGCGTGAACCAGAACATGAAACTTTACTTCTGTTTCCAATGTCTCATCTCAAACTCCACAATTTTACCATTCCATTGGGAATTTATCTACACTGATGAATCTCTCTCCAATATACCCATCATGACATGATGGCAGAATTCTTCCAATTAAGAACGGATAAACCCTTCCCTTTCCCAGTTTCCATTCCTATCCCATCCCATCAGTGTCAGTTATACGATTGCCGAATAAGGTGTCATATTTTATTCATAACTTGCTCAAATGCTCACCCCACCAACCAAGCCACCATCACCAACTCTATTTACTGATGTTGTTTTTGATGTGAATGCGATGATGGTGCAACCTAATCCAATTCCATGTTTTAGCTATAAAGGAGCACTTTTACGGGGTTTCCATCATTTAGCCTGATGGGCCTCTGTTTGTTTGCGAGAGCTTCTTCATCGCAGTACTCGTCGAAGTAGAAGTCATAGAAGTCGAAGTCGAAGAAGTGTCTATCAAACGGGGGAGACGTGCACTAATAGAGTTGAGCAATTTTCTATGGGGAATTGAGAGGTTTATCGTATATTGTACAGAGTTTGGCTGTCGTGTAATGCGTGTCTGGCATTTTTAAGGTTTTGCAAGCTTAATCGAATCCAACAAATGCCACGATGAGAAGAGGATGACTGTTGTATATGACAGATGGCAAAATGGGAACGGTTTCTGGCTTCTTCTTTTATATACCTTAACATTTCTAGTATAGAAACAGAAACATACATTGAATGGCTTTCCGGATTGGTTATCGAAGCACATGGCAGAATTTTGTATGCCACAATAAATTTTTTACATTTCATATATTTGCTTCATCTTGATATTGGAATATGAATTATGGAAAATATACAAACATAGAAGCTCAAAAGCAAAAGGTCGGTTGGTGGATGGATATGGGATGGTAGGAATATTTTGAGATTAGATATTTAAGGGTGTGTACAAAACACTTGTCCGCTAAACAAGGTTATAACCATTTTATTGAGTTTTATTGAATTACAAATGGGTTTTTAAGTGCCATGGGTTGAACGTGTGGGGATTTTTAAAAGAACAAATTTGAAAATGTCTTTATTTCCATTTCGAATTGATAAAAGAACGTAGTTCACATAATTTTGTACACATATTGGTGATTAAAAATAGAGACGTGTCTATATACTGTAAATTTGAAATCATTTTCAAATAGCACCCTAAAGATATTGATTGAACATGACATTGAGATGACAGATGACATTTTTTAAAAAATTGCAACTTAAGGTAATTATGTTTCAAAATTTAGAATCTAGCTTCAGCTGTCAATGGATCTGGAAAGAAATTGAATTCTGCGATCTCCGCGGAACTTAGATAAAAACTGTCAAAATGAAGTAAAAGGTGTTTTTTTTTCAAGATATTGAGATTTTCAAATAGTAATAAAAGACAGAAATATTGTTGGAATTAATTTTTGAATATTATAAAATGGTAGATAATTCTATGGCATTTATTTCTAAAGTATGATTTCTGGAATATGTTAGCTGGGGCTACGAATTACATAGTCCATTTAATCAGTCCAATGTTTAAACTATTTTTTTCATTAAATCTGACCTTATGGCATAAATGATGGCTAGAATGTGGCTTCCAATGCTTCCAAAGTTGCTGATTTGTCAGCATAAACCATTGACTTAACAAAGTCCCATGCAAAGTAATCCAAATGCGTTCAGTCGCAAGAACGAGGAGACATTTGACAGTACCACTTTTCGAAATGTCACCAAATTGAATGTTAAACGCGCTTTATGAGAAGTTTAGCCATCTTATTGGACCCAAAAATCATTAGGCTCCATAGCGCTCACCTTTCACGGTATCTTCAGCTTCTTCCCTATTTCTTTAGAAAAAAGAAGCGATGAAAATACCAGCGTGTAAACCGCACTAAACTGTCAAAATGAGCTTCAGCAACCAACACAATTCTTCAGACTCTATGAACTTCGCAAACAGAATTCTGTTCAAGGTAAAATTTAACAATTTGGAAGCGTTTCTCTGGAGTTAAACGATAAATGATGAGTTTATAAAGGTTATTTAAAAAATTTGAGGATAGTTTGACATTTTGAACTGTCAAACTATGGACAAGAAAAATCGACACTTCTCATAAAAATAAAACAGACAAATAAAAAAAAATACTATTTCATTTTTAACTGACTATCTTATTAAACAGGTTTTGAAAGTCTATTGTCCCGTACCCGCGGCATGATGGTTGCTTAGGATTGTCACAATAGAAGTCTTGGGTATAATCTGCCTGTGTTACCTAAAATTTTTGTAAAATCCAAGAGTAATTTATGCCATGAAAAGTTCTTTCTCAAATTAGCCGTTTGGTTTCGGAATAAAAACTGTAGGTCCCCTCCATTCCTAAAATGGCTCGCACGCAGGAATGGTTGAGGTTTGTAAGTCACTAGGCCCTAGTTCTCTATGGATTGTTGCGCTACTTAATTTATGTACTGTCCAGACTTTAATAAGTTTCTGAAAACTGTAAACAAAAGTTACTTAAGGAATTTTCCAAATTTGACCGTTTCAATTTCGTAGTTCTATGTTTTCTATGTTTTTTTTATGATTTTCTAACTTTATGTCAACTTAACAAAGTAACATGCAACTTTGTGAAGTTGACATAAAGTAAAATATTAAAAAAGCCATATCTTGACAGGTTTATCACTTTATAATTAGCCCTTAATCAGTTTCAAATTGAGCCTATCTTAACTTTGTTGTGCCATGTTTTCTATGTTTTTTGAGTATATTTCCCACCTATAGGCAATCATTCAGTTGGCATTGTTTACAAGTTGATTGTCAAATATTTATGTGCATATATGTTTATTATTAGTCAATTAGTTGTAAAAAAAATTAATTTGTATCTTAAAATATTTTCTATGTTTTTAAAGCATTTTCTCGGTCAAGCTTAAGACTTCCCAGAAAACGGGTTTAATAGTTTCGTATTAAATAGTTTATTGCCAAATATTTTGTTGCTAATAAACATTTAATTTATTGTGAAATAATAATTAATTTTGATCATGCTATGTTTTCTATGTTTTTTATATCACTTTTCTATTTTAGGGGGTGCTCTTGAAGAAAAATAACAGCTAAAGTGTTATTGTTTAAAGTTACGTAAAACCATCCAATCAAACTTCAATACAACTAGATAATTGCAATCGTCGAGAACTCGTTAAAAGAAGTTCAATTATAAATTGAACTGAAGTACAAAAAATAAAAATAAAAATAAAGCCTACTCAAGCAAATCATTTGTAAGTTCATTCCAAAGATCACAGATCGTCTCACATTATTGATTGCAACTAACAAAAACGGCTGCCTTGCCATGAGATACCATATTATTCCAGCCACTGTTCTGTAAGTCTCTCTGTACTCGTTCATTTATGGCAGAAGTATAGATACCATTTCGATTTCACTCTGACTCTGACTCTGATGATGCCAACCAACCCCCCGACACTTGGGCGCAATGCAATAAATCTTATAAAAAAGCATCTGTAAGACTGTAAGAGTGATGATGTAAGTCAAGACAATGAGAATATGGAAGAATCAAAAACAAAAATAAAAGGCCAGGCCACCTGCATCCTCATCCCACGCACTGAATTGTGAAATCCCATACACAACATCATACTGCACTAAAACTAAACACGTCCATACACACAATACAAAACAACACATACGGTGTGGTCCAAGATCGTTTGTTGCATTATAAAAATTCGAAAAATTCGAATGGAATTTGCACCGCACATGTTTTTTCACTTAGGTGAGAAACTAAGAGCGAGGGAGCTTGTGGCAGCAGCAGCAACGCGTCAGTTTCAACTTCAGCGTCAACGGCTCAACCTCTAAACTCTTAAGCCGACTTTGGTTTAAATTAGTTTTTTTGTGTGTGTTCGTTAAATGCGTCTGCGCGTCATGTCAGTTATTCACAAAACGAATAAGTCACTCTAACCCCCAAGCAGAGGTCAACCTCTGATCGCATTAATTAACTTCACACAAAATGTTTGTTAGGTAGGTATATGGTTGTGCATATACTTACAAACATTCAAACGAACATACGAACGAACAACAAACTAACCATAAACTTGGATATTCGTTAGCTGGCACTTAGTTGCAAATGAGTTTGGAGCTAAGCTTTGACAAGCAGACACACAGGTGGTTTTAGTTTTTACCTCGCTTCCATTCAGCTCTAAATAGAAGGTGAATGTTTTTGCCCACGAACGTTTCGACTTACCATATACATATACATACTTACACTTTACAATAATGTATGAATAGAGTACTTGAGAGTCTGTTTCTGTTTCTATTTGCTGCCGCTGCTGGCTGGTTTATGGTTTAACAATTTGTTGACTGCACCTATGGTTGGCGCATAAATCTGCAAAAATGACGTTCAATTTGACATATGGTTGACATTCGGGAGGGTTTTTGAAAATGAGTTGTGTCAAAAAACTGACGGATATAAACGAAGAAATATATGTTTTTGATAAAAATTAAAAAAAAAATCTTTGAAAGTGTCATGATCATGTTGCAGAGAATCAAAAGTCTTGAACTTCCGTTAGAATTTTCTAAGGTCTTTTTGCTACAAACTAACAATTTATATTATGCATCAACGCATCCGTCGCGTCGTCGTCCATTTGTAGTTTACATACCGATGACAGAAACCAGCACAATATATAAATTCAAAACTATCGGGGCAGCTTTAATTCAGTTCCAAGCATAACAGTCGACATCTGTGCAAACATATCGCCGGCATGATGGACGCGGATCGACGCGACGGATGAGTATTCATTTTATAAAAGCATTCAACATTCAACGCAACGTTAAGAGAGAGAGGAAAAGCAAGATTCTGATGCAGTCATTTAATGCAGGCGTGGTGTGGTGTGGTGCCGTAGCCGTAGCCGTTGTCAATATGGCAGTCCCGGTGTGCCGTGTGGTGGTGATGGGTGATGGCGATTCTCGTCAGTTGGCCTGGATTTCATAGAAGGTACCTAAATCTAGTCCGACTGGTGTCTGGCACCCGAATATCTAAACAGAAAATATCCGCCCGATCACAGAAGAAAAAACAAACTCCCGTGGTGGTGTTAATGACGATAGGACAGTTCCTAGCTCATCATACGAGTATAAGAAGTGAGGTGGTGAGTCTGCCTAGACTCCAAGTGGCCCACATTTTTTCTTTGGCGGTATATAGGAGAAGATGGATGGCGCGTCCTCGATCTCTGTGGTGCAGAGCATCCGTGTCGGTGTGTTTTGTTGTGTGGAGTGATTGCAGGTCATGTGTGGAAAACATTGATAATATGCCTCCAAGGAAATCTCAGTCAGTCTTCATGGGGTTTTTCGAATGATGTTCTTTTTTTCTAAATTTGATTCTCACATTTGATGCTGTGAATCTTTTACTATAGCTCGTGGTGGTCCTCTTTGGAAACAAGGTGCAGGAGTATTGCCACTCGAACGATTGGTGGCGTGGTAGTCTTTATACAAAAACAAAGTTTATCATTTTTGAGAATGTGTTTCTAATTTTGTTTTTATAAAGTACGAGTATTAAATATTTGTTCAAGCGCATTTTTAGCTCCTTCGTGAAAACTGATTGAATTGGAGTCTTGTTTACACGACGCGATGCGTATATAGTCTTTCCTATCGATATGAAATGAAATATCAATGGACTCGCCTTTTCACATCTGTTGGATGTTATTTCTAGACGTGTTGTTGTTGTTGTTATTCGAATCCGGGCGTATCTGGGTGATGCTGGAGGCAACAATCTGGATGTAAACAGCAATGGAGGTCTGCGCGTTCTGTACGACGACGACGGCCGGCGGCGATGATGTTGATTGCTGGGTGGCGATTGAGAATTGAAAGTTCATTAGAATATATCACTGATGCTTTTGAATTGTTAGTCGTGTTTATATTCTTTTTTTTTGTTGTTGTTTTTATTTGAATTTCCGTTGATTATTGAGTTGATTAAGAGAAACGTAGAGAGTTCACTTTATTCTATTTATGAGATGTGATATCTGAGTGACAGCGTTGTCAATGTTTTTATTTGAAGACCATCGACTTATTTGTTTGTTCTGTATTTTCGTATGCTGTTTTTGTTGAAAAATTAAAGTTTGTTTATAAATACACTTAGCATATAAAGCCAAAAAAGATTATAAAGCAAGTTTGAGAAGTTATTTTTTGTGTTTATCTTTTTGGTATTTGGTAGCGTTAACTATTTATTTACTTAATTGTAATGAACAAATCACAAATAATCAGCCCTATTATGGCTATCAACTATCAATTATTTGATAACTGATAACTTCTATCAATTTATTGATAATTTGGTATTATGAGTATCAAATGATAATTTTTCACCCATTGTGAATACTAATCAATATACAATTGTGAATATGTTTTGTTTAGTGTTTGACGTTTGTCATTTGTGTTGAGTTCTTGTGTTTTGGTCTATAAATAATTTCGGTGGAATAATGTAAATTGTTTTCATTAAATAAATTTCTCTTTTTTCTTATTAATATTTTGTTTATTTAGGAGTAGAATAGTTAGAAACAGAAAACAAATAGAAAGGCTTTTGGAACTAATGGAGGAAAATCCTGAGGTTGCAAAAGGCATTTGTGGGTTTGAAGCATCTCGTAATAATGTTTATTTTAGCTTGCACGATAAACCTTCGTTCCTCAGTACAATTGCCTTCATACAACAATTCTAGTGAAGGCATTTCGTTCTTCAATTTGTATATTTAATAAAAACTACAAAAAAAAAAAAAATGGTTGCCTGTAAAGTCGGTTTTACGGGCGAAGATTTTACGTGACAACGTCTTTTTCTCGGTAGAATATTTATTGATATGAATATAATTAAATTGCACAATAGGAACAAGGAATTGAATGAAAATAAGAATTGCACAAATTTTTTAAACTAATAATTTACTTAACACTATCAACATTTATCAATAGTATGACATAACCTATAAACTCATTTTCTCAACTTTTGTGTCAATCTAACAATTAATCAATCAATCATAGTTTACGATAATGAAATATCAGTGTACAATTATTTACCTTTATTGTTGTAGTTGTTGTAAATGACGAATCTAAGCACTCCACATTTTCACTACAGACACAGCTGACGATACTTTAACCACACGTGTGAACTTGTATTATGACGCTTTCTTGTTTTTCCAACGCCAAGAACGTTCGAGAAAGACAAAGACAGAGACACAAGCATGCGCCGATTCAATGCGCCTAATTCTCTAGTGCTGCGCGCGCGGCAGACCGATCATAGTTGAGTGGGAGAGAGACGCAAGGCATTCGGCGGGCCTCTCTCTCGTTCGGTGACTCATCGTAACGTTACCGGGCGTTACACTTTTTCATAAGTGACTCCCAGCCGCAACCTAATTTAAGACGTTGTCACGTCAAAACTTTTATAAATCGTATTTAAATTACAATTCTTTACCATTTACGAATATTTGATACATTTGTCAACGAAGATTTTGTAGCTGATAGAATATTTGATGGGTATCAATATGTTTGATAGCCGTAATACCGAGTTTATTAATAAAGCTATTCACAATAGATCTTTTAATTCACTATTTATGAAAAATATTGATAATTGATCACCATAATACCGATTCATTAATTTTGTTGATAATTATCAACTATTATCAAATATCGTGTTGATATTTGATAACCATAATAGGGCTGAATATTAAGTTTACTCAGACCTTTAAGGCTTAAATAAAGCTTAAAACAATATGAATTCCACCAGCTTGGTAATGTAAGGTGTGTTTTCTTTCTAAGTGTTTCAGTGTTTTTTTCAATCAAAGTACTGAATATGCTCAGATCAAATTTAGTCTGAACATTTTCTGAACTCGGATTTCGTTTTAAAATGCATGGAGTGTTTTAAATTTAGTAATTGTCATTTGTGATTTTTAAGAGCATACAAATTTAAACGAAACTTTGAGTTGAGTTAGAAATTAATAATTCTGTAGGATGGTAAATAAATTCTAAACAAAAAATGATAATATATGCATACA